>OW386291.2:26985998-28307000 GCA_936432065.2 Rutpela maculata
TTTGCAATAACACTTCAAGGTTCAATTTGTGAATTAATTAGTTCTATATATCAACAACTAACAGGTGTCAACCTTTGGCGTCATCTTTCTGTGCATGTTGAGCCCTCAGGGTGGATTTGAACACTTTGCAGCTTATCGATTTTATCTATTTTACATTCAGTTTTCATAAATATAATTTTAATTGAAAACTCAATGCATAAAATTAATTATTATTCCCTATATGTTGCGTCATTACTTTCATAAAATGGATAGTTAAATATCCACCTAGAGCATCATTTATAATAATAAATATTAAGCAGTTAAATACCCCTTAATTTAAATTAAGTTGACATAATAGTATACTTGTAAAATAATTTATAAACATCACGCATACACATTTATCTCTTTAAAGATATTACTCCAGTCAAATAGGAAGAAATAGAGGGAAAAACTGATGATGTTTTGAAACTTGGCAGAGATGTTCATTAAGGTTTACTATTAAACATACTAAAAGTCCTCTGCTCAAACTCTCTGAACAGGAATAACCGATGGTAAAAGGTGATGTCAGGTAGTAGACCGCAACCGTCGTTGGTGCTAGAATCTCCCCTGTCAGGGGGTGTAAAATTGTTTCCTTTATTGTTTCTTGTTAAAGGCATTTACTCCCCCGTTTCCGAGGATGCTGATCAATAAAAAAATGGTTTTACGCCGGTTCGATACTTCCTTCACCCTTAAACGAACGTAAATCACCCCTTTTATACGTTTCACAATATCAATGCTCATCAGGGAGTTCTTGGAGGGGAATGGCTGGAAATTTAGGGTAAGCAAACGACGATGGTAAGAATGAATTGTGACAACCCCTGAGGGTTGGTCCCACCCTCCCAGGGGGTGGAAATTTGAGTTTGGCCCCCTCTCTGGCTTAACCGATTACCCCCCATTTTCGAGCATGCTAATCAAGAAGAAAATAAAAGTAAAAGCATTTGATTCTTCCTGCTTTCCGATAAGTATATCTAATTGAAGATTATCAGATTTAAGAAACATGAATTTCAAATCCCTGCTTTCGTATTTCCAAAGAGTATAACAGAAACGGAGAAAATGCATGTAACATTTTTTGAAGAGAATTTTATAAGCTCAACATAATTTCGATGTCGCTAATGGTTAGAGAGATATAAGCAAAAAACTAAATCAGGTGGCGGCTCGAGCGCAACAGTTTGAGCTGGCGACTTTTAGTATGTTTAATAGTAAACCTTAATGAACATCTTTACCAAGTTTCAAAAGTTCATAAGTTTTTTCCGCCAAACGTCAAAACTTGTTCTAATTTGGCTGGGTTATATGTGCATATATCACTAGCAATAATTGGAGAATAAAGTAAATAAGATTGTTTATTATTACTTTTCTCATGCACAATTTTGTAAAATGTCCGGATTTTTTTAGTACCTGCTGGGTCAAGTCAATGAAGGTGAAGGCCGGTACTGATCAAGGTAAAGCCCCTTTACAAAAAATATTTTCAGAGGAGTTTTTTGGCCAAAACGCATGTTGGAGTAGATTTTGTGGCGCTCGTACGCTAAAACTATTCATTTTACAAAAAAAAAGGTTATTAAAAAAACTATAGGAAATTTTCTCTAGTTTAATTTATTATATAACTGTTTTTATCGTAAAATGAATCGGAAAGGAGATATTGTCAAAAACCGTTTTTAGGAGCCATTTTTTCAATATGGCGGCGGGAGCGGCAAAGATACGAGGTGGCAAAGTAGAAATTCGGAAATATCTATAAAATCACCAATTTTCAAAACTCCCGGAAAACTCTCCAGGTAAAACTACCAAATGACTGTACTAGGATGTAGAACATAAAAAAAGTGAAAAAAAATGTTTATCCACTTTTTCAAAATTTTGAAATTAAGTCAGAGTAGGAAAAAATAAAAAATATAGGTGGATAGACCACGTATTTCTGAACAAGAAATGTCCTAATAAAATATAACGCTGAAACCGCAGTATTCATGGAAAAAAATAGTGAAATAACGTTGTCAATCCGCGCGGGAAAGCATATTATGGAAATTTTAAAAATTCTTAGCAATTCTAACGAGCAAAATTAAGCTTTTTTTTCTTTTAATTACACATTTTTAACAGTTTTCTTAGTGAATAGGAGGATAAATAGTGAGTATGGAGGAAAAAATATATAATTATGAATATATTTAAAAAAAATATATTTTATATAATTTAGATAATAGTACAAAAAGTATTAGTTATTTTCCCTTTACTGTCATCCATCCTAGGATGGCAAGTAACAGCTCTGAGAGAGAAGAAATATCGTCACTGTTGGGCAGAGAAACAAGATTCTTAAGCTAGCTAGCTAGTTAGCTAGCTTAAGAAGCTTAAAGAGAGAAGAAATATCGGCACTGTTGGACACAGACAAACAAGATTCTTAAGCTAGCTTAAGAAGCTTTAAAAATCTCGTGTGTCTCTGTCCAACAGTGACGATATTTCTTCTTTCTTTGCGCGGCTACTTACCATCCTAGGATGGTAGACGAGTACTATATTGTATTTATTACAGGTATAACCTATCCACCTTTCAACTATATCCATGAATTCCTTATATGTTCGAAAAGTTCCAAAATTTATATTCAAAACTAAGGAGAGTTATATGGATAAGATCGTGAAAATCGCTTTTTCTAATCATGACTGGATTTATCATATTTTCGAAAAAATTTATACAAGTGAATGAATTTGTATTTGAACATTCGAAAAGTATAAATTTTTGTCGTAGTATTGATATTTTATTTTTTCCAATGAGTCAAGTTCTCGGCAAGTTACAGCCTCCAATATACAGGGTATCCCACTTAAAACTCCCGGCGCCTTTTTCTCGATAACCAAAAGCGATATTTGAATTCTGTAGAAGGTATCGACTAGAATATATAAATCATTTCAGTTTTCAGTAAAAATGGTTATTTTACAAATTGAGGTACAGATGGCATTGCGACGCGAAGAAATTGTTCGATCCTAGAAACGTTGAAATAAGGAGCACGAGATGGAGAGTTATATTCCAAGCAACTTTTCTTATATGAACAATTTTCTAAATATCACTGGTTTTCGAGATGTTTGAACTTCAATGTAATTTTTCAAGTAACAAAAATCGCATTTTTTTATGTCTACAATTTACAGCGTAAAATGTAGTCGAACATAAAACATAAACATGACTCAAAGATTAGACAACACACAATAAACAGAAATGTCAAAATCTTGAATTTCCAAGTAGCAGTTGCAGCACTTTCTTTGATTTACTTGAAAACAAAAAAGTTATTTTATGTCTCGAAAACCAGTGATTTTTAGAAAATTGTTCGTATCATAAAAGTTGCTCAGAATGTAATGTCCCATCACTTGCACCTCATTTGATCCTAGAAATAATTTCTTTGCGTCGCAATGACATCTATACCTCAATTTGTAAAATGACCGTTTTTACTCAAAAATGATATCATATATTTTACAGAATTCAAATATCTCCTTTATTCATCGATAAAATGGCACCGGGAGTTTTAAGTGGGACACCCTATATATATTTATCCAAAAAATGATCAAACAGGGAATTTAAAATGATTTGAGATGTACTTTTTTTTGAACCCACGTTACTACAACTTATTAAACCATAATAATCATGAAGTGTATATACTTTTTAACAGTTCTCAATTAAGAAAGAATTTTTTTGAAGGGTTTTTATTTTTTTCATTACGATTGAGTTCCTACGTGATAATATACATGTAAGTATATCTTTCCCATCCATCCTTTGCGTAGAAAAGCTACAATTTCCATCTTTTATATGGACCAACACTCATATAGATTGAACCAATTCTAATTTAGTGACAGCATGTAATTCAGTGTGTCGGTGTCGCAGTCATGTGTATTCAATCGCGCGCATGCATGTATCTCGCTCCGAGTAATAACGTTACTTGACTATTTTTTTTTCGGGAATACCGTGGTTTTAACGATAAATTTTGTTACGACATTTTTTGTTCATAAACACGTGATCTTTCCATCTGTATTGTTGCATATTTTTACCCCCAGAGACATCTGCAGAAATTCCTTCTAATTTCCATGTATAAGTAACAGAAAACAATTAAGTTAATTAGTTAGTTTAGCAATCGGTCCAGAGATGGCGCACGATATCAGAATCTGGAAATTGGAGAGAGCCTACTAGAAAATTACAGAATGAGGAGAGAACATTCTGGAGCTCTCATCTTTAGGTATATAAAGAAATGGAGAAGCCGAATTCAGTTCAGTTTAGTAGACTGTTGAGTTCAGATAGTGAGATCAGAATTAAGCCAAGTGATCAAGTGACTGAATAATTGAAGTATAGTACTCAGAGTTATATTAGTCAAGTAAATAATTGTTGTAATTAGTTCGTAAGTTAATAAATAAGTGTTTAGTGTTGTCCTGGTGTGGTGCACATGTAAAAAATAAAAAATACTGTATTTTTTATTTTTTTCTATCTTGACTTAATTTGAAAATTTTCAAAAAATGAATGAAAAAAATTTATTTTTCACTTTTTTTTATGTTCTGCATCCGAGCGGAATATAAACTTTTCAGAATATTATTCTACACAATTTCACGAACTCATTAAAAAAATTTATTCATTTTGCAAATATATGAACGTAAATACTTTCAACGACTGGGTTATTGTTATTTCAGATCTAGTTTCTCATATTTGCATATTGCAGAAAAGGTAAATCTAGCTAATAATACGACTAAAATAATTTCATCTTAAGTTTAGTTCCTGGCCTCTCGGAACAATGCAAAGAATAGATTTTTGGCAAGTGGGTATGTCTGGCAGTACAAAATTAAATGTAGCGCAAGACATGAAGTTGTTAAATAGACTTATCACTATAAGTATATAGAACAGTAAATAATAGCTTATGAAGCAGAGGTGTATCACAAAGGATTAACTTCACATTCCTTAACATCTTGATGTATGTGGTTCAAACTGATTTGTACACATAACAATAATAAATGCTGATATATTTAAAATTAACGTATACAAATAGATGATTTATTATAGTAAGAAAAAACTATGAGTCAAGGTATTTTAACAAATCAATAAAATTTATCGATTAATAGCTTTGTAGGCGATAAACCTTGTGAATAGAATTAGGAGCTTTAATCATAACTTATACTTAACACCACGCATTGAGATTAGAATCACTTACATGTAGATTTTACGTAATTCTAGATAACCATATAGATCAGGATAATAAAAACTCTTGATTTATGAAGATAATAACTACAACCAGGGTCTTTCTTTAACTCTCATTTACAGTCATGTTCGCATCTTGCCTAAAGAAATCTGTAACTTGATAGGTATCCATTGTTGTACAAATATAATTGATAACAGCTTTATTTCAAATAATAAAGACATAAGTACATACGGATTTGCCATATGGGTGCGAGGTTTTATCAAGAGCTCATATTTTTATCCAAGTTTTATTGGTTTTATATCAACTGCTTTTAATATCACTTGCATGATCTTTGTTGTAGTTTGAAGTGCTTTGTTGAAGATGGATAACCAAGGCTTTGCATATGGACGCTTCATAAAAGACAATGTACTAAGCTCTCCTTACAGCTTTTGTATAGATTAATGAAGGAACGTTTATAATTATATTTAAATTGATATATTTTTTATTTTTAAAACCAACAGAATTACAATCAAATATCATTAGTCACGATCTATCGTATTTGTTTCGATATAAATAAAATACCGAACAGAAATATGGCTTATATACAAGGTGTTTTAAAAATAGATATTTAAAAATTAGAAACGTTAAATGAGATGACACAAACCTCAAAATAATTTATCTCCAAAGTATCTTCTAAGGGAGCCACGACCTTCAATTCTCAGGGACCTAACGCCTAATGGTTTTACAGAACAGAGCAAATAAAATAATAAAACTGTACACAGTGCAGCAGCAAATGTAATCTAGTGTGCTACTTAATATTACAAAAAAAGTTTTATTCTCTCGTCAGTTCTAGAGGGCTAATTGGGTTGTTGCACTAAGTTAAAATTTGAGGAGAATCTATGTTAAACAATAACATTTATTCATAAAAATCATTAGAAACATGTAGAAGTTGAAAATAAAGTCTTATAATATTATAATATTAATTACAAAAATACATGCATTTAAAACGGAGATGACATAATAACGGCAGTCTGTAGAGAAGTTAGTTATAAAACGACGAGAAACAGGTACTAACTTAGAAACTCGCTGATAGCGACGGAGAAAAAAGACAATCATGACAGTTTAATCTGACATTATATTTAACGTCAAATTCAACTGACGTTCATAGGTTACAATTCGGTATAGTTTAACAGCATCTAGTTATGGATAAATATAAGTACAGATAGTGTTTTCTGCCGTACTGTGTAAATAATACCACCAATTCACCAGAAAAACTGTTGTGTTCCAATAATAAACGCTGAACGTAATAATGAATGATTGAAAGCCACCAGAGAAGGACCAAGTCTTATTGTGGAGACCATTTTAATGTCAAGTAAAGTAACAAATTACAATGTATTCTACGCGTTTTATTTGTGGTAAGTTGTATCTTAATGTAGGAATTTGAATTTTTATATGGGTTTATATTGTAGGAAAAACGGCCGCATTACAAGACTTGTGTGGCGTTCTGGCTGTTACAAATTTAAATTACCCGCCAAACTGGTGGATAAAACAGGGTGTATTACTGTATTCTTAACGGCTCTAGATTAGAATGTTATTCATGCTTTGACTTCCTAAAACGAGGGAAATGGCTTTAATCTGCTTTTATGTATTTTATCTAGTTTATGTTGGAATAAAGTGCAGTTGTTTTTGTTAGCTATTGATTGTTTATGAAGCTCCCTAGGCGCCCCATAATACTAGGATGATCAATAAATTAAGAAAGGAAATTTAAAAACTCGCCGTTGAAAAACTATATGAAACAAACTGTGAAAGTCGTCTAAAGTCGGTGAACACAATCAGTCGAAAATGGCTACGAATACGTTGGATTGTAGTTATAAATGCCCTTTGAATTATGTGTGTTATAAATACATATAATTGTTTATTACTTACCTATTTATTATTTTTTGTTATAATACAGACCTTTCTTGATATCTTCGTAAGTCTCATTCTGACTCTTCTTGGAAGTGAGTATCAATGGATAATAAATAATTTCTTTAGTAGATAAACTTATTTTGTTGTTTTCAGTTAGATACGCATGTATATAGTTAATAGGAAATAAAACAATGAAAAGGAAATATTTAATAAAATACAAAGTATAGTTAACAAATTCATCTAAATTAAATAATACAATACATATTAGACATATTATGTAATATTAATAAGATAAGATAAAGGATGTTCTTGCAGAAATTACAATAGTTTGTACTGTCTATAGCAGCTGTAATGTAAGTACCTTGCAGCTTTTGCACTTCCAACCATTGCAATGTCAAAACGATTGTCTCTTTTTAAAAATTCGCTGACCATAAATATATCTACCGCAAGTAGAATGTCAATTAGCTTTTACAGATATACTGCCTTAGTCGTTTTGTAAAAAAATATTAAAAATAACTGCAAACATCAATCACTGCTAGCTAAACGTCAAATTTACTTTTGACATATGAGTTTATTTTCTTTCTTGTCAGCAATGTCAACTTATTCGTCTTCATCTGTTCTGCTTATAAGTTCACATCTAACTGCCGTTATGATGTCACTACCGTTTTCGCGGCACATTCAAATAGTCGAAGTTTAACAATTTTTTAAAATATGTTGCGCTAAGAATTTTTCTTCCAAATTAAATATATAACTAAATATTTCACCATTTTTGAAAATTCGTCAACAACCCAATTGGACCACTAGGCAATGACCACATAATTGGCCAATGACAACCGTTTTTGTAAATTATCCAACCAGAACTGGTTGGCTCTGGAAGCATAGCTCAAGGTTGTTTGTCTTTATGCCATTTCATAGCTTTATAATGTATCCAAATAATTGCCGTAGATTTTCTCCTTCAACTTGCTTCTCTTCAAATAAAATTCACCAAACTTCACCAATATAATCGAGCTTGGTCTATGGCTGTATACAACTGAGATTTTGGCATGAAATCATGACAAAAGGGAGATAGAAAGACCTATTGAACTTAGAGAGAATACACTATTTTTTAGCAAAATCGATTTTAAAACTTTGTTAGGTTACCTAAAATTGTAATGAAACATTATAAATGAGGACAGGAAAGGGGTTTTTGTATTCGCAATATTCCTTTGCGATTTATTTCCTTTCTACTGCAGCAATTAGAATGGATATAGTGTACGGAATATTAAAAAAGAAATCTATGTGTTAGTAAGAAAAATAATAGGCAAATGTAAGGCGTATCAAAGAGTTGTCGAAAATTTTCAAAAATAAAAATAAAAGTAGGTTAGCTAGGTTTCATGCTCACGCGGTATAAACAATTAAAGACGTAGTTATTAATGACAACTCAATGCTAAGGAAAGTAACTTAGGTGTATATTGACTATTTTTTTATTCCAATTATATCAATACATATAATAATATAACCTTTTTATTGGTGGTGATTTAACAACATTTTCAATTTATGATCTTAACTTGATCAATGGTAAAAATAAGGAAATAATCTAGAGTGTTCACAGGTGAATATATAATACAACATTTTATTGCAAACAGTCGTCAAAATGGCTGTATTATTATCTCAAATTAATTACACTTAACGTAAATGTGAGTGGAATTAACTCAGTATCGAACTATGAATGTTATTATATGCAATTTTATCTAGCAAGTTATTCAGATTTAGAAGGAAGGGAAAAACAATTTGCATAAAGTAGATGTTTCCATAATTTTGATATTAACTTGTCTCATTAAGTAGGTAATTTGTATCGATACCAATAAAGAAATTATAAGAACTTTAACTGATTTGCTCTATTAGCGATGTAGGATACGCTTGTCATTATTTTACTATAAGGCTTGTTTTATTACAAATCGGGTAGATGCAACACAGTATTATCAAAGTCACTTGCCAAGGCAATACTAATACTAAAAAATATGACAATAACCAGGGGGGGGGGGGTTGTGCATTTAATACATTTAGTAAGTTTTTTCTTAAAAAAAAACTGTACTATTAAATGCATTGCTACTCGATCTTAATTTTGTTGAATTGATAAATTAGGTGCTTTATTTGAGGACTTTCAAATACTACGTGTTCCAAAGTAATTTGAATCCTAGAGATTTAACGATAATTCGTACGGTCTGACAGTACGGGGCGTACTACTCATCCTACCTACTTTACCACGATTTTCGAGTATCTCACTATAGAACACAGAACTGAGACTCACTCGATTCGATGAACATTTTTTTACGTAGTGACTGGCAGTGAGTTGTATGTTTTGTTACGTATTTTCATGCGCCACGCAGTGAAACTGAGTGTAGTAAGTAGAAATTTGGCGAAAATTATAAAAGTGCAGTATGTAAGGGTACCCATTGTCAAATAAGTTTCCCCCTGTTCCGCAAGTGTTGAGTGGTACGTTGATAGCCAGATTGGAAGATTTGCCTCTTGTACAGACAAATAATTATACTATCCTTGGTACTTCCTGTGAAGATAACTCATCCTTTTAGAATCAAATTCTCCAGAAAAATATAAAATTTACGACTCAAACATATCGTCGGAGTTTGGTCAAGGTAGTTCACTTGCAAAAGGCACAGAAGGAGGTGCTATTCTGAAAAAATTACAGTTTACCGAACGGGAATACAACGCTCTTGTAAAAAAAAAAAGTTGATGATGATATTGGTAATGAGAAACCCCAAAAATAATCACCAGAAACTATCTTACGTAGAGTACACTGGAGGTCGTATCACAAGATAATCAGAATAGGCAGCAAGTACAGAAGTGTATTGTCTCCTCTTCACCAGAAGGCAAGCCACTTCTGCGTGAACTGTGGACCTCGTGCGGTTTTGTGTAGCCCACAAACAGACAGGGACTGTTTTTGGTATCACATTCAAAATGAAATTTCTGCATAATTATTTTTCTTTCTTATTTTTGCTAAAGTAAACCGCGAAGGAAATCTGGTGTACACCCAGAAGGAAATCTTCGTCAAAGAGGAAATCTGGTGTACAAAATTTTGAGTGCGGTTAAATTGACGAGTAAAATTGATTAGTTTTAACATTGAAAATGTTTTTAGTTTCCTATATGGGGCCTGAATTCGTGAAAAGTGCTTGGTGCATTTGCAGCATGACGTAGGCAAGGTTACTATAATTATAGGTTGCCTGATAATGGCTAATCTCAGCATGACGTAGAAGGTTACTAAAGCTTTCCTGGTTTCCTGGTAACGGCTAAAATTCTAACTTCGTCATTTTCAATCTCCCTCCCTGGTTGCATCTTTGCGAAAGACTGCGAATTTTTGTCAAAGAAAACCTCTGATGATATATTATTTTAATTTTTTATGTTCTATTTTTTATAATACTTATAATACTTACTATGTGGTATATGCCATATAATCAGAATTTGTTAAATTGTAAATTACAAAATTTCAGTTCATTGTATTTCAGTTAATAATGAAAATATTTTCATAAACTCCAAAACCTATTGTTGCATTTTTGTGATAAGTAAAATGTATATAACAAAGAAGAATAATTTTAAACGGGAGTCCCTAGACCAGGGGGGGGGTAACCGAATTTTAAAAAAATTTTTCGCAAACTGCTTTTTCAAAATTTTTTAGGGGTCGTTAGAGGAGTGCTTCTCTAGATGTTATTTCCCATATTTCGTATAGATCCCATGCGCCACAGACGAGAAAAAAAATATTGAAAGGCCATGGCAGGTTAAGATAAGTGTCCGTGCCTTTGTAACGTTTTTGCGTGTGGTTCCTTCCAGTGATGTACCTTTGCGTAAGATACTACCACAAAAAGTTTTGACCTCAAAAACTTCATAATATCTGGGAAAAATTTTTTTTGAAAATCCAAAACAAATTTTTTTTTCTTAATCAGGTGAACCAATTTGTTTGTATTTCACATATATTGTAAATATACTCAAGACAATTTATTACTGATATTTTCATGAAATCTTTTCATGAAGAAAACAAAAATTGATGCTTTTGAATTTTTCGAAAAATTTATATACGTACTTACCCGTTAGCGACCACTTCTATTTTTTTACTAATTATACACCATACAATAAGCTATAACATATGTTTTTTTACAAAACTCTATCGAAGAGGTAACGTAGTCAAATTGGCAAAGATAATGTTACCTGCTGTCACCCCCCTTAGTAAACACCCTGTATTGTGGGTTCGGAAATTATAACACCAGGGTAACACTAAACAATAATGTATTTACGTACGCACTAATTACAACAAATAAAGAAAAAGAGTATAAATTGGTTATAAATTCGATATATTAATAAATATGAACAACAACTGCTTGGATTACACGTATTGAAAATTTTTTAGAGCAGCCTACGTATTTTTTTGAAATAACGAGATGTATTTTTCACATTACTACAAAGCTCCATCGAAACGGTAATACATAAAAAATTATGTGTTTAATAATAAGGATACATAATAAAAAAACATGGTATGCTAATGATATATGATAATATTAGTTGTCTTCATCACTGTCCTCATTTATTGTATCACTGATATCTTCTGCGAACAGTTTTACTGATGGTTTCGGAATTCGTCGAGAAACCTTGCTTATGATAAATTCATGTTTAAGTTAAAAAAAATAAATTAGTTTTCTGTTACTTAGAAATGGATTTATCATATGCAAGGTCGACAATATTCCGAAATCATCAATAAAACTGTCTGAATTACTCGCAGAAGATATCAGTGTTACAATAAATGAGGACAGTGATGAAGACGACTAATATTATCATATATCATTAGCATAACATGTTTTTTTATTATGTATTCTTATTATTAAACACATAATTTTTTTATGTATTACCATTTCGATGGAGCTTTGTAGAAAATGTATGTATTGTGAAAAGTACATCTAGTTATTTCAAAAAAATACGTAGGCTGCTCCAAAAAATTTTCAATACGTATAATCCAAGCAGTTGTTCATTTATATATTTATTAATATATCGAGTTTCTAACCAATTTATACTCTTTTTCTTTATTTGTTGTAATTAGTACGTAAGTAAATACATTATTGTTTAGTGTTACCCTGGTGTTACTGGTGTTATAATTTCCGAACCCACGATACAGTGTGTTTACTAAGGGGGGGGTGTAAGCACGTAACATTATCTTTGGCCAATTTGACTACGTTACCCCTTCGATGGAGTTTTGTAAAAAATATATGTTGTAGCTTATTGTATGGTGTATAATTAGTAAAAAAATAGAGGTGGTCGCTAATGTGTAAGTTATACATTTTTCAAAAAATTCAAAAGCATCAATTTTTGTTTTCTTCATGAAAAGATTTCATGAAAATATCAATAACAAATTTTCTTGAATATATTTATAATATATGTGAAATACAAACAAATTGGTTAGCTTGATTAAGAAAAAAAAATTTTTTTCGGATTTTCGAAAAAATTTTTGAGGTCAAAACATTTTGTGGTAGTATCTTTCGCAAAGGTACATCTCTGGAAGGAACCACACGCAAAAAGATTGCAGGTTGCAAGTTATCTTAACCTGCCATGGCCTTTCTAGGTCCGCCTTTGCCATGCCAGAATTTATTATTAAAACATTAATCAGAAACAAAAAAAATACAGTTTTAAGATATCATCCGACAACTTCAACGGGTTATAACTTTTGATTCAATTACAAGGGTGTGCGGTAGCTGATATACAAGTTTTCCACAATTTTTTCATGGTTCAACATGATCAAACATATCGAAGTATAAAAAATGAGTCGGCCAGCATGAAAATTCCATTTTGAACAATGTATGCAGTATTAATATATATAGTCTGTTCGCTGATAGAGTCCCGGTGTGACGCCACGAACGTCTGAACTAAGATGCCGTAGGCTCGTTGGTGTTTTCGAATACACAGTGGCGTGGCTTTGTTTTATATTTTACTTGATGTATTTAATTAGATTTATTTAAAGGAAATTGAATTATAAGCATATATAATACATCTATTGTAAATTTATAGTAATTTAAGTTAAATAAATAAATTATAATATTGAACTGTCTTGGTTTCAAGTAAGAAATATGATAGAGCAAATATACAAAATAAATACGCTTAAATAGTTGCAGCTAAATTTTTTTTATTTACTAATAGAATTTTGTCAAATAAGTATATGTAATCTTAAAATAAAAATATATACTTAGTACTAATTATGCCGAACCCTATGTAAAACAAATATAGAAGTAAAATACAAATACCTAGTATAAGATAAATAAAAAAATTTAGTTTTCTTCGTCAATGTCTAATTCTTCCGAGTCCTCATGGTCGCTTTCATTATTAACCCTTATAATGAGTGGCATAACTTCTTAGTATGAACCTCTCGATCATATGTCTCTAAAATCAATTCATCTGTGTGTGAACCAAATTGAGCTCGACACTTGAGATAAAGCCTCATTCCACATAGTAAGAACAGCTTCGTCATTAAAACCATCCCGATATGTTTGTCGTAATACTCCTTACAAATTCCCCAAAGAACTTCTATTGGGTAGAACTGACAGTGATATGGTGGAAGTACAGTACTTCATGTTCATGCTCTCTAATTAAATTGTCGACAATATAGTGTTGCTTTGTTCTGTTAACTCCAGCAATTCGGCTTTAAATGCGGTATCACTGAAATCTATGTTTTTGATCTTTAACTCGATCTTTAACCATGTTTGTATTTTTTCTTTCGTCCAAGATCAGGTTGGTTGTTTTTCTTCAACCCGAGAGTGGTACTTAGCATTATCTAAAACAATAATGTTTGGATTTTGTAACCCCGGCAAAAGTCTCTGTCAGCCACTTTTCAAAATTTTCAGAGTTCACGTTGTCATGGTAATCTGCTGACTTATTCTTGGTGGAAAAAACTAAACTCGCATCTTCAGCAAGGCCATGAATAGATCCTGTATGTACAACTATAAATCTTTTACCTTCTGTAACTCTACGTCGCGGTTTCGATTTACTGGAATCATCTTGCCAAGAATCCTCCTCTGCTAAAGATCCAAGTTTCGTCTATCAACTATTACTCTATATTTTAGCTCTTCTAAAAGGATAGCCAAGGAAATATGTATATGATCAGACACCAATATCGTAAATAACATTTTTTATTTCATATTTCACAGCATCGTGTAACTTTATTTTAGACTTTTTACGATTCCGTTTAACCGAAGCTTGAAGTTCCACATTTTCTTTGTCGTTCTTAGCTATTTACAGTCTTTTCATCTATTTTTAAAGCCTCACCCACTCGCCTTTGAAAATATTCCAACAAATTCAAAACTAACTGATGTGATTGCGGATTTAAAAGTTCACCAGGATGCATGTTTACTATTTTAACAATAGAACAAGACTAATATTGCCTTCCTAGGCACTAATTGAAATAAGTGCACTATACTTGCTGTCGAACAATAGAAATCCCACACGTCGGTCATGACTTCACCACAGAGATTAAAACTTACGTTACAGATTAGGTTACACACAATAATTCAATATAGACAAGGAAGGATAGAAAGCTCCGGACGATATTCTTTACACTATACGACCGGGATTCTATCAGCGAACAGACTTTAATAAATTAAGTAACAAACGAAAGAAAATCACAGACAACCCCCAATAATTGAATCTTACCTCCCATCCAGAGTCTCTTGCAGATACTCTTTGAAAACTCAAAACACTTCTATCAGATGCACAGAAATAACAACTCACCACTTTATGTATCACGACAAACATTAAATGGATTATTTGTATAATTTTGCCATATAAACTAAATGAAAAGCCATAAGGGAAAAACAACATCGTGCCCAGATACCCTAAAACCCGCTGCTTCTAAATACTCGTTCATTGTCAATTTGTCACATAATATAGCTTAAGAAATAGAATGAGGAATATTAATTAATTCGTCTTATATTAATTTAGTAGATATTGACTCTTTCCTTAAGTCCATTTTTACTGGCGTTGTCTTTTTCGTGCAGTATATTTATTTGTAACTAGATTTTCGTTCGACGAGAAACCAGTAAAAACGAGTCAATAGTCCAAGGTCACGGAAATTAGTTTACCTCTTATACCGTGTTTCAAGTTTAAAAATAATTTATATTATTCCATTATCCCGACTCATCACTCCTGTAAATTAACAAAAAAATTCAAAACAAAACGCCTATGCGAACTGGCAGCACGCATCATTTATTATTAATCTATTTTTAGCAATCATAATATTGGGTAGATATTATAACCATAATTCTGCATATTTTGTGGCCAATACATTATCCTCTAAGTAAACATTTTGGATATAAATAAAAATCTTCCAGTAATTTCGCGTATATTGTTTACATAGGTACGCTGAAATACCTTCCTATAGTTATTTTGGTACATTCGAAGCTATTAATAAATTCAGCGTAATATCTAAAATAATTAGATGTATTTTAGATAAATTCCAATGTGCCGTGGTTCTTTAAACAGATGATTAATTAAATGTATCTCGGAAAGTTTAGTTCACCTTTAAAATTGTTATTGAAACAAATTGTTCACCTATAAAATTTCCCGTCGGTCAATTATTGAATATAAATTAATATTTTGCGAAAACAAAGTTCGAGAGAGTGCAAATATTAACAAAGATAAATAAAACTTAGACTGTCAATACTGATTATTCATTGATATATCTTAAATAATTCTGAATATATAGTTTTCATAAAGTAGAGAGTTTATAGAAAAAATGTATCTAACAAATTTGCATATTCCAAGAGTAACATAGTTGCCATTATAAACATTAAAATTTTAAGCAAGGCACTTCAAACAACATCGGACATGGAACATCAATCAAAAAACTGAAAGAAACGTTGAAAGGAAGAGAGAGGGAGAAAAATCACGATTAGAAAATATGCAGGATATTTTTCGAAAACATAGAAATCTTTCCAACAGAGGACAATGACTAAACCTAGATCTTCAAACATAATATAGTATAATAATAATAGAAGGCACGGGCTACTGGCCCTTGGAGACCCATCATCAAAAGACCAATTGCTATAGGAGGAACTTGCACAGGAGGAACTTAACATTAAAATTTATACCACACTTGACGATGTACACGCTTGGTGCCAGAGAAACAAGCTAATTTTAAATAAAGATAAAACCGTTTTTGTAAATTTTAACTACAGGAGAACATTAACCTGTGAGAACTTAGCCTTCTCTAAAACAACCAAGTTCTTAGGTATGTTCATTGATAATAGTTTGACGTGGGAATCACACATCGACCACGTATGTAAACTGCTTAATAAAGCTTACTTTGCAATTTTACAGTTAAAAGACACAATTGCCGAGACTGGTCTCTTAAGTGTATATTATGCTTTGGCATATTCACATCTGTCATTGAACATATTGGCCTGGGGGAGATCGGCTCACCTGCAGAGAGCCTTTGTATCCCAGAAAAGATTACTGAGACTGATTTTTAATTTAAAGAGCAGAGAAAGCTGTAAAGGTATTTTTACGAGCAAAAATATTTTCACTCTTCCTTGTGTTTACATATACAAATGTCTAATTTTTGCTAAGACTAATTTACATGCCTTCCCTACCTTGGCTGACCGTCATTTATATAATACAAGAAATAAAGAATTATTGTCAATTCCAGTACACAGAACAACCAATTTTAAAAAAAAACCAATTAAAGATAAGAACGTGCCTTCTTTTAAAAAAGAAATAAAAAAATTATTGCTAAGAAATGCCTTTTATAGTGTGAATGAGTTTTTAAATAGATAGATCTATTTTGCTCGTACTACTACTATATAAAAATTATTATGTATGAATAGTCATATGTATGTGTGTATGTTCGTATTTACATTTATAAGTCTTTTACAATTACCTGTAATATTGTCTTTCGTCCATTAGTTTCATTTTGTAAATAATATTAATTTATTCTCTAATGTAATACCTGACTTGCCAAATGTACATAATTATGTATCAAGAAATAATGGACTACACATAATCCTTGCTGCAACAACTAGAGAAGTACATCGGAAAACTAGCAAACTACCAAACAGCATTCATCAAATGCAGGTCAACAACCAAAGGTGCACCACCAGAAGAATCCTGGAAAAAAAATAAAAAGCAGGAACAAAAAACTACACATAGCCGCAATAACTCTCCTGGAGGCGTTTTATACTCTCAGTCACGAGGCCATAGTCTACACCCTATGCAGCAATATTACCTATTAAATACCTATACCTATACCTATTAAATAGGATAATAAAAGCATGTCTTCCTAAACACTGCAATTGAATGGTTCGAACAGACGAACAGAACAGTATAGGAATAGATCAAAAATGCCCTCCATTCTCAGACTATGCACCACGGTCCCAGATGAAGTGATACAAAGTAAAATAAAGGAAACACCAAAGTTTAACGAAAGATCATTTAGAACTCCAATCATACTAGCAACGCGGATGATGTCCTAATCGTCGCGGAAGAAGAGCAGGACATTCTCAACTTTCTAGAAAGTATGAAACCGCATCTGGACATATCTGAACTGAAAATAAACTTCAAGAGTGTAATAACGGTGCGATACCCGTCAACAAAAAAGAGTACGGTCAGCGTAGAAGAATACAAAATAGGCAACCACTCTCCAAGAACGACGAATAAATTGAAATGCCTAGGAACATCATATCTGATGAGACAACTGAAAAGAAAAAATACAGGGGTAACTTCTATCCTGCTGCCTATTGATATGTTCCTTAACATATGTTATATTTAAATTGAATTTAACAGACTATTTGAACAGACCCTGCTTCTACACTCCTGACATTTATCTATCTATTCAGTAAATGAATGCATCCTACAAAATCGGTAATTATTAATAATTAATAATACCTAAACATATATGTTTAATACTTATTTGTAGTATATTTTCATATTTTATACTAAATGTTTAATGTTTTTATAATAGTATTAAGTGACTTAAGTTTTTATAATAGTATTAACCTGCTTATATCTGTATATGCATATAGCAACAAAAACCAATAAAGAATTTGAATTTGAATAAACAATTAACACATGCCGGTATGATGTTTAGCTCCAAAAGCAGTGTGTGTCTTGTTCCACCGAGGGCTCCTATGATCAGCACTACTAGTCTAACAGTATGGTCAGGGTAGAGCCTGCGAAGCTCGAAGAGTAAATCTCGATATTTCGTCCGTTTTTCCTCCTTCTTAAAGACAACGTTATTCTGCGCAGGGGCAGTGAACTCCACGACAAATATTGCCTTGAGTTGGTGGTCGAGGAGGACTACGTTAACCTTATTGGCTCGTATTTGCCTGACGGTGGGAAACGAGTAGCTCCAGTTAATTAGGCACTCCTCGTTTCCTACAACGGACTCAATATCCCCCGGAGCGTAAGGCAGCACTGGTGCCACTGGTGCACAAGTGCCTTAAGTGATAGTAAAACACACGTAATACTGCGTCGTACCTCTGGATATAGGCCGACATTGCATATGATGGGTAAGCCGACAGCAAATGCATTAATATCTCTGGCGCGGCGCCCTACGGCAGGCCCTGCAACTGACATCACTATACCCATGATTCTACTTCCATAGACGAGTGTGTTGAATACGCCATCATGGCACACCATTATGAATCCCTTGGTCTCAGACTTCAGCCCGGCTGACAAAGTCGGCCTTTCGGATAAGCCACGGTCTTCTATATTTTTATAGAAGATTCCGTGCAATGGCTTATCCGAATGTAGCTGCAAAAATATATTAACTTCTGCAGATTTGACTTTGGCTTTTTGCCGAGCAGGTTACAACTCGGTGACAGAGTCGTGACTAACACGCTCAGTGTCGAAGACCAGACCACGTTCATCGACGGCTCTGTGTGCTGCCTTTTTAGGCTCCTGCCCCTGCACTTTCATAGTCTCGGACCATGCAGAGGAGGGGATCCGAACTCCTGATGGCCTTAAAGGCTCCATCCAGAACCAACATGTTATGGAGACTCTCCAAATTCAAGATTCCACGGCCTCCTCGATGTCGAGGGAGGATGCAAACTCCTATAGAGATGCATCTTTTTGCGGGTTTCTACATCGAGTTGTCGCAGCTCCTCTTGACTCCATTTGATTACTCCAAAGAAGTAGAGGAGGATCGGAACGGAAAGCATATTAGTGGCAGACCGACAGTTCTGAAGGTCGGAGCCGGTGCTGATACTTGCCGCGGAGAGCGTTTTTCACTACATTTATTTCTTGGGTGGAGCGTTGCTCTGCATCCAAGTTACGACTGTCCGGCCTCTAGATGATATCAGAATCTTCCGTCCATGAGCTGCGCATCCTCTCCGTAGTCCTCGCATCGTCCTCTGTTGAGGTGGACTAGTGCATACTTGTCCAACCCAGATTCCATGTCAACAGCTTGCGTGTACTCCTGAGGGACTGGCGTAAATCCCTCTCTCCGGAGGCATAAAGTTTTAGATCATCTATGTAAAACAGACGGGTGTCGCCGGGGGTATCGCAGTTGTAGCCACGGGTATTTCGAAGCCAAATGGATAATGGCAGTCGTGAGATGCAAAACAGAAGGGGGCTTAGGGAATCTCCCTGAATACTGACAATTAAAAATGGGTGAAGAGCTGAGTTGTGATATTTTTTTACAGTGTTACAAATCAAGCTAAAAGAAGCGTATTAATAAAATAACATTTTATCAAGACAAGTATTTGATATATTAATTTAATATAATAGCCCAGTGTCATTTTGTCTTACTTTTTGGGGTTAGGGAGGGAAGCTGACGTGATGGAGCAAATCATTCAGATCCAGCGACCCCAAAAACACACGGATATAATGGTCTAGTTAGGTTGATCACTTTTTTTCGCGGGCCTTTATGGGATTATGCGGGGTTATTATTTCACAAAACGTAACAACTGCACGTGTAAAAACGGAAAGAAAAAATACCATAATGAAATTACTTGTTATCTCTAATATATCATATATTATTAGTTAACAAAATATTCCACGCCATTGTATATAATCATTTTCATTTAACGGTTTTACAGAAAGGCTTTACGTAAATATTTTCCACCAACACCTTAGGTGTCGTTTAAAGAATTTTAAATTCTAAATATTAGTCTGTGGCCCATACATATACAGGTAATGATAGCGGCACATACTGTTGTGACGTATTTTGGGCCTAGGGGAACACTTACCAGCATATTTTGCAGTGCAATGATTAATGCCAAATTGGTGCCCATTGTCATAAATTAAGAAATTAAATGACGTAATGTGAAAAGAATGTCTGAATAATCAATGTAACAATTGTTTATGTGCAAATAACTTCCTATTGTTTGATCTGTTCTTAATGTACTTAATTGTTTATTTGTTAGGTCTTTATTTTATCAATACCGAATACGTCAAAATATTATAAACAGCATCATATCATAAGATAATAATAAGTATAACATCATACGAGTTGTGTTGAAGCTTTAAACAAAAATAAACGATGTTTCGAAAGGTTACTGTTAGTGTCTAGTGTGAATTATTTAAGGAAAGATTTTTATGATGCATATAGTCTACAAAAATATTTTTAAAATGTGGAAACTTACGCTTACGGTATATAACTTGGCAAAATGACTCAACTGTGGTACTTTCCAGGTCCACGTAGGAAAAATCATACAAGTATTGAGTAAAATAAATTGAAAGTGCAGAGAAATGTTGTGGCAATTATACATTGTTCAAGCAATCATTTGAGTTCAGTGTGAAACATATTTGGTGTTTTGATAGTTTTGGTTTAAAAATATATTTTGTATAAGTTATGAATTTATTAATAACTACAGGGTGTTCCTTAATGACGTGTTAATATTTCAGCGTGTAATTCCTTAGGTCATTTTATAAAGAGAAGTTTATATGAACATATGTCCCCAACAGCTTAAATTGTTATTTTTTAATATCTCAGAAAATACCTTTGATATTTTTTTCTATTTTGGTATGTGTTAACAGGATATAAAACCACATATTTTAGTTAGAAAAGTTATTTTGTCGCTCTATCAGTGGAGTCCCTGCAAATATGTATTCTAATATTTTTTACCAAAAAAGTGGTACGCCACTGACATTTTTTCCATGTGGATACTTTTTCTGATTAGCCTGGTCAATTCTACATGAAAACGGTCTGTTGCGTTTTTTTCGTCAGACGCACTGTTAGATTCAAATTGAAACTAATTATTATTAACATTTGATACTAATAAATTTTGTTTTATGAAAATTGTTAGAAATGGCCACCTTCACTTAATAGTCATGCTTCAGCCCGTCTTCACACCGAATAGCGCACTCGTTCAAATATTCCCAGCGTATTCCGCATTGTTTCACACGAGGCAACTATTCGCTCTCTTAAATCTTCTAAATAGTACACGGAAATTAGGCAAATTTATGTGGAATAGAAGAAAAAAATTATAATAAGCTGAAATGTCTATAATAGTTAGCTTATGTGTGTAAGAATACATATAAAAAAAAAAAGGTAAAGGGTAAGCTTCATCCCTATCTCACCCCGTTTAGGGACACCGCACTGTTTTTTTTAAATATCTTCTAAACGCTTTATCTTAGGGAAAAAACATAAGTGTAGGAAAAGGTTTGTCACCTACAAAAAAGGTTCTGTGTTATGTATCAATATTTCTATTACTTTTTATGTCATTAAATCGTAAACTGTAGGGTTAAACAAAAATGAAACGTCAATAAATCATCAGAGGTATGTTCTGTTTAACACCTCGGTTGGTAATTCTAGTCAAACGGTTACTTTTGCAAGGCTACCCCCGACGTTCGCAGCTTTGCAACAACAGTCGTTGCGGGTTTACCACCAAATTCAGGCTTGGCATGGAAATGTTTCAGAGTCAGAAGAATGGGGATGGAAGAAATCAGGTGATATTTTAATACCTGTTTTGACTACTGAAGCAGCAGCTCCCTCATAAGTTAATTTCGTGTGCCTGCAAAAAGGGCTGCGGAAAGCGATGCGGATGTTTAAAGGTTGGTTTAAAATGTTCGGCTATGTGTGTGAACTGTCACGGGCAAGCATGCTTTAATACGGAACGGATCGACTAAATTGAATTTGAGCCAGAATAAAGCCTTTAGTGGATTTAGTTTAATTCAATTCTATATAATTTATAAAAAGTTGTTGAAACCGAATGCTACAAAACAGAATATTACAAGACTGGATAAATATTGTGTTTCCATCCAAAAGCGTTTTTGTTACCTACCTTTAAATTTCCCGTCGATTAACGTAAACACCCTTAATAATCTGCAAACGACCCATAAGACATGTTTTATAGAAAATTTAATTCTCAATATTTTTCAATAGGGGCCATCCATAAATGATGTCACGCCAATTTTTGAGATTTTAGACCCCCTCCGCCCCCCCAATTGTCACCTTTTGTCACGATAAGTTAGACCCCACCCAAAAAAATTACGTCACGCTTATAGAGACCCCCCTTATGTTTTTTTCGATTCAGTTATTTATTATTCACGATATTTTTCGCCTCATGGGGGGGGGGGGCTAGTAAAAATCCAAAAAAAAAAAAAAATTACCTCCTCATGGGTGAGGGTGCTAGTAGAAGTCCAAAGAACGCCTCATGGGCGCAATGCTACTAAAAATCAAATAATAAAAAAAAATTTACAGTATTTTTCTTTTCTTGACTCGTTCACCATTCGTTAAGTCACACTGAGTCAGACCCCCCCCTCCCTCTTATCACATTTAGTCACGTAATTACGAACCCCCTCCCTCCTATAGCGTGACGTCACTTATGGATTGCCCCATACCTCTAGTCTTGTCGTAGAACATCACATTTCCAAAATATTATTGAAAAACCAGCACGATGTCATTATAAGGGTGAAAAAGAAGCTCACCAGTTAGGGATGGGTTAGGGATATCAGCTTATTACAATTTTTTTCTTCTATTTTTGCTAATTTCCGTGTACTAAAAGTGATAATGGGAGTTTTATACACCAGGATTTTAAGATGACCGCACAAAAATAAATCCAATCTATTGAGATACAGAGATCTTGCTGGCCACTGCTGATGGTCCTCCGCGACCTATTCAGCGATTAGGATAAACCACATGTAAATGGTCGCGAACAGTTATACTGAAATGAACCGGAGCTCCATCGTGCATATACCATATTTGATTCCTTAACGCAGTTGGCATATCTTCAAGCAACACAGATAGTTCTTCCTGGATAAAATGCGAGTAAGATTGTCGTTTAAGGGGTCTTGGCAGAAAAAAAAAGGGCCTATAAGATTATTACCAATAATTTCTACCATACATTAACTGAAAATTGCTCTTGGAAATGGGTTTGGGTCATTGAGTTAGAATGACGACGGGAGAAGCAGTCACGTGATCAAAAATGGCATCACTTCATCAAAGTGTTACTACTTCTCCATCAAATGTTTTCCGTGCGATTTATTGTGATTTTTACTAATAGTTTGTTAAATTTTAGACAATAAACATTAAAAGGCTATGTAATAAAATGTTATTATTTAGAGGTCAATAAATATATATTAATTTTTTTTGTGTGTTTTATTTGAATATGTTCGTTCTAATTCTTTTGGCTAAAAATCTTGCATTTATTGAATTCAACATTTTTTTGCGTTATTCAGATAGGCCGTCTCGTCGGGGTACAAAGTTCTTATAATTTTAAATAATCCGCAACATCACCATTTTGTTCCTACATTTAGCCACGCTTACCAGTGCCGTTCCTGTAGAGAAAATTTGTACAAGATGCCATCTCCTCATATTCTAACTCGATAGTTTCTGTTATGGCATGGGGGTTTTCGTCCACCCACACATAATTATTATAGACTGGCGGTACATGACCAGTCAGGTGCAACGTTTTTAAAATGCATGCCAATCATATATATGAATGAAATTACCATGAATATGCCAGAAACGTAAATTTTAGGCAGTCGTCGCGTGCAGAAGGGTGTGCAAATCGATTTTTTTGTTTTTTTTTAATCTTAAAATGGATGCCAATAGTGCCAAACGAAAAGCCGTGAAAAAGAATACACCGGAAATTCATTGGCATGCATTTTCCGCGCACAAAACAACTTTTGATGCGCACATTAAATCGTAAAATTTTTTGGTGTTCTTGACTTTGGATGATTTTGATTTTGGATTTTTTTTCAAGGCTTTTTGTTTGGCACTATTGACATCCATTTTAAAAATAAAAAAAAACAAAAAAAAACAAAAAAAATCGATTTGCACACCCTTGGTGTGCATTTTAAAAACATTGCACCTGACTGGTCATGTACCGTCAGTCTATTATGTAAATTTTGAATAGCATTCCTAGAAAATTTGCTTCGTCTGTGAATATAATTTGTGACTCAAACTGCGAATTTCGTGTAACATTCTGAAGGTACCACTGACCGAAGTTCACACGCTGTGGAAAATCTATGGTAAGTAATGCTTGTATTCCTAGAATATGGTACGGATACAACAAAAAATTAACCAAAATTCTCCAAACAATTTGATGACGAATATTCAGAGCTCTACACTCAAAGAAAATGATAGGTAAATTCAACCAAAAAGAGCATATGAAATCGCGCCTATCTAGTTTCATAGTTAAATCAATCAGTAAAGAATAGTCGTACAACTTTATTTGTTTTCGTAAACAAATAGTAGTTTAATAATCATATCTTCTTTTAACAAATTAAATAGTACAATGACATTTTTTTATGTTCACTAACCATTTTCAATTTGGTCTACAATTAAATAGTACAACGACTTTGTTTTTTGTTCACCAACTAATTTTTAGGTTGATCTACACTTTATCGTATGATGAAGTTTTTTTTGGTTAGCCAAAATCTCAGTATTGAGACATCAGACCACCCAAACCAAAGATTAGAGATCGTTTATAAGATCCATCCAAATATATCGATGATCCCTGAGAGAATTTGAACACTGCAATCATGTTATTAATTTTCTATAAATGCATAAGAGTGTAAGATAATGCATGATTGATTATTGTCAGTGATTTGTATGTGGCGTCATCTGGGAATAATTTCTGTAATAGACTACGTGGTAAGCAAGCAAATTTTATGGTAATTCTTTTAGAACTTCTAGAAGACGACAATAATATTGGTTTGTCTACCAAGTGCAATAGTACAGCGAACTAATACTGGGTTAGAATTACAATTCGATAATAGTTAAAAATAAAATATACTATTATCTAGTTTAATTTGACAGAATTCAACAAAATAACAGTCAGACGAACAAAATAATAGTCTTATTCATCTATTTTTTATGTTAATGTTTGTTTTGTTGTACGACAACTTTTTATTAATTAAAATAACAATCACCTCTTGTTTAAAAATACCATCAATATAGTTTGGTTTAACAAAATTAACGATATTGTTAGTTAACCATTTTTTTTGTTGAATTTACCCATACTATTTCTTTGAGTGTAGCATTCTTCCTCGTACTCGTCTCAGGATGTTCGTCGATTTCCTGCAGCACCGCTTCCTCCATTTCGGTTGTTCTGACAGTTCAGGTCTACCTTTCGAAGTACCTTTTTGGAAACTACCAGTTTCACAAAAATGGCGATGAATAGTTGAAAAGAATCAGCTATCTGGCAAGGCACGATTAGGATATCTTTCCTGATACATGCTTCTGGCTGTTGTTGCATTACCATTTGCGAGACCATATACGTAATGCATTAAATAATACGATGAGATAGTTTTGAACACCAACAACTTACTTTATATCAACAAATATTGTTTTGAAAATGATTGTAAAAACGTCATTTATTCCAGGATATTTAGATTTTTGTGTTAAAAAATTATTAGTCAATACTGTTAAATGAAGCAATTTGAATTTAATTGCTTTTAGTACAAGAAAGTTAGCTCAAAAAAAAGGTCTAGGGTGGAAAAAAATGTTTACAAGCTATTCTCAGTGGAAATTTATACGGAAATATATTTTGAATAACCTCTTAGAAGTCCCATGAGTTTCGGATATGGCAAGTTGAAAAAAATATGACCGCCATGTTTTTTTTTTTAGTTCTTCGCAAATATGTTGGAAACCATAGATTTTTCGAAAAAATGTCAAGAGACCTTTCTTAAAGAGCTCAAAAAGGTACACCTGAAAAAGTGTTTTAGGATGTCTTACCTTGACATTTAGTGAAATTAACCAGATAAGTTGAGGGTAAACATCATAAAAATTGTACTGTTTTTTTTTAAGATACTTAACCTAGATAAACTTACAAAATACTTTTATACTACAGAATAAATAAACGGTTCTGTGTCTTTGACGGTTTCCCATAGGGGTAATTAATGGGCATCTTTACTTTTTATTATCTTATTCAAAGATTAATAACTCAGTAGATAAGACTGCGTTTGTTTTGTAAAAAAACTACAAAGAAATCACAGCTAAATGCAATACATTTTTTACAAAACTGATGTGCGTTCCTAATTAATTATTAAAGACAACGCAACAATGCACAAATCCACTCACGCGTCGGCGCGGCGTCGATGTTGAGTCTGAATAGTCTAATTGGGTCACGCAGCCGGAATACCTACTTTGAAAGTTTTATTGTGTAATTGCGTATTCTGGTATAACCTCAAGATGAAAGATTTTTTTCTACATAAAGTTGTATGGCAGAAACCTACCACTTTTCAGATGGTTTGCGATCAGTACATTAATTATGCAAAGCATGTCTATGGTAATCAATGCGTACTGGTTTTTGATGGATACGATTCAACTTATTTATCCACAAAAGAAATTACACAAAATTGAGGTCAAAAAATGCAACAGAGATATCACTAAAATTGGAGAACACAATTATAACACCACAAGAGGAATTTTTGAGAAACGGACGTAACAAAAAAAATATAACCTAGTGATATATGGAGTCAACGAAAATAAATCAGATTTACAAACAGTTATCCAGGATATTATAAAAACGAAATTGGAGATATCTTTTGAATTGACAGAAGTCCGTGATATACATCGCATAGGAAAAACAGTTGAGAATCTGAAACCCAGACCTATTTTATTAGAATTAGTTTCTTATAAAAAGAAAATAGATATACTGAAAAACGCATTTAAACTTAAAGGAACTGGAGTATATATAACTAATGATCTAACACCTCAGGAACTCGAAGATAGAAGAATATTAGTGAAACATCTGAAACAAGCGAGGGAAAAACAATATAACGCAAAAATCTATAAAAATAAACTGATTATAAATGGGGAGTCCTATGGCGTAGCAAATCTATTATGTGGTGAAGATCAGACATCAAGTGAATCTATTGCACAAGAACCATCAACGGATGCAGACAAAAATTCAAAAAGTGCTCCAACTACACCTATTTGCACACAAAAAGCAGGAGAAAATATCGGGTTCCAGGAAACCAGTGATGAAATACGTAACGAAGAGATAAGAGGAAGGACCCTGAGAAGCAACATACAAAATTCAGGCACAAAAGCTACAGAGAAGAAAAGATCAAATTCAGAGGAAAAAGTACAAAAAGATAACAAAAA
The DNA here is from genome assembly GCA_936432065.2 of Rutpela maculata. Taxonomy (NCBI): domain Eukaryota; kingdom Metazoa; phylum Arthropoda; class Insecta; order Coleoptera; family Cerambycidae; genus Rutpela; species Rutpela maculata. The sequence continues at coordinate 27,013,563 of OW386291.2, forward strand.
AAAGAGGAATTAACTTATATAACAATATTATTTCATTTACTTTTCTTTGTTTTAGCCGAATGTAATGTGTTTATGTATGTGTTTATGTGTTTATGTTTATATCTAATCTATTATTGAATTGTAAGAATGTGTAAAAAAAAACCAAAAATAAAAAAATGAATCCATATATAAAACATTATAATTATGAAAATATTAAAACGAATATTGCAAATGATGTAATTGAACACAATGATTTGATTTCAAACTTAAATCTAAATACAAATATAAAAGTATTTCAAACCAATATCAGAAGTCTACAAAAAAATTTTGATGAACTCTTGCTATTACTCAATCACTTCACAGAAAATTTTGATATTATCATTCTAACAGAAACATTTGAAATTCAGGATCTAGCATTATTTAATATAAATGGATATGACACTCTGTATAATGAAGGAAATGTTAACAAAAATGATGGAGTAATAGTACTAATAAAAAAATGTCTATCATATCAGTTTATATATTAGAAAATATAAAATATAATAATAACCTCATTAATTTAAATTTACTGGAAGTAGAAATAAATGTAAATAATAGAAATATTTTAATAACTTGTATATATAGATCTCCTAACACATGTCCATATAGTTTCAATGACGGATTAAAAAATTATCTAAAGGAAATAAATAAATGTTATTACGCACACGTATTAACTGGAGATATAAACATCAATATTTCCTCGGATGATGATTTCTGTCAAGAATATTTAAATATACTAAACGAATATGACTTTAGGTCATATATAAACAAGTACACCAGAGAACAAAATGAACAAAAATCCACCATAGATCATTTTTTTATTAAGAGTGCTGAAAGAGAAAACGATTTTTTTCCTGTTATAATAAAAACACCAATTATAGATCACTACCCAATTTTATTATATCTAGATACAAATAGTAATATTACTCCTTTAACTAAGACAAATTATACAACAAAAAAATATATAGATTATATTAACTTACAATGTGATTTACAAAAAGAACAATGGGCAGATATATACCAAAAGGAAGATCTTAATCTACAGTGGGAATCATTTATTAATAAGTTCACATATTACATAAACAAAAACACAAAAACTATACAAAAAATGAACAAATCCAAAGGAAAAAAAGAATGGATAACGTCAGGCCTCCTTCAATCTGTAAAAGAGAAAAATTCTTTATACCATAAAATGAAACAAAACCCAGAAAATACAGAAATAATCAGACAATACAAAAAATATAAAAACAAACTAACGCAATTGATTAAAAATGCTAAAATGCATTACTATAATAGTATCATAACAAAAAATAAGAACTCTACAAAAGAACTTTGGAATGCGGTAAATCGAATTTGTAATAAAAGTAATAACGATACGATTTTAAAGGAAATTGAATTCGATAACAAAATCATTAAAAATGAAAAAGAAATAGCTGATACGTTTAATCAGCACTATATTAATATGGGTGAATCTTTAGCAAAGCAAATACAAAATACTGGTCAACTTAGTGATAATGAGAAATACCTTGAAAATTCAATATTTTTGCAACCAACTAACGAAACTGAATTAAGAGAGGTTACAAATAGTTTAAAAGAAAAGAAGGCACCTGGTTACGATAATATTAAAGCCGAAACCCTAAAACAAACCATAAATGAAATAAAGCAACCACTTATTCATTTGATCAATAGCTCGCTTGCACAAGGGATATTTCCAAATGTATTAAAAGTTGGAGTTATAAAACCCCTATATAAAAATGGCGATAAATTAAAATTAATCAACTATAGACCTATTGCGCTAATTTCCAATGTTGCCAAATTGCTTGAAAAGATACTAAAAAATAGAATTGTGAAATTTTTAGATAAATTTAATATTATATCTAACAGGCAATTTGGTTTCAGGGAAAGAAAGTCCACAGAAGATGCTATAGCCTATTTAACGGGGTTAATTTATAGAAAATTAGATAATAATAAGCCATCTCTGTGTGTTTTTGTAGACTTAGCAAAGGCATTTGATACTGTCTGTCACAAGCGATTATTGTCAAAAATGCAGAAACTCGGGTTTCGGGGAAATGCTTTCCAACTCATAAAAAGTTATCTTACAGGGAGGACCCAATATGTACGAATTAATGAGGCTCTAAGTAATTCACGAATTATAAATTGGGGTGTCCCTCAAGGAACTGTTTTAGGGCCGATTTTATTTATTATTTATATAAATAGTCTACCTACCCTTAATAGTGCAGGAGAAATTTTGAGCTTTGCTGATGACACCGCTATATTTTATAGTGCAGACACGTGGCAAGACCTAAAACAAATAGTAGAGAAGGATTTCAAAAACATCAAAAATTGGTTTGACACAAATATCTTAACTATAAATAACATGAAAACCAAATACCTTCCTTTTACATCCTTAGTGAATAATCTCCCAAATTTCGGTCCTTTGAACATATCATCAAATCTAATAATTGAGGAAGCAAAATCGATGAAATATTTGGGTATTGTGATTGACAAACACCTTCGTTGGGATTTGCAAGTAAATTATATTACAAATAAAACTAGATATTTATTATCACGTTTCAAATTCCTGAAACAGTACCTAAGTATTAGTCAATTAAAGACATTATATTTTGCATTAATACAGACGCATTTCACCTATGGAATAATAGGTTGGGGAGCAGTGGCAAATTGTTATTTGAATAAATTAATGGTTTTACAAAAGTGGTTTTTAAAAATTATATTAAATAAAGAATATACTTATTCAAGTAATAGTTTGCTACAAGAAATGGCTGTTATGGACATCCGTCAATTATATGGTTACTCTCTTCTAATGAACCTTCAAAAAACAAAAAATATAGATTTTAAGAAACATGGTTATGACACCCGACTAAAAAATATAATTACAGTAAAACCAAAAGTTTATAAAACAGTTGGTGTAAAGAATCACACTTATTTATCTGTAAAATTATATGACTACTTACCTGATGATATAAGAAATGTGAAAAATATGTTTATGTTTAAAAAGAAAGTAAAAACATGGATTTTGGAATTTCCTAGGAACCAAATGAATAATATCCTTCAAGGCAATTTTTTGAGAAGTTATTGAGATTTATATGATGTGTTTATTTACTTATCGTTATTTATTAAGTTATGTGGTATGTGTATATTTGATTTTATAGTGTCTAGTATGTAAGTAAATGTATATGTGTATGTATGTGTAAATATTATATTATACATAGATATTAGATATAAATGTAATAATAAAATGTCCACACTCCCAACATCACAAACAAGTATCTACTAGAATACTTCTGTGAAACCTGAGTGTTTATTTGGAAAATTTCTTTCTTTGTCAAATGATGTATCTAATCTTTTAAATTCAAATAAACATTATTATTATTATTATTATTATAACAAACAAAAGCTAATAGAAGTGTTGAAACTATACCTTGAAAAAGAAGGCATTGAAGTGATTCAATCTGCAGCGGATGCAGATTATTATTTGATCGTTAGAACTACAGTGCAACTGTCGAATAATAATGAAAAAAGTGTTACCGTCATCGATCGCTGAAGATACTGATATCGCTACTCTTCTAATCCATCACTCTGCACTGGATAACATATTTTTTCTTCGCCCTGGAAAAGCTGAAAAAGCTGACAAAGTTACAAATATAAACAATCTTCAGATAAAATTAGGTCATTTGAAACAATTCATTCTATTTTTACACGCTGTGTCGGGTTGTGATACGACTTCTTTTATTTTTAAAAAAGCGCAAGAAATATTGTACACAACTGATGAAAAAAGATATTGACTTATGCAACGACCTTAGAATATTTTTGGATCCAAACCCTGATAGACAAAATCTAATTAATATTAGTCTAAAGTTCATTACGAAACTATACCAACCAGTGAACGACTTAAGATTCACTTTGTATAACAGAATTACTTCACGGCAGGGATTGTCATCTACTTTCAATTTGGCACTGCTACCTCCAACTAGAGATGCTCCTGAGCAACATATTTTGAGAGTATATTGTCAGGTAAAAAAATATTTCATTGAAATATCACAAATTATTGATTCCATTTGTTGTGTTTTTTAAGGTTCAAGAATGGACTAGGCAAAACCTTAATCCATTGGAGTATGGTTGGGAGAAGAATCAGTATGGAAGTCTTGTTCCAAAAAGGTGTAGAAAAGGTATAGCTCCACAAGATAGTTTGAAAATGCTCTTTTGTAATCGTAAGGATGGAACTTGTGGTAAAAGCTGCTCTTGTATAAAGCTTGGATTAAAGTGTTCTTCAAAGTGTGGCCAAAGTTTTAGTATAAGTTGCGGCAATAAATGTATAATATCTGAAGATAATGAAGAAGAATACTGCATGTTCGATTAAACTCATTCTAATTAATTTGTTTGTAATATAATCAACAGTTTTGTTTTAAAATCTTTATTTTAAAAGTTGTTATATATTTATTTCTGAATAGTAAAGCTACCGTTAAGTTCTCTGGTTAACTTTACTAAATATCAAGGTAAGATATCCTAAAATACTTTTTAGATGTAGTTTTTCGAGCTCTTTAAAAAAGGTCTCCTGACATTTTTTTCGAAGAGTGTATAGTTTCCAACATATTTGCAAAAAACTAAAAAAAAAACAAAATGGCGGCCATATTTTTCCAGATACTTAATTTAATCTACGGCTACCATGTTATTTGGAGACTTTGCATAGCATCTAATCAGATGCCTATGTAACTTTTTTGAAGTGTGAATTTATTTTAATTCATGTAAATTAGATCAGAAAAAGACAAATAGAAGAGAAAATTTATAGCAATTCAATTGCTACTTTATTAAAAATAAAAGTACTGATAATAGTTAATAGAAAATGTATAATGTTGTTTAAAATCTTCTTGCGTCTCCAAATATACATAATAACCAGATGAAAAACTTCTATATTTTCCATGAAAGGAATGGAATAAAATAATTGATGGATCACAAAGCGTCTGCCAAGACGTTGTGAAGAAGAATAAGAAGAAAAATATGGTGATAGGAATAATCCAAATCTACTGTAGTTCTAAAAATAATTAATATAAGTACTTATATGCTCATTTCGCCTGGTGATTACTTACCTGTTTTCATTGATCATTGAAGTTAATGCCTTAATCAATTTTAAGTAGATTAGTCGCTTCACATGAAGATGGGCGAGTTTTGATTGGAGTCCATCTACTACACTTTAAAGCATTATAATTAAAGCAGGGTAACCTACCTCATTTTTCTTCTAACAATAAATTTTACAAATCTAAACTGTAATAGAAAATAGATTAAAATGCGAGTTAAAAAAATAAATCTTCTAAACTGTTGTAAGACATGAGATCTGTTTCTTCAGCAATCACGGACTAGTTAGAAATAACACGATTGGTTGAAAGCAATTTGTGATTGGTCAGCTGATCACGTTAGACAGAGCTTATTGTTTCTGACTAGTTTGTGATTTGTTGTAGAAACAAACCCAATATGCATTTTCAAAACCAACGTAAGATCTCTTTACTAACAGGCCACACACACCAGATCGGTAAGTAAAACTCCTCCATGTTCATTTCATATAATTTTCTATAACTGTAGTTTCTAATTTAGGTTTTCTCTTATTACTTTTAGGCCGGTTATGTAGAACTAGGGTCATATCTAGTATGTAGTTTTCTTTTGGTGTATATCGCCAATTTTAGAAAAATATAGCAAAATCCCGCAATGTTTCTGTTGACCGCACTGGCTGTCATTTGATATGAGATTTTTCCGCACTACCAGCTAGCAGTAGTATTTCAAAATCTGAAAGTATCCCATGTGTTGTATCCTGGGCGAAATAAGAGGTAATTCTCCATAAATCTGGATCAAAATATGTTTCAAATTACAGCTTGTATCACCATTTTTCCACCTGTTTTTTGTCTGATTTCCGGAATGTCTTTCCACAGGGAGAATTAAAATTATATTATTTACAATAAATTAACTTCTAACATTATTTTTATCTATACAACAAATGCATTTAATGTTGGTATATAATCATAATCGATCTCTTTGATTTATCAGTTTTTAAAACTTATTATTTTACTCTATTTACATCACCGCATATTTTTTATGTTAAATGGGTACTTAAAAATAGGTGTGAGTTTTTAAAAAAATATAATAAATTAGAGTATTCCCAGAATTCAACCGTACAGCAAACGATATGCGGTGATTTTCTATATAATATATAATAGGAAAATTACTCAAATTCCGCAGACCTTTAATTGCTTATGAAATATAAAATATTTAAGTGGGCACATTAAATAACGAATTATACATATATTATTTACTCAACACTATATGAATAATTCTGCGTAATGTTTTCTTTATTTTCTTAATTATACTCTCATAGATTTTAATATTTGTTTCATTTCTTTTGCATATCCTGTGACTAGTGATAGTTAATTTCCTGATTGGTTAACTATTTTTTAGTGAGTCTCAAAGGATGAGTGTCTACAACATAAGAAAAATTACCCTGAAAATCTATCAATCGTGCCAACACTTTCTTATTCATAATGTCATGTGTTATTAAGAGATTAATAAAATATGTAAATATAAAAGTGTATCATAGTTAACGTGACGAGAACTTATCCCCAAAATCGTTAACTATTTATGTATTATTAACGCACTTTTTTGTGACTTCTTTCGGATTTAAATATATGCCATTTAACTGTGTGTATGGAAGTTGGAACAAAAACATCTTGGACACACAAAACGGTTTGGAACTGCAAGAAGTTCTAACTCAATTGGTAAAAAATAACAAATTAACGCTGGTCCGGATTCCTGGCCAGCACTTGGTATTTCTTCAAGTACTGTCATGAGCAAAAAAAAAATAGGACAACTATTATTTTTTTCTAATGTAAATCTGTCTCTATTTGAATATGTAATATGAATTTTGACAAATAACTGACAATGTCACAAAATTAAAGTTAGCTGTACGCAAAAATACGTTATAAAACTTGTCCCATTTTTTTTGCGCACGACAGTACAAGCACGACTATCTTAGTCTAGACTATGAGAAAAACAGTTCGGTAATAGCAGAACCTCTCAAGGTAACCGTTGCCAGAGGACTTGGACAGTATTTCACCCAATAAGGTTATCATCTTCATCAAAAATCTGAACCTTCGGGGGCCACGAGGAAGCTCTTGTGACCCCTGAAGGTTAAAATGTAAACACATTTTCGCAGTTTGAGGATCTGATTTTATAAGCCCACTCATCTATTAAACCAACCTAACATACCATTTATTTATTGCCGCACGGCAAACTATAACATTTTGAATTGTACAAAATTGTTAGATTTCTACAATTGTATATTTAGTAATCCTCAGTATCAGACAGTGATAAGTTTCTTGTAGACTCTTGTAGTCGAGTGCATCACGCAAATTAAAAGCTTTTTGGAAAGGGTAAATTGGTTTCCTGTGTAATGATTCAACAATTTTCTATATTTAGTGTACAAGCTGGAAATTGTAATTTTCACAATCAGTGATAACTGCTAAGATATTCCGTGGGTCGATCCTAGATCGATCTGCATCAGAAACATGTAAACGAATCACCTGCTTTATCATAGGGAAGGTTGCTCTCGGGCATCTTCTTCATATTTCTTGCCAGAATATAGAGACCTATTAGATAATATCAATATCGCGAATGGTAAATTTTAGATAATACACAAAAATATCAGATTCAACAGCACTTTACTTCCCTACAAAGCTTCTCTACACGACTTCTTTAGAAATATTTTCATTAATATACCAAAATCAATATACAAAATATATCAAAAAAATATTCGAGCAAAAATGTATGTGTATAAAAATTAAATGTAAAAAAAAACTTTTTAAAACAATGTTTTATTATTATTTAAGTGTATTTATTTATTATTTATTTAGGTGTACTGAAACGAAAATAAAAAAAATGAATTGTCTTAAAAGCTTTAAAAGTTCATAAGGCATTAATTTTGTTTGACAGAGATTGTTAGTACCTAAGTATTTTTTTTTATTTTTATTTTTAGTACACCCAAATAATAATAAAAGCTTGTTCCTAAAAAGTTCTTTTTTTAAATTAAGTTTTATTTTTTAATTTTTAGTTACATTTAAATCAGTTTTATATATTAATTGCGTCGTCCTTACTTAAAACTGGATCCTTCGCCATTTCTTAGATTACAACGTCTGAGTGAATACACTATTAAAAAAATTATAGCGTTAAAACTAAAAAACACATTTTTGGTACCAACTAACTAACTAATATACAAAGCAAGTTAAGTAAAAGCTTGTATGGCAGCCTTTTTTTTCATTATACTTTTGACGACATTTTCCTTCATATTCGCCTCTGCAATTATTGTTATTATTGTAACAATTTTGCTTAATGAGATATCATGTACTTCTGCACTTAATATATTGGCATAAAATTCCATTCAAGTATTCAGGAAAATCTAAATAAACAATCAACAAATAAGTAAAGCTAAGTTAAAATAAATTCCCAAGATGCAGTGGTTACGGAATACCTGATATAATATATTCTTTGAAACCGCCTTTTTCAGCAATATTGTCTAGATATATTTTAATTCAATCAAAATATCAATGTGAATTTTTGCCATCCCATTTATTATACCTACAGGGTGGAAGAAACTGCAATTTTCAATCGCAAATAATTCAAAAAGTTAAGTTAAACCCCTACAATATCTACATGAAAAAAAGGGAATTTGATTTTAGATAATTTAATTTAAAATATACAGGGTGTTCCATTTGACTTAAACAAGCTTTCGCGGCTTGGAGTTGACAAAATGTAAAGTAAAAAACTGAAAACCTGGTATATTATTATTGAGTTTATTAAACTGTAGAGCGTAGCTCACCTCAAGGTTTTTCTGCGTGCCAAAAACCAAATGAGGATTTTGTACATGAAGAAAGTTATAAAGGATATTGCAAACCGTTTCACCTGTCAAATTTATTATAAAATGTCAAATATCTCTGAAAAGGCTGGATACATATTTTCGACTCAGAATTTTTCGCTCTTTTCGAAAACTTCAAAATATATAGGGTGTTTCATTTAAAATAAGCAAGTTGATATCGACTTCCGGTATAAGCAGAAGTGCCAAATGCTTGTAATTATTTTTTTTTAATTAGCCATACTAACATTAGTAGTTTCCTAAATTTTCAATACTTTCTGGTACGAATTTTTCCCTATATCGATCTATGCAATTCCCGGTGGACAGCCTGCATTTGATTAAGTAAATACATAATCTAACAAAATTTACTTATAATCATCTTAGAAAAAACATTTTTGGCAGAAATCCGAAAACACGATCAAATTTTGATATGTTGCTCTACTGGCAGAGTAGATCAAAAGTCTCCATGGGCCCGAATCACCTTCTAAAGGGGTAAAAAGCGTTGGAGTAAATGATATCCCTACAATATTTTATACTTTCAATAGTTTTTTAAAATTCAGTCAAAGGATTTGACTTATATTTCTAACCTTTTCCACCGCTTACGGAGGGTGTAAATACCTTTGGGGATGCATTTCTATATTTTTTTAGAAAACATACGACGAATTACTTTAACCCTGATACAACTGCGTATGCAAAAATATTATGATTTTGCTACTGCGCATGGAGTACCATTTTTCAGTTTTCTTCGAGATTCTCATCTTAGTGGCTCCATAATATTTTTGAAAAAAAAAATACAGGTTTGCACTGGTCAAAGTCATTTTGGCTCCCGCAAAATATGTATAAGGGTAACGGGATATTTCGGAGTAATTCGTGCACGTATTGATTGATATATTCATTACTATAAGGGCTCCAAGAGCTCCATAATATTTTTCAAAGAGAAATACAGGTGTGGATTGGTCAAAGTCTTCTCACCCCCCAGAAGGAGTGGAAAAGGAATAAATCCTGCACCTGTCATTGATCGTTTTACCCATTTGAATGATTCAATAACATTCTCGTAAAATAAATGCAGACGCACAATTTGATAATCGCTTCCATCCCCGGAAGGGGTGAAGAAGAGTGAGGTGGTATGTCGGAATAATTCCTGCACCGATTATTGAATGTTCTCCACAATTGAGTGGTTGAGTAACATTTTTGAAAAAGAAATACTAGTGCGCACTTGTCAAATGCACTTTCACCTCCCGGAAGAGATGGAAAAGGGTAAGGGGGTGCCTTGAAATAAATCCTGCACCTATCAACGTGCATGTTTAGGGAATGCAATCACTGAGAATAATTACTCAACCTGATTACTTTTTGATTCTAGTCGATTTTTGAGAATTCGCTAAACGGTGTAAAGCAAGTTGATGAAGATTGTCACTATAAGGGAGTTAAGTTTCATTGTTGACTAAACTCAGCGTGAATTTTTATTGCTGACATAGAACACTCAACAGTTGGCGATTAGCACACTTTCAGCATTGTCGTTTAGGGAACTGCTGCTCGTAACCATTGCGTTTCCTAAACGTACCCGTTGATTGTTTTCCCCAATTGAATTGCTCCACCTGTATCCGAAATATGCTTATCATCTTAGTAACAATGTAACATTTTCGAAAAAAAATATAGAAATGCATCCGCAAAGGTATTTACACCCTCCGTAAGCGGTGGAAAATGGTAGGAAGGTGGAAGGGTGTCAAAATATAAATCAAATTCTTTGATTGAATTTTTCGTAACTATTGAAAGTATAAAATATTATTGTGGGGATATCATTTACTCCAACGCATTTACAGCTTTAGAGGGTGAAAATGGGTAGTAGGGTGTGTTTTGGGGACTCGGGCCCTTAGATAGTTTTTTGATCTACTCTACCAGTAGAGCAACATATCAAAATTTGGGCGAATTTAACCGATGCCGGATTTCCACTTGTGGTGTGCGGGGCTCTTTATTGTAAAATAGCATGGTATAATACTTCTTATTCTTCATGTCACACAAGGTGATCATTAGAGGCATCTAAGCTGTCATGTTTTATGTAAACTATGATTCATTATAACTTTAGACCATAATGTTACGAAGGTTTTTGTTAAACCACACAAAAATATGCCGCACAATATATAGAAGTTGCAATATACAGTGTGTCTCTCAGGTTCGAAAGAACTTTACTTTAAAAACTTTATTAAGGCACTTTTAATAAGACTATTACGAAGTTAATGAAAGTTGCAATCGAGCGTTGTCACTGCGAATACCTGTTTAAACAATCTATACATATTACATATAATAAATCTGCAAAGTTGGCATGTCTGTACATTGAAAATATTTGCAAAAAACTGATCTGAGGGATGTAAGATGAGTAATAGAATACATTTTTTGTCTGTTTGTCTGTTTGTTTGAACGCACATCACGCAGAAACTACTGCACCAATTTGAATAGGGTTTTTGCAGGTAAATATATCTAAGCTTGGAATAACATTCAGTTTTTCTTTCATCAAAATCGGTCTACTCTAAGCCAAGTTTTACGAAAATCGGTTTGTTACAACTGGAGATACAGTTTAGTGTCTACAATAAGCATATTTGCACGGCATAAACTTTCATGATTAAACTGTAATATTCCAGGAAATTCGAGAGTATTCTGGAACATTCCAAAAAATTTGTGAGCCTTCTGAAATATTTATATCTATTATATTTATATCTTTATTTATATATTTATATTTATCTCAAATATCTATTACAAAGGAGCCTTTTAGTTAATTTCGAAATTCCACGCAAACGGAGGGGCGGGCACAGCTAGTAAAGAATAAAAAAGATTTACAGTGTCACTACGTAAAAGTGAATTGTGTCATATTCTAGCAAAATGTTAATCAGGTAGGTTTTCGCAGTCGACCGTGCCCGACTGCAACTTCTACTAGAGTTTAGTAATCATTATTGCCCAATATAAACCTGGTCTGATTAATACGGAACTAATTTCTACATATCATCGCAAGTTGTAACAAACTAAAAACGTACTCTTCGCCAATTTACTGAACTTTTTATATAATTGTTAGACATTCTATAGGATACTCTTCGCAGTTTTCTTGTAAATAATGTTAGTTTTTGGACATCCTAAATTTTGTGATACAAACTTTGTTGTGAAAAAAATATGAAAAAAAATGAAAAAAAACATTTAACCTGCCTGGAATTCGAACACGCGATCTTTGTATTGCAAGTCAAGCAATGTACAGGTTTATTAAAATTAGTATGTGCTTCTCCGGAATCTGGCCCGGAGCCAGCCAGACAACCACGACGCGCAGCGCCGTGGTGGGTGTTGGGCAGGGCTGGGAAGGTCCGGTTTTGCTAAAGCTGAATATAAAAGGTTAAAACTCCTGCCTAGGAATAAAGCTTAAAGTTAACAATTTGGATCAATAAATAGTACACAAAAATACTTAAAAATAGTTAAAATTAGCATTTTAAAAAACTAGCGTTTTCGCGCTCAGACAAACACTTTGGAATTTTGATTGCTGACAGGGGAAACAGAACTCAACGAAAAAACCCGTTCGGAACAATTCCACCCTGGTCTTCCTGCCAGGAAAGTGTGGTGGATAAAAGGTGTGGTTTAAAATATTTGGATTTTTAAGGAATTTTTCGGCCTAGACAAAATTTAGAAACAAAAAGGACAAGAACAAAATTGAACAAATATATATAAATAAGAGGGGATTGGAAAGTTGCGAAGTTGAGGAAAGATAAAGAGTAGGGTAGAGATAAGTTATGGTAGGGGAAAGTTTGGCTAAGGGAATTGCCGGAAAATAGGCAACGTCTGGTATGGTAGGGGGTGTCTGATATCGAAAAGTATTGCGTTATGCTGTCTGATTCGAGTTATGTTGGGGGCAGCGGCGGCTGGCGAAATTTCAATATTTTTTTCTTCGTCTATGGCGCATGGGACCCATACGAAATTTGGGAAATAACATCTAGAGAAGCACTTCTCTAAATACCCCTAAAAAATTTTGAAAAAGCAGTTTGCGAAAAAATTTTTGAAAATTCGTTAGCCTCCCCTGGGTCTAGGAGCTCCTGTTTATTTTTATATTTTTTGTCATATGCATTTGACTTTTCATTAAAATACAACAACAAACTTTGGAGTTTATGAAAATATTTTCATTACTAACTGAGATACAATGAATTAAAATATTGTAATTTGTTAAATTGCAAATTACAAAATTCCAGTTCATTGTATTTCAGTTAGTAATGAAAATATTTTCATAAACTCCAAAATCTGTTGTTGTATTTTTATGAAAAGTCAAATGCATATGACAAAAAAAAATAAAAATAAACAGGAGCTCCTAGACCCAGGGGAGGCTAACAAATTTTCAAAAATTTTTTCGCAAACTGCTTTTTCAAAATTTGAGAGAAGTGCTTCTCTAGATGTTATTTCCCAAATTTCGTATGAGTCCCATGCGCCATAGACGAGAAAAAAAATACTGAAATTTCACCAGCCGCCACTGGTTGCGGGTTAGCGGACTATCGCCCAGTTTGAATTGATAGAATTTTTGTGAAATTTCTTGGACGTAGTCCGCTAGTGGGGTTATGTCGTGACAATTTGCGTATATATCTCTGAGAGAGGTGTACCAAACCAGAGATGAGTTACATAAATTTGTGCTCAAGAACTCGAAGTTTTCTCATTGTCGTGACCGGGATGCTGCACCATACCAGCGCCGCGCATGTGATTGCCGGCCTGATCACCATTGTGTACAACAGTTTTTTATTTTGTCTTATTAATCCGCTACCTCTGGCCAGGAACGGGTACAGATTCCTGGATATAGAGTAAACCTTATGTACAGTCTCGTTAACATGGGTGTTAAACGTCAGTCTTTTGTCTAGGTTAAAATATTTTACGCACCGTTTGATAGGAATTTGTCTACCCCCGATCGAAAGTGGCGTTAAAATCCGATTTTCGGTAAAAAAAACAACTTTAGCCACTGGACTGTCACACATTACTAGAAAAATTGAATGTCTGTAATATACAGTGTGTCCCACTTAAGAACTGTAAAATTTTTATTTATGAACCGATTTTTATGTTTTTTTTTATATGTAGATCTCGCAAAAAGGCATTAGAAACATGTACTATTAACTCCGGTACTCAGAGCCACGGCCAACTACGACAATAATTGTTTAAGTGCGAATTATTGAGAAGTACTATTATGGATTTTTTTTTTCAAAATATTAGAACGGATTCTTATTCAGGACCACCTATTGTATAAATTTTTGTCGTGAAAGTAATACAGGGTGGCCCAAAACATTAAAAATAACTTTTTAATATTACGAAACTTAAAGTAAAAAAACACATTACTTTTGTATTATTTAAATTATTTATTGATAAAATTATTATTATTATTATTTAAATTTTCATTTATTTTGAAATTTTATAAACAATTACCATAAACCTGTAAAAAAATTTAGATTTTTAGATTTGTAAGAACCTGAGCGGTTTGTATTACTAAAACTTAGCAGGGCGTGGAAAACAAAAAATGTCAGTTGAAAAATGGCTGTCGCGTGGTTTCGGAATTAACCTCCGATTAAAGAACTTATATCTAGATACATAATGACATTGATTTATTTGTTGCTGAAAGACTCACAATCTAAGGCACTTCTTCCCATAAGTTTCTGATTGGCCCATCGGTCTATTCGCGGCTGTTTTCTACACGATCGGTTCAGTTTGATTATCATAATCTCAGTTTGACAGTTTCCGCCATTAATGTCAATAAATGTTTTTCGTGTTCTCCGACCAAAAAGTGATGAAAAAGTAATTTTATTTTAAGTTGTGATTTACTGAATACCTAAGTAATATTCTCTATTCATATTTACACAGTTTAGTGAAAATTTAATTCTACATGTTGAAGTGCTGTGCCGTTTGCAGAAGGCAGTTTAGACAAGAAGAAAATCGGTCGTTTCATAAGTAAGTAGGTCATAGTCGTAACATGATGGCGTTCAGTTCACAGTTGTAATAATAATATTATAAATAATATCCTTTCAATACATATTTCCCGTGAATAAAACATCTCATATTTTTTAAATCCGCGGTTATGTTCATAGAGGTTAACCAACAATTATTACATAAAATATATACAATATTGTACATTTTCACTTCTACACATACCCGCCACTGTTGCCTATGGGATGTGATGTTCATCTGTCCATGTTAATGGACATATAATGTGACTATGTTAGGAGCAAATAAGGTATATGAAGAAAAGATAGCCATTATGTATCTAGATACAAGTTCTTTAATCGGAGGAATTAACGGAACATGTTTCTAATGTCTTTTTGCGAGATCTACATGTTAAAAAAAAAACATAAAAATCGGTTCATAAATAAAAATTTTACGGGGGTGGCTAGTCCGTAAGTGGGACACACTGTATATGTTCCGAGAATCATATTAGATATATTATTATAAAATATATATTAGTAAAATGTATAAACAAAAAAATATATATTATAGAAATAATATTTCGCAAGATTTCTATTCAAGTACAAGCGACAAGAATTGAGAAAATATATTTTTTTTAAATTAAATGATTAATAAATTTCTTATTTACTGATTGATTTTCTTCAAAAACAGCTCTAGCTGACACTTACTTACTTTCCAAATTTCAATCGGTCTTTTCTTTTATAAGTTATCGTACAAGAAACTTGACGGACGAACAGACGGACATTTTGAAAATTGTTCACTAACACAATGATATGAAATTTTTTTCCGGTTTGGAAATGTGCCGATCAAATGCAATATCCTCTTCGTTTTTGCGAAGAGTATAATAACTACAGACAAACATTGTTTTCACTGTTTTTTTTTTCAGTTCATTAGGATCGTCATAAATCCTAATACATAAACGTAAAATAGTCTTTAATGTCAATTACATGTCTCTAAACAGTAAAACAGTACATATTGATGAAGTAAACACAGTTTGATGACATTTTTAAGGGCCATGTATAATGTAAAACAGGGAAAATATTATCTTTCTTCATAGTTCTTAAAACCTAAATTCTAATAAATCGGTAATAATTACCATCAAATACTCAAGAATTATATCTTTTATTTCCACATTCACAATTATTGAAATATATTTCTTCTACTAAAAGGCGAAAAAAATATTTTTCAATAAGTGCCTTCAACATTTCGCTTCCGATCGATTACTACCCGACAAAAACCAACAACAGAGAAATTGTCACAAAGACACCGTCATTTCGACGCGCTAACGCCAATTCCAAAGGCGTTACCTGTTTGCCCCCGACGCCTGCCTAATGAAAATGCGAATTGCAACAAGTGGGCGTCCTCTGAACCAATCCTGGCGTCACGGTGTGGGTGTGCAAGTGCGTATTACTACACTATATTAACTGAACCTTAATTGAAAAGCACTAGTTAATTAGATCATCTCTAGATTGATTACTGACTGTCAGTTAGAGTGCCAGACCGCATCGGATTTATTTAAATTACCATTAACAAGTTGTTTAGGAGTTTTATTCACGGCCGTTGTTGGTAAATAAGTTAATTTATCTGATGTTGTTGCATGTGCGGAGCTTTCAGATAGAGCTTTTAATCGTAATTTGCTGTCAGTTTAAATTTTCATAAAAATCGTGATATAAATTACAGTTGAATATTACAGTGTCAAGGATTCTCAGCGTTTTATTTTTATTACTTTGAACTGCACCATGCTGATTCAACTTTAGGCTACAGTAAATATCAAAGGATGTATACCGGTGTGCCCAAAATGATTGTGAATTTTATTATTGTCGCTTGATGCTGAAAATTGTCGTAGAAGAAATGGCTTTAATAAAGTAATAACATCAACAGTCACCATTCGTTTGACAAATATTTCTCAATATTGCATTTAAACAACAAAATATCATTTGTTATTTAAACTAGTTTTATTATTATGACTCACTCAATATGTTAAACAATTAAATTTTGACAATAGATTAATCTATTTATGGAAACAGCTGATACTTGGCAGATGTTTACCTAGGCAAAAAGATGCTTTTCAGGTTTTTTCAATATTAAGTCGGTAAATGAGTAATTTAAGGCTATGGACTTTAGGGCCATAAAATGTAATATTACTGTAATTTATAGATCCTAGATTTTATTTCTAATAACGTTTTTGTGACTATAAATATAACGCCAAAATGCTTATTGCTGGAATGTGTATTACTAATAACAATAATAAATTATTATGGTTAACTATATTAAGAATACGGAAATTGCATGACGTTATTTTCGATGTAAATATGTTTTAATACTGGGAAGAGTTTGATTTCCTCAAACTTGTAAGTTTAATCTAGATTCAATAATAATAAAAATATGCATACTAGTCCTGAGTAACAACGAGTCCCTTTTCTCCAAATGTGTAGTCATCTCCCGCCGAGTCTCCCGCACAAGGTCACTTTAAGTCTTCACGAATAAAGGGTGTGTTATCTGTAATATATATTAAAGACCATACTGCTCTGTTATAACTTAACTGAGTCTTTTGCAAGCGAAATGTAGAAAACAGATATCCTATGCTCAGTTCATACTAAGAGTACACGATTCTGGTGCCTGCAACCGCTGAGCCCGCCAACTTATTATTTATCAATTTACCCCAAAATTGATATAAAAGTTATTTGTCCGAATATATTAAATATTAATATGGCTTATTTCAGTCAAGGCATGGAGAATAATTTAAGGAAATCTGCAGTTATACATTATATTGAAAATTTTTAGCTCAAATAGCAATCCTATTAAATTCGCGCCCATTTCTAATCACGTGTGCTGAAACAACCAATCAGAACAAAATTACAGTGAAAATTTTTAGCTCAAATATCAATCTTATTAAATTCGTCCATTTCTAATCACGTGTGCTGAAACAACCAATCAGAACAGAATTACACTGGTAAGATCCCTTACTATCTTTTCACTTATGTCATCCAGTTTGACAGTAATGACAGTTCAATAATTTAAAATTTATTTTTTGACAATGTCGATTTACAACTGCAAATAATGATTTATTGAATAAAATAATGGAGGAAAACACACCAAATAATACATAATACATAATCTACATTTAATTTTACAAATTGCTCATTTAATAATTATGTTTTTAATAAATAGTTTTGAACAAATAAATAAAATAGATTGCAAAAAATTTTCTATGCGAATACCCCTCGAACGTTGATAAATAGCTCATAATTTGATCACAACTTCCTCAAGCACGTTGCTTTTAGGTAATATCCAAGCAAGTGCTTTCGGAAACTGTGATAAAATCTTTCGTATTATCAACGTCCTTGGGATATTATAGCTGATAAGATCCCTCAGGGATCTTTTCACTTATGTCATCCAGTTTGACAGTTCAATAATTTAAAATTTATTTTCTGACAATGTCGATTTGGAACTGCAAATAATGATTTAATGAATATAATAATAGAGTCAAACACACTAAATAATACATAATACATAATCTACATTTAATTTTACAAATTGCTCCTTTAATAATTGTGTTTTTAATAAATATTTTTGACAAATAAATAAAATAAATTGCAAAAAATTTTCTATGCGAATACCCCTCGAACGTTGATAAATAGCTCATAATTTTATCACAACTTCCTCAAGCACGTTCCTTTTAGGTAATATCCCTCCGCCTACGGCGTCGGGATAATACCAAGCAAGTGCTTTCGGAAACTGTGATAAAATTATTTCGTATTATCAACGTCCTTGGGATATTACAGCTGATAAGATCCCTTAGGGATCTTTTCACTTATGTCATCCAGTTTGACAGTTCAATAATTTAAAATTTATTTTTTGACAATGTCGATTTTGAACTGCAAATAATGATTTAATGAATACAATAATAGAGGAAACACACCAAATAATGCATAATACATAATCTACATTTAATTTTACAAATTGCTCTTTTAATAATTGTGTTTTTAACAAACAGTTTTGAACAAATAAATAAAATAAATTGCAAAAAAATTTCTATGCCAATTCCCCTCGAAGATTAATAAATAGCTCATAATTTTGTCACAACTTCCTCAAGCACGTTGCTTTTAGGTAATATCCCACCGCTTATGGCGTCGGGATATTTCCAAGGAAGTGCTTTCGGAAACTGTGATAAAATTATTTCGTATTATCAATGTCCTTGGGATATTATAGCTGAATATTTTTTGCTCAAATGGAAGTCCCATTAAATTCACCCATTTCTAACCACGTGTGCGGAAATAACCAATTAGATTACATTGAAATTTTTTTTTACAGATCTAATAACCAATTAAATATCGTTGTTTCTTGTCATGTGACACAAATCATCCAATCATTTTAACATTACACTGATGACACCATCCAAGGAAATTTTCAATCACTAAAAATTATTTTTCTACACCTATTTAATTATATGACAATTATTAGCATTTTTTTGGTGAAAAATCGTACCTATAATTCATTGTAGTGAATTATCGATTCATAATTCTCTGCATCCGGCCAATCATAAATACAAATTAAAAAATCACTGTTTCTCTGATTCAATATTTTAAATAGACCGTGATCGACCGTGATCAACTCTTGCTGCTTTGCTGCTGCGGCTGACAATCAACTCGCGTGACAGTGTACCGCCATATTGTTTTTTTACGTTTTCGACTTAATTCGATTAATCTTATCAAGTTTCAGTCTAATTTATTTGTTTAATAGGTGTAGAAAAAACATAGTATTACATTCGCGATTATGACCATTATTCACTCAAACATCATCTTCGTGAATAATGGCTCATCATAATCGCTCATATAATAATATATTATTAACTTTGACAACTTCATAATAACTACCAAATAAATTTCAAAACGTCACGTTTTGGCAATGCCAATTCTCATATAAACGCGCTAATCAAAGAAAAATGTTTTGTGTTGCGACTTTTTGATTTTATTTTTTCAAAAAATTTTCTGACCGAATATCCCTGTGACATTGATAAATGCCTCATAATTTTATGACAATCACAAGCACGTTGCTTGGTAATAGCAACCAAGCAACGTGCTTTCGATTGTCATAAAATTATCTCGTACATTATCAATGCCCTAGGGATATTATAGCTGAAAATATCACTAGGACAATTATCACTTATGTCATCCAGTTTGACAGTTCAATAATTTATTTTTTGACAATGTCAGAATTACGGTTTGACACTGCAAATAACGACTTGATGAATATAATAATAGACGACACGCCATATAATACAATTAAAAGTAAAAAGTACATCTGACATACATTTATGGACTTTTGCGGCACCAGAAATAATGAATTAGATAAAAATAAATAAAATAAATTGCAAAAAGTTTTCTATGCGAATGTCCCTCGAACGATAATAAATAGCTCATAATTTTATCACAACTTCCTCAAGCACGTTGCTTTTAGGTAATATCTCTCCACCTACGGCGTTGGGATATTACCAAGCAACGTGCTCTCGGAAACTGTAATAAAATTATTTCATATTATCAACGTTCTTGGGACATTATAGCTGAAAATAAAGTGGTTATTTATTCATTCTTCATTTGTTTCTCAAGACAACATTTTATTGAATTTGGCAGAAAAAATACTGTCTACTCATAACTACAAATATTGCAAAAATTCGACTTTCACCAATAATAATTCCGACCGTTACTACTTTATCTTAATAAACACACTACATATAGTAGCCAACCCCCAAATCCAAAGCCAATGCTGTACGAAAGGGGGTTACACATTTGTAAAAACGCAGACATACATCCATACCCGCCGGTATGGATGTATGGTCCAGCCCCGGTCAGTACCGGGGCTGGAGCTCGAACCCAGAACGCGCCAGACAGTCGGACAGTGTATTCGTCACTCAATACAACGACGACGAAGAAGAAGAAGAAGAAAATAGATTTATTATTATTATTATTTTTTTTTAGTTCCATATGAACAACATCACTTTGTACTAGTGGAACATGAATTGACAAGAATAAACTGAAATAATTTGGCTCTAACTTATGCTTGATTGTATAAAAATTTAAATTGTCATGAAATAACATTATAAAGAATGCGCCTTCGCCATTAGTACGGGTATGAGTATTTAAATTTTGTGGTAAATTGCTTTGAAGGAACATGTTTATAGATTCAGAACAATTGCATTTGTTATTTATATGTCATAATTTTAAGTTTTCTTTTCTTGTTTTATTTTTTTTTCACATTGGTATCCTATAATTTTGAAAAAGTTGAGTTCTGTAACCCCGAGACACGCGGAAAATATTTTAGTAATTGCTAGAATCTCTTAAAACTGATTTTTTCATTTAAATCACTGTCTCTGTTAGTTTGTTTATTTAGATGAAATCTTGTAACCGATTTTTTGTACATTTCTGTGATGACGTATTTTTGATAACAATACATTAGTAAGTTATTAATTTCACTAACTAAATTAATGTACTAATATACAATTAATTATTTTTTATTTATTTGCTTTTATCATGATTAGAGAATATTATTTAGGTATTAAGCAAATCACAATTTACACACTTTTTTATTTATTATAAAATTACCTACTTTCTGTATATTGTTGCCCTAATCTGGGCACGCTTATATACTGGTAAATACTTTCTAATACCCTCATTATTGGAGAACTAATCAAAGCAACTACTCTTCTAGCTAATACTGACGAAGTATTGAATTACATGATAGGATTCCTAGCATTTTAAGGCAAAAAAAATATATTGAAAATACTTAAATCAGTGATTGAAATTCAGTCATTCACAACATTAAACCTGACATTCTATTTTAACTCTAGAAAAGTTGTACAAGTTTTTTCGAACTTGTTAGTTCTCATCAGTAGAGTATAGAAACATTTATTCGTTATTTATAAGCCTATTCTTGATTTATTTTTACAGTTAATTATTTTTTATTTATTTGCTTTCATCAGGATTAGAGAATATTATTTAAATATTAAGTAAATCACAACTTAAACACTTTTTTATTTATTATGAAATTACATACTTTCTGTAATTCAATACTTCGTCAGTACTAGTTAGAAGAGTAGTTGTTTTGATTGGTTCTCCAATAATGTGTGTTTTAAAGTATTTATTTAACTAGTGTATTCGCGTGCCCAGATTAGGCAACACGTAATTTCGTAATAAATAAAAAAGTGTGTAAGTTGTGATTTACTTAATACCTGAATAATTTTCTCTATGCGTGTATTAATATTAATTCATTTTCATTTTACATCAACTTCGAATCAAAGTACAAATCCAAGGAAACTGTAAGAGGTTCTGTGCCTATTGTATACTACTCGTTAACAGATAGCGCTGTCATCGATAAGATTGGGGATTTAAAATTTGAATGTTAAAGTAGGCAGATATTTTAAATGTTTCTTTCAGTGAACTATGATTTTGAAAGAGATTTTCAGATTTTCAGATTTTCAAGAGATTTGAAAGAAAGAGTGCATTTTAGTAGATACAGTTTAATGTATTGAAAATTTAAGACTAAAAAGTATGAAATAAAAATATACAGGGTGTTTCAGACATGCAGTCATTAATTTTTAGGGCCGATTCTGTGTCAAAAAATATTTTAAAGAATTCCTTTAACATGGGTTCGGAAATCCCTATTAAGAGAGCTAGGTCCTTCTGAACGGGGCGTAAATTAACTTCTTTCATTAATAACATCAGATATCAACAATTAAAAAAAATCGATCAATTACACATTCAAAGACAAACTTCATAAGTTGATTATTGTTGGAGTATTTCAAAATTACACGTGAGAGAGACACACCTTTATTTCATGTTTATGAAGCTTGGGGAATGCCAATGTTTCTTTAGGATTGATTGAAAACAGTTGGTCCTACAGTGTTACAATATGAGCTTTCTTATGTATTTTTGAACAAAAGATAAGACAATCACAAAAAATACATATAAGAAAGTTCACAATTTACGCTCCCATGATTGAATTTATTCCTGATGAATAATAGAGAATAATGACATTTATTGATATCGGATCAACTGCAAAAACTGGTCAATATGACTTAAAGGTTTTCTGAGATATTAAGTAAAATTTGAGTGTCCACTTCAGAAGGTCCAAGCTCCCTTAATATGGGTTTTCAGATTTATGCTTATAGGAAATTTTTTAAATATTTTTTTTACATAGAATCACCCCTAGATATTAATGACTGCATACCTGAAACACCCTGTATAAAAAAAATTCAAAAATTTGTAAAAAGTAAAAACTATATTTTCACATTTACATGACTGAAAATAAAAGCGCAGGGAAAGTTTTTACAAAATTTTGACTATCTGTCAAAAAAGTTACGTGAAATAAAAGTGAAATTTTATGAAGAGCGCCCTACTATTTTTAATATTTCATATATGTTTACATAGCACAGGGGGCTAAAGCGTATTATGTGGCAAGCACGCTTGGTCACATCGTCTATCGTGAACTGGGGTCGATGCCCAGCTCCGACACTAGCAATGTCGGTACGTAATTATTGTGTGCATCTTTTTCAAATGTGTAACCTCCTTCCGCACAGCTTTGGCTTTATTTTTATCTGGTATGTTGTTTAGGATTATCAATCTGGATGGAAATTTGAGAAAATTTATATTCTTTTAAAAAAATAAGTTTCCTATGAAACAATATCGATGCCTGCACGAAGAAAAGTTTTTCAAATTTTATTTAAAAAAATGTCTAGGTTGAGTTTTTTATGTAAAGTAGTAACGAGGCAAAGGGGAGAATCGACATATAGTAATACTATCCTCTGGTGATCCTCTATCCCTCACTATATTTGACCTAATAAATAACATTAATCAAAATTTCAATGCAAATAAAAAAAATATAGCCATATTTATCGATCTGGCTAAGGCGTTTCTCACGAACTTTTAATCAAAAAATTTGAACAAATAGGAATTCGCGGAACCGTGTTGAAATTATTCAGTAATTACCTCAATAACAGACATCAATATGCAAAAATTAATAATAATAATAATATTAATAATAATAATAATAATAATAATAATAATAATAATAATAATAAAGCAAAAAGCCCTCGCGCCTTTTCGAACCGCCTCAGCGTGTTGTAGAGAATCCGCCGACTGTAGATCAGGTGGAAAACTTCTGGAAAATGCTCTACGGACAGAAGCTCCCACTCAACAGAGACACTCCAGCCCTGGCACACTTTGAAGCCTTTTGCCAAAGGTTTCAACAACCAAACGAGGTGTGCCAACCGATAACCCCAGAAGAGGTTCGAAGAGCTCTTGAGGGCTCTAAGAACTTTGCTGCTCCAGGTCCCGATGGGATAAATAACTTTTGGTGGAAAAAGTTTTCCAGTACCCACCACCATTTGGCCAGAATTTTTAATTCATGGCTAAATGGGGAGCAGCAAATTCCTTCTTGGGTTGTCGAGGGGCGGACAGTGCTGATCCCGAAGAACGGAGATTTGTCTAACCCAAAAAATTACCGGCCGATAACTTGCTTAAACGCATGCTACAAGTTGTTTACACGCATCTTGTACATGCGGGTGCTCCAAGCAGTTGAACGGGTTTACGAACGGATATATGAGCAACGAGGGTCAAAGAGAGGTGTCGCTGGCTGCAAGGAGAACCTGCTGATCGACAGATGTATCACGCAGGACTCCGTGCAGTATAAGCGTAACCTCTCTATGGCCTGGATCGACTACCGCAAGGCATTTGATATGACATCCCATGAGCTTATTGTCCACTTGCTCAGATGTCTTGCGGTGCCAGGTCCCGTAGTGAGATGTATCGAAGAACTCATGCCGCTCTGGAGGACTCGCTTTACCATAACATCAGGTAACAGCAGAGTCCAGACAGAGCCGGTATTGTTCAGAAGGGGAGTATTTCAGGGAGATTCCCTAAGCCCCCTTCTGTTTTGCATCTCACTACTACCATTATCCGTTTCGCTTCGAAATACCCGTGGATACAACTGCGGTACCCCCGGCGACAGGAGGCATAAGGTCACCCATCTGTTTTACATGGATGACCTTAAACTTTATGCCTCCGGAGAGAGGGATTTACGCCAGTCCCTCAGGGTGGTACAGGAGTACACGCAGGCTGTCGGCATGGAATTTGGGTTGGACAAGTGTGCACTAGTCCACCTCAAGAGAGGACGATGTGGTGACTACGGAGAGGATGCGCAGCTTGTGGACGGAAGCATCTTACATCATTTAGATGCCGGAGAGTCGTACACTTACTTGGGTGTCGAGCAACGCTCCACCCAAGAAGTGAGTGTAGTAAAAAACGCTCTCCGCGGCAAGTATCAGCACCGACTCCGACAGATCTGGTCTTCAGAACTGTCGGGGAAGAACAAGGTGTCTGCTACCAATATGCTTGCCGTTCCGATCCTCCTCTACTCCTTCGGAGTAATTAAATGGAATCAAGAGGAGCTGCGTCAACTCGATGTAGGAACCCGAAAAAAGATGCATCTCTATAGGAGTTTGCACCCTAAATCGTCCGTTCCACGGTTATATCTCCCACGACATCGGGGAGGCCGTGGACTCTTGAGTTTGGAGTGTCTCCATAACAGAATGGTTCTGGATGGAGCCTGTAAGGTCATAAGGAGTTCGGATCCCCTCCTCTGCATGGTCCGAGACCATGAAAGTGCAGGAGTAGGAGCCTTTTTGTTCAAGGCAGCACGCAGAGCCGCCGATGAAGAGCCGCCGATGAACTCGGTCTGGTCTTCGACGCTGAGCGGGTTAACCAAGACTCTGTCACCGAGTTGGAACCTGCTCGGCAAAAAGCCCAAGTCAAAGCTGCTGAAATTGATCTATTTCTGCAGCGACACTCGGATAAGCCATTGCACGGCGTCTTCTATAAAAATATAGAAGACCGCGGCTTATCCGAAAGGCTGACCTTTGCTTTCTTAAGGTCAGCCGGGCTGAAGTCTGAGACCGAGGGATTCATAATGGCGTGCCAGGATGGTGTATTCAACACACTCGTCTATCGAAGTCGTGTCATGGGTATAGAGGTCCCTGATGTCAGCTGCAGGACCTGCCACAGGGCGCCGGAGACATTAATGCATTTGCTGTCGGCTTGTCCAGTATATGCAGTCTCGGCCTATATTCAGAGGCACGACGCAGCATTACGAGTGCTTTATTATCACTTAAGGCACTCGTATGGGATAGACGAGACACCAGTGCTGCCTTACGCTCCGGGGGATATTGAGTCCGTTGTGGGAAATGAGAAGTGTCTAATTTATTGGAACTACTCGTTTCCCACCGTCAGGCAAATACAAGCTAATAAGCCTGACATGGTACTCCTCGACCACCAACTCAAGACAATGTTTGTCGTGGAGTTCTCGGCTCCCGCGGAGAATAACATTGTCTTGAAGGAGGAGGAAAAACGGACGAAATATCGAGATTTGCTCTTCGAGCTCCGCAGGCTTTACCCAGGCCATACTGTTAAGCTAGTGGTCCTGATCATAGGAGCCCTCGGTGGAACGAGACACACACTGCTTTCAGAACTAAAGATCATACCGGCATGCCGAAATTCGGCAGAGATCTTAGCCGGCAGGATGCAGAAGGCCATTATCCTCGGCTCATTACGTCTACTCAGGGCACACGATTCTCGGACCCAGTAGTCACTCACCCCACGGACGTGGGGAGTGGCTGCCGGTACTACCAGCTCCCCTCTGTGAGTGTCGGAGCCACAGAGTATAAAGGGTGACTGGCTTTTATAAACTAAAAAAAAAAAAAAATAATAATAATAAATCGCTTTTATTGATATTTAAGTCAAGTCCTGGCAGAGTTTAGCATAGCTATTCCACCACTCATCCAGGATGTGGTCATTGATATAAAAAATATCCAGATGGGTGTCCCCCAGGGCACAGTGTTGGGTCCGATCCTCTTTCTTATATATATAAAAGTCTTTTAGACCTAAATTGTAAGTTAATATCCTATGCAGATGACACTGTTCTTCTATTTCAAGATAACAGTTGGTCATCCATATATAAGAAACAGGAAATTGAACTTAACAAATTAAAAAAGGGGATTGAACTTAACAAATTAAAAATCTTCTTAAATAGTAATCTGCTCACTCTCAACGTTGATAAAACCAAATTCATTACCTTTTCCATAACATGTGCCACTCTTCCTAATCAAAATTTTATTAAGATGCATGAATCTAGTTATAAAAGCGTGGACGATTGCACATTCCAGAAAAGTATTGAAAGAACAACTAAAATTAAATATCTAAGGATTATTATAGATCAGTACCTTAAGTGGAAGGAGCATGTCCAATATCTAATTTCGAGAGTGAGAATATTTTTTCATAGATTTTATATCCTGAGAGACATAATGAATAAGAAAACCATTACACTTCTTTATAATGCCTTAGCAGAATCGATTTTACAATATGGACTGGGGAGGAACGTATGATAGTCACCTAAAAATTTTACAAATTTGTCAAAATAAAATCTTAAAAATAATGTTTAGCTTGAATTTTAGATTTCCAACCAATGAAATATATCATTTAAATAATATTTTAAATACAACAAATTTATATGTTATTGCTTGTTTAACAGTAGTTCATTATCATTTTCCATACTTAAGAAAGAGCTCGGATCATAATTACCTTACTAGATCAAATATGGACAGACAGTTGAAAACACCAAAATGTGGCAATAATATTTCTCAAACGTTGGTTACTTTTTTTGGACCAAAACTATATAACAATATCCCACAAAATATAAGAATACTTAATAAAAGAAAGTTTCCATAAGAAATTAAAAAATATGTTTTTGAACACCAAGACATGTTCAGCCAAGTTCCGACCACCCGTTTTGTTTCATTCAATCAATACTATTTTTCACGTCCTATATATTTTAATTAGTTTTCTATATTCCATTCTTTACTACTTGTTTATATTGTTTGTATCAATTTCTGCAGTACATTATAACAAATTTTTGTTAAGATTTCTCTGGCAAACACGAGTTGTTCACAACTCAGCTGCCAGGTTCTCAAAATTGTCATGTTTATGTAATGTATATAATACAAAAATAATTTTGTATTTGAATTTGTTATGAATTAATTGTATTATATTAAAATCCTTGTATACACATTATGTTCATAAACATGCGTATTTTTCTTTCAATGAAGCGACAAACAATATCATTAACATTAGCGGCAATTATGCGGGTATGAAACCACCAGGTCGTTAATAATAGTGCGCAATATGCAGATTAGGTATATACTTAAGTTTAGTATTAATAAAATGATTTTTGAATTGCTGAAGTTTGTCACGCAAGCCTCCATGTCATAGTAGGAAAGATAAAATCAATATAGGAAGTGTAGTTAATATGAAAACAAAATAGATTAGTTTTGTAAAATATAAACACATTATTAATGTGTCAAAAAAACTGTCACGGTTCGTTTTCGATATACAATAAACGCCCAATATTGCAATCTAACCTAAAACTTTTGAAAAATCCTACTATGTTAGATTAAATAACTTTATAATTAAACAAAATTTATTATCAAAGTATCAGTTTGGTTTCCGGAAAGGCTTGTCAACAAAAGATGCGGTATTATCACTTTACAATTATATTCTAAACAATTTTGAAAACAAACCAAAAACTGCTTGTTTATTTTTTGACTTAACACGTGCGTTTGACACGGTTGATCACAAGTTGCTACTAGATAAACTTGGAAATTATGGAATTCGTGGTTCAGCCTCAACTTGGATAGAATCGTATTTAAGGGAAAGAACACAATCCCCCGCTTTAAGAGATGCCGGAAAAATCGTTACGTCTAACTCACTTGCGGTTTCCACAGGTGTTCCGCAAGGGAGTATTCTAAGGCCCTTACTATTTATTCTATTTATTCACAATATCGCGCTTCACGTTGAAGATGTCTTCATATCACTTCTTGCCGATGATTCCACCATTGCGGTTAATTCGAACGACATGAATGAGCTCGGATTTAAAACCAGGAACTCTATTACCTCAATGCAAACTTTCTGTGAGAGTACCGGTCTTGCACTTAATAATAATAATAACAGATTTATTGCTTTTTACTAGCAAGAAACAGGATTACAGCATACTAGTTAAAACTGAAAACCGCACTGTGGATCAAAGTAACAGAGTTAAATTCCTTGGAGTTTATATGGATTCTCTTTTAAATTGGGGGAACTCACGTAGACTTTGTGAATAATACGTTATCTACGCACTGCTTAGTAAATTTCGTAACTGCGCTCTTTTGTTAACGTACATATTTTAAAAATGTACTATTTTGCTCACGTCCAATCTTGTTTAAATGATTGTATCATCTGCTGGGGCAACTTTTCTTGATTTTACGAAGTGTTTACGCTTCAAAAAAAAAATGTACGTACAGAGTCCTTCAAACCTCCTCGTCACTCGTGCAAACTCCTGTTCAGAGAATCAGAAATTTTAACCGCTCCATCTCAATACATCTTAAGTTTATAAAAGAAAATTTTAATCATTTCAATAGCAGAAATGACAATAGCCATAGTCTGCGAGATAATTATAATTTGAACATACCAGCTCACACCTTATCCATCGTTGCAAAAGGTCCTAAATTAATATCGTTGTAATATCGTTGCAGAAGGTATCTGTAAAATTATTCAATAAGTTACCCATCCATAAAAAGTAAATGTTATTCATCTTTTCAAAAGAGAAGTAAAATCACTGTTACTCGAATATTCGTTTTATTCAATTGATGAGAGTACTTAGGCACTGGTCACATTGATTGAACGAAAAATATTTTTCATTCTAGTTTTCTTTTCCCTGTTTGAAAAGTTTATATCTTGATACCTCATGTTTTGTTAGTCTACATTATTTATTTTTTGCATAATTTTGCAAATGATTCATATATATTTTGTTTTCGTATTTACATTGATATATGTGCATTTTAACCAAATTGACTATATTCCGATGCTTGTTAAGTCTATGGAAATAAAGTTTATTAAGATTAGTATTATTATTAAATATTGGCATAATTTTAAATATCAAAATTGGCACCATATGGGATATCAACATTGGTTCCACATTAGGTAGATACCAACATCTGAAAATTTAAAAAATATATTTATATGAAATCGAACAAAGGGCAAACAAATAAAAATTTAATTGTGATAATTACATAAACTATAGGTAAAGGAAAACTTCAACAAAATCAATAAAAAACAAGCTAAAAACGTACTCTTCGCCTGTTCATTAAACTTTTTATATAATTGTTACACATTTGCAGTTTTTTGTAAATAATGTCAGTTTTAGACATTTCTAATTTTATAGTATGAACTTAGTTGGTAAAGGATTCAGTGTAAAATAAAGTAAAAATAAAAAAAACATAGCAAACCATTTGGGTTTCGAACCCGGGACCCTTGGATTCCGAGTCAAAAGCATAAGAACTAGACCACCACCTTACACGTAAAAAAATGTAAATTTTTACATTATAAGATACGAGTTGAAATCATATTTTCACGGTTGTATATTACATTATGAAATGTATATTTGTAAAATATATAAATATTTAGATATTAAAATGAAATATCATTCCACCAGATTTCTATTCAATTACAAAAACATAAAAAAAAAAAAAATTTCAAATTTAAATTATTAATAACATTTTTATTTACCGATCGATTTTGTTCAAAAACAATAAGGTTCTTCCACTAGTAACACAAACTTACCGTCTAAACAGTACAATCGGATTTTTCTTTCTTGAGTTATCGTGCTTACAAGAAACGTGAGGGACGGACGGACAGACGGACATTTCGAAAGTTGTTCAGAATTCGTTCACTAACACAATGATATGAAAATTTTTTGTCTGCGAGCGATATTTACGGTTTTAGAAATGTGCCGATCAAAAGCAATATACTCTTCATTTTCGTATTTCGGTAAGAGTATAATAAGCATAATTATTATTGTATCCCCGTTCATCTGTTTCATTTCTCGGGAACCGCGATTTGTTGTGGATTTCCGAGATTTAATTCCCCATCTTTATCTGATGATGCAGCTAAGTATGCTCATATTGCTAATTTTATTTATACCTCTGTGATTTCTTTGAATTAGCTATGTATTACCTCTATAACAGTGAGAATCAGTTGACTATAGCAAATCCACTTGTTTAATTTTTTATTTACTAGACACTACGTCAAAAAAATTGAGCTTTCAAATTGATTTCTTTGAATTAGCTATGTATTACCTCTATAACAGTGAGAATCAGTTGACTATAGAAAATCCACTTGTTTAATTTTTTACTTACTAGACACTACGTCAAAAAAATTGAGCTTTCAAATTGATTTCCTGAATAGAATATAGCTAGGTACTTCCTTTTTCATTAGTTGAACATTCATAGCTTTTGTTAGTTCTTCACCTATACCTATGGTGAAGTCATGTTTTTAAATATATTTTCCTCTTCAGAAATAAAATAGACGTATCATTGCCAGGCATACAAAAGTGATATTGGCCACCACCTTTTGCTCGATACTTTTTGTGGTAGTTATTCTGGCTACACTACTATCACTTCTTTCTATCGATAGAGGCGGATGCACTGCTAGATGATTATAACATCAAATGGGGTCTCTTTGCCTTCTTTCGTTTCTTAGGCATTTTATTTTGAGCACTGTAGACCAGTTACTACAACTGTAAGTTCAACCGTTTCTGGTACCTATAGTATTTGTATGTCTTCTAAGGGTTAACTAATAAATACTAATTATAAACACACATTTATTGACAGAACAAACTCTACTTCAAAAACATATGCTATACTAGGTCTGGTCCGGCGCACCTCGCAAAAATATTTTGTGGTCCTGTGTAATCTACGAGAAACATGTTCAAGTAAGATATTCAGTATCTATGACGTTGTTGGTTCACATTTATTTTCAAGTTTTTTCTGTGTGTGTAGCTTCCTTAAAATAATTTAAAATCCAAGTTTCACCTTTTTATGAAGTTTTGTAGAGAAAAAATTCTTGTCGGGTCATTGAGTGCATAGTCGCCCCGCCCCCATAGAGGCGATTACCGATCATCCGCATTATCGACCTTTGACCTTTCATTCCATAAAATCTGTCCTTTTTTCAATCTTACACCCATTGGGACTTTTGCTCAGAAGATCATACAACATAAAATATAGATGTTTTCACTGAGGCCCAAAATCCTACCATTTTATGTGGGATCCTTTGGCAAGAAGAGTAATAACGCCCTGTAGAATATTAAAAGCGATCACATCTTAAGATAAGTCATTTAATAGACATTAATTGTATCTTAAATTTTTTTGCCGCTTCACGGCAAATTGTTTTCAATTTGTTCCACCGTTATTGTATAAAAATCAATTAAAACCTTTTACTTGCCATGCATTTTCGCTAGCCAACCACAAACGAAGACCATATTAGCCATCTCAGCGTTCGTATAATTAGTCATAATAAGAAATTTGAGTCAATTTAAGCAAAATAAACATAATCAATACGACAAAACTAAACCAACCAGTCGGCTTAGTATATTACTAGTATATTCATTTACAAGGGAAGTAAGGAGGATTTGCACTATCGAGGCTGTCTGTGGTCTGAATCCCGAGCGTTTGCGAAGGATTGGGACAGTCGAGGTAGTGTAAATCCTAACTTTTCATGTAAAGTACATAATTCTTTTCACTATCGGTACATGCTTTTATTTACTAACATATTTTTATTAATGTTAGACAACAATCCTAAGGAAATCTTAAGGAAATCCGAGAAAATCTTCGTCAAAGAGGAAATCTGGTATACAAAATTTTGGGTGCGGTTGACCCCTCAAAAAATACTTAGGTACTGCACTCGCCACGGATCTTGGCGAGCTGCAGTGACTGTAGGGGAACATAGCGGCCTAATGGAGAACGTGCGCCTACTTCCTATAATAATTTATAACTATGCAACACCAATCATGGTAGTGGTGTGTGCGCTGAGCCTATACTACTCTACATAGAGATTCCCCTTTGCTCGCCAACATTCGTGGCGATTTCAGTACTTATAGTCTAAAAGCTGGGCACGAAATTTCGATATGACTCGCGCCATGAAAAGTTTCCGTAACAATGTGTCGTACACCAAGGGAGGACCCTGATTTGGGGATTTGGGAATTTGCTGACAGCGGGGAGGGGCACGGGCGAGAGCGGTGAAAGTTGACTTTTTTTTAAAAGCGGTTACGCTTAAAAAATAGAATAAGACATTGTGAATTACGTAATCGAAATGTGAAGTTGCTGACAGGTAGGTAAGTAGGTTGTTGATGGGTGTCAACTTGCCAAAAATGCATTAAAAAAAATTACGGTTATAATACAGCGGCGAGAGTATAAAACAAGGGATTCAGTCCGCATAAGTGCGGGAGTTTTCAAACTTTTGGAATTTGTAGATTTCGATGCCCTGAATGAAATAAGAAAAAATGTAAAATGTGATCTCAGCCACCGGCGCCGCCATATTGAAAAAATGCGCACAAAAACAGTTTCTTTAAAATATCTCGCTTCGGATGCCTCATACGGCAAAAAATGTTCCCATGAAAATAAAATAGCATTAAATTTTCCACAAAATGTGTCCTATACATTTTTTCGCTAAACTGAATAGTTTCGGTGCAGCAGCCGATCGAAGTCAACCATTCTTGAAAATATTATGATTTTTTGTCAATTTAATGCGAATTTTATGAAGGAGTATTTTTGTTTTGAGACAAAATTTGTTTTCATGTCTGAGAATCTTCAAATATAGTTGATTTTACTTATCTGCTATGCATAGCTCAATGTTCAATATTCGTTTCCACACCACCTTGAGGTAGGCGCGGGTTTTTTACGTGGTTGTCCCCTATAGGCCTAATCCAAAAATGTTGAAGAATGGGGCTGGAAATAGCAAAGCTGGGCCAGTAACAATGCTGAAAGATCCTGCTTCTGAAAAACCACTTAAATTTCTTTTCTGTAAATGCAAGAAAGGATGCAGTGCAGCATGTGGTTGTAGAGAGGCAGGGTTAAAATGTTCTGTAATTTACAAATTTTGTAACGGACAAAGGTGCGACAATGCACCAGCAACAGTCGACGAGCTTCATGACGACGAGCAAGTCGACTCTCCAGCCGAAACATTTCTCACAAGCATGGAGAACAATCAATACGTAGAATCAGTGGACACCGCAACGGAAGCAATTTCAGCAAGAAAGTATTGTTGAAGTCTACAACGAACCTGGACATTCGGCATCAAGCATCTAAAACTCCTCAAGAAGCAGACTAGTCGTGGATTAGGCCTATTGGGGACAACCTCGAGGCGGTGTGGAAACGAGTATTGAACATTGAGCAGACAGGTAAAATCAACTATATTTGAGGATTTTCAGGTATGAAAACAAATATTGTCTCAACACAAAAGTACTCCTTCATAAAAGTCGCACTAAATTGAGAAATTATAAAAAACCAAAATTTTGTCAAGAATGCTTGACATCGATCGGCTGCTGCACAGAAACTATTCAGTTTAACGAAAAAATGTATAGGACATATTTTGTAGAAAATTTAATACTCTTTTATTTTCATACGAACATTTTTTGCAGTATAGAGGCACCTGAAGCGACATATTTCAAAGAAACTGTTTTGTGCGCCATTTTTTTCAATATTACGGCGCCGACCGGCGGCTGGGATCACATTTTGCATTTTTTTCTTGTTTCATTCAGGGCATCGAAATCTACAAATTCTAAAAGTTTCAAAACTCCCGCATTTATTCAGACTAAACCCCATGTTTTATTCTTTCACCTCTGTATTATGTATTTTTTTTATGAATTTTTGGCAAGTTGACACCCGTCAGCAACCTACTTCCCCTTACCTACCTGTCAGCAACTTCACATTTTGATTACATAATTCACAATGCCTTATTCTATAAATTTTTAAGCGTAACTGCAATGATTTTTGTTAAAAAAAGTCAACTTTGACCGCTCTCATCCGTGCCCCTCCCCGCTCGAGCTGTCAGCAAATTCCCAAATTAGGGTCCTTCCTTAGTGTACGACGTATTGTTACGGAGACTTTTCATGACCCAAGTCATATCGAAATTTCGTGCCCCAGCTCTTCGTCTATTAGGTACTTATAATTTCCGTCAAACAAAATTAATGCCAGTATGAACTTCTCGCGCGATAAACTTTTAAGACAATTAATTTGATTTTTTTCGTTTTAGTACACCTAAAGGCGCCTGTTTTTAATTTTTTTTTTTTAATATAATTATATCCATCTACAATGGTCTAGGAAGTGACTTAAAGGTTAAATCAATGAAATAATCGATACTTTATCATTGTGTCGATCTCCTGGTATAATGATTGTTTGGTGAGGTTAATTGAATTATGTTATCAACACATGATTTATGTATAAGGAAACATTTTGTTTCATAACGCTTAGAAGATTAAGTGAATGACATTACAGTATATCGGTAGTTTTGTTTATATTATTGTTCTTAAACCCTTTTAAATAGGATCACGAAATATTGTTTATAGTCGAGTCAATGAAGGTCTTTATTTTGGAACTCACAAGAACAGAACCGATTTTGTAGAAACTTTTTTAAAATGTTTGTTATCAGTATTACACTATTTGAAATCAGAAACATTCTGGGCAGTCGAACACAAGTATTTATATTGTTTAAACAATTATAAAAAAATTATATAAACATTTTCTTTTCCGATGAAATTTAATCAAAAGTGATTTTATTTTTGAAAATTGTTATTTTCGGGATTTACTAAAAATTGGTGGGTGATGGAGTTAAACGGATACCTGATTCGTATTCAGCACGTCGAAATACATTGAAGTCACCCAGTGGAGTTCCAGGAACATACAATTTTGTGTGTGTGTGTGTGTGTGTGCGCGCGTGTGTGTGTGTGCGCGCATGTGTGCCTGTGTAATATGAGTATCACCGGATCCTCCACCATTTTATAGAAAACCGCGTATGCAAATATATTATTACACAAACACACACAAAAAAGTGAAAAGTGAGCTGTTTGTGAGACTCACGAACAAATTTGATAACATCCAAAATTAACGTAAAACCGATAATTTACAAGATATTTGAGAAAAACTGATTTTCGTGACCTTTGACCTTTTGCAACTTTTAAGAAATTATTTATGATGCCAAAATAAAGAGAATCCTGCTGGAAAATCTTCAATTGGGTTTTTTTTGAGGTTTGGCCTTTTTTTGTATAAAGTGACTGGGTTATGATGTTGAGAAGTTGAGAATTCAAAATGACGAAAACAATATGGCCTCGATAAATGCAATATTTTTGCAGATTTAAATCAAACGTATTTTTAACCGACTTCAGTATCGATATTAGTTAATCAGGTTCAACTAACTGGGTAACGGTGTAATTTTATTTCATAATGTTTAGGTATTTTTTTTAAGGTGGTTCAATTTTTTTTTACTGGAAGTATATCAGGTTTCCTCCTCGGTAATGTAATCTACATTCTAGATATTATGTTTTACCATTAGTTTTTATATCATTTTTTTTTTTGTGTCCAAAATTGTCTCCAGCGCGTCAAAATACTTGAGAAAAGTTAGATCGGAAACTTAGAACAATACATTTTTTTGTAGACCTATGTAATTATTTAATCTTTTGTGTGTTAATTTATGACGTATTGACCTAACGATTCTGAAATATTTAGCCCTTTAATTACAATATGCAAAGGCATTATTTTATTATTATGCTCAAATTCATTACAGATTCGTTTATTACACACACATTTACTTCTGGTTTTTAATCTCAAATTTTCGTGGAAAAAAATTATCAATCACAAATTACAAATTTAAGGAAAATTTTTTAAAACTCTCGGAAAAATTTTATGAATTAATATTATTACTTGTAACTCAATTGTAAAAACTACTCACAATCATAGTTCAACCAAAATCCTAGTAATTATTGAATTTAAATAAATGATTTAAGTATTTTTGGTACATTTTTTTTGCTTTAAAATGCTAAGAATCCTATGATGTAATTCAATACTCCGTTAGTAGTTGCTTGAAGAGTAGTTGTTTTGATTGGTACTGCAATAATGAGTCTTTTAAAGTATTTACCTAACTAAGTAGTATATTAGCGTGCCCAGATTAGGGTAAAAATATACAGAAAGTAGGTAATTTCATAATAAATAAAAAAGTGTTTATGTTGTCATTTGCTTAATACCTAAATAATATTCTCTAACATACAAAATATATAAAAAAAAACTCCTAATTTGTAAATATTTTTTGATAGTTCCTGAACATTTTCTGGATAATTCTTATTCGAACTTAATAAGTTAGATCTCTAAATTATACATTTTTTTAATATCAAAAGTTTCAAATTAGTATTAAAAAAATGTAATCCCATGGCCGCCGGAATGTTAATGATTTCAAATAATGCTGCATAACAAATGTTTTAAAAAGTTTAATTGAAATTGATTCTGTTCCTGTGGGTTCCCTAATTTTGATAATTTTTTGACTTCATTGACTCGACTATTATAAAATATTATTTTGGTATTGTTCCGCCACCGGCAGATCGATGATTAACATTTCGAATAAGCCGTGGATTTACAAGAGTATTAAACACATTAAGTTACGTGTATCGTAAGCTATAAGATAAGTGTATTCACAGTATTTACGTATCTGAAACGCATACGACACCACGTACTTTATAAAGGTCGGATTTCCTACTTCCAAATATTTATTTATTTCCATTCTGATACTACTTGAAATGTGTCACGAAGGTATTAGAAAGCAGCAAAAATTACCCAACGATGGTATCTATAATTCAAAATAAGTCAACACATATCTCTAATTAGATATGTCAGTTATGTGTAAGTGATTTGTGGTTTTTCATTCAGTAGTTGTAGCGTAGTGTAGTTAGCGGTGTGTTGAGTGATTCAAGTGTGAAGTGTTTGTGAGACGTATGAGGATTATTCAGAAACAAAGGTACATATTGCCTTAAGATACCTGATATTTTGTTGTATATATTTTTTTAATTGAATAGGCACTTTCGCTCAAAACAGCTGTTTTCTCAAAACGGTTTGAGGTATTTGGTAATAAACGAAATAAATTTTGACAAAAACTATCTGTACGGAAGTGAAAAACGGACTAGTTTCTCAGAAAATATCTGCAATTATTTTTTTTACATTACCCTGACAGGGTAGTTTTTTTTCATCGGGAATGGAATCTATAAGAACTGGTTCCGATTAAGTACAAAAATGGAGTGAGTTAGGTTGCTTCCCTTAACTTCTTTTTTAAACTTTTTTCTCTCAAAAAGATTGCATCCGTTATGGGTAAAATGTTTTCAAGACACGAGAACTTGCCCGTCCCCCACCTATTTATTCTTATAGTATAGCCTTAGAAAGTGCGCTAGCCTTTTTATTACGGGCGCAAAGTGGCTCTTGTTATTCTTTATATTTTTTGCATTTTAATATGACCAAAACAGCGTTAACTTGGACTGCATAACGGGAGCTTTCAGAAAAAAAGAAGTTCAAAAAGCAAGTGGGGACGGGGGCAACTTAACCTCTCTTTGAAACTAGTGCACTAATGAGTTATTCTTATCAAAGTTGAGGATGGCTAGAGGTGGTAGTTAAAGTATTTGAAGTTTTATTTGCATAAAAAACAAAATAGTACAGTAACTAGAGGTTTTAACTTCGAAATAAAGTTGTATGAATGAGATTTCGTTCATTATTGGAAACCTAATAGTAAATGCATCAAAGAAAAGTTTCTATATTATGTACGAGCTTGCTAATTTATAGAGGATGAAGAGGGTGGCACCTAAAAAAAAATAGAAACATTGAAGCTGAAAGAGACTCAAATTTTGAGAAGAAAAAAAGCCTTTATCCAACTTTTCATATAAATTGATAGTCTACAAGTTATAACCAGGGTTTATGGCGACCTGGAAAACCTTGAAAAGTCAGGAAATTTGAAGTTGCCTAATAATGTCAGGGCTCGTGTCAGGGAAAAGTCAGAGAGAGAATTTGGAAAATGTAATGAGAAAAAATCAGGGAATTTTAGTAATTTTCATAAAAATTTAAATAGATTTTTCACCTTCCCGCTCATCAAAAAAAAAAAATTGAATTTGGTGTTTCTAGTTTCGTGCCAATTATTTAGTGACACCGCAGTGTCCTTCCTCCGCTTATCAATTATTAGACCTGGAAAAGACCTTCCAATAATCCTGGAAAACCTGGAGAAGTCATGGAATTTAAGTTTGAAAAATTGCTATGAATCCTGATAACGACTTAATAATTGGGACTCTGAAAATAGAGGTTTCGAAACGATTTTCGTCAAAAACACGAAAAGTATTATTATTGAGCGAAAATATGGTAAAATGTCAATTTGTGCTCAAAAGGTAGGGGCGGGGAAGTTGTGGGGTAGTTTTGATTTCTTCGATCCTATGTGTTTTTTGGGGTACCGAATCCGAATCCGAGGTTTGCTAACAAAATTTCGTGACGCAACATTAAAAAAAATCTCATTTATTGGCGGTTTTTTGCTTATAACTCGAAAATTATCAACTTTTCGTACATAACCTTTCTATTCGAAATGAATGTACATAAAATTTCCTACAAATTTCACTATTTAGGTTTTTTCTCCAACGAACCGTTCGGGCTCAAGCGCTAGTTGTAAATGAAATGGTGAGAAAACAACAACTTGTGATCATATCAATAACAACAATACCAAAATTTCTTGTAAAAATAAATCGAACATATTAATAATAAAGCTTACAGCCATTGCTTTTCACCTCTAAGTCAAGCTTTTTAACCCAAAGCCATGCTTTTTACCCTTAAAATAAGATACATAGCTGTTTGATGAAATAAAACTGCTAGAGCGATATTATTATATGAAACGTTTTATTGAATTGTCTCAAACACGGAGCTCGATTGCTCCTAATTGCAACTGATAGCACCCTTTGCTGTTTCTTAAAATCTTGGACTTCACATTTCTACTCTTAAGAAACATTTAATTCTGCAGACATACTTGTTGCAATGCCAATGAACTTTACTACATTTGAGAAAAAAAAGACTTCTAGAAAGACAATTCATTGATTAGAGAAATAAAATTCACTTTTTTATACAAAAGTAATAAATGCCTATTAGCACGTTGCAATGAAATAGCATACACAGAAAGATTTTTATACAGAATTAACTGCCGCTGAGTGCAAATTTCAAAATGACGAAAAAATAAAAAAAATCACGCAGTCGTGGTTTTTCTGCAAAACATTAAATCTTTTGATTTTATCAAGTCGTTTTTGGAAGACAATTCAATAATACGTAATATTTAATGAAAAATACAAGTAAAAAATCACGATATAGATAATATAATGGCGTTGAACGTTTCTAAAATGCGATTAAAATACAGGTTGTCACAGAAGTAAGGAGAAATACAAACGGATAGACAGTCAGACATTTATTCATGTGGGATAAACAATAATAATAATAAGTTTATTTGTATACTTAATACAATACATTCTCAATTAATTGATACAATGACTATGCATCAAAATAAATATAAATATAAAAATAATAATTTGCAAATAAACAAAGTAACCCACAAGGCTAAGTCTGCACGTGGAGATTTTGTTTATAACAGGTTTAATACTTCGAATATGTTTATAGTGTGAATACAGTGAATAGTATAAATGATGTAATATAAATCTACACAAGATAAGAAAATGGTTAAACAAAAAACAAAGAAAAAATGATTGTAAAAAAACAGAGAAGGAATAATTGTAAACTAACTTATTTATTTACAAAGAAAATATATATTTACACTTTACAATCTATACTTGTTGGAAAACAAAAATAGTATATTGTGTATCTAGGTGTGAAAGCGATACATTCCCGGACGACGATGGAATTGTTGGCCGAGGCGCTAGCCGAGGCCAACAAGCATCGAAGTCTGGGAATGTGCTTTCACACCGAAGTACACATACTATTTTTTCTGAAATCACAATAAATACTACTTTAAACGCATAAAAATCAAAAATATAAACATTTAAAAAAAAAATTTTGAAATCACAATCAATACTATTTTAAAGGTATAAAAATCAAAAATATTAACATATTAAAATATATATAAAAAACCGTACGGGAATGTTACTTCCCGACGTAGGCCGGGAAGTAACATTCCCGTACAGCTTTGTTGATCGTTGCTTGGCAACGGATCTTTTCCGGTCTGTTTTTTGATAGTTTCCTAGCAACGGACTAAAATACTGGAATTGTGCATTTTTAGCTCTAAAATCGCGCCGAAAATGTAGACATTCCCGATCGATTTCAGAAAAACAGTACTTATTTAAATATTGAAAAATATAGAAAACATTATGTGCATCCAAAAAAACATTAATTTTTAAAAATATTTTACAGGCTTGCAGCCGGTTTTTCAGTTTAGGGTTAAAATTTGGGTTAACTAAACGAGTTGAAATTTTAACCAGCATTCTAAACTAGGTTACGTCACGTATATTTTTCACTACATTTTTCAAAAAGTTGATGAACTAACCCGAGAACTTGTGTAGTTTGAAACACTTTCAACTTAATTTTCTCTGGTTTGAAGAATCTGATAAAACAATTTTTTAAGGTCAAACTTGTGTGCAACTTTTATCGCTGAAGTAAGTGGATACATAAGACGAGATATGTGATTGGACATTTTGTTCCAATTGTGTTTATTTATAGGGGAAAATATGGATTTAAATTTACATAACCTCTCGAGTGGGAAATTATTTGAAGTTGTCACTTATAAACAGCGCTGCGCATACGTAAACGGTAAAATTTGGTTTAAACCATCAAGTCGAACCAGTTGACTTCAAGTAAAACTCATTTACTTTGATCGTAAACTGAAAAACTGTTAAACCAAAAATAGAAAGGTTGGGTTTAAATCACCACTAAAATACTGAACATTAGTTAGTTTTAAACGTTGTGCTAAAATAGTCAATAAATTCATAGACTTCATTAAAAATTCTTTAAAAACGTTAATTTTTTTTAATAACTTTTTTATTATTTATATTTTCTTCGCCTAGGACACGCTCCTTTATAGTTATTGGATATCTTAAATGTTAAATCGTATCGATTGCAGTAAAATTTCGCACTAAATATGGACCTGCAATCGTGAAATATGACGTCTTTCGTACCACTAAGCGTGGGGTGGACTATGCCTAATGAATTTTACCCCGAAACTTTCACATAGATACATTTTTTAAACTTGAAGTGATATTTTTAAATTCCTTAAGTAATAGTTTTCAAAAAAGGTACCCCAGTTTAATGCCGGTAGAAGGACCTGTTTTCCAGAACAAAAGGTGATGTTAATAAAGGACTCTGTTGATACGTACGTCTGCGTCTGTGCAAAGTTCAGGCAAAGAAAATAAACCTTTATTTTTTTTTTAATAAAACATTACTAAGAGTTATCTTATCTTATACCTATGTGGTGTGCTAATTTTTTTTAACAACGAAATTTTAAATACTATAATATTAAGGTGGAGCAAATCTTCTCGATCTCATTGACTCACCTCGGTGGCCTGGGAGATGGTTAGAAATTGAGAAACAATGTATAATAGCTAATTTTACCTAATTAAATATCGCGAAAGAATGTGAGGTCCTATCTTAATGGTGGCCGAACTACTTCAAGAATTTAGAAGCTAATTTGTTTTAGGAACCTAATTTATATGTTCTACTTTCGTTCTTCCTCCTACGAAAAGTCACGTATGATTACCACAGCTGGCTTAATTATAGTAATTGTTATTTAGCTTTTCGGTAATGGAAAATAAATTGATAAAGTTTAATTTCTTTTCGGGACAGTCTTTAAACTTAATTACTTTCATTCAGAAGATTGTGCTAAGACAGTGCTGGTTACTTTAGCCCCGATGTGTGCGCACTAAACTTAATTAATACAAACATATTCAAAATACAATTAAGTTGCAAAAAAAATTGTAATATAAAGGACCGCGCACAAAATACATTGATTTTTGCTTTCGGTTAAGTTTTTTGAAACTTTGGATTTTTGTAGTTGATTTTATGCTGACCATTTCAATCTTATAAATTTCGTCCAATCAAAATCGATAATTTTAATCAAAACAATCGACAAAATTTAACATTTAAAATTTTGCCAGGGTTGCTCAACCAATGAGAAGCCAAAATAAAGCAACCAACCTGTTTTTCAGCTGCAAATTTTCCTTTGTTTCTTGAAACATAGTAACCGATTCAGCAAGTTGGCGTCATTACAATAATTTTTGCAAAGAGTTACAGGGACTACAAGCTATAAGAAATCAGGGACAAAATATTCATTATCATAATTGCTCTTTCCAGATCGTCAATAATAATGCTAAATAGTTTGTTTGACGAAATTTACTTCCTACATCTAATAAATTTGTTTTCCTTTGCCTAAATTTTTATTCATGAAATAGTCATGATGAATACCATTCGTGATATAATTTCGTCTGGCAAAATTGAATGATTATTCTACTCGAGTTTGTTGCTTTCACGATTGACATTGACGGATAAAAACAAGCTAAAAACATACTCTTCGCCTGTTCATAGAACTTTTTATATAATTGTTACACATTCTATAGGACACTCTTCGCAGTTTTCTTGTAAATAATGTTAGTTTTTAGACATCCTAAATTTTGTGATACTATCTTTGTTGTGAAAAAAATTATATGAAAAAAAAATGAAAAAAATACTCAACCTGTGCGGGATTCGAACACGGGACCTTTGGATTGCAACGCAAGCAAGCAAGCAAATAAAATGTATTAATATTCATATATACATATGCGCCTCCCCGAAACCTGCCTCGGAGCCAGCCAGACAACCACGGTGCGCAGCGCCGTGGTGATTGTAGGGCTGAGCGGGGCAGGTTCGGCTCGGCTTGGCGACGATGACAAAAAAAGGAACAATTAAAATTCCTACCCACCTAGCGTGGATTTAAAATTAATAATATATTTGAAAATAATGCTGCCCACAAAGGCCTAAAACTAATGCATATAAAACTTAGAACTAGTTACTGGTTGTAACACTGAATAAATTTTGGCTGTTGACTCGAGTGAAAAGCTAAACGAAAAAAACCCGTACGAGAACTGCTGACCTGGTGGTCTCCCTGACGCCAGGAATATGTGGTGGACAGAGAATGGGGTTTAAAATGTTCGAATTTTTAAAGGTTTATCTGCCAAAATGGAATTTTTGGCGACAAAAAGAACAAAAAGAATAAAAAAAAGAACAAAAATAGAACATACGGAAAGAGAATAGAGAGGATTGGAAAGATAAAGTTGAGGAGAGATCAAAGGTGGGGGAATGGTAGGTTGTGGTATAGGAAAGTATGGCTAGGGAAAAGGTTGCCGGAAGATAGGCAACGCCTGGTATGGTAGGGGGTGTTTGATCTGGAATGAGGCATTATGCATTCTGATTTAAGTTATGTTGCTGGTTAGCGGACTATCGCCCAGCTTGAAGGTGTAGAATTTCTGGGAGATTTCTTGGACGCAGTCCGCTAGTGGGGTTATGTTGTGGCATCGGGCGTATAGATCTCTGAGGGAGGAATCAGAAATGAGGCGCAAAAATTTGTGTTCGAGAACTCGAAGTTTTCGCATTGTCGTGGCCGAAATGCTGCACCACACCGACGCCGCGTATGTGATGGCCGGTCTAATCACCATCGTGTACAACAGTTTCTTATTTGTCCTGTTAAGTCCACTACCCCTTAC
Source organism: Rutpela maculata (assembly GCA_936432065.2). Classification (NCBI taxonomy): domain Eukaryota; kingdom Metazoa; phylum Arthropoda; class Insecta; order Coleoptera; family Cerambycidae; genus Rutpela; species Rutpela maculata. The sequence goes on from OW386291.2 coordinate 27,058,102, forward strand.
CAGGAGCGGGTACAGACTCCCCTGATCGAAATTGGCGTTAATATGCGGTTCTCTGTGAACCGGCGCGTGAAGAGGATCGACTCGGACTTCTCGGCGTTGATCCGAATCTTCCACTTGTTGTAATACGGATTGCAACGCAAAACTTTAGCCGCTGCGCCACCACATATTGCTATGAAAATTGGTTGTCTGTGATATATATATCTTTCAACAATCATACATATTTCAACTCCTATTTCTATGAAATATATTAGTAAAATCCATAAACAAAAAATATATATATTATGGAAACAATATTTCGCAAGATTTCCATTTTAGTACAAGCGACAAAAATTAAGAGAATATATTTTTTCTAATTAAATAATTAATAACTGTTTTATTTACCGATCGATTTTCTTCAAAAACAATAGGGTTCTTCGTCTAGCTAATACTAACTTACTTTCTAAATTTCAATACAATCGGACTTTTCTTTCTTAAGTTATCGTGCTTACAAGAAACGTGACGGACGGACGGACAGACGGACATTTTGAAAGTTGTTCAGAATTCGTTCACTAACACAATGATATGAAAATTGTTTCTCTACGAGCGATATTTACGATTTTAGAAATGTGCCGATCAAATACAATATACTCTTCGTTTTTGCGAAGAGTATAATAACGAGCAGTCAGGCGAGAAGTTGTTGAATCTGTTACTATATTTTCAAAAAACTTAATAACCACTAAATTTTGCCGACAAAATTATGTCACTTATAATATTATATATGATTATTTCCCTCTATAATTTTTTTTTGGATGCACCCCCCCCCCCCCCTTCATGAAGCGATAAAAAATAATTTTTTTAGATTTCTAATAGGACTCTGCTGTATGAGGTGGAAAAAATATATTTTTTGGACTTCTATTTGCACCCCCCCCCCCATGAGGCGATATAATTTGAGAGATTTTTAATAGCATCTCGCTGTATGAGGCGATAAAAAAGATTTTTTTTAGATTTCTAATAGGACTTTGCTGTATGAGGCGGAACAAAAATTTTTTCGGATTTTTATTTGCATGTGAGGTGATTTGTATGCAAGTATGACACAATATATTTTACCTCGTACTTTTTTAGAGAATTCTCTAATATCCAGTTAATATGGCCATAAACTTTACGATATGAAATTCGCTAAAAAAAAGTACAAGGTAAGATATATTGTGTCATACTTGCATAGAAATCTTTCCGCGCTAACCTAGAGCCAACCCTCACAGAGACAAATTTCCCAAGCCTTACTTATCACACAAACCGCGGGTAGCTATATTTTTTTTTGTAAAATTTTGCTTTTAAGAAAATGTTCTGCACTTAATAATTTTCACAAATTATTAAGTCTCGAACATTTTCTAAGCAAAATTTTACAAAAAAAGCTACCCGCAGTTTATCCGATAAAATTCAGAGCTCTCGGGATATAATCTATGATTAAATATTCAAATGGTGACAACCCTCGAAAACTCTTTATCCTCATTCAATAATATTATAGCTGATTCTTTAATGTTTCTTTTCTTGCTATCTGTCTCTTTCGTTAAAATTTTTGCCGAGTCTCAGTTTATTCTTTGTCCGTTCTCTCAAGCGCGTTCGCAAATCTTCGATTTCTGAATCTCATTCTTCCTAATGTAACCCCTGTGCTCGCCCAATCTAAGACTAAATGGTCTGGATGACTCACCCACATAATGTTTATTACACTCACATGGAACACTATATATGCAGTTTTTTTTTTAATTTTGCTCACGATTTAACGGTTTTGTTTTTGTTAAAATAGATCTCAACGTATTGCCCACTTGAAATATCGTCCTAATATCAAATCTTTTGCCTACATGGCGTACCTTTTCAGATAATCCGTATACATAAGGAATTAGCATTGTGTAACATTGTTCAGGTTTTTGTCGTACTTGATTATTATTTTCTATAGATGTGAAAGTTCTATCAACAAAGGATTGTTTATAAGAACTTCTTTTATAAAGCGTTTCTCATTGTCTAATATTTCGTCATTAGAAGAAATTATTTTGGCCCTATCATATAAACATTTCATTACACCCTTTTTAACATGCATCAACTGGCTTGAGTTAAAATTCAAATACCTGTTTGTAGACTAGGAAATAGCGTGCAAATTCGACGACGAGTGGTTACCGTCTGCCAGTGAGTAATCGAAGAGACCATATAAGTACAATTTTTTTTTCTCTCTGGAACGCGCGCGCCGATCGGAAGTTTCTTCTGCCAGCGTAATGTGAAGTACATATACTAACTACCTATGCGGACAGATATCGATTATCATTCGATTAAAAAATAAATGCCCCCCCCTCCCTATCCCCCACCTTACCAAAAAGTTCCAGAGAGAATAAAATTTTGTACTTATATGTTCTCTTCTATTACTGACTGGCAGACGGTAACCATTCGTCGTCGAATTTGCACGCTATTTCCTAGACTATGTGTATTTAATATACACAGCACACAAACACTTACGCTTTAAGAAATGAAACAGATTAGGCTTCCGAAACGTCAACAAAATACGTTATTTTTGTATTTTTTTCTTATTCATTTTTTGACAAAAAAACTCTTTAACTGCTCCTTTCACGTAAAAGTCACAGGCGTGGAGGTTATTTTTCAGTAAAATATTGGATGATTGTATTATTTTGTAGATTTCATTGTTTAGAAGAAAATATACGTGGCAGAACATCCCAATAAGAAACAGAAAAATTAAGAAAATACCACAACCAACATTTAGACAATATACTATCAATATGCCCTTGTTCCATTATGGGGTTCATTAAGTTACCTAACAATAATGAAAACGCCCGTATCTTACAAAATACTTGACCGATTTTTATAAAACAAAAACCAAACTATTTAAATAATCTACACATAAATCTTTAAATTTTCCGCCTTTGAAAATGCAAAAACAAAAATAAAAGTTGACATAATAGTCCAAGAGACAGCGACAGATTTTCATGACCAAGTCCCTCTCAAGCGGTAATTAGTGGAATACATCAGAGAGTTGTATTACAAAGCCTCGTGAATGTCAGCTGCGGTTTCGTGGGTGGGATGAGCGGCGGTAGTCTCCCACGCACGGAGAAAAAAAAATATTTTTAGTCATTTCCTCCTGACTAAAAATTTGTCAGACTATAGCTAATCCAATATCTTGAAGAAGAAAAAAGTCAGCTGACTATAACATGGTGTATTATACGTCAGCTGGTCGCTTGAACATGAAAAAAAAATGTATACATTCAATGATTTCCTCTCAACTAAAAATTTACCTGATGATAGCTTATATGCTACTGTGAATGAATATAAATGTCAGCTGGCTGTACCGTGGAAAGATCGTCAGCTGATACCTTGCAAGTTGTAACGCAGAAGTTAGGCGGGAGCATCATTAAGTAGGGAGTTCGTTTCTAAAGAAATATTGATGAACTTTTCTCCTGATTGCATATCGATCGAAGTCATCCACCATATCAACAATTTTTTTACGGTTTTGGTTGGTTTTTGGCACCGAAAATTTATGGTTAGTGGTATACTCTCTGACAATTTTGTGAACACTACGGCCACACACTTCTGTCATATTTGCCACTTTCTTTACAATTTCATCTTTGAGTAATATAGGATTTTCTTGAATCTCATAATTATACTCGCTTAAAATCATTTCCTTGGTCTTTACGTCGAAATGAGTCTTTTTCGACCTTTTTTTTTTAAGAGGAGACAAACAAGTTTCTGTGAGTTCATCAGCTGTATCCGTGCTACTAGACATTTTTAGGTGTCCTTGATATATTTGATACACCGAAAAAGTATTTAAACAAAACAAAGTCAAAGTCTTGGTATATGCTCGAGAGGCAAACACACTTATTTAATATACTCTAAAGCATATAAATAAAACACAATAATCATATCACAAGGTACGGTACTGAGTCTGAGTACGCACCTGTACCGAAACCGCGATGAGTGTTATCAGCAGTTTATGGCAATTTGACCAATAGCATTACAGAATCCAGCACGCGAGTAGGCGATCACAATAGAATACGTAGTCAGTCGTAGAGAGTGTTCAAGAAAAATTAGTATAGTGACCGTTAAACACAAGTTGCCCAAAAAGGGTATTGATGACTCTTCTCTACCACCATGCAAATCGGAGCTATATCAGCAATTTTTAAGAGCATGTTACATAGGTCACATTTGGTCGCACGCACACCTGAAAGTCCCAACTACTGATGAACCTTCAGATTATGGCCTGGGTAGAAATCGACAACAGATTTGAATTCATCTGGTTTTCTAGAACTCAGTTACCAGAGTCGATTGAAGAAATAACTATTCAGCCCGAAAAAGGTAACATTTTTTTGATCATTTTGATTATGTTACACTAAATATGCATCTTAATATATTTTTTAAATTTTTGTACAGATGATGATGATGATGATGAAGACATGATGGCAGACAGCTCTGATAGCGACTCTGACAGTGAATCAGAGAGAGATGAGAGTGACACAAGCCAAAGCGAGAACGAAAATGATTAAATTACATTATTATTTTTAATCACTTCTTTAAAATGAATGTTATTTATCGAACAGCTAAGTTACAATAAACTATAAATTGATTAATTTACTTATCTAAATATTTCTTCAGTTATTCAATTATATGCTTATTAGTTTTAAAGTATCTATACAGAATATTGATTTAATCGGAACACTCATATCGGAGCATAATGCCGAATAATTTAAGATACGTCATTTCCTTCCGGATAAAAATTTGTAACCTGATTGTTAATATACTTCTGTAATTAATAAAAAAATCAGGTAGCAGTAAGTCGAGGGAAAACACGTCAGCTGATGCATTTAAATAGGCGATAGATGCTCCCGCCTAACTTCTGCGTTACAACTTTCAAGGTATCAGCTGATGATCTTTCCACCGAGGTACAGCCAGCTGACATTTATATTCATTCACAGTAGCATATAAGCTATCATCAGGTACATTTTTAGTTGAGAGGAAATCATTGAATGTAGAATTTTTTTTTTCATGTTCAAACGACCAGTTGACGTAAAATACACCATGTTATAGTCAGCTGACTTTTTTTTTTTTCTTCAAGATATTGGATTAGCTATAGTTTGACAAATTTTTAGTCAGGTGGAAATGATTAAAAATATATTTTTTTTCTTTGTGCTTGGGAGGCTACCGCCGCTCATCCCACCCACGGAACCGCAGCTGACGTTCACGAGGCATTATGATACAACTCCCTGATACGTCTCACTAATAATCGTTCGAGAAGAAATAATTGACCAAATTTTCACCTGGCTCCCGGTCCATAACGTCGAAGCGTTATATTGGAGCCGCCATTTTGAATTTTCCAATTTTTATAACTTTGTTGAGCAAAGCTCAACTATAGCTTTGTCTTAGCATGTGAGAAGTGTTCAATGCGGACAAATACGTATAAAATCTTTACCTTTACCTATTTCTGTTTATATTATAGATGCAATCATCATTTTAATATGGGAAATTTTATAAAATTATTAATAAGTTATAATCAAAGGTAAATTAAAAAATATACTTGTAATGGTTATTATTGGTAATTCATCACTAAATAAACATAAATAGTTGTCACGCATTCATTTTTAGAAGATTATCATGCAAGAGATTTGATGTCAATGTAATCATACCTAGTAGTAATTGTGACAAACAGTTTTTTATATATGACAAGATTTTATTCTCTGTATATCCCGTGATATTAAAAAAAACCTTGCCAAACATTTAACGAGAATGTTTTCTTCCTTGTAAATTTTTCTCGAAAAAACTTTTGAATCCAAAAATATTTTACTTACATTGAGAACTACATCAAAATATTGAGTAAGTGTCTATCCTTAAATCAATTTATCAATCAAGTTATTTCTCAAGATACTTAAAATTTTCTCAAACAAATAAAATTTTTTATTATTTACAAAAAAGATATTCAATGTTATAACTCTAACTTACACTCCTTTAGTTTTGTAAATAGCACCAGTGTAGATATCCTTCGAAAGAGGCCGATTATCATAATATGTGAACCACTATCATATTTGTTTTATAGTTACGTACTATGTTTTATGTCTAGACAAGCGACAGCGACAAGAAATAATGTTTATTTTATTACTATTTAATGCCACCAGAATAGTACCAAAAAACCAGATATTATGATAAATCAAAGATATGAATCATTACATCAAGAGTGTCGCTGAAGTCATATATGGCATAGGTTTATTGTCTCCAGTTTTCTGACTTTCCTTGTCTTTTGGACTCTGGCGTTTTAGTGATATTATTAAGTCATATGAAATTAAATACACTGTATATGTTTACTCTTACTAATCTTAATTCATCCAAATGTAAGAATAGTATGTTACGAAATATGTAATAAATTGTTACAATGCCAGCGTCAAACAGGGTATACATCAACGAAAAGGAATTGTCTTTTTGGAATAGGATACAATTGATGTAATTATATCGGCACAGATGGGCACTGGTTCACATCACATAAACTAAAATAAAAAATAAATTCAACCCTATTTTTCAATTTTTGCATCAAATTTTTCGCAAAGTAATCTTGATGACTTACTAATCACCCATTTGAAATGCATGATAGATTTTTTGTCTTGCGAATCCACTATTTGAATAATATGATTCGGCGAGGAAGAGTTTTTAAACGTCTTTTGGAAGGTCGTTTTTTTTTAATTAAATTCAAGATCGTGTTTTAATAACGTTTTACCTCGAGTGTTGTATGAGTGAATATCACTATCGATTTGATTTTATATTGATTTACCAGCGTGTGGTAGGCATTGCTGGGATCAGGTGGGTGAAGCATCATTTCCAGTACATACACGTGCTACTCTTCTCACTTGTGGTGCTGCCTAATCTTATTTTTTCCTAATTCTTGTACCTGTTTCATTAATTCTCCAGTTGAGATGGTGGCGGTCAGTTATTTGAACCTCGTAAACCAGTTCTTACATTCGTCCCCAGATGTGAAAGTTGAGAGGTGTCAAGTTTGGGGAGCTCGCCGGCCACAATGTCTAAAAAGGTCGATGTCTAAAAATCTGTAATGCTTTGTACAGTGATATATATATATATAGTCATATAGATTCTAAATGACCCTCTATATCGGGGTTCGAACGCCAGCCCAGGCACTGACAGCCGGAGGGACTGCTGTCTGCATTTTTTCAAATGTGCAGCTCCCTTCCCGACAGCCTTGGATTTGGAGGTTGTCTACTATATATGGAGTGTTTTATAAAAAAATAATTCCTGAAAGGCGTGTTACGTTAAAAACCTTGCAAAAAGAACTTCGTACTATATATATTGTTGACATAAGCTATAGGAGTTTACGAACACTCCTTCTACATTTGGAATTTAAGTTTAAAAACGATGTCAACAGAAGAGTTTCAATGGAGAAGACAAATATTGCTGACAAAAGGTCCAAATTTTTCTGGAAATACAAAGAGAATAAAAATTCACATTTTCAAAGAGAGTTAGTATTTTTAGATTAAACATTCCTTTCTCAGTTGTTTGAGTCAAGGCACTCTTTTAAATACACAATCCCACGCAACAGTGGATTTTCTTTGTCAATTTCACAATTCTTATTTCTTACGCGAAAAATGCAAAAATAGGTATTCTTTCAAGAAATTTGGTACAAATGCATTTGAAGTGTTGCCAAATCCAGTGGAGTATTCAGTATAGAAATAAAAAATCACTAATAAGATTTCTTCATTTTCCACCCCGTGAAAAAACCGCGTAGGTCGAGCTTTTATGTATATAAAATGTAATAATATATCACAAGAATGCACTTCTCAGAGATCCACGTTATATAATTGAATAAACATTTTCAAAAATTTATATTTTATTTCATGGAGAAGTGTAAATGAGGGTATAATTGAAGTTGAAATATTGTGAAAAGATAATACAAATGTAGGTAAAGTTTTTATGACTTTTTAGATTTTACATGTTTGATTTTTTATATTTATTCATTGAACCTACTCACAATACTACAGTCTAGTCCAATTTACAGTTATTAATATTATTATTACCTATTAATTTACAGTACGCATCTTAATAAAAATTTGCTACGCCTGTGGTGCGAAATCATTGTCATTCTTCAATGAATTAGTTGAGGCAAAGGAGAATGATGACGTCAGTTCAAAGATCCATTTCTTCAACTATATATCAATTTTACTTTAAAATATTATAGATATCTTTAACCATACTATTGCAAAACAAATGAAAGTTGCAGACGGGCGTTGCCGATTGTGAATACCTATTTAAACAATAAAAATAAAAAATATATTTTTCTATGTCCATAATCTTAGTGGCACCACGTAAAAGTGAATTGTTTCGTACTCAAACAAAATGTTAATCAAATAACTATTCTCAGTCGGCCACGCCCGTTTGCAACTTCTATTCGTTTAATTTGAACAGTAAAAATTGCTGGAGTACAATAATTGAAGCGAATTATTTTTATTGTTTCAGAAATACGGATTAAAAAATAGCTTCTTTTGGCTACAAAATCAATATGTTCTCCTTGGACTATGCCATGTGGTCGTACCAATATCCTGAGGAGTAGTGCGCAGTAAAGAACGGCCGAGGTGCGAGGGTTGGTGTTGCCCTTACCCCTCGAAATCTACCCCACGCCAGCACTGGCTACTATGCGAATTGCACACTGTATCCGAGCCCTCATTGCGGTAAGTAGCCAAGTTATATTAAGTTTTTTCTTTGTTTTTCCAAATAATCTGTATCCGTTCTTTAATAATCTTCTGGTGGTTCACTGAAACACCATATACATGTAGAAGGATTTATTTCAAGAACAAAATTGTATTGTGTATTGTGTATTTACTGCCAAAATCAGAAAAAATAAAATCAATATTATGAATCGAATAAGAAACGGTTATAATGAAAAAACCTGAGTACACTAAGTACTAAGTAGTACACTTAGCTGGGAAAGGAGGAGGGTAATGAATGTACGTGATCAGTGCGCGCAGATCCTATTGGTCTTTAAATTTGGAGGGGGTGTAATTCAAAATAATTTTACAAAGGCTTATCAAATCAATATCGTTGAATGATATGTGAGGCTTGACACTATTGACAGTTCGGTTCATTACTATGCTCCTTTCCGGCTGCAGATTTCCTAAATATATTGCGCCATTCTACTAATATACATTTCATAATAATATAATGTCCAATCGCCGAGATATTATTATAACCTGGACAATACAGAAATTTATATTCATTGTGGCAAGGAATAGTGGTCTAGTGGCTAAATATTTTACTCGATACACAAAAAATATCCCAAACCTCCATACACACACTCCCAACCGCCGAAATCGCCCCCACCCGTAACTCCCCTCCTCGAGGAATCCAGAGAATTGAGTATTCCTCATCAGTTTAAATTTTCACACAAAAATCAATCAGATATTCCTTAGAGCTTTCATACCCATCAAAACTCCCGTTTCTATATATTTGAGAATTACTTTAAAACAGGTTTTTAATTTAAATTTTTTCCTATATATTTTAACGTAAAATTACTAATAGACACAAACAATCTCCTTTAATAAACTAGTTTAAGCTACGATATTTTTAAATTTCGATTAAGCAGAGGAGAACGCCATACTAAAGCGTAATTCAAAACTGTTTCCTATACCCTTGTGCCTATCAGCGGCATCCAATGTGCTTCACGCCACGTGCATACGTAACACTTTGGATTATAATGAGATTATAAAATGAAATATGGATGAAATACACATTTTGAAATTATTAACTTGAAATATGCAATAAATGAATTTAATGGTCAAATGGTCATTTTACTCAAAATCGAAAGGTCCCGGGTTCGAAACATAAATGAATATTTATTTTTTTACTCTATTTTGTACTTTAGGATCGTTTCAGTAAGTAAGTTGACATCATCATCATCGAGTGCTACAACCCTGGCTGGGTCTTGGCCTCTTCAAGGATTCTCCGCCATCCGTCTCTATCTTAGGCTCGGTGTTTCCAATTGATCACTTCTGTATTCCTCAAGTCCTTTTCTACCCTGTTTATCCTTCGCAGTTTTGGTCTGCCTCTTCCTCGATTTCCATCGGGCTTTGATCTTAGTATTCGTTTTGTAGGCCTTTCGTCGTTCATTCTTAGTACATACCCTGCCCATCTTAATTCGTCCTAGCTTTACATTTAGATTTTTGTGACAGATTTGGTGACTTTAGTTGTTTTTCAACTCCATAGTAGCATCTATTAGCTCGTATTCTTCCTCTTTCGGTTTTTCTTTCATTATTTACTTGGAAGCCAAGATATATAATCTGCCGTACTACTTTTATATTACAGTCGTTTATGGTTGACCTACTCTATTTCTTCCGCCTGCGTTTCGTGCTACAACCATTATCTTTGTTTTTTGTTCGTTTATTTCCAAACCCATTTTTTGAGCCGCTTTTCTAGTTCGTTAAAAGCCTTTTTGTTCTACATATAAAGTTGATATCGTAAAATCAAAAATGTCTAAAACTAACATAATAAAAAAAAACTACGAAGAGCATCCTATAGAATATGCAACAATTATATAAAAAGTTCAAAAAATCGCCCAGAGAGTATAGTGCTATAAGCACTGACATAATGTTCGTGTAAAATGTTTTTTGCAAAAAAATTATCTAACATCTTTATCTAAGACATAATTGTAACTCCTAAGAGTATCCAAACTTTATAGAATTCTTCCGTCCAAGTGGTTTCGAAATATAAACTTCTGTTCCAACCGAATCACATTTGTCACTTGGGTTTAAGTAGGATGATATCAGCTAAGAATTTATTTATTTCCTTTTTCATTTAATGGGTTGTCACCTCACGGATTGATATACCGATGTTTGACGGTGGTCCATGTCGATATGGGACATTACAAGGGGTTTCAGTAAATTACATGTGTATTTATTAGTAACAAGAAAGGTAGAGATAAGATAATATTACTGTCGTTAATGAAGTTTAGTACCAGAAAGTTCAGATTCCAAACAACAGGTAAAGGGTAAATTTAACGATGTTAGTGTGGCATGTTATGTACAAATTATTTAGAAGGGGTTTTAATTCACGTCATTAAATTTTTTGTATAATTTAATCAATACTTATATCGACTAGAATAAGAAAACGATTAATTAATTAATATACAATATTTTTTTAATGAAGAAGGCAGTTTAATCCCATTTGAATAGAAGTTTATGATAAAAGAAACTTTTTCACGCATTTACTTCCTTATCGTGGAAGTATAGTAATGATAAAAAAAAATGATTTTTTTTTCTTCAAATGGGCCTAAAAGGTCATGAAGCGTCGAGATTTTAAGTTTAAGCAAAAAAAGTACTTTAACTGGATCTGGAACTAGATTACATTTTGATCAAATTCTGTTGAAGAGTTGGCGTAAATGAGGGTAAGTAGATAAAACAAGCAAGTGAAACTTTACTGCGTGTATAAGACCTAGAAGCCTCAATTTTTTTTTTTTTTTTGGCATCAGCCATTCTTATCCCCCACTAGGGATGTAGCATTTATGAGTTTTTGGGGTAGACGATATCAAATATAATATTATTAAAGTTCTATGAACAATTATTTGCACATAGTGGAGTGCAAATATTGTATCAACATTTTTTTTTCGTTTTAAGAGACTTGGACAGGAAATCTAGGTGTAGAAGTAGTGATTCCTTGGGCGGCGGTTCTTTTATTATGCAATGCTCCCAAATTTATAAAACATATCTCTGTTCCTCGAATCAAATATTTTACGATAGTGGTTGTAACTAGACACTGGGTATACTTATTATATGGCTCTAAAAGAGATATATATGACATGGATAGAAAATGCCTTTTTTCCAGTTGATAAAAAACATGATTTTAATATTTATGTTAAACGGTCAGAGTGAGGAGTTTTATATTTGCCATTCATCTGAAGTTTTTTTGGAAAATATTTGGTGTTTGAGCACATATTTGTAGGCATCACTGCTGATGATTATTTTGAGTACCATTATTAAATAGCAAATTTAGTTTTAGTTTAAAACTTAGAATTAGGTAATTTTCAATATTAAAATTTCAAATATTTTTAGCTTTTATTTCATTGTCAGTTTCATTTCAGTGGAAAATGCCACTAATAACTACTCATCGTGCTCTAACTCCCCGCCTCTGACCCAATGGGTGACAATATACAGGCGTAAATTATGTTAGTTGTATTTTTCGCAATTTTTGAAATTGTTCTTTTGAGAAGGTACCAAATTGATAGGATTAAATATTGAAGAACTGCGGCACCAGTTTTATTTAAGAAGCTACGATACACTATAAAATAGGCGCAAGAGTGGATGCCTGCATTGGTAAATAATATATCATCTAGCTAATGATATTTGGTGTAATTATTTACATGTAAAATAGTGAAAATAAAGCAACGTATTAGATTTTTCTAAATAACATTTCAAAATAGTATCTAATTATTGACTTAAAATTCTTCTTGGTAATTTCAGACACGCGCAAACTCAGATAAAATGATTTAGTTAATTTAACTTCTACGTATGATTTAAAAAGATATCTTAGAATTTCCGTTTCATAATTCTTCATTTAAACTGAATTAATAGGAACATAACAACTCTTTTTGAAGTACATTCCTTTCTCCAATAGAGATTCCGTTGCTTCAATTCAAGTAATGTTTATAAAAAACACATACTACGCGTATTCTCGTATTTTCTTTCATGTTTCCCTTATGGCTTGAGGCATTGAAGACGCGCTGTGCTGAAGCCTAAACTTTTTGTACCCTATTGTTTCATGAGTTCATTAGACCCGTTCCTCCCAAAAAGCCAATGTATGGCCTATGGAAGCTTTGTCTATATCTTTCGGTATCACAAATGTTTACTTGAAGTGTCAAAGCCTTCTAGCGATCTGGGCTGAATATTCACATAAGATGTGGTAACTGGTTTCTTCTCCTTCACCACATATCCCGCAATTCGAATCATCTTTCACCCTTACGTTGGTTACATGTTTGTTTAATGTACAGTGTCCTGTCAAAGTACCTCACTGCATGTACTTACATGTCTGAGGTAGGTGAATCTTCTAGTAAAATAACATAATAGTGAAGATCGGACTCCTCATATATTAGTTAGGAACAGTCTTGAGGACAGTGATGACATGTAAAAAATGTAATTTTATTGTACGCAAGCGAGAATCTCAGAACGGGTTTCATAGACAAACATTTAAATATGCTGTGATAGCCGGGCGGTTCTGAGGCCTCTCGCATCAAAGTAACCTCTAAGCTGGGTCTAAACTGTCGAAATATATTGACCGAGCTGTGCGAAACCAACTCAGTCAAACTCAGACAATGAGGAAATAGACCGTTTGGCGGAAGAAGGAGCAAAAACTCCTTTCCCTGGTCCTGAACCAGATTTTGGTCTGCCAAGAAGTCTGATTCAAAAAGAGATACGAGACTGGGCCATGACACAGTTCAACAACTATTGAGCTCATGTCACAGGAATGAGGCAGTTGGTTCAAGCCCCAAGACTGAGGCAGTCAAGGTTATATATGAAGGGGCTTTAAAGTGGGTTCGATAGAGAATGATGTGATGGAAATTGTTCCCTATAATAGGATACTTTCTTCTAAATGAGCACACTTACATACAGTGAGGTTGAGAGCTAATCCTATTTGTCGGATGTGTGGAGTGGACGATGAAACCATCACTCAAATTCCTATGCAATCGCACACCATTAGGAACGTCGGGAACATCCATCCAGAGAAATAAGGGATCTACCCAAAATAGTCTGCTATCCTTCTTGTTTTTTGTTTCTAGGAAACTCCTATATATCGCTATTGTACAATGAGCCGATAGGCCTGACAATAATTTTAGAATTGAAAACGTTTTTTTAATATTTATTATTGTTTGGGATTGGATAGTTTGGACAGCTAAGGAATATTCCTCCAAGTGTCAAGTTCCTGGCTTGAAGGATTTGGAAGATTCACTCCCTTGGAATCAAATTTCTGAAAAATTGTTTCAAACAGGTTTATTTGAATACATGTGTAGCATATGCAAACTTCAAGGTGGGGAATGGGATGGGAAGTGCAGCTCTTTGTGAAATGTGTTACCGCATTTGTGTCGTAATATAGAGTGTTTATACTCTTCTTTCCGTGTTTGTGCTTCTGGAGTTCTTCTTCTGAGTCTTTTGTTTCCCCTGTTTCTGACTATGGCAGAGAGGCTTATAGCTACTTTGTTTATGAATCAACTCTTTTGAAATTTGTAACATGTATATAAGACTTACTTTCCGATTTAGTGACATATGTAGTCAAAATGGCCGACTTCCTGTTTCGACGGAAATAACATCAAAGTTGATTTTTTAGACGGAGCATCCTGTTTATTTTGGTATTTTTGGAATCTACGGACCAAATTCTACTGATCAAGATGCGAAATTTTCATTTTTTTTTCAAAAATAATTTTAAAATTTTTGATTTTATTTTTCAACCCAGAAGGCTGTGAGTGGGGTAAAATGTATCTATCTCCACTCTTTCACCCACACAAATGATAATTCTTAGTAGTAAGTTAATATTAAGTGTATTGTGGACCAATAAATTTTAAAGTGTTGGTTTTTGATATGAAAGTCATTTCTTTTAAATGTAACGTGTATAAACCATCCACAACAGTAGATAGAGAATTTTATTTCGAATATGACAATAAGCGATATGTCTAGTTTTATTTCTATTTAACACCAAAAAATTAAATAATTCAAAAATAGGTACCTTATTCTTCATTCGAACCTTTATTTCATTTTAATGAAACAATGTACTGAGCTATCTACCTACCTACAAGGTAAAATAATAAACAAGATTGCGAACAAAAACATGACACACAAAATCGATAAGTACACGAAAACTTGAACAAAATTACTATTAAAAAATTAAACTAAATCAAAATACTACCAAAATTCTAATGTAAAATAGCTTTTAATTTAATTGTCAATGTCCAATTATGTGATCACAATGATTCCCGTTCTCCGCAACACAAAGTTGTGTCCTATTTAAAGTACACCGAACAACATTTCTTAACTCATCGTTCGAAATTTCTTGGGAAGCTTGTGTTACTTTATTACGCAAGTCTTCTAATGTTGTTGGTGATCTGGAGTAAACTTTATTTTTAAGATATCCCCACAAATAAAAATCAAAGGGAGTCAGATCAGGTGACCTAGATTGCCACGTAACTGGATCATTGGTGCCAATCCGCCGCTCTTCGTAGGTTTCATTTAGGTAATCGCGAACGATATGGGCATTGTGTGGTGGTGCCCCATCTTGATGAAAGTACATATTATTTTTTTAATCCTGGGGTAGATTGTTAATTTCATTTTGGATTTCATTTTGCAGGAATTCAAGATATCTTTCGTCAGTTAAAGAACCATAAAAAAATATGGGACTAATAATTCTGTTTTCAATTATCCCAGCCCAAACGTTAAAATCGAACCTGTCTTGGAAACGTCCTTGCCTTAATAATGTCGAATTTTCTTGAACCCAGTACCGCATGTTTCGGTTGAACATTGGTAAATCTTGTTTCGTCGGTGAACAAAATTTTGGAAAGAAAGTTATTGTCGTCAACTTGTTTCCGTAATAATCAATTACAATACACTAATCTTCGATCTGAATCATTTTCGTATAAATGTTTGTAAATGTGATGTAAATGTATTTATGTTTCTTTAAAATTTCTCTCTCACTTTCCTTGCTAACGTTACATTCTATTTCGAGTTGTCGAATTGAAGCAGACGGGGAAAAATGTACGTACGCCAACACATTAGTTTCAGCTCCTCCACTCACAATAAATTCATTTTCAACGTTATTTGGTTCTTCCCTTAATTTAAATTCTACTCTTCTAAAGTATGCCCTGTCTGGATGATGTTTCTTGGGAAAACGCGCATCATACAGGGCACATGCATTGACCGAATTTTTCAGACATTCCCCGTATACCTATTAGTAGCATGTTAATTTGTTCATTTCTGGTATACTTGTACTGATTATTTTCCATTATTGCTTAAAACACAACTTAAAGCTCACACGTTTAATAAAACGTGAAACGAGATTGTAGTTTTCTGATTGTTATGACGTTTAATATTTGTTTCCAAGCCTGCTATGTTTCTAATTCAAATAAGCAAAATGAAATAAAGGTACTTATGCAATGAAGAATTATTCAATTTTTTAGTGTTAAATAGAAATAGAGATATCGTGTATTGTCGTATTCGAAATAAAGTTCTCTATGTACTGTTGTGGATGGTCCATACAAATTTTATTTAAAAAAATTGACTTTCTTATCAAAAACCAACACTTTAAATGTTATTGGCCCACAGTACACTTAATATTAATTTATTACTAAGAATTATCATTTGTGTGGATGAAAGAGTGGAGATATATAAATTTCACCCCAGTCACAGCCTTCTGGGTTGAAAAACGAAATTAAAAATTTTAAAATTATTTTTGAAAAAAATGAAAATTTCTCAACATGATTAGATAGAATTTAGTCCAAAGATTCAAAAAACACCAAAATATACAATATTAAAAAATCAAATTTGATGTTATTTCCGTCGAAACCGGAAGTCGGCCATTTTGACTACACTTGTCACAAAATCGGAAAAAAGTGTTATTTATATACATGTTCCAAATTTCAAAACAGTTGGTCCATAAACAAAGGAGCTATAAGCCTGTTTCTGTTCTTTTTGTAGTTGTTTTCCCTCTTATTTATGTTGACGTTCTATGTAACCCTTACCGTCTAAGAGATATTTGCCAAAATATGTTTGTTTTTATCTTTGACCAACATTTTTAGCACAAGTGAAATCGATAGTGACTTGATATTTCATTTGTAATGGTGTTTTTAATTTCTGTACCTGCATGCGTATTTTTCCGAAGTAGAATGTCTATTTTTACTAGATTATCTGGAGACCATCATTCTCTCGAATCTTCTCATTTTTTGACCACATCAATCGGAGACAACAATATAAAATGGTTGATAATTCACAGAAAACCGAATGGCAGGAAGTGAAGAGGACATCCTCCAAAATTTTAAGCTGATAGAAAATAACTTTTTTGAGATCGTGCGCCTATAAAGCAACCGATATAGAGGGCTTAATGCTGTCAGACATCCTATACAGCAAAAGGAGGCCAACTAGGAAATATATAGATCATATGCTTATAAATAAGAAAAGGAAGAAAACTCTAGATAAAATATAGTTTGTATAATTTATATTACAATATTTTTCGCTTTCCAATGATGAATAACCCTGACATTGTAACGATTTAACGATTTACTATTTATATCACTGAAAGCATAACTCTGCTGTTTCTCACAAACTTGCTAATATCCTTTTTCCAATGAGGCTACAGAAAGATTAATTATTCACTACGAATTCATCACTTATTCATGAGAAGATGATTCTAATAATTTGTCAACAATGCTTCAAATAATTTGATCATTTGTTAACTCATTGAAGAACAGTATATAAGAATATATTTTGATTCTTGTTTTATACTATATATTGTACAGGTGGGAGTCAAGTTGAAATCTTTCAAAGCTTACTAATATTTCATCTATTTTTAGGCCATTCTTTATTACTTGTTTGTAGCTGTAATAGTCTCACAGAATAAAATTCATTGAAAAATAAACCCATTTCATTGAAAAATTTTCAGTGAAAACGAGCTAATGAAATTATGAATGTAACTGGCAAAGATAAATAGAGGCTAACTTGTGGGTAGTGAGTAAGATTGTAGAAGTGTGATAACTGATAATAGTACTCGAATATAGAATTTCAATGAACATCGCTATATAGAACAGTCTAAGTAATATAGCTCATGAATGTAATGTTTTGTTAATATAACTAAAAATAGGACTATAGGTACGTGTATATAATTATATCATGCTCCGAGTTAAAATGTAATAATTATTTATAGGAAATACCTCATTTGATAATTTATTATCTAGTAAACTTGTTATAAATCAATTTAGATCTACTGATTTTAATAACAAACAAACGCCTGAATAGTTTGGACAGAAAAATGGATAGCTGCTTTTAAAATTACGTGTTTTAGTAAATTGTGTGGTGTATGTTGAAGAATGAATAAAATTTACTCAGTTCTGTTTTCACACCTGTTAAGAGGCAGTTTCTGGAAATATACGCACACTATCTTCAGTTAAGTGATTTTTAACCACGGAATTATAAAGAATACTTTCAGCACAATCGGGTTATTAGTAGTGAATGGTAATTTCTTTATCAACTAAATTTCCCGCAGATCAAATTTTAGTGCACCCGATGTGCTTAGAGGGTCATCCCAGCAAAGAAGAGATTTACTAATTTTTAGAATATCTTGTATAATTTACCTTGTTTGACAATTGTTGACTGCCTAAGACTAGCAAAACTTTTGATAAAGAGTGACTTTTTCTCGGCAAATCAAAAATAAGAAAGTTTACAAGAATTCGGTACCCCACCCGGGGACACACTGTATATGTTTATTAATACAAAAAACAAAGATTTCATCGGATCCCGCGAATTTTCGTGAATTATTGTGTACCCATCTTAAATCCCGGATTTAAAATATGACCGGAAAAATTATCATCAAGCTGTGTTGCAACGCAGATAAGCGAAGGTAGAAATGGTTCTGAAAAGTGTTAGTCAACCATATACATGAGAATCATGGTTGGAAAATATTTACCCAAAAGTACAAGTTTACTGTAACATGAGCAATTCCAAATTTCTCTTTAGTGATGGCACACTATCAATAATTACATGAGCAATGTGCTCCTGTCCCACAGCAGTTATAGAGGCAATGCTAGACCTGCTTCTTCTACATCTGCATGTAGTCTAAGGCTGCAGCTTTAAGGCTGCAGCAGGCACTATCTTTCAAACCAGGAGACCTGGTTGGTCACCTAAGAATTCTAGGAGCAATTGAACTAGAATCCAAGAACAAACCCACTGACTCTATGCCAATTAAGCGGGACTTTGACTGCCCGTTTGATGTGCTAATCGAGAGCCGCCAGACGGGCAACGTCGAAGTCCTGCAGTTGGAGAAGAGGTCACTCATCTGATACACAGATGGATCGAAGATGGCTGAAGGGGTTGGCGCGGACGTAGCGGGGCCTAACTGCAGGCTATCATCCAGAGCTCTAGGCAAGACCCCAGCCATCCTACAAGCAAAAATCTATGCTATAGACCTATGTACCCAGGAATGCATAAATAAAGGCATTCGAAGGGCAAAGATCTATATACTTTCAGACAGCCAGGCAGCGTTAAAAGCTCTCAGGTCCTGCACTTTTGAGGCTAAAATTGCCTGGAAATGCAGACAATCCCTGAAGCAACTGGCAAAAAACAAGGTTACCTTAATGTGGGTGCCGTGGTGCATGAGGAATTAGAAGGAAATTAATTAGCTGACGTCCTTGCAAAGAAAGGTACTGAAACCCCATTCTTTGGACCCGAACCGGTTTGTGGCTTATCAAAGGGACACATAACGGAGAAGGTCCTATAATGGGAAAAGGAACAGAGTCTTACTGGAAAAATACGAGGAATAAGACAAGCGAAAAAGTTCATCACTTATTCGTCAAAGAATGCCACAAGGCTTCTCGAATTCGAAAAGTCCGACTTAAAGCTGATGACAGGCCTTTTAACAGGCCACTGCTCCTTAAGGTACCATCTCCAGAACATGGGCAAGGCAGATAACGATACGTGCAGATACTGCGGTACTGCAATAGAAACTGCGGAACGTATTCTTTGCGAATGCAAGATGCTAATCCCTACTAGGCTAAGGTACCTAGAAAAGGTGAAACTAACGCCTGAACGCACAGGAAAATTAGCCCCCAGGAAAATCACAAGCTTTATAAAAAGCTTAGGAGTCCTGGGCAATAACTAATTGTAGGGTAATTCACAAAAGATCTTTTCAGGTCGATGTGAAGTAGGGTTGAAAGAGCCGAGCGACCCTTACAATCTACAATCTACAGAAAGACCAAATTGGGTGAATGACTTATATTGTATACTGCTATACTGCATGTTTTTCATTTAACGGAACTAACTAAGTTACACGCTTCTCCGAAATATGTTCCACATGAGATCTATAGGATTCATTTCGGGAAAATAGACTAGGCAGAAAATAAACTGATACTTAATTAAACTTGCATTAGAAAATAGACTATTTCTACATATCCTCATAACAGTTTGACTGATTGTGAACTTATTAACGTATAAAATGGACATATTAGAATAATTAATTTGTCATTATTTATACCATTTTTATAATTGTGATTTTCAAATCTCCCGAAGCATCTGTTACGTTTCTAATTAACCTTAAGCTAATAAATATATTTTTCTAATTTTGACATAAAATGACACTTTTCAAAACTGACGTAAGTGTCAAAACGTCCAACTTTTCATAACCAATTATGAAAAGTAAAATTTTACCTACTTACCTGGTGAGGAAAAGTTCGTATGTCATCAATTATGAAAAATAAACAACTCTCAAAAAGAAAAAGAAACAATGTTTATTCAACACAAAATGGAAGCTTTTAAATTCTTCTTTCCTTCAAAATATGCTAATAAAACTTTTTCATTAACACGATTTACCTTATACTATCAAATTACGATTTGAAACAATATATACTTGGCTAAATGACGTTTGTCAATTGTGACATTAAAATTGTAATGTGTAGCGATTGAATCAAAATACTAGTTTCTGATGATAAAATATTCAAAATATTACTTTATGAAACTTCGATGAATATATTATTGGACATTTTTACAATAATATATTAACAAATTGTATGAGGCCTTTGACTTGACACTATGAAACGTTCTTAAAGGCATCTGGACCTCACTAGACATTCGTTTGTTCCATATTTGAGATGAACCGGATGCTTCGTAAATATAGCTTTAATTAATTATTTTGTTTGTCCAACATGCGACCGGTACCACTAGCGATATTCTTGCCATCCTATTGTTGTTAGGAACTACAAATTATCTCAAAAATTTTTTGCAAAAAGAATTTTATGAATTTGAAGTATATCAGTAAGGGTTTACTTACTTTAACCTGTAATACTAAATATTCAAAAATATAACTTTTATCCATTAATGAATTTATGAAAATTATTTGAATGATGATAAACAATTATTATTATTTTGCTTATGCCAATAAACTTTATAGGCACTTTTATTAATATTTAGTTTACATAATAAATTGTGGTTTGGATTATTTTTATTGCAACTGCTTTGATTCTTATTAAAAAATTACCTCATATGGTTCATTAAACTGAGAATTCCCATAAACAAAACGCAATATAAGATACCTTATTCACATTCTATATCTGGAAAATTAATTATCTCATTTTCCTAGAAAACTACAGTAACTAATTTCTTATAAATTATATTAGCGATTTATATAAATTTATATTTACCTAAGGTTGATTTTGAACTTGAGATGTGATATTTTGTATAATAAATTCTTTTGGTAGTAAGTCATGCTATGATATATGTATATGTGGATGTCGAAAATAAACCAATAAAAAAATAATAAAATCTACATCAAATATTTTTGTGGCATGCATGCGATTAAACTGTGCCAGTGTTTAGTTTGCTTAAACAAAGTAAAAACTAAATATCTTTTAATTTTACATTTTGCAATTCCTAAGATTTCAAAACATCCAGCTGTCTGTTATTTGTTACACTTTTAATTAACTTTAAGTTATTGATCCCTATTCTATGATTGTTATTAAAGTCGACAGGTAGGGCAACACTACCCTGATAAAAAAATTCCAGGTACGGACATATGGCAATTTTATTACCAACGATTGGAGCCCCAATATTCCTGTAATTTTGCATAATTAATATTAATGTGTAAAATGACCATATTATTACTGAATAGTACTTTATTAATTTACATCAAATGTAACTCATTAATGCAAGAATTGCATAAATAGTGTAAATTTACCTAGTAATTCTTGTACAGGAATAAATTTTACCAGATAGTTTTCAAAATTACTTTTTATACGCGGATAAAAAATTTACCCAGTAATTTTACAAAATAATTAGTAACACCTCTAACTAGAACGACACTTTTCGCATTTGAAACGTATTTGATAACACTGTTGCTATTATCAAGAGATAATAAAAACAATTTTTGCAGTTGTAATATGCCACTTAATAATGGACAACTTTGTTCGGTCGAAACTATGCCGAGTGCGAAAAAGTATAGGAGGACTACTAATAATTCTGTTTCAGATTTCCCCAGTCCAAAGAAACCCGCACTTTTCTTATGAAAAATGGATTTTTGGACAATTTTTTGAAATTAGTTCCACATCCAGTATAGAAGTGGAAGGAAAAAATTTTTTGAAATTTTTTATTGTTCAAATACGCTTAGAATGTCATGAAACGTCGAGATTTTAAGTCTGAGCAAAAAAAAATTATGTCTGTTTGTCGCATATTGGGGCTTTTCGTAGTTAGTAGTCCCAAAAAGTCTAGAGCCATCAAAGTTGACCAATACAAATATATTTTTTTTATTTTTCTTAGAAAATTTCTAAACGATCGCTCACGAGTTTTTTTGAAAAAAGTTACTCTGCATTAATAGAAGTTGGTTTACATTTTTATTTTTAATGTAAGAAATTGCCTTTTTTCTTAAACCTTAGTGAAATCAATATTATAAGCAATAAGAGATCAAAATAAAGCCATGAAAAATTCATTGACATGAACTTTTTTTAAAAATTTTTTGTAGATTTATTTTGATTTCTCATTACTTATAATATTGATTTCACTGAGGTTTAAGAAAAAAAAAACAATTTCTTACATCAATAATCAAAATGTAAACCAACTTTTATTAATGCAGGGTAACTTTTTTCAAAAAAGCTCGTGAGGGATCGTTCAGAAATTTTACAAAGAAAATAAAAAAAAAAAATTATTTGTGTTGGTCAACTTTGATAGGCTCTAGGCGTTTTTGGGACTACTAACTATGATAAGCCTCAATGTGTGTCGGTCTGTCTGTCTGTAAATTTTTTTGTGCGCACGATTACTCTGGAACCGTTTAAGATATTGACTTGAAATTTGGTACACGTATGTATTTTAATGAGATCTGGAACTGGATTATATTCTCATCTTATTTCGTTGAAGGGTTGGGGGGTAAATTGGAGTAAATGAAGGTAAATAGGTAAATCAAGTAGGTTAAGAGTCCATGAAATTGGTATTTAGTATATACAAGAGAAGCTAATGTCTTAAAAAAAAAAAATTGGCATTAGTCACCCCCATTACTACCCCCACCCAAATGGAGTGAAAAAAAATTGTGATTTAGTGTGTGTTCAAGGTCTCAAAATATATTTTTTTTACTTCATCCATCCCCACTACCACCCCCTAACACTACCCCCACTCCACTACCGATGTGGGATATCGTTTTATGGGTTTTTGGGATTGACGATTTCAAATATTATATTATTAAAGTTCCATAAACAATTATTTCCACATACAAAGTTTTTTCGTTGTGAGAGACTTGTGTAGCAAATCTGGATGTGGAAGTAGTGATTCTTTGGGCAACGGTTTTTTTAGTATGTTGTTCTTTGAACTCTTACAAGCAAAAGTCTCACTGGGCGCATAGCTCTAACTACATTTTCGTAAATTCTACAGCCTGCGAAAGTCGCAAAATTTGTGATTTTTTAAAATAACATACCTACTACGAAATCTTTTCATTATATTTATGAAACGAAGTATTGTATATTAATGAATTTAATGAAGTATAGCTTACAGAAATACATACAAGAAATGTAGATACACCTACGTATGCGCGAGAGTGCACGAATTCACACATATAAATGTATAAAAGACGAATATTAAAAAGTGTATTAAAAAAAAAACGAAATCATATTATATGCAAGAGTCCATATTGGTATTTAGTATATATAAGAGAGGGTCTCAAAAAAACTTTTTGGCATTATCCGCCACCATTACATTATCGCCCTCACTCATTATTAAAGGGGGTGAAAAAAATAAAATTGTGTAATGAAAGGCCTCAAATTTTTTTGTTTACTTCGTCCACTCCTATTCCCACTAACGATGTGGCATATCGTTTCATGGCTTTTTGGCGTATATAATTTCAAATATTATATTATTACAGTTCCATAAACAAATTTTTCCTATAGTGACACTTGGTAAATCTGGATGTAGAAGTAGTAATTCCTTGGGCAGCGGTTTTATTAACGTGCAGTCTATTCAATTTACAATACAATTTAAAAAATCTAAGAATCTCTAGTGCACTCAAAATATGTGTTTGAACTACTGCTAAAAAATTTATTATAAAATTGTATGTGCTGAAAAGGGTGTTCTTTGGGGTTGAAAGGATTTTCAAGCCAAAATCTCAATTCTTGAACTAATATTTTTATATTTTTCAAATTATTTAAACAATTGTATTAGGTATGAATTTGTAAAATTTTCTCCTTCCTTAATTTCACAAATTATTTATTTTAATTTTACTGATTAAGAGTTTACTAATGGAACCTGCTATTGTTTAAATAATTTGTTTTCTGGGGTTTGTTTGTTGTTTCTTGCTATATTTTTTCGGGATAATGCTGGAGAGATTCTCTTTAACTGTTCATCTTTTTTCTCTACTCACATTTAGAAATTACAGAACATTTTTTAAACAATCTATACCTGTTTAAACAATTTGCAAGTTCCATTAGCAAAGTTTTAATCAACAAGATTAAATAATTAGCAAATGAAATTATAAAAAGATGAAAATCTTAATTTGAATCGTATTCTCTGGATAATTCTGAGTGATTTTTATTCCACTACATTTCCACTATTTTATCATAAAACCAAAAAAATTGAGTGTATGGGAAATTTCATGGTCTCGGGGCTCGTAGTATTAACCGATTTTGCTCAAATTTGAAGGAAATCATTTCTTTGAGATTTAGAACAAATCTGCATCTGGGGAGTGAGACAAAAAAATTATAAACTTGGCTTTTTGAGGCACCAATAATAATAGTACATCCTGAGATAGGGACTCTCGAATTTAAAATGAAAAAATGTTTGTTCTCTTGTATAACGCCGGTAACATCAAACAGTATTATAAAATTATTTTGCGTATCCTGCACATCTGCATAGTAACAATGCGTTTGCATCAACGGTATTTCCTTCATAAAGGTTTTTACTATTACATACGCGGTATCAAACAAGTTAGATTCAATATATTTAAAAATCTCACGATAAAAAAATCTAAGATTTATAACACATGTAATAAAACCCACACACGGATAATCCCGCTTGTAAAGACGGCTATAGAAAAAAATCTATCAGCTTCTATCGTCTGACTTGACCGTGGTGTTTCGAGATTGTTGTAAGCGCTGGAGGTATTTCTTTAGTAGTCAAGATTTGTATTTAGTTACTTATGTTCCGATACGAAAGACCAACATTATGTTTGCACATTTGTACTCATATAGTACACCTACGTGACTGTGTTACCGGTTACATATTTACAAGTAAACAATGCCATTAACTTTGTTGTTTCTGTCACTGATACTAGACAAAACATACCTACATTGTTCTGTGAAATAATTATTGGGATCATTTATTTTCTATCATTAAAACGTCACAATTAAATGCCAAGTACATTATTCCACGTTCTAACTAATTTCGAGTTCATGAAACCATAAATTTAAACCAATTAAAATAGTATATACAACTGTGTGAGGTTCAAGTTTGTTTACCTTATGGAGCACATCATAACAAATCAGTTAGGTATCTACTAAAAATATCCTAATTCGTAGTTTCTAATTAAAATATATTGCCGCACTCCGTACAGGGTGACCGCTGAAACCATATGAAATTAAGGAGAACCAAGTTAAAACTTGAAACCGTATGGGTTAATAAACATTTTTTAGATAATTAGAGATTTTTATGTGCTATAATTAAAGCGGAATTATTTAATCTTTCATCCCATTAACACTTTTTAATATACAATCATATTATTTACCAGTGTTTATGTATATAGGACCGACTCAAGTACTATTCAACAATTATAAATAAACTAAGAATACATTAAAATTTATATTAATGTGATTTAAGTTTTGTGATTTGTTGATTGTTTTCCGGGTTTCCGGGAAAATTTGAAATACATAATAAAAGATAGTGACATATTAATTTCAGATAAAAAATAATACATGTAAATATTTGTATTTGAAACAGAGATGGATAAAGGAAACTTTCCAATAAACGTTTCCAGGAAATTTTCGGGAGTTTCCGGAACAAAGTTTTGATAAAAATGAAGTTTTCAGTAACATATTTGAATATTCTGAAAGTTCCGAGAGTTCCCAAAGGAAACTACCGAAATTTTGGAAACTCAGATATTCAACTATTCCAATATTTTATTGAAAACTTTCATTTTTATTAAAGTTTCGTTCTGGGAACTTTCAAATGGAAAGTTTCCTTTACCCATCTCTGATTTGAAATAGAAAATAAAAAATAGCCCTGCAGACGAAAAATCTTTTGGTTTCAAATAAATAATTTTTAATAACTATAATTCCAATTAACATATTTGTTTCAATAATAGTTTAATTTACATTTCAAAAGCTCAAATTGAATTAAAAAAATGTATTTATAAAACATTCTATTAGTTGATTCGTTGGCTATTTTACTATGGAGGAAATGTCAAGACCAAAGTGGTAGAATGTCATGAATAGTTTTGCGTTCTATTTCATTTTGCCATTTTCTTCTTTACTGAACTGCGTTTTCAACAGTTTCAATTATTCATTTCAAACGTGAAACTAATCATTTCAAATAAGAAACAAGAAAATCGAACGATAATTGAAGTAACAAAAAATACTTTCAAAAACTTAATTTGAGATAAAATAGAAAATAGGAATAAACTAATTCAAATAATTGGGTTATTCAGGCTGCCAACTCAAGAAACCACAATATGGTTCGTTAGGAGGAGATACGATAACGGATCAAGAACATTAAAGTAAAAAGAACTGCAAAAGTCAGTTGAGTTCACAATCTAATATATGGGAAACTGGAAATACGAAAAGAAAAAAGAAGTGAAGGAAATAACAAAGCATCATACAATACCGGGAATATCTTCCTACTACAGCACGAAGACATTAATAAGTTCAAAAATAAAAATGACAGTTAAGAAAAATGTTTAAAAGGGGAAAAGTCACCTATTAGCCCAACAAAAAAGGGAAAGACAACAACAAATATGAACAGGTAAAAAAGATGAACACAACATACAAATAACACCGGACATGGAACATAAACGAGAGAATTAAAAGAAACAGGCATTTTTCTAAAACACCAGAATAATTATTACTCTAAACCTTCAGATATCTGGGAAAAAAATACAAAAGAAACAATAATACGCACACAAGAAGATACATCCCACTGCAACATTGGATCAAGTTATTGGGAAAGAAAAGGAAACTTTTAAATATAAGGCAACAAAACCCAACAGAAGTCTGAGGGGAGCTACTACCAAAAACAACAAGAAAGAAACAACTGCATAAAACGTCAACATAAATAAGAGGGAAAATAATTACAAAAATTACAGAAACGTGCGCAATGAAATACTGGGATATATGCTCTCCCGGAATCAAAAAGAGGGGAAACAGAAGATTCAGAAGAAGATTAATAGACGGTAACACGGCGTCAAAAAATGGAGACTCTCTCGTTGTGTCAGTAACCGTGTTAACGCTTCGGGAAAGGGGGACGAACAGGTTTTTAGAATACATGTATGGTCGACGTCGCGGCGTTTTCCGGCAAACGAAGTTTGACATTTCATGTGGTCCCACCCAAGGTCGTTTTGTCAGTAAGTGCCAAAATATGTTTTTTCATGAACCAAAGATTGCAAAAACTTTTTACTGACATTTTGGCCGCGGTTTTTTTGACTTCCTGTCATTTCCGGAAATTTGGAAAAAAACGGCTTTTGCCACTATGACGTACCGAAGGTCATTTTTATTCTAACAAGGTGCAAATACTCAACGTGCCCTATATAAACACGAAATAATAACTGACATTTTTATAGCTACTAAAAGTTTAACAATGCAAAAATGACGCTTTTCTTCAAAATGGCATATTTTCTAAATCAAATGGTATTTTGGGGTTTTTTACTCTAGAATTGTTTGAGAAACTCTCAAGATACACGTATGAGAGCTTACTGACATTTTGAACTAGTGGATTTATCCCCTTCAGCCCTTAAATTCACCCCCATATTCAACTCGTGCTTTTAAAAAATTTACAATTGACGTCATTTCGGGATGTTATGAACCACTAGAGAGACCTCAACACTGAATTTTATTGAAATATATTAGCCCCCATTACCACACCCATTCCATTACTAAAGGGGGTGCAAAAAATTAAATAGTAATTTAATGTGTGTGTACAAGAACCAAAGGCTTCAGAAATGTTTTCTTACTTCCCAAATAATGTGGTTCCTTATCTAATCCCTACTTTTCACTTTCTCTGTTTTCTACCAATAATTTAATATAGTTTAAATATTATCGGAATATGATAAGTTATACATTATTGTGACAGAGGGCGCAAGGCGTGTTTTTTTACATGGTTTCCCAAGTAGGCCATTCATGTTTTTCTTTGTTTTAAGTACCTTCTACAGCTCGTCCTCATCCTCTCTCCCCTCCTCCACATATTCTTCTTCGTTCTCTTCTTCCTCTTCATTAACTTCTTGCTCATCATTTTCTCTTGCTTCTGTACTATTTTCTGTGAAGATATCAAAGGGATTAATTTCATTATATTCTTTTTCTTGAATATTTTCTATTGAGTCTTCGATAGCACTATCGACATTTGCTTTGAGACATGACTGACCATGACAATTGCCACAAAGTATTGAATAGGACAGCCCAACTTTTCTGCACCCGCAATTTGTGTTATATCCAGATATTTCTTATCGGGTAGGTGGGATGATTTTTTTTAGGTGGATGATTTATTTTTAAATACGCCTTTTACTAATAAAGCCAAATTTTTCAGTAACCTAAGATTGTACAAAATGGGCCAATATTCTACTTTGAAAACAGAATTCATTTATAGCTTTAACATGATTATTGCACAAAATAGTGTATAAAAATTGTGTGCCCGAATTTTGGATATAAAAAGATAGAATCGGTCATATGCAACGTCTATCTAACACAGTTTAAGCCTTGGAGAGAGTATAAATTAATAAATGATGGAGTTAGTTACAAAACCAAATTCAATTAGATTCGATTAGATTTGGCGAAGTCAATAACATAAAAAATAAATAATTTGCCCAAAAAGGTAATATTCGTTGTATATGTAAACAAATCAAGTCTGTGTCTATACCAAATTTTGAATATTGACTAATTGATATGAGTGTGGTCTTCTCTTTATTTAATAGCATTTAATTATCTATAAAATGACGCTTTACTTCCCCACAAATCATTATGTAAATATTAATAAATCTTGACATGTCATTTTTTATTGATAATTATTGTTTAATGGGCGGCGCGTATACACACTTGCACATAATTAAACAAGAGCCATTAATTAAATTAACGACTCTTAAAGTTGAAACAAACTAACATCATAATTAATTGTTTTATAATATTCCACATAATATAACACAGCCCCACAAAAAAAAAAGTTCAAAGCAGCGAACCAGACCCATGTATTCCTGTGTATTTTCGGTCGTTGAATCCGAATCCGGGGTCAAAAAAAATCTTACACCCCCAAAATCATTAGCTAGATCCAAAAAACACCCCTGAAATGAGGTAAAAAGAATATTAAGCTACGAGAATAGTTGTTACATTTTAATCAATCGAATTATACAAATGAAGGTTAAACACCAGCGTACATATAATAGATATGAAACACACCCCCAGGGAGGGCCGAAAACTAGCCCCCATATATAAAAAAATCGATCCAAAACAGCAACGACTGCTGAAAAAGATCAAAATGTCTAAGTTTTGTTAAAGTGATAAGAAACTGCATCAGGTCCGACGTAATATTCATAAACTGCCCCTATAGAGTTGAGAACAAAGTTTAAGGAACACGAGGAAAACAAGAAAAAACGTAAAATGCAACAGGATTTCTATTTTCATGGATGCTATGATTGGCGTCTCTCAACCCCGTGGGGATGGTTTTCAAGCACAGCGTCGAACATAGTCTAGTTTCTTCACTCTTCCACACAACGCAGGTGTTTCGAATTTTTATAGAAGTCACTGTAACTTTTTATTGCCAAACCTTACATAGGGGGTAGTTTTCACATCCTCTGAGCGTTGACACTGTAGAATGTTGATGGTACGTAAGTTTCTGGTTCTAGTTTAGAGTACTACGCAATTTCAGCCAATCATAGCATCCATGAAAATAGAAATCCTGTTGGATTTTACGTTTTTTCTTGTTTTTGTCGTGTCCTTTGAACTTAAAGGTGGTTGTTCTCAACCCTATAGGGGCAGTTTATGAAGATTACGTCGGACCTGATGTAGATCCTTGACATTTTAACAAAACTTAGACATTTCGAGTTTTTTCAGCAGTCATTGCTGTTTTGGATCGATTTTTTTATATATAGGGGCTAGTTTTCGCCCCTTCCTGGGGACGTGTTTCATATCTATTATATGTACAGTGCCGTTTAACCTTAATTTGTATAATTCGATTGATTAAGAAGTAACAACTATTCTCGTAGCTTAATCTTCTTTTTATCCTATTTCAGGGGTGCTTTTTGGCTCTAGCTAATGATTTTGGATTTTTTGACCCCAGATTCGGATTCACCGACCGAAAATACATAGGGATACATGGGTCTGGTTCGCTGCTTTGAACTTTTTTTTTGTGGGACAAATTTTTATTCCAAATATGACATTTGGCAACTTCGAATTCCAACTAACGTTGAATCCAAATATAACACATTTTACTAATACTAATACTGGGTATATCTAAGTTATGTATTATGTGTATTTTATTTGTAAATTGACTGACGGTGATAAAAAAAATATAATTGAAACATCAAGGGCTCTCAGCAGCCCCTACTGGGTGCGAAACCAGCTCTCGGTCAACCTAGATCAAGTGCCAAGAAGGTAGTAGAAAACTCGATTCGTTCCTAGTTCTTTGGATTCTGGGGTGGTTGATAACCCGACTGCAGATTTTGCGGGAATGAGGAAGGAACTTCCATCGATATCCTAACTTCCTTCCCTGTCTTGAATTTGAGACACAGACACTGCGGCATTGGTTTTCCGGTGCTGAAGGATATAGGAAGAATTTTGGCCTTTGGATTAGAATCCGGCCTGAACGGGGGGTACTCCATAATTTCATAGCGGTAGCACAATGGGCCACAGGGCCTGAGTGCGGAGACCTTTCATCACCTCGCTAAAAGAAAAAGAAGAAGAGCTAAACTCAGGGCCGCGCCGCGCGCCGTCCATAAAAGCAAGTTGTGCGCCACATGACGTCGCACGAGACTGAAGGCGACGGGAGTTTCGAAATTCAAATTAAAAAAAAATAAAAATGTTTCGTTACAATATAGCATGAAACAGGGCCGGATTATCGAATAGGCATACTAGGCAATGGCCTAGAGGCGTCAATGCGTAAGAGGGTGCTTCAGCAGTTTAAAACTAACTAATTGTATCTACTGAACGGGTGACGTTTACTGTTTACCATTGATCCGTTAGAAAATAAAATGTACAAGGAATTCTAGATATTCTACTAATGGAGGGCACATGCTCGTATTTGCACGACCTCGCACAAAAGGCTTGGCGAGGCCCTAGCTAAACTAAAACAATACGTTACATGTACAGCACACCACAATAAACAAAACAACGGTATAAGTAATCCAAACAAAACAACAAATATAAACAAAATATTATACAGATTTATTTAAAAATTACATTAAGCATCTTGTTACGCATGCATGGCGGGCATAAAATAATGTCTTACTTTGCAAAGGTGTCGTGTATAAGACTAAAGAAGCATAGAGGCCCCAGTACAGAACCTTGAGACATTCCTGAAATAGCAGTGATATTGACAGACTGGAAAGCTCGGCATTACACATACTGGCTTAAGTTGGCCAAATGGGACATAATAAATTTATAACTGAATAGTTTCAAATTACTCCACAAAGTGCCATTTTGTGTTATATTATTGCATAATCTTTGCAAAAACGAAAAGTATTGTATTTTTTCAAAACTGTTAAATGTCGCTCGTATCGCTCGTCGAGGAAAATTTCATCATCATCGTGTCAAGTCTAAATAACTTTCAAAATGTTTGTCTCTCTGTCCGTTCATACGTTCCGTTACGTTTCTTGTAAAGTCTGTATGAAATTCTAAGATACAGATGGTACTAACAGATGAACATTTAAAAAAATGTTGCCTATTTGTTAACTTTTTTTTCTTTAGTTCAAACAACGCGCAACGAGCAGAAATATTTGTTGAAATTTCTGTGAAAAATCATTCTGCTTGTCTCTATATCAGGTGGAATATAGAACTTAATTATTTTCACGTTATTATTCTTGATTACAATATGGGGATATTATATTACTGCAGAGAGTAATCGTTACATGAATGGTAATACATAACGTGGTGGAGAAATAAAATCTCACTCACCTATCTTCCACTCCACTGATCTTAATTAATCTGTTTTATGCAGTGTAAAAAGATTCGCATCTTGCGGTTCGATTGAGAGGCACGTTATTAACGATTGATGGTGCCAGAGATAATACGAGCGACTTAATTATTACACGTTGTTCACATATGATTAATATGTAAAAGAGAGACATGCCTTTATGCGATCATATCGTTTAAGGTGTTATTTATTACTCACAGTTTTATTTTGTCTTGCATTTTATAACAAGTGTTTAATAAATGGGAAATTATACAGCCCGATTCATTTATCATAAGTGTTTATAAGGTGGCTTGGAAACATTGTATGGCTAGACTTGTAACGGCCCAAGAAAAATGAGAACAATGTGTATGGAATACAAAAAATAGTTTTATTAGATCAAGTGTAGCCATTCATTAAATAGTTTTACGCGTTTAGTAAAGACCCTGACCGTGTGTTCGAAAATTATAATCAAGCGTAATACTAAACTAATAGGGAACTTGCGTATAATTTTAAAAATAAAAATAATACTAAAAAACATAGTGTAACGTTGTAATAAAACGTGTATTTCACAAAAAATAAGATTTCTAATTCCACGCGATCAGTATGAAGGATCTAAATAGCGATAAAATGAGGTGGCCCGGAACGAGCTACTACTGGCTGTGACGTCACACTCTACAATATTCGGTAGTCGTCGCGTCGGGAAGCAACACAATCAGATGTTTACCGGTGTTATTAGACTGTGGTTGATTTGTTAGTGACTGTTCTGATATAAATATATAATTGTGTTTTATAGTATCACTTATTGTAGTTGTACAGATATTTTAAAATTACCGATCAAGGTTTTTCAAAGGGCCAATCTGATAATTTGCCGAAAGTGGATATGTTTATGGTGGCATCTTTTATACAAAATAGTGAAAGTTTTTCCCTTGGAGAGCTTTTTAGCTTTTAGTAATAATTTATAAGCATAAAATAGTTATAACTTGATCACGGAATAAACAGAAATAAGTACAAAATGCTTAGTCGTAACTAAGCATTTTTAGCAGACTATTATAATCATTATTATAGCAAGAAACTTTTTCATCTTATTAATATGGCACACTATTCAAAATAAATCTAAAAAAACTAGCTTATTTATAACACAACACTACCCATATAAGTATTTTGTTACCCTCCTGCGAAAAACTAGTACACAGACATAAACTAATTATTAATAGTATTTAATAATGTACTTACATTAAAATGATCTTCACACACATGTAGAGACTTACTGCTCTGTGAAATGTCTTTTTCATTTCTTCTACACGCTTTTAACCATTTTGATCGACGAATCTTATCATCTGGCAATATTATAAATATTTTATCTGGCACTTTCACTGTAGTATTCTTACACAACGGTACAATGCAATTTTTAAAATAAGAAGTTTTTGTTTCCATTTTAAGTATATACTTCAAATTGATGGCGATGCTGGTATTTTTACGGCTGAATATGATCCATGAAATCAAGCGGTCGAGTGCTGGGATCTCCGTCGTCGCGTCGCTTGTAAATTGTAGGGTGTGACGTCACACTTTTGAACCTGTTTCAAACGGTTCGCTCGCGCGCGAAACTTTATTAATTTATAACAAATTTATTACTGGGAATTAAGGCGTCATATTTTGCATATCTTATTTTTTAGTATGGTAGAACATTTTTATGCAGTAAAAAAAAAAGGTGCAAGTTCCCTAGTACAATAGATACTACTTTACTAATAGTGCAATAAAATTAAAATTTGAGGGAATTGTTTGATATGTCTAAAACAGGTCTATAACACTCAAAGAAATAGTATGGGTAAATTCAACAAAAAAAAATGGTTAACTAAAAATATCGTTAATTTTGTTAAACTAAATTATATTGATGGTATTTTTAAACAAGAGGTGATTGTTATTTTAATTAATAAAAAGTTGCCGTACAACAAAACAAACATTAACTTAAAAAATAGATGAATAAGACTATTATTTTTTTCGTCTGACTATTATTTTGTTGAATTCTGTCAAATTAAACTAGATAATAGTATATTTTATTTTTAACTATTATCGAATTGTAATTCTAACCCAGTATTAGTTCGCTGAATTATTGTACTTGGTAGATAAACCAATATTATTGTCGTCTTCTAGAAGTTCTAAAAGAATTACCATAAAATTTGCTTGCTTACCACATAGTCTATTACAGAAATTATTCCCAGATGACGCCACATACAAATCACTGACAATAATCAATCTTGCATTATCTTATACTCTTATGAATTTATAGAAAATTAATAACATGATTTCAATGTTCAAATTCTCTCAGAGATCATCGATGTATTTGGATGGATCTTATAAACGATCTCTAATCTTTGGTTTGGGTGTTCTGATGTCTCAATACTGAGATTTTGGCTAACCAAAAAAAACTTCATCATACAATAAAGTGTAGATCAACCTAAAAATTAGTTGATGAACAAAAAACAAAGTCGTTGTACTATTTAATTGTAGACAAAATTGAAAATGGTTAGTGAACATAAAAAATGTCATTGTACTATTTAATTTGTTACAAGAAGATATGATTATTAAACTACTCTTTGTTTACGAAAACAAATAAAGTTGTATGACTATTCTTTTCTGATTGATTTAACTATGAAACTACAACAGTAAAATCTTTTGACCGATTTAAAACGGTATTTATTCCGAACACCCTGACGACTGGCCTATAGGTATAATTTTTGTTTCAATTTAAAAGAAATATTTTTTTTTATATTTTCTCAAAAATTTTTATAATACTATAATGTATGCATGTGTTCCTCTAAAAGGTCCATACCTTGGTCAATGACAACTACACTAAATCATCTTTTCTACAGAGGATGTTTCTATTATTTGTTTCTTTGAACATTGTCTTAATTCAACATAGGAAGAGTAATAAATATTTGTCCTATATTTTAAATATAGATTACCATGACCTACAAAATCGGCGTTATTAAACTTGCAGATGTGTAGAACAATAAAATTTATGACCTATAAATCATGAGCCCAGAAATTACCCTTTAGAGTGCTTAAGAAATCATTCTAAAATAACATCATCATTTTAATATATTGACATGAGGTGGCTGACACAGTGACCTCACATGTAAATGTAACCATCAGAAATGAAACAAAGAATCAAACAAATAAATTATATTTTTCAGTTGCAAATCTTGCCTGAAATTCTTAGCAAACACAGAAATAAAAATGTTGACAATGATCTCTCGGATTCTCTTATTGTTAAAAATTATTATTTTTTACTGGGAGATAAAAAGCATGTATTGAAGTTTCGGGTATACGTGGTACAGATAACGGAAATGGAGAATTTTTGATACAGTGCAACTCTTCTATAAGTATATTTTTTAATAACCAAAAGAAAAGCCAGGAAATGACGTTTATATTTTGAATATTTTTATTGCATATCTATATGATCTGATAATATGTATAAAAATAACGTTTTAATTCTAAATCCTAAAAGCAGGATATGTCAGCTCTAGTCTGTCCCTAGTGTAATAAATTATTACACCACCTTAGTCTTTCTACGAATGGAACTAAAATGGGCCAAACGAGATATTCGTATGTCATAAAATAAAACTGTATATCTAGGATTAGGCATCGAAGGCTGATAATTTTTAAACAATAGTCGAGTCGATGAAGGTATTTACCCACAAAATTTTGTAAACTGTGTAAATTTTTTTTAACGAGTTCGTGAAAGCGTGTAGAATAATGTCCTGAAAAGTTTACATTTCGCTCGGATGCAGAACACAAAAAAAAGGTGAAAAAAAGAACATTTATCCATTTTTTCAAAATTTTTAAATTAAATCAGCTAGAAAAAAATTAAAAATACAGATGGATAGATCGCGTATTTATGAACAAAAAATGTCCTAACAAAATTTATCCTTAAAGCCACGATTTTCCCGGAAAAAAATTGTCAAGTGTAACGTTATAACTCGGAGCGAGATCCATGTGTGCATGCGCTTGAATACGCATGACTGTGACACCGACGCACTGAATTACATGTCACTAAATCAGAATTTGTTCAATCTATATGAGTGCTGGTTCATTTAAAAGATGGAAATTGCAGCTTTCTGATGCTTTTTTCTTTATTAAACAATACAAGCAAAGGATGGATGGGGGGGTTCGAATTGTGCTTTCCAAGCGAACGGACGCGTCCGAAAAACGCTGCCATTAAAACGTGAAAACGTCCGCTAAAAGTCCGCTAAATTTGATAAAAATTAGGTGAATTTGTAGAGTAAAGAATTCCGCGCACATCGATATATCATAACAAAAGAACAAAATTGAAATAGAATTAACATTTGAAAATAACTAATACAGCGTATTTAGTGGTAGAACCGATAGTGCAGTGCTATGCATAAAGAAACAAGCTTAAAGGACCAGGCAATACACAAAAGGAATAGATAAGCTAAGTTTCTTCTTATTTTTAAAGTACCACCCAAGTTTATTTATCCAAGTTTATTTATGTCTTAATGATTAACAAGTGTCTGCCGCATAGAACCATTGCAATGCTTTTTAGGTCCAAGCCCTAGCTAAATACAAAGTGTAAAAAATATAACTTTTGAGGCGTCAAGTGAATAAATAGATAATTTCGTACATAATTTATGTTTATATCAAAAAGAATGTGTTGTGGTGTTATATGTTTTTTATCCAAATTTTTAAGGTGTCAAAAGTGAGTGATAGGTTTGGGGAATAATACATACCTGGGACGTGCGATTAGTGATTAATTTCGTACATAATTTGTGTTTGTATTAAAAAGAGTGTGATTTTGTGGTGTTGCATATTTTTTGTCAAGTAAGCGACAGGTTTGAGGAATAATACATATCTTGGGAGGTGCAATTAGTGATTAATTACGTACGTAATTTGTATTTGTATTAAAAAGAGTGTGTTTTTGTGGTGTTGCATTATGCATCATAAATGCTGTAATAAACTGGTGAGGGGCTGATTCAAACGACTTTCTTTGAAAATATGAGAAGTGATTATGAAACCATCGACCGCTGTCACCGTAAATTTATAGCAAGGCAATAATGGTGTTATTCCTTAAGAAAAACAGAGTTTCTTAGATAAACAAGCGTTGACTTGGGTAATAAATGGACAATCTGATCAGTGGCGTACTATTGGCTTAATACGCCGGGGGCTGAATTTCTTGCAGTTCAATGAAAATGCATAGTTTTTCTCAGGCAATGGTATCTATACACAAAAATGATGAAACGAATACGGAACATAGGACCACAAAATCAAAGAAACGGGGAACGAGTCAGGGGCAGTAAAGCGGCGGCAGGGGGGCATACAGAAAAAATGATAACACATACACGAGAAGAGGTATACCACGGCAACAGAGGAGATAAACTGGAGGAAGAGAAAGCAAAAAAAATGAATGAATCAAATTAATACAAGAAGACCCTTCAATAAGCCACCATCCAAGGAATAAATGCTAGAAATCACGGTAGTGATAATAATTAAAATTAAACTCGAAATAATCAATGAAGTGTTGTTTGATATACTGCGTCGGGGCTGAGTTCGCACATCACTTCGGCGGAGGTGTGCCTGGTGAGGGTTTCTTTCAGAAGAGTGGTGTTCTCTAGGAGGGCACACACATGCGTCGATAATCTCCTAATCGATGCAGAAGAAGAAGAAGAGTTGGACCAGCGGAGAGGAACACAAAATAGATGAATATTCTCTAAGAATACCGAACAAATTGAAGTACCTAGGAACAGACCGGACGAACCAACTAGAGCGGAGGGAAACAGTAAAGGAGAGAATCAAAACGGCACAAGGGTAACATACCGTTCATTGATAAAAATAAACTATCATGAGACCTTACCAAATGTATGTACATAGCCGTCATACGGACAACGATGATATATGGAGTCAAAAATATTGTATTGGGGACATACCCAAGGAAGGGACCCAACTCATTTACTGAAGAAAGCGCTAGTACCGCACAGCAACAAACTAAAAATAGGGAGACCATGCTACGGTGGAGAACGACAATTGAAAGGATCAGGATCAACAAATGAACACCACTAACAAATCGCAAGGATATATACTCTACCACAATCGGAAACCGAGGAATCAGAAGACTCAGAAAAAAGAAGATTCGAAGAAGCAAAGACACAACACGACAGCATATTTCACAAGAAGAGTCAGAATAGGCAGAAGTCCAGAACCAAACACAAAAAAGGGAGCTTAAACGCTCCCTCACGACACAATGCGGTAACGCATCTCACAAATACCTACACCTCCCATCCCACATTCCTTTACCATGCGCCATGTGGCTCTCACTGCTGGCAACAAGCATGACCTTAGTCCAACCCAGCGTGGACGTAGCATGCCCAGCTGTATACCTGGGAGTGGCAGCAATGCCTACAGCACGCTGGTAAATCAATCAATCAATCAATAATACAAGCAAAGGATGGATGGGAAAAATATACTTATATATATTATCACACCCGAACTCAATCGTCGCAATAAACAATATAGAAAAAAATAAAAGCCCTTCAAAAAAATCTTTCTTCTTTGAGAACTGTTGAAAAGTATGTACACTTCATGATTATTATGGTTTATTACGTTGTAGTAACGAGGATTAAAAAAAAAAGTACATCTCAAATCATTTTAATTTCCTTGCTTATGGAAAAAAATAAAATATCACTATTTCGGAAAAAATGTATATTTTTCGAAAGTTCAAACACAAAATCGTTTACTTGTATGCATTTTTTCGAAAATATGATCAATCAGATCATGTTAAGAAATTGCAATTTTCACGATCTTATCTTTATAACTATGAAAATATCTTTGATTGTTTTGAATATAAATTCTGGAACTTTTCCAATACATTAACAAATGTATAAGGAATCCATTGGATATAGCTGAAATGTGGATAGGTGCACCTTTAATAAATACAATACACTAAAGGCACATAAAAATTCATGCGAGCTATTCAGCGGCTATGTGTAGTGTCTGTGTAATGCGTTGATAATTATATATTTTCCCTCCAAACTCACGATTTATCCACCTATTCACTAAGAAAAATGTTTAAAACGTGTAATCAGAAAGAGAAAAAAAGCTTTATTTTACTCGATAGAACAGCTGTTCCATAGTATGCATTTTAACTGTACCGTGCGCTGGCCGCGCAGAGTGGCAAAGTTACTTCACTATTTTTTTCCAGGAATACCGTGGCTTTAGCGAAAAATTTTATTAGGTTATTTTTTGTTCAGAAACACGTGGTCTATCCACCTGTATTTTTTATTTTTTCCTACCCTGATGATACAGATAACTATGTGCAAACGTTTTTATAAGGCATATCAACCATATGGATTGAAATTATTATTTTCTTCTTTTATATCAGATATATTTAATTGAAGTAACGATTTGAAAAAATTCCACCTTGAAGTTTCAATTTAAAAAAATTGGTTTTCACAAACTTCTAGGTCCCGTCGACACGGGAAGGAATATGTCTAGTAGTCTGAAATTTTGAGTGTGTGATTCTTATATGAAATGTAAACTTTCTGGGAGGGTGAAACCGAAAAAAATCAAACATTTTTTTCATCAAGTATAAATGGACATTAAAAAATAATGTCTTGGAGCCAATTACAACTCTCCTCCAACCTGAACCTGATGTATTACTGAATACAATTTTTTGTAACTGCAACTGTGGTTCTAATTACACAGGCGCACAAAATAAAAAAGTAGTCTTTTTCTGGTACTCCTTTGGGTATCCCATATGTATTTGTGCTGAACACGGCCACCATTTTTTTGTAAATAGCAAAAATAACCTAAAATAACCTCATAATTTAGGTTATTTCCGCGATTTATTAAAAATTGGTGGGTAACGGAGCTAAACAGATACCCGATTCGTATTCGGCATGTCGAAATACATAGGTGTTGCCCAGTGGAGTCCCAGAAACAGACCTTTTTTTGTGTGTGTCTGTGCAATATATTAATGTCACCGGATCCTCCGCCATTTTCTAGAAAATCGCGTATGCAAATATTAGCCCAGGAATTTCAGTTTTTTACCCGGAATTAATTATTGTAAAGCTGAAAATTTCCAAGATTGTAATTTTGGTCCAGGACAACACGTAACAAAAAGGCTCCTATTCTCCCCCGTCGGCTTCCCTGTTTATTCAAAGCAACAAGGGCCTAAGTCGCAAAAATTGCAGAGCTGACTATAAAGTGCAACAGGAAAGTTGTTACTGGTGTGATTTGGGCCGAAATTATCATAAAAGATTAGGAGAAGCATATCCGTTCATATTTCAGATGTTCCATGCACATTTTTGTTCATATTTTTCCGTTCTAGTTCTGTCAACATTTCAAAAATTGAAAATTTTTAAAAAAAATTAGAAAAATTCCGAAATGGCGCCATTGCGGGTAAATGAAGACCCAGAGGGGAAAACGTAAACATGTCTCTTCATAGTCTGGGCTTTCCATTGGTATGTCTATCTTCTCTGTAGCGTCACCCGTTACGGAGTTACGCCACTTTGAGAGTCGCAGCGGCGACACTCGGTCATTTAAGTGCGTTCATTGTTGCGTCTATCACGTCTAGTCTAAACAATCAAGAAGGCGCAAGACGAACTATACCCTTAGTTCTTTAACTTTGACAGTTCTCTAAGTGTATGCATTGGTTCATTGGTGCGGCAAAATTGAGTGATCTTAGTTAAGCCATGTAGCACAGGAATTTTTGTTTTTGACTTTGAATTAATTATTGTAAAGCTGAAAATTTGCAGGATTGTAGTTTTGGTCTAGGACAACACGTACCAAAAATTCCCCTACTTTCCCCTGTCGGCTTCCCTGTTTTTGCGGAGCAATGAGGGCCTAAGTCGCAAAAATTTCAGAGCTGGCTATAAAGTGTATAAAGATGGTCCGATTCGGGTCGAATTGCTTCGGAGAAGCATATTCATTCGTATTTCACATGTTCCATGCATATTTTGTTCGTAATTTTCCGCTTTAGTGCAGTCAAAATTTCAAAAATTTAAAAAAATTCTAAATGGCCCCATTGCGGATAAATGAAGACTCGGAGGGGAAAACATACCCGAATAAACATTTCTCTTCATACTCTCTGTAGCGTCACCCGTTACGGAGCTACGCAACTTTGAGGGTCAGCACGCGGTGGCCGCGCCCGCCATGTGCCCGGTGGAACTGCCCTGGCTGCGCTGATAAGACCAGTTGCGAATTCCTGTTTATATATTATTGGTGTTTTATAAGATTTTTTGAATGAAATTTAACTTGTGAGACTCAGAAAATTACTTTATTCAGCTAGGCAATTGACATTATTGATCTACTGGGAAGTAGGGTCGTCCGGGTCATTATCCAGATCCACGACTGGCTGTTTGTGCAGCTGGATTCTCTACAGATTCGGCACATGATGCTGCACTCGCACCGGGCACCGCAGTCCCTCTTGTAGGCACAAGAAATTAGCCGTAGCAGGCTATCAGGAGCTGGCTGCCTTGTGGTAGGAACAGGAATCGGAACCAGGCCCTAGATTTCCACCCCCAGTCCTCCAGGTGAGGATAGGAGAGGAGTTAGGAAGAATATTTTGAGGATTTAATCTCCCGAAAAGCTTGCAGCACTCAACTAATGTGCATGTGCTTTTTGCAGATCCAACAATGGCTAGACATCAAGGCAGCCAGCTCCCGATAGCCTGCTATGGCTAATTTCTTGCGCTGCAAGGCGGACTGCGGTGACCGGTGCGAGTGCGGGAACTCTGGTCTGAACTGCAGCATCATGTGCCAAACCTGCAGAGAATTCAGCTGCACAAACAGCCAGTCGTAGACATGGATGATGATCCATACTCTATCTACTTACCAGTAGATCAATAATGTCAACTGTCTAGCCAAATAAAGTCATTTTCTGAGTCTGACAAGTTAAATTTCATTCAATGAATCTTATAAAACACCAATAATATATAAACAGGAATTTGCAACTGGTCTCATCAGCGCAGCCAGGCCAGTTCCACCTTGCACATGGCGGGCGCGGCCGCCGCTCGCTGACTCTCAAAGTTGCGTAGCTCCGTAACGGGTGATGCTACAGAGAAGGTAGACATACCAATGGAAAGCCCAAAGTATGAAGAGAAATGTTTATTCGGGTACGTTTTCCCCTCCGAATATTCATTTATCCGCAATAGAGCCGTTTCGAATAATTTTTGTCAATTTTTGAAGTTTTGACAGCACTAGAACGGAAAACTATGAACGAAATATGCATGTGAAATACGAACGGATATGCTTCTTCGAAGCTTTTATGATAATTTCGACCCAAATCGGACCAGTAACAATCTTCTTGCTGCACTTTATAGCCAGCTCTGCAATTTCTGCGACTTAGGCCCCTGTTGCTCCGCAAAAACAGGGAAGCCGACAGGTGAGAGTATGGGACTTTTTGGTACGTGTTGTTCTGGACCAAAACTACAATCCTGCAAATTTTCAGCTTTACAATAATTAATTCCGGGTCTAAAACTGAAATTCCTGTGCTACATGGCTTAGCTAATATCACTCAATTTTGCCGCACCAATGAACCAATGCATACACTTAGAGAACTGTCACTCAATGTGGCGTAACTCCGTAACGGGTGACGCTACAGAGAAGGTAGACATACCAATGGAAAGCCCAAAGTATTAAGAGAAATGTTTATTGGGGTACGTTTTCCCCTCCGAGTCTGCATTTATCCGCAATGTCGCCATTTCGGAATTTTTTTAATTTTTTAAAAAAATTTTTAAATTTTTGAAATAATGTTGACACAACTAGAACGGAAAATTATGAACAAAAATATGCATGGAAGATCTTAAATATGAACAGATATGCTTCTCCTAATCTTTTATGATCATTTCGACCCAGATCG
Source organism: Rutpela maculata (assembly GCA_936432065.2). Lineage (NCBI taxonomy): Eukaryota > Metazoa > Arthropoda > Insecta > Coleoptera > Cerambycidae > Rutpela > Rutpela maculata. Next base: position 27,101,502 of record OW386291.2, read on the forward strand.
GACCAGTAGCAACCTTCCTGTTGCACTTTATAGCCAGCTCTGCAATTTTTCCGACTTAGGCCCTTGTTGCTCCGAAAAAACAGGGAAGCCGACGGGGGAGAGTAGGGGACTTTTTGCTATGTGTTGTCCTGGACCAAAACTACAATCCTGGAAATTTTCAGCTTTACAATAATTAATTCCGAGTAGAAGCGATATTTTGACTAAAATTCCTGCGCTATATATACACAAATACAAAACAAAAAGTGAAAAGTGATCCGTTTGTGGAACTCCATTGGATAAATTTTATGTATTTCGACATGCTGAATATGACGAATCAGGTATCCGTTTAGCTCCGTTACCCACCAATTTTTAGTAAATCGCGAAATTCAGGTAAATTATGAGTTTCTTTAAGTTGTTTTCGCGATTTACAAAAAAATAGTGGCCAATAGAGCTAAACGGACACATTATTCGTCTTCAGTACGTCGAAATACAAAGGGGTTACCCATTAGAGTACCAGAAAAAGACCACTTTTTTTTAATTTGTGTGTCTGTGATTATGGATGTCGAAAAGCAGGATTAAATTGCTCTACAGTTTGTAGCAAATATCATGGCCTTTTATGTTTGTATACAGTTACACTCGATATGAATAGGAGAGCAACGGTGACATCATCTTTCCTCATCCAATACTTGGAGACTGAAAAATCAAATTTAGAAAATGAAGATAATTAATGAAACATCAATTATGTAATTCATTAAATAAATAAATAAATTTGTAAAGTTCTAAAGACTATCAGGACACCGTAGATCAGGCCTACTGAGAATACCACTTAATAAAAAAGGACACCTGTTACTCTACATCTACTACACTCTCGATTCTTTGGAGCGCTATGTCTCGTGAACGGTTTCTCCTATAAAAAAACTTCTGAATTCGTTTTTGTAGCAAACTATCTCAGCTACAAATGAGTAAATTATGTTGTTTGTTTGTTTTTTTTTAGAAAACTTCACCGTTTTCAAGATATTTGCAGAATACTGTTTTCGTGACCTTTGACCCCGTGTAATTGACTGACGATAAAATCGATAAGAAATTCTCACACATTATTAGGATGCTTGCAAAAATTCAGCCCGTTACATGTTTTTTCCATATTGGATGTCAATTGTTCTTGGATTGTCATAATGAGTATTCTAATATTGCAATGTAAATTGTTATGCCTGCTGCTTAAACTTATAAATATAAGGAGTCATGTCATATCATGTCACATATAGATATAAGGTGGAGTCCTGTCATATCGATAATAAGAAGTTATGTCACTTATTTAAACTAACGATGTAATACGACTTATACGTTTATTCATTTTAAGCTATTTCGTGTTACAAAATAATGTAAATACGTTTAATATAAATGTGGAGCGTTTTTTCAAATGGGGAATGACTTCTTTTCTTGAGCTATTAACTTAGAGTTCAAAAAAAGAAAAAACTCGGAGATTGTTATGACCTAAGGACATCTTTGACATAGATACTCTTAGTCACTAGCTAATTAGTGAAAATATAAAGTTCTGAGTTTTAAAAGAATTCTAGGGCCTAACCTTCGTAGCTTTACTCATTTTTTCTGAATGTGACTTATTTCCTTTCGAAAAAATGCAAAATAAAACATGTTGTTTAGTATCTGTCTCACTAAATAATGTTTCAGTAACCACTTTTCAATTTTGATACTATCAAAAACGTATTCAACACGCTAAAAAATATATGAAATGACACCTCACATGCCTATGCATGCAGTGCATTTTCAATGAGCATTATTTTTCGAGACAGTGAAACCAAAAATATAGTCGATTTTATAAAATGGCCACCCGCGCAGACCATTCAACTTCTTCTATTCAATCACTAGACCGTTACCAAGATGCTCCAAACTGGTGATTTTCTAGTAAATAGATGGCATACAGAAGCATGCTCAGCTGTTGTATTATTAATAACTTCCGACGCTGAAAACGCTATCACCGGCAACTAGATAATAATAAAGTAAAGTAAAGTAAACTATTTTTAAATGCCACATATAATATTACCAAAAAAAAAAACTATTAAACTACATTAGAACTATTTGTATACCAGCAATAAGAGAAGATTTATATGTTTTCATCAATCAACAATGTCAGTTGCAAAATTACCAAAATTAAAAGCCTTGCAACTATGAAATACAAAAATTTGCATACAAAATATTCTCAAATAATTGAGATTATTTAATAGTTCATTAAAATAGCAATTAATATTTTAATATATCGGACAAAACTCATAGTTTTGAAATTTGGTAGAAATGTTAAGGATAGCATAAGAATTAGTGATCCGAAAAGTTCCCACCTCTAAATAGTGTGCTTCATCCCCTAGGACGCCACTTCCACTCCCATTTTGAGGTTTTCTAGATTATCTCGGGAACGGTGCACTTTGATAAAAATACCTATCTACAAAATTATTCCCTATAAAATTCTCTATCAAAAATTTCTCTATAATTTTTTTCCTAAAAATAATAGTACCGTGGGAAATAAGGCGCACACATAACCAGTTAACACAGGAATTGTAATCTTTACTATAATCTACCTTAAAGTTCAATGTTTAATGCTAAAGCAGTAACTATTAAACTCCACTTAAAAATATAACAAATGTAGAAACTAATAATAATAATAACTAACAAGGCAACGTTATACCAGATTATTAATACTGTTCCAGAACGAGACCATATTTTCCAAAATTCCCTTCGCCGCATAATATGGTCAAAAAAAGGAGAATTTAATAACGTTTACAATCGAGTTTACAACGCTTATGTTAGTTACATAAGAAAACATTACCGTAATAGAGTAACTGTCGTGATCGATGGTTATTATTTAGAGAATGCAAACAGCAGGAAGTGCCTAGAACAAAAGCGGTTACTTTAAAGAACCTGTCCTGAAGTTATATTTGATGAAAACGCTGTTGTTTCCGAAACTCAGCAGAAGTTCCTTAGTTATTTGTTTAACAAAGAACGTTTGATTGCAGAACTAGTGAAAAAATTTAGGAAAGAAGTGTTCGTTGCTGCGGATGATGCCGATTTATTAATAGTACAAACTGCAAACTGCTGTCGAAAACTGTTATAAGTGTGACACAGCTGTTGTGGTAGAGCAAGATATTGATCAGCTAGTCCTTCTTATTGCTTTCTTTCCCTCCGATAGAGATATTAAATTTTTAAAATAAAAACAAGGTAATACCAGTAATAGGATTTATAGTTCCCGAGATTTACAATTCTCAACTTTTTTTAAAAATGTAAAGAAACAATATTATTTGAAAACGCCATTAACGGTTGCGACTCAACTTCAGCATTTTTTTCCGAAAGAAAGGTTAATGCAATCAATGTGCTTAATAAAAGAAATGACTTAGAAGAAATCGTACAAACTTTTAATAATGAAAAAGCTAGTTATGAAGAAATTGCAGATGTAGGGGAGCGATTTGTTCTAGCTTTGTAAAACTCTTCCTCCGCAGAAAAAGTCTAGATGTATACAAATTCATGTCTTTTAACAAACTTTTTAGTAAAGCGAATAATACTGTAATGTTATCAAAACTACCACCAACTTCTGCTGCTGCTCGGCAATACTCATATAGCGTTTTTTACCAAATTCAAACCTGGAAAAACGTTACGCTAGGAGCTACTGATTGGTGATAGAGGAAAGTCGGCTGTATATTAACCACAACACAACAAAGGAATGAGCTCCCAAATCTGTTTTAACACTAATTTCTTGTTCATGCAAGTTAGATGGTGAAAACAGGTGCAGTTGCAGAAGAGCAGGCTTACGTTACTCCACAATGTGTTGCCATTGCCACGGACAAGCATGCATGAATGTCGAATCTATGAAAGACGCCGAAGATTAATTAACGCAGGTAACCTTCTAATAATTAATGGATTGGATATACAGGGGACATCACGTAAAAAAAGCGCACCAATTACTTTACCTCTGGGGTGGCGTGGCAATAAGTACAATATACAATATTGTCGTTTCTTTAAAAATTGCGAAATTTTTTATGGGTGAGAGGGTGGAAGCGCTACATTTATTATATTTTTAAATGGAGTTTAATAGCTACTGCTTTAGCGTTAAGCAAGGAACTTTAAAGTAGATTATTAGTACAGTACCTAGAGGTAGAAAATATGCAAAACTTCGGAATAATGTCATATGAACGGATTTCGTTCATTTTTGGCAGTGTAATAGTAAATGCTTCACAGAAAAGTTTCTATATTGTGCGGGGGCTTGCTAATTTATAGGAGTTGGATGCCACCCCCTCTCAGGGGGAGGCACTTAAAAAAATATATATTTATTGGAGCTGAAGTAGAATCAAATTTTAAGAAGAAAAGGTTCTATGCAATTTTTCAAATTGATAGTTTTTAAGTTATAACGACATCAAAATTGCGATTTTAGCTTTAAAAAAAAGGTATTTCCAAGCGGCTTTCGTCAAGTATCTCGAAAAGTATTGCTTTATCGAAAAAATATTACAGACCAATTACAGAAAGTACAAACTGGGAATTAATTATATTTTTTGTTTATTGATGTAGGATTAATAATTTCGGAGATATTTAAATTTACATTTGGCATCCAAGTGTTCATAAGATAATTATTTAGAGTGATAGTTAAATATCTCAGAAACTGTGACACCTACGTCAAGGATGCTAATAGGTAGAATAATAGGCTATTAATTAGGCTTTCAACTGTTTTTCTATTTGTTTCTGTAGCATAAAAAACAAAGAAGTTATGACCGAAGCAATGTGCGTCTACACATTTTTTTAATAACAACGTCGACATTTTGTTACTGTAATTAGCCAGTAATTGAAAAAAAGGAATTTCAAACACTGTTTCTCATTAATATCTAGCATGACGTAGATGCTCAAATTTTTTGGTTTGTATACAGCACTTGCTTTAGAAAAAAATACAGTTTAAACTATAAAGGTATTTTCGATAAAACGTAATTTTTCTTTTCCTTTTCCAAATATCTCAATAAATATTAGTTTTATTGAAAAATGGGTAGAGATCAAAAATAAAGCTCATAAACTGATAATGAATTTCGCTTGTTTATTTATTTACATAGATTTAATAGTTTCGGAGATATGAAAGTTTACAAATGGCGTCCGAACGTTTATGAGACGAAAAATGCTGTTTAAATGTTAAATATCTCAGAAATTGTGACAGCTATGTCACGCATGCTAAGAAATGAAATTAAAGACAATTAATTGTGCTTTCAAATTATTTTTTACTCGTTTCTGTAGCATAAGAAATAAAGAAGTTATGACAGAAAAATATGCGTATTTATATTTTTTTATATAAAAAGGTCGCCATTTTGTTACTCTAATTAGCCAATAATTTAAAAAAATTATCTCAAATACAGTTTTTCGTTAACATGTAGCATTACCTAGATGCTCAAATTTTTTTGCTCATTTAAAGCCTTGCTTTAGAAAAAAATGCATTTTAAACTTTAAAGGTAATTTCGAAACACTTGGATACCAAACATAAACTTAAATATCTCCGAAATTATTAATCCTACATCAATAAACAAAAACTATAATTAATTTCCAGTTTGTACTTTCTATAATTGGTCCGTAACATTTTTTCAATAAAGTAATGCTTTTCGAGATACTTGACGAAAACCGTTTGGAAATACCTTTTTTTAAGCTAAAATCGCAATTTTGAAGAACTTAAAAACTATCAATTTGTGTGAAAAATTGCATAGAAACTTTTCCTCTTAAAATTTGATTCTATTTCAGCTCCAATAAATATATATATTTTTTAAGTGTCACCCCCTGAGAGGGAGTGGCATCCACCCCCTACAAATTAGCAAGCCCACGCACAATATAGAAACTTTTCTGTGATGCATTTACTATTATACTGCCAAAAATGAACGGAATCCGTTCAATATGACATTATTCCGAAGTTAAAATCTCTAGTTACTGTACTATATAGTAAAGATTACAATTTATTGTGTTAACTGGAACCAACCCTTAATGTATGCGCCTTATTTTCCATGGTACTACTAATTTTAGGAAACAAATTATAGAGACATTTTTGATAAGGAGAATTTTATAAGGAATAATTTTGTATATAGGTATTTTTATTAAAAAGTGTACCGTTCCCGAGATAATCCAGAAAACCTGAAAATGGGGGTGGAAGCGACCTCCTAGGGTACGAAGCACACTATTTAGGGAACTTTTCAGTTTAGTAATTCTTATGCTATCCTTAATATTTCTACCAATTTTCAAAACTTTAGGAGGGGCGAGCGTAGAGGCGACTTCAATGTGAATATCAGTCGATATTCCGTTGAAGCAACGTCGAGCGCGGTTAGTACTTGGATGGGGTCCCATCTTGGGAAATACAGCGTTCTCGTCCTACCTTCTAGAGGCTTGTATATCAGTGTATACTCGGAAGTTACGTAATTTCAGACGAGGATTACGTAGTGGATATACCATCCTTCGGAGGGGATGTAAAGCAGGCCGTCCCTTGTCTATTAAATGTTAGGCAAGTAAAAGATCCCTACTCTTCTTAAGGGAAGAGGTTCGGCAAAATTTCCAGGTTGGAGGTAGCTCGTCTCCTGGCGTCGGTGATAGGCCCTGGTAGCGGAAATAGGCCGACGTTAAATAGTTAAAAAAAATAAAAAATTAAAAAAACTTTATGAATTTTGTCCGATATAAATCGTTATATTACTGAACTATAATGAAAATTCATAATTTTGGAGTAGGTGTACTTGGTACTTCAGTATTTCGGTAATATATAACATGCATGTCAGAGGTATAATTCATTAAGACTAAAAGAAAAAATTATGACAAACAGTAATAAATTTCTCTCTTGAATATGACAACCTTAAAAAACCTCTCAACTACATAATAAATGTTACACCAATTAAGACGTAAACAGGAGACGCGAGTAATGCTTATTTATGAAAGATTGTCCAATAAATACATTGAATTCACAATCTGCCATTGTAAATCTTTATGTGAACACCTACACATTTAAATGAAGAAGGCGGTTAATTTATAACCTTTATAATACCTCATTACTCGATATTTTAATATATACAATGAAAAAATCAATTCAATGAATAATGAATATTAATCGCTCTATTACCTATAATTATTTTCAGAAAACGGAGACATATTTTCGTGGCTGCATTAATATATTGTTATTAATATGTCACTGCGGTATCTCAGTCGGATCTAGAATTTATGACAAAGCCGCAAAGCGGGGATCAATTTTTACCTGTCTCCATAATCCTTACTTACATCGGCGCCTAAAAGGGATACATTAATTTGTGTGATTATCTAAAATAGTTTTGTATTCTCAAGTGGGCATAACCGTTAAGGCTTCTTGGGTAAATTTTAAATTAAATAAACACTTTAACTTATACGTCTTTATTCTTTATCTCAGGTGCTAATAGCTCTAATTGGTATTAAGTAATTGAAGCTTTAAACTTAATTAACATTGAAGGTTGGATAAATGAAAATACCATATGTTCAGTTATTTATGTATTTTTTCTTATCATTAATTTTTAATTGTGAACAAATGTTTAGAGGTGGAAAGCTAATGATTTCTTGAGAATTGTTTATCGCTTCGATGGAAACTTCTGACAATTTAGGAGGTAAAATATCATCGGAAAGTGCACTAAGCTGAGGATGAGTGAAATTTGTGATATTTTGCCTAATGAAATTAGCGAAAGTTCATGGAAAAGACGAACAATCCTATAGGAATTATCAGTTGCCGTAAGATAATTTAACAACCAAATAGATGCAACTGCTATTTGGATTTCTGGATCAGCTTCAACATACCTTCTACAGCTCATACAATAGCTATTGAACCATTGTATGAGCTGTGGGAGCAGAGACCGAGACCGAAATTAATTTCGGTTAATTTCGGTTAGGGTTAAATAACGTATATCATTTTCAGTTTTCATAGCAGCGACAATTCTGTTCTCGGTTATGGTTTCGGTTTACTGATCCGCGGCAATTCGGGTTCTGTTAGAAAAAATTAGTAATTACGGTGCGGTTTTCGGGTTCGACTTCGGTTTCAGGCTTTTTACTTGCCTTTTAGGCGTGCAGATCACCCCCAATAAGTGCTCTAGAAACTGAGTAAACGATTTGTGCGAGGTAACCACTTCTAACTTGGTTTTTATTCAAGCTGACATCGAAGAGTACTTACAGTAAAAAATTAGCCAAAGTTAGTTGAGCGGAACATATAAATAATTGCAAAAAACTGTAATTTTTTTATATCACGAATTTTGCCGAATTTCATCTTCAACTCGCGATGTCTCGGAAAATAACGAATATTTTTAGATGAAATTTCAGCACGCCATTGTTCAAGTTATTCGTTAAGATATTGAATTGGTCCGAACCCTTATTTATTTGACAGATGAAAATTGTGATTTTTCAAATAATTTCTTTTGTCAAGCCTAATTTTTTTTTCAAACACAAAAATTGTGTGACGAATTTTTAATACGATGATTTTTGACAAACTTATATTAAAGTACAATATTTAAAGAAGTTTTGTGTTAAGTTTCACGTATTCATATTGTATATATAAGTAGCGTCTCCGCGCGCAGCAGACATGTTGTTTACGCGCAACATGTTTCATTGTGGTGGTTGCCGTAGTTCAGGCGTTTACTATCATATTAATGCAATGTTTTGTTACATATTCCCTTTTTATAGGTTACTGTAAAGTGGAAATAAGTAATAATAAATTAATTGTTGATAAATTAAAAAATACATAATGCATTGGGTTGTTTTTAATATTTTTAATCTGAATCAACATCTATGGGCTGCAACGAGCAATTTAATGTAGAGTTACACATGAGACAGCATTTTATACCAGCAGCGTAGCACGAACAAAATTCTTTATCACAAGATGTTTTTTTTAAATCTGCAATTACAAATATACTTTTGAAGCAGCTCCAAACTTGTTGGTCCTTCAAAATATATTGCCAAAATCAGTCAGATTGAGTGCTTCAAAAATGGGTATGTGAGCATTATTCCATACGTGTACTTGCCAAAAACAGCGTTTCATGTGTTGAAGAAGAGCTGGGTACGATGGAGGTAATTTTTCAACGGATGAGTTTTTTTTTCGAGCTAAGATTACTCTCACGTCGTTAATGTTGTCTTGTTTACTTTTGAAGTCATAAATTCCAATCACAAATTTTGTCCAAGCATTAACAATTTCAGATATTAATTTATTCTCAATTTGAGACATCTGGACTAAATGTTCTGTGCTCATTTTTTATGCTACGTTGAGAGCTTTTTTCTTACCAATTCCATAGAAAGCGGAAGTCGTATCGCATCCTGTTAATGCATGAATTATTGGTAATGCTAAACCAATACTACTTCCTAGTTCTTGGCATATACTATGTATTGGTATACAGCGCAAATCCGTTTTGATGCTATTTTTTCCAGTTTCAAACCCTACTTGATCTTTGTATTTATTTTAAAATAATGTGCGATTAAAAGAATAAACACATCTGTATCTGTGGCCATCATATCTATTATTCTATCACGTAGTTCTGTCCAGCAAGGTTCTTTAATCACAGATGTTACAATATTTTTTTCGATCGCATCTAACAAATCAGATTTTGACGATATTCGCCTCTTTAAATAGAACAGATGATATTTCGTTCAGTGGGACACTAAAAACTTTTTCAAGGCTTACATCAGCTCTTTGCTTGGATAGAATCAGAGCTCTTTGGTTCACTTTTTCTTGAGAAACATATTCTTCACTTGTGCTATTATCTGCTCTTTTTACAGAACTTTTTTTTTATCATATCTGTAAAAGTTTTCAATTTCGAGCGTTTTAATGTATCATAAAAATTTGCGGGTTTATTAGTTTTTTCTAATCGTTTGCAAACAAAATCTTCAAAGTGCGATAACTTTTTGTATATACAATATGAATTCGTGAAACTTTACAGAAACCTTCTTTAAATATTGTACTTTAATATAAGTTTGTCAAAAATTATCGTGTTAAAAATTCGTCACAAAACTTTTGTGTTTGAAAAAAAAAATTAGGCTTGACAAAAGAAATTTTTTGAAAAATCATTATATTCGTCTGTGAAATAAATAAGGGTTCTGACCATTTCAATATCTTAAAGAATAACTTGAACAATGTCGTGCTGAAATTTCATCTAAAAATATTCATTATTTGTCGAGATATCGCGAATTGAAGATGAAATTCGACAAAATTCGTGATATAAAAAAATTATAGTTTTTTGCAATTATTTATATGTTCCGATCAACTAACTAACTAACTTTGGCTAATTCTTTTACTGTAAGTACTCTTCGATATCAACTTGAAGAAAAACCAGGTTAGATGTGGTTACCTCAACCTAACCGGTTAGTTGGTTAAAACGGGGGTGATCTGCACGCCTATTTTACCTTATATAATCTTTATAATAGACGAATCGACTTGTATCGACTTGTATGGAATCAAACTGTATGGTTTTCACCATACAGTTTGGTATTTCTACATCATGGTTTAAAGATTTGAATGTTTGATTTCAACCATATTTTTTGAACTTTAAAGTCGTAAGTACGGTGTGGATTTCGTTTTCTGTTTCGGTCCCTGTGTAGAAGGCTGCTATTGAACAGCGGTAACAAATGGTTGTGGCTTTTGGTTGCACTCTATATACTTTTACATTCTATAAATACGGCTAAAAAAATGCAGTTTGGCAACTAAACTTTATTTTCCATATTTGTGGCTGCGAATTGGCTTTTACAGATGTAGATGACAACAGGGCTCCCAGTGGCTATTGCCTCTCAAATTAAGGACTTAGGGACCTGGATCAAAAAGAAAAAAGGATCAAATAGGGACCAAATAAGGACGAAAGATGTATGATTTGTATAATTTTCCATGTTTTATCTAAAAAAAACTGCAATACATACATACATTAATGCTTTACGTAATAAACAAAAAATTAAGTAGATTTCTCATTAACATAAAAGAAAATTTGCTTTACGTGTAATACGACTTTGACTGGTCTCTTGATTGGAAATGAAATATTTAATAAAATGTTTAAAAAAATGTGCATCAAACATTTACTGACATGTCTTGGCCCAGAAATCATTTCTGACTTTCTGTTTTCCACTGACGACTGCCTAATTGCGTCCTCTTCTTATTGGCTTCTCTTCTAACTGATTCGGCTCCTTCAACCATAGCTTGAACCAGTGCTACCTCCTTGTGTCTTCGATGTTGCCTTTTTCAAACGTTCGGTAGCCTCCATAGTATGCCGTCTACTGTCTGCTGTCTCCCTCTTTTTTTCTTAGCGCCTGCAATCTCACCTCACCTTTGGAAAGGAATTTTCTATCACTTCCAATTTTTTGTCGTGCTATTTCCTCAGCTTTATGCTTTTCCTTTTCCTCTTTTTTCTTGTGGGCATCATCTTCCTTCCTTTTTTTCTCGGCCTCTAAGTACATTCCATAAGAGCTGTAGGCGCCACAGGTCAAAGTCAAGGGTTGTTATTGGAACCAGAGATGGTTTATTGTTGAACAATTTAAGGTCCGATTTAACTGCGTGAGTGTCTGTCCAGAGCTAGAGAACACACGCTCAACAAAACCGTTGCCATGAGAAAGGGCGAGAGTAGCGATTACAATCTGGTGTAACCTAAGATACTTTAAATCACATGAAAGAGTTCTCCTGTCCTAAAACTGGGCCCAATACTCGTCAACTCTATCCTTTGTTTCAGTATTAATTTCAGTCTGCAGAAGACCCCACTCATCCACTAGCGTATCTAGGGGCACACTTATGGGAAGGACTCGAGCAACATCATAGATGTGGGTTTTGCTAGGGTGCGCATTTTAAAATTCTCATTACGGTTTTTTAACAAACGATCCGTGTTCAAACGTAATTATTGATGCAGTTCTTTGAAAATAGGGACTTTAGAGACCACACTTTGAAATTATGAACTTTTTAAGGACTTTGCTGAAAGTAAGGACCAAGTCCATAAAAAGGGACCAACTGGGAGCCCCGAGATGACAACCATAATGAAGTCACGACTAGTTTGCTGTCAACTAGTATGTAAATTAGTAAAACTGCTATTTGGATTTCTGGCTGCTATTAGACAGCTGTAGCAAATATTTGTGGCTTTTGGTTGCACTCTATATATTCTTACACTCTATAAACTTTACGGCTAAAAAATGCAAGTTAGCAGCTATACTCCAGTCACATTAGGATCCGTCTGCTAAAAATATCCAAGTGAGCTGAAATTTTGCATACATCTTTATTATGAGATTACAAATGATGTCTCAAAAGTCCCCATCGATATCGCGCTTGCGTCTTCAGTTATTCAAGGTCAAATGTCAAGGAATCGTTTTCCAAAATCGTCTCTACTGTACAATTTTCCTGCTTAAAAACGTCCGCAAATTGATGCAACTCGGTGGCGCCTCTCGAACATTTTAAATACTTTTATTTTTCCAGTGTGTTATTTACTGAATGGTTAGTTGTACGTAAAAGACTTATATAACCTTTTCTGTAGAGAATTTCCTAATCTGCATTTCTTGTAACGGCCAAAAAAGTCATGTGACCCATAGGAAGGCGAAATATTTGGGAAAAACTGATTTCAGTGACATTTGACCTTGAATAACTGAAGACGCAAGCGCGATATCGATGGGGACTTTTGAGACGTTATTTGTAATGTCAAAATAAAGGTGTATGCAAAATTTCAGCTCACTTGGATTTTTTTTAGCAGATGATGTTTTTCCCCGCCTAATGTGACTGGAGTACTGCTATATTTTCCATATTTATCACGACTAGTTTGCTGTCAACTGGTATGTAAATTAGTAAACAAAACAATTTAGCTTTAAATATTTCTTCATGCTATTGGTTTAATAGTTTTGTAGACAGAAAATTCCTGAAACGAATCGTATATTATAGAAGTATGTGACGAAAAAGTGATAACGGCACGTAATTTTTTTATTCACAATTTCTCGCTAAAATCACTTTAATGATTTTTAAGAGCAGGTCCAATAAAATATACTTTTATTTTAGTATACAAAGACTTATTAAAAGTAAGTCGTAAATATGGTGGTGCTTTCCACCACGGTATCGCGATATCATACCGTGCGTGTAATTGCGAAATGGGCATGTACATCCACATAGCGCGAGAGATGTGACAACCCAGCAATAGTAAAACCCGCCTGCCGGTCGGCACTCGACTACCTCGACTACTGAAGTATCGAAGTATTCCAGCTCTGTTATTTCATTTTAGTCAATTGGCACACGCGATGTTGTAATTCTTACTTCCCATGTCTAACGTTCCGTTACACGCACGGTATACACCTTGATAAATAAAGGATTTTGAATATAAATACCGAAGTTTGCATAATTAATAGCTTTAGTTGAGTGTTTGGGTTTTGGTTGGAATTTATGGAGTAGAAAAATCCTTTCGTTTTGGTGTTATATTTCAGAAACCAATCGTTTGCTCAACGTAATTTTTTTTCTGTAATTATTGTCTCACTATAACCAATTAATTTCCTGTCAATTTGATTTCAAATTCGAGGGTCTGAAAACGGGCCAAAAATTCGCTAGTCTTTCGGTCGTTCTTTAGACCCATTTTTGGCCATATTGAATTTGAGCACTCAAATTTGTAAATTTTCATGCCAATAATATTAAAATGGCTGCATAGAATTGTTTGCCATGTTGTTTTTGAAAAAAGGGACATCCAAATTAACAATTTACAGACATTTTGTAGATGAAAATTGTTCTTTCCTCGGCAATGAGTTTAAATTATTCGCGTCAGCTGGTATACTCTTTTTATTATAAAGCCGGGTTTACACATAGAGTCTAGAATAGTGCGTATGTGTATATAATAACTAAAATTTACGTATGAAAAATAATGGTGGACATTTAGAACATGTTTAATATATTATTATGTAGTTATATTATTAAATGTTTTATTCTTTATTTACCGCCATTTAAAACGTATTATTAATGCTATTATTTTTTTTTAGTCAATACGCGGAAGTATTACATATTTATAAAATACCCCTTGAATTTTCAATCGAATGGTAAAATAATGTATTACTTTTTAAAAAAACTAATTTGTAGCTAAATCTTTTAGTCCAATAAAAATATCATTTTTTAAAAAAATTTCTCCCGGCAAGCTGATTTTTTCAGGGTCGATGGAGGGGTGTCTCCCGAGTATCCGACCAAAAAGTCACAGTGCACGTGCACACCCCTTGTAGGGGTGGTTTCTTATTTTTCGTTTTTTTTTGAAATTTTCTTTTTCCAGCTTGTACATAGTAATATTCTGTACAACTTTGCCTAATAAAATGTTTTTGTAGCTTTGATTTTTGACGGTCCAGCGCTCATTGTATGGGAAAATATTCACCATATTTATTTATTATGGTTCAGGAAATATACAAACAAAAGGCTGAATAGCTGGTTTTTGCAGGGATGATTAAGAACTGTCTCCTGAATCTCCAACCAATTTTTTTTTCTGTTGGAGACTCAGGAGACAGTTCTCAATCAACCCTGCAAAAACCAGCTATTCAGCCTTTTGTTTGTATGTTTCCTGGACCATAGTAAATAAATATGGTGAATGTTTTCCCATATAACGGCGCTGGACCGTCAAAAATCAAAGTGACAAAAAAATTTTCTTAGGCAAAGTTGTAGAGAATATTACTATGTACAAGCTAGAAAATTTAAAAAAAAACAAAAGATAAGAAACCACCCCTATTGCAACACCCCACAAGGGGTGTGGACTGTGACTTTTTGGTCGGATACTCGGGAGACACCCCTCCCTGAAAAAATCAGCTTGCCGGGAATTATTTGTGAGCATCCCCTATTGGTGCGGAAGCTAAGTGGCTTTTTTCGGAAATTAGTGAAATTATATCATCGTTACAAAGCCAATTTTGTTTGTGTGTACATATTTTATATTTAGAATGAATAAAATAAGATCGCCAGAAAGTGTGGGCCATTAGGGGCGCAACCAGAAAGGTCAAAGAGGTAAAAAAAACGGAGTTATATAACACCATCGTTACAAACTTTATTAAGGTTGAGCATGTTTATTTTAATGTTTTGAACACAAAAAAAAAATTCTTAGAAAGAAACTCCCGTCAGTAAGGCTACCCAGAAAGAAAATGTTTAGGATTTTTGAAGAAAATTGGATTTTTTTTCGCATATTTCATCTCGGAACTCTAAACTCATCGTTACAAGTTCTGGCTCCTTTTTAGAACGTAAATATAAGCTCCTTAAACAATAGAATAACCTCCCCGTAAAGTTCTTAGTGTCAACAAAAGTACCATAGGCTCTTAAATATACAGGAATTTAACACTTTCGGCTAACTTGACTCCGTACCGTGCCTCAGATGTATTGTATCATTATTACCTTTCTGGCTGCGCCTCCTGACGACCCACACTTTCTGGCGATCTTATTTTATTCATTCCAAACATAAAATGTGTACACACACAAAAAATGAGCCTTGTAACGATGACATGATTTCACTAACTTTTAAACAGTGTTCGCCACAGAAGTCGATTTTATGAATCGTTATTATCCATTAAACCATAAAAAAGTTCATAAAACGATGAGCTGCCGAAAAATCCACCTAGCTCCCGCTCTATATGTATTACTTTAAAAAAAAAACTAATTTGTAGCTAAACCTTTTTTATTTGATATTTAATTGTTTCCCTGATTTAAAAAGTGAAAATTTTGGAGAACTTGCTGTATCTCGTATGCAGGGTCTTTTTTCTCAATAATTATGGGTAACAAAGGTGGTGTGCTTTATAACATGACTTAATGCTATAACATGACCACCCCATATATTATTACATGCAAAAAACAATTTGATGCTTTCAAATTATACTAAGTTGCCTTTTCATTACAAAGAATTTTTTTTCTCATCGGTTGAGAATTATTTCCTCTCAATTGCATCTCGAATAGTGCCTGCGACTAACAGCACTTAAATAGAAAGTAAAACTGTCAACGTAAATATTTCTATGTAAGTATTCTTTATCCAAACAAAATAATTTAAGTAATTTATTTTTATTCACGTAACCCACCAATTAACACTCCTGTATTGATGTCACTATATGTCAACAAGGAAATATTTTCCCAGCATTTTTTAAATAAAAACATCTTCGCTTTTATCTTCCAACAAAATTGGACTCCAGTCAGTCGGTTTTCCCACTGAAGCGTGTTAATTGCTTAGTTTAAGTCTGTTTGTGGATTTGATTGTGGTAACATTTCAATGTAAATACGATAATTGCTTTCGTCAATATTCGGTCTCTAAAATATTTAACGTTACGCTGTAAATTTAGAATCAATGGGCTATTAATAGTTGATATAATGAATATTGGATTTACGGTCTAGGATAAATATTATGAAATCTTTTGATTTTATCAAATGTAAACACATGGCCGTTTTAGAAGATTCCCAATCCTCACGTGTCTGCTACGAATCTACTAAAAAAATATCTAAAATAATAAAGATAAAAATTCTGGAAAATTAGAAGTGGTTTTATTAAAATAAACTTGAATAATTGACAAAAACTTCTCCCTAAAACTGTTACTTTATTGGAGCAGAATTTCGAACGTAGCACGCTTACTTAAGGAGAAAATTTTTTCGGAGTAGGAAGATATGGGACCTAGACCAGCCGATAGAAAAATAAATGTATTATATTCCCGGTTGACGACCTTTTCCCTTGATCGAGAAAAACGTGAGCATTTAATTTCAGAAATCACAGTCTTGTTTATACCGCGGGCCTACAAGTAAAAGAACATATTTCTCGGAAACTACTGCACTTAGGAGAATGATTCTATATTTGATAGATAGAGTTTATTTAATATAATAATTCTATATTAAAACAAATCGGCAGCTACTGGAAGCGGCTAGAACCTCCCTATCCGGTGAAACTTTGAAGCCGAAAAGAGCAGTAAAAAATATGAACGATCTCATTTTTTTATTTTTAACTATTTAACGTCGGCCTATTTCCGCTACCAGGGCCTATCACCGACGCCAGGAGACGAGCTACCCCCAACCTGGAAATTTTGCCGAACCTCTTCCCTTAAGAAGAGTAGGGATCTTTTACTTGCCTAACATTTAATAGACAAGGGGCCGCCTGCTTTACATCCCCTCCGAAGGATGGTATATCCACTACGTAATCCTCGTCTGAAATTACGTTGCTTCCGCGTATACACTGATATACAAGCCGCTAGAAGGTGGGGCAAGAACGCTGGATTTCCCACTGTATTTCCCAAGTTGGGTCACCCATCCAAGTACTAACCGCGCTCGACGTTGCTTCAACGGAATATCGACTGATATTCACATTGAAGTCGCCTCTACGCTCGCCCCACGATCTCATTTAATATATTTATTAAGTTGAAATATGTTTATGCTGTCTGCACGCTTTAACACAGTAGTCTATTGAACGTTAGGTTAGACCACAGAGTACGGTAACTATACAAAGGCGAAGGCAAGCCTTCCCGCCAAAACCAAATTTGTATACTTATCGCCATTTTTTTAATTGTTTAACAATCAACCTCACTTTTATGTTGACACTGTTGACGTTTATCGTGTTTAAGTTTGTATTTGTGAATTTTATTTCCACTTATTTTGGGAGATTGAAAACATTAACCGAGAATTAAAATTCTCATAAATAAAACCTAGTGTACAACTCAATTGAAAATAGGCGCCGATTATCAAATGGCAAGATCTTTCAATCCAACTCGAAATACACTATTTTTTCAGTGTACCCTTAAATGGGGATCTGCACGTGACGTCATAGCTAACCTCAAAAATATATATTTCTTAAAATTCAAAAGTATTACGTAGCTATTATTAAAATTTCTGCCTGGTTCCCATACTTTCGACCAAAATCTAGTTCAATGTAATGTTTATAAAGTTTTAACTAGTTGTCATAATAAAATAAAACGCATTTTGCAGGTTAGAAATGTAACCTATTAAAAGAAATAAATTAACAACATATCTCTATGTAGACGCAACTGGCACGCAAGGTCACAGAAAACTAGCCATCAAAACCGTCAAAGCCTTCGCCTCTGTATAGTTACTGCACTCTGTGGTTAGACTATAAAATATATCTTACACAAGAGGCGTGTTATTTGGTTTTTTAATTTTTTTTTCACGGAAACCAAATCGAAAGAGTGCAAGTGTGATATATCGTTGAAATCGGAATTTTTACTGCTTTTCAATGGTTCGATTACAAATTGTAAGAAATCATACAATAAACAACTTGTTGTGCCAAAACGGCACTAAACGTAATCCGATCTCAACCAAAACCTTTTCAGATCTTTTGGAGCACTAAAGAAACCCTCATGCAAAGTTTCATTCAAATCCGTTTAGTAGCTTCGCCGCCATCGTACTAACATACATAGACATACACACACACAGAAATTTTTCAAAAACAACTTTTTTGGGTTCCTGGGACCTCAAAACGTAAAGATTTGATGTTATCTCAATTTTCGATTTTGGACTAATTGTAGTAACCTCCCACAATTTTATTGTGGGGAGGTTAAAAATGTCGTAATTCGACTTATTGCATTTTGAAAAAACAATATATGTTTTGCAATAATCGATAAAAATGTTAACGTATTGCTTTCACACAGGCATAACTTTTTATTTCACGATATCGATTTCAAATTTTTTTATACCAACGTCTTCCCTGATGTTTAAGGAATATTTTCTGTAGAATTGGTTCAATTTGAAGCATAACATTACGGCATTTTTTGCACCTGCAGGCCAATGTACATTTTGGATTTTATCGAAGATATGGGACATTTTACCGAAATGCAATTTTTATCTTGGCAGGAAATATTTAACATATCTCTCATTTCGTCAGGTATTGGTGCTTTTGTGGAGAAAACTGGTCGAATACCTTCTTCGGATGATACCCCATCCAAACTGAAAAATATCAAATTCCTCAACATTAAGTTTATGACTACTGCACCATATTTTGCTCGGTAATAAACACCTGAAAATCAAAATATTCATCTAATATAAAACAAAATAGAAATAAAATTGAACCAACCACATGCTGCTTGAAAGCAACTTCTGTTGGAGGCTGTTCTGCTGGTCATTTCAACGACTGTTAGTTTTCTGACATCATCCAGGCTTTCAACATTGTCGTGTTTATACCATTTCGCAACAAAATTTCTAGACATTCGCAGAACATCTTCTAGATGCGAAAATTTGAAAAATTTCTAATATCTTCCTTCCATGCAACATTGAATTCAGTTTTTTTTGCCAATTTTGAAAAATCCACTAGTTGTATCACGAGTTAATAAATGTATAGCTGGCAAATAAGAACAGAAATCTGACCTCTGTTTCGATAATATAGAAGTTATATCAATATATCTTAGTTTATTAGTCGTCTGATTGGAATGACTCGTTTGAATATAAATGTTTTTATCTCGAAATATTTCAGAGAATACTGCAGCATAATACAAAACTATAACGGGAACATCAGTAGGTATCATCTGACTGAATGACAATATTTTCAGAAGATCTCAGAAAACTGATAACATCAGTCGTTAAAATGGTCAGCAGAACTTCCTCCAACAGAAGATGCTTTCAGGCAGCATGTCCTTGTTGGTTCAATTTTGTTTTTATTTATTTTATATTAAATGAATACTTCGATTTTCGGGTGTTTATTAAAGAACAAAATATGGAGCCGCAGACAAACAATATTGAGGAGTTTGATATTTTTCAATTTGAATGGGAATCACATGAAGGAGGTATCCGACTAGTTCTCTCCACAAAAGCACCAATGCCTGACGAAATGAGAGATATGTTAAATATTTCCCGCCGGGATAAAAATTGCATTTCTATAAAATGTCCATGTCGTGGAGAAAATTTAAAGTATACATCGGCCCGCAGAAAAGAATGCCGTAATGTTACGATTCATATCGAACCAATTAATGAGTAACTTAATTTTTGAACATTGTTATTTAATTTTTTTTAAAAACTCAAATAAAATCAAGTCAAATGTTTTATTTCCTTTCTTGCCTTATACATAGATACGGATGAGGTTTGTCATATATAGGTGGAAAACCACCAAGTGGAGCACTTAATTAATTGATTGATTTACTAAAAGTAAATTATAAAAGTTAACAGCAATAAATAAAATCAAGTCAAATGTTTTATTTCCTTTCTTGCCTTATACATAGATACGGATGAGGTTTGTCATATACAGGTGGAAAATCACCAAGTGGAGCACTTAATTAATTGATTGATTTACTAAAAGTAAATTATAAAAGTTACTTAATAGCAATATATATAAAAAGTGCAAGTAACATAAAGAACATCAAATGAGGTAAACATTTTTGGACGTAAACAGGACAAAAATATGAAAACAAATAAATATTTTAAAATAATTCATTCACTGATAATTAAAATTATTTTTTTCTTAACTGTGTTTTATTTCATAACACCAGGTAGGCACCGCTATAATAATACTCCAACAGTAGTATTATGTCAGTCCTCACTTTTTCGACGCTCTGGTTTACGTATCTATCGATCTTTATCCCACTCGCAATTCGCCCTTGACTAATGCCACACGCGCGTGTTCAAATATCTCTATAGCCTTTATTTATGAAGCGACAATATGACAGAAAATGCGGGCATGCTGGGCGGAATCGGCTGTCACCTTAAACTAGAGTATTTTTTTTAAGTGTGCAAGTGTGAGCAGTAACATGGCAGCAGTTAACAAATTATATTTAATTTACTGCCAAATGCCTATTTTATTTTTATGATTTTCATTTGTTTTGTCCCAAATACAGGGATTTGTCTCCACAAGTTCGATTAATTTAACAATATCATATTTAAAACCAGCCATATTTTTCACTAAATTAATTAAACAAAATAAATGAAAACTGTAGACACCACACAAATGAATAAAAATCGACGACGACACAAGTGGCGTGTTAGTGTAGAAGAACGCACTACCGGGCGTCAAAATGACGCGACACCAATTTATTTCTCAGGGGGCGCCAATCGCGTATTACCCCGTTCTTCTACCTCCCAGGCGGGTTCGAGATAAGATGCACTTCGATAGCCGAGTAATGGACCAAGGCTGCACTACCACAGATCGGAAATGACGCTCTTTCTGGACCTGAATTCCCCATTAGGGGAAATGAAATTTTGCATAAAAAAAATCCCAACCGAAGAATTTCTCTGCGGAGGGATTAATTTTTGTACGTGGAAACCACGTTTTGGTCCGTTAATGACGGAATCTATTTCTCAAAAAACGCATAAAAAAATCCCTCTCAAACTTCCGTAAAGCAATCAGAAGGTCGAACGTTAATGCTAATTAACTCGACACATCCGGCTTTCTATACGAAAGTTCCAGGGATTATAGACCGTCAACAGGCCTCAAGATCAATTAAGAAACAATAGTTCAAAGAATCCGTTTATTTAACAAAATTGGTTTTACAAAATTCTCAAGATAAGAATCGTGCCTTCCCCAATCAAGGTAATAACTTTCAGACCATACAAGCGAGAGCGCTCACGCTAACGATCGAATAGGTAGAAAAGATTCATACATACCTTCTCAGAATCAAAATGCGAGCATTTTTAGAGTCGTCTCAGACTCTGGGTAAATAAATAATTATGGCTGACTAAAATAACTTAAAAAAGTTTTACTCATTGAATTTAGGTTCGCTAGAGACTACTTAGCTTTAAAGTTCTTGTATCGTGAAGAGCCACGTACTCGAACACATTCAGAGGACTTATTACTGCGTAAGTTGAATGGCGTTCGATCAGTCCACGACTTACTAGCCCTTATCACAGTCGTTCGATATTATCGATTTGGCAGCTACCCACCTTCGAGCGACTTTTAGGCAAAATTGAATTTTTGGTTTTTTATGCACAAGGCGTTTTCCTCTATAACTTTGTCATTTGGAAAGCCCTGTTGTTTCCTACCTTTGTTTGGACCACTCAACGCGCTCGACCAAATTGCGAGCCGCTGAGTCAATCCCAACTCTTTCTATGCGAGAAACCGGCCTTGTACATGTGCATTGATTTTTATCAATTTTTGCTTATCGGCACTACGCCGGCTTTGTCAAAATCTTCTATTTTGCCCTTCGGATGCAGTGCATCGCTAAAATTTTATGCTCATACTTTAGAATTGGGCTTTCAATGACCGTACCTTAAAGGTCAATGTCTTTGGTGAAGGAATAAAAAATAAAAAATAATTCAGTGTATATTTTCGTGGTACTTTTTAAACTGACTTTGTGGTACTTTTGAAAAATCGGCGTACTTTTGAAAAATCAATTTTCAAGCCAAATTTCAAGGTACTTTTGAAAAACTAATCTGCGGGTGAAATTTTGGCGTACTTTTGAAAAATCGATTTTCAAGCTAAATTTCAAGGTACTTTTGAAAAGTTAATCTGCGGGTGAAATTTTGGCGTACTTTTGAAAAATCGATCTTCAAGCCAAATTTCAACGTAGTTTTGAAAAATTAGTCTGCAAGTGAAATTTTGGCGTACTTTCGATAAATCGATTCCTGAGCCAATTTTGACGCCCTTCCAAAAATATTATTTTTCAAAGTCCAATTTGTGGTACCTTTGAAAAAGTATATTACTCATAAATCTTTGTCATTATATACTTCTACTCTCATATTCTGAACCAAAAACATTTTTCCTAAGTGAAAATTCGGTGGTTCTTCGAATTTTCACCTGGTCATTTCCAACGCCTTATAGAAACCAAAACGGTCCTTATGGACTGATCTGCGCCTCTGCAGACTCCCAAAAATGTCTTCAAATGAAATTTTTGCCTAAGTCGAATTTTGATTCTGTCTTCAACTTAGGACGATTTTGGAGAGTTCTACATTAGCTCCTTGAGTACATATAATTTGTTACTATACTTCCACTCCCCCACGTCGATGTGGAAGTAAAATTAATTCGTTCAGTTATTTATTTCAAATATTATAATGTTTCTAGAATTAGACAACTGTGGTGTGAACGACCGTACTAATGTCATACTTTCGGCAGAACTTCAAAGAGACGATGTCGGTTTGGCGGCAGGCAAGCCCGCATGTATTTTGTCGTTCACTGACTGAAACTGACCTCGCCACTGCTGGCTCGAACAAACTTTGCCGCTACCCAGCAGTCGCCCTGCCAAACTTCAAAGGTAGCGACAAGGCTGCCGCTGGATCGTGTGTGTTTAAACATCAGGGAAGAGGTTGATAAAAAAAAATTTGAAATCGATAGCGTGAAATCAAAATTGCTGTGTGAAAGCAATTCATTAGCATTTTTATCAATTATTGCTAGAGCATATATATTTTTTTTTCAAAATGTAATAAGTCGAATTATGAAACTTTTCTAATGTAGAATTATTATATGGAGTAAAGTCTATCAATCAAATCTAGAATCATTCACCTAAGTGCAGTAGTTTCCAAGTAATATGTTTTTTTACTTGCAGGCGCGCGCAGAAAAATTGTGATCTCTGAAATTAAATGCTCACAAATTTTGTCTCGACAATGGGAAAAGGTCGTCAACCGGGAATATAATAGGTTATTTATTTCTCTATTAGATGGCCTAGGTTCCTTAATCTTTCTACCCCGAAATATTTTTTTGAACGATTTCAACCTAAATTGCGCTCCGCTATTTGTTAATAGAGAGATATGGCATAGTCACGTAACGGCATTCGCTATTACAGGATCGCGTTATTTGACATCTAAGCATGCGCACCTTTAATCTGCGTTAAGGCATGCGGTAATAACTTAGCGCCTGACGTAATTTCGGTACGTTTAGCGAACGTCGAGTAAACGACGTTATCCTCATCTCGGTGAAAATCGGGAAGCCCAAGATATGTAGAGTATAAATCTTGAAATCAGCCGATCTGTATTTATGTTATTTGTCAGTTCGTTCCGGGTTCGTTCGTTATTTTGTTTATAAATTTTTGAGGTTACGTTGATAATTTTAATATATTTGAGGTTTTTTTGCTACTTTTTTTTCAATTTTAGAGAAAAGATAGGAAATTAGTTTATTTATTCAGTTTTAATTAAGTCTATTATTAATAAATCGATCGAAGAAGATAACGTATATACGCTATAATGGAACTGCAGTGCAATAAGTCTAAAACAAAGCTTCGTTATTTGCATCAATAACGTAACGTAATTAGCGAACGTCGTGCTGTATCACTGACTGCCATATCTCTCTAATGTCTAAACCTTGTTATTTTAAATTTGTTGATATTTCATATAAACCGGATATTAGAAAAATCTGTGTTATTTGGCGTACAAAGAATTCTAATGACTTCTAGAAGTGAGGTCTGAGGTACTAGAAATTTAATATACACATTGCACAATGCACATGTACCTGGACACTTTTGGGCAATAGTATCATAAAGTGAAAGATAATTCTTAAAGTATTGAAGACTAGTAGCTGTTCCTCCTTATAAATTATTATTAATTCAATTTATTACTTATTATAAGTAGGTAGTGATTTGCATTCGGTTCAAAGTGCCGATGGCGAAAAGTGGTTTCCTATTTTAGGTAGTTTTATATCTAAATTTACATTAGTCTTAAGGTAACTTTAAACACAATTAAATAATATATTTGTCTAGTCTTGACCTTGATAGTAGGCAGATATATAAACATTTAGAAAATAAGCTCCAGCCTAAATTCGTTTGTTTTGACGGCAACTGAATATAGATTATTAACAATGGTTGGATAATAATAAATTAAAATAGCATACTTAGATAAATAATTTATAGCACTTTAATCATAATAGTTGTTCCTCGTTAGGTATTTTATGCTTTATTTGATATCTACATAAAATTTCACAATAACTGATATGTAAGACAATGTTCCAATACCTATTTAGATTTATTGAATGTCCACTACATGGATAATTTTATTGATTGTGATCTGATTAGCTCGGTTTTAGCATATTGTTATTAGCATCTAGCGAAATTTTAAAAAATAGGCAAAATAAACTTTGTAATTACTAAAAAAAAATAAAAAGCACACTTTCGATGTAAGAAAAGGAAATAACACAGTTTTGTTCTTTCTATTTTTCAATAAAAAATCATGAACAGAAATAAAATTTGAGAATTTCCGTTTAAAAAAAATAGTTTTGCTATTTTACTTTCGATTTTGGCTTTAGTCAAGAGATCCTAACAAATTAACAAATTATGTGTAAAAATGTGAATTCAATTCCAAAAAATATACTTTACCATTAATTTCCACCTAATAAACGAAACAAAGGTTGAGACAGGGAACACCCTTTTCACTTCAAGTCTCGAATAGTTTTACTTAATGAATCTTTTTTTGCTCAAGGATATTTTACATATTTTTGAAACGTTAGTTTAGTAGTATTTTTTAATCACTCTGTATAATTATTTTTGCTTATGTTATTAATTATTATATTTACTTGAATCCCTATCATTCTTGAAAAAAATGTCTCTTTGCAATTTGACCATTTTTAATATTTGTCCGAGTCTTATATTTATTATTCGTGTTTGGAAGGTCTGCATCTGTCAATAAATAATATTAATAATAATAATAAGTGAATATCTCCTAAATTTTAAGTTTTGGTATATGGTATGCTACATAAAATGATATTAGAGCTTACGGTATAATCCAAGAATATAAAAATATATAGGATGGAGGTGTAAAATTGCATGATAAGATATTTGAACTATCAGGTACAGGGTGAGGCGCGTAAATAGTCATGATTTTTAAAAATTATAGTATTAGAGCAAGATTTTACCAAGGTTTTTGATAAAACACACAGAAATAAAAAGATGTACAAGATATTAGAACTACAATATACAGTGTGTCTCTCTCAGATTCTACTATTTCTGGTTATAGCGGAAGTGGTATAAAAACGAAAATATTTTAGTTGCATAGAGTAGCACCATGAAAACCCATATACACAAAATTGCCTAGCTGTGCTTTTGGAAACTATTATATTTATGAAAACATTAATTGTAAATATATTGTAAAACTGGCTCTTGTTTACGGCTACGCACGCATGGGCCCTCACTTTTTGTCGCCGTCTCCCTCTGCGTAGTATTTTGCAAATACTTAAGGCCTTCCATCATGCTTACCTCGGGTTATCTTACATAGATACAAGTAACTCTGCTCACTAGACCAGGCTAGGCCGTTTATTTGGTTAGCTTCTTCATATTTTAAAGGGTTGTTAGTATTTGTTATTGTATTAGTAGTGTATTTTCTCTTAATATGTGATACTATATTTATGCACACGATTATTTGTGTTGTTGTGGTATGACTCTTTTGTTATCAGTGTTTTCTAGTGTTTGATTGTGCTTTGTGCAGCATTAGATGGTTCTTTTGGCATTTCTGAATTATTTATTAGTAGTTTATTTTTCAACAAAAGTGTTTACAATAGCATTTTAGTTTTAGAGAGGATCAGGAGTGTAAATATAGTTCAAGGAGGAGTGTTTTGGGGTCTGTAGGAATTTGTTGTTAAGAGATTAGATACGGTTGGATTAGTGCATCGGACAAGGGTATTGGCGAAATTGGGGATGGGTCTGTGTAGGATAAGGTTCCGTCTCTCTCACTAACCTACCGTCTCTTTTCAACTTCCGACTATCTGCCCTAACTTTATCCCACTTTCACTACATTTTTCCCCACCATCTCAACATTTTCTCCTACTTTTCCACCATTTTCCCACATTTCCACTATCTTCTCCTACCTTCTCACCTCACTCTCGCTTTTCTACCTCAAGTAAAACTTTTCCGACGTCCAACCGTTTTAGACTAATTGCAACGTCAATATTAGCGCAAAATGTGGTCGGACGATTACTTAAACATATAAGCAGCGCTACATCGATGGGACGATGTTGTTGCAATTTCATAAACTGTAAGGCTAATTTTAGTCATCGATTAACGTTTGTTAGACATTGCTTGATTGGTAGTCATACTTGGTTAAACGTCGGTAATTAACCAAATATGATGGAGCCCTGATTCCTCAATTGACCGACGTTGAATTGACGTCAGCAGCCAACTTATTTATGAAAATCTTTATATATTGCATATATCTAAGCATTGTTAGTATTATTACTTTATCCCATATGAACCATAATACAGAATGCACTCTCATAAATACCCTACAAACACTAAAGGTCGGCCTTCCAGCGGGCCGTCACGGGGCCAGAAGTTTGATTTCCGGCCTAACGATGGCTCGCTGATGGGCCAACCTTTAGTGTTTGTTGGGTAGTTGGAGTAAGTAATCTTGACCACATTAGAATTGCAAAAGCATCATTAGTAAGTAATATTTGGGGTTCCCAAACATTCCCTTTCCAACTTTTGGGTGGTCCGATTTATGGAGACCGACTTACTATACCCAACGTAATTACTAGTATATTAGGTACTTGAGTTCAAACTGAAATAGGGTGGATTCCAACGTGGAACCAATTTTAATTTTATTGGCCGAATTAATGTACAAATATGTTGGACTATCGTTGTGACTACGTCCAACACCAACGTTGGGTTGCCAGTAACAACGTTGATAAGACCAGAGGGAATACGTAGGTATAGTTGAAGTAATCTTAATACGGAGCCGTTATGCGGGGCGAGAGGAATGAAATAGGCGGCAACTAGATCTCCCGTCTTTACTCCACTTTTGCATTAAGTGAGAGAGAAGATACCGGCCATTCGATGTCGGCTATCTGGCGTAGCCTGTGGGAGAGTACATTATGAGTGTGTTGTTTAATCCAGGACTGCAGTTAGAGACACCGCAGTCGAGCTTATACTGACGGGGTGAAGATATAATTCGATAATTAGGTACTTTATATTTTTGAAAATAATTTTAGTAAGTTTTGTTACCAATTCATAGCAATGTCTTGGGGGATATTGTAAGTGTAATATTACAAAAAGTAAACGAGCGAACAATATAGTTAAATCCGGCTCTGCGTTCTTGCCTCACAACGTCGTTCACAAATGCGATTGCTTCAACTATAAAATGTAGAATTATTACTAGGGATGATAATTGAAAATGTATTTTCTGCCTTTGGTGTCATTAAACAAACTCGAAAATATCGAAAATTATATATTATTGAAGTAAAATTTTGGCAGACATACGAAAACTTTTTTTTAGTTATTATAGCATTAAGCAAATTGGAAAATATCGACAATTCTATGAAAAACAAAATTTCAAAAATACCTATCTCACAAATTTACAAATATCCGAGCTAATATCATTAAAATGGAATTCTCATGGGAATATAAAATTAAAACAATTTTACCCCATTCGTCAAATTAAAATAAATGATAGTACGCTGTTGTTCGTAAAACACATGTATTTTTTTTAGATGTGCTCCGTATAAATTTAAACCAAAAATAAATAATAAAGTAACGTAACATCTCGTCACGTTCACTTGTAGACACACATATAGATCTTCTTATGTTGATTCGAGTCCGACGTACATACATACCGAAAGTGCCATTGTAGTAGCTTCCCGCAGACTTTGCGCACGTCACAAATCGCACACAGCCAAGAGAAAAATGAATACAAAGCATACCGAACACCAGTTTATTCTCCTGTCAGAGTCGAGGAATATAAATTTTGCAATTGTTGCCTTTGACAACTTAATATCAAGTTTTAGCATTCGCATAATACAAATACGTAACCTACCTACTTACCTAAAGAAAATCTCTGAATTTTAAATCGTGAAGAGAAGGATTGTGAGAATGCCTTATATATTATACTGTCTACAAAAGGTCATATAATTTAGATATGGCAATAATAAGAAAATCTCGGTATATGTATGGATATTGTTAAGGCTTTAGATATGCCAATATATAAAAATATTTATTATCATTTTTAAAGAAATGAATATTTATATAAACGAAAAAATTAAATGTAAAAAAATAAACATTTCAAAAACAAGCTTTTATTACTATTATTTAGGTGTCTTAAAACAAAAAAAAAGTTATGTTGAATTACTTGTTTCAAAAGCTTGTCGTGCGCGAAAAATTTAAAGCGTTATTTTTGTCTGACAGATATTGTAAGTACGTAAGGCAGTTTTTTCCTGTTCACGCGACAAGCTTTTAAGACAGGTAGTTCAACACAATTTATATTTTTCGTTTTAGTACACCTAAATAATAATAAAATCCTGTTTTTAAAAAGTGTTTTTTTAAATTTAATTCAATTTCTAAATTTTTAATTACTTAATTCGCAGATTTTGGTAACCATTTGTAATTTTACTTTATTAGCTGCTATAGAAACAGAGCTGGGCACTACTTCAAGTAAAAGTAGTATAAATTGTACTTCAATTACTTTTATTACTTGAAGTATTTTACTTCAAATACTCGAAGAAATGAGTACTTGGTACTTGATACTTGCAGATATTTTAGAATAGTACTTAGTACTTGTTAAACGAAATTACAATACTTAAAGTACGTTACAATTTACTTCAAGTATTTAAAGTACTTGATTTCAAAATGAACTCTTGAATTTATTAAAACAAGCAATACCTTGATATAAATTCGAGTTTTGGCCAATACTTAATCTTGAGTATAGTTGGTGAAGATTCTCACAGTTTCGCGTACTGTGATCGTGCAGTACATTGTTTCTTACTAATGAACCTTCCTATTTTTTTATATTTATTATAACAAGAAATATATAAAGAGAAGGGAGCGTTAAAATGGATAATTCAGATATTTGTTTACAGGGTGTTCTGAGATGAGCCCCTACCATACATCTAATAATTTTTTCTGGATTATAAATATTTTATTACTGAATTGATTTACCCCAAAACATCAAACCATAACTTATATTTGACTAGGCTAATCCATAATATGCTAATTTAAGAATTTCCGGCGATACTGTATTGCGTAACTGTCTGATGATAAAGCAAGTGTTGCTTAACTTTTTTGAAAGAGCATCGGTGTGTTGTTCACAGGTAAATTTTTGGTCTACTATAGTGCCAAGAAATGTTATCCAATTTGTTTGTTCGATGGTCTTATGATTTACTTTTATTAGAGGGCTAAAGTTATGGTTTATGTTCTTTGGCAAAAATGTCTTAGTTAAATGCAATACTAATCCATTATCCAAACACCACTCATCAAATTCGTTGGTGGAAATGTTAGCCCTAGATACTGCATTTGCAAGATGCTTTTCAGCTATTAATATTAGTGTCATCAGCATACATAATTACTTTTTGGTTGTTGATGCAAGAGTGTATCATGACATTTATAAATATAATAAAGAACAGTGGTCCTAGAACTGAGCCCTGAGGAACACCCATCCTAATAGCTTTTCCTCCAATTTACTAGTGTTTATAACCACTGTTTGCTTTCTGTCTTGTAGAAATGAGGCGATCCAGTGATTTGCACATCCTCGGACAATTTCTCCAGCAGAAGATTGTGATCGATAGTATCGAATGCTCTGTTTAAGTCAAAAAATGCAGCAATTGGACACTGCTTATTATTTAGATATCTAATATATCAAAATCTCGTGTTACAGTGTTTGCTATCGAACTCCTCCGAAACGCCTTGACCGATTTTTATGAAATTTTTGGTCTATATTTGGTAGGTCTGAGAATAGGTCGTAGGCTATTTTGTATACCCCTAGGTGATAAGGGTGGCCCTATCCAGAAATTTTATTTTTATTTTTTGGACAAAAATTTATAATTTATATGGCAAAACAACGTTTGCTGGGTCAGCTAGTAATCATATATACTGTTACAAAAATCAGTTAGAGCAGTGGATGTAGATTTTTTCTGTCTGAATCCGTTTTGACAGTTATGTAATAGATTGTGAGTTTCGACAAAGTTATTTAGTCTCGAGTTAAAAGCGAAATCTATTATTTTTGCTAATTGATTTTGCAGACATACACTTCAATAGTTACACATATCTTCTCTGGATCCTTTGTTTTTAAATATAGCTACCGATTTGGATGTCTTAATCGGACTTGGATATTGTCCTGCATCAAAAGATTCGTTTAGTATGTATGACAATGGTTCACTTATTAAATCTTTTACAGCTTTAATTGCTTTTCCATAGATTTCATCAATACCTGAGGATGGTTTCAGCGTGGTTCTCATAATAATGCTTTCAATTTCATGTGGGGTAGTTGGATATAGATAAAATGAATGATGGTAATGTGAAGATTAAGTTTAGTTTATCTCTTCGGCTTATGATTAGTCATATCCAAAAAAAATCATTAAAACTGTTACATATGTCATTTAATTTAGTTGTTTTTTTGTCATTTATATTCAATTGACTAGCAGCGCTTTTGCTTGATGTACGTACCTTTTGCATCATTAATAATTTTCCAACTTTCTTTTACCACATTTTGTGCATTGCGTAATCTCTCACTGTTATAGTTATTTTTAGCTTGTTTAACCTTCTCCTTATATAAAGTCTTAAATTGCTTATATCTAACTTTAAGGTTCACATTAGTACTGATTTTGACTATTTTGGCCATTTCTCATAACATTTTATGCATTTCTTTAATTTCTGTTGTAAACCAAACTTTTTACTTTTATTTATTTTATCACCAACTTTTTTTATTAGGAAAAGCATTATTATAGTGATACTTAAAAGTTGTATAAAAAGCATCAAACTTTTCATCCAAACTAGTGAAATTATGCATTTCTGTCCATTGCTCGTTTTTGATAAGTTTTAAATGTTAGTAAATTTACCTCGGAAATATCAATATGTCAATGCTGAATTTTGTCCAGCACGTCAGCGAAACCACAAAGAACTCTCGATCTATTAAACACGGGAACGAGGACACACCAACTACTGATGCAAAAAATTGATAGTGAGAGGAATTACCTACATGTATCACTAAGCCTTCAGCCAGAAGGAGAAAACATAACAACTCAACCATACATCAACGCCATGAAGAATTTAGGAAAACAAGTAGCGGACTATATAGACTGGCGGTACATGACCAGTCAGGTGCAACGTTTTTAAAATGCATGCCAATCATATATATGAATGAAATTACCATGAATATGCCAGAAATGCAAATTTTAGGCAGTCGTCGCGTGCACAAGGGGGTGCAAATCGGTTTTTTTTGTGTCTTTTTTTTGGGTTTTATTTTTTTATTTTTTTTAATGGATGCCAATAGTGCCAAACGAAAAGCCTTCAAAAAAAATCCAAAATCAAAATCATCCAAAATCAAGAACACCAAAAAATTTTACGATTTAATGTGCACATTAACAGTTGTTTTGAGCGCGGAAACTGCATGCCAATGAATTTACGCTGGATTTTTTTTCACGGCTTTTCGTTTGGCACTATTGGCATCCATTAAAAAAATAAAAAAATAAAAACCAAAAAGAAGACACAAAAAAAAACCGATTTGCACCCCCTTGTGCACGCGACGACTGCCTAAAATTTGCATTTCTGGCATATTCATGGTAATTTCATTCATATATATGATTGGCATGCATTTTAAAAACGTTGCACCTGACTGGTCATGTACCGCCAGTCTAATATACAAAACAACGACGAACAAATTGAAATAACTATGAGCATATCTGACGAACCAACTGAATAGGAGAGAAACTATGAAGGGTAGAATTAAAATGGCATACAGTGTTACAAGAGCAATAGTATCGTTCATCGAGAAAACAAATCATTCTAGGCGAGGCCACCCACATCAAATCATGGGCCCCGGTACCAAATTCACTGGCGGACCCCCGCGCTTAATAATTGATGAGTGAGAGGGAGACATTTAAGAAAAAATTGTCACAATCTGTGGCGGGCCCCTAGGACAACAGGCTCCCGCGCTTAATAATTGATGGACGGGGGGGGGAGAGAAATTTTTGTCAAAATGGAGAATAATAATCGAGAGGATCATAAACTAGGCAAGGACCAAGCATACTGGCAAAGAAGAGCGAGAGAAAAAATGTATACTAAAAGAAATCGCAGATATATGCTCTACCAGAATCAGAAACGAAGGAATCGGAAGACTCATAAGAAGAAGATTT
Source organism: Rutpela maculata (assembly GCA_936432065.2). Taxonomy (NCBI): domain Eukaryota; kingdom Metazoa; phylum Arthropoda; class Insecta; order Coleoptera; family Cerambycidae; genus Rutpela; species Rutpela maculata. The sequence continues at coordinate 27,134,375 of OW386291.2, forward strand.
GTAGAATCTGTTATGGGTTAATTTTCGCTTATAAATTTAGTATATATTAAACTTTAATTATGCTTAATACCGAATGCCTACTAAAATCTCTCTTGACCGTATGCTATTCTCCATATGTCACTTCGAATATATGGTTGTTAGCAAATGTTTCTTCCTCTCTTACCGTCTTGTAACAAATGTTTTGATGAAAGAATATCACATTTGTTAAATAGCTTCTATCACATATAACATTACTATATGTTACTAATGTAAATATAGCTTAACACTGTTTTCTTAAAATCACAAAACCTCTTATCTACCAATGATTGTCATAGAGTTATAAATCAACCTGTATTCAAGTAATTAAAGGCTTTTGTTTCCCCTTATAAAAAAATGTTGGACGCGGAGAAAATTAAAATCTCGTGTTAAGAGAATAAGTCTTTTTTCATTCAAAGCGTGCTGCATGAAAATGTATTCTAATTTTGGACCACCACGTATGAAATTTCGCTTTGATATGTAAATCACACCGTAACTCTACCCCGATATCTATATTTTTAAAACGTGCTGTGAACATATGCGTATTATGTGGTTTTAAATTGATTTTTGGTTTATAAAACAAATCTTTTTTATTTTTGCAGGTGCTTGGCTTAGCCGCTGTTGTTCACCCAGTCAGTAGTTACGAGCATTTTAACGACACGTTGCACGAATCTCGTATCAGACGAAGTTCTCGTAGGCGACACTTCCACGAGGGCAGGTAAATTTTATTATTTTTTCTTTTTTGCGCAACGTCAGGTCTCAAACAGGAGTTCTACAATTAAGAGATCACATGCGATCTATGTTTCCTGTGTTTATTTTTTTCATGTTCCAGTATTTTTTTATACACTTTCGATCGACGTTTCCGGCTGTTTTACAAAACAGATACATTCTGTTTCTTATACTGGGTGTCAACGAAATCATTAGAGTTGTCAAGGTATAAGACTCAAATTTGGCAGGGGTACTGTACCGGATGTAATACGAACGTGGTATACCTCCAATTTTTTCTTTACCTTTCAGATAAATTGCACAGGGACACAAAATTAAAAAAGTGGTATTTTTCTAGTATTCCATATGTATTTCGACATGCGGAACACGAGTCAGGTGTCCGTTTAGCTCTATTGGCCACATTTTTTTGTAAATTGCGAAAATAACCTAAAAAGAAACTCATAATTTAGGTTATTTTCGCGATTTACTAAAAATTGGTGGGTAACGGAGCTAAACGGATACCTAATTCGTATCAGCATGTCAAAATACATAGAGGTTACTCAATGGAGTCCCAGAAACAGATCACTTTTCACTTTTTTTTGTATCTGTGTAATATATTCGCATACGCGATTTTCTAGAAAATGGCGGAGGATCCGGTGATACCACATTACACAGACACACACACAAAAATAGGTCTGTTTCTGGGACTCCATTGGGCAACCCCTATTAGTCCAGTCGAATTAGACATCATAAAAAATTTTGCGTACTGCGGACTTTTTTCTGTGGAAGTTGTTTAAGAGGGCATAATAAGCAAGCACAGAAAACTACACCCTGCTACACCATGTGCGTCCCCTATTTTTAGAGGTTGAAACTTTGAAATTTTACTTATGTATCCATATCTGTTTCCCTATTGCCCGTAGGGCTCTTTCCCAAGTTACACTTTTTGAAGATTCATCCCTCCTCTACATAATATATATATATTACACATTTGCCGTAGGACAAATGGTTTTGGCTGTACGAGGCCGGAAAGGTCGCCCTGTCCGAATTTTCTATACAGGACAAACGGCTATTATTTCCAATCTACAATACTATACATACTAATGCCCTTAAGGAGGGATGATGATTTGTGACAAAACTTTCATCGAATACCGCGCGGTTTTCATGATACGGGATGTTGAAATTTTGAAAACCCCTTTTTTTTAAGAAAAAGTGAACCTACTTTTTTTCGCTCATTTTTCTTTCATGCATGTACGACCCTAATATAACAAAATTTACGTTGGTTTCATTTTAATACAATCGTTGGTTTAGGAGCTAGACAGCAAAATATGCCAAAAATGGCTATTTTTTTGGTATTGTTGCATTAAAAAAACCAAAACCAATATAATTCTGGTAAATGTTTTTGTTTATCCTAAAAGTCCAATTCATTGCGCATAGAAAATGTGTTTTTAAGTAGGATCAACGCTTATTGTGTAATAACAATTTATGTCATGTTTTCTCCAGTCTCCTTTTTCACAATTTTTTTTTGCGGCCTTATGGTTCATAGTAGGGCAGAAAGCACTATACACGTGGACAGGGCACATAATAGGGTGTTAAAGGTGTTAAAATGCGATAGGACGTACCGTTTTCGAGTAAAACGCACTTGTTTGGTTATGTTTGCTTTGAGTTTTCATTGTGTTCTGAATTGTGATCTGATAAATAAATTCTACATTTTGGTGTTTTCTTTCTTAGGAGTTTGTTTTTTTAAATCATTTTCCAATGGAATGGACATATAATAGCTGTTTCTCGAGGAAGGTAAAATTACTGTGGATTTTGTTATAGACACAAAATAAGTTGCAATGATGATTCGAGACAAGCGTGAACCTTCAAATAGGGGAGTGAAAACCACCTATTCCGTCAGAGTCCCTTCATTTTTTGATTAGCAATGTCCCTCATAAACAGAAAAGGCAAGTAGCGACACATAGTTTTATTTTTTCGTAGTAAGCGGTGAGTATTTACTAGTCAGTCGATGAAAAGTGTGATCTGAAATATTTTTTGCAAACAAGTGCGTTTTACTCGAAAACGGTACGCCTATCGCATTTTAACGACAGATGTGAGATGTGCCCTGTTCAGGTATACATTGCTTTCTGCCCTACTATGAACCATAAAGCCGCAAAAAAAATGTGAGAAAGGAGACTGGAGAACACATGACATAAATCGTTATTACACAATAAGTGTTGATCCTACTTAAATACAAAAACACATTTTCTATGCGCAATGAATTGGACTTTTAGGATAAACAAAAACACTTACCAGAATTATACTGGGTTTGGTTTTTTAATGTGACAATACCAAAATAGCCATTTTTGACATATTTTGCTGTCTAGCTCCTAAACCAACGAATGTATTAAAATGAAACCAACGTAAATTTTCTTATATTAGGGTCGTACATACATGAAAAAAAAATGAGCGAAAAAAAGTAGGTTCACTTTTTTTATAAAAGGGCTTTTCAAAATTTCAACATCCCGTATCATGGAAACCGCGCGGTATTCGATGAAAGTTTTTTCACAAATCATCATCCCTCCTTAAGTGCATAAGTATGTGTAGTATTCGCCCAAATTCGGACAGCGCGACCTTTCCGGCCTTGTATAGCCAAAACCGTTTGTCCTACGACAAATGTGTAATATATATATATATATATATATATATATATATATATATATATATATATATATATATATATATATATATATATATATATATATATATATATATATATATATATATATATATATATATATATATGTAGAGGAGTGATGAATCTTCAAAAAGTGTAACTTGGTAAAGAGCCCTACGGGCAATAGGGAAAAAGATATGGGCACATAAGTAAAATTTCAAAGTTTCAACCCCTAAAAATAGGGGACGCACATGGTGTAGCAGGGTGTAGTTTTCTGTGCTTGCTTATTATGCCCTCTTAAACAACTTCCACAAAAAAAAGTTCGCAGTACGCAAAATTTTTTATTATGTCTAATTCGACTGGAGTATATGTATTTCGACATGCTAAATATGAATCAGGTATCCGTTTAGCTCCGTTACCCGCCAATTTTTAGTAAATCGCGAAAATAATCTAAATTATGAGTTTTTTTTAAGTTATTTTCGCGATTTACAAAAAAATAGTGGCCAATGGAGCTAAACGAATACCTGATTCATATTCAGCTAGTGGAGTACCAGAAAAAAAAATATTTTTTTATTTTGTGTGCCTGTGTTATTAAAACCTGGTAGATCGTCTGTACTTATTAAACCACTCTTTGACACATATTATTTTTTTCTACTTCCGGTTAAAACGGTTCGATTTTCAAATGGAACGCCCTTTATATTATTACATTCTTTGATTATACATGACTGGTACTCTGGTTTTATTTGAAAAAATCGAGTTTCATCCAAAAATTCATTTGGAAGAATCTTGTTTGCTCATAAATCACATAATTTAATATTTCCGACGTGATTTCGATTTTTTCTAGTATTACATGGATTGACTGGAATAAATTATGGCACACTTAACCTAAAAAATAAAAATTGAATTACAAGAAAGCTTGATATTTGAAATTTCATTCATTTGGTATCATTTTATTCAGAAAATCCTGTAGAATTCAAAGATGTAATAATATACAGGATGCTCCATTTGAAAACCAAAAGTTGGTACCACTTGCTCTGAAACCGGAAGTAGTAAAAAAATAATTTGTGTCAACAAGTGACGCTTATCAAGTACAGACGAAAAGTACCAAGTATCAGTAATATATCTGCAAAAGTAAAGAAGAAATTGGGAGTATACCACGACACTAAAAATAGCCAATTTTTCATTATTTGAGGCTAATCACTTCCGGTTTTCCCGGAAATGACCAAAACTTTGAAATTTTAAATTTTCTACATTTTTGAATATGGAGACTATTTTAAGTATGATTGCAAATTTAAAAAAAATTAATGACTGCTTGATTCTTAAAGCCCATTTTTATTTTTGCACCTAGAGAGCTGTGAATGCACTCCAATAATTTTAATGAACCATAACGATAAGAAAAAAATGTAAGCATGAGATTTTTCGAATTAGTTTAGTACGATCAACCAAAATTTCCAAAATCGCTAATTTGGAATTAAGTCAAATGGCAACATCTTTTAGATACCCAGTAGTTAAATACTAATTTTCACGATAAATCTGTTGGTAACTAACTTCAAATCGAAAATCAGTTTGATATTAACCCAAGCACATAAATTCTTTGGTGAATAATAATAAATAAATCAGGTACCTCGTAGAAATTTAATAAAACTTTCATTTTGTCAACAAAACAACGCTGTAAATAAAAAGCGCGCTGTATAAACAAAAATATGTTTGTATTATTAACTTAATGAGGGTTTATGTTGTTTTTAATTGTTAAATTGCTGTTATTATTTAAAATGTATACAAGGATCATGGGGTACACACAAGTTATTGATTCTTGGGGAACGCCACAAAATTAGAGAAATACCGTAGAATTGTATGCCCAAAGGTATCCAAACAGGCGTCATCCATGTTTTCAATATTTCCCAATTATGGAGAAAGAAATCAGAAATAGAACTGATAACAATCGTAACATTTTTATCGTTGATGAAGCAATAAATATCAATGTTTTGGCTTTTGTCCTACTGCTTCTACTAGAGAAATTGGCCACGAGGTGCAAATAAGTTATGGGTCAAGCAAGACATATTCTCAAAAACATGGTTACCGTTCGTTTAAATATTATTACCAAATTACCAAATTACATTTTCTTTATTTTATTTAACTGTGTTGAGCATGTCATTTTTATTTCAATATTTCAGTTTACAATCAAAAATATATATACATTGCGCCACATACTCGCGACTGATCGCGAAAAGTGCCACAACGACCAGGTGTTTCGGCAAACGAAATTCAAGCTCATGTTATTTTAGTTTACTAAACCGTCTCAATTAGCTCAATCGTATTGGAGTGTACCATATCAGAAGATTTCATATTAATAAAATGAATTTTATTTTAAAGACGAAATGAAAGTAATAATTCTTAAAATGCAGGGAAAATAAAATAAAAAACCCTGCTTTAGGTGTCAAATTCTTAAAAACATTTATTTGCCATGGATGACAAATCATTAGATGCTTATGGATTTCAACAAGGGGTCAAGAGGGGTAGAAGGATTGATGAAAAAGGTAAGGGGTTTCGAGGGAGGGTGTTTTTTAAGAGTGTGTGTTTTTCAGGGAAAAAAGTGACGTCAGTCTAATAGAGGAGTGTCATATACTGGAAGTCGTTCGTGTATTAGTTTATGTGTATGTGGTACGTTGTCTCGTCTTCGTATGTTTGCAATATTTTTTGTCAACTGTGAGTTTGTTAGTTTGTAAGTAAAGAATCTCTGTGCTGTTTCGTCGATGTATTCTCGCATCATTTGCACCCCCGTAATCCCATGCAGTTCAGCGATGGTAATATACCTATAGGGGAGTTAGTGAATAGACGCAGCAACTTGTTTTGTGTCCTTTGAAGACAGAGGTACTGTGCGTCAGAAATTAAATTCCATGACGCACAGGCATATGAGTATTGACCTAAAAATTACCTTATATAAACATAGTTTATTTTCTATAGTAAGCTTGCTACGTCTATTGACCAATGGGTATAATTTGCCGAGAGCTGCATAAGTTTTGTTTTTAACCTTGGTTATATGGGGTGCAAAAGAGAGTCGAGTGTCTAGTGTTAGTCCTAGTAAATTGACTGTTTTCAGTTCAGTGATGTCATGGTTGTCTAGTTTTAGTTTTGTTATAGTACGTATGCTTGTGAATTTTCTGTGGAAGGTTATGACCTCCGATTTGGAGTGGCTGATCATAACCTTCCACAGCTTGTAGTATTTTAGTAGGTTTAGTGTGTGGTATCGTATTTTTTGAGTTGCAGTCTGTGCGTAGAAACTATTTGCGTATATTGTCGTATCGTCTGCGTATAGTAGAAGATTGGTAGAAGGATGTGAAGGAATATCTGGAATATAAAGGTTGAACAGGATTGGAGAGAGGACGGGCCCTTGAGGTACCCCCGCTGAAAGTCTATAGGATTCTGAATAAGTGTTATTCACCCTCACCATTATTCTCCGGTCCCAAAGGTAATTCTTGATAAGAGCAACCAAATACCCGGGCGGTCCACAAACGTATTGTAGCTTGTAGACTAGCCCGTTATGCCAAACGGTATCAAATGCGCGTTCAATATCTAGTAGCAACATAACAGTACACTGCTTCTTATTGTATGAGTCAATTACATCCTGCACCACTTTAACCAGCGATAGCGTAGTACTATGTCCCTCCCTAAAGTCAAACTGCTCCACCGGCAGCAGGCGGTGTTTCTTAAGTTTTTTATGAAGAAGTCGCAACACAGTCGGTAGCTGCGAGGATCATGCGGCGGCTTATTTGGCTTCAGGATGGGATCACTATCCCCAGTTTCCATGATGCAGGGAAATATTGCAGTTTAAGCATCGAATTAAGGATGTAGGTAAACTGGACGAGGGCTTTTTGGGGAAGGTTTTTGAGAAGTATATTGGGAATATTATCAGGCCCAGGTGCCTTTAGATTTGGTAAAGTTTTCAAGATGTTTTATTTTTCTTGAATTTTTGAAAGTTTTCTGGGGGGGTTGGGATAATGTGTAGGGATTTGTCTGGCTAGTCTTGTAATGTTTTCGTGTTCTTCAGTTTCGTTTGGTGGTATTGTGTTAGTTAATTGTAGATAACTTGCAAGTAAATTGGTTTTCTCAGAATCGTTTACGTAATATATATTGTCTTTAATGAGTGTAGGCAGATCATTATAAGTTGCACCAGCAATTGTACGAAGATGATGGTAACTGAAGATTAGTTTATTGTGAATGGTTACTTTAACACAATACCGCTAACCCGAATTTTGTCGAGTCAAGATTCACCAATATTTACTAATAGGCCAGTCACCGAGACACAAAAATCGCGTTAGGTAGCAAAAAATTGCACTGTTCTGATTTTTTTGGGAAGTTGTTAGGATAGATATCAATAGTGTAAAACCAAGTTTGCAGTTTCGAAAGATTTGTGGTAACTGCGTGGTGCTCGAAAAACCTTGAAATTTTCGGACTTTTTCAGTTTCTGGCTTATACCTTCTGAAAGGTGCATCCTACACTTTTAAAGTAAACAAAATTTGCTACAATTTGAGCGCAACCGCAGCGCCGTAGATACAATAGGTCCCGAGATACACCACTTCAAAAAAGTTCGACATTGTAGTTTTAGCCGTCTTCCGAGCAGGATATCGACTAAAACACTCATCTTACGAGGAAAGTCATGGAAAATGAAGCTATAGAGCAGTTATTTTGCTTCAATTTAAGCACAAGCGAAACCCTGTAGGGCCAATACTTCCCTTGTTATCTGGAAAGAACGAAAAATTAAGGAAATCGGATTTTTCAGGAAATGGAGCATGACGAATTGCAGAACTTTTGTAAAGGATAAGAAAGACATAACTCAGTGGAAAATGGTTTATATCATGCAAAATGAAGTTGAGTACAATTAATAATAAGGTATAAATTTATCAAAATTGTATAAAAATTATGTTTATAGTTTGGGGGACCTGGGACGTGAAATGATGAACGACCTCAACTGACTCCTGCAATATAAATAGACAACACAATGTAAATAAGTATTTATGAAATGCGTAGTCAATTTTATAATAAATTACAACGAAGAGGTAGGTATGTAATATTAGACTTACCTTTAGCAAGACAGTCGTGTTCTTTTGGAAGGCCCAGGTTCGTCAGACGACTCTTCTTGGGGCTCCAGAGACTCCTCTGTTGTCGGATTAGAACTATAATCCGGTCAAGTTAGCCTTAAAAATGGGGGTACCCTTGCATAAATTCCCAAGAAGCTGAAAATTTACGTGAACGTTAGTGAAAAGTCCCCATTGATCCCGTGTGTGTAAAAAATTTTATGCGAGGTCAAAGTTCGTAAAAATGGGTTTTTTGGATTTTTTAGCGAAACGGTTAGTTTTATGATAAAAATAGTTTAGACAAAAATTGTAGATCTTTCAATTCTCTACAAAAATGCACTTAAACTTTTTTCCTAAAATTCACCTTTTTTTTTGAGAAAAAGCCATTCTAAAGTTATATTCTTCATAATATGCATACGTTTCCACGCCACCTATGAGGTAGTGTACTTAGCGCGTCTTTTTTAATGTGGTTTCCTCGGTAGGCCTACTCCACGGTCTTTTTATTGAAGTTTAATATAATATTAGGTCTTCTTCTTCTTCTTCATCTTCCTGAGTTGACATAAATTGTTCAAACAGCGATACATCAGTTGTTTCGTCGTTGAAGTAAGGATCATCTTCTGTTGGAGATTCAGTATTTGAACACGACTGGCCTTGACAGCTGGTGCATGCTGGTGAGCAAAGTAAGCCTACTTTTTTGCAGCCGCATTTCGAATGACACCCCTTTTTGCAGTTACAAAAAATAGTATTAAGGAGCTTTCCTGGTGCCGGTGGAAGTAGAGTGTGGATTGGTTCCAATACATTATTAATTAGCTTCCAACCCCATTCTTCTGGGTCCAGTTGATTACCAAGCCACACTTGAACCTGGTAATATACTCGATAAAAATGTTGTTGAGCAGCAGCCGAGGTTGGAGGAAGACAAGCTAATTGAACCCTTTTTTTATTACGTGTATGTTTTGCAAAAGATACGTAACTTATCTATGGAAGTAATATTTTTTGGAGCTCCATATACAGAAAGAAGAAAGCGAATTCCGTTAAAGTTTTTGTACATCCTTAGCATCTTTCTTTACTCGTGAGTCGCTTACATCAACATGCTGATCTGTTGTATCCATTCTTACATTCGCGAGATCTTCCAATGCTTCACAAACTGTATTCATTGCATGCATACTGTAAACCCATTTGCTGATGACACTCTCTTTAGTACTTCTTCCTCGAGTAATACCTCCATCTATCTTCATAGATTTCATCATTGACTGTTCTATCACCATATCCGTTGAAGTCCCACAACTTAACTTGTTAGAATGTCTAACCGTGAAAAATCCTTCTGTAAATCGTTGGTAAACAGTAGGATCCATAGACTTCATTTAATTTTAGCATGTCTTGCAGATACAAGTGCACAGACTTAGCGTAAGGGAAATGTCCTGATGCGTGGAAATAAGGAAGCATTTCTTTAACAGTGTTCAAGTGAGCTTGCCAATCTCTCATACGTTCGGCTCTTATAAACTCTTTTGCAATTGACACCATGTGAAAATATTGTATCCATAGTTTAGCCGTAGGTTCTCGTTCTTCATATTCTCTCAGCTTTTGGTTAAACTGATGAAGCAATTCTTCAGATGTTTCATCGTCATTTTCAATATTATAAGAAATAGTGTCATTTAATACGTTTTCAATAGTGATGATCTACATCTATGTTGTCATCAAGAACAAGTTCTTTATATATATTATAAATATTATGATTGCTAAAATAAGTTGAAGTAATGTATAAGCTCGCGTAAGCATGGCCATTGAGCATTTTTTCTAATGACTTTGGAGCATAAGTCAAAGAAAGTACTTCCTTCATGCCGCTACCTTGCAGGATGTAACCAATTGCTCCAAAAAACGACATGAGCATATGAAATCCTCCTAACCTGATTATTATCTTCGATAATTTGGACCCTTCAGGTGCAGCTGATACAATTTCTCGAGCTTTTGCATACAGAGGTTGATCAAAAGTAACAACGCATACATCGTGATGGTAACGTTCTGCATTCTCCAATGCACAAAGTAAAGTCGTGTATATAGTACTGTAGTTGCTAGCAGGTTGATGAATAAAAGGTAAAAACGAAATTTTAGATTTTGAAAAATTTATACCATTTTTCGTTAAGTGTTCAATGTGACCATTCCAACCAGGTAACAATAAATTTTTCCATTTGCCATAGAACCATACCACGTCGACTTTTTTGAGGAAAGATACTGTTGTTTCATTTTCATAATCAAAATCAACAACCTGTATTGGAACATGAGCTTTTGCGGCGAAATGAAGTCTGACTTATACAGGCAGATAGTAGACGTACGCTTTTTTTTGCACAGAATAGTACATAGGCAGCGTAGTCATGCATATTATGGAGAATATAACTTTAGTATGGCTTTTTCTCAAAAAAAGTGAATTTTAGGAAAAAAGTGTAAGGACCATTTTTGTAGAGAATTGAAAGATCTACAATTTTTGTCTAAACTATTTTTATCATAAAACTAACCGTTTCGCTAAAAAATCCAAAAAAAACATTTTTGCGAACTTTGACCTCGCATAAAATTTTTTGCACACACGGGATCAATGGGGACTTTTCACAACTTCATTATAATGGTATCCCTAACGTTCATGTAAATTTTCAGCTTCTTGGCAAGGGTGAATGTCTATTTTGACTGGAGTATACTACTAGATACTAGTGATAAAGGGTCGTCGACATCGTCTTCTCCATCCGACTCATCCATGGCTAAGGGAGGAGTATTAGGCAGGTCTTCCCCTGACAAACTTTGCAGAGAGCGGAGCATTTCAGCCCTGCTCTCTGGTAGGAGCAGCTTTCTCCTCCGCCCCTTTCTTGCAGCTGCATGTCAGGAGTTTGAGCAGGGTTAGCGGCGCTGGTTCCTTGGTTGAGGTCACCTGTGTCAGCTCATGCTGGCTCCTTGTCCACCCCCAGTTGGTGGGCTCTTTCTCCCAACCACTTCTGCACCTAGTGGTAGGTTCTGTAGGAATGTTGGGCAGCAGCTTCTTCCATTGGGGGAAGACGAGCGAGGTGGACTTTGGCGTTGGCAGCAGTTCTGACAAATATCCTGTAACGCAGGGCGTGGAGAGAGTCATCTTTTCCTCCCACCATAGAGCGCCACGAGTCATTTGCTGCCAGCAGAGGCTATCTCCTCATGAGTGGCGTCATGGTGGTAGCCGCGTCAAGAAAATGGCCAATTTTTGAAGTGGTGTATCTCAGGACCTATTGGACCTACAAAGCTGCGGTTGCATTCAAATTGTAGCACTTCTTGTCTACTTTAAAAGTATACACTGTGACTTTTTTCGTAGGATGCACTTTTTCGAAATTATCAGCCCGAAAATGAAAAAAGTCCGAAAATTTCAAAGTTTTTCTTGCTACACGCAGTTAGCACAGGTTTTTCGAAGCTGCAAACTTGGTTTTACACTACTGGTATCTATCCTAACAATATCCCAAAAAAAATTAGAACAGTACAATTTTTTGCGACCTACGATGTTTTAAAAAACTGGCCTATAAATAAAATAATAAGATACTGGACGAAAGAAAGCGAATATTTAATGAGGGAAGGTAATTTTTAAGAAACATTTGGGGTCAACGTGTTGGCTGCGATGATTGAAATAAGAATTATTGGACCAGTTTTCTTTTAAGGATCTTTGACGGTGGAGAGATGTTCAGAATTCCTTCAGAACAATGTGAAAGAAAAGTATGAGGACATTTTTTAACATTCTTTTGCATAAAAATTAATGATCGCATACATGAAACACTCTGTATCATTTCAATATGTATGATTGTCGGCTTGAGGGCTTACGTGGGTCAGTCTTCCTTCCTGAAACATACTAATTTAGGTTTTCTTTTCAGGTACGACGCCCATTACGACCACAACATTCCACTAACTCTGCCAGGAATGTATCGCGGCCCCCGCGATAATCAAGCGCTTCTCAGACTAGAGACACAGAACAGAAATCGAACGGCTGTAGACTGTTGCCCTACAGTTTTGGAAATGGTGGAGCCAGAAGGCGGTAAGAACCAAGATGGGATCTATGTAGAGCTTTATAGGGATCAAAATTATAGGCAAAGGTTAGTATTTATGATTCTTTTATGCGAATAATTTGGAAATTAACAGAGAGAGGTGTCACGAAAGATATGTGTATCCGGAGGAGGAAAAATAGTCGAGAGTAAAACAGTCACTTTAACCACTAACTTATTCTTATAAATGCCATTGATTGAAAAATAATTTGGCGGTACATAATGCAAAGAAAACAATGCAATCGGGGTGAGTTAAGTTCAGGGATGGGTCGAGGAAACTTTCCACATTTGATAAAAGTCTGTAAAAGTCATATAAATAATATAATTGTATGCACTTACTTGGCATCAAAATGAAGCTTGCATCATCACGAATCAGATTTCACAATAAAATAGCCTATCAATATACCCAATGGAAAGTTAGAAGGAAAACTTCCTGGCAACTTTCCGTTTTGAAAACTCCGAAAGTTACAGGTTTTTCGACACATGATCGTTATTCCTGTGCATATCCCCTCATTTTCCACGGAAGATACCTCAGGGGTTGCTTCAACCCTTTCAAGGGGTGTAAAATTGGCTCGTCAGTACTCCCACCCCCGTTTTCGCAGGAGCTAATAACGATAAAAATATTCATCTACCACCTTCTCCGACTCTCCTGATAAAGATATATGTACAGAAGAAAGAGCAGATGACGATGACGATAATTATGGTGATTTTTATTTTAATTTAATCCCTGAAATTGGTTTAAGCGATTCCAATTCAAATTCGATCACTGAAACGGCGGATGATGATGAAGAAGAGATCGCGTGCGATGTGAATTTTGAGGAATATGAGAATTGTTATGCTATTTGTAAACGACCTAGGTTTTTTTTTTGTAAGCAAATAATTTATTTTGTCATAAAAATATTTTCATGTAATTCTTTGAATAAACAACATTGCCATTGACGACAAAAATTTATTATTCATTACTCCCCCATGAAGAAATCATTATACCCTACTCAGCAACCTACACAATCATCGCTCCAGCGATAACTGCTGGATGAGTGTAAGTTTCCGTGCATTATAAGGGTTGATGAGAGTCGGAGATGAAGGTAAATATTTTTATCGTGATCAGCGTTTGCGAAAACGAGGGAGGGGCTTATTGACTATCCAAAGTGTAATTAATGAATTTTACACCCCGTGGAAGGGTTGAAGCAACCCCCGAGGTCACTTCCACCTTCTCTTCCGTGAAAAATTAAGGAATGCCCAGGAATAACGATCATATGTCGAAAAACCTGTAAATCCTGGAGAGCATGATTTATGGTGAGTGAGAGATGAGGAGGGGTTGGAGCTAAAAATGAATATCTTTTCCGTGATCAGCGACCCCGAAAACGGGGGATACGCGTTTGAACCGCATCATTTTAAAATAAATGATTTTCCACCAATCGGGAGTATTTAATCAACCCCCTAGGCCTGCTGTCTGGATTCCACTTACTCTATAACCCCCTTCCATATTATTTCAAGTGTAACCCGTCGATAAATCACTCCCCAGACCCGTTTATATATTAGTCCACGCAAATTAGACTTTTTAGGAGATAAATTAACTCCTATATAAAAAAGTCTATTTGACAGTCATATTTTGTCACTTTGACAGCGATAAAAAAGGTGCATCGTTTTTATCACGATAAAAATGCCTGTTCCTCAAAAGCAGAGTATATCTAGTAGTTGCACGTCATTTTAAAATCTGTACTGTCGGCTATAATTTTTAAGTCTTGTGGAAACTATACTGTACGATATGAGTCGTTTTGAGAAAATTATAATTATTTTTGATTGTTGTTCGTTCACATATTCTGTCGTTAATTTATCTTGCCAAAAATCACTCGAACTTTTCTTTTATGGATAAATTTCTTTTTAACTCAAAATTTTGCCAATCAGTAATTTTGCTCGAAAAACTGACATTTGACAAAATCGCTCGACCTCCGGTCTCAGTTTTTTCTCATAAAATCACTGATTGGCAAAATTATTTCGTTACAAAGAGAAATTTATCCGATAAAAAAAAAAAGCTCTTAAGATTTTTCTGTTGAACAAATTTATATACAAATTATATTTGGGCTGTGTATAATTCATAGGAGTAGAATTAAGGATCCGAAGAGTTCCCACCTTATCTGTTGATGGAAACACCTTTTTGGGGCGAAAAACCACCCCCAGACGGGACTTAGTTACGGTTATTCTCATTTTTCTTCGGATCCGTCATTTCCACGAAAAACAGGTATAGGAACAAAAATATTCATCATTAAATTCTACACAAAAAAAGTTCTATGGTCGATTTATGTACTCCCCACCGTTTTCTCGCTATCGACGTTCATAGTAGGGGGTAGTTTGGAGCGCTCGGCGAAAAATCGGTGGTACGCGATTTTTCAGAGCGAATATCTCCGAAACGGCTACTTTGACGTCAAAAATGGTTATAATAAAACTTGTAGAGCGGATTCTCTCTCATCTTGTACTTTTCTTTTTTATTATTATTTTTGTTGAATTTTTTCGAGGATACGCACTTTGTAATATGACCTCGTTTCCACACCACCCATGAGGTAAAGAGGTCTCGGTGCGTTTTTTTTGTAAGTGGTTTCCCTTGTAGGCCTATTCCACTGTCGTCATTGTCGGTTTCACTCGTCGATAGGGTTTTCTTCAATCAACTCATCTTCGGTAGGTGAATTTAAGCAGCCTTGTCCGTAACAGTTGGAGCACATGGTTGAGCAGCGCAATCCTATTTTTATACACCCGCATCGTTTCCCGCAACCCATCCTGCAGTTGCAAGATATAAGTTGTAGAACGGAACACGGAGCTGGTGCCTCAGGTGTAAAACTGAGTGAAAGAACGGTGTCAATTTTCTTCCAACTCCATTGTGTCGGATTAAGGTTTATTCCTCTCCATAACTGTGTTTGATGAAAAACCCTATAAGCATGCTGATGAGAAGCGGCAGACGTTGGCGGTAGTCTCGATAATAGTACAGCGTTACTTGATTTCCCAACCAATTTATTGAATGTGAGAAATCTATGTCTATTTAAAGATTTCTCTTTCTTTGGAGCTTTATATAATGCCATCGTGAAACGCTCTCCAGCAGTTGCGACTTCTTCTTTTGTTGATTGAGGGTTGTGAAATATAGGCACAATGTAATCAAAATCTCTTCTGTTGTTAAGTATAGTGACAGTTTGTGCTTTGCCTTTACCGAACAAAGCAGAAGTAGTGTCGCAACCACTAAATGCATGTGTAAACAGCACAGTTTCCTTATAGTTTCGAACTAACACGAAATACGCACCGAGTCGTCGTCGAGAATGGACAATTCATACCTGCCCCCCTTCCTCACATTCCCCAAAACCGGAATCTGTCGAGCAACTTCGACAGAATCCGAAGGTCAAACATAACAGTGCCGTGACGTTTTCAAAGAATTTGGGCAAAAAGAAATAATAAATATTAAAATTATGATAAAAGCGAGAAAATTCAACAAAAATAATAATAAAAAAAAAGTACAAGATGAATCTTGTACAGGAGAATCCGCTCTACAAGTTTCATTCTAACCATTTTTGACGTCAAAGTAGCCGTTCGGAGATATTCGCTGTGAAAAATCGCGTACCACCGATTTTTCGCCGAGCGCTCCAAACTACCCCCTACTATGAACGTCGATAGCGAGAAAATGGCGAGGAGTACGCAAATCGACCATAGAACTTTTTTTGTGTAGAATTTAATGACGAATATTTTTGTTCCTATATCTGTTTTTCGTGGGAATGACGGATTCGAAGGAAAATGAGAATAATCGTAACTAACTCCTGTCTAGGGGTGGTTTTTCGCCCCAAAAGGGTGTTTCCATCAACAGGTAAGGTGGGAACTTTTCGGATCCTTACTTCTACCCCCATGAACTATGCATGGCCCAAATATAATTTGTATATGATTTTTTCTTCTATTCGTTATTTTTTCGTCTAATTTGCGTGGACTATATATGAAAACATAAAGGGATCCATAAAAGGGGTGGTTTTTCACCGTTTCGGCGCGGCGGGGTTGCGGCGTTCAAAAACTTCTCCCACCACTTGCATCGTGTTCAGCACCCTCGAGAACGTGGTGGAAAGGTAATCTCGTCTTTTCACGAAATATTTACACTATTTCTGCCTTCATTACATAGGTTATTTCCTCCCATGATATGCAAATGTTCATGCGTACATACTTTTCACAAGGCAGTCTCTTTAAGTAGTTATTTATTATTTGCCATATTCCGCATTCTTCTGCGGTTTCCTCCCGAATTGGGCGACAATGAAATTGTTATTACAATTAATAAACGAACTAATTTGTAGCCAACTGTGTATATCATTAAGAATCTGTGCATTTATTGGTGTTATTTATTTTTGCAGGTTTTACGAATTATCTTGTCATAAGGACATCCTGAACAAACCCTGCCGATTTATGGACAAGAAACTCCATAACCAGTCGATGTGCGTCCAGCAACATAGTTACACATACGCGTTAGTTAAAGATACACCCAGTCACCGAAATAAAAATTTTCCCACGTTTCCAGCCCATGGCTCAGGAGGTGCGACTTATACCTTGGATTATATTAGTGTACGAAGTGGTTGCAGTTGCGTCGTGATGCCAAACAAGAAGAAACGAAACAAAATGAAACACAAAAGAAAAAACGACGAAAAGGACGAGCGATGAACTTTATATAATATTTATTGTTAATACCAAAGGAGATCTTCAGTGACTTTTAAGTTTAAGTGTTGAGTTACTTTAAAAACTCGATTTTTTTATCGACTTTCCTTTTTTATTGCCCCAGGTAAACAAACTTTAAGTGAATTAATGAGACATTCCATTGTGTGTTCTTTTGAAAGAATATTTGTGAGTTTTTTTTACGGAAGTATTATGGTAATTTACGAAAATGTGTACTTTTTGTTTCTAGTCTAAAACATAGCTAGGAATTTAAACAATGCGACGACTTGAAGAAATATAAAATAAGACTTAATCTACCAGATAATTTGAAAATGTACTCTAAGCTTTTTAATGATTTTTTATACCTACATACCTACAGCAGTAAAAATAATCGTACTAACTCTAATATTATGAGTCTTTTACAGCCCGGAAAACACTAACTCTCTTATTTTATTCCTACAGCATTTTTAACGAACGACATGACAGTATTCTCCTAGTATTGTACTTATTTAGGATGATGGCTGTATGCATTTTTTAAATATTTATTCCAATAGAGTACTTATACTTAGACTGCATTATGACATTATGAGAATACATAAATTTATATTTATACGTCGATGTTAGTAATCACAACTTGCTTCTTCAATATTACTTAACAAAAATATTTAGAGGAACTTATCTTAAATTGTCCTAAGAACTCATTTAAGGTACCGATAGCACAGTATCATGACATGACTTTGAGTTACATTAATTTTAACAAAAGTTATATGAAGCTTGCTGATATGATTTATGATGGGTGAATAACTTAATGATTTTCTTCGTTTCTTCCAGACAGGATATTGTTATTTATTTCATGTACTTTTGTACAGTTCCTGGATAGTATTAAGTTCTGTTTCCAACAATTCTCTGACATTTAAAATGTACCCATAAATGAAATTGTTTTACTTTACTAAAACTTCTCCCAAAGAAGTTATAAATCTCATTTTTAGAAGCATTATTTTGTACTGAAAAACATTCAAAATCCATCACCATTATTATTTATCAATCATTTATGATTTTACCTCTTAAATTTAAAATGTAGTGAAACAATAACTTAATACCAAACAAATACTTTCTTACGAGAATATAACTATGTGTGTAAAAACATATACAAGACGTCCAGATCTTCGTGTAGTTTTGGAGATATAATCGATAATATGTAGAGGAAGCCCGAAATTTTCAAAAATTGAGTCATTTATTCAGATATAGGACGGTCCTTAACAACATGCAGAAAGTAATTCGACTGCCCCAACTTTAATTGATGGCTAAGAAAGCTTCCCTAAATTGAAATGAAAAACTGCTGAAAGTTTAAAGTTTATTTTCTCGAAAATTTGTATTTCTTAACTTTACAAAATTCAAGGAATTGGCCTAGAGAGGTATGGTTTGTTTTATTTCGAGGTCCATATCGAAGATCTGGGTTCTATCCATATGGCGGTACACATGTAACAAGTTTTTAAATTTTTAAATGTTTCCAGTGTCTTTATGTTAAAAAAAATTATTCATATACCTATTCATTTGATTTATTTGACTTATAGTCCAGTCGACGGAGCGCTAATGACCAAAATCTCGAACTTGAGTGCTAATGTAATGGATTTTGATGAAACCTTGAGCAATGTGTTTGTAATGACGTTAATAAAAAAGTTTAAAAAAAGATTGGAGTAGGAAGTGATCGGAAGGGGTAGAAAACACTTCTATCACGGGTTCCGTAACTTGCAGAATTAGGTCAAAAATGAAAAAAAAAAGAATGTATTTTTGGCTCAAAATAAGATGTTTTTACTTTTGTGAATTTTTTCGAAAAATGCATATTTTTCGAGATATGGCTACTCGAAAATTCCTAAAAATGGGGAAGGAAAAATGTAAAAGTTGTAAAAAATCTGAAAAAATTCAGGTGAATGTATCATCGAAATAGGTACAAGACTTTTTTTATTTGCAACTTTTCTCTAAAGTGCGTTTTCACCGAGTTTTTCTCTGAAAAACTGCCCCTATCTTTGACATTGTAGCGCTTTAAAAATATGTAATTTAAAAATTTGAAAAAATCAGACGTATGCATTGAGACCTAAACATTTTTTGTCTCTTGGAATTTTTTTGTAACTTGCTAATTTTCCGAGTTACAGGCAGTTTTTAACGATAAATAATGTACATCTTTTGCACATTAAAAAATATATGAAAATTCGAAAAATGAGCGTGATTTATATATATTATTATAAAAAAATATGAAACCTTTATAGTTACACCATTTTTAAAGGTTCAATATAATTTTTAAATTAAAAATATGCAAAAAATGTAATACATGACTTATCGTGAAAACTGCCTGTAACTCAAAAAAATAGCAAGTTACAAAAAATTCCAAGAGACAAAAAATGTTTAGAAGGCCTCAGTGCATACTTCAAATTTTTAAATTACATATTTTTAAAGCGCTACAATGTCAAAGTTTTTCATATTCTTCCGGAAAAACTCTGTGAAAACGCACTTTACAGAAAAGTTGCAAATAAAAAAAGTCTTGTATTTCGATGATACATTCACCTGAATTTTTTCAGATTTTTTTTTAACTTTTACATTTCCGCCCCCCATTTTTAGGAATTTTCGAGTGGCCATATCTCGAAAAATATGCATTTTTTGAAAAAATTCACAAGAGTAAAAACATCTCATTTTGGGCTAAAAATGGTAAATACATTGCTTTTTTCATTTTTGACCTAATTCTACAAGTTACGGAACCCATGGTAAAAGGGGTGTTTTCGACCCCTTTCGATCATTTCTTACTCTAATCTTTTTTTAACTTTTTTATTAACGTCATTCCAAACACATTGCACAAGGTTTCATCAAAATTTCATCAAAATTCATTCATTAGCACTCAAGTTACAGGTGACTAGACTACTATCTCAGAAAAATAATTGCATTTTTGTCTCCCATTTATGGACCGCTATTGAATCTCACAAACCGGCAAACCGAACATTATGTGTGTGATACTACTATTTGACAATCTAATATATAAAAAAACATCTGCTTGTATGCAGCGGTGTCGCTAGGAATTTTTTGGGGGGGTGGGGGAGGTAAATAATTCCCAACTCTCATTACAGGAATTTTCCCAACTCTTCCAAAAAATGTTCTCCAAAATGAAAATCGATGAGTGGGGGGATGAAATTCCCCCCCCCCCAATTTGAAGCATGAATTTCACAACTCGAATCACATAAAATAATAAAAATTGGTTGGTGCTAAAATTTTTCCCGAATTCTCCCAACTTGAAGCTTGAAGTTCCCAACTCGACCCCCCCCCCCATAGCGACACCTGCTTGTATGTTTGTCGATCTGTTCTCTGGAATCCTCCAAAATTTCGTCTATCACATTTTTATGCTATGGGATACTTAATTAAGCCTGTTTTATCATATCCCGGGTGATTTATTTGTTCCAAGGTTATATTTATCTCACGAAAATAAAAAGATAAGTGCATATTGACACGGGTCCGTAAATACTTTTGGAGTACGGAATGCCGAAACTTTCTCATTTATTGGAAAACGACTGCCAATTATGTTTTGGAAATCAGCTCTACAGTGACTTGACTATGTGGACGATCTTTCACTGAGTCTGAAGGATACGTTTGCAACGTTTGTCAGTGTGATTGCACTCTCATGGTGATTCGTTACAACTCTTCAAAGACAACTTCGGACCTGAATCCTGTGATAGACGTTGATTACCGTAGATTGTTACACTGCCACTCTTCCGTGTATCTGTTTTCTTTAATATAATGTACTTTATTCTGGTATATGTCCTAATGCTAATTACTTTCTACGAATATGTATACTGGGTGGCTCAGCCGATATCGACCTGTATGTTTTTGCATATTTGAATCCTGCTGACCAAAATACATATGATCTGACCCTTATTTTGATTTTCAATACATATTAAAAAGAAATTATTAATATTATTTATTAAATTTTTTTAGTACAAAGAGAAGGTAGACATTCTTCGTAATTTAAAGATCTAATTGAATAACAGGTTGTCCCATAGGAGTTCCATTTAAAAAAATATAGTTTTCGTTGAAAAACCAATATCATTAAACTTAATGAAGAATAAATTGTGTTCATTGTTAGTATCTGAAGAGATAATATTTTAAAGGTACTTTCAGGCCGACTTTTAACAATTTTGGCAAAATCGCTATGATCAAAACTAAAAATTAAATAATCTATATTTTTTGGAAATCAAAATAATATTTGAGGATCAGATCATATGTATTTTGGCCAGCAGCAAAAATATACAGGTTGTCTCATTTGATTTTAATGTCAATTGTATCGAAACCGGAAGTCGGCCATTTTGATTCTTTACATCACATAATTGGAAAGTACATCCCATATCACTACTAAATTAAAAAAAAATCCATTCACCCGTTGAAGAGTTACAAGAGTGTCCCTATCAGCTGAGCCGCCCGGTATATATTGATTTCAAATGCAATTTGATAAATTAAAATGATTCATTGCATAACTAATTATATATAAAAGTGATCAGATTTGTATACCATGCAAGGCAAGGTAGGGATTCCCAGAGGATGTTTATTCTCAGCTTATATACAATATTGAGAGTGATGTCCAATTTTAGTGTACTTTCCAAAATTTTGCCTTATGGGGAACGTCATTTAATACTGAAAACTTGCTGTGGTTTATGGGTATGTAATATGTAATTCACAATCGCTTCTAAATAATTTAAGAAAATTAGGGAGCAGGGCGGTATAGTTCGCCAATAAACCAACAATACTTAATTTTCAAAGTTAAGCAGCTGTCAGTGAGGACTTCACTTTATTAAAAACAGCGATGAGTTCTTATGTCACTCTTGCAAGGCAACGGGAACCCAGCCATAGTATATTTCCACATAAAACTTCTTAGGAATTTTCAATGGTTCAGAAGAAGATGCTTAGGTTCATAAAGAGTAATTTTCAAAACTCAATTCACAATCATTTCCGAACAATTCAAAAAATCACTTTTTTACAAGTTTCCGCGCCCCTATCTTTATAACAAAGCATTTGCAAACCCACTTTAATATGAAATTTTCTTCTTACTTTTATGAGAGAAGTACTGTCGCCCTGTGAAACAGATAGTATTTTTTAATCATCCTCTATATTATCACGCTATTCTTCAGAGGAGCGAGTAGTAAACCAAATGCTGAAAGTATGTTTTATAGATATGAAGAACGAGTGAGACCGCGCGTAAAAACTAGTTATGGATATAATAAAATATGTACAGAATGGCCCAACGAAAACTTGACATGGGTATTTTAGGTGATAACAGCGTAGATATAAATAAATGCTCAGCCAGGTCAATTTTATTTTGAAGGGGGGTTTCCTGAGTTTCGACATCGTCACTTCAACGCTCGAACAGTGGGGTAAACAACCTTTAAAATTTGAATAGGGAAGGAGGGGCGATTCATAATCATTGGAAAGCCCCTTGAATTCCCTAAACAGTGGTATGCAAAATAAATGATTTTTTTTAAGTAATCATAAAGACATTGGAACTTTATATTTTATCATGGGAAAAAACATCCAGCCCAAGCGTTTAATTGTTTTGGACGTTGAGTAGGTACTTTATGAAATATTCGGAGATTGGAGTCAGACCAATAACGATAACTATAGCGATAAACCGTGCCATTTGAAAAAAAAAGATCGCTCATCACGGAAACAGAAAAAGAAAATGTAGATTTTCAATCGCTAGTTCACTTACTACCTAGCAGAATTGTAAACGACTGTCACAGTCATCTTCATTCAGTTCTTGTGTCAAACTAATTTTGTAAGGGTGAAATTTGTGGATTTTCAAAATACGTTGAATATTAGTTCATGATACAGTTGTGAACTTTCTTGAACTCAGCGTAGGGTCAAGCGAAACATGGCTCAAAATTGCCACGTCTTCCACCTTATTTCTTATTGGCCGTTCGACGCTCCGTTTTTTATTTGCTGCAGATCCAGTGTTTTAGAATTTTTTAACCAATTCTGAAACATACTGTCGCGACATATTCATATTTTCATGTTGTTGATTGAATAGTCCAGCAGCTCTAATAGCACATAGATTGTTCCCATAATAAAGACCAATCACTTCAACCCTCTGTGTAATTATATAAACCATTGTTGCTTTCTAGATCAATTAGAAGTATGCCATGCATCACACAATAACGTAAATCACGTTTACTAATCAAGTGAAAAACTGAAACTGAAATTTCCATGAATTCGTTCAATTGTTTTAAAATATTATCAGTAAAGAGAAAACCTTTCAATAAAAAGTTCGAGATCGTATTTACTTATAAAGGGAGTGAAAAAGTACAAACCAATTATACACTGATGTACTAAATGTTTGTAGCTCGTAAATATCAAACGGGTTCAGTTCGAAAACAAAAATTTAGTTTTTAGAAAACAGTTTAGAGAATTCAAGAGGCTTTCCAGTGATGTATAATTCGCCCCTCTTTCCCTATTCAAATTTTGGGAGTTGAAGTGACAATGTTGAAACTCGGAGAACCAGCTCTCCCCCTCCAACATTAAATTGACCTGTCCGAGTGTTTATTTACATCTACGCTATTATCACCAAAAACCCCTGTCAAGTTTTCGTTGGGTCACCCTGTATGTTTCCTATGGCAACGTTTACCTAGTTTTATGCTTGATTAAACGTTTTAATTGACCACCTATTTTTGTTAAAATTGGTGCAGCTAAGTTAGAAAATTAAGTAAAACAAATTCTCAAACAAATCTCCAATATTGTTGGACATACCTATACAAAAACTCTCCATTGACATCTAACTACATTTTTTTCAACTTTTTGAATATTAGTATCTCTGACGGTTTTGTTTCTGGTACCTTCCAAGCACGTGTAAGTTCAATTTTAGAACAATAAATTTTCACTTAAAAGTCTGAACCATTCACGGATCAATTGGTTCAATAATGACCACTCCAAATCGCGAATATGACTGAGCGACATTTTGTGTCTTTTCTATTATTGTATTAGTTTACAAATAAACGACAATTGCCATGTTGAATGATCAAAAAAATTCAACTGGACTATTTTTTTTTTTAGAAGTGGACCAATAATTCGTTTGATATCAAATTACGTATCTTCATTTTATAATAGTAATGTTGTTAGATTCATTTTCAAAAACAGTTGTATTAAAAGTTTAAATTGGCAATTTCTTCAATTAATAACTTGAATAACAAAAAATTTGTTAATATTGTTTCCAAATTCTTTTTGTGAAGATCACAAGCTTTAGGTTATACCAAGAGTCGAAGAGATCACTTTAATGGATCCAGATGAAACTAGGCATGAGTCACATGTCACCAAGGCGACATTTTTTATCCATCTGTCAAGATTCTACGACTTCTAGATTCACCAAAGATGACTTTAAGTCTTTATTTTTAAATGGGTCAACCTGTATATTGTTGTGTTTTTGGAATCTAGAGATCATTCTGCATATGACTGCTAATTTTATGACTCTTTCTGCCATTTTGAAATTTTTGCAACCAATTTTAATTTTTAATCTGGTGTGTGCCGTTAGCTACAATAAATTCCTCTAATATTCATAAATAATTGAAGATAAATAGGTATTCGACATTTTTTTCCGTTAATTTGTGTCACAGAGAGGTCGAAAATTGATATCGATATCGATGATTCGAAATTACTCAAAATTTTCAACTGAAATATACCGGGTGATTTTTTTAGTTGGTACAGCACCTTTTCCTCGCTTATTATTAAAGATAGAGTTCTGAAATTTTGCAGGCATACTTAGTGACATTTTTTGCATCTAATGCACTTTTTTAAATTTTTCTGCTCTTTCCCGTCTAACCGGAAGTGATGTCAAATTTTGATTTTCAAATGAAACACTATAGTTTTTCTTTTGGATTTCAAAACTAGATCTTTTTCTGAGTCAAAACATGTAAAAAAAGTATTAGGTTAGAGAGGAAAGTTTTTGAGATAATGCGATTTTAATTATCACAACTAATTTTCAAATGAGCCACCATTTTGATCTAAACACTTTTCAACTCTTCTCTTGACACTTTCTGTGGTGTTTTCAATAAACTGGGGGTTCATCTCTTGGCAGATTTCACGAACACGTGCTTCCAAAGCCGCTCTTGTTTATGTATATAATAAAACGCTGCATTGAGATTTTGATCATAAACAACAGGTCCAATCAGTTGATTGTTAATAAGCCCAACCCAAACATTGAACTTCCAAACTATCTGAAAGTTGCTGGATTTAGTTAAGTGTAAGTTAACCGTGGACCAGTAGTGCGCGTTATGTCGATTGAAAATGCCGTTATTGGTAAAACTGGCCTCGTCACTCCGAATTACTTTGCGCAAAAACTCCGGAGCTTCTTGATTTTTTATCATGAACCATTCGCAAAACGCAGTTCGTCTGGGAAAATCTCCAGGAAGTAACTTTTGATGTATCGAGTATTTGTAAGGATACTGCCCGTTTCGTTTCAATATTTTCTGGATGGAGGAATATGATATGTCAAATTGTATTTCTAGTTGACGAATTGAAATACCTGGATTTTCCGTAAAGACCAATAGAATATTTAATTCATTATCCTCTTGCCTCATCACGTAGCAAGTTCTTTTTCGTTTCACTTTAAATTGTCCTGAAGTTCTTAAATTTGTAATTATTTTTTTTAATCGACGATCAAGTTTTCTTTTCTCGGGATATTCTGCATTGAAACTACGGCAAGTTGGTAAATATCTTTGACCATTTTGGTTAAAAATTATAAGGATGTTAAAGAAATCTTCGTTTGTATAATCATTTTCCATTTTTTTCACTAATTTTTTGTGAACTGACGCCAGAAAACTTTGAAATGCTAAATTCTAAGACGACAACGCAAACTTCTATTGACTTGACATGCGCCTACTACACGTTTTGACGGCAATTTTAATCTGCCACAAAATCATTCCATAGGTAACTGGATTTTTAGTGCTTCTCAACACCTGAAACCTTAAAATCGCATTATCTCAAAAACTTTCCTATAACCTAATAGTTTTTTTTACATGTTGTAACTCAGAAAAAGATCTAGTTTTGAAATCCAAAAGAAAAACTATAGTGTTTCATTTGAAAATCGAAAGTTGACGTCACTTCCGGTCAGACGGGAAAGAGTAGAACAATTTTAAAAAGTTCATTAGATGCAAAAAATGTCACTAAGTATGCCTGCAAAATTTCAAAACTCTATCTTTAATAATAAGCGAGGAAAAGGTGCTGTACCAACTAAAAAAATCACCCGGTATATTATTTTCACACTACAGCTAAATATACTTAATATTAGAGCAATTTCTGGTGGGTCGCAGGTCACAGCGCGCTAGATTGAAAATTAAAATTGGTTGCATTGGCTGTCATATGCAGAATGATCTCTAGATTCCAAAAATACAAAATATACAGGGTGTTTCATTTAAAAATTAGTTGGGAATCGGAAGTCTTAGAAACTTGACAGATGAATAAAAAAAAATAACGAAATGGCAGTTATTGGAAAGTGATCACATTGACACCCGGTATCGTATTATACTGAATAAAAGACAAAAGGTACAAGGCATATTTCTCAAAATATGAATTTCAAAAATAAATACCACGTTTACAGTTAACGACATTGTATCTTTTTTTTCAATATATATAAGTTACTGACAAGAAACACCTATATTTTTAATGTTGAGGACTAGTTTTTAAAAATATTTGAAATCGAGATAAAATCATAAATCGTCTACTCGGCTTATCGCTTCATAAGTCTTGACATAATATTAAATTGTTTGAAAAAAAATTGTTAATTACGTTGCTACATGTATACTGAGTGGTAATATAAGACTCTTATGTACATCCCTGTAAACATTTTTCTTTATTATAAGTAACTCAAGCAAGGTTAAATGTACACACCCTACAGGTATTGTTTTGATTGCACCCAATAAAAATATTCTGTTTACCTAAAATTAAAATTGTTTATTGATTTGTAGGTTTATATTAAAACAGTTGAAATATTTGTTTTTAATTGTGATTATTGAATTTGTCGACATTTTTTCATTTAATTACCGATCTGTTAATGTAACTTTATAAAAGATCTGTATTATTGTGCTTTCTGGAATAGGTATAGGTACCTTACTCTTAAACCCTTTGAAGCTTTCTAAGTGTTAAATGATTAATTCGAACTGGTGGCTGGAATTTTTTGTGCCAAATCTTGAATATGTAAACTCGGCTACGACGCATATGTTAGCAAAATACTCACGATATTAACTGCGCAGCATAAATGAAACTTAGTATTAATATTTATATGGTTACCTTCAAAAGTACTGAATCTGTTGTAGATATAAGAATTAAAATGAAATCGAATTTTATTGAAATGTGGAACATGTATCTATATTAGCAGATAAAAATTAATGTAGATTTAAATTTTGTAAATACTCATTTTATACATACCTATTTATTCAATCTACTTAAAATGTAATTTTTTTTATTATTTAAAAGTATTTATTTTTATAAGTATTTTTTTACATTTCAATAAAATATTTTTTTTACAATTGTACCTCGAAATGTTTTTTTATTATTATTAATGTGTATTATTTTACCGAACCTGTGAATTTTATTGTATTTTGTCCTGTCAAGTATGTAAATGTAATATTTGTTAAATTATAAAACATACAGTAACGTAATGTAAATATATCTAACGAAATAAAGTTGTGCAAATAAACTAACAGTAATAGCAAATTTACTACTTGTTTTACTTCTATTTTTAAAAGAAACGTGTTATATAGGGTGTTGTGAAAAGAATATCTGAAGCAAACATACAAGAGCCAATAGGTAAATCCATATTTATTGATTTTGAGATATTGGCAATAAAGTTGTACCTACAGCAGAATCCCTTAAAAATTAGAAACCGTTATTTGTGGGTCATATAATACAGTCCTATTAGTCTTGGGGCATAATGTATTCCGTGGGGTTTTTTGTGAAGGGAAGGTGCGACTATGTGGAATCTCTTTATTATATGCTAGATAATGGTGTAGTGTCGGGTGTTTACCTTAGAATTGCGCTGTTTGTTTTTTTTGGCGTTGTACATCCAAGATGGCCGCCATGCGAGACATTTATTCTTTACATCAAGAATAACTCCTTCCAGAGTGCTCATATGCAAAATCTGCATAAAACATTTTCTGTTCTACATGAGCCAAAGAACAAATTTAGCTCTTATCAATTTTTTCGTATCTTTTACCATTTAAGAATTACACGCCAGTTTTAACACATAACACAAATTTATTAGTATACATTTATTGCCTAGCCTATTTGACTTTCAACAGATTATAAACTGTGTATTTTGTGTCAAGGTAAAAGTAAATTACCTCTTCTTAATCCATTGAAGGTTGAAAAACTTCTAGTGTTTGAAACAAAGAGAAGAATGGTTGGATCCAGATATATGCATATTAGTAGTCGAATTGGAAATTTAAATGTACAACAGCTACAAGACTCCAATGCAAAATGGCATAAAGAATGTTACAAAAAACTGACTCATACGACAAACATGGATAGAAGCAAAAAACTTTTCGAAAAAGGAAAGCGTTGCGGGCCTACGGATGATTTAGAAGCGAGTACCAGCAGTGACAAGGCAACATGCACATTACGATCTTAAACACCCGCATATAACAAAAAAAACTGTTTTTTTGTAATGAAGGAGAGAAAAGCAAAGAGAGACTGTATTGCAATAGTAACAGACCAAAGTGGCGAGCGTCTTAAGTTAGTTGTCCAACGCTCTAATAGTGAAATATTGAAAGTGCGCTTGAGTGACTGCACAGATCCTGGAGATGCCCATGCAAGAGATATACATACATTATCACGTTATGATGAAACCAACTTAGTCTTCGACACATACAGGGAAAATTCACCAAAATCTTCTATGCGTAAAAAAAGAACTGGCAACACAAAACCAGTCCACTACAAGATCAGTGATACTGTAGAAGAACGCACTACCGGGCGTCAAAATGACACCAATTTATTTCTCAGGGGGCGCCAGTCGCGTATTACCGCGTTCTTCTACCTCCCAGGCGGGTTCGAGATAACATGCACTTCGATAGCCGAATAATGGACCAAGGCTGCACTACCACAGATCGGAAATGACGCTCTCTCTGGACCTGAATTCCCTCGTTAGGTACCTCTTAATTTCCTGAATTTTTGCATAAAAAAATCCCAACCGAAGAATTTCTCTGCGGAGGGATTAATTTTTGTACGTGGAAACCACGTTTTGGTCTGCTAATAATGGACTCTATTTCTCAAAAAAACGCGTAAAGAAATCCCTATCAAACCTCCATAAAGCAACCAGAAGGTCGAATGTTAATGTGAATTAACTCGACACATCCGGTTTTCGATACGAATGTTCCAGGGATTATAGACCGTCAACAGGCCTCAAGATCAATTAAGAAACACTAGTTCAAAGAATCCCTTTATTTAACAGAAATGGTTATACAAAATTCTCAAGATAAGAATCGTGCCTTCCCCAATCAAGGTAATGGCTTTCAGACCATACAAGCGAGAGCGATCACGCTAACGATCGAGGTAGAAAAGATTCATGCATACCTTCTCAGAATCAAAATGCGAGCTTTTAAGAGAAGTCTGAGACTATTTGTAATTTATAATTACGGCTGACTGATATTAACTTAAAAAAGTTTTACTAAATGAATTTAGTTTCGCTAGAGACTACTTAGCTTTAAAGTTCTTGTATCGCGGAGATTCACGTACTCAAACACATTCATAAGGACTTATAACTGCATAAGTTTAATGGCGTTCGATCAGTCCACGATTTACTTGCTCCTATGCAGTTGTTCAATATTATCGATATGGCAGCAACCCACCTTCGAGCGACTTTTAGGCAAAATTGAATTTTTGGTTTTTTATGCACAAGGCGTTTTCCTCTATAACTTTGTCATTTGAAAAGCCCTGCTATTGGCTTTTCTACCATTGCTTTGTCTGGACCACTCAACTCGCTCGACCAAATTGCGAGCCGCTGAGTCAATCCAAACTCTTTCTATGCGAGAAACCGGCTTTGTACATGTGCATTGATTTTTATCAATTTTTGCTTATCGGCACTACGCCGGCTTTGTCAAAATCTTCTATTTTGCCTTTTGGATGCAGTGCATCGCTAAAATTTTATGCTCATACTTTAGAATTTGGCTTTCAATGACCGTACATCAAAGGTCAATGTCTTTGGTGGAGGAATAAAAATTAAAAAATATTTCAGTGGTACTTTTTAAACTGACTTTGTGGTACTTTTGAAAAATCGATTTTCAAGCCAAATTTCAACGCAGTTTTGAAAAATTAGTCTGCAAGTGAAATTTTGGCGTACTTTCGATAAATCGATTCTTGAGCCAAATTTTGACGCCCTTTCAAAAATATTATTTTTCAAAGTCCAATTTATGGTACCTTTGAAAAAGTATATTATTCATAAATCTTTGTCATTATATACTTCTGCTCTCATATCCTGAACCAAAAACATTTTTCCTAAGTGAAAATTCGGTATTTCTTCGAATTTTCACCTGGTCATTTCTAACGCCTTATAAAACCCAAAACGGTTCTTATGGACTGATCTGTGCCTCTGCAGACTCTTAAAAATGTCCTTAAATGAAATTTTTGCCTGTCGAATTTTGATTCTGTCTTCAACTTAGGACGATTTTGGAAAGTTCTACAACAATACAACGTACATTGGGAACAAATCTATGAAGTTATTGTTAGCTCATGTCAAGACTAAAGATGAGTTAACAGCTTACTTACCGAAAAAGCAGTACAATATGCAACTGGAAGAAACAAGTGTTTATTTGTATCTTGGAGGGAAACAGCAAAGTGTTCAATGGGGATTGAAACAGATGAACTGAAAATCAATCATGAGGAGGCAGATACAAGAACAATTTTGCATTCCATGTTCGCCTGTCGTCGCGGTGCTACACAGCTTCATATTTACTCACCTGATACAGATGTACTTACTTTATGGCGGTATGAGTTCCTTCCACTGAACACTATGTTTGTAACTGGAGTTGGCCAAAATCAAAGAATGATCAATTTCAGCAAAGTAACCGATTCCCTGGGCTCAAAGAAAACTTCAGTATTATTAAGTCTGCATGTATTATCCGGAAGTGACACCACAGGAACTTTGGCAAAGAAAGCGAAAACCTTCTTTTGGAAAGTCTTCAGTAAAGCAGATGATGACATTCTCGAAGCTGTAAGCAAATTTGGAAGCTTGGAAAATTTTCTTGATACAGATAGACTACTATATTAATAGAAAAGTTCATATGTCAAGTCTATGTTCCTGGCAAAAATATATCAGACATTGGAGAACTGAGGTGGTAGATGTTCAAAAAGAAAGAAACTCAAGGAGAAAACTTGCCACCAACAAGAGCATCACTGATACCATATATTGTTATCAAACCATAGAATGGTGCCTTGCTGATCAGCCCTACCCTAATCTGCCTTCGCCATTAAACTTCGGCTGGGAACTAAAAAACGACCATTATGCTCCTGTTATGTGTATGCTGCCATGTGCTCCAGGGACAGTTCTTCAACTTATTCGGTGGTTTTTTATTAAGAGAAAATGTGCTCCACCATGTAAATGTCTTTCCCACGATCTGAAGTGCACAGAACTATGTGCGTGTGGAGGAGACGAAGATATGTGTGACAACTGTGATGAGCATTAGGGTGGGCTGAAAAACATGAAAATTTGAATTTGCAGATGGTCTGGTTACTAATTTATTACTATGTATCTAAAACTAATTCGGGTAATTTTTTAGCCAAATCGGTGAATATCTAGCCACGTCCCCACGGTCATGGAAATGAAAGAAAGGGCCAATTTTTCGATTTTTTACATTTTTTAAATTGACATTTGAATTTTTTTTTTTTTTGACTCATTATTAATGTCTAAACGCGTGTAGCAAAAGATTTCCGAATAAAATATTTTTTACTTCCAGAGAAATTAGAAATTTGTCACTAAAACGTAGAATTCGACGAAAATGAGGTTTTCTGTATAAAATTTTTAATTTCCTTGGAACTGAAAAATATTTTATACGGAAAACTTTTGCTACACGCGTTTAGACATTAATAATGAGTCAAAAAAAAACTTCAAATGTCAATTTAAAAAATGTTAAAAATCGAAAAATTGGCCCTTTCTTTCATTTTCAAGACCGTGGGGGCGCGGCTAGATATTCACCGATTTGGCTAAAAATTTACCCGAATTAGTTTTATATACATAGTAATAATAAATTAGAAACTAGGCCATCTGCAAATTCAAATTTTCGTGTTTTTCAGCCCACCTTAATGAGCATACAAGGCATGAAGATTCCCCAGGTAGCAGGGTGACGTCATTATGACGTCTTTTAAAGGTGATTTTTCGTCGCCGACCTCATTATCCCAATAAATGACGTACCAGAGACATGATATTTAAAACGTACTTCTGACGTCATCATGAAGACGTCAAATTCACGTTTCTTTTAGGTCATTATTTTGACGTCATTAATAAATGATGTCATTTGGTCGTCAAAATTGGTCATTTGGTTCACTATATATATTCATATATTCACTATATATATGTATATATGTATATAGAGATTTATGACCAATCATAATAGCAATATATTATTACAATAAAAACGTACATATAGAAACATCAGTATGTTTTGACATAATTGCCGAAAATATTTTGCAACCTGAAATTTTTATTTAAATAAATCATTATAAAATAAAAATAAATAGAAGTATTTAGTGACTAGTTCAATTTTTGCCACATAGTAATAATAGTTTTGTTTTACTATTTCTAACTAGGTATACAGCTTTTAAACATATTTAAATAAAGATGTTCAAAGGTTCAGTGAGTTAAGTGTTAGGTTGCGAGTCAAGAGGTCGGCGGTTCGATCCCTGCACACTCCGGTTTTTTTTTCGTCAAAAACTTTATTAATAATTGTGGAAAAATATTATGAGAGATTTGCATCCCTTATCGCAAAATTCACTGATTACCAATACGTCATATTGGCATCATATATATGACGTCATTGGGCTGTGACATTGTGCCGTCTTTTTCACGTCATTTTTACGTCATGCTGAAGGTGAAATCGTAATTAATGCCAAAAAAACTACGTCATAATGACGGCACCTTGCTACCTGGGTCATCGGATGACTTAGATGGTGATACATTGTTTTGAAGAGAATAATGGTATCATTAAATATTGTTTTCTGTCAATACATAATTTATTTTAAGAACCAATTTTATAATACAACTACTACGTCCTACTACAAATTGTATGTATTAATACTAGTTATTATTAAAGCTTTTGTGAGTAAATAACAGCAGAATCATTATTTTTCTTCCCTTAATCCCTTCCCTTAATAAATCATGTTTTAAACCGATAGTGACTTGTATAATGAATCATAACTCTTAATTGGTAAAAGATACGAAAAAATTGATAAGAACTAAATTTGTTCTTTGGCTCATGTAGAACAGAAAATGTTATATGCAGATTTTGCGTATGAGTACTCTGGAAGGAGTTATTCTTGATGTAAAGAATAAATGTCTCGCATGGCGGTCATCTTGGATGTATAACGCCATAAAAACCAAACAGCGCAATTCTAAGGTAAACACCCGGTACTACACCATTATCTAGCATATAATAAAGAGATTCCACATAGTCGCACCTTCCCTTCACAAGAAATCCCACGGAGTAGGTAAATGCGCATTATGCTTCTCAACTATATACTTTTGTTATCATAATAAATTTTTGGTCTTTTTATTTCTAACTTTTTTTTGGATTTTGGTTTTTGCTTGGATTTTTGATTCTGAAGTTAAGGTTGAGTTAAAAATTGATGCGCGGGTGGGGGGAGAATATCGCAATTTTTTTTTACTCAGCAATGAAAGTTAATAAGCTGGGGAATCACAAAATTTTCCACTCAATAATGAAAATTAATGTAATGAGCGAGTGGAAGAAAATCACCCAAAATGTTTCCGCCCACAAATCAAAAATCAACAATTTTTTTATGCTCGGCCTTTTTGCCAAAATAAAAGGCAGGCAGTACATATACACTATACATATTATTACATATACAGAGTGGGGCAATAGTGTGTCGGACTTCGATATCTACGATAGCTAGAAATTGAAAAAAAAAATAGAAGCAAACTAAGTAAAAAAGTCTATAATAACCGGAAATTATTTTCAAATATACAGGACGAACCAAGACGAAATTACAGGATCAAGTGCCTTTTTTAAAAATGGAATGCTATATCAGTACATTTTTTGAAGCCACTTTCTAGACTCTATTCATTCCTATATTATTATTGACTATATTCCAACCACTTGAATGTAATGAATTTTGAAAAAATCACCAAAGTCACAATCAGAGCTGGGCAGTACTCGAGTAAATTGTACTCGTAATTGTACTGAGTACCCAAAGTACTCAGTAACAAGTACTCGCGAGTACTTTTATTTGGATGGTACTCTGTACTCGAAATTTTCAAGTACTTTACATTATTAGGTACTCGAGTACTTTTGGCGGCCACAACTGACGAGTAACGAGTACGAGTACTTTTTTCTTAGAATTTTAAATTTTTGGTTGTGTTCGTTTTTGTGTACCTATACGCATTTTTAATAAATGTAACTGTTTTTGTTGTCGATCTACTTTTATTTACTGATAATGGTCTAAAGTACAGTAACTAGAGGTTTTAACTTCGGAATAATGTCATATGAAACGGATTTCGTTCATTTTTGGCAACATAAAGAAAAGTTTCTATATTATGCGGCAGCTTGCTAATTTATAGAGGTTAGATGCCACCCCTTTCAGGGGTGAAAAATCATTTGAGCTGAACGAGAATCGAATTTTAAGAAGAAAAGGTTCTATGCAACTTTTCACATAAATTGATAGTCTAAGCTATGACGACTTGAAAATTGGGATTATTGCTTGAAAAAAGAGGTATTTCAAATAGGTTACATAGGTTCAAATAGTTTTAAAAGGCATGCGGGAAACGAGGTAAATTAGTAATTAATATTAAAAATACTAATATAAATATAAAAAAAATGAACATATATATTTGGTATGATCTATCCTGAGATCTGCGTGTGTCGCCAGCCCGCGCACTTCTTTATGCCGTACACAAAGCTGCTGCAGTAGTACCGAAAGAATATTAAATTTTAGCTGGTTATAATTGCAATAACTTTGTGCATGACACACATGATATCAATTCACGCGAACCAGCACCTCAAACAGTTCCCAAGCTAGATTCTACAACACTAAATACCAGAGCTGAATACTCAGATGCTCAAATTTCTTCGTCCGCCTGCAACGCTTGCTTAAAAAAAAATGCATTTTAAACTGTAAAGGAATTTTAGAAAAAACGTAACAGTCTTGTTTCTCTGTAAATATCTCAATAAATATAAGTTTTAGAGAAAATATAGTGGATATCAAAAATTAAGCTTTTAAACTGAGAATGAATTTATTTTTTTTATATATTTGTGTAGGGTTGATAGTTTCGAAGATATTTAATTTTATAGATGACTTTCGACCATTTTTAGGATGAATGTAGCGACTCGCTCACTCCAGTTAAGAAGGTTCGACTTACTAGCTACTTGTGATTCCAATCGTTTCCATGAAGAAAAATAATAACAAAATATATAATATAATATTTTATACAAAAACGAATTTGCATATATATATATATATTCCTCTAGATATAAATATAATCAATATACCATTTTGAATTTATTTTTATTTTAATTGTAAGAACTATACCCATAATGAACTATTTAGTTTAAAATGTTGAATATCTCAGAAACTGTGACACTTCCATCAAAAACTGTAAGAACAAAATTAAAGATAATTAATCAACTTTTTAAATGGTTTTTTGTCTGTTTCTACATCACAAAAGATAAAGAAGTTATGACATATTCAATGTGCGTTTTCACATTTTTTTTTTTAAATGTTCAGTAAGTATTTTTTTTTCAAAAATGCTGTTTTTTGTTCATATATAGCATCACCTAGATGCTCAATTTCTTTTGACTGTTTAAAACACTTATTTTGGAAAAGAAATTCCACCCGCCATACTAGAGCTGCCATTTTGAATTTTTTAATTTTGACTTCGACCTCAAGCGACCTCAAAAACATAACTATCCTACGTTTCAAAAATAAATTACTAATACTTTTTCAAATATTAAATATTTAAATTTAGGGGTGGTTTTCATCTCTCAAGGGTAAGAGCAAGTATCTGGTCTATATAGAAACTGAAGACGATATCTTTTACCACAATAATAACCCATAAAAAAATTATCATTACATATGAAATTATTCCGAAATTTTACAATTTTTTTACTTGATACCGTACTATAAGTGGTATTCTAATTTTTTGTCTATTACCTATTTCAGTTTGGTATCTTTCGAAGTACTCGTACTCGTTACTCATTTTTGGAAGAGTACTCACCAAATTTTGCAAAAGTACTCATTTTTTCGAGTACTTCAAAAACAAGTACTCGTACTCAAGTTTTCACGAGTACTTTTTATAAGTACTTATTGTGAAGTACTCGTGAGTACTTTAGCGCGGTACTCTGCCCAGCTCTGGTCACAATGATGGGTTTTAAGAAAAACTTATGTGACTATTAGTTACGAGATATCTATTTAACGTTTTCGAATCATTTTCACTTCCTAAAAATGTACAGGGTGGCCAAAAATTATTTTTAAATTGAGAACTTTTTAGATTGAATTTTTTCAATTTTTTCAAATGGAACACCCTGTATATTCATCGACATGTGTGATGTAGAAATGAAAAACGAACATTTTTTGTAAGTACTTCCCTATGACTAATTGCAACCATTTTCGTTTTATCGCACAATAAGCACAAAATTCAAGAATAAACTTAAAAAATAGAGATTTCTTCAAATAATTCATTAGAAAAAATTATAATAAGTGCTCCACATGTTGCCCATTTTGATTGACACACGTCTTTATGTAATTTTGAAATGAGGCCAGAACATGTTATAGGGCCACATTTCTTTGATGGTACATTGACTGGAACTATTTATCTTCATTTTCTGGAAAATTATCTGCCATAATTATTTGTGAATCTTCCTAAAAGGATTTGAAATAGGATGCGGTTTCAGCAAGATGGTGCTCCATCACATTATTCAAATGCTTAAATAATACCTACCTACTTCAATGGATTGGAAGAAACTGATCCACTAAATGGCCTGCTAGATCCCCAGATCTTACAAAAATTGATTTCTTTTTATGGAGATACGTGAAGGAAATTGTTTATAAAGACACACCAACAACAGTACAAAATATGAAAGAAAGGATAATAACTGAATTTAGATCTATCACACCGGCAAATCTAGGAACAGTAGAAACCTCATTTCTAAAGCGCATAGAGATGTGTGTCAATCAAAATGGGCAACATGTAGACCATATATTATAATTTTTTCAAATGAATTATTTACAGAAACCACTATTTTTTAAATTCATTCTTGAATTTTGTACTTATATTGCTCAATAAAACGAAAATGGTTGCAATTGGCCATAGGGAAGTACTTATAAAAAATGTTCATTTTTTATTTCCACATCACATCGTCGAAAAATTGAGAAAATTCAATTTAAAAAGTTCTTAACTGAAAAATAATTTTTGGCCACCCTATAAATTTTTAGGAAGTAAATATGATTCAAAAACATTGATTAGATATGTCTCGTAACTAGCATTCACATAAGTTTTTCTTAAAATCTATAATAATTGTAACTTTTTATCTAGTTTACTTGTATTTTTTTTTTTTAATTTTTGGCTATCGTAGAACTCGAACAAAAGACGAAAGAATGCTACAAAGATAAACCAGCATATATTAATTCATCAGGGCAGCTACTGCTACTACATCTATTAATGGCATATCAGCGTTGACCAGAGAGAAAATGGTAGATTAACTTAAAATACCAAGTGTTGCACAGGCGACAATTCTTCATAAACTCAAATGTTACCGGTACCGGCAACGCATCGTCCGCAACACGTTGTTGTAAAGAATGTGTAGAGATGCCTGAATTAAAAAATCTTTTAATATGTAAAGATAGACCTTATAATCGGTAAATAATTCTTTCGCCGGATCTATATCGATGTTCTGTACAGTAATATGCCACGATGCTGTATAGATATTGCATGTAGAAACTATATAGGGAGGTTAAATGTAGGGTACAGGAATTATATCTAATGTATAAAGGTAAACCTGTAAATAAAATAGTAAAAGATACGATATAGACACGATAAAGATTATATCTGTATAGCTTGAGTACCTAAAAATGGTACTAGGTTCGTTAAATATATCATAGATACAGATTAAAATGTATAGCATCTTGACGAATCTGTATCGAAAAAAAAGCCTGTATCGCCTGGTTATAAGGGAACTCCGACGCACTATTGCCCACTCTGTATATATAATACAATAACAATTAATATTGTTTTTCATAAATCACTATTATTTAATAAAAACAAATACCAAAATAAACGACAGCCCAGATAGCACAAATACGTACTGAAAACGTCCCACGGAAGTTTGCTTAAGACATTCGTATGTCCTAAGAACATCCAAATTCGGTCCCCACATGTCTGTAGGACGTACCACCCAATGGGAACACTATGGTTAAAAAAATGTTAAAATAACGTTGCCTTGGTTGAAATAACGTTAATGGTTAAAAAAACAACGTTTTTCTTAAACGACTTTTCAACTGAACGTTTTTTAAACGTTAATGTAACAGCACAAAATAACCTAAAGTGTTAAAATTACTATTAAGAAACGTTAAACTAATATGTTGGGTTAACGTTTATCTTTAACGTCCTATAAACGACAAAAATTCACCAAAAATAAATTGTCTGTGAAATTCCAGCGTGATTTTCACGTTAACATATTACTATTTAACAATTAAATTTTTTACGTGTTTTTAATGTTATACATGAATGATAAATACACCATGAGTTAAAAATAAACGTTACTGTAACGTTCAAAGTTAAGTGTTTATCAACGTTTGTTTTAAACGTTTTAATTGCGTAAAATTTTACTGAATATATGGTTATAAACAACATATAAAAAACGTTTTCTTTATACGAGTTTTAAACGTAAGATATTAACGAAAAATGAATCATGCCTTAAGACATAACGTTATTTTAACGTATTGCATGAACTATTAAATAACGTATATTTTTAACGTCCTAAAAACGACAAAAATTCTCCAAAAATAAATTGTCTGTGAAATCCCATCGTGATTTTCACGTTAACATATTACTATTTAACAATTTAATTTTTTACGTGTTTTTAATGTTAGACATGAATGATAAATACATTATGTGTTAAAAATAAACGTAACTGTAACGTTCAGAGTTAAGTGTTTACCAACGTTTGTTTTAAACGTTTTAATTGCGTAAAATTTTACTGAATATTTGGTTATATACAACATATAAAAAAACGTTTTCTTTATACGAGTTTTAAACGTAAGATATTAACGAAAAATGAAGACATAACGTTATTTTAACGTATTCGGTGAATTATTAAATAACGTATATTTTTAACGTCCTAAAAACGACAAAAATTCACCAAAAATAAATTGTCTGTGAAATTCCAGCGTGATTTTCACGTTAACATATTACTATTTAACAATTTAATTTTTTACGTGTTTCTAATGTTAGACATGAATGATAAATACACCATGTGTTAAAAATAAACGTTACTGTAACGTTCAAAGTTAAGTGTTTATCAACGTTTGTTTTAAACGTTTAATATATGGTTATAAACAACATATAAAAAAAACGTTCTCTTTATACGAGTTTTAAACGCAAGATATTAACGAAAAATGAATCATACTTTAAGACATAACGTTATTTTAACGTATTCAATGAATTATTAAATAAAGTATATTTTTATATATGTCCCAAAAACGATAAAAATTGACCAAAAATAAATTGTCTGTGAAATTCCAGCGTGATTTTCACGTTAACATATTACTGTTTAACAATTTAATTTTTTACGCATTTTCAACGTTAGAAATGAATGATGAATACGTCTTGTATTAAAATGTTAAAAACGTTGTGTTAAACGCTACTGTAAAGTTCAAAATTACATGCTTTTCAAACTTTGTTTTTAAACATTTTAATTACGTAAAATTTTACTGAATATATGGTTATAAATACTATATGGAAAAACGTTTTATTTAGATGAGTTTTAAACGTAAGATATTAACGAGAAATTAATCATACCTCAAGTATTAACGTTTTTTTAACGTATTCAGTTAATTATCAAATAACGTGTATTTTTACAGTCCTAAAAATGACAAAAATTTGCTAAAAATAAATTGTCTGTGAAATTCATGCGTGATTTTCACGTGTACATATTAATGTTTAATAATTTAATCTTTTACGTGTCTTTAGTGGTCGAAATGAGTGATAATACAACATGTGTTAAAAATTAACATTACATAACGTTCAAAGTTAAATATTTATCAACGTTTGTTTTAAACGTTTTAGTTGCGTAAAATTATACTGAACATAAGGTTACACATAATGTATGGAAAAATGTTTTGTTAAGACGAGTTTTAAACGTAAGATATTAACGAAAAATAAATCGTTCCTTAAGACATAACGTTATTTTAACTTATTCAGTGAATTATCAAATAACGTAAATTTTTAACGTTCTAAAAACAACAAGAATCCACTAAAAATAAATTTCCCATGAAATTCAAACGTGATTTTCTCATTAACCTATTATTGTTTAACAATTTAATTTTTTACGTGTTTTTAATGTAAGAAATTAATGATGAATATACCATGTATTAAGAATGGACGTTACTTTAACGTTGAAAGTTAAACGTTTTCAACGTTTGTTATGAACGTTCTAATTGGATAAAAATGTACTGGTGATTATAACGTTACAAATTTGAAACGTTTTGGTTAGACGAGATTTAAACTTAAGATATTCTGGAAACGACAAAAATCCAGTAAAAATATATTTCCCGTGAAAGTTAAATGTGATTTTCACGTTAACATATTGCTGTTTAACAATTTAATTTTGTACGTATTTTTAATGTAAGAAATTAATGATAAATATACCATGTGTTAACACTGGACGTTACTTTAACGTTCAAAGCTAATTATTTACCGAAGTTTGTTATGAACGTTCTAATTACGTAAAATTTCACTGACTAACGTTAAAAATAACATATGAAAACACGTTTTGTTTAGACGAGTTTTAATCGTAAGATATTAATGAATCATGCTATAAAATATAATTTTATTTTTACATATTCAGTAAATTATTAAATAACTCTTATTACAAGCATTTTTACTGACTGTAAAATTATATCAAAAATAAATTTGTGTGAAAATCAAATGCAATTTTTACGTTATCATATTAATTATTTAATGATTAAATTTCTACGTGTTTTTGACGTAAGAAATTAATGACAAATATACCATATCTTAAAGCTAAATGTTATTTTAAAGTTTAAAGATGAATGTATTAAATTTTGAATGATAGAAGTGTATGACAATTAATGAAACTAGTGTGATAAAATCACTCGGCTCCGCCTCCTGGTTAACTTCACATGCGTTTCGTTATATAATGTTCATATCAAACTAGTATCATTACTAACTATTATATATTGAAGTTACCTTATACCGGGTGCCACAGGTTAGTGGCTACCCCCTATATTTCCTTTATTTTTTAACTTATCCATTTGAAATTTGGGGAGCATAAACTACCTGTAAAAATGGATTTTTCGACATAAAAAACGGTATGAGACCATTTCTGGTTTACCCGGAAATGACCGCAACTTTCGATTTTTAAATGGAACACCCTGTGTATTTTTACATATTTGGTTTCAAAACAACATTCTAAGTATACCCTGAAATTTTCACGAATTTTTGAGTCGATATTC
Organism: Rutpela maculata; assembly: GCA_936432065.2. NCBI lineage: Eukaryota > Metazoa > Arthropoda > Insecta > Coleoptera > Cerambycidae > Rutpela > Rutpela maculata. The sequence goes on from OW386291.2 coordinate 27,176,461, forward strand.
AGTTTTTTTAAGCATTTTAAGACATTCGTCTAGAGTGCTTTGGAATACCAAAATTTGTTCTACGGCAGGTAAAGTCCAAGGGAAAAATATAATTTTCCCGTTAATTTCATTAATAACTATTTACGAAGCCTCCAAAATTGAACAAATCACTTTTTTATCGAAAACTTTTTTTTTCAAATGGGAAGGTGGTGGCTCCTAGTGTTCAATAAATTATAGATTTTTTTTCTGAATTCATTTATTAAATTTATTTAAAAATAAAAAATCACTTTCAAAATAATTTTTATTGATTCTTATACTTTGCACTAGTACTTATACCTATTAAGAAACAAAAGAGAGAACCAAAAGGCTATTATTCACAAAAAGGTAGTTATTCACATTTCACTATTAGACATATGATTTTTGCAAAGACAACAATGTTAAAGTTCAAGAAGAATTATATTGAAAGTGATTTTTTATTTTTAAATAAATTTAATAAAATAGAAAAACAAATAGCATAGATTTGAAATGGGTATATCAATGAAATCAGAAAAAAATCTATAATTTAATGAACACTAGGAGCTACCATCTTCCCATTTGAAAAAAAAAAGTTTTCGATAAAAAAATGATTTGTTCAATTTTGGAGGCTTCGTAAATAGTTACTAATGAATATTAAAGGAAAAATTATATTTTTCCCTTGGACTTTACCTGCCTTAGAACAAATTCCAAAGCACTAGACGAATGTCTTAAAATGCATAAAAAAACTGAACATCGACTCAAAAATTCGCGAAAATTTCAGGGTATACTTAGAATGTTATCTTGAATCCAAATATGTAAAAATACACAGGGTGTTCCATTTAAAAATCGAAAGTTGCGGTCATTTTCGGGTAAACCGGAAATGATCTTATACCATTCTTTATGCCGAAAAATTCATTTTTACAGGTAGTTTATGCACGCCAAATTTCAAATGGATAAGTTAAAATATAAAGGAAATATGGGGGGAGCCACTAACCTAACGTATACAACGTTAAAATAACTGATGCTTTCCACTTATTAAAATACACTGACGTTCTAAATCTACAAGTAAAATAAATGGTAGATGTTGACGTTTTTTTAACGTTTTTCTACACATCTATCTTAATGCATTAAATTTGCCTGCTTACCACGTAGTTTGTTGCAGAAGTTATTTGTAGATGGCGATACATACAAACCACTGGCAATAATTTGTCATGCTTTAGCTTATACCCTTATGAATTTATAGAAATTAAAAATTAAAAAACATAATTCTTTCAGGGAACAACGATTTATATGGACGGATTTTATATCAGATTAAATATCATTATTTTGTGGCTCGGGATACATCGTGTTTATTTCAGTTGTTTTCCAATCATATCAATAATAATGTTAATACTGATCCCAATGAGAACACAAACGTTTAAAAGACGTTAAAATTAACGATAACCGAACGTTTAGTAACCATTGTATTACGGCGTTGAGTCAACGGACGAATGTCCTGCGGTTCAACGTGTATTTCAAAGTATTTTATAACATTTTTGTAACGTTATATTTAACGTTAATTAACGTTATATGAAAACGTTTTTGTAACGTTACATCTATAATATTACTTAACGTTGAATTTTATCGTTAGTTAACGTTGTTAAAACGTTAAATAGCGGTCAAATTCAACGTTAAGTATTATTATGTACATAACGTTACAAAAACGTCATCCTATAACGTTCACTAGCGGTCAACTTCAACGTTAAGTAATATTATAGATGTAACGTTACAAAAACGTCATCATATAACGTTAATTAACGTTAAATATAACGTTACAAAAATGTTATAAAATACTTTGAAATACACGTTGAACCGCGGGACATTCGTCCGTTGATTCAACGCCGTAATACAATGGTTACTAAACGTTCGGTTATCGTTAATTTTAACGTCTTTTAAACGTTTGTGTTCTCAGGGGCAGGGACGCCCAATGTTACCAAATCATCTCGTCTCTGGGACGTCTTATTCTGGTCCATTCTTGACCCAAGAAAGACCTTCAAGATTCAAAAAGACCTACAACGAATTGAAATTTTGTGATTTACAATTTAACAAATCACAAAATTTCAATTCGTTGTATCTCAGTTAGTAATGAAAATATTTTCATAAACTTCAAAACGTGTTGCTGTATTTTTATGAAAAGTAAAATGCATATGACAAAAAAAATAATTTTAAACAGGAGTCCCTAGACCTGGGGGGGGGGTAATCGAATTTTGAAAAAATTTTTCGCAAACTGATTTTTCAAAATTTTTTAGGGGTCGTTAGAGAAGTGCTTCTCGAGATGTTATTTCCCATATTTCGTATAGGTCCCATGCGCCACAGACGAGAAAAAAATTACTGAAATTTCTAGATCCGCGCTTGTGGGCCGTCGGAATTTGTCTGGCGTTTATTATATCGCGATAATTATAATCTATTTACCTATATATACAATTCCCAGATAAGAACCAAATCGTTTGATTGCTGGACCATTTTCCTTACAACTTCGAATTGAAATTTCGGGCCTTAGGGCCCACGGAATTTGTCTGGCGATAAGCTTCCGTCGGATGTTTTTCTTTAAAAGTCTAACCTGACGCCAGATAGAAAAAAACGTTTGAAATTGCTCATTTTCATGAAATTTTCTTTTCTGTTTTCCGCTGAGGGGCCCTGGATAGCCGTTTGATAAACACGAAAATGGTTAGTACAAATCAGGCACAAAAGCCTCCCAAAAAGCCAGATAGGAACCAAACGTTTCAAAAAATATGTCACTACCCACGGTCTATAAGCTGAATACGACCTTATACTCTACCAAGATTTGTAGTTTCCACAAATCTTTAGCTAAGTCCTACTCTAAATCAAGCACATACCGCCCTCTAGTTGTTGCTAGAATAACTTTCCTAAAATATATTCCAACTTAAAAATGGAATTTACTAATTTGCTATGATGAATGAAGGAATTATTTGAAAATCTTTACAGAAATCGATAATGAAATATTTTTATAGTACAGTGTATAGACTACCATATATACAATGGTACAGTGATTTTTCAGAAGATATTTAATGGTGAATTTAAAAATCAACAAAATGGATCATGTTCTGTTATGCGTTTAACACTATTACTTTAAAGCTAAAATAATGGAAAACATTTGGAAAGTATACAGTGTGACATGAATTACCTTTAAAAATAATTTGATGTTTATCAGTGACAAAAATTGTAACCGGCATGAATCCCAATTTTATTTACTAGGGTACATAAAATTGGGATTGCAATTTAGGATATCTGTTATTTATTATTCGCCGACTGCATGAAGAAAACTCTGCTTTGGTGAAAGTATAGACAACACTAACTCTGATAAATATAATGTCGGTAAAGGAGTCGGGCAGGGCTGTGTTCTATCACCAATCCTCTTTAACATCTTTAGGAAACACGTAATGCAATGTGTGCTGTAGGACTACCACGGTGAAGTATCAATACACGGAACCAATATTTCTGACTTAAGATTTGCAGATAATACCACCTTATATAGTTGCAGCAAGCGAAGATGAGCTCATACCATAGGGGGGCAAGGGTAGGCAACTGCCCACCCAATATTTTGAAAGAACATTAAATTGTTTGAGACAAATTGGCGAATTCCGAAATTTTTCCAGAGAAAATAATAATTATACGCCAATCAAGTCAATGGTTTTCAATACAATTAAGCAAAATCTTTGCCTACCCAATAAAAATGCCGAAATTACACCAATGGCTCATACATATCTATTGGAGAACTACAGACAATAAGCTATGATAATAGGATCTAGGTATAAACTGCAATAAAACGAAAATTATGATTGTAGACGGTGCAAATTGATAACCATGCACCCAGACACATTAAGGATAGAGGTGACTGTGAGGTAGTAAACGGGATGGAGCCCTTGCATGTGGACAATCTGGCGACTGCGAATACGAGATTTTGCGATTGGGAAAAAGATATTTTGAGACCTTTGGTTCTTGTACACACACTAAATCAGAATTTTGTTTTTTCACTCCCTTTTATAATGGGGTGGGGGAGCAATCAAGGTGGCTAATGCCAAAATTTTTTTTGAGAATTAGTTTCTCTTGAATATACTAAATACCAATTTTATGGACTCTTACCTGCTTGATTTACCCATTTACCTCTATTTACCCGAATTTAGCCCCAAACCCTTCACCGGAATAAGATGAAAATATAATCTAGTGTCAGATCACCTTAAAATACATACGTGTACCAAATTTCAAGTCAACGGTTCCAGAGTAATCTTGCACACAGAAAAAAAGTTACAGACAGATAGACCGACATAATTTTTTTTGCTCAAACTTAAAATTTCGGCGTTTCATGACATTCTAAACCTATTTAAACAATAAATTTTTTTTTAAATTTCTTTGGATGTGGAAGTACCTAATACACAGACAACAGCAGACAGAATTTTTTTTTGCCCAAATTGCAGATTCACGATGTTTCATGTTGTCCATGTGAACAAAAAAAAAAAAAAATCAATTTTTACTTCCCTCATACTTACCGAAGGGAAGTACTGTGACTGTGAAAAAATCATCCTCTGAGATTTTCCCGGATTTTCACATTTCAGAGTACGTAAATTACGAAAATTAAAGCCATTTAATTCCGTCAGTCTGTCTGTTGGCTCTATATCTACAAAACCACTGGACGGAGAAGGATAATATTTGGTAGGTAGTTGACGCTACTGCCAACAAAGAACAGGGAAAAATTCTGCTGGAAAATATACAGGGATGAACCCCATTAAAAGTATAATGAAGGAAAAAAAGATGATGGAACACAGTAGTATTTGACATGCAGTTAACACAACTGCCAAGGAAGAAAAATAGGAAAAAAATACAGGGCGGTCACTCAAAATTTTTTTTTAAATGTGATGGAGGACGATAATATTTCTCATGTAGTTAACACAACTGTTGAAGAAGAAAAAATATGAAAAAAAATATATACAGGGTGGTCACCCAAAAATGGTTTTTAAATGTAATGGAGGACGATAATATTCCCCATGTAGTTAACACAACTGTCGAAGAAAAAATATGAAAAAAAATATATACAGAGTGGTCACCCAAAAATGGTTTTTAAATGTAATGGAGGACGATAATATTCCCCATGTAGTTAACACAACTGTTGAAGAAGAAAAATATACAGTGGTTATCAAAAATTTTTTTAAAATGTGATCGAGGGCGATAATATTCTGCATGCAATTAAAACAACTGTCAAAGAAAAATATGAAAAATAAAAATTAAAAATCATAACAGAGCACGATAATATTTAGCATACAGTTAAGACAACTGTAGAAGAAAAAAAAAAAAAATTTAATGTGGAGGATGGTAATTCGCATGTGGTTAACACAACTGTTGAAGAAGAAAAACAAAAAATATACAGAGTAGTCGCCAAAAAAAATACAGGTTGGCCACCCCCAAAAAAAATTAAAAAATGCGATGGAGGACGGTAATTTTTTGCTTGCAGTTAATACAGCTGTCAAAAAAGAAAAATAACATTTGGCATGTAGTTAACACAATTGTCAAAGAAAGATATAAATAAATTGAACACCCTAAAAAAAATGTATGAAAAAATGTGAGGAGTAGTATTTTATAACTGTCAAAGAAGAAATATATGAAAAACAAAATATACAGGGTGGTTACCCAAAGAAAATATGTGACGGAGGACGATAATATTTCGCATGCCATTAACACAATAACTGTCAAAGAATAAAAATATGAAAAATATACAGGGTGGTTACCCTAAAGAAATGTAAGGAAATCCCAAGTAACACACATGTACATCATTTGTGTGACCAACGACATTTCACTGTAGGCGAACCTTATTTAAACATTATGTGATAGTATGTAAGTCCAGCATTGGTAGTCAATCGTTACTTCTTTGAAAAGTACAGAACAACGGCATCTTGCCTGAAGAGGACCATTAAGTTTGATGGGTTTAAGTCGGAATTTAACGTCGGGGCGCTTAAGTCGTAAAAATAGCGGCCGCCGGCGCATTTTGATTTTGGAGATGCATTGGAAGCCAGCATTATACCAACGTTTCGTTTTCCGGAAAGGGGTTATTCCCCCGACAGCGGCCCAATGTAAATGTGTTTGTTGGGATGATACCAAATCCTTTCGGTTTCGGTTTTGCTACGAAGCCTTAGTTCCTGGTACTAATATTGCTACTTTATTTGGTAAGGCTACTTTATATGGTTCTTTTAAAGTAACTGTTACCACACCAATTCCATTTATTGGAACTGTAAACACCCAAAGTCAAAGGGTGGGTCAAATGTTACTTTGTCAAGAGTCACAGTAACATACTGCCTAGTTACTGGAACTAGGCAGTATCATTTTATTGTTACTCTATAGTTGCAAAAACTATATAGTACCAGTGAATTAGTTACTGCCACCCACCAGTGCCACTAAGATGCCTAAATAAAGTAACTGATTACATAGAGAGGCAATCTAGGTTCCAGAATAGTTCCGGTGACCATCACTTGGAACTTTAAAGTATCGTGGCATTTTAGTGGCAACATGGGTAGCGAAATAGTTCCTGTTGGTACTTTACAGTTCCAAAATAGAATCTAATACTATAGTTGCTATTGGGTCACCAAAGTCACAGATCTTTTAGAGGTAAAATGAGGTAGTCCGCTATACTTTATGGTGGAGGGCCTAACTTTATAGTACCTCGGCCATTATTAGTTGTTGTTAAAATTTTTAGAAAAAAAATGGTTTTAATCAAAAATAGACAATGGTTATGTTAATATCTAATCATAAACTTTTACGAAAAATGATTTTGAAAATATTCTAAATGTTTCCCTAATAAATATTAAAATTTTTTAATCTTGCCTTTTTAAATTATTTTGTCAAAAAATTACAAAAAAAGGTTATTTTTAGGGCGCGTTGAAATTTTATCATTTAATATGTCAACTTATATCAAGAAAGTAACTTGCGTTTGAAAAAATGGCTAAAGAAGTACTTTAAACACGCGCCTAAGGTACACATCTTTTTGGTATAATATTATTTCACTGCGCATTATTATAAAAGAAAAAAATAAAGAGGTTGCTAAAAGACAAACACCATTTTAAAAAGTGATAGTGGCAGTTACTAGGCAGCCACGTAGCGGTTACTAGGCCGCCGAGTCGCGGAGAAGTACCCGCTATACCACCCCGATCCTTTATAGTAAATAAACATAGTCACATCTATAGAGGCCGGGACTACCCGAAACACTACCCGGCGACTAAAAATTTTTCCCCATTTTAGTGGCAGCTACGTAGCACGTGGCAATCCATGGTAGCGGTCCACTTTATTGTGGCTTTTATAGTCGCTGATACGTTCCCACGACTTTATGTATTGCTTGGGAAATCTGACGGATGGCAATATTTCGCATGCAGTTAATACAACTGTCTAGGAAAATATGAAAACTATGCAATATTAATGTATAGAATAAATAGATTAAACGCTTTTTAGATTTATTCAGAGCTGACAGGATATATATTCATAAAGCTGATGGCCTATCTATAGACATACAGTGGATATCCGCTGTATGTCCATTGTCCAGCATCACGTAATAAATACTTCCTATGTATGTCCAGTGATATTCGTAAGGCTGTACGATGGATGTTCTATGGATTTTCAAAGTTGTAACAAAAAAATATCCATAGGATATCATATGTGGCCCTTATGTGCTCCTTAAGGATATCTGCTTTATGTCATCCTTCATGTCCAATACAGATATCCATAGGACGTACATAAGGTGCACTTGTAATGTCTAGGTAGCTGTTAAGCTAAACTTTGCCCCTTAGATTAAGAAAATTGTATTTCTTTTTTCTAATAAAGACAATTTACTTTTATTATTTTTAACAATACTAATAGGATTGAAATAAAATATAAAACCACTTTGTGTAACAGCCTTTATATATTTAATACAATAAATACACGGGTTTTAATTTACAATAAAGTAATAAAAATAATATAAAAAAGATATAGCCAATAGAATTACTAAATACAAATTAAACTTATAAGAAGAATACTTCAAGTTTATGAATGAAGAACTGTTCAAAAGATATATTACAAAGCAAGCTTAATTAATTACCTAAATTATCCAACCTAACTAACTAGGTTTCCTTATTGTTTTTTTTGTTCATAAAGATCGAATTAAAATGTTGCAAAGATAATAAAAATTATGGATACGATAGATTTATGCTAGAATTCAGAAGCTTCACACCACTGATATATAATTACAGTTAAATATACAGGTTAGGAAAATAAAAATCTGCTGAAAATTAGCAATATATTCGTACATATCCATAACAAAGTATAATGTACTCTGTTTTAACTGTGAGGAATAAATTAGAATCATAAACGATTAGGTACGCAATATTTAAGATAGAGGCTTGTCCTTTAATTTTTGAATAAAAATTGGTACAAGCAAATTTGATGTAATAATGTAGTAAAAAAACGTCGGAAGTTTTAGTGGAACGGCAACACACTAAAAAGTAGAAGTGTTCCACAAGCAACACAAAAGGATAGGTATTAGAAGGGAAGAAAAAATAATTTCCATAGAACAGCAGTGAATTTTTTCTAGCTGACCTTTACAGACTAACGATGCATAAATATTTTGCTCTCTTGGTTGCGTTTTTTGGATGAAAATAATTTTCGTTGAATTAATATTCTCTCAAATTTCAGTGTATATATTCTTCTATAGATAATATTTGGAAATTTGTGTATCTAGACCGGAAAATGATGTTTTGCAACCCAACATATTATTAGGTATTATGGAGAGGTTTTCTCCAAGAGAGTGGATTTGGTATGGACTAGTTATTCTTCAAGCAGCAGACATTTCCGTTTCTCCACTGTAGCCCTGCTTAGTGGGGTTCCACCACTTAAAATAGGAACTGGCGCCCAAGCAACTGTTCCGTAAGTACCGCTGTTGCTAGGGTGTAAAAGTGACACTTCGCAGCCTCTCTGGGAAGCATGTCACAACCAGGGCCGTGCGGTGCAATTTTTTAAGGTGAAGCGAGTTACAAATTTGCCGCCCCCATTTTTTTTAATAGTATTTTTAATTGTTTTATCATTTTCCTTCTTATTTCAAAATAAAAACTTATCGCCCGTATTTATTGCCCTTTCTTGAAAATATTTTTAGGTTAGGTACATATCTTTTTGTACTAGCATTGCTTTTATTACACCTCTTTTTAAGATCTTTTTAAGATCCAGACCTTTCTTCTAGCTATGTAGGTATGTACACATTTACTATTTTATTTTATGAAATTGAGAAAAACCTCACTACACTTGGCTTAAGATGCGCTTACAATTATTTATTTTTCTTATTAATAAATTAAAATCCTCACTTTTGTTTCACATTTTGGTGCCCCCCTCAATGTGGCGCCTGCATGTAGAACACACAATTTCCCCTCAGTAGGAACGGCCCTGATTAACGATGACAGGTTTCTGGGTTTCTTGATACGCAGCCAATAAGGGAGGAAATTTAAGGAAGAACATAATGAGTTTACAACAAAAAAATATGTTATGCTCGAGAATAATTTTTTTACAGTCAAAAAATTACCGCATGATGTACCCAATTTTGCCGCCCCTAAACGTTTGCGCCCTGAAGCAGGCGCTTTTTCGCTTCACCCCACCGCATGGCCCTGGTCACAACCTTTCTCACTTGAAAGGACCCTGCACCTTTAGCATTGGAAAAATCATTTCGGTGGAATTTTCTTCAAATTTTGGGAATAGATAGTTCAATGGCTTCCGAACAAAAAATGTCATATGAAAAAATTGATTTAATGCCTTACCCACACAATTACAGTGGAATTTTCTTCAAACTTTGAGAATAGATAGTTCAAGGGCTTCTGAACAAGAAATGTCATATGAAAAAATTGATTTAATGCCTTCCCTGCTTGATAACCAATAAGGTACGAGGAGGATCAAAGACCTATCGAAGAAGTTCGGTACCAAATGCATCCGAATTTGAAAATGGGAAAAGCCAATGCTCCTAGGGGAAAACACTTCCTGAACGAATGTTTACATGTGACAGTACCGTTCCATAACGATCAACTACATTTATTCCTAGTATATGTACATTCAACTTCTAAAATTGAGGAGACCATTTTTGTGAAAGCAGCATTATACAAATATTCCATAATAATAGGGGACTTCAATGTAATAGGGGATTTCACATTACATTATAAAATTAATTAAAGAAACAAGAAATATATTCCGAGAATACAAGTCAAACCCAAATCCTGAAGCCAAGAGACAAATCAATGACTTCACCAAACACATACAGAAACTCATAATGCAATACAGATCTAACCAGTGGCTTCAAGCATGTGAATCTATAAACGAATCAAGGGGGGCGATCATTTTACCAACAAATCAACAAACTATCAAAATACAAATCAAAATCAAAAATAACAGATATAGAAGTGAAATATCTATGACACGGACGAAGAAAAAGTGGACATTTTTTCAAAATACTATGAAGATCTCTACGAGGTGCACACAGAGCCAAATTTTAGTCAAAACCACCAACAAACTATTGATAACTGGTACATGGAATTTTTTAACAACGACAATACAGATGAAGAGAACATAACAATTGATGACGATGAATATTTTGATATTTTGTACGCACAGAAGAACACCTCCCCAGGTATTGATAACATCTCATGGAGCATAATCAAACAATTGGATAAGAGATTACATCATTAAAATTTTCATATTCAGTCTTCAAAATAAATACTATCCAAGCGACTGGAAAAACGGTGTTATTGTAAATATTTCAAAACCTAACAGCGATCATAAAAAACTATCAGGATACAGACCAATCACCCTACTATCTGTGCTAGGAAAGATGTTGTCCGAAACAAGTTATACATGACTATTAGGGACAAAATTCCTCAACACCAATTTGGTTTCAGGGAAAAATGCGCTACTATACATCATTTAACGATTGTAACATCGAACACCAAAACCTCTCATCTGCTGCACTATTCCTAGACATTAAAAAAGCTTTTGATTCTGTGTGGCACAATGGCTTTGGAGAATTAATGAAATAACGTCAAGAGAATTTTCCATGAAACAAGGATTACCTCAAGGCTCGCCTTTATCTCCGCTTCTCTACAATATTTACAGCTATGACATTGTATTACAACAAAACGCTAGTGCAGACCCCACCTATATTATACAGTACGCAGATGACACAGCCATATTAGCACATGATAAAACGCTAGCAAAGGTCGCAGTTAATCTACAGCAGAAATTAATGGAAACAGAAATCTGGTTTAATAAGTGGAGACTTACTCCTAACCTCTCCAAAACACAATTTATAATATTCAATCACACTATATCTAACTCATCTCCAACAATAATAATGGGCAACCAGAATATAAAACCTTCACCATCGACAAAGTATCTTGGAGTAATCTTAGACCACAAACTCAACTTCAACGAACACACTAACTTAACAAAGAAAAAAGTAATAAGCAGGGCAAAACATTTTCGGTCACTCACCTACAAAAATGAAGGAATCTCACTAAAGTCAGCCTCGAAAATCTACAAATCAATTTGCAGACCACTAATAGAGTACGCAAATGTTCTGTTTTCAAACTGTGTTGGATCGCATCAAAGTAACAGACATCCACTCAATCCACTCCATAATCCACCTAATGAGTTACTGTACGTACGAACACATATACAACCCATTAATATAAGGATCAAAGACCTATCGAAGAAGTTCGCTACCAAGCAACACAACATGCAACTGTTGCAGCCACACTGTAGAACACGTGATCAACAAATCAATTCCATATATAAATTTCCAGAACAGACCCTACATGGAACAATCACAGGTTGGGCTGAAGACATCCCCGAGTAGTTCTTTCCTTTTTTTTTTACACACAGTTATTTACATATCTTTATTCTGTATCTATGCATTAAAAACACTAATTTTGTTAAAATACTATGAGCTGAAGGACTGCAGTCAATGGCTTTTATTAATCAATAAATCACATTTGTTATTATTTTGCCTTCCCTGTGGAATTACCGTGACTGGAAGTTAATAATCTTCAGCAAAAATCACTGTAATTCTGCAGGGAAGGCATTAAATCAATTTTTTTCATATGACATTTTTTGTTCATATTCCCGAAGTTTTAAGAAAATTCCACCGAAATTATTTTTCCAATGCTAATGGTGCGGGGTCCTTTCCTGACTTTTTCAAGTTTTCCCTGACCAAATTACATAATTATTCATAACGCATTACAAGTAATTATTTGTATAAAATTATACTCTAAGTAATATAGGTAAGCAATTATTTCATTTCTGTCTCGCATCATTCATTTGGTGAGTGTGCCCTTCTCAGCCAACTGTTGGTGCTACGGAACCATACTCAAAACAATATAAGTAAGAAATACTAAATTTTTAAAAACAAAAAAACAAAAACAAAATAATAACTTCTTTTCTAAATATTTTTGAAATTTCAAAATCCAGATTTTTCAGAAAAGTTGTTGAAATACAGTTGTGGCACTGATGAGCCTGGGAAGGAAATAAGGATATCTTTTCTTGAATTTCTTAATATATTAGAAATTTATAGACTGCCTTGTATATCCCACATTAGTTTTGACAATCCCAATAGTGTTTTTTTTTAACAAAGCAGACGCTTTAATCATGAATAAGGGTAAAATCAGAAATAAAAATGTTTTCTCTTATAAAATAAATTCGGGCTTCATATCAGCCGATTCTTGATGGCTTGTAAAACACCCACTCAAAAGGTATCCTTTCTATCATTAAAAGCCTTGGGGTTATGTGAACCACCTCCACTATTCAGAAGACGTTACGGTAAAACAGGAAAGTGAATACAATACTGATTTCCTCACTAGTATTATCACCACTGACAAACATAATCTACTAGTAAATTATCTCTACGGTATGCCAGATTTACACTTCGTTTTTAATATCTATAATTCCTTATTATCCTTACATTAGGGTGTTCCTTATAATTTGACATTTCAGGGGACCACGGGAACACTTTTTAATTTGTTCCTTTTATCTAAAAAGCCTCTGTGCCAAATTTGAAGTCGATATCTAGATTTTTGACCTTGTCACAAGACTGTCAAAGCTTTGACATTTTTTCAAATTTTAAAATTTTTATCGAAATCTCGGTTTGCTATAGTTACTGCTTTTCAACGAATTTGGGTAATTTTCAACGAAAAACTAATGTAGTTTCAGTAGTAATGCACTTTCAAGTACAAAAACCCTCTGCAAATAATATTAAGAAACGATAGTATTAATGTATAATACTGAAATAAAGGCAATTTATTATTATTATTATTATTATTATTGTTAAAGCACACTTTATTGATTTAATGAGCAGCTATGGCTTCAATCAAAAAATACATAAACCTACTAGAGAAACGTCAACATCTCAAACAATTATTGACAATATTTTTATAAATACACGCATTGAAGAAGAAGGAAAAGTCATTCCAACATCTCTGTCTGACCACCATGAACAAATGATTTCATTTTCACTCCCAATAGCAATTAAAAATACAAGTACTGGTAATCTCAAATTTAGGTACTATTCGAAATGGAAAATAGAATATCTTAGGCAGGAATTAATAAAACAGAACTGGGAAGACATATACAATATTGAAAATGACCCTGATAGGGCATATAAGCGTTTCTCTAAAATTTTCACGGATATAATAAAGGTGAAATTTCACGTGAAAAATATGAAAACTATACAAAAGTCCTAAAGAAAGTAATATGTGCGACAAAAAAATCTGCCAATGAAAGGAACATAAGAGAATCATCTAACAAAACAAAGGCAACATGGACTGTGGTTAGGGAAATAACCAAAAATAAAAGAAACAATCATCAATCATTTAATCCAGATTACTTTAACAAAAATGGGGAAACAATAAAAGACACGTTAAACAACTTTAACAATTTCTTCATAAATGCATGCCCAAATATAAGTAATAATGACGACATCAACCTAGAACATGTAATTCTAAACAATGCAAACATTCACCTAGAACAAACGAATCCCACGGAGGTATATAATATTATACACTCCTTAAAAGACACGAAAGCTGTAGGAATCGGCAGAATACCTGTTAAGCTCTTGAAATCAACCGCAGATCTTATTGCAGAACCTCTAGCTTATAAACTTATTCTTAGCTAATGGAATGTTCCCTAGCTTGTTAAAAATATCAGTAGTAAAACCAATATATAAAAAAGGAGATAAGAAGAACATGGGTAATTACATGTCAACAATTAGAGCTATGTACCAACTACTAAGCAAAGTGCTAGAGTCATTAAACAACAGAGAATGTATATCCACTTCTTACTAAAGCTTTTGATAGTGTCGACTATGAGATAATGCTATTAAAACTGGAAAAATACGGGATTCGAGGAAAATGTAAGAGCCTGATAAAATCATACCTTCATGATAGAAGCCAGTGTATCATACAAAATGACAACGAAACAGGTCATCAAATAAAATCGTAGATGGAAACATCGACTAAAGGAGTGCCACAAGGATCTATTTTCGGCCCCCTTTTATTTATACTCTACTCGAACGACCTACCAAATTGCATAGATGATCATGTGGTTTTATATGCAGATGATGTCTCCATAGTCTTCAATCAAAAGTCACAAGAAGATTTAGAGACGAAAATACAGTCAACAATATCAACTTTGGAACGGTGGTTTGTCCAAAATAACATGCTACTCAATGTGGATAAAACAAATATAATCAAATTCTCTTATCCTATAATAGAGGAAAATAACCTCAATATTCAATTCTAAGAAAAAACTATACAATCAGTAAGCGATGCCTCATTTCTCGGATTACAAATTGGTAGACGACTAGACTGGATATAAATGTATTATCAAAAAAAAATTGCTCAGTATTCGTATGCGATCAAAATCATTGCCAGTTCAATCAATAAAAATGTAGCCAAAATTAGCTACCTTGCATATGTACAATCGAGAATACAATATGGAATCATATTCTGGGGAAATTCGAGCGAGGTAGATAGAATTTTTATCCTACAAAAAAGATGCATTAGAAACATCTACAATTTAAACCAAAGGGAATCATGCAAACAGTATTTATGTCAGAAAAAATATTAACATTAACCAGCATCATGATTTTCGAGTCAGTCAAATTTGTGATGTATAAAAAACTAAAAAACCTTCTTGAAAAGGCCTACTATAGCCTCGGTGAATTTTTTGAAGACAAACAAATAGAAAATGTAAACTGAGATACCTATAAGTTTCAATATTTTATGTTAATAATGTTTTATATCTGTCTTGTACATTTATCATGTTTTTATGTTTTATCAACTTATTGTAATTGTTTACATGTGTATCATTTTGTATTTTATATTGCTGGTTTTGACGTGCTGTACACCCTTATGGGTAATTTATTAAGGAACGAATAAAATTGATTGATTGATTGAAGCTCAGGTCACGCGTAGAGAAAATGGAAATGGTACTAAGGAGGCATTAGCGTGGGAAACTCTGTGAAACTACCATGCGTAATTTTGATTCTTCATGATTATCATAGCCCATATTTCGGATGACATTCCAGAGACGGACTCTGAATTACACGATACTATCTAATACTTTTGTAAAGTTACAATCAGAAACATCGGTCGCTAACAATAAGTATTATTGCCACACAAACCAAAAAATCTTTAAATATAAAATTTTTATTTTATAAACCTTAGTGAAAGTCCAGGCGAACGCCTATTGAGATGTTTACGTTTCTCTACAGCTAAAAACAGTCCTTGACCCTTCAGACAGGTAAAAAATTATTAGTCGTATTATATGGCGTCATTACACAGTAAAGTAATTATTCTTAAATATTGCAAGTTCTAAATATTATTTTTTGGTCGACCTAGACAATATCTAGATTTTAAAGATATAAATTGGATTTTAATATTATTATATAAAACATTAGTAGTTATAGTTGTATTGAATATTGTTCAATGATATGGAGCCCGAAGTATAATAATTATGTTAATAGACCTGAAAGTATTTAAAATAAATTTGTCAAATTCATTTTACATGCATAAACATTAACTCATCGGTTATAAACCCGACCGAAACCCAACGCACACTGCCAAAGCCAAACTAGAGATGAGTTGCTATTTAACAACCTGTTATTTGTAAATAGTATTAACAGACTGTTATTTCTGTTCGAAAATAACAGGTGAGAAAACAACAGATAAGAAACACGACGTAGTAAAAATGTTTTTGCTAACTGCTGTTAGACTGTTATTGAGAAAACAGCAGTAGTATGTAATGAAATCGCAACGCAACCGCTAATGTAGTTGAATATATTATTGAAGTTGAATATTATTGTGGGTATCTTGAGTCATCGGCTTTCTGTATACACTTTTTAGTTGTTATTTTAATCATAATATTACATATCTTTTTGATTTTCTTCTCCGTGTGTATATTTTCGAGTTTAAAAATGAAGGGCTGCCAGAGTTGAATATTTTTGTAGAAATCTCGAGCCATCCACTTTATGTAGTGACTTTTAGCTGTTTTTTAAATCATAATATGTTCAGAGCTTTTATATTTTCTTCTCCAACTGTATATTTTCGTTTACCTGCATCTCTAATATTGTCATTGCATACGCTGTGTTTGGCGTGTTTCTATGCTGGTATTTCTTTATTAATTTAACATGAAACAATAATAATTAAATTCAGTGTTTTACTATGCGTCGATTACCCGCTGATATACTATTTCCAGACATGGGTAAGGGAAACTTTCCAATGACTATTTCGGCAGTTTAGTATAATAATGGCGCGTCCATTACCGTAATACAAACGGTACAATCGTGGATTTGTGAAGACGTCGGGTTAACATTAAATGATGCAAAGCTCAAGTACCTATCAAAGGTGCAATATTACCCTGTTATGATCGCGCAAGTTTTTAATTATATGGCATGTGTCGTCTAACTCCCATCAACAGGAAAATAGGGATTTACAAGTGATATTCTTAGAGAAACGGCGCGCGGCGTTTTTTCATGCCGAATATTTAGACTCATATTTAATTATCTATTGTTAATTACGTGGTATTAATCTGCAATGTAACAGTTTGATTTAATGTTTCCAATTGGATGAGCAGTTAACTACAAAAAGAGATAAAAATTATTATAATTTTGTACTACCCTCCCATGCCGACTCTGCATTTTACGTCAATGTCATCCAAAATACGGGCTCTGATGATTATAAATCATTCAGATGCTAATTAAAAAAATGTGGAATTTTTTTTTGTTCCAAAATGTTGTAGAAACATTCTTTTGTTTCAAAAATGATGTAGAGACATTGTTTTTATTCCAATTTATGTTTAATAAATTTTTATTAAAAAGCGACAAAATTCGTATTTTTTTTACAAATTTTAAAGGTCTTGTGGCAAGATACAAAATTGTTTGATCGAGCTCAAAGCATCCCGCACACAATACATGGGTTTTGCAACTCTGGTCAAATTTCGTGAAACTCTGGGAAATAGTAGTTCTCAGTGAGTAGAAAAAAGGCTAAATGGGCGCGAAGCTCCAAACCCCATTGGTTCCGAGATGAGACCAGCTGAATTCGGACCAATCGATATGTATATCTTTTTCACAGAAGCCTTTAAAGTAGCAACTTTATGCCCGGGGCGGGTATAGAAAGTTGCTATTTTAAAGGCTACTGTGAAAAAAAATAGTATACAACCGTCGGGAATAAAGAGAGACAGCCTTTCTCTTTATTGCCCTCGGGCGTAAATATACTATTACATGAAACGCAGCGTATGCAGACACTTGAACACATGAAGTGTAGGTTATGTAGACATCTCTGTTATTATGCGAACGTCCATAAAATATTTTTATAATATTCCAAAGTATTATGACACAATAGGGTGTGGAGTTGGGGGTAGGTTGGTTTTTTGATAACAAATGATTGTAAATAACAAGAGCAATCAGACTACTCCACTGCCAGGGTGTCCGGAGGGTGAGATCTGACTCCAGATTTATGATCACTATAATTTGAAAACCCTCTGATACGAGCTTCGGCTGTTTCTTAGAGATATCGGAAAATTGATCCATTTTGGGAGATCCTCGATTCATTTTTAGGAAACAAGGGACCAATTATGGGTCACCATATCGATAATCCGACCCCAGATTCGTGATCAGTGTGTTCAAAAATTCTTGGTACGAGTATAGGCGGATTTTGAACCATGAAAATGGTATTTGAATATTCGCGATTTTTAGCGAACAGAATATTTGCTGGTCGCAGCGTTCAAGCAGTTCTAGCTTAAAACCAGTATATTTTTGAGCTTGGCATCCATTCAGACTTTCAAGAAAAATAAGCAATTAAACTCGCTGTTCCCAGGGTCAGGTGGGTTAGCCTTCTTGTGATTTAGAAGGGGTGGCTTCTAGAGATTAGGTGGGTTAGGGTATTGGTGGTTAGGTGAGTTATGCCGCTTGTGGTATGAAATTCAATAATTTCAAGAAAAATAAGTGACTAAACTCTCTGTTCCCACGGTTAGGTAGATTAGCTCACTTGTAGTTTGGTAGGGGTTGTTTCTAGAGCTTCAGCTGGTCTTATCTTGGTTTGGAGCTTCGCGCCCATTTAGACTTTTTTTCTACTCACTGGGAACTACCATTTCCCAGAGTTTCACGAAATTTGACTGGAGCCGCAAAACCCATGTATTCTGTGCGGAGTCCTTTTGCACAGAGACTTCATTTTTAGATGGGAATCGATTAAAGTGTTCCCCATATAAGGGACACCCTACCTTACATGAAATTGTGACGACCTTCCCTCAAAATTAAAGATTATTTACTGTAATGCAACATTATTTTTAAATCTTGCTATAACACAAATATGTTGATGAGTTTGCTAGTAAATATCTAAGGACTAAGGTAATTTATAATCTGTATAGAACAGATATTCATTTATTCTGGGACATCTCAAAATGGTTTTCCTTTTTCATTATATAATAATTGATAAATATTATATACATGTAAAATTGTATAATTATTTTTTAAACACAAAATAAAGTTGTTTTTCCCAAACAGAGTACATCATATCTAAAAAACTCTCTGAAAATATTAAAAATAAAAAAGTGATCATTATGTAGAATTTAAAAAGTAATGTAATCCTTTAATTGAGATATTGTATCCGCATCAACGGATTGTAATAGCTGCTGATATTGCTGCAGACCTATTTGATTCCTTAACTGGTACATCTAAAAAAAAAAAAGAAAAAAAACATCCTTTGTTATTATTAAATTAACTTTAAATCAATAGCTAAGATATTTGTTTTACCAAGAGTTTATAACATGAAATGATGAGAGATCGTCAATTAACAATATACAGGGTGTTAAATGTACATACAACACTTGTGGATAGAAGACACTTTGGAGGTTCCCAATCACCCATTATTAATGTATCCATCGACCTTCTTTACTGAGATACACGGTGTTTTGATGATTCTGGCCAAACATTTCTTTGATCAGAACTTTTGAACCACCTTGTATAATCAGGGCCGTGGAGAGAAAATTTTGAAAATTAGAGGGGGAGAACCGAAGGAAAACATTCTTGGAGCAGGGGACGGGAGAAATCGGAATTGATGAGTGGGAGGCATAAAATATGCTACGAAAAAATATATAATACAAAACCCCCAAAATACGCCTGGGTCCGGGGGAAGCACTCGTTATACCCCTCCTCCCCTCTCGAAAAGCCTGTATATAATAAATTCATACTTGGTAAGTGTATATAACTATGTCACTTGACAAAATTCCATATAAACCCCAATCAAAATCCAGGTCCGCCCTTATAAAAAACTGACAATTTGTAAAATCTCAAAAACATAGCAAAATTTTGTAGATCTGTTTCGATATTTGAAAAGAACGATGGAGCTTTTTTCCATGTAGGAAAAAAGGATGGATGTTACAAATTTGAATTTTTGACCTCAAATTGTTGGTTTTACAATTTACATCTGATCAAGTAACAATATATATTTTGCGGTACATTCCAAAGAGACACGTTTAATCCTATCAATTTCAAGTTGTCCAATAAAATGTAATGACTCTGATTCTTCCAAATTATTAATAAAAAATTAATCGTTTCATTACTAACCTAACATAAACCTATTAATAACAACACAAACAAAATTTAAATGTATTTGTGGCGGAGAACATATATAACGTAACATCTTTGATGTTTGATTTTGAAATATAACATATTATTTTACTTACCTGTGACTGGAGGTAATCCTTTAATACAATAGTATGTACAGGGTCAGACAATATAAGTTGCTTTTTTCGTTGATCATGATCTGTCTGATAATATCCTTCACCGTCCTCATCAAAATGACTAGGACTTTGACCCTCGGTTAAAACGAGGGAATCAGTCATGGCTCCATTATTATCATCAGATTTTGTAATATCATTTAGGGATTCCAAAATGTTCAACATTATCAGGCCAAATCTTTCCAAAACCGGCCTGCTTTGAGTTGTTAGTATGTTTGTTAGAGCCAATCCTGAAATTTAGGTTAAGAAAGTATTTAGTCTGTTTTTTTACCCACACAAAATTAAAACAGTCTAATTTAGTAAGTGCAAACATTGCTTTTGGTAGTTTAATAACTTTATGAAGAGGTAATCTGAAGGATCTTGGATCTACAAGTTAGTTACACTATCAGTGGCGGCTGGTGAAATTTCAATATTTTTTTCTCGTCTTTGGCGCATGGGACCCATACGAAATATGGGAAATAACATCTAGAGAAGCACTTCTCTAAGGACGAGGAGTCCTTATTTATTTTTTTTGTCATATACATTTGACTTGTCATAAAAATACAACAATAACAGGAGTCCCTAGGGCCTGGGAGGGCAACCGAATTTTAAAATTTTTTTCGCAAACTGTTTTTTCAAAATTTTTGAGGGGTCCTTAGAGAAGTGCTTCTCTAGATGTTATTTCCCATATTTCATTTGGGTCCCATGCGCCAAAGACGAGAAAAAAAATATTGAAATTTCACCAGTCGCCACTGTACACTAGACTATAAATGTAACATTTATAAGAAAACAATTATGTACACAATCATTCTCTTCATGCTGACGCCAAATTTCCGGACCTTATTATTAAAATAAATGAATATTTTTTCTCATAAATTTCGCACCTGATCAAAAAAATCGTATCAAACTTCAAATGTACAAGGGATACAAGGATCATACTCCCAAAATGTTGACCATATTTAATATAAATAAATTTATAGGACAATCTTAATTTGTGGATTACCTCTGTATACAGGGTGTTTCATTAATAATTGGACATACGCTAACTGGAGAATCCTTAGTCCAAAATATAAAGATTTAACCTGAAACACTTAGAAAAAATGTGCCTCCTTACTGAGATACAGGGTGTTTTAATTCTAATTTTAAAAATTATTTTTGTCCATTATTCCGATAGTTTAATATTTCTTTTTCATATTTGGCAGAAAGTTTAGGTAGGAAACATTAAACTGTAGTAGATAGATAGATAGATAGATAATCTTTATTTCTCCATTGAAGAAAATATACATATATGCATACAAAAAACAATGCAGAAAAGGTCAAAAAAAGTACATGTAAATATAATATAATAGGTAATAAGCTTAAAAGGTAATTATAAAAAAACAACAGAAAGTTAACTAAACAAAAAGTAATTAACTATTAAAAAATTCAGTTATTGTATAGCAGTTCTTATCTAGTAAAAATTTTTTTAATTTTGATTTAAAGATATGTATACTTGCAGAGACTTTAATATCTTCGGGTAAATAGTTGTAAAATTTACAGCCTTGGTAAATAAAACTCTTTTGAAAAGAACTTGTTCTATGAGAAATGGGTAGTAAAAGATCTCTGTGTCTGGTTTCATATAAATGGTTAACTTGATTACTAATAAGACTGAATTTATTTTTGTATACATATGTACAAACTTCACAAATATATTGACCAGCAACAGTTAAAATTTTCAGAGATTTGAAGGCATTACGACATGATTCTTTATAATCCAAGTTTAATAAAATACGTATTGCATATTTCTGTAAAACGAATACCCTGTTTACACTACTACTGTTCCCCCAATTTACAATTCCATACCTTAGATGTGAGTGAAAATTGGCATAATACAATGTTTTCAGAACATCCTGACTACAATGCTTAGACATAAATTTAAGAGCATAACAGCTGGTCCTTAATTTCATGCAAAGATTATCTACATGTTGATACCATTGCATATGCCGATCAAAAGTAATACCCAGTATTTTGCTGGCATCATTTGTTTTTATTGGATTGTCAGTACCATCGAAAAGGGTAATGTCTTCAATATTACTTCTTAGTGAAAATTGGGTAGAGACAGTCTTTGATTTATTTAAGATTAAATTATTTTCTTTGGCCCAACATATTATTACTTCATACACTCTTTCGCATGTGACCTTTGTTTCATTTAAATTATTACCAGTGACTAGGATATTGGTATCGTCAGCATAGCAAATCACATGCACATTTGAAATTCTCTCTAGGAGGGTAATTAAGTCATTAGCAAATAATATATAAAGAAGGGGACCAAGAATTGAGCCTTGTGGAACTCCTTGCCTGACAATGCAAGTACTACTTTCTACTCCACTAGGCAATTTGACAATTTGCATCCTATTCTCCAGATAAGAGGAAAAGATTTGCAGGGCATTTGTAGATGTACTGCTACATTTTATTTATCCAACCCCAGGACAATGATGTATTCAAGCTCACCGTTGTACAACATGTGTAATCTTTACAATAAACTGTGCACTGAAATTGATATATTTGGCACAAACCTTTACAAATTCAGAAGGACTGTATTGTGTAAATTGAATAACAATTCTGTGATATAATTAGCACCTGCTTTTCCACATACCTAAGTGATGTCATGTATAGACCTTTTTCTGTATATTCTTATATTAATATCTACCCTTAATAGGCTAGTACAAAACTACATTGTGTTTTTATAACTTGTATCTGTCCATTTTATGCTTTATGTTATTATATGTTTATTGTACGTTAAATTGTTATACTACTATATACCTAAATGTATAATTGTGTCGCAACGTGTAAGTGGATTTTGTCTGTTGGTTGTCAGTGATAAATAAATAAATAAAAGATAATTTCTTCCTATTACCAGAGGCGTACGGCAGGGACAAAGGTGCGGTTTCCCCCCTTTAAATTCTACGCCACTGGTGGAATCGTCTTTTCAGTATAGTTTTTATTTTTTAATCGTTTTTTATGAAAATAATGTAGTTTCTAATCTTACTTCGTTTAGTAACATTCATTGTCAAATTGGCTCACTTTTCACTGCAGTACCCGGTATTGCTATGTAGTTGTGTTTATTATAAATTTTTAGCTAACATTTTATCTGCTTTCGTATTGAATATTTAAAAAAAAATAACTGTAAAACTTATTTCACGACGTGACCAAGGCAATGTTATGTGTAAAGATGCCGAAATGATCAATACGAATATGAACAATAAATTGAACGTTAAAATCAGAATATTGTGCAGCCCTATCTTTAAATTTAATTATCTCGAAAAATTATTACTTTATCGTTATGAAGTAAGAGTACATTGTTTTCGTAAAAAACGATTAAAAATTAAAAAAATTATGGATGTTTGCTCTGATATGTTCATCCAGCACCTTCTCCAGACCTTTCAACAGAAACAATGGAATGGATGGAATGCAATTCCATGCCAGATTTGCTCTGTGCAGTCTGATGAGGAAAGGTAGCAATAGAGCGAGTCCGTTTTGTAGCAGCTTTGGTAAAAGGCCACTCTCATCAAGCAATTTAAGTAGTTGGAAGAATTTGATAGCCAACTCTGTTACAGGAAGCATATAATATGACTTTATGCACTAGACTTACGGTTCAGGCAGAAATGGTACCGAGTTGTTAATTTTTGTCAGGACATTTTTGCATATTTTAATACTTTCTCTTTCTCTTTTCCACAATTAACTTTATTAATTTTCAAGATATACACTCTAACACTCGAACTGGTTGAGTTGTGCCCAGAAAACCGCCATTCATATAAAATCTCATTGCCAAGAATTACATTAAGATAAATAAAATCAAATTACCCTTAAACGTCACCTTCTCTACTGATAGATTAGGCTTACATAGAACCTGCAAAAATATCTAATATTAGTTTTTGAAAATATTCATTTACCTCAACAAAAACGTCAGGAAATCCAGTCGCCATCATACACGAACCATGTTGCACGTTTTTTTAATTAATAAAGTGATCGTTGAAGTTTCGAAATTTATTGTCATTTTTTTTGTTTTTAATTTTCTAGTTAATATCTCGACAAATGTTTCAGTTCACTGGATTATCTTTATTAGAAAAACATTATACTAATTAAATCCAAGAGGAATATATTTTAAAGCATTTTTAAAAGAGACTTTAAAACACGAATGCTTTGGCTTCCTTGCTTTATCAATCAATATTAGAAAAAATGTCACAATTTAAATTCCATCTTCAGCTTTTTAGAAAATGCTCACACAAAGCACTACAGACGTGATGTAATTATTAACTGTTATAATGTTTTCCTCATATATTTAGAATCTGCTGGCATCATATGAGTGATTTCCTCGAATTCCCGCCAGACGATGCCAATTTGGTTATTGAAATGTTCATTAAGTGCAAAGTGGCATAACAGAAACTGAGTGGATCCCCCTGAAAAAGTTTTCAGGGGCCCTCTCTCTATAACGAGTGGAAAATGATAATTCTTATCTCCATTACTATTAGGTTGATTAGGTGAAATACATATCCGTGAAAAGCAAAGCTGGCCGCAGAGTTTTGAATGGGGGTTGGCTATCCGTCAATGTGGGCCCTCCCAGATGGCCGGGCCCCCCCACGGTGCAGGGTCTGCGGGGGTGTTTGTAATGCCACTGTAAGTGCAGTATGTTCAGTGCTCTGATGTTAGTGGAAATTATTTCGATGTTAGATATAAAAAAATTCCAGGTTATTTCCCAATTTTAAACTACAGTGATGTTTACTGTTGTAAAGAATCTTGCTGAGATTCAACAGCTCCACGAGAATAACTGTCCCATACTGCAGTCAACAACCAAACACAGGGTAGTATGTTTAAAGTCGCTCAAAAAATTACATAGGTCAACCTAACTACCTAAATTCGTTTGGTTGGTAATCGAGGCATAATAGAAAAGGCAACGTAAGACTATTGCACATACCTAAAAGTTTCCTCTGATCTAGTTGTGATACGTTTCTCATCTTATCCAGCCAGACATCCATTATCTTGCTAAGGGTGGCTTGATCAGTTTCGTTATGGGCTTGTGCTAAATTGGTTAAGACCCTGGTAAATATGTCATGCGACGACAATAATACCCTCGATAAAATACACAGATGCATTGACATAACCATAGGGTAGGCTTCTCCCTCATATATTTTCCTAAAAGCAGTAGTTTGATAATCTTAGGCTGTGAATATATAGATTAAAAGTTATTTAATTACTAGCTATACTAAAGTGACAAAATTATCCACCATAGCAGAGTTTTGCACCCATTGTGCTGTGGCATAACTAGGTAGGAGTAAAACATCATATTAGTGGAAGTAAGGAGTCGGGATTTTCTCGAAAAAAGGAAAATAGTGCTAAAGTTATGAAACCTATTTCCCCCCCGTTTTCGAGGGTGCTGAACACGAATAACAGGGTGAAAAAAAGTTTTTACTCATGCGCCCCCCTTGAAACGGCCAAAAACCACCCCTTCTTGATTATTTCTCATGACAGCTTGGCATTGACTACTTTTGCAGGGATTCTTTGTTTTTTCATGGGGATATAACAGATGGTGAAAGATGATGTCAGGTAGTAGACCACACCCGCCCTGAGAGGTGGAATTTACCCTAAAATTGTTTCTTTTTTTCTCTTGTTAAGGACGTTTACCTCCCGTTTTCGAGGATGCTGATCAAGAAAAAATGGTTTTACGCTGGTTTGACCCTTCCTTCACCCTTAAACTGTCGGAAACCACCCCTTTCATAATAATAACAATAATAATAGGTAGCGGCTTGGCTCATATTAGGGACTCTTACTATCACTTGATTTGTTTTTGAGCCTTTACTGTTTTCTGGGCAAATCTTGTGTCCTCGAGGTATCCGTAGTCCATCAATTTCAAATTTTCAGAAGATCAATTGGTTTCTGACTTCCTTTTTAAAGACTATAATTGTAATTGTAAAGAGGTCTACAGACGATCCAACCAAGCAACCTTCTCGGTACACTTTGAAAATTGCCAAAACTCATAAAAGAGAGCTGGTCTGCTGGAATTCCAGCATCTTCAAAGCGTACCGACAATGTTGGCTCCAGCAGACCAGCTCACTTATACAAGTTCGCATGGCAATCTTCAAAGTGTACCGAGAAGGTCGGTTGGTTGGTTGGATCGTGTGCAGAACCTTTAAGGGCGGATGTGCGAAACGATGTGGATGTATAAAGTTAGGTTTACGATGTAGCGTTTTTGTAAGACTTGTCAAGGTAAATATTGTGAGAATTGTGCGCCAGAGGATGAAGATGAACCAAGCATACAAACAAACGAATCCAATGATAATAGTTATGATGATGTAAACTTCCTAAATTTTATAGCCGAAATGTATATTTCCGCTCATGGACGATGCGTGCGATGAAGAAGGAGGCAATAACACTGAATGTGATGCTTATTTCGAGGAATATGAACCATATAATTCTCTTTGTAAGCGCCCTAGGTTATATGTCATAAAAAATATTATGTTGTACTCAAAATTGTGTCCTATATATATAATTTATTAAAAATAGAAATTTTTACCAATAGTATGCTCTTCTTTATATCCCGTTTTAAGGAACTTGAATATCAAATCCTTGCGAGGATAGGTTTATTTTTGATGATGATGTAAAATGGACAACAAATGGTGACTTTGAAACCACTCCCACTCAATATACAAATTAGAAAATTTAAAAAACCAATTTTCCACCCACTGGGGAGGAAGACCAACCCCCTGAGGTTGTCACAATTAAAATAATAATTGCCAATGTATAAGGCATGTAGGTTAGAGTAGGCCGAAAAACACGAAAATTTGAATTTGCAGATGGGCTAGTTTCTAATTTGTTACTATGGCTCTAAAACTAATTCGGGTAAATTTTTAGCCATATCGGTTAATATCTAGCCGTGCCCCCATGGCTTTGAAAATGAAGGAAAAGTCCACTTTTTCGATTTTTAACATTTTTCAAATTGACATTTGAAATTTTTTTATGACTCTTTATTAATGTCTAAACGCGTGTGGCAAAAGTTCTCAAAATGAAATATTTTTCAGTTCCAGGGAAATTAGGAATTTGTCACTAAAACGTAGAATTTGACGAAAATAAGGTTTTTTGTATAAAATTTCCAATTTTCCTGGAACTGAAAAGTATTTCATTTTTAGACATTAATAAAGAGTCATAAAAAAATCATTTGTACTCATAATTTTTCCAAATATAAATTATGCATGATGGCATTTGGTACAAAGGATCCTCTTGTTCCTTCACCCTTGTACAAAACATTACTTTTGAAAAATAAAATCGAAGTCTTGAAATTCGCGAGACGAAAGGGAACGGTAGCAAAAAACATATACATCCTAAAATTTAAAAATTCCATCACTGATGGTATGTATCTCAATATTCCTGACTTTCACTGGGTTCATTATATAAATATTTTCGAATACTTTATTAAGAACATAATAATAAAATAATTATTGACTTTGGTCACTTACTGGAATATCCTAGGGAGAATTGGCATAGCAGTTTCAGTTCCTAATACTGGCACAGCCCTAATAAATGTTTCTACCAGTCGCATTAACATAACAACGCCCTCATTTTTCAAATCAGACATTAGACCATCACAGACTCGTATGATTTGGGAACCATGAGTGCGCATTACTAGCTCTGGAGCTAAGAGTACATGAACCAAACAAATTACCAGGCACTGTCGGAGGTTTTCTGTGGAATACTCTGAAAGAAAAAAGTTTACTATTACTACCTACAAGTTTCATGGTATCAAAATGCGCTAATAGTCTATGTAATGGAGGCAAATATAGTGTAAATATTTCGTCCAAAGACGAGATTACTTTTCCCCCCCCCCCCTCTTTTTCGAGGGTGCTGAACACAATGGAAGTGGTGGGAGAAGTTTTTGACTGCCGCAACTCCCTGAAACGGTCAAAAACCACCCCTTTTATAGGGATCCCTTTATGTTTTCATATATAAACGGGTCTGGGGAGTGATTTATCGACGAAATAACATGGAAGGGGATTATAGAGTAAGTGGAATCCAGAGAGTAGACCTAGGAGGTTGACGAGGGATTGGAGCCAAAAATGAATATTTTTCCCGTGATCAGCGACCCTGAAACCGGGGGATAAGCGTTTGAACCGAATCATTTGAAAAAAAGGATTTTCCACTCCTCGGGAAGGTTTAATTTATTTATTTATTTATTTATTTATTTGGTAATAAATACTCAACAGGCACAGCCCCATTACAGAGTATTGTGAAACGTACAATAAAAAATATAAATATAACAAATTTAAGTAAAAATGTAGAACGTTAATATCACAAGTTACACAAATTATACATACATATATTATTAACATAAAAATACACATAGTTGCCTACATATCACAGGCGTTACATCACATCTTCTAATATATTTTTTAACCTACTTCGA
The DNA here is from genome assembly GCA_936432065.2 of Rutpela maculata. Classification (NCBI taxonomy): domain Eukaryota; kingdom Metazoa; phylum Arthropoda; class Insecta; order Coleoptera; family Cerambycidae; genus Rutpela; species Rutpela maculata. The sequence goes on from OW386291.2 coordinate 27,205,202, forward strand.
GTGCAATGAAAAATATCAACAGTATCTTGTATGCTATTATATAGTGAACACATCCGATATAAAGGTGAATTAATTTGACTGTTCGTGTGAGGTGTTTCTAGGTAAAATGTTCTAGAATTTCTAGTAGAATGAGTCGGCACATTCAGATGAACTAGTGAGAGATAGGAAGAATCATTTATGCCGTTATTTAAAATTTTATGTAAATACAATACAGAACTTATTCTCCTGCGTTTCTCTAGTGTACTGAGATCGTATTGTAGTAAAAGGTCTTCTTTTGGTACGGTATTATCATATTCTCCATTTTCTTTGTAGTTAAGATATCTTAAAAATTTGTTTTGAATTTTTTCTATGTTATTTATTTGATATCTATAATATGGACTCCATATTATGCAACAATACTCTAAAATACTTCGTACAAAGCTTATGTATAATTGCTTAATGCATTTAAGATTGCTGAACTGTCGCGAGTTACGTACAAGAAATCCATACATTTTACTAGCCTTATTTGTCATAATCATAATGTGTCTATTAAAAGTAATTTGACTATCATATGTTACACCTAAGTCTCTCATTTCACTCACCCTGGCCAGTGCTGCTTCCTGAATTTTATAGGAGTAATCAATAATGTTAAGTTTTCTTGTAAATGTCATAATACTACATTTATCAATATTAAATAAGAGCTTATTTTCAGTCGACCAAGTACATATATTGTTTAGGTCATTTTGTAGTTTCAGACAATCTGCTCTTTCATCGATTCTAAGAAACATTTTTAGGTCATCTGCGAATAATAATATTTTTGATGATTCAATCGAGTTTGTTATGCTATTAATAAATGTTAGGAACAGCAGTGGCCCAAGATTAGATCCTTGAGGAACACCAGATGTAGCTATAAATGGTTCTGAAACATATCCCTTCATATATACTCGTTGCTTGCGACTCTGTAAATAACTTGACACAAATTTAATTAGGTTTTCATGGAAACCAAATTCATTACATAGCTTACTAATTAGCATTTTATGAGAGACAGTATCAAATGCTTTTTGAAAGTCAGTATATACTACATCAACCTGACCTCTATCCTCTAATGTGTCCGATATAAATTGTGTAACATTACTTAGGTTACTGGCAGTGGATCTATATCGCATAAAGCCATGTTGATATACTGATATTTGATTTTGGACTGCATTATATATATATTTAAAAATTATAGATTCAAAAAGTTTTGCGGGTGCTGGTAGTACTGCGATAGGCCTGTAGTTTTCTATGTTATTCTTGTCTCCTTTTTTAAATATAGGACATATTTTGACCTCTTTCCAGACATTAGGAAATGTTTTAGTTCTTAGACTTAAGTTAAACAATATATTTAATGGCTGCACAAAAAAATCAACACAACCTTTGATTATATATGATGGAATTTTATCTGGGCCTACAGCTTTGTTTACTTTCAAATATTTTGCTGCTTCATATACGTCGTCATTTGTAATTGTATTTAATATTACTTCATTAGCATGGGGTGCTTGCTTTATGTGTGAGATATCAGTATTATCGTCTACAGTGTAAACACTACTAAAATGACTAGCAAAAGCATCAACTATAGCAGGCCCTGTTCTATATTCATTGCCTTTCAAATTCATCACGTTTGGAATAGCTATGGATTCTTTTTTATTGTTAATGAACTGCCAGAATAATCTAGAGTCTTCGCCTATGTCTTGTTGTATTTTGTTTATGTATGTTTGATAAGCCAAATCTATGTCTCTTTTCAGTGTATTTCTTAAATTAACATACTCGTTTTTTAAATGTGTTAGTCCAGTTTTTTTATATTTTTTCCGAAGGTTTTCATTTTTCTTTAAAGTTCTAATAATTTGTCTGTCAAACCATACAGGGTACTTTTTACTTGGCTTGGTTTTAGGCAAACAAGTGTCAAAAATACTGTATATTTTTGAGTAGAAAAAGTCAACAGCATGGTTAATATCAGCAAACTGCTCGAGCTCAGTCCAATCTGTATTCATAAACAAGTCATACATAAGTGCACAGTTTCCTTTTCTAAAATTATAATTGCTTACCTTATTTGCATTTAGGTCTTTGAATTTATCAACATTTACTGACAGGTGAATTTGTAAAGTAGGATGATGCTTATCTTCCTCAACCAGTCCAACTAACGCCCGACTCACTTCACAATTGACGTTTGCTATTACAAGATCTAATAGGCGGTTCATATGATTTAAAATACGATTATACTGCACACAGTCAAAGAAATTCAGAAAATTTAACAGTTCATTAACATGAGGTTCATTAATATTGTTGTTAGTGTAATATTCATTTAATTTAGAAATATTGAAATCACCTATTATGAGATAATTACTGTTGTACAGATGTGGTAAGTTTTCTAAGAAGTTAAACAAGTTTTCGAGTGATAACAAAGAGCAATTTGGGGCAACATACACTACAAATATGTATAGTGAAATACTTTCGCTTATAGTAATCTTTACACAAAGGATATCTATATCGGAATCGTTAAGATTAATCAACCCCCTAGGCCTGCTCTCTGGATTCCACTTACTCTATAATCCCCTTCCATGTTATTTTGTCGATAAATCACTCCCCAGACCCGTTTATATATAAAAACTTAAAAGTGGTGGTTTTTGGCCGTTTCAGGGGGTCGCGGTGGTCAAAAACTTCTCCCACCACTTCCATCGTGTTCAGCACCCTTGGAAACGGGGGAGGGGGGGGGGGAGTAATCTCACCTTTGCATGAAACATTTACAAAAAAAACTCATCAAATAATGCTTCATTACATAGACTATAAAGAGGACAAACGTGTTAAAAATGGTTCATAAAAATGTTATAAACAGCTCTTTTAATATGAAAAAAAATTCTGGTTCAGCCCTAATAAGGATTTTAAAATTGTTTTTTATATTCAAATATCTGTATTTTTTTATAAATAAATGTAATTCTATTTTTTTTGGCAATAAATAAAAAAAAATTTAATTTAACACATATTAGAGATGATCTCTTTATTGATTTTTCATGGTAAAAGTTAAATATTAAGATGCTAGAGGCCCCCTATAATGAAAATACTTACTAATAAATTTAAAAATTAATAGTTTCTATAATATGTCTCAGATTGCAAAAGAAGCTGTCTTGACAACAACTTTTGTTTTTTATTCAGGATGATATACTTTATAAAAATTCTTATTGAATTTAAGTTTTCCCTAAAAGCGTATCAAAGAATTTTTTCAATTGGTTCAGGGATATAGGAGAAATTGTCGAATTACGAAATCATTTAAGCACGGTACTGCCACCCTTAAACAAAATAATTTGTGTTTTCTCAATAAAATTTTAAATTTCCCTGAGATACTAAATAGGAGCACCTCAACCTTCTGTTAAAAATGCTTCAAAAAACAAAGAATTAAAAAAAATTAGACCCTTTTACATTAAATTGATGTTGCTGGCTATTTAACAAGGAATTTTGGTTTGTTTTTCAAAGGTCTGAGATCTGTTAAATGTTCTGACGTATTTGTGACGAAGATGATTCAATTTTAATGCATATGTGTGTGTGTATTCGAGTGTTTCTGCATCTGACCTAACAGATGATGCTATTGCCTATGTATACACGAACCTTCCATTCTATCTAATCCTCTTTTAGTGGGGTAGGTTAGAGCTGTATTTCAAGATTACCGTTACTTGGTGGATAAAAGCACCAAATTTGGTATGAAGGTACCTTAGGGTATACTAATAAATGTTAGCCTAGGAGCCCTGTGGATTTTCTAAAAACTTTCATGTACAACACTAAAATTTAAAATATTAAAAAATATATATATCAAAACATTTTTTTCTTTTAATTATAAATTTAGTGCAAAGAGAAGGTAGACATTATGCATATCATTTTCTTCGCAATTTAAAGATCTAATTAAATAACAGGTTGTTCCATGGGAGTTCCATTAAAAAAAAAATAGTTTTCGTTGAAAAACCCATCGTTGAACTTAATGAAGAATAAATCGTTAGTATCTGAAGAGATAATATTTGAAAGGTGCTTACAGACTAATTTTTAACATTTTTGGTAAAATCGCGGCCTTCTATTATTAAAACTAAAAATTAAAAAATCTATTTTTTGAAAATAAAAATAATATTTGAGGGTCAGATCATATGCATTTTAGCCAGCAGGATGCAAATATGCAAAAAAATACAGATTGTCCCATTTCAAAATTTGGTTGTCAATTACATCGAAACCGGAAGTCAGCCATTTTGGTTCTTTACATCATATAATTGAAAATTTCATTCCATATCACTACACCAAATTTGAAAAAAGTTAAATGTACTAGGAACTTAATTTATTTTTTAGATTAAAGAGCCCCCCTTTCGATTAAAATTGGTCCGAAAAGAGCCAGGTTAATAGTTCTCATTTTATTTTAGTGTATATCAGTAGCGGCTCATCACGGGAGGCTAAGCTTCCCTTTGGAAGAAGCAGCATATCCTCCAATCTTCCAAATTAATATCTTTTACTTGTAGAAATTTCTCTAATTGTCTTTCAAAATATCAAGTCCCCTCTGCAGACAATATCACGAGCTGACACTGGTGTATATTAAAAAATGTGCTAGCAGTGAAAACGGTGTGAACGTCTATTTCACGATTAACTTCTATGTTAGATGTACTGGGGACTTAATTTTTTTTTTTTAATTAAAGCTAAAGAACCCACTCTTCAAGTAAAAGTGATCTGGAACGAACCAAGTCATGTACTAGAAACTTATTTTTTTTTTTTTAATTAAAGCTAAAGAGGCCACCTTTCGATTAAAATCGGTCCGAAAAGGTCCAGGTTACTATGTTTTTTTTAATACGAGTTCACAGAAATCAGATATGTCTGTCTCTTTCATTTGATTTCCCGCCCCCCGCATCTCTCTCGTCCAAAAGCTGCTGATCGAGGTAACCGTATAGTATAGTTTACTGACTGTGCAAAAAAATAGCCTCTAAAATCTTACTCATAGGAGTCAAATGCACTAAACTGAGCATTTTATATATAGATTGCTGTAAAATCCGGTTAAGAATGCCATCTGGTATCAAGTAGTAGTAGCAGACACAGTAACTTGGCACCATTTAATTTTAATTGAATAGAGTTTTAAACGTATTAAACCTGTTTCAAGCATACCATTTAAAACATTGAAAAAAAAAACTGTTTTAAATAAAAAACTGTTTTTTTTTCCATAGTATAGGTGAAAAGAATTGACCTAGTGTCCAGAACATACTAAACTGTACAGTGTCAAATGAAATTTTGAAATTATTCAGCGACCTAGAATTATGCTTATAATAGCAATAATTTACAATTTAATACTATTGTTAACTTACCAATCAAAGGAGGCATATTGTTAAACAACTGCATCAGTTCGTTTGTCATACTTGTGGAATATTCCAAGACAGTAAGCCATAAATCTAAGGAGTCTTCCAGCAAATAAACTATTGCATTCTGCCTTATATCAGTTCCTAACTGAATAATAGGTAGAAGGAATGGATTCAAATCAGGCTTGACGCCACCCAGAGCTTTCACTAATTGAACAAGTGTAGCAACAATTGCACATCGCAACATGTTGTGGTCCTCAGATTCTTGCCACAGATGAGGCAAATACTGAATGAGAGATTCAGAATGAGGTTGAATTGTGCTGCCCATGCGTTCGAGTAGGAGAGTCATTACGTTTAATACTTGCATCTGGAAATAATATAGCACCCATATTATGCTTTTGTGCGGGTTTATTTAGTCAACTATCTCACCCTTAACCCTTTCAGGACGGCAACGGTTTGAGCACACCACGCTGCACAGACAGCAGCGGACTGCGCTTGCGAATTTGTCCGTTTGCAGCCGCGAACCGTATATGTATAATTATTTGACACTCAACATTTTTATGAATTTAGGGGAAATGTCCATAAACAAATACTAATAAGAAATAAGACTTTTATTTACCAAACATAAAATATAAATACATAAAATGTTCAAAAAATGACAAAAACTCATGTTGAAAAAAAGAATAGCATAAAAACAAAACGTAAATGCTGCAATATAAAATAAAATATACAATTTGAACATAAAATAATTCTAGGTAAGGGGGCCTATAAATATTTAATATAAACATATAAAAATAAAAAACTAAAATGTTACCATAGTGTGGTAACGTTCAAAGCAACCAAAAACACACAGTGGCACATCACATTGAACGCAATTGTAACTGGTTTCGTGTCTAATTTTTTTTTTTGCACAAGCCACACAACGTTTTTGAGTTACCTTGTTTGTTCCAGTTTTTCGTGGTAACATTGCAGGAAAATGCCTTTGTTAGCCTAAGAGGGTTGTGTGCACGATCTGGTCTGTTGCTACTGCTGGTGCGACGTGGTTTGATCTTGTATTTTTCTAACAGCGTCTGTACTAATTCTTTCTGAAAATCCAAAAGGGGCACTTTTTTTTCATATTTCATTAGATAAACAGGATGACTGTTTAGGACAGCCCAGTCCATGAGGTAGAAAAATACCTTCTTGCACCACTTAACTGCTTTGCGAATAGATTCAATAGAGATTAGGAACATGTCTGTGCGATCCACGCCACCCATATGTTCGTTGTAATCTATGATACACACTGGCTTTTCTCTATTTTCATCTTTATAGGAAGGGACCACTTTCATTTCTTTTTTTTTTGCATCGTCGTCCCTCTTAACAGTCCATTTTATTGCTAACATAGTGTCGGTGGAAAAATATTGCACCGTTCCGTTCTTTGATGTTTTCTCGAATGTGGGCATAAACTGTCGAGTGGCCCTAACTGTCCCACAACAATTAATTTTCTTGTCAAACAAGTTGTCATACAATAAGGGACCAGTATACCAGTTAACAGTATATAATCTGTGTCCTTTATTCCAATATGGCCTGGTCAAAGTCAGGACAATATTTCTGACTTTCCCACCTTTGAATCAAATTCTATCACTGATGTTGAAGATCCGGTATATATGATGAAGTCCAAAATATATCCCATTTCACAGTCCACTAATACAAAAAATTTCCAAACCTGTGTCTTTTTGATGGAATATATTGTCTCAATGATATTCTTCCTTTGAATAACATTAGACTCATCGATTACTACATTTTGAAAGAGATAAAGGGAACTCTTGAAAACTGTTTTGAAGTGGTCTACAATTTATCTTATTTTGAATAAGTTATCGTTTTTATTCACATTTATATTATTGGAAAAGTAAAGAAATCACAAAATTTCAAGGTATCTGTCTCTAGACATCACTTGGCTGAACACTGATGTTTCGATAATAAATTCTTTTGACCAATAGTCTTTGATTCTTTGTTTCTTCATCAAAGGCATTAAAAAGCAAAGGGCCAGAAATGTATATAACTTGTCTACATCTACAGGATTAAATTTTTTTAATGCAGTGTTTTTTACTGGCCGCAAAGAGGTAATATGCATTTGTTTCTTGAACAATTTGCTCAAAAAAATCTCTCGTAATAAAAGCCTCAAATATATCCAGAACCGGTAGTTTGTCCCCTAGATTATCAATTTGGCAACTAGAATTTTGCTCATCAAAGTCATGAATAGTTGGTGTGAAGTCCGTTTTTTTCCACTCGAATAAACCAGCATCCAATCTACCACATTTGTTTGGTGGAGCAATATTATTTAAATTATCATCATCACTTTCGTCGGAATGTCCGTCGCTAATTTCATTTATCTCTTCTAATTCTGGATCCGACAAATTCATAATCTGCATCTTCTTAATTTTCAGGAACATCTACATCTATAAACTCCTCGTCATCATCACTATTTATAAGAATATCCAGCAGTTCTTGGTCTGTTAGAAGTTTCTGTTGTTTCTGTCGTTGCAATGTCATTTCGAATAAAAACACATCACACACTCACACTTGCAAATACGTACTAAACACGTAAAACAAAGCAGACTCAGAATAAAATATTTTTTCAGGAAGTGGGAGATGACAACCAATTAGAACTAACGGTGGGAGGAGTAAGAAAAGGGTTGAACCAATAATGTTTAATAGGCGGATACGTACGTTTCCAGTAATTAAATGCACCTCTTGTCGTGCGTAGATATCTGGTTCCCGGCTGCACATCGCGAAAAATTCTTGCAGATTTGTCCGTTTCCAGGCATGAAAGGGTTAAAAACTATCATCATTAAATTTACAAAGTGGCCTGTATCAGAAAATAGTTCACAATTTTTAGTTTAGGTGTATGGGTAATAAAGTTTATACCAAATGGGCGAACATGAAATACACCCACAGGTGATCGCTTATTTCTTAACATGTCAAGCCTATTGAGGCTCCATCTCTTGGCATATATGCCATATTCACTCTACTGTGGAATTAAACAAATAGGTTTTAACCTGAAAACTAATTGCGCTGCCGTATTTTATATGCAATGCCCAAAGGCCTGATACTTTCATGTATAGATAGTGACATTTAATCTGCAGAATAAAGTTTACCCCAGAAATATCCAAAAAAATCGGTATTTTCACCTATAAATATGCCTTATCCCAAAGATAACTTATCCGGCATCTAGACCTTCGGATAACGGTTTTATCTGACAGATAAAAATAGCCACGCCCATGCGATTTCACTGTGATTGACAAAATAGCTATTTTAAGTTCTAACCCAACTTTTTAAAAATTTGGTTTGTTTTGTATTGTGTTTATTTTAATATGCATATTTTAAATACTTTGTCCTTAGAAAATAAAACTATTTTTGTAGGTTAGAAATTTAACCCATAATTAGCAGTCTATTTTATTAACCCCTTCAGGACTAATGAATTACCCTGTTTTGTTTCATCGGCCTAATGTCGCATATACACGACATACGCCATCTGTGACCGGCAGCCTAGTGCCGTTCATTCATTGCAATATGAATTATTTCACACTCTGAAGGCCTACTGTCACAATGGTTCGACGCAGGACTGCACCTCATAAGGCCGTGCGTCGATCATATCCGACACTATTTTATGCGCATGCTCTACTTCGGTCAGCTGTTAAGTTTATTGGCCATAAATAGTCGTGTATTTGCAACATAAGGCCCACAAAACAGTTTACGGGTTGAAAAAAAAGTCAGGCCCCACAGATATGTCACACAAAAAAAAGTCAGTCCGGAAAGGGCTAATCATCAATATTGAAAAATTATTTAAGTGGATTTTTAAGTGTTCATCTGGAACCAGTATTTGGCTACGAGCTAAAAATGCGATACAAACATTGAAAATGAAAATAAACTTAAAAAAAACTTAAAATTTCAGGTTGAAAATGATGTCATAAACTGGCAACCAACCACAGTAGGGTGATCTTTTCTATATCTATTTGAAGCATAAAACTTAACAGGGTCTTGAGTTGGCAACACTTACTTTGGGAAGCATCTAAAATCATATCTATCGGATAGTTAACCGAGGGTTTTGAATGAAAGTACGCATGCAAGTTATTCCGCAGATAGCAAGCTCCGGTTATCTTATACTTAAGTGAAAGTACCGGCCTTAAGTGTAGTAAATAGGGATTCTAAAATGACTGTTCGGGGACAAAAATAATATAGCCCTGATTTTTGGTGTAGATGTTCTTAATGGGCCCAGGAATGATAATAATCCATCGAGTCCCCATGAATCGGCTGTGAGCTTTGCCCCCATCTTCAAATATGGTTGAAAATCGAGGATTTTTGCACTTTAAACTTCCACTAAGTTTTATTTATCTTTGTTGTCACTTTGCGAAGAACCGACTACCATTATTCGAATTGAAGAATATTAAAGTTTTTACAGAAATCTTCCCCATTTAAAAAAAAATGATTCCTTTTAATTTTTGTCTCGTTTAAAATACTTATTTTAACGTTTTGTAATAGAAATAGTTGATTTCTTTTGTATTTTCTCTAATATTCTAATGGACATACAGGAACATGTTTAATAAAAAAAAAATTATTTTAAAATTACTTCCTAGCTGACACTTTTAGTGCATATAAAAACTCAATACAACTAGCCTAATGCTTCTCCAGTAGCCGTAAAACTTTAATTGTGTCTCCCCCAAAGTTGTTCAAATTCACGTACGCCCCTTAGTGAATTTAACGATGATATATTAAACTCTAAATGTTGCCTTACCTTAGTTTCACATTCAACAGCCTCCCTTAACAGACTAAACAATAAATTAAAAGCAGAAAACATATAATCCTTAAACTGATCACAGTTAAAATCAAAGTCATCGATTGCAAAACGCAAAGTAGATGAAGCAGTCAGTCTTACGGCCATATCTTCGTCAGGTCCCAACAAGTCAATGATGCATTCGTACAATGCCGGCCTTAATTCACTTGATAATTTAATACCAGTCCATCGACCTAACAGAGCAGTTACACGCCTTCTTATCACTCTGTAATTGTTGTGCTTTATTTTAAGCTCCTGAAGGAGCGTATTGGTAAACCACTGATCGAAATCGACCTAAAAAAATAACAAAATTACATGTAATCATAAAAATCAAAATAAAATATTCTGAGTGGACTTTTTTAAATTACTAAAAATGTTACCTCTTACACCCTGCGCATAATACAATCTCGATTGGTGAATGAATGAGAAAAAGAAAAACTAGATAATAGATAATTCAAAGATAATATTAAAATTATCATAAATAGAAAGTTTACCTCATCATATAAATCAAAAGCACACAATCCAACAGCATTGTAGACTGCATCTTTCCTCAAAATCCCTTGCATGTCCTCTGGAGGAACTAATACATTTGTATCAGCAACCAGTTCTAATATTACAGGTATAAGTATTCCTTTGTATTCATGAAAAATGGTTACAAATACTGTATCCATACTAGGCTGCAAGAAACAAACTATTATTAACACTGAAAATCATCATCATTATCGTCGTCATCTGCTCTCTCTTCTGTATATACATCTTTATGATCTGGCGTATAATTTTCACACATTTTGCCTTTGCAGTTTTTACAGAAATCAGTACATGTTAATCCTAATTTTAAACAAACGTCTCTTTGAACAGCTGTTCTTACAAGTACAGTGGTAATCTTGGTTAAAAAAATCGGGTATCAATTTGCTTTCTGAAAATTTTGGCTCCAAAGAATTATTTGAAAATTAAAAAATTAAATTTATTATTCATTATTCCCCGATGAAGAAATCATTATACCTTACTCAGCAACCTACACAATGATCCACCAGCGATAACTGGTGGATGAGGGTAAGTTTCCGTCCATTATAGGGGTTGAGGAGTCAGAGATGAAGGTGAATATTTTTATCGTGATCAGTGCCTGTGAAAACGGGGAAGGGCGTATTGACGGTCCAAAGTGTAATTAATGAATTTTACACCCCTCGAAGCAACCTCCGAGGTTGCTACCACCTTCTCTTCCCTGAAAAATGAAGGGATATGCACACAAATAACGATCATGTGTCAAAAAACCTGTAAATCCTGGATAGCATGCTTTCTGGTGAGTGAGGGGTGGTTTCTGCCCATTTGAGGTATGAGGAGGGTTAAAAATGAATATTTTTTTCCATGATCAGCGAAGGGGGGATATGCATTTGAACTGAATCATTTGAAAAAAAAATGATTTTCCACCCCTCAAGTATAACCCGTCAATAAATCATTCCCCAGACCCGTTTATATATGAAAACATAAAGGAATCCATAAAAGGGGTGTTTTTTGGCCGTTTCAGGAAGTTGCGGCGGTCAAAAACTTCTCCCACCACTTGCATCATGTTCAGCATCCTCGAAAACGGGGGGAGAGGAGGTAACCTCGTATTTGCATGAAATAGTTACACTATTTCGGCCTTCATTACATAGACTATACGCTTTATTTTTCACTTCTTGTCTATTGCTCATAATGTCAAACCAAAATATTTTCTCTTATATTTGTGAAACCTATTGTTTACCTGATTTTTCTATATAAATTCTATGCGTCTTGCAAATTAGATGTTACACAGCATATATGAAAACATTAAAAGTTTAAAATGACTTACCCTCAAACTATACTTCCAACTATCACCACTTTCATCATTAGAAAAGGCTTCAGGATCCGTATCCCACATATCCAGCTCATCTTGTGTTAGTATAAAATAATGTACAACTAATTTCCGACACATATCAGAGACAGTTTGGGGTTGAAAAAATGCCTGTTTTATCTGATGAGCCTTTAAAGTGTCTGGATGTTTTGTTAACTCTGGTACTTTGGCTGCCTTATATTCGGCACACAAAAGAACATTTTTTATAAGATTGAAACACTGTATTACGAATCTTTCAAAAAGGAAATTAATGCCTTCGTCAGTAAATAAGTAATATACTGTGAATTCTAAACTGGGCTGAATAAAGTCGACAAATGAGAATGGGTGCGTGTCCAATACAGAAAGAAGAACTTTTGTGAGGTGAATTATAAATTTTTCGCATAGTTCCAGTAAATATATGCCTTTTCCTTTAATCTGCTTGCCTAAAAGAAAACGACTGGAATGTAACGGTTTTTTTATAATTACTGCTAAGAGATAAGAAAGTTTCTATTATAAGTTATAATCAATGATCGGAATTTGGGTTTAATTCCAGTGGCGCAATACGTACATAAAATTTTACATCAAAGAATTAAATGTAAGTTTGTTCTTTTTCACAAACTTAAATCGAAATTAAATGTAATACGAACCTACCTTATGAGTTTCTCATTAATTTTGGCATAATAGGATACATATACAGTATCGGAAGATTTTGGATTTGGGTGGCAGGCATAGTTTCAACGGCTTGACAGACCGCCTACAATAAAGGCGTGTACCAGTGCTCTAGTAGAGGGAGCAAATAATGACGCGATATCAGGAAAACACGTACATCATTGCTATTAAAAATTTCAGTACCATTTATTGTAGTTGGCTCTGTTCAGTATAGGTAATATTATTAGGTGCTTTAATAACTAAAATTATTTAACTGGTTATACTTTCAAAACGAGTCAAATAATTCTTTACATTTCCCGCAGACAGAGCTGCCCACGTACATGAGGTGGGGAAAGCAGGTGGCACGAGTAGGATGTGTTATACGATAAAAAAGAATAGCCTAGTTGCTTCGTTCTCGCTTGCTCTCATTGCCGACCCAAATGAAACATTTTCTGACGCTATACATATGAACAACTAAAAATGCATGCATATTTTAATAAATATTTGTAACGACGCAACTGAAATTAAACCCAAAATTCCGATCACTGGTTATAATAGAACAGTAAGTAATTTAATTATAAACACATTTTTTGTTTTACTCTAATCTGTTAATAGCAAATGTGTATTTCGGAAAATAGTCTTTAATGCCATTACTTGTTATAAAAGTCCGTTATTAAGTCAAACAATCATTTTTAAAATTAACGCCAAAAGATAAGTTGCATTGTTTTTGGAAAGTAGCAAAATAGAAAATGATGTTACTTTCTCTGATTCCACTCATACAGGGTGATTTACCACAACACACAGAAAATTTATCAGTAGGTTGTCCCCACTGAAAGGAGTTAAGAGAATGAAAAAGTAAAAAAATATGACCAAAAAAATTTCCTTATTTTTTTTTTTTAGAAATGCGCCACCCATCACTTTAACCAATCTGACGTAACGCGGTGCAACCATATCACTGCCCCTCCCCCTTTATCAGACTTGGAACTGACAGCAAAGCTGGTGGGGTTAGAAGTGACTTTTTGGATTTAATCACACTACAAAAATAGCAAAAATTAAAATAATTTTTGCAGAACACAACACAGACTAAGAGCTAGTGAACATTTCGCGTCATTACTCGAAGTAGGCTAAAAATTTGCCAAAAGGTTACCATAGGAGTAATGAGTTGCCATCTCGAACGTTTCGACTTAGCGATGCACCCCAAGTCGTACAATAGTAGTCGAAATTTTCATTATTGCAAGTTGGTTGAAACTTCGTATTTTGCTTGAATTAAGGTATATGAATAACCATACAAATTGTCAGACAAAAATTTCAGGCAGCAGGAGGTGTAAGAACACTCTAATTCGTAAAATAGTAGTCGAAATTTTCATTATTGCAAGTTGGTTGAAACTTTGTATTTTGCTTTAATTAAGGTATATGAATAACCATTCAAATTGTCAGACAAAAATTTCAGGCAGCAGGGGGTGTAAGAACACCCCAAGGTAAAATAGTAGTCGAAATTTTCATTATTGCAACTTGGTTGAAACTTCGTATTTTGCTTGAATTAAGGTACATGAATAACCATACAAATTGTCAAGACAAAAATTTCAGGCAACACGGGATGTTCTTACAACAAAAAGATATCGTTTAATCGGAGAATGAAGTGTATCTTCAAAATTAAGCGTGATATCAATACTTTTATTCTTTTTTTTTTTTGTTTAAAATCACTTCCAAAATATTAAAAAAACACAAAATCATTGGGCCATAGAAATCGAAATCTCTGGTCCCTAGAATAACATATTCAATTGTCAGATAAGAGCAAATAATAAAAATTTCACGTAAAAAAATATATGTTTGAGGTGTTCTTACACCCTCTCCTGCATGAAATTTTTGTCTGACAATTTGCATGGTTATTCATATACCTTAATTCAAGCAAAATACGAAGTTTCAAGCAGCTTGCAATAATGAAAATTTCGATTGCTATTTTACAACTTTGTAGTGTTCTTACACCCCCTGCTGCCTGAAATTTTTGTCTGACAATTTGTATGGTTATTCATATACCTTAATTCAAGCAAAATACGAAGTTTCAACCAACTTGCAATAATGAAAATTTCGACTACTATTTTACGACATTGGGGTGTTCATACACCCCCTGCTGTATGAAATTTTTGTCTGACAATTAGTATGGTTATACATACACCTTAATTCAAGCAAAATATGAAGTTTCAACCAACTTGCAATAATGAAAACTTCGACTACTATTTTACGACTTTGGGTTTGTGACCTGCTGCTCATCGCCAAGTCGAAATGTTCGAGATGGCAACTCATTACCCCCATGGCAACCCTTTGGCAAATTTTTAGCCTACTTCGAGTAATGAAAGAAAAATGTTCACTAGCTCTTAGACTAACAGCACAAAACATAATGAAAAGCCAAAGAAAAAGTTCGAATATATTACTAGTCCAATCAATGAATGCCCAAAAGGGGATGGTAGAGAACATTTTGGAGGGGAGAATTTTTCTCTTCAGGGATGTGTTGGGGGTAGTTAGGAGGTAAACATACTAAAAGTCCCCACCCCTAACCCCGCCGCTTCAGGGGGGAGGGGGGTGGAAAGGTTCCTTTTTTCGATTCTTCACTTATAACTCGGAAACGATGCGTCGCATGGGAAAAGGTAATCTATGCAAAATTAAACATAATTAAATTTCCCACAAGAATGTTTATATTCATTTTCTTCCTATGTGTTATAGTTTACGAGATATTCGCCAGCGAAAATCGATAATTAATAAAAAAAATCAATTATGTACCTTCTATATTTCTATCAAAGCGGTTTACCGTGGTCTGCTAATAAATCACAGTCACAAAATAATCTTTATTTTACAACACTGGACGTATTTACTAACGTAATATTTTGTCGAAATCTATACATTTCCTTAAATATACAGTGTGACTCACTTAAAATGAAGATACCCTTATAACTTTTTCATTTTGTTTCCGATTTGAATCAAATTTTACTCAAGTATAGAATAACTTAGGATCTACTTATGACCAGAAAATCATTCACCTGCTATAAAGGCAAAGCCACCTGCGGTACTAAAACATGCTGAAAAAAAATAAAACATTTTGAATGTTAGAAATTCTAAAAAATACATCCGATCGGCGCCACAAACGTACATACACCAAAATTTGATTTGGTTATTGATGGGGGATATCTCATACATAAGCTTATCTGGCAAAGGTGTCCGCAATTTGTGGTGGCTACGTGAAATTCGTCGTTAGTAAGATTAAAAATCAATATGTTTTTAATCTTTTTCCTCATATTTTGGTACCGCAGGTAGCTTTGCCTTTATAGCAGGTGAATGATTTTCTGGTCATAAGTAGCTCCTAATTTGTTCTATACTTGAGTAAAATTTGATTCAAATCGGAAATAAAATGAAAAAGTTATAGGGGTATCTTCATTTTAAGTGAGTCACACTGTATATTTAAGGAAATGTCTAGATTTCGACAAAATATTACGTTAGTAAATACGTCCAGTGTTGTAAAATAAAAACTGTTTTGAGACTGATTTATTAGCATACCACGGTAAACCGCTTTGATAGAAATATTCAAGGTTACACAATTGATTTTTTTTAATTAATTATCGATTTTTGCTGGAGAATATCTCATAAACTATAACACATAGGAAGAAAATGAATATAAACATTCTTGTGGGAAATTTAATTACGTTTAATTTTGCATAGATTACCTTTTTTCGTACGACGCATCGTTTCCGAGTTATAAGTGAAAAATCGAAAAAGGGAACCTTTCCACCCCCCTCTCCCCCTGAAGCGGCGGGGCTAGGGGCGGGGACTTTTAGTATGTTTACCTCCCGACTACCCCCAACACATTCCTGAAGAGAAAAATTCTCCCCTCCAAAATGTTCTCTACAACTCTTTCATTGACTGGACTACATTCAATGCACTGTTCTAAGCGCAAAATGGCATATTGAACAGTATCCAATTTAAAATTTAATGGTACTCTCTAACTGAAAATCGGGAAGACAATAAAGACACAAGACACTGACCCTATGCCAGTGCACTCTTATACCATTTACAAAGATTACAGAATGAATTCTCTAATCTTTGCCACGTACCTACAACAGACCTCATTGTTGTTGAAGTTCGTAATAAGATAGAAAGAGACAGATACCAGTCAGGATGAGTGTTGGCCAAATTCGATTTGCCTTACTTTTATTTGAAGGATGGATCTGTTCCAGGTGCATAGTTAATTGCCTTATGCACACTGACCAAGACAATAACAGTAGCGTATCTAGAAGTAGCAGTAGCAAGTCTTAATGCAAGGAAATATACTTAATTACCTCGGATCACTTTAAAATTTTGCAGGGGCTTTCCCACATAGCATTTATGGTACCTGCATGGGGACCAGTAAGTTGCGAGACTGACCGAAAGTTATTCAACTCATGTATTAGTTGAACGCACTTTTGAACTATGTTCTTGTGAATGATATAACCACAATCAAGAACCTTAAGACTAGTACACCATTTTATTTTCCGCATGTTGTGGTAAATCACCTTGTATATAGGTTTTCTACTAATAGAGTTTAAGGTCCTTAAATAAAATTATGATTAAAATTAAAATAGGTATAACAGGAAAAATTTGTTTGGTTTCAACTCATAAATTCAGATGAAAAATCTATCAGCTTAGGGCTTAATACAAGATAAATCTAGCACATTATATTTAAAGTAATAGTGGAAAGTTGTTAGGCGTAAAAAATGAAAAATGTCGAACGAGATCACCAGTGAATAAATTTTCATGGTATTTTTTGCATTGTATTGCTAGAACCCAATATTAAAATGTTTACTAGTTAAAATTTGAAGATCTTTGTTTAATTAGTGGAGTCAATGGGGGCCTAAAAACAGCAAAAACATTGCAATTTAGTTAGTTTTTACAGTTTAGCACATTACATTAGTTGAGGAAAAACATACTACTTTTTAGGCAGTATATTTATACTTTTGGATTTTCTTTTTACGAATCTGAAGCCAAAGCAAAAAAATTCAAAATGGCGGCTCCAATATGGCGGATGGATTTTTTCTAAAGAAAGTGCTTTAAACAAACAAAAAAAAACAACTCGAGTTTCTAGGTAATGCTATATATTAACAAAAAATAGTATTTGAGAATTATTTTTTAATTACTGGCTAAATACAGCAAACAAAACGGCTACATTTTTATTAAGGAAGTGTGAAGACGCACATTGTTTCGGCCGTAACTTCTTTATTTTTGATTCTGCAGAAACAACCAAAAAATCATATGAAAGCTTAATTAATAACCTTTAATTTTGATCCTTAACATTTTTGACGGAAGTGTCACAGTTTCTAATATAATAAAATTATGTTTATGTGTTATGTTTATCTAAACTAAATACTTCATCTCATAAATGATGGGATGCCATCTTTAAAATTCCATATTTTCGAAACTCTTTCTTACAGAAATTAAAAAAAAAAAACAAATTCATTCCCAATGGGGAACAATCCAAGCCAGTTCTTAATATATCCGACAGATTGCACCATGCGTACTCGGTTTAGTCATTCTGAACTTGTCATATAATATAACCTGTAAATAAATGTCCTGCTGTGTTGAAACACTTTGGTACACAGCAATGTTTTCATTTTAAACGTTTTTCTAATTAATTTTGTTCGTATTGACATTGGATATAACATAACCTCAACAGCGCGAACAACCCACATACCTAGAAAGGCATGTGAAACAACCGAGTACGGCTGCTGCACTCTGGCAGAAATAATGAAACTAAGATTAAGAATAAATGAAAACCATACTTACGACACTGCAATACAGTTTTGGCTTTTTCAAAAATTACTTTCATAAAGGACATACAATCTTGATTCTCATGTGGCTTATAAAAACCAAACACAGTCAGCTTTCTTAAGATTCTCAAAGTTAGTAAAGCCTTTTCTAGGTTGGCTGTTATAACTTCTGCGCTAGCATTTTGCATGATGTCTTGAACGAAAGCCTCAGTAAAATTATTCCACAGATTCAAAATGAAAGTGTAAATGTTAGATGTAAATTCTTGGAACAGTCTCCTATCACCTAAAATGTTAATAAAGAGTGTAGTACTCAGGTCATATAGTCAAAAATGTCTGGTTAATATGAAGGTCTTGGTTATCTTATGGTTAAGAAAACCAGTAGATGAAGTATAACTAAAAGTATATTACAACCAGGGTTGAGCGGATTTAAATCAGTTCATTTAAATCTTGATTTAAATCAGGTGATTTTTTAAATTTTAATCAGTGATTTAAATCAAGCATTTACAAAGTTACTATTTTTCAAAGATTTTTATTATATTCTTTTGTATTTATTTTCTAAATTAAAAAAATATAAAAAAGGTAACGCAGAAAAACTTTAATAAATGTAAACTAAAAAATAACAGATTATTAGTACTTCCATATGCAATACTACCTTTTTATACCACAGTACAAAGCTTATGGTCATTTCTACAACATTTTTTGTGTAACTTTTTATAATATTATAATAAAGTTTGAGTAAATGCAGATAACTTCAAACTTAAGCAAGAAAACGAACATAATTTTCAAGAAGTACAAGTTAATTTTTACTTCCACTTATTTATTTTAGTAATAGGTTAAGAAATTTTAAAAAATCAAATTAATCTTGATTTTAATAAAAAAAATCATGATTTTTGATTTTTTTGAAAAAATCGTGATTTTTATCAACTCTGATTACAACCAAGATGAAAACCAAGCAGCTAGTGCAAATACACATTTTTGTTGTAGTACTCAGGTCATATAGTCATAATGTTTGGTTAATATGAAGGTCTTGGTTATCTTACGGTTAAGAAAACTAGTAGATAAGGTAAACTAAAAGATGAAAACCAAGCAGCTAGTGCAAATACACATTTTTGTTGACTTTAAACTTCGAAGACAATATAAATAGTACAAATTAAAGGACTAGTTTTATAGTTTGAAATGTGGATATTAATAGCACTTCTTAGCTAGACCTAAATACCTCATAACGTATATAAAAGAGAAACAACCACGCTACATAACTATCATTATAAATAGTTGAATTAAATATTTACAAATTATTGTCATGTTTTTTAATACCCATGTACGAATAAAATTATATGAAACAAATTATCGAAGTTTTATAAAATTGTTTTAAATCACTAGGTACATATCAAAATTTTATAATACAATTAATTGGGAATCTTCCCACAATTATCTTATTTTAGCTAATGAAGCAGAAAAATCATTAAATCTTCTTTTTTTTTTTAAATGTTTGCTATATTCAACTATTCAAACATGAGTGATGGGGCAAATAATTTTCGCCCACTAATTTCATAAAAAAGAAAAGTTCTCCTTAAAGTCATTAAGCATTATTTATTTATAGTTGAACATATGATCTTTATGTTTCTATATGTTTCACATTTGAAAAACAACGGTAGGTCATAGTAATATCATTTCAAAGTGGGCATGTTTGCAGTTTTTTAGTAATTTTTGACCTTTTTCCGAACTTTTAATGTATATTTCAGTTAGATGCGCTCGATGAAACAAGATAAACTATACCTCATTTCATTGTTGAGCATTTAAGCTTTTAAATAATGGTTAATTTATATTGTTTCATCAAGCACTTCAATGTATAAAAAACAAAATCGTTTCCGCGGGAGTCATAGTAGTGTCGACGTTGCGTGCGAATTTAAATGTGTCAGCGCTCAAAACCACATATTGTGGTATGTATTAAATAAGAATATGTTTATCCACGACCATAGTATAAT
The DNA here is from genome assembly GCA_936432065.2 of Rutpela maculata. Taxonomy (NCBI): domain Eukaryota; kingdom Metazoa; phylum Arthropoda; class Insecta; order Coleoptera; family Cerambycidae; genus Rutpela; species Rutpela maculata. The sequence goes on from OW386291.2 coordinate 27,225,619, forward strand.
CATTGCATTCTACATTTAACAATTGTCAAATAATGATAGTCATTATTCCAACCAAACGTATAATGAACATAATCTGATTCTAACACATATTTAACCAACCAGGAACTAGTTGTTTTCATTCTAACGCACCTTTGACAAATCAGGAACTAGCAATTTTATAAGGAAATGGCGAATCCATTTTTCCATGTTTTCGTGCATATTTTCTTGTTTGACGTTTAACACGTCAACGTTTTACTGTAAATGAACTTTATTTTTTCAGTTTTAAACGAATAAAACAGTTAAAATATGCGATAGTCATGGATAAATTATAGTATTCAGTTCGTGTATAATGGCTATTACACACTCGGATGATTTACGACACGCCTTTGTCTCGTGCCGTAAACATCATCCCCGCGAGTAATAGCCATCATTATACGCTCACTGAATAATCTACTATTCCAAATTACAGTTTTTTATTACTCGTCAAGACATAAACTACTCGGAAAATATAATGACATACAACATGGCTGATGGGCGGAAAAAGGCCCTTATCTACCCTTGTCCTTTAAAATTTTTGAAATACCTATTTTGTGAAATTTAGTAATAGAGGAGCCCAATAGGGGATTTTGGGATTTACCCAAGCGCGGCAGATTAACATATGGGGGATGGGATACCTTGCACCCTGTTGAGTACCTCCACCATATCTAAGCCCTCTATATAGGGCCGCGCGTGTAGGGCAGCCGATCAGAGTAGTAGAAAAAAATCGATAGTTGGAAATACTCGAGCGCGTCAGATTAAGGTATGATGGGTTGATTACATGCTGAAAAGTGTGCATTTCAATAATCTGACGACTTGAGCGTGACGTAAGGGAGTGGGAGGGACAAACTTGCAAAAAAAAAACGTCACCTCGACATTCTCGAGCGCGGTCGATTTTTTTTTATTTTGAAGGAAATAATTCAAGGATAACGGGAAAAGTATAATCTGCCGATTTCCACAAGCCGAAGTAACAAAAATCGTCAATAAAGTTTAGCGGGTGCAGCTGCAGTGAAGCATGCATTCCCCACTCCGCGCCTCTCTCTCCCTTTCACTCTTTCTCTATCTCTCACTCTCTCGCCGTCTCACCGTCCCCACACGCCAGCCATCACGCCATCATAGCTGATCACAGCACTAGTGGTATGATATGTACAACGCTCTGGCTTGTTTGTATTTTAAGTTCTGTGAATTAAATTTTGTGAATTTAATATTTGCTACGACGACGAGTGACAATATTATGAAGTGTGTGTTTTGTGGACAAAATACATCTCAAAAGATTGTTAAATTTATCTCAGAAACAAAAAAAAAAAAGCAAGACGGTTTTGGAATATCGTTGGAGCAAACCAATCCCCAGGAAATCACAGATATGCAAGCTGTGGATGAAATTGATGACCAAATCGAACCAGACTTGCTGTATGATGATAGTTCCACGGATGAAGATTTTATTTTACTAATTTTTTATGAATTCTGTAAAGTTATTACCCATCAATAAAACTATCAAAAATTTAAAAAATATCGTTTTTTATTAACCTCGGCCATATTTTTTTTTTTACCTCTTATTTAAGTATTTATCATTTGTAATTTTATCAGAAAAAGAGATTACCGAAAGTATATTCTAATATATAAAAATCTCGGGTCACAGTGTTTGGTATCGAACTCCTCCGAAACGGCTTGACCAATTTTTATGAAATTTTTGGTGTATTTGGTAGGTCTGAGAATAGGTGGTAGGCTATTTTTTATACCCCTAGGTGATAAGGGTGGCCCTATCCAGAAATTTTCTTTTTATTTTTTGGACAAAAATTTATAATTTATATGGTAAAACAACGTTTGCTGGGTCAGCTAGTATATAATATATGTGTTTATATGTATTATAATTAAAAGAAATAGATTTACGTGTGCAGAAAATAAAATAAAAAACTTACAAATTTCACAAAAATTGTTATTTTTTTTTATTCGCATGCTAATTTCCGTGCATTTTATTTGATTAAAAAAATAATCATAAAAAAAAATTTTTTTTCAAACCGTCAGATTAAGAAAATCCCTCCAAATAACTGTCAGATTATTGATCAGCACAACCAGGACATCAAGCTGAACCGTCTGTATGAAAATCTGAGGCGCTCGAGTATTTCAAAATGGCGATTTTTTTTTGCATTTTCAAAAAGCCGCCACGAGCTTGTGTAACATCCGAATCGTCAGTCTTTTAAATGGGAGCTTCATTCGGGTTCACTTAACATCCCCTCTGAATATCTGACGCGCTCGAGTAAATTTTTTTTTTTACCATATACACTATCAATATCTGATGCGCTCGAGTATTTCTATGTGACTGTTTTTTTTTTACATTTTTGAAAGCCTGTAGACGCTCCCCCCATTGGTGAAAGGGTATACATCATATAACCTTTTTTTGCTTCTACCATCTAATCTTCAAAATCCAATAGGTCCCCACGACGCTCGAGTAAATCCCCATTTAGCATCGTGGGCTCCCCTATTATAAGGTTTTTATATGTAAAGTCCGATTTTCCAATAAAAAATATGCCTCATTTATAGCAAAATTTTTACTGAAATTTTAAAATTGTGAGTAATAATATTTTTACAGAGAGAATTAGGTCTAGTGATTTTTTGAGATTGCTGATTACTAATTTCATATCAGAATTGAGATTTTATTGATAATTCCCTAGAAATATTTGGAAAAATGTGGAAGTTCTTATTGATGAAGCCTTTTACAAGAAAACAAAATCTAGAGGATTTTTGGAGTCAGAGATTACACATCTGAAATAAATGTGTAGAATAAATATATCTTCACTGAATTTGAGCATAATACAAAAAAAAAATAATTTTTATTAATCAGACATTTTTTACGTACAAATATACTTTAAAATGATTCAGAGCCGAAAATAAATTGGTTTCAACTTTCCATTCCTTGTGACTTAAGTATCCATTGTCACCTATCAGTGAGTAGTTGTTGCAGTCATTTCCACTGCAAACAATACATGCAGGTGAGCAACAAAGACCACTTTTTCTACAGCCGCATGCCGGACTGCATCCAGCTTTGCAAAAGCAGAAAATGATTTTCAAAATTTTGCCCGGCAATGTAGACTGTGTCATGCTAATTAATTAGCAATAAAAAATTATCTTTCTTCCATCCACATTGCTTGGGGGAATATTGACGAATTACTTTTCCACTGTTGAACTTTCAAATATACTTTTTAAGATGTTTGGCCACGTCTTCCGTTGGTGGTAGCACACAAAGTAGTGCACATTTATTTTTAGACTGAAGTGATGAATCTCTTGAATTTAAATCAAGTGCAAGAACATAGGGGCCAAGTAATCATTGTTGCCTATAGGGCCAATTGTGGCCATTCCAACTCTGAATCTAAGTTGTGTTTTTCTTTACATAGACAAGCTGGAGGAAAGAGAGATGGAGAGTAATTTTTATTAATGCTCAAAAACTTAAATGTTGAAGGTTCTCAGCTTACTACCTACTCAGCTAAATCTCTTGCATGACTATTGGACTAGAAGATAACATTAACTTACACGAGAAGAATCTTCAGATTCGTCCAGCATTAATAAGAGTTCAACATACTATGAGAAGACTAGCAGGGCTAGCACTAGCTCTGAACCAACGAGGGGTTACCTCTGTATAATATGGTGTATAGACTTTGCAAAATATTGAAGAAAAAGAGAAGAAACAACAAGAGGTAAATTCATTAATGAAAGATTTGAAATAGGTACTTGAAGTGCCTTTGTAATATGCTGCACACACACTTTTTTCCATCAGTTCATGCCTTACAGCCATGCCTCAATCCAATTGGCTATCATCGCTCCATTATATAATCTTAGATATACACTTAGGTACGTTCCACTAGCACACTAACCTGCAAGCCTTTTTGAAGAAATAGCTTTTACAACATGATGTAACGTCAACAACGACCTATGTTGTATTAAGCCATCAGGGCTTTCCACTGCTTGAAGTAAGGTGGGAAATAAGTCTGGCCACTCTCTAGGGCAATCGATTCTGGCAATTTTTGAAACTAGGACTGCCCGTTGCACAGCAATTTGACTAATAGGCTCACTAAAGTTGCACAGTAGTCCTTGACGGATGTTCTGCTTTTCTTCTTCAGAAATTGCACTAAAACATCAATAACATTATTTACTTATCGTAATTGATTTACACATCGAATTAAACTCGACTTATAAATTACCTAGCACTTATTATACATTAAACAGCTGTGAGCTAATGCTAAAAGAACTATACTTACTTTGGTGCATTTTTCCTCCAGTACCGATCTATTCCATTTTTCATATAAAGTACTGCTATCCATCGCACGTTAACATCAAGGGAATGATTGGATATAATATTCTGTACAAAAAAAAAATTGTAGGAATGTTAGAAATATTATTGTATTCACTTACAAATAAAACAGTATAAAAGCCGGGTTGCGTTTCCCATTCCTTGAGTTTTGCTTCTGCTGGCTTTAGTATCTCTGGGTTTTGACTAGATGCCCTTTGCAAGACATCTAAAACCACTGCATGGGTAGAAGTTAAATCCATGTCGATTATTTAATGTATCTTCATCTAGATTTATGATATTTACCTAAAAATCAATGAAAATGTTAAATGACTGTGTAGTGCGTAAAAGAGCGAGAAGAAGTGAGGTTATATCAATATAGTATGTTATTAATCCTAAGTTTCTGGATAAATATCAAGCGAAACTGAGAGCTGATTATTCTGGTTTATATAATATGCCAGAAAATACCGTTTATTTACACCAATCTTGAAAATTCTAATTTTTCTGTAGTTGATAATATTTATGTCAACAGCTAGTCACTTATAATTCAAATACCAATCGTATCCTTCCAATTATCCCTATTAACTCATGTTAGTAATATTTTAAGCGATTTTTCACGACGTTAATTTCAAAATGAACCAGTTGACAGAATGCAAAAATGTAGAATACAAATTAAAATGTAGAATATCAGATAAAAGCCATAGAATTTTCAAGACACGATTCCCTATGCCTAGTGAAGTACTGAAATAAAATTAATAGGTAGTCAAAAATCAAAAGATTGGCCAGCATCCGCCTTCAAAAAAAAAGGGCAGTATAAATAAAAATCATGAGATAAAATTTCACCCTTTTCCGGTTTAAAAAAAAAATTAATCCTATTTAGTGGTCTCCTAGAATCCTAAAATCTCCATGTACCAAAGTTCATATAAATCTACTTTTTTGAGCGCCATACTCGACTCGCCATTTCGAATTTTTTACTTTTGTAAATAACTACTCATGTAAGAAATAAAAAAGTTAGTGATATTACACTGACAGTCACCCCTAAACTACCTCTCAAGTAGAAGAGAGAGTTTTACTTATTATACTATAAATTTAAAACGTAAATTTTATATTTCAAGGCAGTCGGAAGAAAATTCAGAAAAACTGATATTTATTATTATCTTGCTTATTACCTATTTTCCGAACCAAATGTATATAAAAGAGTACCTACCTTTATTTTTGGATATAGAGTGCAATTACTTAGAGAAGATAACAAACGTCACGGCTTCGCGCATTGAGTATATTTGTGGACACGATACCAGTGCCGTGTAAATTTATTCTTTTATAAATGAAATAAAACTACTAAGTTTACTATTTTCGTTTATTAATATTGGACAGTCGCAATTAAAATAAAGAACCTAAATCGCATGGAAATGATAGGAAAATGGCACTTGGCCTCCTGAACAAAATAGTTCTCATGGGTACAATTCCCGTAGCGACATCTTTGAATGACTTATAATACTACTAGAAATTGAATAAAGTAATTTTACATCAAGTCGTATTTTCTTAGCGCCATCTGTTGACGAATAGGAATAATAGGTTCCAAGTACCACATTAATTTATCGTCATCGTAGGTAACATTATAATTATTACTTTTGTGCATAGATGGCAGCAAAGTATACATCAATAAATCAAGGAGTTCTACCCAAAGATCTTTAAAACATCTTTGGTTCTACCTCCATGCAATAAATGAATGAATGATTGATCGGCAAAGGAACACGTCAGAGCTTTAGAGCCATATTAGAGCAATTTTAGTAACAGCTATTATCAGTGATTTTTTAATATCAGTAATTAAATCACAGTTCTTGAAATATCGACCCCATCAAAGATAAACATCAAATAATAGTAGGGAAGCCAATTGACGATTTGCATGAAAGAAAGTTTGGTAAAAAGTGTCATGGCTAGTGATGGGACTATCCGGATGAAAATTGTCGAAGTATCCGATTATTGGAACATTCCGATTATTAGAAAATCATCCGAATAATATCATCCGGATGATTTTTACTGCTCACTGCTCAGTCCCTAATAGCACAAGATCGTCCCAAAAACGTCCCAAGAACGTACCAATAGGACGTGGAAACGTACCGAGAACGTACTTTATCGACCTAAAACGTACGGAGGACGTTTGAGGGACGTTCCGTGTCAGCAAAACGGGGTATCCCGAGGACGTCCAACCCAGGACTTATATAGGACGAATACAGGTCTAGAAAAGACGTGTCCTAATAATGTTGTTAGGACATACTATTGAAAACATATAGTACCTCCCCCCCCACCACTTTGAAGGTGTATTCACAGCAGAAGGTGTTTATCTCCATTTTTGGGTTTTCTAACCACATGCATTTCTTTCGAAATAGAATCCAATGATTGGATTCTATTTCGAAGGGAATGAATGTGGTTAAAAAACTCAAAAAGATCAGATTTTTATCAACACCAAATGACAAATTTATGTGAAAATTTTATTTCTGTTGTGCTACTGAAAAATAAGTTATGGCATTTGCACTTTTTATTATAAATTAACTTATTACTATATACAAATTTAAGTGTCAAATGTCAAAAATAAAATTCTTATGGGATTTAAAAGTTATATATATATATTATAATACCATAATAAATTGTACAGTGTATAATATAATTCTGTACATTATAAGTTACATTGGACATTATATCATAAGGCGAAGTGTGCAATAAAACGTAAGACAAATATAAATGTATATCTTACCTTCTTGCAAGCATATGCAGTGAAAAAAAATTTGGTAATTTTTAAGAACACCAGCAACTTCTGGAATCTCTTTTTTTTGCATCGACACGTCTATGCAAAAGAATTGGAGAAATCCCAGAAGTCGGTGTTCTTAACAATGACCGAAAATTTACTTAGGCCCACCTTTAAAACAATTGGAGTGCACTACATCTTACATCTTTTTAAATTTACATTAATCAGACAAAGAAAGTAAATATTGAGTGGTTCGATAGCTATACTATTCTCAGGATTGCAGCACAGCAACAGATTAAAATTGTTGTAAGTCGAGTCGTTAAGTACCTATAAATTTAAAACAGTTAAAACTAATTTGCGACTGAAAATTTAACACTTCTCATGCTATTTTCTAAACACCTGAATCATTAATTAATTAAAGAAAACTTGAACTGGAAATCTGCTACTAGTATTTTCTATTCATAAAATTAGTGAAATTTTCGCAAACCTTAAGTCACAGAGAATAGAGAATAGTAAGGAACCTGTGACTTTATGATTTACTTACGTACTTGCCTGTCAGAAATAATTCTTGCGTATGCTATTTATGGGGTGTCTGAAGTTTTCGTTTCATTGTATATGCATGGAAGAAGGTAAAATATGCATTTCTCTTTGTCTAACGTTTCATTGCACACTTCGCATTTTTATAATCCTAGTTTATATTATTCTCTAATATTCTCTCCAAATTTTTTGACATCCTCTCTCTTCCTTCTTTTGCCCTCCAATAATTTTCTTTAAGTGAATAAGTTCGCTCCATGATAAACAACTAAAAACTACATTTTTTAAATATTGTAGACTACGAAACAACCTAATAAAGATGATTTATATTCAATGGAAGTAGGTTTAACAATAAAGATAATGAAGACAATGTTATGACTATTATATTATAGGTATTTAATTGTTGCAAAGTTTGGAAATTAGACGAGTTGGTCAACATGTGCAGTGAATTACAGTGATATCAATCTAGACACTTTTTACCAAACTTTATTTCGTGCAAATCGTCAATTGACGATTTGCACGAAAGAAAGTTTGGTAAAAAGTATCATAGCGAACACTAGAACACTGTAATTCACTGCACATGTTGACCAACTCGTCTAATTTCCAAACTTTGCAACAATTAAATACCTATAATATAATAATCACAACATTGTTAATGTTAAACCTACTTCCATTGAATATAAATCATCTTTGTTAGGTTGTTTCGTAGTCTACAATATTTAGAAAATGTCAAATTATGCAATTTGTCAAATACTGTTTCCAACTTTCAGTTTAGAAGAGTTGGCGATTGGCAAATTGCATAATTCGATATTTGTTAAATATTGTAGACTACGAAACAACCTTATATATATTCAACAGAAATAGGTTCAACATTAAAGATAATGAAAACAATGTCTAATTTCCAAACTTTGCAACAATTAAATACATATAATATAATAATCATAACATTGTTTTCATTATCTTTAATGTTAAACCTACTTCCATTGAATAAAAATCATGTTTATTAGGTTGTTTCGTACTCGGTTTCGTAGTCTACAATATTTAAAAAATGTCGAATTATGCGATTTGTCATTCACTGCTGCCAACTCTTCTAAACTGATGAGTGTGGCCTATGGGGCTCGTGCACCGTTTGACAGCTTGAAGGTCATACAACCTCGTTAACCTCAATCATTCTTCTTCTTCTAGTGCTGTCCCCTTAAAAGGCTCGTGCACCGTTTGACAGCCGACATTCTTGGAGGGAGGAAATGAGACACAACGTCACAATCACAAGAAAACTACGAACTGCACATGGAGAAATCGGAAAATTTGAGGCTGTGTCTCCTTCTCTTCCCTCCAAAAATGTGGGCTGTCAAACGGTCCACGAGCCCTTTAAGGGGACAGCACTAGAAGAAGAAGAATGATTGAGGTTAACGAGGTTGTGTGACCTCCAAGAATGTCGGCTGTCAAACGGTACACGAGCCCCATACTTTACTAATTGATAGCACGCAAAAGTTAAAAAAAAATACAGCTGGGAATTTTATATTTATTAATGATCGCTAACCTCTGTTAAGGGGACAGCACTAGAAGAAGAAGAATGATTGAGGTTAAGTGTTGTGTGACCTCCAAGCTGTCAAACGATGCACGAGCCCCATTTTGAAAATTTTAATTATTGTATAACATATTATTTTATTCATTCCAAATAATTAAAATAGAATTTCAAACACACAGTTTTAAAATACTAACACAGTGCGCTTAGAACAGAGTTAGTGTAATAACAGTAAACAATTTTAGTCGCAGCACGAGCATCTCCTTCAAAGTCTGATGATCATTTCGAGGGATTTTCTATGAATTAGTTCCAGTATGGCAAAACCAGGCATATGAAAGGCAAGCATTGATTTTTGGTTAAAAAATAGAAGATACCTAATTACCAAATGATATTTTTTATTATTAAATAAATATTTCTAATAACTTAATAAAACAGCCTTTGATAAATAAATATTTTTGAATACATAAGCGTTCGTATTTTAATTAATATCAATAGGTAAAGATTTAAAATATACCGTACTTACTAGAAAACCGGTTTTTAAAAAAATTGTCGATAAGGTTTCCACTATATGTCTATCGCCATTTTTCCATATATATATACAAATAAAAAACAATACCTATATAATAAGTACTTTGAAATAAAAAAGGGGACAGCCAATAGAACTATTAATGACCTATATTCTTTCTGTTAAACACGTCAGAGACAATAGACTTTATTCTATCCACAGCCCCTTTTTTCTATCTCGTTATGAAATGACATACATAATAAAATAATTGTTTCGATCTGTACATATGGTAAAACGGTGACGGCTCTAATGAAGATCATTTCGCATATTTTTTTCAAAGATCACCTTATACCTAGTAAACTTAAAGAGAATTTACAGGAAAAGTTTATACAGTGTCGCCAAAAAGTCTGCGCACCATATGAGAAACTCTCCCAGGTAGCAAGGGTACGTTATAATGACGTCAAAATCTGGTGATTCTAGTCAAAAAGACGTCAGTGCACCAAAAATCGACGACATAATGACGTCTTATAAATGACATTAAAATGACGTGCTACACATCACGTCATATTGTCGTCTTTTTTCGGTGTTAAATTTATTTATATTTTATCGGACTACAAACTTTAAAACTCGCTAATGGCATTTTGTTATCGTAAGTAGAGTGTAAAATTAAAAAAAAAGAAACCGTGTCGTGAGGGATAAGTATTGGCGTTTTTATTCGAGGATAATGTTTTTTAACAATATCCAAAATAATTTATATTCCAAAGAGATTCGGCAGTTTATTTGTGCAGATATCGAGTTCTTTTAATAATAAAATTAGATTAAAATGCATTAAAAAGCACAATCTAGCCGTTGCGTGTTCCACTATAAAGTCTTTAAGTAAACACTCACGCAAAGGTTAGTGGTCGAGTGAGTTAAGGCAAATCACGAGGTCGGCGGTTCGACCCCTGCTTATTCCGTTTTTTTTTTGTTAAAATAATTGCGAAAAAAATGTTAGTTGTTTTTTTTTAAGGTAATAATTGCTTATAAAGCCGATGTACGAATGTACTTTTTTCAATTTTAGATCTGTTTTAGACCATTAAATATTTAATTTATGTTGTAGATGTTGATATTATACCTTTACCGTTTTTTCTTCAACAGGTTTGTATAAGGCTCACCAAATTTGAGATGTGGAAATTTTTTTTCGGATTTCTCCCTCTCTGCTCTTCAATTTCGAGATCTGGGGAAAACATTTTTTTTAACGAACCACCGAATTAATGTAATAATTACGTTGTTCAACAACTACTCGTACTTCTCAGGTGTTTAATTAAATTGAATAAGTTCTTCTTAATAATTATAAATAAATAAAAATACTAGTAACTCGAAAATTTCAGGTTTGGTAACACACAAAAAAATTGAAAAAAACAACAACGGAGACATTGCAGGTTGGATCCCTACCGACCCCAATTGGTAAAGTTAAGTAAAAATGAATTTAATAACTTAATAAACATTATAATTTACAGGCAACCCTTGTGAGAAAAAATTGGAGTGATGGTAAACAATATTAGAATGTTAATGTAAATAAAATATGTGAGGCGGAAAGCAGAAAGGGACCTCTTGTCGGCGATGTCAATTTTTCAGTACAGTTGAAATTAGTGGTTTGAGTCAAAATTATCGATTTTCGGATTTTGTCCTTTACAGGTTGTAATCGATTACAAAACCGATATAATTGGATGAAACACTTAAAATAATCGATAAAGTGGTCAATGTTCAGCCCTGGCAAGATATCTATTGTCGCTTATGGAGAAATATGGAGAAATAACATGGGACCGACAAGAGGTCCCTTTTCATAAACGCACTAGTAACTTAAACAAAAAAAATCATAGACACATGATTTTTGCACCAAATTGTTCAGAATTAGAGCTTAATTCATTTAATATCAATAACTAAAAACCGGAAATTGCCGACAAGAGGTCCCTTTTTGCTTTCCACCTCACATATATGGATGGCTAACAAACAAATTCATAAGACAATACTTATTTATGCATTAATTACTTCATTTTTATCAAGTGGACTACTAACTAGTATGTAATTTTATATGTTCCTATTACTAAAAACCCTATGGGGGATTACCAAATATAACCTGAAAAAGACGTCAAATTAACGTCTAGCATAAGACGTCATTCGTCTGAGACATTAGGAAGTCATTTTCACGTTTCATTTACGTCATCAGACTCGTCATTTCTCGTCACTCCTGACCATTTTCACGTGCCTTTGCTACCTGGGCTGTTGTTGTAGACTTTCTGAAAAATTTAACTTTTGATAAAAGTTAGTGAATGTTCTTAAACGAAAAAGTGGATGCAAAAATTTGTGTTAGTCCTGGCGCTTATGTCAGAATATTAATTTTTTTGGAAATTGGCCCAAGAGTTTTTTAAACCTTTATTTTTGAAGATATCGAAAAGTGTTATTTCAAGAAGTTGCTTATAATACGAAGTTATAGCTATATATCAAATTTGGCTGTTCTATTTTAAAAATAAAAATTTTCTGCTTTTTTGGGCATAATTCCTGAACTATATTTTTTAATATTTTTTTGTTATCAATAATTCTCTCTCTTTAATAGTTTCAGACTAAGTAATGGATTAAAATCATCTTTAAAGAAATAATTTGGGAAAAGACGCTGTATTTCTTGGTGCATAGTTCTGCTCTCTTTTCCAATTTTAACTTTTTCAGGAATTAATCATAAAGGAGTGGACAATGTTTATTTTTAAACTAGAAGAATTCAATGTACATTATAAGTAACTTCTTAAAATAAAAATTTTCGATATCTTTAAAAATAAGGGTAGGATACTTTTCCGACTTAAGCACCAGGACTAACACAAATTTTCGCTTGAAAACATGCACTAACTTTTATTAAAAATGAAAATCTTCAGAAAGTCAATAGCAGTAGAGATCCCCATACACGGTGCTGACTTTTTGGCAGACACTGTATAAGTTACATTTGCAACTTGAAGATAAGCTTCATTAGAATATTTCAGTAAGTAAATAATTGAACATTACATGGAAATTAATGTTCCTGCAAAGTTGGTCAGCTTTATTATCAGAGTTCATGAACCTTGCCAGTACTTTGCGATATGTGACATTGCAATGCAATATTGTCGTGTGGACATTAGGGCCATTGCCTCAGTGTTACAGCAAACTAAATATTGATTCCTAGAATGTCACAGTTTCCAAGATAAGATTACTAGAACATTGCTGAAATATTGCTTTGCCCAGTGGAGGTCCTTAGACTTTCACTACGTTTTAAAGACGTCTATTTATGCCTTACATACGCCTTAAAGACGTCTTATTTAGGTCTTATGTTAAAAATTCAGACGTCTTACAGACTTTTCAAGGTCCATTGTTGGTCTAAAACAGACTTAAAATTGGAAAAAAAAATACATTTGTCTATTTGTTTTATAAGCAATTGTTCCCTTTATAAAAACCCACAGGAACTTTTGTCACAATTATTTTAACGATAAATGTGAATAGGGATCGAACTGCCGACCACCTCCTGATTTGTTAGTCAACAATCAATCAATCAATAACAATTTTATTAAAAAAGAAAGGTACAGGCATGTGCCTCCACCTTTGAATGGAGAAACGTGACCTGCGGTGTCCTACAGGGTTCGGTACTCGAGCCAACACTGTGGAACATTATGTTCGACGACGTCCTACGGATTCCCCTCGCAAATGGAGTCACCCTTACGGGCTACGCTGACGATCTTACCCTAACTTGTGACTGGAAACTGGACAGGGCTAATCGAGGAGAAGGCGAATGCCACTATTGAGAGAATAGAGGAATGGCTGCGGAGCTAAAATTAAAAGTTGCTCCGGAAAAAACCGAAGCAGTGATGATCACAAGGAAAAGAACTGTCCAGCCTGTCACCATCAGGGTTGGACAGATGGAAATTAGACCGGGGAATGGACTTAAATACCTCGGAATCTGGCTGGACCCAAAACTAACATTCAGGTGTCACATAACAAAAACGGCGGAAAAAGCGGGGCAATCGGCAACCGCTCTGGGAAGAGTGATGTGCAACAAGAAGGGGCCAAAGGCCAGCAAAAGAAGAGTGCTTTGTGGCATGGTGCATTCAGTCATATTATCTGCCGCCCCGGTCTGGGGATACGCCTTAGAAGAAAGGGCTAATGCCAAAGTAAGCCTGGCAAGGATTCAACGGCAGATGGCACTGAGGGTATGTAGCGCCTATCGGACAGTCTCGTACGAGGCAGTGCTGGTGGTAGCAGGGATCCCCCAGTGGATTTACTGGTCAAGGAAAGGTTAGAAGTGTACGAAGGCGTCGAGAGATGAACTGCCAGGGAAAGACTGTTCGAAAGATGGCAGAACAGATGGGAGAACGCCCATAAAGGAAGATGGACTCACCGTATGATCCCTACAGTCAAAGAGTGGGTGGAAAGGAAACACGGAGAAGTAGGGTATCATCTCAGGCAGGCCCTGACAGGTCACGGCTGTTTTGCCGACTACCTGTTAAGAATAGGAAAGCTGGACTCTCGAGAGTGCGCATATTGTGGCGAAATAGACGATGCAGAGCACACAGTCTTCCACTGCAACAGATGGGTGGAGGAGAGACGAGGCATAAATCGTCTAGGGCCGGATGAGCTTGTGGAATTCATGCTGCAATCTGAAGACAATTGGGCAAAGGCCGAAACAGCTATTACACGGATAGTCGTGCATAAAGGAGAAGATGAGAGGAATCCCGACCTATACCCTTTGCACAACTAGTGGGAATACAGGGAACAAAGACACGGGAAAAAAAGCATCTATACATTGAATAACGATTGACGTGTATCTTGAAGAGAAGCGAGAGCGGTTCCAGGATACATCATACACAGAAGAGGGGTGGTTTCAGTGGGTATGCCTAGAGGTGAGTCCCACACTACCGTTCAGGTGTCCATAAAGGATTTCCATCCCGAAAAAAAAAGGCATGTGCCAATAATCAATCAATCAATCAGTCAACCAACAATCAATTAAATTAAACATTACAGAGTATGTACCTCCCCGAAATCTGGCCCGAAGCCAGTCAGACAACCACGGCACGCGGTGCCGCAGTGATTGTAGGACTGGGCGGGGCAGGTCCAGCTCGATTTAACGACAAATAACTTATAAATTAGTACTCGTGTCCCGACTTAAAAACTAAATTAAAATTAAAAATGTGTCTACACGGACCTAAAGCTAAAAGCTTAAAAGAAAAAACTGTAAAAAATTATCACTCACTATGTAAGGCACTTATTTAATTTTGGTTGCTGGCACGGAAAAACAAAACTCAGAGAAAAACCCGTTCGAAGCAATTCCACCCTGGTGGTTTTCCTGCCGCTTGCCGCAAGGAAAATGTGGGAAATTAAAAGAAGATATAATTCGAAATATTTTGTTTTTTGTGAATTTATTGGTCAATATGGAATTTAGAAACAAAAAAGGACAAAAGAACAAAACGGATAAAACAAATAGAATGCATAAAGGGAATAGGGAAGGTTGGTTATAAGTTTTAGTAGAGTTTAATGATGGAGAAATAAGAAGTTGTCGTATAGGATAGTATGGCTAGAGAGATTGCCGGAAAAAAGGCAACGCCTGGTATGTCAGGGGATGTCGGATGTCGAAAAGCATTGCATAATACTGCCTGATTCGGGTTATGTTGCGGGTTAGCGGACTATCGTCCAGTTTGAATTGATAGAATTTTTTAGAAATTTCTTGGACGTAGTCCGCTAGTGGGGTTATGTCGTGGCAACGAGCATATAAATCTCCGAGGGAGGTGTGTCCGAAGCAGAGAAAAGGCGCATAAATTTATGTTCGAGAACTCGAAATTTTCTCATTGTTGTGGCCAGTATGCCGCATCACACCGGCGCCGCGTATGTGATGTTCGGCCTGATTACCATTGTGTACAACAGTTTTTTTATTAGTCCCGTTAAGGCCGCTACCCCTGGCCAGAAGCGGATACGGACTCCTGCACATGGAGTAGACCTTGCGTACAGTCTCGTTAACATGAGTGTTGAACGTCAGTCTTTTGTCTAGGTTAACCTCCAGACACATCATACAATCTGATTGGAATTTGTCTACCCCCGATAGAAAGTTTCGTTAAAATTCGATTTTCGGTTAATCGGCGCGTGAATATAGAATCGACTGTGACTTCTCGGCGTCGATCCGAATCTTCCACTTATCGCAATATGCCGTGGCAGGCCATATGTGTTTTCAGCAGCATATCAGCTCCTTGCGCGTTATGTGAATGCACATACATGGCCGCATCGTCGGCGTACTTGGCAAGGTTTGTGTTTGGGAACTCCAGAAAGTCGAAGACGTATAAGTACAACTTTAGCAACTTGTTTTTGCAATTGCAGTGGTGTCGCATGGTTGCGTTAAATAGCTGTGTTGCCAGGGGCGGCTCAAGGTAAATTTTCCACCCGTGCGGGAGCACTTTTTGGCGCCCTTTCCTGAGGTCATCACGGACGTAATTTTTTGCCCTCTGATCCCCTCCTTTACCCTAAATTTGGCGCCCCTCCAATCCGGCGCCCCGGGCAGCCTCCCCGGTTTGCCCGGCCCTTAAGCCGCCCCTGTGTGTTGCTCGTTATTCTAGGAATATATTTTCTGGTGTTTTTAGATCCCTGGGGGACGCCCGCATGAATGTTCCGCCGAGTTGATAGTTTGTTATTCACCCTGATCTGCAGCGATCTACCTGAGGGAAAGAGTGAATAAGTTTCGTTATGTGCAGTGCGTTTAGTTTGTTTAGTAGTCTTGCGATCCAAATGGTATCGACGGCTTTCTCAACATCAAGAAGCACCATGACGGTGCTCTTCCCGAGGTTGCATTGCACCTTGACTCATTCACGATCTTGATAACCTGCTGCACAATGCCCCTGCCCTCCTGAAGCCAAACTGGCACTCGTCGTCGATGTGAAGTTCATCCTGAGCAGAGTCTAATCTGATCAGGATGATCTTCTCCATCAACTTGGAGATCGCAGACAGTAACAATAGTGATCGATATGTGAAGGGCGAGCTTCGCGTTCTTTTTCGGCTTCAAGAATTTGCTTTTTCGTTGTATACTCGGTAATAAAATGTTTTATTGAAGTAGAGTAGTGAGCCAATGTGGTGCCATTTAAAAAAAATGCGTTAATCTGGAAAACGATTTTCGAAATGTACGGGAGCCTATAACACAAATGTCAAATGACATAATGTCAAAATTGTATTACTTCCACGTCCAGTGGAAGTATAGTAACGACAAAAAAATTTTTTTAAATTTTTATTGTCCAAATAGGCTTAAAATGTCATGAAACGTCGAGATTATAAGTTTGAGCGAAAAAAAATTTCTGTCTGTCTGTCGGTCTGTCTGTCGGTCTGTCTGTCGGTCTGTCTGTCGGTCTGTCTGTCGGTCTGTCTGTCGGTCTGTCTGTCGGTCTGTCTGTCGTCTGTCTGTCGGTCTGTCTGTCGGTCTGTCTGTCTGTCGGTCTGTCTGTCTGTCTGTCTGTCTGTCTGTAACTTTTTTTGTGCGCACGTTTACTCTGGAACCGTTTAAGATATTGACTTGAAATTTGTTACACATATGTACTTTAACGAGATCTAGAACTAGATTATATTTTCATCTTGTTCCGTCGAAGGGTTGGGGTGTAAATTGAGGTAAATTTGGGGTAAATGGGTAAATCAAGCAGGTAAGAGTCCACGAAATTGGTATTTAGTATATACAAGAGAAGCTAAGGTCCCAAAAAAAAATTTTGGCATTAGCCACCCCCATTACCACCCCCACCCCCTTATTGAAGGGGATGAAAAAAAATTGTGATTTAGTGTATGTACAGGAACCAGAAACCCCAAAATATTTTTTTACTTCATCCACCCCCCACTACCACCCCCCTATCACCACCCCCACCCCACTACCGATGTGGGGTATCGTTTTATGGGTTTTTGGGGTAGAAGATTTCAAATATTATATTATTAAAGTTCCATAAACAATTATTTTCACATACAAAGTTTTTTCGTTGTGAGTGACTTGGATAGAGAATCTGGATGTGGATGTAGTGATTCCTTGGGCAGCGTTTTTTTTTTGATTATTTATTAAAGCAAAACAAAACATAGTTTGGGGTCACGGCCGCCTAAATGAAAAATTAAATTTGCTCAGTCATTAATATTTTTATCTTAGTATGCCATTCAAATGACCTCCTGAGTCCAAAAATGTAAAAATATACAGGGTATTCCATTTGAAAACCCAAATTTAACACCATTTCCGGTGAAACCGGAAGCGACAGAAAATGATAAATTAGTCGAATTAATGCACATTTAGCCGTTATTTGACGCGCCCAAATTTGAAATTCATATCTTGTGAGTAGGGACGGCGCCAAACTGGCCAGGCCGGGGGGGCACAATTTTTTTTTTAGGTTTGTAGGGAGGCACAGAAATTTATATATTGTATAGTAGGACAGGAAATACGAATTATAATTGTAATAAAGCAAACATATAATATTTTCGTTAATTTAAATTATTAAAAAATCTGTGAATCCAGGGGGACACTTGGGGGGGCACAGTACTTTTTGGGGGGGGGGGGGGGGGGGGCACGTGCCCTTGCAGACCTCCCCTTGGTTCTGTCCCTGCTTGTAAGAGCAAGAAGATAAAGGGGCGAGCGTCATTTTGTGATTACCCGGAATAAAAAGCTTTTTTATTGCTTTTGAGATGGTGTAAAAATTTTCAGTGTGTTCTATTATAAAAAACCCAAATAAAGTACTTATCCCCGGAATGCAGCTTTCAATTGTTTTTTTTATCCACTGAAGCGGCAGGCGGGGGCTAGGGCGGGGGCTAGGGCGGGGACTTTTAGTATGTTTACCTCCTAACTACCCCCAACACATTCCTGAAGAGGAAAATTCTCCCCCCCCTCCATGTCCTCTACCACTCCTTCGTTGACTTGACTAATGTAATTGTCTATAACTGTTATTTTTGAACTTTTCTGAACTTCAAAAATAACAAAGAAAGTGAGGTTCTAATGCTCGTGCGACCCCTATCAAAAAAATCTCATCAATCCGTATTGAAAATTATCAAAAATTAATAAGTATCTATGAGAACCTATATGGTCAATAAGTTTCTATAAGAGTTAGGTAAAGTTGCTGTTGAAATTGTTATCAGTTTATATCCGAATTGACCAGCAAAATGAGTCAAGCCATATCCATTTGTAAATCCAAACATTTACTTATACCACATCAATGAGAATTTATGAGCACAGTATCTAATGTAATTCGTGCGGCTTTCCGTGATTAAAAGACAAGTGTTTCTTTAAGAAACGAGCTGCATTAGGTTAGAACAGTTTTGATTTGCAATTGAAGATTACAAATTATAATGTTTGAATAGGGATTTATGAGATCAGTTTCTATGAGTATTAATATTTTTTTTCAGTAATATATTAAATGTGTTTTCATTTGTTTGAATGGGTAAAAAGAAAGGTCAGTTTTCAACTGCAATTACAAATACAAGTTTAATCGCTTCGAAGGGGTTATATGCGATCGATTTCTAAAAGTATTTATGCTGTTTTCCGAATATAGTTATGATGAGGTTTAATCAGTAACAAATTGTTAACTACTTGTTATGATATGGTCGGAAATTCCAAGTACACATTTAGTATTCCTTCAAGAGTATTGATGAGAGCAGTTTCTACGAGTATCTATTTGTTGTTCCTATAGTAAATTATATAAGTCTTTATCAGTACAGATTCGGATCTAATTTAAATATGAAAATTATATCAGAATAAAGCAACCAAATATTTTAAACAGTATCTATTTGTAAATCCACACATTTACTTATACTATCTCAATGAGAATTTATGAGAACAGTATCTAATGTAAAACGTGCGCCTTTCCGTGGTTAAATGGCAAGAGTTTCTATAAGAAACGAGCTGCATTAGGTTAGAACAGTTTTGATTTGCAATTAAAGATTTAAAATTATAATGTTTGAATAGGGATTTATGAGATCAGTTTCTATGAGTATTAATGTTTTTTTTCAGTAATATATTAAATGTGTTTTCATTTGTTTGAATGGGTAAAAAGAGTTTTCAACTGCAATTACAAATATAAGTTTAATCACTTCGAATGGGGTTATATGCGATCAATTTCTAAAAGTATTTATGCTGTTTTCCGGATATAATTGTGATGAGGTTTAATCAGTAACAAATTGTTCACTACATGTTATGATATGGTCGGAAATTCCAAGTACACATTTGGTATTCCTTCAAGAGGACTGATGAGAGCAGTTTCTACGAGTATCTATTTGTTGTTCCTCTAGTAAATTATATAAGTCTTTATCAGTAAAGATTCGGATCTAATTTAAATATGAAAATTATATCAGAATAAAGCTACCAAATATTTTAAACAGTATCTATTTGTAAATTCAGACATTTACTTATACTATCTCAATGAGAATTTGTGAGAACAGTATCTGATGTAAAACGTGCGGCTTTTCGTGGTTAAAGGGCAAGTGTTTCTATAAGAAACGAGATGCATTAAGTTAGAACAGTTTTGATTTGCAATTGCAGATTACAAATTATAATGTTTAAATAGGGATTTATGAGATCAGTTTCTATGAGTATTAATGCTTTTTTTCGGTAATATATTAAATGTGTTTGCATTTGTTTGAATGGGTAAAAAGGAAGGTCAGTTTTCAACTGCAATTACAAATACAAGTTTAATCACTTCGAATGGGGTTATATGCGATCAATTTCTAACATTATTTATGCTGTTTTCCGAATATAATTGTGATGAGGTTTAATCCGTAACAAATTGTTCACTACATGTTACGATATGGTCGGAAATTCCAGGTACATATTTAGTATTCCTTAAAAAGGATTGATGAGAGCAGTTTCTACGAGTATTTATTTGTTGATCCTACAGTAAATTATATAAGTCTTTATCAGTATGCATTCGGATCTAATTTAAATACAAAAATCATATCAGAATGAAACTCCAAATATTTTAAACAGTGTCCACCTGTAAATCCAAACATTCAAAGATAATATTATAATGAGGATCCATCAGAACAGTATCTAATGTAACGTGTGCGGTTTTCCGTGGCTAAATTTTAAAATTATTTGCAATAAATAAGCTTTAACGGATTCGAACAGTTTTCATTTGCATTTCCAGATGAATAGTTTTAATTGTTAGGGATCTATGAGGTCAGTGTAACGTTTTTTTTTTTTTTCAATAAAATGTGTGGAAAAAAAAACATTACACAAAGACACTGATCTCATAGATCCCTATTTAACAATTAAAATTATTCATCTGGAATTGCAAATTAAAACTGTTCAAATCCGTTAAAGCTATTTATTAAAAATGCTTTTAAAATTTAGCCACGGAAAGCCGCACGCGTTACATTAGATACTGTTCTGATTGGTTCTCATTAAAATATATCTTTAAATGTTTAGATTTACAAGTGGATACTGTTTAAAATATTTGGTTGTGTCATTCTGATATAATTTTTGTATTTAAAGTAGATCCGAATGCATACTGATAAAGACAAATTTTCTATTGGAACAACAAATACATACTCATAGAAACTGCTATCATCAATCCTTTCGAAGGAATACTAAATATGTACCTGGCATTTCCAACCATATCGTAACATGTGGTGAACAATTTGTTACTGATCAAACCTCATCACAATTATATTCGGAAAACAGCATAAATACTGTTAGAAACTGATCGCATATAACCCCATTCGAAGTGATTAAACTTGTATTTGTAACTGCAGTTGAAAACTGACCTTTCTTTTTACCCATTCAAACAAATGAAAACACATTTAATATATTTATTACTGAAAAAAAAAACATTAATACTCATAGAAACTGATCTCATAAATCCCTATTCAAACATTATAATTTGTAATCTTTAATTGCAAATCAAAACTGTTCTAACCTAATGCAGCTCGTTTCTTATAGAAACTCTTGCCATTTAACCACGGAAAGCCGCACGTTTTACATTAGATACTGTCCTCATAAATTCTCATTGATGTGGTATAAGTAAATGTCTGGATTTACAAATAGATACTGTTTGAAATATTTAGTTGCTTTATTCTGATATAATTTTCATATTTAAATTAGATCCGAATGCATACTGATAAAGACTTATATAATTTACTATTGGCACAACAAATACATACTCGTAGAAACTGCTATTATCAATCCTTTCGAAGTAATACTAAATATGTACCTGGAATTTCCACACGTAACATGTAGTGAACAATTTGTTACTGATCAAACCTCATCACAATTATATTCGGAAAACAGCATAAATACTGTTAGAAATTGATCGCATATAACCCCATTCGAACTGATTAAATTTGTATTTGTAATTTCAGTTGAAAACTGACCTTTCTTTTTACCCATTCAAACATATGAAAACACATTTAGTATATTACTGAAAAAAAAACATTAATACTCATAGAAACTGATCTCATAAATCCCTATTCAAACATTATAATTTGTAATCTTCAATTGCAAATCAAAACTGTTCTAACCTAATGCAGCTCGTTTCTTATAGAAACACTTGACATTTAACCACGGAAAGCCGTACGTTTTACATTAGATACTGTTCTCATAAATTCTCATTGAGATAGTATAAGTAAATATAAAGACTTATATAATTTACTAGAGAAACAACAAATAGATACTCGTAGAAACTGCTCTCATCAATACTTTTGAAGGAATACTAAATGTGTACTTGGAATTTCCGACCATATCATAACAAGTAGTGAACAATTTGTTACTGATTAAACCTCATCACAATTATATTCGGAAAACAGCATAAATACTTTTAGAAATTAATCGCATATAACCCCATTCAAAGTGATTAAACTTGTATTTGTAATTGCAGTTGAAAACTGACCTTTCTTTTTACCCATTCAAACAAATGAAAACACATTTAATATATTACTGAAAAAAAACATTAATACTCATAGAAACTGATCTCATAAATCCCTATTCAAACATTATAATTAGTAATCTTCAATTGCAAATCAAAACTGTCCTAACCTAATGCAGCTCGTTTCTTATAGAAACACTTGCCATTTAACCACGGAAAGCCGCACGTTTTACCTTAGATACTGTTCTCATAAATTCTCATTGATGTGGTATAAGTAAATGTTTACTGCTCCATTCTGGTAGAAACTGATAGAAATTTCAGCAGCAACTTTAACTCCAGGCTCCAGTAGAGGGAGCTGTATACGTGTCGCTAATTCATATCTAATCTAATGTGACCTAAGGAACTGACGTGTGTTTGTTAAATTAAAAGTAAAGCAGTCTCTTTCACTGCTAACTCATTCATTGCTTCTAGGCTAGAACAAGAACACCCGAGGAAATAAGGACTTGCAGTATTTTGTGTTTACCACAATATTAGTATTTCTATTTGAAATATGCAATTCAAACTGTACATTTGTCGGCATGCATATCCAAATTAATACTAATAAAAAAGCAAAATGGAAGTTTACAATAAAAATACATCTGTAAAATATACAATTGAAACTGTACATTTGTTGACATGTATATCCACATAAATACTAATAAAAAGACAATGTTGAAATTTACAATAAAAACATGTTGATAAATGGTGTGTTACATACGATAGATACTGGAGAAAGACGGACTGGAACTCTTATGATATTACTTATAGAAAAGTTTAGAATCTCTTTAAAGTTGTATCTGTAATTCCATATGTTTACAGATATAAGGGCAAGGGTGCATTTGCAGACACTAAACTATAGATTTGTTGATGTATATTTCATATAAGTACTCATGAAAGGGCAACATGATAATTCCAAATAGCTCATTCGGAATTACTGTTTCATAACCGATTTAAAACTTAATAAAACAGATAAAATCCTGTCTGTATAATACTAATATAACTTATAGGAACGATAAAACCGCATCACTTTTTTTTTATAAGTTTCTATGTGGAATTTTTGGCAGGGACATCCTGTACCTGCTTACTATTAATACTATTATTATATTATATTATATATTTCAATATGTCCTTTCTTTCTATCGTATAAATATAGCTTTAAATAGACATCTAACCTACATGCTCTCTCTCACTCACAGGGCCTGTGGTGTATTTTATTTTTGCATATTCAAAAAATTTTCGAAATCCGCCATATGTCTAAGATTTTACTTTTGTTAGATTTATTGTTTGTTTAGCACCAATTATTCCTATTACGTACTAGTATTTAGCGTTTAATATTTTTTGTAAATTGCATCTTTTTGTTAAATAAATTATTATAAATTATTATTAGAACTTACCATATAGTTGTTAACTATAATTTCTCCTTTCAATTTTTATATACGCTTAATGTGTGTATTACATGCTTAAAAACTAAAAATAAAAATGACAGCATTTTAATATATTTATGAAATTGTTAGTATACACAAACAACAATTAAAATGTGCTGGTTGCCTTGTAATTGTTCTTTCTCGTGACAGTAATTTAATTTTCGAAGTAATGTGAAAAAGTGTACTAATTCTAAACTATCAAATGATTATTGAAAGGTTAGCTTCTCAAAACTGCTATGCTTGTACAAAAATATTTTATCAGTTACTTTTACTGTAATATTTTACGATTTCATTATTCTTATAAAATGTTAATGAATTTCTAATCTACTGGATGAGCGGTGAGCCAGGAAGTGTGTTCGCTTCAATATTTCCTAAAATATTTGGAGTAACAAATTGAAATTCGGAATTCTATTTAGGGTATTTAAGTTAGCAAACGTGAATAACTTGAAAATAAAACAGAAAAATGACTATAATTTTTTTTTAAACGGAAACCTCCAATTTTTCTTATAGACACTACTTCAAGTAAAAGTAGTATTGTAACGTGTTTCCACCCTTAGGAAACTACCCCTTGCAAAATCCGTGGGTTTAAAAAATTATAACAAGAGATTTTCCACTAACACACTTTATTAAATATTTACTGGATACTTCACAATACTATTATTAATTTAAATACACGTGACTGATAATTCCAGATGTCACTTTGGAATCTTCTGGTAGGTTCTTTTTCGAGTAGGTGCAAATACATCATTCTAGGGGTTGTAACACATTACACTGCCCCCTCCTTAAGCCTGAACGTCCCGGTCAGGCAATTCAGCCCCTTTCACATACTTCGCCAGTCTATCCAAGCGTACGATCTTCATCTTGGACTTTTTGTTTCGTTGAATCCGATAAACGACATCATTTATTCGGGAAATAACAGTATACGGTCCATCCCAAGGAGGTTGAAGTTTCGGGGGTCTCCATTCCTTCCGCTGTGGGTTGTACAGCCAAACCAGATCCCCCACCTTGAATCCCCCTGTACTGGCATTCTGATCATAACGAGCCTTCAAGCGGTTACTAGTTCTGTTCATCTGCTCTCGATCATTCTTCGGCTGTTCTCGGCTTCCATTTCTGTAGTTGCTCATCGAAAATGTTTCTCCACGGGCAGCACAATTTTTACACTTGCGACACCAGGCCTCCACATCCTGGCGACTATTAACTAAATAGAACTGTTCCCGTGCTCTACTCAATGTCTTGTTTATGCCGAAGTGTCTGCTGGATGTTTCATTATGTGCTTTCTGGAGTACTTCTGGGACACGACACCTGGGAATCACTAAACGCATGGCAAAATGCTTCCCATCTGGGCTTTCCCATGCTCTCCTTAAAAGCCCGTCTACGACTGTAAGTGAATCCCATTGTGACCATAAAGCCTTCAGCCCCACTTCTTTGTTGGAAACATCCTTCCATGCTGGACGCGTTCCCTCTTCTTTTGCTCGCAACATGGGTCCGATTTCTACATCGCGCAATTGTTCTCGCCTCAGAATTTTCTTTGGAAGATCGACCTTGACAGTGTTCACTTCAACCATGTTCGGCAATTTTCCCACCTGAGGGTAGTGCTTGCAATCTTCCTTGTCTGGTTTTCTGGATAATGCTGGAATTTTGACTGCCTGCGTTGTCAACAGCCTGGTTTTCTCACATTGGTTGTTCACTTTTGACAGAATAAATTGTTCGTTCCCAATCCTTAAGACTCGCTTTCCTACGTCAACAATAAATCCGTACTGTTCCATGATGTCCAGTCCCAAAATGAAGTCATCCGTGATGTCAGCCACGATGACCCTGTGGTCGAACCTTAATTGTCCAATCTGCAAACCCAGGTCTACCCCTCCATGAACCGTAGCCCTGTCTCCCGTAGCTGTCCGGACGATCACTTCTTCATTTTGCCTCTTGGTAATCTTTATGCCCGATATAAATCCTGGCCGTACTATTGATGACGTAGTACCTGTGTCGATGGTAAACAAACATTTTCTTCCGTTCACATATCCATGCAACAACAGACTGCTTGCGATTCTTCGAAGCTGGGAAATCTTAATTTCTCTGGGGGCACTGCATTCCCTAGCCAGAACAACCCCCCTGGTACTGTTTTCCTGCTTCTCTTCAACATTCACAGCATTTACTCGACTCTCCGAATTCTGCTGTCGACAGTCTCGCTTCATGTATCCTACCTTTCCGCAGTTGTAACATTTAATAACTCCGCTCGGCTTTCCTTTATTTTGTTGTTTTCTCTGCTCCCTGAGATCATCCACTTTGTTGAATAATTTGGTAAACATTTTCTGCATCTCCGTCAACATAGGGTTCTGGTTCGTTTCTGGTTGCGATTCTTCGAGAGTCACAGCTCGCACTCTCGACCTTGGAGTATCCCTGTAAGCGGCTTCTACTTCGAGTGCACGCACCAAAGCTTCGCTACTACTTTGGTGTCTCGTCAGCCTCAGAACTCGCCTGACCTCTTCGTCCCTTATACCATCTAAAAAGGCCCCCACGGCTAATTGTTCCTGGAATTCTTTAGGTGCACTCGGATACGCCAGGTGTGCCAGTCTCTCTATCGCAGCTTCAAATTCTTGTAAACTTTCCCCAGCTTTTTGCATCCGGGATTTCAGCTAAGCCTGGTATAATTGGGCAAGGTGTTGATCGCCATACCTCAAGTCTAATGCAGCTTCCAAGACTTTAAAGTCCCTTTGTTTCTCCACCGGGATAGTCTGAAGTAATTCTGAGGTCTGGCCCCTTAACGCCAGAACTAATGCCATAGCCTTTTCCTCGTTATCCCAGTTATTTGCCGATGCTGCTGCCTCAAATTGTCTCTTGTAGGTTGTCCATGAGCTTTGGCCGTCAAAGGAGGGAGGCTTTAATCGAGGACCCGATGATGTTACTA
Source organism: Rutpela maculata (assembly GCA_936432065.2). Lineage (NCBI taxonomy): Eukaryota > Metazoa > Arthropoda > Insecta > Coleoptera > Cerambycidae > Rutpela > Rutpela maculata. Next base: position 27,252,439 of record OW386291.2, read on the forward strand.
ACTGGCCTCCTTTTTCTCTCAACTGACGTTTAAGGCGCTCTACCTCTCCTTCGACCTCACTCATTTTTCCTTTAATTTGACTAACTACTGTCTCGACCACACCTACTTTGTCTTCGACCTTGTTTATCTCCTCTTTAACTTCTTTCTTAACAGAAATGATTGCGTCCTGTTGTATTTTTATTTGTTCATTTAGAATTTTCCTTAATTCTTCCTGGCATCTTTCTTGCTCCTGTTGGCGCTTTATTTCCAAATCCTCCATCATTCTTCTCAGTTCAGCTTTTTCTTCTTGACGTCTTGTTTCCTGTTCTTCTTTTTCTTCTTGACGTCTTCTTTCTTCATCCTCTTTTTTTTCTGACGTCTTGTTTCTTAATCCTCTTTTTCTTTCTGACGTCTTATTTCCTGATCTTCCATAATTGTCTTAAATTTGTCCCTTTCTTCTTGACGCCGTTTTTCTTCCTCCTGGCGTTTTCTTTCTTGCTCTTCTTTATCTACTTGACGTCGCTTTTCTTGTTCTTCTTTCTCCTCTTGACGTTTTTTCTCCTGTTCTTCTTTGTCTTCCTGCCGTTGCTGCGCCATCATTTTTTGGAATTGTGCGAATAAGTCCTGTATTTGTTTATCAGATGCCATATTTCTAGTTTTTATAGGCATAAGATTATGTTAAAATAAATTTAACTGCCACGTCAATATCGGTAATGGAACTTTCCAGAAAAATCTCGAAACAGCACGAAAAAGTCTTATCCAGAGTCTTGTCACTATCCAGTTCAGTGAATTTAATAATCTCCACTAATGTCCAAATAGAAAAGTTCTAGTAATTTTCGCGCACTAACACAAATGTTTTTTTTTTTTCAGTGTCTCTATCACTTCTCAGTTTATCACACTAATGTCCTAATAAAATGTTCTACAATGTCTCAACAATGCACTTAACACTATTTTTCTGTCCGAAAATAACCCTCGAACAATGTCCAGTAAATTAGTCCACTGTGTTAGCACTAAACCTCGAGAATACTTCTCGAACACTCCTGCACAACTTCAAAGCTCCTCTTGTCATAAAATTCCGCTTTCTGACACCAATTTGTAACGTGTTTCCACCCTTAGGAAACTACCCCTTGCAAAATCCGTGGGTACCAAAAATTATAACAAGAGATTTTCCACTAACACACTTTATTAAATATTTACTGGATACTTCACAATACTATTATTAATTTAAATACACGTTACTGACTAAAAATCACAATGTTTATCACTTTGAAGTCTTAACCTCCCTTTCTATACTTTCTGAACTTTCTGAACTACTCGCCGAGAATGCGGTCGGTCTTTTATACCTAAAAATGACAGATCTCGATTGTTCTGTGATGACGCCACCATTCTCTAGATAATTCCAGATGTCACTTTGGAATCTTCTGGTAGGTTATTTTTCGAGTAAGTGCAAATACATCATTCTAGGGGTTGTAACACATTACAGTATAAATTGTACTTCAATTACTTTTGTATTTTACTTCAAATACCCGAAGAAATTAGTACTTGGTACTTGATACTGGCAAATATTTTAGAATAGTACTTAGTACTAAGTACTTGTTAAACGAAATTACAGTACTTAAAGTACGTTACAATTTACTTCAAGTGTTTAAAGTACTTGATCACTACTTCAAGTACCTTAGGTACTGCAAGTAAGTTTACAATCCAGTTGAAACCTGCAGAGACTGGTAAGAGCAGTTATTCGTTATTGCTAAAAAGAGTATTTGCATTTGCCTTTAGTTTGTATTAGACAGACATAGTGTGAGGGTAATAAACATGTAGTCCTATATTGAGAGTGTTGCTAAAACATATTAAATAGTATTAAATCAAATGCCTATGGGTCAGACAATATTTCAATAAGCATGTTGAAGTACTGTAGCCCGTATGTTAACTTCCACAGTACACATATTATAAATTGCTGTATAGAAAATGGTCATTTCCCGTCTTTATGGAAAAAAGCTGTAATAAAACCTTTGCCTAAAGTTAGTAACCCAGTTACCTATTCAGATCTGCGTCCAATAACCATTTTATCTGCCATATCAAAAATTTTAGAAAAAGTTATTTCTATGCAGCTTACCAAACATTTAACCGATCATAAGGTGATACCAGAATGCCAATCCGGTTTTAGACGGGGCTACAGTACTTCAACTGCTCTTTTAAATGTATGTGACGACATTCTAATTGCTATTGACCAAAGACAAGTAACAGCTTTAATTTTACTAGATTTTTCCAAGGCATTTGACACCATTAATCATAAACTCTTATGCAGTAAGTTAAAATACTATGGAAGCTCTTTAAATTTTATAAAATTAATTAGTTCATATCTCGAAGAACGATCTCAGACCGTATATATAAATAATAGAATTTCTTCCGAAAAAAGTGATATATCTGGTGTACCTCAGGGTTCCATATTAGGGTCACTCCTATTTTTAGTTTATATACCAGTGACATATTGAGATTTGCTAAACATTGTAAAGTTCAGGAATTTGCAATATAGTTTTAGTGTTGACAGTATCCGGGTCGCTGAGGAGTCTATGAATGAAGATCTTAACAAAATTATCACCTTATCCAATTCACATAATTTGAAATTGAATAATAACAAATGCCAGGTGATATTGTTTGGAAATAAAAAAAATGGAGAGTTAGTGAAAAACAGTATAAACATAAAAGTTGATAACGAAATCTTACAGTCTAAATATTCGCTAAGAAATCTAGGTATCATATTTGATAGTGATCTAAAATTTCATTTTCACGTTAACAGCGTCTTAAAGAAAACTTACAGTATTCTTAAATCATTATACTCTTATAGAAATTGTTTAAATAGCTCAGTAAAGAAAAAATTGTCTGATTCCTTGATACTTTCACGTTTTAATTATGGAGATTGTGTATATGGCCCTTTCCTTGACTTATTCGATCAAAATAGGATCCAAAAGGTGCAAAACGCCTGCTGCAGATTTGTGTTTGGTTTGAGAAAATATGATCATATTTCCCATAAAATAGCCGAGTTAAATTGGTTAAATATGACAAGTAGGCGTAAACGCAATTACTGTAATTTACTTTACAACATAATTAAGGAGAAAACACCTGAGTCACTCTTTAAAAAATTTCTGCGACGTGTCGATTCACATGATCTAAACCTGAGAGATAACCAAAATTTTCATATTCCACGTCACTCAACAGCTATTTTCAAAAAATCGTTCTCATATTCGGCTGTGATAATATACAACAACATCATAAAAGACCTGATTCAGTTATCAAAATATTCATTTAGAACTAAACTAGACAATATACTGAAGTAGGAAATGTGTTTTTGTTTTAGTTTAAATGAACTATCCAAACTGTTAGTATTTAGTCCAAATTGTTAATTTTTAGTCTTATATTTATATATCTATCCCTTACTATTTCTTTTATAAATTTATATTTTAGTTTTTGTTTGTTGGTACACACATCTAATTAATTATATGTTTATATTTTTAAATACAAACAAGGTTAAGTGTAAGAGTAGCTTAAGCTAAACTTCGCCTTGCTTGTGTTATTTCTTGTATGAAATAAAGTCGATTATTATTATTATTATAACAGCAATGCCAACATGTTATATCCCAGGCCCTCCTAGACTATAACATTCAAGAAATTTTGTCAAATCTGAAAAATTGTTTAAAAATGTTTACTTTTAGTTATTTTAGAATAGAATTTTCTCATTTAGTAAATAAATAAAACAACTTCAAAAAACTGTATCATTATTTAAATATACCCTAAATATAAAAAATTTAAAGTACTTGAAGTAGATGAATGTACTTGTAAGTGTTTTACTTTTAAACAGTACTTGGATACTTGATACAGCAAGAAAATACTTGAAGTATTTAAATGTACTTGTTAAAATTAAATGACTAATTGATCTAGTACAAGTAGTACTTACACCCAAAATTGCAAGTACTACCTGGAAGTACTTGATACTTGAAGTATTATGCCTTCTGAAAAGTAATTGATACTTGATCCAACAAGTATCCTAACTATTTGGTACTTGATACTTGAAGTAGTTTAAATGAGCACTTTGCCCAGCTCTGCTTATAAATTCATATTCTGCGTGAAAAAATACATTTGGTTGTTTTTGAGATATGAGCAAAATGCATTAATATGCTTTTAGTAATATGCGAGTAATAGCGTAGTAGGCTTTAAGAACAAAATGACACATCATTAGTAAACATTAGCAAAACAATAATATTAATAAATTATAGTAGACATTAGTAATAACAAAACATCTCCTGTTACACCAATTCGCGTACTTTTAGGTAATCGTCTGCGAAAAACATTATTATTATTAATTGTTAACAACATAAACAGGTTGATATGTTTATTACTGCACGGAAAGTTAAGCATTACTAGATCAACAATTAAATTAAAAACAAAATGCGTTTTTTTAGATAGTGGATTATCAATCATCACTTTGACAGGAGATAATGTTTTGCTGATTACATTGGCGACTACTATATGATTTGCAAATATTATTTATTATAGAAGTGTGTCATTTTTATTTTTAAAGTAAACTATCCTATATTACTTGTATGTTCTTAAAGCTTATTAATGTATTTTGCATACCTCAAGAAATACTAGACGAATTTTAAAAATTTAAAAATAAAAAATTATACGATATTTCCAAAAATGTTGATGTGCAACCTTTCTACTTGCAGAAGTAGTGTTATTGAAAAAGATATATTTGAAAATTTGAAACATTGGGCAATTATAACTATCATAATCACAGTGAGTTTATTATTGTATGCACGTATGTTAGGATATTTATTCCAAATCTTATGGGTCAAATCTTGCAAGTCAATTTTGAACCACTTAACGACATCCAGCTTGCATAATTGTGTAGTTCTGGTGATAATACAATAATACGGTACCAAAACGTGTGTTTTCTAGTTTTAACACTATAATTTTTAGTTTTTTTGATCGCATAGAGTATTCACCTCAAACGATGTATTAGATATTTTAAGAAATGGCGAAAGCGCGACGGATGCTGCAGCGGTTTCGGTACTATCTTATTAAGTATGAATATGAAATAAAACTAGTGGAAGCATTATACTCTTCTTTTATACTTTTCTTTTTATATAATTGTTAAACATTCTATAGGATACTCTTCGCAGTTTTCTTGTAAATAATGTTAGTTTTTGGACATTCTAAATTTTGTGATACCAACTTTGTTGTGAAAAAAATATATATAAAAAAAATATGGAGATTCGAACACATGACCTTTGGAAAAACTTTAGCCATTGGGCCATCACACATTACTACAAACATGGTCTGTAATGTATATCATTCGAGAATTATATATATATTAGTAAAATGTATAAATAAAAAAAATATAAAGAATAACATTTCGCAAGATTTCTATTTAAGTACAAGTGCAAAAATTAAGAAACATTTTTTTTAAATTGAATGATTAATAACTTTTTTATTTACTGATTGATTTTTTTCAAAAACAATAGAGTTCTTCTTCTAGCTAACGCCAATCTACTTTCCAAATTTTAGTACAATCGGACTTTTCTTTCTTAAGTTATCGTGCTTACAAGAAACGCGACTGACGGACAGAGGGACATTTTGAAAGTTGTTCAGAATTCGTTCACTAACATAATGATATGAACATTTTTTCTCTACGAGCGATATTTACTCTTAGAAATGTGCCGATCAAATGCAATATACTCTTTTAATTTTTAAAATAAAATATAACATAAAAAACTTTTTAAAAACAAACTTTTATTTGTATTTAGGTGTACTAAAACGAAAAATTAAAAAAAAACATTAATTGTCTTAAAAGCTTGTCGCGTGAATAGAGAAAATAATTACGGCAAGGTTTTAAGGCAATTAATTTTTTTTTTTTTTGTTTTAGTACACGTAAACCAGTGGAGGAATTATACTCTTTGCCGATTTACTGAGCTTTTTATATAATTGTTACACATTCCATGGATACTCTTCGCAGTTTTCTTGTAAATAATGTTAGTTTTTGGACATTCTAAATTTTGTGATACCAATTTTGTTGTGAAAAAAAATATGAAAAAAAAGGGAAAAAAAACACCCTGTCAGGGATTCGAACACAAGACCTTTGGATTGTCAGACAAAGCAAAAATCAAATCAAACTTTATTATTATTATATATTAGAACTAGTTGACCAGGCAAACGTTGTTTTGCCATTGTGTGAAAGAGACAGGAGACCGGCTTCTTTCTCATCCCTACTCCGTGTTGTTTGCTGGGTGAGAGGTGGCACCTGTAGACGCCTGGCAGGCGACCACTGAGAGAGGAAGATTTCAACTTTAAAGTTGCAATATCGACTGGACGGCAATCGATTATTACAATCGATTATAACAATTGCACTTTCTGTTTTCACTGGGTTAAATACCATCTTGCAACCTTATTGCGCATCTGTGGATGAAAGTAAAAATACTAAAATCAAGATTAAAAAATGGGGGTTGGTGGCAGAAGGGTGAAAATTTAGGGTTATAAGTATTTTTTGATGCCAAATCATTAAAAAATAAAAAAATAAAATTTTTGTCCAAAAAATAAAAAGAAAATTTCTGGATAGGGCCACCCTTATCACCTAGGGGTATAAAAAATAGCCTACGACCTATTCTCAGACCTACCAAATACACACTAAAAATTTCATAAAAATCGGTCAAGCTCGATAACAAACACTGTGACACGAGATTTTTATATATTAGAAGATAAATTCCAAGCACCCGTGTCTGGTTGAATAACAGACCGGAACGGAGACTGGTCAACTTCAAGAAATAAAACTTTGACCTAAGCTCCTTTCACCAGAGGGCAAATTAAAAAGGGTATTAATAGAAAATTTCCAAAAAATGGATAGTTAAACTTAATATTAACTGGAAGTAAAGCGCTCTGTTTTAAGTTAAGATATGCTAATACGGGAAAAAACCAAACCAAAAAACCCGCTTCAGAAAATGGTGTTTTTTAGACAAAGCTTTAGCCATTGCGCCATCACACATCACTAGAAGAATTGAATGTCTGTATAGAGAATAAAATTTCGCAAAATTTCTCTTTAAGTACAAATAACAAAAATTAAGAAAACACTTTTTATTAATTTAAATGATTAATAACTTTTTTATTTACTGATTGATTTTTTCAAAAACAATAGGGTTCTTCCTCTAGCTAACGCTAATTTACTTTCCAATTTTCAATACAATCGGACTTTTCTTTCTTAAGAGGTACTTACAAGAAACGTGACGGAAGGACGGACGGACGGACATTTTGAAAGTTGTTCAGAATTCGTTCACTAACATAATGATATGAAATTTTTTTCTCTACGAGCGATATTTACTGATTTAGAAATATACCGATCAAATACAATATACTCTTCGTTTTTGCGAAGAATATAATAATAAAATCTTATTTTTGAAAAGTTTTTTTACATTTAATTTTTTTTCTAATAATGTAGGAATAAATACATTTTTGGCCTAAATTTGAAAATAAATTTGCATAGGTATAGAATTTAGAATATTTGCCAGAAATATTCGCATCGTATTCAGAATTTCCTATAGATTCCAAAAAATTTAAAATATACAATAGAGTGTCCCATTCGAAATCTTAAAGTTGGGTGTCTCTTCTGGTTAAACCTGAAATGCTACAAAGTTTAGTTATTTACTACAAATATTTTAGAAAATATTGAGGCTAATACACTCCTTAGATTTAAGAAAAAATTGCAAAAGTAGGCACTTTCGTAATTTTATTAGAATTTCTGTTATTTTCGAGCTTGTTTAGTGATACTGTAGAAGAACCTTATACACATCGTCTAATGGACGCGACACTAATTTATTAATTATGGGCGCCAGTCGCGTTCCCGCTTGATTGTGTGTGGTTGTTTCCACTCCAAGTTGAGTTCAATATGTTTAAGAGATGTTTGACAGACGGGAAAGGTATAAGCTGCACTTGCCGTAGATTGCTAGTTACCTTCTCTCAATTTGGCTTCTTTGGTGATAGACTTTAATTTATATTTCAACGATGGAAATGATCTTGTGGTTTAGAGATCTCTTAATAACTCTTATAGAAAATCCCTCTCGTGCTTTCACGATCCGATCGGTGTATTGAATTACAAACTTGCGGAGTCAGGGGACACCCGATATTCAACTCCGACTTAACACACGAAAACCCTCGAGGGAAAGGACTTAAAGTTAATTATTCAATCAGTAAAATACAATATTTCAAATAATATTATTTATTGGTTGATCCAAAGAACACAGATAACACAGCCCCACAAAAAAAAAGTTCAGACCAGCGAACCAGATCCATGTATCACATGTATTTTCGGTCGCTGAATCCGAATTCGAGGTCAAAAAAATTCGTACACCTCCAAAATTTTTAGCTAGAGCCAAAAAACACCCCTGGACTGGGGTAAAAAGAATATTAAGCTCGAGAATAGTTGTTACATAATAATCGATCGAATTATGCGAATTAAGGTTAAACAGCAGCGTACATACAATAGATATGAAACACGCCCCCAGTGAGGGGCGAAAATAACTAGCCCCCATTTATAAAAATCGATCCAAAACAGTAATGACTGCTGAAAAAGCTCAAAATGTCTAAGTTTTGTTAAAGTGATAAAAAACGGCATCAGGTCCGACGTAATCTTCATAAACTGCCCTTATAGGGTTGAGAACAACCACCCTTAAGTTTAAAGGACACAAAATCCAACAGAATTTCTATTTTGCGTAGTACTCTAAAAGAGAACTAGAAACTTACGTACCATCAACGTCCTACAGTGTCAACCCTCAAATGGTGTACAAACTACCCCCAATGTAAGATTTATCCATAAAAAGTTACAGTGACTTCTATAAAAATTCGAAACACCTGCGTTGGGTGTAAGTGAGACTATGTTCGACGCTGTGTTTGAAAACCACCCCTACGGGGTTGCGAGATGCCATCCCTATATCCGTAGGATGCTGGAAAAACAGAGAGAAACTAACCGGATTTACATTTTTATGGATGCTATGACTAGCAAAAATCGTGATGCACACTTCCAGCGTCCTACGGATATGGGGGTCGCAACCCCATGGGGGTGGTTTTCACGCACAGCGTCAAACATAGTCTAGTTTCTTCTCACTTCAACACAACGCAGGTGTTTCGAATTATTATGGAAGTCATTGTAACTTTTTATAGATAAATCTTACATAGGGGTAGTCTTCACACCATCTAAGGGTTGACACTGTAGGACGTTGATGGTACGTAAGTTTCTAGTTCTATTTTAGAGTACTACGCAAAATAGAAATCCTGTTGGATTTTACGTTTTCTCTTGTTTTGTGTCCTTTAAACTCGGGGGTGGTTGTTCTCAACCCTATAGGGGCAGTTTGTGAAGATTACGTCGGATCTGATGCAGTTTCTTATTACTTTAACAAAACTTAGACATTTCGAGCTTTTTTAGCAGTCATTACTGTTTTGGATCGATTCTTTTATAAATGGGGGCTAGTTTTCGCCCCTTACTGGGGGTGTGTTTCATATCTATTGTATGTACGCTGCTGTTTCACCTAAATTTGTATAATTCGATCGATTAGGATGTAACAACTATTCTCGTAGCTTAATATTCTTTTTACCCTAATCCAGGGGTGTTTTTTTGCTCTATCTAAAGATTTTGGAGGTGTACGAATTTTTTTCGGATTCGTATTTAGCGACCGAAGATACATTGGGTCTTATTCGCTGGTCTGAACATTTTTTTGTAAGGCTGTGTAATATGCAATCCTATCTAAAGAAAATATGATAAAGTTTATTTGAACCGCCTTACTAAGCAGGAAAAGGACGTTAATAGAGAGCGTGCAATAGCAAGCAATTGGTAAGAAGACTCACACAACTTCCTCAGGAAATTATAAAGGCACTTGGAACTGACTGAAAATAATATAAAAATATTTTACTTAAACAATTTCGGGACATTAGTGGTTAGCTTTAAGATTCCTTCTAGTGATTATATCATTCACAAGAACGAAGTTCAACTATATATGAGATATGAGTTTATTGTGCTTTCTTGCCTCCTTTACGGCGACGTACTGGCCCCATATAGGTTCGGAGTATGGTTTGTGACATGACTTAGTTTTCTAGCGACTTTATCTTACTTATGTACAAAGCGGTTTTCTTTATAACTTTGCCATCTTTAATTATTTGGTTTGGCTACCACAGATTTCTGCCGATTCTCCAACGCGCTCATCTAACTGAGGAGTCGTTGGATGAATCTAGATTTGTCTTATTCGACAAATGCCTGTTCTTATTTGTCGTCTTGACCATTTTTACTATTTTTTATCTAATAATTGCATATAGACACTACGCGCCTTTGCCACATTTTTCGAGTGAAATTTTGGCGTGCTTTTGAATTGTTTGACTGGCTCCCAAAATATTTACCAAGTGAAATTTTCGAGCGCCACGCGTTGTGCCTTATTTTTCTGCGAACGTGTATGAGTCCTTTTGTGCCAGTCTTCGGTGCTGGTGCCTTAAATATATTTATAATTGTCCTTTTAATAATTTTTTTCTTCTGGGATGTTCTAGAACAATACCAAAAGTGGAGTGTATTATCAAAAAAAATTTTTGTCTGCGTGTCTGCCTGAAATGTTTGTTCCACCACAACTCAAAAGCGCCTGAACGTAATTTCGTAATTTGATAGAATTTTGTACAGATATAGACATTTTTCCAACTTAAAAATAGTCTACTTTATATCAGTGGCGGTGGGAAAATTGGTTAAGATGATAGAAAGGTGGTGAGACAGGGGAAGTGAGGGAAAGTAGAGGAAGTTTGTTAGAATGTGGGTCCAAGATGATGTAAAAGAGGGAGAAGTGGTGGGAAAATGTCGAAAGGAGAGGAAGGATGGTGGAAAAGTGGGAGAAGGTGATAAAAATATAGGGGAAGGTGGCAAGAATGCGAGACGGTGAGGTTGTGGGGAGATTCTTTGATATTGGGAGAGATAATGGAAAAGGTGGGAATCCACACGATTGCAGCTATAGCCATAAGCTTTTCCTATATTTAAGCAATATACAGGTCCATGAAAAAAAAGTCATGTCGCCAGACTAGACCATCGTATTCTTATGTTTTTGAGGCCGCTGAATCTGAAGCCGATGTCAGATTTGCTGCATCACGTTAGGGTTTCTCCCTAACCTTAAGAAATAGGCAAAAACGCTAAAATGACACGATTAAATTTTTGAAAATTTTTATTTTTCAAATAGGCTTAGAATGTCATGAAACGTCGAGATTTTAAATTTGAGCAAAAAAAATTTCTGTCTGTCTGTAACTTTTTTGTGCGCACGTTTATTCTGGAACCGTTTAAGATATTGACTTGAAATTTGGTGCACATATGTACTTTAACGGGATCTGGTACTAGATTATATTTTCATGTTATTCCGTCGAAATGTTTTCGGCATTACCATTATTAAAGGGGATGAAAAAAAATTGTGATTTAGTGTGTGTATAAGAACCAAAAGCCTCAAAATATTTTTTCACTTCATCCACCCCCAATACTACCCCCCTATTACCACCCCCACCCTACTACCGTATCGGATATCGTTTTATGGGATTTTGGGGTAGATGATTTCAAATATTATATTATTAAAGTTCTATAAACAGTTATTCCCACATACAAAATTTTTTCGTTATGAGAGACTTGGATAGAAAATGGATGTGGAAGTAGTGATTCCTTGGGCAGCGGTTTTATATATTTTTGCCTCAAATGGCTGATATGTCGACAAAATTATCGATTTGTTAAATAAAACATTCTCAGCACCTCATCACTATGTTTTCTTATTCTGTTTCGGTCATCATTCATAGTAGCAACAAGTAGTTCATTTAGTTATCAAAAGAAAACGCTGCCTAAGGAATCACTACTTACACGTCCAGATTTCCAATGGGAATGGTAGGCTGATAAAAAAATTGAGAACTTTTATTCTTGTAAACGTACACTAAATCACAATTTTATTTTTTTACCTCCTTTAATAATAGGATGGTGGTGGTAATGTTGTAGAACTTCCAAGAATTGACCTAGGTCGAAGTCAGTTAATTCAAAATTAAAGATATTTTTAGACAGAATACTAGAATGGCATAACATAGCATTTCCGGAAAAAAAATACACAAATAAACACAATACAAATGGGCCACCCTGGTTTAATGATAAATTAAGAAATATGCGTGAACAACTAAAATTTCTTGATTTAATGTATAAACAAAATCCATGTCCTGCGAATAAGACACAAAAAAATGTTTATCGCATGCGTTATAAACTTAAAATAAAGAAGGCAAAAAAAGAAGCAAATGACAAATTGATAAAAAATGCAAGCAACCTTAATAAATGTATGTGGGATATTATAAATAAACAGAGAAATAAAATATGTCAAAATAAAAATAATGTTGACATAAAACCGGATGAATTTAATGAACACTTTGTCACTGCAGCTCAAAAAATTTTAAATGAGCGCACTGTACTTCCTCCAAATGACAATTTAGATCCATATTTAAATTTCAACTATAATAACTTGCCAAATACCGACTTTGAATTTACTAAAGTTACCCATAACGAAATACGAGACATAATCACAAATCTAAAAAGCAAATCCAGTAAAGATGTATATTGTAATGTGTTACAACCCTAGAATGATGTATTTGCACCTACTCGAAAAAGAACCTACCAGAAGATTCCAAAGTGACATCCGGAATTATCTAGAGAATGGTGGCGTCATCACAGAAAAATCGAGATCTGTCATTTTTAAGTATAAAAGACCGACCGCATTCTCGGCGAGTAGTTCAGAAAGTTCAGAAAGTTCAGAAGTTCAGAAAGTATAGAAAGTGAGGTTAAGACTTCCAAGATAAACAAAGTGATAAACATTGTGATTTTTAGTCAGTAAAGTGTAAATAATAGTATTGTGAAGTATCCAGTAAATATTTAATAAAGTGTGTTAGTGGACAATCTCTTGTTATAATTTTTGGAACCCACGGATTTTGCAAGGGGTAGTTTCCTAAGGGTGGAAACACGTCACAAATTGGTGTCAGAAAGCGGAATTTTATGACAAGAGGAGCTCTGAAGTTGTGCTGGAGTGTTCGAGAAGTATTCTCGAGGTTTAGTGCTAACACATTGGACTAATTTACTGGACATTGTTCAAGGGTTATTTTCGGACAGAAAAATAGTGTTAAGTGCATTTTTGAGACGTTGTAGAACATTTTATTAGGACATTAGTGTGATAAACTGAGAAGTGATAGAGACACCGAAAAAAAAAATCATTTGTGTTAGTGCGCGAAAATTACTAGAACTTTTCTATTTGGACATTAGTGGAGATTAGTAAATTCTCTGAACTGGATAGTGACAAAAGACTCTGGATAAGACTTTTTTTCGTGCTGTTTCGAGATTTGTCTGGAAAGTTCCATTGCCGATATTGACGTGACAGTTAAATTTATTTTATTTTCATCGTATGCCCGTAACAACAAGAAGTATGGCATCCGATAAACAAATACAGGACTTATTCGAACAATTCAAAAAAATGATGGCGCATCAACGGCAGGAAGACAAAGAAGAACAGGAGAGAAAACGTCAAGAGGAGGAAAAACGACGTCAGGAAGAAAAAGAACAGGAAGAAAGAAGACGTCAAGAGGAGGAAAAACGACGTCAGGAAGAAAAAGAACAGCAAGAAAGACGACGTCAAGAAGAGAAAGAGGAACAAGAAAGACGACGCCAAGAAGAAAAAACCGAACTGCGAAAAATTATAGAAGACCAAGAAAAGCGACGTCAGAAAGAAAAAGAAGAACAAGAAAAGCGACGTCAAGAAGAAAAAGAAGATCAAGAAACAAGACGTCAAGAAGAAAGAGATGAATTAAAGAAAGTGATGGAAAATCTGGAAATAAGACACCAACAAGAAAAAGAAGAACAAGAAAGACAGCGTCAAGAAGAAAAAGAGGAACAAGAAAGACGCCAAGAAGAATTAAGGAAAATTCTGAATGAACAAATGAAAATACAGCAGGACGCTATCATTTCTGCCAACGAAGGATTAAAGAGTGAAGTCAAAGAAGAGATAAACAAGGTAGAAGAAAAAGTAGGTGAAGTCGAGACAGAAGTCAGTCAAGTTAGAGAGAAAGTAAACAAGTTCGAAGAAGAAGTTAAAGGAGAAATAGACCGGCTTAAACGACAGTTGAGAGATAGAGGAAGCCAGCAGGTGGTATCATCAGGTCAGCGACTAAAACCTCCTTCTTTTGATGGCCAAAGTTCCTGGACGACGTACAAGAGGCAGTTTGAGGCGGCAGCGTGTGCGAACAACTGGGATAATGAGGAAAAGACCATGGCATTAGTTCTGGCGTTAAGGGGCCAGGCCTCAGAGTTACTCCAAACCATCCCAGTTGAGAAACAAAGGGACTTCAAAGTCTTGGAAGCTGCATTAGACTTGAGGTATGGCGATCAACACCTTGCCCAATTATACCAGGCTCAGCTGAAATCCCGGATGCAAAAAGCTGGGGAAAGTTTACAAGAATTTGAAGCTGCGATAGAGAGACTGGCACACCTGGCGTATCCGAGTGCACTTAAAGAATTCCAGGAACAATTAGCCGTGGGGGCCTTTTTAGATGGCATAAGGGACGAAGAGGTCAGGCGAGTTCTGAGGCTGACAAGACACCAAAGTAGTAGCGAAGCTTTGGTGCGTGCACTTGAAGTAGAAGCCGCCTACAGAGATACTCCAAGGTCGAGAGTGCGAGCCGTGACTCTCGAAGAATCGCAACCAGAAATGAACCAGAACCCCATGTTGACTGAGATGCAGAAAATGTTTACCAAACTACTGGATAAATTAGATGACCTTGGAAAGCAGGAAAAACAGAAAAACAAAGGAAAGCCGAGTGGTGGTATTAAATGTTACAACTGCGGCAAGGTAGGACACATGAAGCGAGACTGTCGACAGCAGAATTCGGAGAGTCGAGTAAATGCTGTGAATCTTGAAGAGGAGCAGGAAAACAGTACCAGGGGGGTTGTTCTGGCTAGGGAATGCAGTGCCCCCAGAGAAATTAAGATTTCCCAGCTTCGAAGAATCGTAAGCAGACTGTTGTTGCATGGATATGTGAACGGAAGAAAAAGTTTGTTTACCATCGACACAGGTACTACGTCATCAATAGTACGTCCAGGATTTATATCGGGCATAAAGATTACCAAGAGGCAAAATGAAGAAGTGATCGTCCGGACAGCTACGGGGGACAGGGCTACGGTTCATGGAGAAGTAGACCTGGGTTTGCAGATTGGGCATTTGAGGTTCGACCACAGGGTCATCGTGGCTGACATTACGGATGACTTCATTTTGGGACTGGACATTATGGAACAGTATGGATTTATTGTTGACGTAGGAAAGCGAATGTTAAGGATTGGGAACGAACAATTTATTTTGTCAAAAGTGAACGACCAATGTGAGAAAACCAGGCTGTTGACAACGCAGGCAGTCAAAACTCCTGCATTATCCAGAAAACCAGACAAGGAAGATTGCAAGCGCTACCCTCAGGTGGGAAAATTGCCGAACATGGTTGAAGTCAACATTGTCAAGGTCGATCTTCCAGACAGTTGGACAAAGAAAACTCTGAGGCAAGAGCAATTGCGCGATGTAGAAATCGGACCCATGTTGAGAGCAAAAGAAGAGGGAACGCGTCCAGCATGGAAGGATGTTTCCAACAAAGAAGTGGGGCTGAAGGCTTTATGGTCACAATGGGATTCACTTATGGTCGTAGATGGGCTTTTGAGGAGAGCATGGGAAAGCCCAGATGGGAAGCAGGTTGCCATGCGTCTAGTGATTCCCAGGTGTCGTGTACCAAAAGTACTCCAGGAAGCACATAATGAAACATCCAGCAGACACTTCGGCATAAACAAGACATTGAGTAGAGCATGGGAACAGTTCTATTGGTTTAATAGTCGCCAGGATGTGGAGGCCTGGTGTCGCAAGTGTAAAAATTGTGCTGCCCGTGGAGAACCATTTTCGATGAGCAACTACAGAAATGGAAGCCGAGAACAGCCGAAGAATGATCGAGAGCAGATGAACAGAACTAGTAACCGCTTGAAGGCTCGTTATGATCAGAATGCCAGTACAGGGGGATTCAAGGTGGGGGATCTGGTTTGGCTGTACAACCCACAGCGGAAGGAATGGAGATCCCCGAAACTTCAACCTCCTTGGGATGGACCGTATACTGTTATTACCCGAATTAATGATGTCGTTTATCGGATTCAACGAAACAAAAAGTCCAAGATGAAGATCGTACACTTGGATAGACTGGCGAAGTATGTGAAAGAGGCTGAATTGCCTGACCGGGACGTTCAGGCTTAAGGAGGGGGCAGTGTAATGTGTTACAACCCTAGAATGATGTATTTGCACCTACTCGAAAAAGAACCTACCAGAAGATTCCAAAGTGACATCCGGAATTATCTAGAGAATGGTGGCGTCATCACAGAAAAATCGAGATCTGTCATTTTTAACTATAAAAGACCGACCGCATTCTCGGCGAGTAGTTCAGAAAGTTCAGAAAGTTCAGAAGTTCAGAAAGTATAGAAAGTGAGGGTAATACTTCCAAGATAAACAAAGTGATAAACATTGTGATTTTTAGTCAGTAAAGTGTAAATAATAGTATTGTGAAGTATCCAGTAAATATTTAATAAAGTGTGTTAGTGGACAATCTCTTGTTATAATTTTTGGAACCCACGGATTTTGCAAGGGGTAGTTTCCTAAGGGTGGAAACACGTCACAATATGGTTTGAGTGTGAAAGTCATAAAAACTATAAAAAACCTTATAATATATCCTCTAACAAAATTGATAAACGAATGTCTCTTAAAGGGTATATTCCCATGCATGTTAAAAGAAGCAGTAGTTACGCCCATTTTTAAGAGTGGTGATATGGATGACCTCACAAACTACCGGCCCATATCAATTCTTCCAGTTTTTTCAAAAATACTGGAAACATGCATGTATAATAGATTAATTACATATTTTGAAACAAATGGTCTTTTTCTTGAATGTCAACATGGCTTTCGGAGGAACCGCAGCACTAATAGTGCCATATTGGCCTTTGTTAATAAAGTCCTCGACGCATATGAAAATCTCGAATTTAATGATACAATATTCCTAGACCTTAGTAAGGCTTTTGATTCTGTTTCGCATGAAATTTTAATCGAAAAGTTACTAAAATATAAAATCAGTGTAAATAGTATAAAACTATTAAAATCATATTTATACAATCGCAGTCAAATTGTCAAATTCAATAACATAATGTCAAGTAAAGAAATTTTAAAGACAGGTGTGCCTCAGGGTTCTATATTAGGACCCTTACTCTTTTTGATTTATATTAACGATATGCCCACGTCAAAAAAATTTCTCACATATATTTTGTATGCAGACGATACCACAATTTCTATTAGATCCGATAATTTATATGACGTTGAAGTAAAAAAAAAGCGAAATACACTCAAAAACTGAACAATGGCTTAGTTCTAATAATTTGATTTGTACTAAAACCAAATCACAAAGTATGATGTTCACGTTACGCAATTTCGAAATTTCTACTGATGTAATATCTAGCGTAAAATTTTTAGGTGTTTATTTGGATTCTCATTTGAGATGGAATATACACATTGATAATATCTGTCGAAAACTGAGTAGTAGAACTTTCGTTATTCGTAACTTATCAGGCACTGTGTCCACAGATACATTGAGGTCAGCCTACTTTGCATTGTGTCATTCAATCATGAGTTATGCTATAATAGTCTGGGGAGATGCTGCGGACTTTGATAAGGTATTTGCTATTCAGAGAAAATTAATCCGAATTATAGCATGTTTAGGATATACAGAGGATTGTAAAAATGCTTTTATTGAATTTGGCATATTAACATTACCTTCGCTATACGTCTTGGAATGTTTAACATATATTAAAACAAATATAAATAACTACCCTACTTATGTGAACCAACATAACCATAATACAAGAACTAAGGATAACATTATTACCCCATATTATAGATTAAGTAAGTCACAAAACGGACCAAATTATCTAGCAATTCAAATGTTTAATAAATTACCATTAGACATAAAATCATCGATAATCTAAAAAAATTTCGAAACGCAATAAAAAATTTTCTCATAGGAAAGGCATTCTACCACAACAGGGAATTTTTGGAATGTGATATTTTGACAATGAATGTATGTTAGTGTTCATGTTCGTTTGTAAAATTTTGTTATATACACACTTTGTCAACAATATATGTTTTTTTGTTGTTTATTTTTTATATTTATTTGTGATATGTAATTTATGAAATTACCTAACCTACTCTAATTGACTTGTGTAAGTACTTTTGTACATTAACACCAATAAATTATTATTATTATTATTATTATTAAGGTTCGACTTAGGTAAAAAATTCATTTAAGGTCATTTTCGATCATAACATACAAGTCTGAAGGGCTTCAGAGCCACAAACTAGCCCAAAAGGACCGTCATGACGTCGTTAAGACATTAGGCACAACCAGGTGAAAATTCGATTTTTTTCACTTAGGAAAATATGTTTCGGTTCAGGATATGAGAGTGAAAGTATATGGTGGTCACGGAAAAATGAACCAAAAATAAAAGTGTAAATTTTGATTATTAAGGTTCGACTCAGGTAAAAAATTCATTTAAGGTCATTTTCGATCATAACATACAAGTCTGAAGGGCTTCAGAGCCACAAACTAGCCCAAAAGGACCGTCATGACGTCGTTAAGACATTAGGCACAACCAGGTGAAAATTCGATTTTTTTCACTTAGGAAAATATGTTTCGGTTCAGGATATGAGAGTGAAAGTATATGGTGGTCACGGAAAAATGAACCAAAAATAAAAGTGTAAATTTTGATCAAGGAAAAGTGAACCATATACTTTTACAAAATTATTTAAACATTTTTATTCCTCCGCCGAAGACATTGACCATGGAGGTACAGTCATTATATATTCTGTTCAAAAGACTGACTATAAAATTTTAACTATGTAATATATCAAAAAGAGTAAAATCGAGAAATATGACAAGCACGTAACGCCTATAAGCAAATATTGTTAAAAAATCAGTGAAAATGAACAAGGCCGGTTTCTCACATAAAACAAGTTTGGATTCACCCAGCGACTCATAATTTGGAGGAGTGCGTTGGATGATCAATACAAAGCGATGGTAGGAAAGCCAAATGCAGAGCTTTCCAAATAATAAAGTTATAGAGAAAACCGCCTTGTGCATAAATGACTCAAAAATCCATTTTACAAAAAAGTCGCTCGGAGGCGAGACGATGTCATTTTTCCTATATTGAACCTGCATGGGGACTAGTACGTCGTAAGACTGGTCGAACGTTAGCAAACTCATGTATTAGTCGAACTCCGTTCTGTGAATGATAAAATCACGTTAAATAGAACGTTTAAGCTAATCATAAGTGAACCAACATTTTTTAGTAAAATATTTTTATATTATTTTCCGTCAGTCAAAATTACAAAAATTACAACATTTTTAAATACTTGGTTTCTCGCACGTACACTAAATCCCAATTTTATAGATTGTTACTTGCTTGCTTTGCCTATTTACCCCCATGGATAAGTGAACCAACATTTTTTAGTAAAATATTTTTATATTATTTTCTGTCAGTCAAAATTACAAAAATTACAACATTTTTAAATACTTGGTATCTCGCACGTACACTAAATCCCAATTTTATAGATTGTTACTTGCTTGCTTTGCCTATTTACCCTCATGGATCCTCCAACCCTGCAACCCTTCAAATCAAAATATAATCTAGTTCCAGATCTTGCTATAATAAATTGCAAGTTAACGTCATACATCATTCCAAAGTAATCGCACGCACAAAAAAATGTTACAGACAGACCCACAGGCCGATATTCCGACAAATGGACAGACATTCTTTTTGCTCAAACTTAATATTTCGACGTTTCATAACATTCTAGGCGTATTTGAATATTTTACCGTTATTATACTCCTCCACTACGTGGATATGAAAGCAATAGGGAGTGTTGGTAGTTCTATTTCCACATCCAGTGGAAGTATAGTAACGACAAAAAAATTTTAAAAATTTTTATTTTTCAAATAGGCTAGAATGTCATGAAACGTCGAGATTTGAAGTTTCAGCGAAGAAAAATTTTCTGTCTGTTTGTCGGTCTGTCTGTAACTTTTTTGTGCGCACGTTTGCTCTGGAACCGTTTGAGATATTGACTTGAAATTTGGTACACATATGTACTTTAACGAGATCTAGAACTAGATTATATTTTCATCTTGTTTCGTCGAAGGGTTGGAGGGTAAATTGGGGTAAATTTGGAGTAAATAGGTAAATCAAGCAGGTAAGAGTTCATAAAATTGGTATTTAGTATATACAAGAGAAGCTAAGGTCTCATGAAAAATTTTGGCATTAGCACCCCCATCCCATTATTAAAGGGGATGAAAATAAATTGTGATTTAGTGTGTGTACAAGAACCAGAAACCTCAAAATATTTTTTTGCTTCAGCCACCCCCACTACCACCCTTTATCACCACCCCCACCCCACTACCCATGCGGGGTATCGTTTTATGGGTTTTTGGGATAGAGGATTTGAAATATTATTTTATTAAAGTTCCATAAACAATTATTTCTACATACAAAATTTTTTCGTTGTGAGTGACTTGGATAGAAAATCTGGATGTGGAAGTAGTGATTCCTTGGGCAGCGGTTTTATAGTTTTTATTGGCAAATTTAATAAAAGATGCACCAAAGAACGATTTGCAAATGCTGGAACTAACGTCAACGCGTGCCTTGAACATGTGCGTGTGATTTTGTTTACGTTATCATTCAGTTGACACGAATTTACGATTGTTTTATTCTCGGTTATTATTTAATTGTTACGAATTAAGATCAAAACCCGCCTTACTTCAATGCGACATAATGTTGTTGGACAATTAATTAAAGTGTATAACAAATTACCACACTCCTTAAGAATGTTATATAAAAATGCATTTAAAAAAACTTAAAAGCTATACTCAACAAAAACATATTACTCTGAAAAGGTTTTTTTATTTTAGAAAAAAATAGTACATTAAAGTATAAGTGAATATTAAAGTCTTTTTCGAGCACGACGGCGCAGCCGAAGTGCTCGAAATAGGGCAAGTGTTTTAAAGACCAGTTATCCACGAATACTTTACGCTATTTTTTTTTATTGGTACACTTGGAAATCTGGTATTATTACTACAAAAATGGAAACAAGAATTAAGAATGTAAAATGGTTGAATTCGTGATGTGACATCAGGATACCTGTCAGTGTCATGGAAATGAGAAAAACAAAAATTAATTTGCAGTCTGTCACATAGGATTAAGTATTATCACTATAGTTGTTACTGATTTAGTCCAGTCAATGAAAGAGTTGTAGAGAACATTTAGGAGGGGAGAATTTTTCTCTTCAGGAATGTGTTGGGAGTAGTTAGAAGGCAAACATACTAAAAGTCCCCGCCCTTAGCCCCGCCGCTTGATGGGGAGAGGGGGGTGGAAAGGTTCCTTTTTTTGATCCTTCGGTTATAACTCGGAAACGATGCGTCGTACGGAAAAATGTAATTTATGAAAAAATTAAACGTAATTAAATTTCCCACAAAAATGTTTATATTCATTTTCTTCCTATGTGTTATAGTTTACGAGATATTCGCCAGCGAAAATCGATAATTAATAAAAAAAAATCAATTATGTACCTTGAATATTTCTATCAAAGCGGTTTACCGTGATCTGCTAATAAATCACAGTCACAAAACAATCTTTATTTTACAACAATCGACGTATTTACTAACGCAATATTTTGTCGAAATCTATACATTTCCTTAAATATACAGTGTGACTCACTTAAAATGAAGATACCCTTATAACTTGTTCATTTTGTTTCCGATTTGAATCAAATTTTACTTAAGTATGAATAAATTAGGATCTACTTATGACCATAAAATCATTCACCTGCTGCTATAAAGGCAAAGTATGAGGAAAAAGATTAAAAATCATATTGGTGAGTCTTGACGAATTTCACGTAGCCACTACAAATTGCGGAAACTGACGATCCCTTTTGGTAGATGAGCTTATGTATGGGAAATCCCCCATCAATAACCAAATGAAATTTTGGTGTACGTACGTTTGTGGCGCCGATTGGGTGCATTTTTTAGAATTTCTAACATTCAAAATATTAATGCATAAAAGAGTATGAGCGGGTAGCAATGTAAAAAGTGCCCCCCCACCTACCGAACTAAAATGGCTTCCATAAGATGTCTCGTATGCTGACTGTCGAGTGTACAAAGTTTTAAGCTCGTGGACTCTGCATGGGGTGGAAAAAAAAATTATTTACCTCTAAATGTTTTATTTTTTTCTCACCTCCTATTTGACGGATCGCTTTGTAATTTGGCACAAATAATGTTATATAGTGTTAGGAGAGTTTATTTTAAAAAATATTACCCTTCTACGATGATTTTATGCATTAAAAAAAAATTAATACATTTTTTCAATGGCCTGAAGGGTGACACCCTGTTGGACACTATTACCATATTTTGATATAATATGTATTTAAACTATAACTATAACATACAACAGTTATAGTTTTATTAATGCGGTGGAACAGGATAAAAATAAATAAAAATTATCTGAACTTCCAATATTACGAGTATATTATTTAATATTTTACAATGAATTATTTTTTTATTTATTTGCTTTTATCATGATTAGAGAATATTATTTAGGTATTATGCAAATCACAACTTACACACTTTTTCATTTATTATGAAGATACCTACTTTCTGTAATATACTAGTCAGAAAGTAGATAATTTCATATTAAATAAAAAAAGTGTGAATGACTAAATGTAAATAAATGATTTAAGTATTTTCAATATATTTTTTTCTTTAAAATGCTAAGAATCCTATCACGTAATTCAATACTTCGTCAGTATTAGCTAGAAGAGTAGTTGTTTTGATTAGTTCTCCAATAATGAGTGTTTAAAGTATTTATCTGACTAGTACATTAGCGTGCCCAGATATTGCAACAATATACAGAAAGTAGGTGTTTTCATAATAAAAAAAAATGTGTAAGTTGTGATCAGAGGCGTAACTATGGCAGGGCAAATCGGGGCAATGCCCCGGGGCCCCAGCCGGCAGCTGGGTGAGGCCGGGTATTAGGATAGATTTTTTTTTCGGATTTCTTCCCTCCGCTCATCAAAAAAATGTTGGGATCAAAAAAAATTTTTTTTCGGATTAGGATTAGGTATTAAGAAAATGTAATAGGGGGCCCCCAACAACTTTTTGCCCTGGGGCGCCGTGATGTCTAGTTACGTCACTGGTTGTGATTTGCATAATACCTAAATAATATTCTCTAATATTATTTAATATTTAGATAGGTAATCATATAATTCATTCAGATAAGAGTAACTGAGTATACAGAAATTGGACCCATATTGCGAGCAAAAGAAGGGGGAACCCGGCCAGAATGGAAAGATGTCTCAAACAAAGGAGTAGGATTGAAGGCTTTGTGGTTGTAATGGGATTCACTTAGAGCATTAGACGGGCTGTTATTATTATTACATACGAACATCTATAAGACTTATTTTATTAACCATTAGGAACATGATAACTTATAAAACACAAAATTATTTATCCAAGTCACTTTCCTCATCTAACTGTGGCAGTAAAGAAAGTTTTATTGGTTGATTCGATTATAGTACCTCCGGTTTTTTTTTACATATTATACATTGTTACTGTTTTTGCGTTTTAAATTAAGTTTGCTGATTCTGCTCTCAGAACTATTGCTATCAGTTGTAGAACTTTCCATTTCGTGCATAACACTAAGTACTATCTAAGAGATAAGATAGTATATATGAGAGCGTAACAGTATGAGATGGAGCTACGGAGATTTGTAAGACAGATGCGGCCACGGCAGAGCGGGGGGCGTGAGTAGCCAGCGGTTCGGCAGCCAATTAAAAAATAGCTTATTTTGTATTTTTAGTGCCTCTTCAACTGTCACAGAACGCACTTCTGACCGCGGGGTGTCTTTAAAGGCAGCTTCTACTTCGAGGGCATGCACCAAAGCCTCGCTAATAATTTGATGCCGCGATGTTCTAAGAATTCGCCTGACCTCTTCGGCCCTGATGCCATCTAAAAAGGCTCCCACGGCTAGTTGTTCCTGATATTCTTTTGGTGCACTGGGATATGCCAGATGTGTCAGTCTCTCTATCGCAGCTTCTAATTCTTGTAAGCTTTCCCCAACCTTTTGCGTCCTTGATTTTAGCTGAGCCTGGTATACCTGGGCAAGGTGTTGGTCGCCATATCTCAAGTCTAATGCAGCTTCCAAGACTTTGAAGCCCTTTTGTTTCTCCACCGGGATGGTTTGAAGAAACTCTGAGGCTTGACCCCTTAGCGTCAGAACTAATGCCATAGCCTTTTCCTCGTTATCCCAGTTATTTGCACTTGCAGCCGCCTCAAACTGTCTCTTGTACGTTGTCCATGAGCTTTGGCCGTCAAATGAGGGAGGTTTTAAACGAGGACCTGATGATGCTACCAGCTGGCCTCCTTTCTCTCTCAATTGCCGTTTAAGGCGCTCCAATTCTCCTTCGACCTCACTCATTTTTTCTTTGATGTCACTTACTTCCCCTTTGACTTGACTGACTTCTGTCTTGACCACACCTACTTTATCTTCGCCCTTGTTTATCTCTTCTTTGATTTGGTTAGTGATTGAATTCATAGCACCTTATTGGATTTTCATTTGATCGCTCAGGATTTTGCTCAGTTCTTCCTGGCGTCTTTCTTGTTCCTCTTTTTCTTCTTGGCGTTGTCTTTCTTGTTCTTCTTTCTCCTCTTGACGCCTTATTTCCAGGTCTTCCATTATTTCTTTCAATTCGTGTCTTTCTTCTTGACGCCGCCTTTCTTCCTCTTGACGTCTTCTTTCTTGCTCTTCTTTTTCTTCTTGACGTCGCTTTTTTGTTGTTCTTTTTCTTTGCGATGTCTTATCTGAAGTGAAATAACTAAACGTGAATGAATTATATGATTACCTATCTAAATATTAAATAATATACTCGTAATATTGCAAGTTCAGATAATTTTTATTTATTTTTATCCTATTCCACCGCATTAATAAAACTGTAACTGTTATATGTTATACTTATAGTTTAAATATATATTATATCAAAATATGGTAATAGTGCCAAACAGGGTAGTCACCCTTCAGGTCATTGAAAAAATATATTCATTTTTTTTAATGCAAAAAATCATCGTAGAAGAATAATATTTATTAAAATAAACTACCGTAACACTAATATTATTTATGTCAAATTACAAAGCGATCCGTCAAATAGGAGGTGAGAAAAAAAATAGAACATTTAGGGGTAAATTATTTTTTTCTCCACCCCATGCAGAGTCCACGAGCTCAAAACTTTGTACACAAGAGAGTCAGCATATGAGACATCTTATGGAAGCCATTTTAGTTCGGTAGGTGCGGGGGCACTTTTTACATTGCTACCCGCTCATACCCTTTGCTTGCTTACCACGTAGTTTGTTGCAGAAGTTATTTCTAGATGGCGCCACATACATATTACTGACAATAATTAGTCATACTTATACTTTTATGAAGTTATAGAAAATAAACAAGCTAAAAACGTACTCTTCGCCTGTTCACTGAACTTTTTATTACATAATTGTTACACATTCTATTGGATACTCTTCGCAGTTTTGTGTAAATAGTGTTAGTTTTAGACGTTTTTATTAATTTTATAGTACGAACTTAGTTGGTAAAAGAATCCGTGTGAAATAAAGTAAAAATTAAAAAAACCATACCAAACCCCATTTGGGTTTCGAACCCGGGACCCTTGGATTCCGAGTCAAAAGCGTAAGAACTACTCCATCACCTTACACATAAAAAATGTAAATTTTTACATTATAAGACACGAGCTAAAATCATATTTTCACCGTTGTATATTACATTATGAAATGTACATTTGTAAAATGTATAAATATTTAGATATTAAAGTGAAATATCATTCCACCAGATTTCTATTCAATTACAAAAACATAAAAATCAAAAAATTTTTTTTTCAAATTTAAATCATTAATAACATTTTTATTTACCGATCGATTTTGTTCAAAAACAATAGGGTTCTTCCTGTAGCTAACACTAACTTACTGTCCAAATCTCAACGCAATCGGATTTTTATTTCTTGAGTTATCGTACTTACAAGAAACGTGACGGACGGACGGAGAGACGGACATTTTGAAAGTTGTTCAGAATTCGTTCACTAACACGATGAAATTTTTTGTCTGCGAGCGATATTTACTGATTTAGAAATGTGCCGATCAAATACAATATTCTCTTCGTTTTTGCGAAGAGTATAATAATATAGATTGCAATGTTCAAATTCTTTCAGGGAATATCGATTTATTTGGATATGTCTTATAATAATCAGGTGTTAAGGATAATTTATTCTGTAGCTGGGCTGAGGCAGCATATAAGTTTTATGCTATTAGTCCAGTCAACGGAGCGCTTAAATGACCAAACTCTAACTTAAGTGCTAATGCATGATCACTTGACTTGATCTCTCTGGATTTTTCAATATGGTGTCATCTAAAAGAAAAAGTGTATAAAATTCCTCCATCAACATTAGAAATCTTGGAAAACAGGATTAGAGGGCATTTACAAAACTTGCTTAGAGAAAATATTAGGACAATCAGATTGTGTCGGGAACAAGGCGGCCAATGCATAGATCATTTAATTGAGTAACTTTTTTACCAATTTAATGTCTATTTCTTTTATTTACTTTGGTAATTAGTTCATTCAGCCAATATTATTATTATTTGAAATACAAAAATCTTTAAAAACTAAAACCAAAAACCGAAGTGCATTGTATTATAAATTTTTCTGTGAGTTATAAGACATACTTTAATGTTAGTATTTAATAGTGGTAATAGTGGTAGTGATTCCCAGTCAAAATTTTCGAGAAAATTTATGAAATATGTTGACATTTTAAACAATATCTAAGATGTGACAAATTAAAAGTTTATCAAATTTAATTAAAAAACCAATAAGGAAACACATTTCGTTTGTTATCTTAATAAGTTATTTGGCATCAGTTTAAATAATACCGCTAGGCTGCCATCGTATTATATTTAGAAAATTTGGCTCCTAAGTCGCCATTTTGAAAAATAAATGGCAACAAATGATATGCTGTTGAAAAGTGAATTCTAATCTCTATTCAACTATATAAAAAACATATGCAAGGTTCTATTTAAAATTTTTGACTTAGACCAAGTTCCGGAAAAGCCGGAAGTGGTATTGAATTGTTTTTTTAGAAAATATGAGCCCCAATAGCAATATCTACAAACCAAATATCAAGCTTCTACCTTAAAAGACGATTAAATGGCACCTTGTAAACGAATCCGTTGTCACCCGGTATGTGTTATATGTTTTTTATTTTTTGTCTAGTTAATTTGTACTTACAATTTAGGTATTTTTAACGGACTTCATAAAATTTAAAAAAGGATTAGGTTCTCAATTCGACCCGTATATTTTTTTATGTTTGTGCAATCATATCATTACTTAAAGGCGGCTACAGACGTAACTGCATACTTGAACGGTATGCATGCGCAAGTTTATTGTACAAGTATACTGAAATTTGCGTCGCCACCACACGCAAAAAGTATACTTGAACAGTTGTGCAGAGACAGTTAAGCACGAATAAAGAGTAAAAATGTCATCAACGGATGAAGACGACACGCTTGCTTTAACTGCGTTTGTTTTAATTCTCAAAAAACAACGAAAAACACAGTATGTGGTGTAAGGAGTGGTTAAAATAAAGGAAGGAGTATTCTCACATTAATCTCTTAAATGAGGTGAGATTTATATCCTTGTGCACACTAAAAAAAAAAAATTGTTTGGAGCGAACAAAAATTCTGTTGCATATATACAAAGCAATTTCTTGGTTGATGTTAATAATTTTTTGTTACACTAAAAAAAATTGTTTGGAGCAACAAAAATGTATTAACATCAACCCAGAAATTGCTTTGTATATACGCAACAGAATTTTTGTTCGCTCCGAACAATTTTTTTTTAGTATGTGATGTGCTTACGAATTGATGAAAAAACTTACTTGAACCTTCTATCACTTGTCACCTCGTTGATTCAAAGAAGAAATACAATAATGAGACCAGCAATAACGGCACATGTTTTTGTAGAAGAACGCACCACCGGGCGTCAAAATGACACGACACTAATTTATTTATCAGGGGGCGCCAGTCGCGTATTACCCCGTTCTTCTACCTCTCAGGCGGGTTCGAGATAAGATGCACTTCAATAGCCGAATAATGGACTACCTCAGATCGGTAACGACGCTCTCTCTGGACGTGAATTCCTTGAATTAAGGTTTAGGCACCTTTTGAAAATTTAAATTTTCGCATAAAAAAAATCCCTATCGAAGAATTTTCTCTTCGAAGGGATTGATTTTGGACGTGGTAGGCACGTTTTTATCTGTTAAAAACGGACTCTACACCTTAGGATTTCTGAGAAAAATGCATAAAAAAATCCCTATCAAACCTCCGTAAGGCAACCAGAAGGTCAAATGTTAATGTGAGTTAACTCGACACATCCGGTTTTCGATACGAAAATTCCAGGGATTATAGACCAGCAACAGGTCTCAAGATCAATTAAGATGCAATAGTTCAAAGAATCCGTTTATTTAACAGATATGGTTACACAAAATTCTTATGATAAGAGAGCGCGAGAGCGCTTACGTTAACGATCGATTAGGTAGAAAAAATTCATGAAAACTTTCCCAGAATCAAAATGCGAGCTTTTGAGAAGTCCTAGACTTTTTGTAATTTCAAAATTACGGCTGACTGATTTTAACTTAAAAAAGTTTTACTAAATGGATTTAGTTTCGCTAGAGACTACTTAGCTTTAAAGTTCTTGTATCGTGGCGGTTCACGTACTCAAACACATTCGTGAGGACTTATTATTGCATAAGTTGGATGGCGTTCGATCAGTCCACAACCTACTTGCCCCTATGCAGCTGTTCAATATTATCGAAAGGGCAGCAACCCACCTCGAGCCGCTGAGTTAATCCAGACTATTTCTATGCGAGAAACCGGCCTTGTGTATGTGCATTGATTTTTATCAATTTTTGCTTATCGGCGCTACACCGGCTTTGTCAAAATTGTTGGTTCTGCCTTTTAGATGCCATGCATCGCTAAAATGTTATGCTCATACTTTAGAACAGGACATTGAATGACCGTACCTCAATGGTCTGGAGGAATGGTGGAGGAATAAAAATGAAAAAATATTTCAATATTTTTCGAAGTATATTTTCGAGGTACTTTTTAAAAAGTAATTTCTAAGTGAAATTGTGGCGTACTTTTGATAAATAATTTTTCAAGCCAAATTTCGACACAGTTTTGAAAAAATAGTTTGCAAGTGAAATTTCGGCGTACTTTTGATGAATCAATTTTCAAGCCAAATTTCAACGGACTTTACAAAAATATTATTTTTGTAAGTCCAATTTTGTTGCACTTCTGAAAAAGTATATTATTCATAAATCCTTGCCATTATATACTTTCGCTCTCATATCCTGAACCAAAACATATTTTCTTAAGTGAAAATTCGGTGTTTCTCCGAATTTTCACCTGATCATTTCTGACGCTTTATAGAACTGATAACGGTCCTTATGGACTGATCTGTACCTCTGCAGACTTTTAAAAATGTCATTAAATGAAATGTTTGCCTGTCTTCGACTTAGGACGATTTTGGAGAGTTCTACAACATTTACACAAGTCTGCCGACCTGCCGTACACATGCTCAAGTATACTTGCGCAAATCCAACATGTACAAGTATACAATATAGAATTTCATCAAGTCTCATGTCACTTGTACAATCACAATACTTGTGCAAGTGTTATAAAACACACAGTCCAGTTTACTTGTACAATAAACTTGTGCATGCATACCGTTCAAGTATGCAGTTACGTCTGTAGCCGCCTTTATAGATTGCGAGTTTTATGAAATCTACTATGAAAAAGAAAATGAAAATATGAACATTTTTATGAAATCTCGGCGGCAGTCCCATATTAATTTCGCCAAGTTACGTTTAGTGTAAAGCCAGTAAAAAACGGAGAATAAAATTTATCTTTAATCGAGAAAGACGAGAATCTGCCGAATGCGCCAGTGATAGGAAAAATGTAATATTGCGATAAAAAATTCAAATTTCGTCGGAATTACATTAAAATGGGTAGTTAGATATTTTAGGAGTAGCGGATACTGAAACCGATGTCATAAGTTAAGAATTAAAAATCGCGAATCTAATATGGTTGCAAGAGTTGCAATATATTTGCATTTTTAAATGTTTGTGATACCTGTTGATTTTCTGAGACGAGCCTGACGTTAAATTTTAAAAATTCAAAACAACGAATATTTTCTTGTACTGTTAGTCTAATCATTTAGTGGTCGAGATCGGTTCTACCTAGAAAGTTTTGGAGAAGTTCTGATTTTTTATTCTTTTATGTTTTTCGGGGTGCTGATTAAGAATTTCCACTTTGCCACCTCAAAAAATTTCGGGAAATATCAAAAAAGCAAAAAAAAGAAAAAATGCATCTCTTTGTTTTTTAAACCATGCAGTTTTTGATAAAAGTACTATGAAGAAAATCAATAGGCAAAATTTCCTACAATTTGACTCCCCCTTTACCCCCACATTTTACCCCCCCCCCCTGTGTTTTATTTGTGATAGTGTATTAGAAGATGGAAGTAAAGTGACTGTAGTTAAACAAAGCAGTTAAATACATTTAGTGAAGCAAGTAAGCAAAGGAGGGATGGAAAAGGAGTCCATTTGAATGGAAAAAGATCAATTGAAGTTCACGAAAAATTGAGAAAACAGTACGTCAATAAAAAAATAATTGCTGCCCATGTGAAGAGAGCACAACAGAGTGGTCAAACGCTTCAATTACGCTCATCTGTACCTGGTCTTGGCTTCAAAGATCACTGTTTTTTGTGTGGAATGCTGAACACCAGAGTTTCTACAGGAACAAAAAGGGCTTCCTGCTTCTAAGCGAAATCCTGTGTATAATAATAATAAAACAAAACAACAAAAACAAATTATTATAAACGTGCTTTCTTATACTCAAAAAATTCTTTTATACTATACGGTTCAATTTCTAGTAACAAGTTAAAAAGTTCTCTCTTAAATTTTTTTACATTTTTTATGTTTTTTATTCTGTTTGGTAGGCTATTGAAATATCTCATACTAGCGTAACAAGGGCCATTTTCTATCATGCTTAACTTGTGAATAGGGAAATTATAATTATTATGTCTTGTGTTATAGCTGTGAGTTACCTCATGTTGTTCATATTTATTTTTATATTTAAAATTAAACATTAAACATTCAAAGATGTATATTGCAGCAACAGTTAGTAATCTATTTTTCTTGAAGGAGCCTCTGCAAGACTCCCTTAAAGGGATGTCATGCATACAGCGTACAGCTTGTTTTTGTACTATTAATAATTTATTTATTTCCGCAGCAGCTGCACCGCCCCAAAATATTATACCAAAATCTTAATCGTGATACAAAGCACGCATAATATATCTTTCGCAGTGTTTTATATGTAACATATCTTTTAACCACCCTCATACTGTAGGTGACACTGTTTATTTTTTTCACCAATTCTGATATATGTTGTGTCCAACATAAAGTGGTGTCTGTAGTTATACCTAGAAATTTTGTTGCTGATGCAAAATTTACATTATCATTGTTGACTATGGTATTTAATGGAAAAGCTCTTGCTGACCTATTAGTTTTAAAAATTATGAAATTGGTCTTCTCTTTATTGAGAATTAAATTATTTTCTAAGAGCCAATTTTCAATCGAGTCAAGGACAAAACTGGCTTCAAATATTAATTGTGGAAAATCATTAGCTCTTATCAGTAAGGTGGTGTCGTCTGCATAATTTATCATAAGGTGCCTGCTATTATCTAATAGATTGCACAAATCATTAATGTATATGTTAAACAGTAACGGCCCTATTATACTTCCTTGGGGAATTCCCAACTTAGTATTTTTCACTGTTGATTTGATCTCTTTGCCCTGTAAATTTAATTTTACTAGTTGTTTTCGATTTTCTAAGTATGACTTTAACCAACTCAATGCTGTCGATCTAAGTCCATATCTTTCAAGTTTTTGTAACAGAATTTCATGATTAATACTGTCATAAGCTTTTGACAGATCCAAAAATATACCTAAAGGTATTTCATTTTCTTCAAGAGTGGTTAAAATTCGATTTACATAATCAAAAACTGCAGTATCAATACTTTTCCCTTTTATAAAACCATGTTGATTTTGATTAAAAAGATTGTGTTCATTAAAAAAATTTGTTATTTGAATACATACTACTTTTTCAAAAATTTTAGAAAAAGCCGGCAACAAACTTATTGGTCTGAAATTTTCTATTTCATTTTCATCTCCTTTTTTATGTATTGGTATCACCACAGCCAATTTTAGTGAATCTGGAAAAATTCCATATTTGAGGGAATTGTTGATGATATAAGTAAGTGGTGTGACTATATAATTTACACATTTTTTAATTAATGATGTAGATATTTCATCTTGTCCCGAGCTGTTTTTATTTTTTAATGATTTCACAATATCTATTATTTCAGATTCAGAAATTTTTTTGAAAGTAAAGTTATTTTGATTCATTATAATCTTATTATTAAAAGGAATTTTAGGTAAATTTTTAGTTAATTCAACTGCTGCATCAATAAAAAAATTATTAAATTTATTGGACATATCCTGTGCATTTGCATTAAAATTTACAGTTGGATTATTTTGTTTTTTTAAATTTCCAGACACATTTCCTACGACACTCCAGGTAGCCTTTGATATATTATCTGAATTTGCTATTTTATTATCAAAGTATTGCTTTTTTGCTTTTGTTAACAATGACTCTAATTTGAGTTTTTCTTTGTTGTATATGTCCTTGTATTGATTATTATAACGTACCACAACAGATAAAGTGCTTAACTGCTTTCTACAATTTACTATTTCAGCATTGTCTATATAAATATCTACATCATTTTTGTGATTCTGTACTTTTTTTAATGGAAAAGAATTATAAAATACATTACTGAAAGTAGACATAAAACTATCCCACTGGTAATTTACATCTTTTTCTTCAATGTCAGCGATATATGACCAGTTTTCCATATTTAACGAGTTTATAAAAAAAGTGGTGTTTGTATCATTAAAACACCGTACATGTTTAAAATCAAAATTCGGTTTATCTTGAATTTTTAATACAAGTTTTGTTGCCATATGATCTGATATATGTGAAGTCATTACATTAGCTTCATACTCATAATTGTGAATATTAGTTAAAATATTATCAATACACATTTTAGACCTATCAGTTATTCTAGTATAATCCTGTATCGTAGCTTCTACATTATATGATTCTAGAAGAGATAAAAAAGTATTTGTGTTTTTATTATTCATGTTTTTTATATCTATATTAAAATCACCCGCTATGATAAATTTTTCATTTTCTTTTAATAACAATTCTAAGAGTTCATGCAACTTTCTGAAAAATATGTCTACCTTTATTTGGCATTGATCGGGTGTTGTGTAGATGGCCACTACCACACACTTAAAGTTTCCTCGAATCATTTCAATGGCGGCACATTCAAATGTGGAAGACTCACTTAACACATTGATATCCGCTCTTGCTTTCGCATGTATTCGTTCCTCACAATATACCGCAACGCCTCCGTGACATCCCGGGTCTCTGCAGAATTTTGACACTAATTTGTAGCCTTTTAACTTAAATGCACCTAACTGTTCACTAGATTTCCAGTGTTCGGACACTGTTATAATACTGGCCTTATTGACATTTAAAAAATTTGTTAACCTTTCTACACAATTTCCTATTGATTGTAGGTTTTGATTAATAATTATGAGGTCATCTGATTGTCTCTTCCCTGTAAGTTTATTTTCTCCTTCCTTTTCTAGCTTCTTTTGATTTTCTCTAGGAGTTTGGGTAAAAAACGATTGATAACCACAAACTCTGGCCATATTTTAGGGTTTCTAAACTCTCGATCATTTTTGACAGATACCGATACTATACGAAGAATATTGATTCGGATATCTCGAGTTCATTTTTTCACAGGTAACATCCACGATGTTTTTAGACGATAAGTGTTGTAAAACGTCTTTTTCAGCAAAATCAGGGGGTAATCTATAGATGTGGTAATCTATATATTTAGTTACTCCTTTAAAAGTTGACTCATCTGCGTATAGTGTTAGGCAGTTAAAAGTTAGAGAAAACGTTATACAACTCGCTGAAAAACGTAATGGACGAGCTATTCTACGACTTGTTGGGCCAGTTTCTGACTTAATAACAGCCGATGGACAGTATCATCTCATGAGTATGAAAAAAAAAAAAACGAGGAATGTGGGTGAAAAACGCTCCAGAAGCTATATTAAATCACATTTCATGCACATGTAAAAAAGGCTGCCAAGGGAATTGTGGCTGTAGAAAGGCAGGTCTATATTGTTCGCAAAGGGTTTGGCCGGATAAGCATGACGAGTCGGCCCCCAAATAGTAACTTATATCGAAACTTATGTTTTAATATCGACTTGATGTATGAACGCGATTTATATGTGTTTTGCCGCCGTACTCCGCTTTGACCTTGAGATATGGAAAAAAATGAGCGCATGCATGACTATCGTTCAAAGAGACATATCTCGAACACTAATTGAGCTAGAGGGATAAAGCCAACGGGAGTTTTCAGGCAACCTTAAAGAGTATATTTTATATTTTTTTTGAATTTTTAAAATAATTACGCACATCATTAAAAAATAAATAAAAAATATAATAATTAATATTTCCGTGTTCTCTACGGTTTACAATCACTGAAATATTACATATTGTAATACTTTATATGCACTATTACTCATAAAAGTTGCGTCAGAAAAAAGTTGGTGCAACACAATAAAATTCGACTAGCACTACATCATATAAGGATACAAACTTGACATGAGACACATATAAATATTTTATGAATCGGAATTATTGTTAGAAGAGAAATTGAATGAAAATATAAATAATTGTCACGTAAATATCTATTTCATTCGGTGCGCAGTGGCACGAATTGTAATTTTTTCGTTCAATATTATCTAGAACACTTCGCAACCGATTGGGATAATTTTTTTTTAAATACTCGTTATTTAATTTAAAAAAAAAACGTAATAGAACCGATTTTTGAAGTATGCTAATCAAAATTATTGAGCTTAACCAAAATGTCCATTTGGTATTTAAATCTTAATAAAACCTAAAAAAAAAAAATGTTTTCTAATCCAATTTACATAAATCTTGTTACTCGGGGGGTTTCTGAGGTCGCTGATTACGAATCTGATATCCAAATTGTCATAAACCAAGCTGCAAAATGGCGGCCATAAAATGCTAAAAAATTATGAAAAATTAAATATTTTTCTAAAGTTTATCCCGAGAAGTTTTGAATATTTCTGATAAGTATTTTTAAGTTAAAATAGACTAAATTTTAAGTTCCAGGAAGAAATTCAATATGGCGGCAATAAGATGATAAAACTAACTTAAAAATAAATTGAATGCATTAAACTAGATAGGCTAATCCTAAGAATTATTAAAAAATTTAAAAAGGAACAAATTTTCTGAAATTTTCAAATATATCCAGTATGGCTGTCATGCATTAACTATAAATCATAAATATGAGATTCAGACTTCTCTTTATATAAATAATATATTTAATTTTTGAATGATATTTAATATATTATATATTTAATATAATATAGAAATATAAAGGACTTCATTATTTAAATGTATAGGATAATAAACAATTAAAAAAATTATCAACTTAATTGGAGTATTAATCTTATTTAAACAAAACAGATTAAACAGAGAAATTTAAAATTTAAATAACGACGAAATATTTTTGCACTAAGTTAGGTTTAAAGTTCATGGTGTAAGACTCTTGCCTTAGGTTATGTTAGGTATAGAGTTCTTGGTTTAAGGTTCTATTAGGCTTAGGTTATGTTAGATTTAATATTCTTGTTTTAAAGTTCTTGGTGTTAGGTGTTTATTGCATTATTAGCAGATAAAAAAAAATATTAATATGACCTACTTGGGGTTATGTTCATAATAAATGGAGGACTAAATCGCATATTTATGATTGATAATTAATGTATGGCAGCCATATTGGATATATTTGAAAATTTCAGAAAATTTGTTCCTTTTTACATTTTTTAATACATAATTCTTAGGAATAGCCTTTTTAGTTTAATGCGTTTAATTTAATTTTAAGTCAGTTTTATCATCTTATTGCCGCCATATTGAATCCGCCATCTTGAATTTCTTCCTGGAACTTGTACTTATCAGAAATATTCAAAACTTCTCGGCATAAACTTTAACGAAAATATTTCATTTTTCATAATTTTTTGGCATTTTATAGCCGCCATTGATTCCGCCATCTTGTAGGTTGATTTATGACAATTTGGATATCAGATTCGTAATCAGCGACTTCAAAAACCCCCTGAGTAACAAGATTTACGTAAATTGAATTAGAAAAAAAAAATTTTTTTTTTATGTTTTATTAAGATTTAAATAAAAAATTGACATTTTGGTTAAGCTCAATAATTTTGATTAGCATAATTCAAAAATCGGCTCTCTTACGTCTTTTGAAATTAAATAACTAGTATTTAAAAAAAAATTATCCCAATCGGTTGCGAAGTGCTCTAGATAATTTTGAACGAAAAAATTACAATTCGTACCACTGTGCGCCGTATGAAATAGATATTAACGTGACAATTATTTATATTTTCATTCAATTTCTCTTCTAACAATAATTCCAGTTCATAAAATATTTATATGTGTGCCCCATGTCAAGTTTGTATCGTTATATGATGTAGTTCTCGTCGAATTTTATTTTTTTTCGAAGTGTTGCACCAACCTTTTCCTAACGCAACTTCTATGAGTAATAGTGCATATAAAGTATTACAACATATATTATGATTGTAAGTCACACAGAACACGGAAATATTAATTATTATATTTCTTATTTTTTTTTAATGATGTGCGTAATTATTCTAAAAATTCAAAAAAAATATAAAATATACTCTTTAACATTACCTAAAACCTCTCTAGCTCAATTAGTTTTCGAGATATGTCTCTTTGAACGATAGTCATGCATACGCGCATTTTTTTTCCATATCTCAAGGTCAAAGCGGAGTACGGTGGCAAAATATATATAAATCGCGTTCATACATCAAATCGATATTAAAACATAATTTTCGATATAGGTTGCCATTTGGGGGCCGACTCGTCATGCTTATCCGGCTAAACCCTTTCTTTAAACTGTGAGGGAAACTGCGACAACTTGGAGAAAGCCGATATCGACGAGGATGATATCAAAAACTTGAAGCGGAATAATCCAAAGTTATTTTGAATACTACTTTTACGAACTTTTCATTTTTTAATATCCTACTTCCGATTAATTTATACCTTAGTCACACCTTGATAGAATTACATTGAATTAACAAAACTGTTCTACATATTTTCTTCTTTTTCAGGCGAAACAATCAGAAGGTATTTTTATTGATACATTTAATTTGCGAACACAACTGTACATATCTTCTTTAATATTCCAATTGCCATGGTTTTATACCTTAGCTTTGATACAGTCAGGTTGACCTAGCTTTACATTTGTTTACGTCTTTTCTAGGAGAACGAAATTCTTGGGGTGAAGAGAATAAGGACTTCGGACAGCCCGGACCTTCTGCGATAAAGGGCCAAGACGATTCTAATAATCTGTTTAATTATTACATAGTACATATTTCTCTTGTATATTATGTGCCTACACATTTAAGAAAATTATTAATAATAATGTTCTCTGCTTACTGTATTTTGTATTTGCAGGTACTAATTTTTCTCTAAAAGTACATAAGTTTTCATGTCATAAGGAAAAAATCAAAAAAGGAACTTTTTGTGTGTCTTTGAGACTTTTTTTATATTTTCCGGAAATTGTCGAACTGGCAAAGTACAAATTCGTAATCAACACCCCAAAAATCAAAAATCAGAACTTTAAAAAAGGTTTTCAAAAGAAAAAAAAAAGAAAAAGAGGCTTTTTTGGTTTTTTACTTTATTTGACATTTCCCGAAATTTTTCGAGGTGGCAAAGTGGAAATTCGTAAGCAACACAAAAAAAAAACATTAAAGAGCCTAAAATCAGAACTTCTCCAAAACTTTCCAGGTAAAAACTACCAAATGATTAGACTATGTATAGAAGCTAAATAAAGATGTCATTACAAAGAGTGAAAAATAAATAATAAAAAAAAAGTCGCTACGAATTATTAAATAAAATTTTACAGTTGCCAATTAAACTTTATTATTTAATATCGATATTGCGGACGGTGTAATAATAAACAAAAAACTAATTCAAACATATTTTGAACCGGCTTCAATATCAAGATTGGGAGAAAAGTTCAATTAACCGGGCGACGCACACAACCAATAGAAAAAAATGCCTTAGCTAAATTAAAATTACAATTTTATCTTATACGTAATTAATCAAGACCAAATGAAAAGTAATTTACAGAGTTACTAGTTTTGTCTAGGTTTTGGCTTATTTTTGCCTGTGTGCGACGGTTAAATTTTATTTAATAATGAAAAGCTGTCAGAAAAAAAAATGTGTCTGGGAACTTTTAATGGTTGGACTAGTTGTAGTTGTACCCGTAGCATCTGCTGTGATAGTTAGTAAAGAACAGATGTTCGTGTATGCCTTCAGTATTCATTTGTCTGAAAGTGAACATCAAACCTGTTGCATTTGGTGCTTATGCACGTCGAACAGCAACGACTGGTTTAACGAGCACCCAGACAGCACTCGATAGCCTTAGAACAACCACTGGCCATACTTGGAGGATAAGCGGGACGTCCTAAACTGGGTTAATCCCAATTTAGGACCTCCTGTGGATATCCTTTTGGTACTAATTGGGATTGCCCATGGATGTCTTCAATGGGATAGCCCATGGTCGTCCATAGGAAGAAAAATGGACCAGTTTGGGTTAAAATCGGGACAACCTTGTCAAAAAATCCCATTTCAAACTTATAGATAATTATACATTTTTTATGGGTAATCATAAGAGCCTATCTGGTTTATAAGGTTTTATACAGTACATTAATTTTGTCATATAGAAATTATATTGGGATGAATAAGTATCTAAAGGAATCGTAATTGAGTTGAAATACCCATGTTGTTATTGGTATGTTTCCATAAGTGTTTATATTAAAAACAGTTTTTATATGGCATTACAACTTTTAATTTGATAAGTTCTCATGTGATCTGAAAAGTGTTGAAACTGAAAAGGTTTTATCAGTAAAATCAAATAAGAGTTCTGTAATCTTTTATAAAAAACAATTAGTATATGGTTTTTGTAAGATCTGAGAGATTGTTATCAGTTTTAGTTTACATAATAATTTAATAAGGGTTTATAAGGATACGCATTAAAAAGTACTAATAAGGAATTACATCGAATAATTTTGTGACTTAATGGAAACGTATAAGGATGCATGTTAAAAAGTATAAATAAAGTATTATCGAATACTTTTATGAGTTTTTTTTTGGAATCTGAAGAGTAATGAAACTGAAAAGATATACCAGTGAGTTCCTAGTAGGCATTTTATACATTTTTATAGGGATATATTTGTACTTATTTTTATAAGACTTCATAGGTCCATATCAGTTTAGTTTATATAAGAATTTAATAAGGATTTATAGGGACATCTATTAAAACGTATTAATAATGATTTACAACTATTAATTTGAGTTCATGGGGTTCCAATACTGGTAAAACAAATAATGTTTCATCAGGAAATCAGGGATGAATTTTATAACATTTAATAAGAAATAATTAGTATATGGTTTTTATAAGATTTGAAGGGTTATTATTAGTTTAGTTTTATATAAGAATATAATAAGGATTTCTCAGTGCACCCATTGAAAAGTATTATTTACAACTATTAATTTGAAAAGTTTTCATGGGATTTCAATAGTAGTCAACCTAAAAAAGTTACAATACTTACTAAGCTAAACTTACTAATACAATAGATTTCATATAATTTACATTAAAATCCATTGTAAGTATATACTATATACACATTGTATTTTTGAAAACCCTCTTATTCCCACAAAAGCATAAGAGTCTTACAATAGACCTCAAAGGAGGAATATACATTAAAAACTCACAGAATCTATAAAATTTTTGTATTTCAAACGCCATAAAAATTTATAAATACTTATAGCCTCGTACTGAGAATTTACATTAATATCTTTCAAATTCATATAAAAACCTATAAAACTTCGCAATTTAATTACCATAAATACTTATAAATATACTGATAGACTTCTTTTAGGGAATTTACTTTAAACCCCATCGCATATCCTCATAGAATTTTATAAAAACTTCGTGTTTATTATTAAAACATGCAAGTGTTGATAGACTTCAGGCAAGGAATTTGCATTCAAAACACATATCAAATACTTCAAAAACTTAGACACATCTGAACCTATAAAACCTACGTATTTCAAACACCATATAAGAACTTACAAATACTGATAGGCCTCGTATGGAGAATTTTCGTTAAAAATATTTTTCAAATACATATAAAATATCTATATCACTTCATATTTCAATTACCGCGAAAACGTATAACTACTGATAAATTATCTTAAAATTTTATAAAAACTTCGTATTATTTCCTATTAATATATGCAAATGCTGATAGACCTCAGGCAAGGAATTTACATTAAAAACATATCTCAAATAATCACATCAAACCACATTCAGAACTTATAAAAACTTTGTATTTCAAATACTATAAAAACTTAATTATACTAATACATATAACTACTGATAGACTCCATATAGATAATTTACATTAAAAACCCATTGTACACAGCAAGTATTATAAAAACTTCGCATTTCCTATTAATATATGCAAATGCTGATAGACCTCAGGCAAGGAATTTACATTAAAAACACATTTCAAATAGCCGCACATCAGACCACATTTAGAACTTATAAAAAACTTTGTATTTCAAATACTATATAACTTACGTATACTAATAGGTTTCATACGAGGAATGTACATTTAAAACACACACACATAATTAAAACTTATGAAAGTTTAGTGTTACATACTCCGGCCTGCAGTAGAGGGAGCTGTTATACATGTAGAAGATTCATATCTAATCTAATGTGACCTAAGAAACTAGTGTGGGCTCGTTAAATTAAAAGTAAAGCATTCTCTTTTACTGCTAATGCGTTTAGGCTAGAACACTAGAGGAAACAAGGACTTTTGCAGTATTTAGTGTTTACCACTATATTACTATTAATATTTGAAATATTAATAGTAAGTAAATAATATTTACTTACCTGTATGTAAGTTTATGGGGTTTGGCATTAAAAATATGCTTCAAATACACAACCAAAATCTGTAAAAAAACCTATCAATAGTAATAGAATTTCTATGGGAAATTTACATTCAAAACACTATACAAACCTATAAAAACCTATAGAAATTTTTAATTACATGTACTATAAAAACTCATCAATACTAATAGATATCATATAGGAATTTACATTCAAAATACTATAAAAACATATAAAAACTTTTAAGTACATATACTATAAAAAATCATCAATACTGGTAGATACCATATGAGAATTTACAATTAAAACACATTTCAAATACACACATCAAAAATTATAAAAACTTATACGTTTTTTTTTATAAGTTTTTATAAGGATTTTTTGACAGGGAACCTACAGATGTCCACAATAGGATAGCCCGTGGTTGTCCATAGGAAGAAGAAGGGACCAATTTAGGTTAAAATATGGACAACCACAGACATCCACACATAGTTGCATCACAGTAGTGCACCATAGTATCCACACAGGATCAAAATTGATCTTGTGTAAAATCGTGATTGCTGTAGACAATTTAAAATTTGAGGTATACTCACCCTCCCTGCGTAATAAATAAATCTCATATTGCAAAAAAAATAATTATTATTTGCAAAATATGTGCATTTCCTGTGTAGTGAATAGACTACACAACCTTTCAGGCTTACTAGGTGAGTATCGCAACAGAAGTAATTTGCACCTTCCAAGGAGAGCCATCTAACATGAATTATGAAACTAGCGCTAAAAACGAGCTAGCCAATATCCCCATTTTGGCTGTTATTAGGACCATATTTTGGAAGTAATGTCTTCCGTCAATAAAATTAATTCGTCACAATGAAAGTATAATGCAAATATAAACTAAATAAAAAAAATCTCATTTGTTCTTTAGGTGAATTTATCAATTATCATGAATTTGGGGCCCACATTACCAACAAATTGACCTATGAATGGCCCTAGGGATAGCCTTTGGTTATCCCTATATAGGTTTTAAATAACCCTAAAATATCCTACAGATAGTCATATAGGTTATCTAATGGATATCCCAATTCTGGCTGTTATTAGGACCATATTTTATAAGTAATGTCTTCCGTCAATAAAATGCATTCGTCAAAATGAAAATATAATGCAAATATAAACTAAATAAAAAAATTCTCATTTGTACCTTAGGTGAATTTATCAATTATCATGAATTTGGG
Source organism: Rutpela maculata (assembly GCA_936432065.2). Taxonomy (NCBI): domain Eukaryota; kingdom Metazoa; phylum Arthropoda; class Insecta; order Coleoptera; family Cerambycidae; genus Rutpela; species Rutpela maculata. The sequence continues at coordinate 27,295,153 of OW386291.2, forward strand.
ACCTACATTAGCCCAACAAGTTGATCTATGGATGACCCTAGGCTTTGGTTATCCCTATATAGGTTTTAAATAGGACATCAATAACCTAAAGGCTATCCTATAGATAGTCATGTAGGTTATCCTATTTTGGCTGTTATTAGGACCAAAGGATGACCAGTGGACTTCCTATCGACATCCCAAATGAACAATCCATTTATCGGATATATGGATATTTTAGGATATCCCGTGGCCATCCTGTGCTTTGTGGGCAGAGTGATTTCCAGAGTTGAGATATTTCAATTTGGCAAAATATATTCTCCTCCCGAAGGTAAGTGCATTTTAAATGCGTCACTCAATATATGTATTATTAATATTTGAAACAATAAATTATATGTACAAGTTGGTCATAATTTTCTTGAACGCGCTCCAAAATATCGTGATAAAAAAGTCCCAAGTAAATTTTCTTTCAATTCCTGTTTCTAAAATTAATTTTATATTCTATATATAGCTGTCATTAGCTGCCAATGTAGACTCTGTGCTAGTTTTTAGATGATGATGCATTGCACGCATTCAACTTTATATTGTCTAAACTTTTAATGGCATAAATTATTATTTTTCGTAACAATATTGTAAAATAATGTTTAAATAACATGTTTTCTGAAAAATACATTGTTTATTGACATTGAACAATAAATTTATTTAAAAAAGTATAAATGTGACAATTTTAATATTTAAAATGGGTATCTTTTATTCTAAATTTTATGAAATTGTACGATATTGAAGATTTTAAATGTAAAGTTTGTACTAGCGAATGTTCAATAAAAATAAATTATTTACCCTTGTTTGTTTAAAAAGATTTTTTTTAAATATGTTTTATTTTTTCTAGGACCTCCGCATAATAATTAAGAAACTTTTTTAATAGAAAAAGCCGTCTTTAGCTTTCGAAAAATACATTAAATAAAAATGACAAAATAGCATGTGACATTATTGAAAAAGATGTGTCTAGTAAAATAAAACGTCCTCATATTGTGCCGAAAAATGTGAAATGTCATTGGAAGGTTGATATCCGAATTAAAAGAAAATGTCAACAAGCTCATAGTTCAGTGAAGTATTTTTTAGAGGAATTCAACCATTGGCTCAACATTTCCATTTCTTTCATTGGACAACATGGCCATACCTAGTGATGATGACAATGATTCTTCCTCAGATAGCAAATATGTGTAAAATAATTCTTGCTATAGTAATATATGAAATTCAAACTATGTATTTTCTTAAATTACTCAATTCATATTCATTTAAAAATTATTAACTGCAGACCTGTAAAGCCTGTTGGTACAGAATTTAAAACGAATTCCTCTAGTTTCTCACAGGTAATTTAATTCGCCATTTTTTTCAAAAATTTTACCCCAGATTCATAATCAGTTGCCTCTAAAACTCCCATTCACGGACTTTTGTAATAATTTTTAAGCGAAGTGGTTCACCATTTTGGAACCGCCATTTTCTTTTTAATTTGACCCCAGATTCGTAACCAGCGACCTCAAACCTCTTATTTACGAACTTTTGTAATAATTTAATCATTTTTAAGCAAAGTGGCCCGCCAGTTTGGAGCTGCCATTTTTTAAATTTGACCTAAGATTCGTAATCAGTGACCTCAAAAACACCTATTTACGAACTTTTGTAACAATTTAATAATTTTTTAAGGAAAGTGGCCCGCCATTTTGGAGCTGCCATTTTTTTTTCTAATTTGATTCGTAATAAGCGACCTCCAAAACCCTTGTTTACGGATTTTTATAATAATTGAGCAATAACTTTATTTACCGCAAGCTTTTCAGAATTTCAGACCACTGTGACGCGGCTCAACGTTTTTTCAAAAAAAAATTTATATCACTATTCTTTTTGTAACTGACTTGTTTTATACCGCTAGGCAATAGAGAAGTTGCATGATTTTTTTTATAATGAAAATCGATACAGCATCAAAAAAAAGTTATAAAAATGTAAAATTTATGATTTTTTGAATGTTAATACAGCGAGAAAATAAATAATTTCATTGGTGAGGAATTTGGATATTTCAAAACTGCAATTAGTTGGCGCCATTAATTGTGACGTTTTTCGTTATGATTTGTCCCCCGAAATTGATAACAAACTGGAAGGTGCACTCGACTAGAGAAAGTGACACAGAGAGAGAAACTTGCGTGCACTATTCCATCCTTTTTCTCGGTCTGTGTACAGACGGTTAAGCCAATCGGACGTCTTCTTCAACTAATCGGATCTTGTCAGACAAGGACGGAATAGTGAACGGAAGTTTCTTTTTCCGTATAAACATGCTTCAGTACTTTCGTATATCTAAAGCAATTTCGATGGGTTGGTAAATGTCAGTTTACTGTTTATTGTTTATAGTCAGTTTACCAAGTTATTGTTTGTGGTGTTATGTTATTATTTGGTTAATGAGCTAGTGAACAACATTATTATGACTTATGAGTTACAAATATTGCATTGTGCCTAAATATAAAACTAAGAGTATTACTACAAATATAGTAATTTTATATTCAAGATTCTCCAAAATTAGTTCGTAGACAGACGTCAGCAAGAGGTTAAGACACTGCGTCTACTTTGGACAAATTATTCGACTAACGGGTGTCGTCATTGACTTCACGCCAATAAGAAACCGTTTGCAGTCACGTGGTTTTGTTTACAAATTACGGCATAATCTAAATATTAATTTTACGGAAAATAAATTTTTTTTTGAATTCCTTTTGTTATAATCGTTGTCTTGTAATGGAAATTAAGAGCAAATCACTTTTTCAAGCATTTTAAAATTTCATGCATCTTCCCTATTATAGAATAAAGACACTTATCTACTTACCTAGTTACTTACTTACTTAGAAGTGTATTTTTGTTTTCCTGTTGTCTCCGATTACTTTTATTAGAATATGCGGTATTATTTTGTCCCAAAACTAATTTTTTCTACTCATACATATATAAATATCAATTTTTCCACTGTCTACTCTATATAAAAGTGACATTTTTTACTCTAGAGATGAAAATATATTCATCTCTAGAAGTGAAAATGAAAATGTTAAATTTGCCATAATACATTTTAAAAACTCAGTTAAAAAAAATAAAAAACAAAATTTAAATTATGACATCTGTATCTTTTTACCTGTCAATATTTCATTAAGGCATGATTAGCTAAATCTTAATATTTTGACTTCAACTATGCACAGTTGTAGTGTTATGAATCACCCTGTATATTATGGTATGGTATTACTGGACTGAAGGAAGATTTAACTCGAAAAATGACAATTTTTTGAAGTTGTGTCCATTGAGACATTTGACCAGGACGTCAATATCTACAACATAATGCAATTCCAGCCTCTTCCACCCAAAAGCCATTTTCCATAAGATTTGTGAGGAGTTCTTTACTAACTAAAAATGGAATAATCAAGTGATTGGTTAATTCGTATCCATTATGAATTATGAATCCTTTTAAACTTTAAGTTCGAATGGGTAAAGTGGTAGATCTATTTTCGGAGGTAGCGAATCAATGAAAATCACGTGTCTAAAAGTCCCCTAGCCACAACTTCTGGCTGTTTTCGCGTTTCTACACAACCTCCGCGTAATGTAACGTAACTTCTGTTTGAAATCATTGTACACTGAAATAATATGCCCCTGAAAAAATTACATGTACATAATAAATAACTAGTAAAAATGTTTTAAAGCTAAGCCTTCAGGCATAAAAATAACTAATACTATAAGAATTTTAAATGTTTTATTCTAGTTATGTATAAATTAGTTTCAATAATACTTACAAGATACAAAGCTTCTATATAAAAAAAATAATTATTATTTATTATATAACTGTTCCGATAACCAATCAAGTCCTTCGTTTAAACCATATCCACTAGTTGCAGAAGCACCTATGATATGCCATCTTGTATGGGATATTTTCTTTAATTTCAATATTTCTGTTATTTCAGTAATGGTCATAGCATTTGGCATATCCTGTTTATTTGCCAAAATAAGTAAAGGACACTTATAAAAAATCTCCATCAATTCACGAACTTCATCCCCTTGTTCTTCTATAAGATATTTGTCATTCGACCCAATGACAAAAATAACCCCATCGGTGTTTTCTAAATAGATCCTCTTTAAACTCTCAACTTTTCTTATGTTAGGTGCGTCAGTTATTGTGAATGACATGTCCTTGTATTGTATCGTTTCTATATTAACTCCAACTGTAGAAGTGGTTGGGATAACTTTTCCTAATTTTAGTCTATATAAAATTGTGGTTTTACCAGATCCATCAAGTCCAATCATCAAAATGCGTTTCGGTTTGTTAAAAAAAGATGAAACCAAACCCATCTCTCACAAACTTATATGTTTACTGTTATATGCTATCTATATTTTTTAGCAAATGTATAAACTTTACTACTAATCACTTTGTTTTAAACTTTTCACTATATATAGCGTATTGTCTCGCTGTTTTTGTAACCACAAGTTACATAGAACATAAACAAAGTTAATGTGTGTAAACACGGTCCACGACAGCCTGCCTTGTCTTGAAGCCGCATGTGTTGCCAAACATATTCCAAAGAAATTCTTGATTCTTAATATTCATTCCCTTTTGCTAAAAAGAATAGCCTGATTTATTATTTCAGGTTTACTGGAAATTTTAAGAATTAATATTTTATAATGATTATATAAAATCAATTTTATATTTACTGTTTTTTTCTCCTTGATGGCCGTATACTGACACAAGTGTTAACTCCATATTAAACCTAATTAGTAATCAATTTAGTAAATTTTTATTACTATTAACCTCCCCACACACAAAAATGAGAAAGTTACTGTAATTTATCCAAAGTCGAAAATTGAGATAAGACTAGATCATTACGTTTTGAGGTCACAGGAACACGAAAAAGTGGTTTTAAAATGTATGCGTACGTATATATGTGTATGTATATATGTGCATAACGATAACGACGAAACTAGAGAATTGATTTTGATTGAAATTTGGCACAAAAGTAATATGGTACAGAACCTAGGTGCAAATGATTTTTGTGCAGACTGGATAACGTTTAGTGCCCTTTTGGTATACAGACTTATATTTCAACATAATATTAATTTTCTATAGTACTATTCGAAAGTAGATAGTGTTCTGATTTTAACAATATATCACACTTCAGTCTTTTCCGTTCATTTTTCGTCAGAAAAGAATTGTCCCAGTTCCACGATGACGGGGGGTCGTTAAGCATAACTCGGAGGAACTCTGGAGGAATTCGGGGGAACACAGAGTAACTCGAAGAAACTCTTAGAAAAACTATGACGCTGATGTCACCTTACGCATGCGCGTCTAGTTATCGCAACAAAGTGCGAGAAACTTGGGAAGAACTTACTAGCAAAGGGGAATTTTTTGTACAAAATTTCTTCTGCTGTCATCCCGAGAGGGCAATTGCTACAGGAACTTTGGTCAACTCCGAGGGATTCGGGGAACTCTTAAGAAATTTTGCCACCTTACGTATGCACGTCTGATTATCGAAGCAAAGTGTAATTGCTCCTAGGAACATTGGAAAAATCTTATTAACCCTGGGAAATACCTTTAAATTGTACGAAATTCCCAGGAACTCTGACAAACCCCAAGGAGTTTGGGAAGAACTCAATCGTAAATGGAAACTCTTTGTAGTCTGAGGAGCTCCGAGGGACTTCTGGGAATTCCAGGGAACTTGGAGGAACTCTGAAGAATCTCAAAAGAACTCCAAGGAACTCCAAGAAACTTTGGGGAATCCCTAAGAACTCTGAAAATTTACTAGGAACTCGAAGGAATTCTTATTAGCTCTGGCAACTCCGAGAAATTCGGGAGGAACTCAATTGAACGAGGGAACTCTTTGTACAAAACTTTGTTCGCCGTCACCTCCGAGCCTGAGCTACAAGAACTCAGGAGAAAGTCTGAGGAACTCCTGGGAATTCCAGTGAACTTAGAAGAACTCGGGAAACTCTGAAAGAACTCAGAGGATCTCCAAGAAACTCTTCTCAAAATTATGGCACGGACGTCACCGCGTGTCTAGTTACCGAAACAAAGAGTGCAGTTCATAAGAACTCCTAGGAACTCTAAGGAACTCCAAGTAACTCAGAGAGAATCCAATCGCAAAAGATAACTTTTTATATATAATTTCCCTCGCGGTCATCACCTCGTTTATTATTTTTTGTCACCAAATTTTTCTTATTTTTCAATGTTATTTCTATAAATTTGGCAAAGAGATTAGTATTGGGGCAAATCAGACAAATGAACCCCGTGGGGGTACAAATAAATTCATCGATATGTAAAAACGATTACTGTGAAAATTATTATGGGCTACTGTCAGCAGTACGAACTGAAATTTTCTCCATGCGTGAATTTGTATTATCCAAGGAAATCCCTCACGGGGTTCTCTTGTCTGATTTGCTCGAGTAGATAAATTTATAGTGACACTTATGTATGATCACTTTTCATTGGTTTTTGTCACCAAATCACCCGTCCAAGTACGTGTCTGACGGAAGCAATCTCATTATTCTATTATTCTTCTCCAAAAACTGTCCACTTGACAAGACGGAATAAAATGGTAAAAGATTACAAATAAAATATATACACAGAAGACAAGATAAAATAAAGTCAATAAGTAAAGATGGAGAATATATTATATATTGATGAACTGTAATTTTAAAGCAATATAAAAATCATTTCTATACACACGGCAAGGACAAGAATATTGTCAATTTTCCGATAAATATCTTTCTTTTTTAAGAAATCTCAAGTTTGGCTAATTCTCTTAAAATTGGCAACGTCGACAATTTGATCAGCTGAATATTAAGATTAAATTAACGCTGTTAAATTGTTGTTGTCGGATTTGTTCCGTTATCTTAGTTATCTGATACAATACCTAATAATAAACGTCTTTATTATTGTATTTCCAGAAATATATTATACAGACTTCAATAAATAACTTTATAGGTATGTGGCCTTCATATTATGCCATCTCATTGTCTTCACGTAGTTTTGCCTGACTGCTTTTCTAGGTACCTACCTGTTAATTAAAATAATAGGAAAACAGTACATAACTCAAGAACATATTAGTAAAATAAGCCTACGATTATCAATTAACAGTCTAATTTTGGAGCGTCGATTTTGTATATTTTTCTGTTTTTTAATTATATTGTTTGTGGAATTATGGGCTCAAATATTCAAACAATGTGTTACGGTTTACGCAAGTATGCCGACATACCACATTAAATAACCGGTCAGGTCAAGATATTTAAACACGTATTGGGTCAGGTCATGTTGACTAGATTCAGGACCGGCTCTAGGTAGTACAGCATCACGGGAGAAGAGTACATTTTGGCGCCCCCATACAATTTATATACAGAAATATACTGAATAATCATATTTAAAAAAACAAGTTAATTTTATTACTTCCACATCCAGTGGAAGTCTCGGTGGAAGTATAGTAACGACAAAAAAATTTTTGAAAATTTTTATTGTTCAAATAGGCTTAGAATGTCACGGAACGTCGAGATTTTAAGTTTGAGCGAAAAAATTTTCTGTCTGTCTGTCGGTCGTCGGTCTGTCGGTCTGTTTGCCTCTAACTTTTTTGTGCGCACGATTACTCCAGAACCGTTTAAGATATTGACTTGAAATTTGGTGCACGTATGTACTTTAACGGGATCTGGAACTAGATTATAGTTTCATCTTACTCCGTCGAAGGGTTGGAGGGTAAATTGGGATAAATGGGGGGTAAATAGGTAAATCAAGCAGATAAGAGCCCATAAAATTGGTATTTAGTATATACAAGAGAAGCTAAGGTCTCAAAAAATTTTTTAGCATTAGCCACCCCCATTACCACCATTATTGAAGGAGATGAAAAAAATAGTGATTTAATGTGTGTACAAGAACCAAAAACCTCAAAAAATTTCTTTACTTCATCCACCCCCTCTACCACCCCCTATCACCACCCCCACCAATACCGACTTGGGATATCGTTTTATGGGTTTTTGGGGTAGACGATTTCAAATATTATATTAGTAAAGTACCATAAACAATTATTTCCACATACAAAATTTTTTCGTTGTGAGAGACTTGGATAGAAAATCTGGATGTGGAAGTAGTGATTTCTTGGGCAGCTGTTTTTTTTTACTTTTTAGGCATAAAATTGAAACGTATTTAAATATTTTTATATACAGGGTGTAGCGACTCGTTTACTTTAGTAAAAGATATGTGCGACTCGCCCATCAATATTTTATATATACAATGTTAAAATGTTTATTTGTATAACCCAGAACTGAATATATATTCATTTATCATGGATTATTTTTAATATTATTATAGATGTATAGAAAGAATTAGTACATCCCATCTATAAATTGATGACCCCGACGTGAACATGAAGGTATCTATAAATTGGTGACCCCGAAAATTTTCACGTATACCTCCTGGGACTATAAATTGGTGACCTGAACAAAAGCTTATAACGCTTTATTATAAATTGGATACCCCAACAGAAGACACTTTTCTTAATAATATATATACGTCTTGGACGTGAGTTGCAATTCTTCCAAAATATACGTTGTCGACGTGAAGTTATGGATTGGTTTTCCCGACACAGAATTTTTAATTGATGATCCCGACGCAGTATTTATAAATTAATAATCCCAAAGTTGAGCTTGTACATTGATTATCCGAACAAAACCTATTCCGAAATCTTTTTTGAATTTATGGTGCATCTTGATTTGGATTGATTGAATTTTATGGAATTCATCATCGATTTTTTTATTAAGTAAGTGAGTTGTGTTTCCATATTTCTTTCGTTCAGAGAACAATTGATCAATCAATCAATCATTTTTATCATATATTATTATCACTCATTTTTTAAATGGCACCTCCTACGGAGAATATTTTGTTAGACGATCAACCAGTCACGTCAAATACAGTGATACCGAATAGTAATTATGCTGCGCATTCCTATACTATTAAACTTCCTCCTTTTTGGGTTAATAAACCGGAAATATGGTTCACTCAAATAGAGTCTCAATTTTCTATTCACAGGATCATTAATGATCGGAAAAAGTACGATTATGTCATTGCCAGTTTACCCCCGGAAATTATTACAACGGTTTATGACGTTGTCACTAATCAACCCGAGAGAGATTTGTATGAGAATTTAAAAACTATTCTAATTTCTCGTTTGACCTCAAGCGAAGAAAAGCGGTTGGAGGACTTGCTCTCTGGTTCCCAGATGGGGGACCTCAAACCGTCCGATTTTTACCGGTCGATGCTGTCAATTGTCGGAGGATCCCATGTGGTGAGCCAGGAGCTCCTAGTCAAGTTGTGGAAGCGGCGATGACCAAAAACCATCTTCATTGCAATTACCGCATCAGGAAAGACTGAGATTAAGGAATTAATCGACATTGCTGATCGAATATGGGAGTCGTGTCAAAATTCTATGAATTCCCTTACCTCTAATTCAATTTGTAACGTTAACCCCATAGTTTCTACGTCAAATTTGATTACAACTTTTCAAGACACGTTGAATCAGGTATTACACAAGCAAGAAATTTTTACATCTCAATTGCATGTTATAGAGTCTAAAGTTTCTGCAATAACTTCCGCTACTCCTACAGTTTCTGGCACTTATTGCGATAGTTGTAAAAATCGCCTCGACTCTGGAAATCGCAGTGGCTCAAGGCCCCGTTCTAATAGTCGAAGTGGTACCCGCGTTAGATATAATCCTTCTAATGCTAAAGTTTGCTATTACCATCAACTTTATGGTCGTAAAGCATTTAAATGTCTCGGAGATTGGTGCACTTTCGCCAAAGATGTCAAAGCCGACAGTCAAAGATGACTAAAAGTCAATAATATTTTGACAACTGACGTTAATATTTCAGATAGTAAACGTCGTCTTTTTATTTTTGATAATGCTAATAACTTAGAATTTCTCATTGACACAGGCGCTGATTTATCAATAGTACCTCGGAATCTGTTAACGAATACTAAAAGAAACCCCGATGTTGTACTGACAGCAGCTAAGTTCAGTTATAAATACCTTCGGAAAGAAATTTTTGAAAATTGATTTAAACTTACGTAGGTTATTTCCTTTCGTTTTAAATATAGCAGATATTAATATCGCCATTATCGGAGCAGACTTTTTAACTCATTTTGGTTTAGTTGTTGATTTGAAACATAAATGTTTAATCGACAATATGACTGGTTTGTCAACATATTTATTTTCAAACAATGGTCCGTTACATTCTCCTAAGTTATTTAGCATATCAAATGAATTCACTGCATTACTTTTACAATTTCCTAGTTTAATTAGCTCCCCAAATTACAATTTGCCCGTTAAACATTCCGTAGAGCATTATATTGTTACAGAAGGTCATTTACCTGTCTCACGCCCACGTAGGTTAGATAACATTAAATTCAAGATAGCTCAGGATGAATTCAATGCTATGGTAGAATTAGGTATTTGTGTACCTTCTTCTTCTTCCGTATCCTCACCATTGCATATGGTGGGAAAAAAAGCAGCGACTGGAGACCTTGTGGAGACTATCGTCGTCTAAATACAATTACTGTTCCTGACAGATACCCGTTACCGCACCTCCACGACTTTAACTCGCAGTTGTATAATTGTGTTATTTTCTCAAAAATATATTTGATACGTGCTTATCACCAAATACCTGTTGCAAAAAGTGACGTTTTTAAAACAGCGATTACTACGCCGTTCGGTTTGTTTGAATTTGAGCGTATTCCTTTTGGCTTACGTAACGCCGGTCAAACTTTCCAACGTTTCATGAACGAAGTTTTAGTAGGTTTACCCTTCATTTTTGTCTATTTAGATGACATCCTGATTGCAAGTAAATCTAGTTCGGAACATTTAGAACACTTGAAACTTGTTTTTCAGAGGTTAGAATTGTACGGCATAAATATTAAACCGTCAAAATGCATATTAGGTGTCAGTCATTTGACATTTTTAGAACACAATATTTCTTCAGCCGGCATTTTACCTTCTTCTGAACGTGTTGATGTCATAAATAATTTTCCCTTACCTACTACAGTCAAACAACTTCAGCGTTTCATAGGTATGGTTAACTTTTATCATCGTTTCATACCTTCTTTCGCTGAAATCTTAATTCCTTTACATGCACTTTGTACTAGATTACTGCGTGATAAAGTTAAAATAATAAATGATTGGTCTACCGACTGTCTTGACAGTTTTTCCAAAGCCAAAGCTGCTATAGCAGGCGCAACCTTTTTAGCTCATCCACGCTGTGATGATAGCTCGTTTTTATCGCTGACAGTTGATTGTTCAAATGTCTCTATGGGGGCAGTTCTTGAACAGCGCGATGACGAAGATGTACTTGCCCCATTAGCCTTCTTCTCACGAAAGCTTACCTTGGCACAGACAAAATACAGTTCCTTTGACAAGGAACTTCTTTCTTTATTTACAGCGATTAAACATTTCAGATTTTTACTTGAAGGTCGCACATTTATTTGCTTTACTGACCATAAACCTTTGGTCAAAGCATTATTCACTAAAACTGAAAGATCTCCCAGGCAAATTAGACATTTAGAATTCATTGCTCAGTTTGCATGCGAAATCAGACATATCAAAGGGAAAAATAACATTGTTGCAGACACCTTATGACGTGAGCATGATACGTCTTCTTTACAACAATGCATTTCCCCAATTGTAACCCAAAAGTCTAACCTAGTTGATATTACCTTTGACTTAAATTTATTGAAGAAGATGATTCTGACCTTAAATTTTTATTATCAGATACTTCATCAAACACAAAGAATACCTTCATTTTAAAGAAAATTAAAATTCCATATTCTGACAAGTTTATTTGGTGTGACGTTTCCCACCCTAAACTTCGTCCTTATGTTCCTATCGTTTATAGACGGACAATTTTTGATATATTTCATGGTTTATCTCACCCTGCTATCAAAGCAACTAGAACATTAGTTTCTAAAAATTATTTTTGGCCCAAAATGACTTCAGATTGTAATCTCTGGGCAAAAACTTGCATTACCTGTCAAACTAATAAAGTGACAAGACATATAAGGAGCCCGATTGCTAACTTCGATATACCTAAAGGACGATTTGACCACATACATATAGATTTAATAGGACCATTACCTGGTGAATTTTTTATTAAATCATATACCAGTACGGATATTCCTTGTTTTATTAATAAATTACGTACTTCTTTTGATAATTTAACGTTCATTCCACCTTTTCACCATGTTAATTACAAATCATTCGTCAATTCAGACATCTTGTCTTGTAATTTTGTTTTCGTTCGGAAAGAACGTTTTAAGAAATCTTTTACTCCACTGTATGATGGGCCGATTAAAGTGTTGTCCCGTACAGACAAATTAATTACTTTTGTTAAAGGAACTAAAACTGTCACAGTAAATATTGATAGAATTAAACCAGCATATTTACTGTCAGACAAATGCTATGTCACTGTAAAACCTGTTAAGAAGGTACGTTTCGCCAGTGATACTTTGATTGATTGATTGTTCTTTTAACGGAAGGGGTATGTGTAGCGATTCGTTTACCTTAGTAAAAGATATGTGCGACTCGCCCACACTGGAGGTCTAGCAGCGTAGCCAACTAAAAAAAAGAAGAAAACAAAAATATCAGAATAACAAGATAATATATTTTGAAGTACCAATATTTTATATATACAATGTTAAAATGTTTATTTGTATAACCAAGAACTGAATATATATTCATTTATCATGGATTATTTTTAATATTATTATAGATGTATAGAAAGAATTAGTATATCCCATCTATACAGGGTGGTTCACATAAAACTCCCCAGGCAGTTTCGGCGGCAACGAAAAAACATGTTTAAATTCTGTAAAAGCCGGTCGTTAGCAGAGCCGGATTATCCAAAAGGCTAACTAGGCTATAGGTCAGGGGTGCTAATGCGTAAAGGCGCGCGCTAGAGCATGGGCTTTTTGGGCCCTCTGCTTATCTGTTAAAAAATATGTATCCCCGCTCATAAATTTTGAAACTTCGTAACTTTGCCTTTGAAAAAGAGGGCGCAAATCAAATACATGATTAGCCTAGGGCGACTTTATTTTGCTTTTCAAATGTTACCAATGATATTATGATGCTTAAGTATTTAAGTTTTCGAATACTGCTAGCATTTTTGTGTTACCTACAGTAGCGGTCGCAGCGTCGCGACACCGGAAAGAAATTTTTTAAAGCATGTTTTTGTAGTACACACTTTTCCAATAAAACCAGTGGTAGATTTAACTTTAAGCGATTCGCAATTTTTCAAAACTGGCTGTACAAACTCCCCCCAAACGCCTAGGCTCGTAAAAGGCGGACAAAAGTACGTAAATGACAATCAAAAAGTCGACCTAATCGCAAATCACATCTAACAGACAATGACAACCCCACCCAACAGCACTTCCTTCCAAGAACGGGTTACTCTCCTAGTCCAGAATCTGTCCCCATTCTACCCTATCCCCCTAATAAACTGACGACTACGACACCTGCAGAAACACATAACAGAAACACATAAAACATATTTCAATAAATAAAGCCCCCGGCATTGACAGGATTCCTAGTGTTGCGTCGTGTTGAAGCACCTACCGAGAAAAACAACCCTGCAACTTACCTACCTATCAACTTCATCCTGAGGTTGCAATATTTTCCTGATAGTTACAGGCCTCTCTGATCAACACTATGGCTAAAATAGCCGAGAAGGTAATATTACAAATTCTAAACCGGTTCGTGGGGAAGAAAAATCTCATCCCTACGCACCAGTTTGGATTTGGGGGTGGGCATAGTACCACCCACGCACAATGTAGGCTGGTGCAGGATATGCTAAATGGGTACAACAAAATACAGTGCACAGTGGTTTTGCTAGTAGACATTGCCACGGCCTCATTTACAAACTTGACCAAATTCATAACCTTCCCAAATATATTACGGAGCTTTTAGCGTCGTACGTATCAGACAGATATATCCTTGTACGAATAAATAACACGTTGTCGACGTAAACCAGGCTCTTCGCAGGAGTTCCTCAGAGGCTTATCCAGTGGCGCCGCTAGCCTTTTGAAATGGGTGGGCGGATACCGGCAAAGGGCGGGCGGTACAGCGATAGACGAAGTTAGCAAAAAAACAAAGTGTACATTTATCATTTATATTATTATTATCCTGCATCGCCAGCGTAGAGATGTGGCGTGATGCCTCAAGTCAGCGGCGGCGGCGCAGGGTAGGCAGCGACCGGCGCTTGGATTTCCCACCCCAGTACCCCCTAGCGCCGCCACTGGGCTTATCCTTTCACCAACTTTGTACAATTCGCAATTTTTCAAATGGCTGTACAAAGATGGCGTTGAAGTGAAAAGTTATTTTTCGCAACATTGAAACATGGCAAACGCGATAGAGTACCAAATGGTACGTAATTTTGAAAGAATACATATTTTTTGTAAAACCATGAGTTTCAAATTATCTGACATTTTCTATTTTTAAATTTTTCAAAGTATAATTTCGGTTAATTCTCGGGTCCTTTTTGTTAATTATTTAAAATAGTGACAAGTCTAATCTAATAATGTAAAATGTTTCAAAGTTCCTACCATCGAAAAATCTTTTTCGGCATCTCGACGCCGCAGACGCTACTGCCATTGGCAACATTTTAAAGGCAAAATAAAGTCACCAAGAATATCTAACGACTGGCTTTTACGGAATCACTTTTCGTTATCACGGAAACTGCTCGGGGAGATTTATGTGAATCATCCTGTACTTATATTGAAAATTTATTTTGTAATCTAATTCAAAAAATTTACGAGAGCAGGTTCTCAATTCGGCCCACATGCTTTTTTAATTTTGTTAATATACAGTGTGTAGAGTGAAATTACTTAGAAAAGATAACATACGTCACAGCTTCGCGTATAACAGTTGGCATAATATCAGTGCCGTACCATCCATTTTTTATTTAAATATTAATGGTAAAAGGCAGTGCGACGCCCATGTAGCTGTAAAAATAGGTAACGAGGACGCGGTACCGATATCGGTCTCTGCGCATTCTATGACGATGTTATCTTTTCTAAGTAATTTCACTCTAACACATTTCACGGTAACACTTTGGTAGCTGAGTTATAGACCGGGAGCCAGTGAACCTTTTTTTTACGTCATTAG
The DNA here is from genome assembly GCA_936432065.2 of Rutpela maculata. Classification (NCBI taxonomy): domain Eukaryota; kingdom Metazoa; phylum Arthropoda; class Insecta; order Coleoptera; family Cerambycidae; genus Rutpela; species Rutpela maculata. The sequence continues at coordinate 27,310,326 of OW386291.2, forward strand.
GCTTACGGCTAAACTATATTTTATGAATTAATGATCGAGTTATTGTAAATCAAAACCAGTTTTTTAAATTCCGAATCCGGGGATAACATTGAGGGTTGTGCGATGAAAGTTGTAATTAAGAACTGTTTTAAGCAAAATACAAATCGAAATCAAAAGTTCAATTGGCAGAGTGCCAAAAAATATTTATCTTAAATTCGAAATCCAGAGCTAAACTCTCTCCGCAGAGAGGTTAAATATGAGGATATTTACTTGTGAAAAATATTAAGAGATAAATGGTAAATACTTTTTGCATGTAGTAGCAAGACAAATCTTTGTCACCACATTTTTGTCTAATGGCAATTAGTAAATGAATGAAGGCCCAGCAATACCGAACATTTTTGAGATCCGTACTCCTCTGCTAATGCGGATATGTTAATAAGCCTTCTTTTATTGCCAAATCCTGTATCAAAGAGTAATTTACTATCAACACTTTTAACCCTAATCTGTTCATAACCCATTGTTACCGTTTTCGAGATAAATGTCTGCAAATTATGATATTATTATTATTGTTATTACTTTTTTTCAGTTTATTTTATTTTTAACCTCCCCGCAATAAAATTGTGGGAGGTTACTAAAATTAGTCCAAAATCGAAAATTGAGATAACATCAAATCTTTACGTTTTGAAGTTCCAGGAATCCAAAAAAGTGGTTTTTGAAAAATGTCTGTGTGTGTATATTGGTGTATGTGTGTATGTATGTTAGCACGATAGCGGCGAAACTACTAAACGGATTTGGATGAAACTTTGCATGAAGCTTTCTTTAGTGCTCCAGAAGATCTGAAAAGATTTGTTGAGATCGGATTACGTTTAGTGCCGTTTTGACACAACAAGTTGTTTATTTTATGATTACATACAATTTGTAATCGAACCATTGAAATGCAGTAAAAATTCTGATGTCAACGATATATCACACTTGCACTCTTTCGATTTGGTTTCCGTGAAAAAACTAAAAAACAAAATAACACGCTTCTTGTGTAAGATAATATATTTTATAGTCTAACCTAAAGTTCGGTGTGTTAAAGCGTGCGGACTGTATGCTGAGTATTTTTGACGTGTCAAGTGCATCGATAGATTAAAATTTTTTTCGACGTATATAAAGCCCACGGAAGGTGTGAGAGGCCTTCGTTAACCGCTCACAAGCCTTACAAATGTAAGCAACCCCACCGGCACGCTTTAAATGTGACAGTGACATTATATTTTAAAAACTATTTCCTCTACTAAAAATAGTGCTACATAACCTAAAAACAATTTAAGACATTGGTACCAACCTAATTTTTTTTTCGAAAACTATCAAAAACCAAATTCCCCCAGAAAACATTGGAACCAAAAATTTAACAGCTGTCACTTCCCCAACCGATTTAGTGAAAAATTGGTCGAGGTCAGAAGATAAAACAAAATATATCAACTCAAACTGCCGCCACAGCTGGCAGGGAAGCTGTCCACCAAGAGTTATATGGTTTTTCCCAAATATGGCCATCCCTACTACCCATTATCAATAAACGGGTTTTTTCGTTTAGTTGTGTTTCCCGTATTAATAATCAAAATTATTAAGTGCTCATGCCTACGAACTTAGCTTTTATAGTGTTGTCTTAATTTTATATTAATTTTAGGTCCCACACATTATAAATTTAACCTAGTTTTTAAGCCTGCCTAAAAAAGACAGAAGCTACTTTCCCACATTTCTATTTTTCTCCAAGCCAAACCTGACCTACCCCGTCCAGCCTCACACCCGCCTCGGCGGTGTTCGCCGTGGTTGTCTGGCTGGCTCCGGGCTAGGATCCGATGAGGCATATTATTTGTATTACAACATTGAATAAAATATTAATGTTGTGCAGACTATAATTTAACACTCAAGTTCATAGGTCCAAATCCTACCCAACGCAAGACTTTTTTCTGTTTTAATATGAACAAAAAATTTCAACTGTTTTAGCGCTCTTTTCGGCTTCAAAAATCTCCGGGTGGGGAGGTTCCAGCCGCTTCCAGTAGCTGCCGATTTTTTGTAATGTTAATAATATAGAGCTGTATTATACGCCTTACAATAATTGTCAAAGTTATTTCCTCTAAATGATTTACCGAATATGAATTTCAATGTTTTCTTAATTTTGGACTCATTTATCTGGAAAATGATAACTCCTATAAAAATATTGTATAGGAGCAAAATTGTAGAAAATCTTATGCACGTTGTTTTTTGTGAAAAAAGTTTTTGTCCATCTTTTTTAGTTTTTGTGTTAAATGACAAAAACAACATTGGCAACAGTTTTCTTAAACGTGTGGCCGAAAGTACAGCCAGTTTTTTTTTAGGACATGTTTTAAATTGTTCCTTAGGCTTTAATCTTTATGAAAAACATTGTCCAAGAATCGGGGAGGAGGGGTGCACGTACAGCTAGAGAGGGCTGCCCGATTATATGTTTCATGACATTCTAAGCCTATTTGAAAAATAATAATTTTGTACCAAATACTTGTCGCCATTGGCAAGGTGTTGTTATTTTTTATAACGTCCCTAGGGAAATAAATTGAATTTGGAAGAATTTTCTCTTTTATATAAAAAGTATTAAATTAGATTAGAATTTCAATTTTATACAGTGTCCGCCAAAAAGTCTGCCCCATATGGGAAACTCTATTATTACTGACTTTCTGAAAACTTTTATTTCTGATAAAAGTTAGTGCATGTCCTCAAACGAAAAAAGGGCTGTGTGTTAGTCCTGGCGCTTAGTTCGGAAAATTAATTTTTTTGAAATTGTCTTGTCTGTAAACTACCTTTATTTTTGAAGATATCGAAAAATGTTATTTAAGGAAATTACTTATAAAGCGAGGTTATATCAGATATGAAATTTGATTGTTATATTTTAAAAATAAAAATTTTTCACTTTTTTACGCATAATTCCTAAACTATATTTTGAAATCTTTTTTTTGTTATTAATAATTCTCTCTAATTAATAGTTGCAGCCTGAATAATGGATTAAAATCCACATTGAAGAACTTTTAGCCTTACTTTTTTAAACAAATCAATATTTTTGGAAAAAATGTTGTTCTCTTTTTTCTAATGTTAACTTTTCGAAGTTTCTTAATGCAAATCGCTAAATGAAACTATTTTTAAATGATTTGCATTAAAAAAAATCGAAAAAGCTAACATCGTAAAAAAAGAACTTTGCACCAAGAAATTCAGCATTTTTTCCCAAAATATTTAATTGGTCGAAAAAGTACTGCTAAAAGTTCTTCAAAGTGGATTTTAATTGATTACTTAGGCTGAAACTATTAAATAGAGAATTATTGAGAATATATTATATTGAGAAAATTATTATAGAGAATTATTAATAACAGAAAAAGATTTAAAAATACAGTTTAGGAATTATGCGTACAAAAGGCGAAAATTTGTATCTAAAATAGAACAACCAAATTTTATATCTGGATATATCTTCGCATTATAAGCAACTTCTTCAAATAACATTTTTCGATATCTTTAAAAATAAAAGTAGTTTACTGTTGCCTCAAAAAAATTAATTTTCCGACCAAAGCGCCAGAACTAACACATTTGTGCAGCTCTTTTCGTTTGAAAACATGCACTAACTTTTATCAAAAGTAAAATTTTTCGGAAAGTTAATAACAACGGAGTTTCCCATATAGCACGAGAGCCCACTTACAAAAATGGAACACATAAGCTGGAGAGCCAAAAATTGGTGGGGATGCTTATCAAGTCATTCTCTGAACGTGTGTAGTTGGTCATGGCAACCCGGGTTGCAGCGGTGCAGGAGCCGCCATTTTTGTTATATGGCTCAAATAATTTTTGAACGTGACGCTTTCCCATGACGTCCAATCGAAAAAAGTTTGAAACAAAAGTTTTTCAGTTTTGAGGGCTCTACATAATGGAACTATGGGATTTTACTTTTAATGGGGTGTAATGCGGCTTTTACGGGGCAGCAAGTTTTTTTATCTAATCAACCCCTCTTTTTTATAGTGGATTTCGATTTTACATCAAGAAATATCAATCTTTTGTCCTTTGCGATTTTTTACTAGGAGACCAATTTGCGCCAGAAATTTTTCAACTTTCAAAATTTTTTTAAGGCGAAAGTATGCCCTCTAGAGAAAATTGTAAAAGAGAAAAGTTGTTTCTTTTTTTATGTAGAATATACATGTATTTTAATTTTTTTTAATTTTTTTTTTGCCAAAATTGGAAAAAAAAATTGCGAGAAAATCTGAAAAACTACATGTATATTCTGCATAAAAAAGAAACAACTTTTCTCTTTTACTCTAGAGCGCATACTTTCACCCTAAAAAAATATTGAATATTGCAAAATTTCTGGGGCAAATTGGCCTCTGAGTAAAAAATTGTAAAGAACAAGAGATTGATATTTTTTGGCGTAGAATCGAAATCCACTATAAAAATGGGAGGTTGATTGTATAAAAAGACACGTTACCCCGTAGAAACCCCATTAAACTCCATTAAAAGTATAACCCCATAGTGCCACTATGTAGAGTCCATAAAACTGAAAAACTTTTGTCTGAAACTTTCTTTTATTGGACTTCAAGGGAAAGCGTCACATTCAAAAATTATTTGAGCCATGTAACAGAAATAGCTGCCCATGCGCTGCTGGAACTCGGATTGCCATGACCGACTGCACACATTCAAAGAATGACTTGATAAGCATCTCCACCAATTTTTGACTCTCCAGCTTATGTGTTCCATTTTTGTAGGTGGGCTTTCGTGCTAATATGGTGCAGACATTTTGGCGGGCACTGTATACATATAACATCAAAACTATAGTCCTGGAAGGAGCTGTAATCTTCGGTTTGACGCTGTCCCTGAAGCAGTTTGGGTAAACTCTAAAACACTTGAACACTACACTTGAATAATATCGCTCTACATGCCTTTCGCCAACCATGACATCATCTGGAAATGTTTGAATTTTAATCAAGTGTACTGGCAGTGGAAACTGCTTCAGAGATGTCAAAACTTTAAAAAAGTGAGAGAATTTCCAGAGATGAGTGAGGGAAACTTTCAATTTGAAAGTTCCCGGAACGAAATTTTCATAGAACTGGGTGTTTTAATTAAACTATTGGAATATTTGAAAATTTGAAAGTTTTCAAAATTCCGGGAAAGTTTCCCTTGGGGACTTTCGGAATATTCAAATGTTTTACTGAGAACTTTCATTTTTATCAAAATTTTGTTCCGGAAACTCCCGAAAATCTCCTGGAAAAGTTTATTGAAAAGTTTCCTTTACCCTGAGAATTTCGCGTAGTCCAATCAATGAATGCCCAAAGTGGGGTTGTGAAGGACATGGAGGGGGGAGGGGGGAGAATTTTCCTCTTTAGGAATGTGTTGGGGGTAGTTAGGAGGTAAAAATACTAAAAGTCCCCGCCCCTAGCCCTGCCGCTTCAGGGGTGTGGAAAGTTCCATTTTTTAGATTCATCGCTTATAACTCGGAAAAGATGCGTCGTAAAGTTATAAGGGTGTTTTCATTTCAAGTGAGTCACAGTGTATATTTATAGTCCGGTCGAATTATCACGAATAGTATTAAAATGTGGCGAAAATACATAACCACGATTTAATTGTTTTAAGTTGATGGGTTGGACATCCAAAACAAGCCCTTTCCAACTGATGTCATACCGGATAAAGGGGGTGGGGGGTCGTAAAGTTGAAAAGTCGGTTTTCGCGTTTGAATAGAAGGCTAATAATCCGAGAGAAAAGTTCAAATGGGAAAATTATAGGTATTAAAAAAACCTATAAAATGAGCCCCAGAACATTAAGATAGCTTTATTAGGTCAGGAGTAAATTAAAAAAAAAAAACAAAATTTTGAAAGAAATTTTTAATTTCAGCAATATTTTTGAAAAATTTTTAAAATTTTACTAAAGTATGTGCTATATAGGAGGGAATATCTGATAAAAATTTCATATCGATGTCTGTATTATTTTTTGATATATTCAATTTTTTTGAAAAAAAGGGTCTTCGAAAAATGGCTATAAGTACTTCATTTTCTGTCAGATTTTGCTATGAGAAGAAAAATTCTATTCTTGGAGAGTTGTTCAATATTTACCATATGGTCATTATTCAGAAAAAAGTGGTGAAAATTTAATTTGAAAAAATTGAAAATTTCTTTTGCATAAAAAAATTCAATTAAAGTTAAATATCTTTTGAATGGAATGCAGTGTCGAAAAATCATGTCTACCATTTTGAAGAGCTGTTTTTTTGGTTCACTTCAAAAAACGCTACATTCCATTCAAAAGATATTTAACTTTAATTGGATTTTTTTATGCAAAAAAAAATTTCTATTTTTTCAAATTAAATTTTCACCACTTTTTTCTGAATAATGATCATATAGAAAAAGTTGTAAATATTGAACAACTCTCGAAGAATAGAATTTTTCTTCTCATAGCAAAATCTGACAGAAAATGAAGTACTTATAGCCATTCTTCGAAGACCCTTTTTTTTTCAAAACAATTGAATATATAAAAAATAATGCAGATATCGATCTGAAATTGTTATCAGATATTCCCTCCTATATAGCACATACTTTAGTAAAATTTCAAAAATGTTTCTAAAATATTGCTGAAATTAAACATTTTTTTCAAAATTTCGGTTTTATTGAATTTACTCTTGACCTAATAAGCTATCTTAATGTTCGGGGGGCCATTTTATAGGTTTTTATAATACCTATAACTTTCCCATTTGAACTTTCCTTTCAGATTATTAGCCTTCTATTTAAATGCGAAAAACCGACTTTTCAACTTTATGACTCCCACCCCCTTTATCCAGTATGACATCAGTTGGAAAACTATAAGGGCTTGTTTTGGATGTCCAACCCATCAACTTAAAACAATGAAATCGTGGTTGTGTATTTTCGCCATGTCAAATTACAATTTGACTGAACTATTAAGGAAATGTATAGATTTCGAAAAAATTTTACGTTAGTAAATACGTCGAGTGTTGTAAAATAAAGATTGTTTTGTGACTGTGATTTATTAGCAGACCTCGGTAAACCGTTTTGATAGAAACATTTCAGATACCTAATTAATTTATTTATTAATTATCGATTTTGGCTGGCGAATATCTCGGAAACTATAATACATAGGAAGAAAATGAATATAGACATCCCTGTAGGAAATTTAATTTAATTTAATTTTGCATACGATGCATCTTTTCCGAGTTATAAGCGACGAATCTAAAAAAGGGAACTTTCCACACTCCTGAAGCGGCTGGCCTAGGGGCGGGCACTTTTAGTATGTTTTCCTCTTAACTACCACCAACACATCTCTGAAGAGGAAAATTCTCCCCCCCCCCCCTCCCCCCTCCTAAATGTTCTCTACAACTCCTTCGTTGACTGGACAGCAGTGTTAGATGCTATATAATATTAAAGAAAATAAAAAATGAAACTACAAATACGTAACCATACAATTCTATATATTTAGTATTATTATCTTCTCTGCTTATAAACTAAACTAGAACACATTGTATGTCTTATTTTAGAAAGACTTCCTCTATCATATTTTTTTCCAATTATGAATAATTGTAGTGTTGATTCGTACCGTTGAAAATTTGGACATATCAACAAAATTATTGTATAAATTCAAGTGTTTTAATTTACCTAAGTTCATAAATGGTTTTTCTGTCAGACTTTTAAGATCATTATTTGATAAATCCACCGACAGCAAATTCGAACACTGCTCAAAAATATCATTTTCTAAATGATCCAATTTATTATTCCTTAAATGCAGGAATTTTAATTCAGGTAATATAAATTTACCACCAATTGATTTAATTTGGTTAAAATTAATATTTAAGTGACCCAATTTCTTTAATTTGTTAAATTCATCTGCATTTATGTATTCCAAAGAATTATTCGTTAAAAACAATAAACTTAGTTGAGGTAAACCCAAGAAAGCATTTACTTCAACAGTCTTTACTAAGTTGTTATTGATGTACAATGCCTCAAGTTCGCTAAGGTTTTGAAAAACATAGGAAGGAATTATCTCCAAAGAATTTTGGGACAAGTCGAGATTCTTCAGCTTAGTTAGATGGTTAAATGCATAAGTATCCAGTTTCTTTATTTTGTTCTTTGCCAAATTTAACACTTCCAAACTTCTTAACCCAATAAACATGTTATCCTCAATACGCTCCCAAACGTTGCCATGAATTTCCATGTACTGAACATTTGACAGTCCCAAAAAAGCTCCTGGACTTGGACGGAAATATTCACTATTTAATATTTGGTAGCCGACAAGATTTCTGTAGTTTGGATGAATGTGATAATTCATAGGAAACATGACAACTCCGGAGTCGCGAATAAATAGCATTTGTGTGTCAGAAGTAATAAAAAATGCTAAATTTTTGTCCATATTCTCTAGTCCTACACAGTTCAAAATTCGTTTATGTGCACTGTAGTTGCATTTGTTATTAAGTTCTACGTCCTCACTTTTTACGAATATTATTTGAATAAATATTAAAATGTGCAAAACATTGTAAATCCATAAACACTGAAATATAATTATCATTGCAATATTATTTAAAATAAGAAATAATAACTTACCATGTTGGATATTTACTAGGTTTGGTCATAGACATTCACTACAAGTAATATGTTTCAAATAGAAATAATTTCTGATGTAAAGTGAATTAATACCAGAGGTTATCAGTTTTATGCTTGTTTGTATGTTCATCGTTTACGAAATTAAAATAAATAATATACAAATTATTTACCAAGCTAATTACATACTATTCTCCACCTCAGCTGCTGATCAACGTGACCAAAGAGAAAACCGTAAATTGTTTTGCAAATTATATCAAATACCAGATATCTTGAACAATAACTACTTAAAATCTATATTGCTTTAAGACCACCATACACTGCAATCTTACGTGACAATAACCACGCAAATAAAATTGTCAAAGCAATAGTGTAAGAACGAATTGCTCATACACTGTTCGTTTATTTGATCAGTTTTTACTAAGTCTTGCTTCAATGGGTTGAAAACAGTTATTGGCAGTGGCAGCGATTTTAGCTGTAAAACGAAAAATTAGAAAAAACGTTTCAATTGGTCTAAGAATTAACTTTTAAAAAGACAACAGTTTTCGCATTTAAATTTTTGTCTGGATTAAAATTCGAAAGAGATAACTGACCTACTTGGAAGTATACATTTCATCTGCACTAGCTCTGGGCTTTTTGATGCATTAGGTTTTTTTAGTTCTTTTCCAGGTGATCTTTTATAGAATCTATTATTAAAACTGCTGTTTTTGTCGCTATTAAGTGCAGTTTTCTTACTAAATCGTCGTAAGCTTTATTACTTCCACATCCAGTGGAAGTATAGTAACGACAAAAAAAAATTGAGGTTGAGGTTGAGGTGAGGTATTTGGCGTCAAGCATGGAGTGCTCCTTCGCCACAGAATTTAAAAATATAATAATTTTTTTTGACAATTTTTATTGTTCAAATAGGCTTAGAATGTCATGAAACGCCGAGATTTTAAGTTTGAGCGAAAAAAAAATTTCTGTCTGTCGGTCTGTCTGTAACTATTTTGTGCGCATGATTACTCTGGTCATGTGGATATACACTGCCATCATAAGACCAATGATAACCTATGGAGCTGTGATCTGGTGGCCTAAGAGTAAACAGACTACAGCGAGAGCCAAGCTCAGCCAAGTGCAGAGAGTTGCCTGCCTAAGCATAACAGGAGCTATGCGAACAACGTCAACGAGAGCAATGGAGGTAATGCTGTGTCTGCCACCACTGGATCTATATCTAGGAGAAGTGGCCTTAATAACAATGGCACGCCTCAAGTCCGTTGGCCTACAACCAAATGTAGGCTGTGGGGAGACCAGAAGTCGCCTGTGGAATGAGGCTGTCAGGAAGACGCCTCTTCTACAGGCATGCACAGATGGTATCTCTCTCCGATTTGACAGACCCTACACAATACAGACAAATAGTGGAAACGAGACCGCTGGTGAAGGTGTGATAAACATTTTCACAGACGGATCAAGAAAGAAGGAGGGGGCAGGATGTGGAATATATTCCAGAAGCCTGCAAATCCAATATAAATGGACTATGGATGAGCGAGCCAGCATAGTACAAACTGAACTGGCGGGCATAACCATAGCCGCAAAAGAAATGTCTTTTACGGCTATGGACAATCGTCCACAGACAAACTACGGGCAAAACAATCAGGATCTACACAGACTGTAGACAATCACTACTAGCCCTGAGAAGTTACAAAATAACCACAGGAGCAGTATGGGAATGTCATCAAGCACTTGTGGGTGCCTTCAGTACGAACAACATCTCGGTATACTGGGTGAAAGGACACGCACAGTGCAGTGGCAACAAAAAAGCCGACAAACTGGCCAAGAAGGCAGTAGGCCAACTTATCTTTGGACCAGGCCCGGCCAGTTTGTTACCGATTACGGCGATAATACAATTAATTAAGGAGAACACCCACAACGAATTTAAGAAGCTGTGGGATGAAGCAAGCAGCTGTCAGCTCGCTAGGGAACTACTTACGTATCCCAACAAGAAAACAGCAATGGGCTACCTGGCAATGACCAGAAGGAATCTACGTTTTATAACAGGAATCCAGACTGGACACTGTCCGCTAAGGAAACATCTATGAGATTAAGCGAAACACCTCTTTGCAGAGGTTGTGAAGAAGATGAGACGGTTCAACACGTACTCTGTGACTGTTCAGCCGTCTCATCAATCAGAGAATCCATCTTGGGAGAGCGTTGGCCTACCTTGGCCAATGTAAGGGAGATGCCCCTAGGCAACATCACCACCTACTTCGAAAGATTAGGTTGGTTGAAGGCCTAGGCGAGTGTCTGCCTAGAGGGAGGATGTACAAGGGGTCCAATGGGGCCTAAGTGCTGTGGTTCTTGACCACCCCCCTGCTAATTCCATACTCTGGAACCGTTTAAGATATTGACTTGAAATTTGGTACACGTATGTATTTTAATGTGATCTGGCACTAGATTATATTTTCATCTTATTCCGTTGAAGGATTGAGGGGCAAATTGGGGTAAATGGGGGTAAATAGATGAATGTCGAAATATATAGGGCTTACCCAATGGAGTCCCAGAAACTTTTCACTTTTTTTGTGTGTGTTTGTGTAATATATTTGCATACGCGGTTTTCTATAAAATGGCTGATGATCCGGTAATATTCATCACACAGGCACACACAAGAACAAATTTGTATGTTTCTGGGACTCCATTGGACAATCTGTATGTATTTCGACGCGCTGAATATGAATCAGGTTTAGCTCCACCACCCACCAATTTTTAGTAAATCCCGAAAATAACCTAAATTATGAGGGTTTTCTAGGTTATTTTCGCGATTTTCAGATGGCTGATGGAGCTAAACGGACACCCGATTTGTGTTCAGCACGTCGAAATATATAGGGGGTCACCCAATGGAGTTCCAGGAACACACCATTTTTTATACTCTTCGCAAAAACGAAGAGTATATTGCATTTGATCGGCACATTTTTAAAACCGGAAATATCGCTCGCAGAGAAAAAATTTTCATATCATTATGTTCGTGAACGAATTCTGAGCAACTTTCAAAATGTTCGTCTGTCCGTCCGTCCGTCCATCTGTCCGTCTGTCTGTCTGTGCGTCCGTCACGTTTCTTGTAAGCATGATAAGTTAAGAAAGAAAAATCCGATTGTATTGAAATTTGGAAAGTAAGTTAGTGTTAGCTAGAGGAAGAACCCCATCAATCAGTAAATAAGAAAGTTATTCATCATTTAATTTAAAAAAAAATGTTTTCTTAATTTTTGTCGCTTGCACTAAAATAGAAATCTTTCGAAATGTTATCTCTATAATATATTTTTTATTGTTTATGCATTTTACTAATATATATTGTATAATAATATATCTAATGCGTTGAAATATGATTCTCGTGAGATAAATATTACAGACATTCAATTTTTGTAGTAATCTGTGATGGTGCAGTTAGTCCCTTGAGATAAAGTTTTTACCTCAAAAGTTCTGCGACCGGACTGCAAGACATTAATTCCCCCCGTTTTCGAGGGCGGGGAACACGATGGTTATAATATTATCCACCCTAGCGTCCAACTGCTACCCCTAAATCGAAAAAACCACCCCCATTTCAGAGTCGTCGGTGCTACGCTTGCGAGAGCTTGTCGGACCGGTTTTTTTTGGTCAATTTGAATAAAATAAGTAAATATTGACTACAGGTGACCTACCTATCCCCAGGGGTTGAAAATACCCCCACCAAAATGTCACGAAAATAACGAAAATCAGCTGAAAACCGGTATACCCCCGTTTCTGAAGACGAGGAATACGATGATGATAATGTTTCACGACCTACCCTTCACCCACTACCCCTAAACCTGAAAACTACCACTTTTCCGATTTTCGGTGCTAGGCCTGCGAGGGCATGTCGTATCGGATTTTTTTTGTCAATTCAAATAAAATAGGTAAATATTAACCCACCTCCAGGGGTTGAAACTACTCCCACCCCCAATAACGAGAAGAAAAAAAATGTTGTTACATCAAGCCAATCCTATGGACAGTTTTTGAGATACAACTTGTCAAAGTTAGGTAATTTGCGTCATTTTATACATTCAAGAACTTTTTACTCTTAAACTATTAACTTTAACAAAAAATTACAAGGGTCAAAATATTTTTGTTCAAGTCCAATAAAGCTCAAGAAATTTTTTCAGAATTTTTTTATCAGTTTTTAGGTTAGGTAAAATATATATATATGTCATATTTAGGTATGCTTCGGTGGGATTGGCTGAAACTTTGCTATTTTGTAGTTAAAGTCATGCTGATCAAAAATTCCTATTGCACTGAGTCGATCCTATGAGTGGTTTTCGCTCTAGGAGTGCTTGAAGGTCCTAACAACGAGGTAACGAGTAATCTATATGTCATTATGAATGACTTCCAGCATGTTTGTGTACTGCGTGCATACGTTTGTGTATATGTATGTGTCAGTATCTACAGGGTTTTCTGGAAATATTGATGACTTCTGGTGCAGATTCTACAGGCAAAAATATGTCCGCAAATACCTTGAGCTACGGTCCTTTCAAAATTGCTCCCAAAAATTAATTATTATTTTACATTTCAGAAACCTTTTGATTTACAGGGACGTGACTTTATAAACATATTGACAATAATACAAGCTTATTTTAATATTACATTACATTTTTTGTGCACGTACATAAACACACTGGAAGCCATTCATAAACACGTACATATAGATTACCCGTTACCTCGTTATTTGGACTTTTAAGCTCTCCTGGAGCGAAAACCACTCATAGGATCGACTCAGTGCAATAGGAATTTTTGATCAGCATGACTTTAACTATAAAATAGCAAAGCTTCAGCCAATCTCACCGAAGCATTCCAAAATATGACATATATATATTTTACCTAACCTAAAAATTGAGAAAAAAATTCTGAAAAAAATTTGTGAGCTTTACTGGACTTGAACAAAAATATTTCGACCCTTGCAGTTTTTTGCTAAAGTTAATACTTTAAGAGTAAAAAGTTCTTGAATGTCTAAAATGACGCAAATTACCTAACTTTGACAAGCTGTATCTCAAAAACTGTCCATAGGATTGGCTCGACGTAATAAGAACTTTTGATTAGCATGACTTGAACTACAAAATATCAAAATTTCAGCCGATTCCACCGAATCAACATTTTCATAGGTTTTGTTCCGGGGTCCTTTATTTTTTTCACTCCCTTTAACAATGGAGTGGGGGGGTGGTAAGGGGGTGTCTAATACAATTTTATTAGACGTTAGCTTCTCTTATTTCTACTCAATATCTTAAACGGTTCCAGAGTTATCGTGTTTACAAAAAAAAAATGGGGGTAGTGGGTGAAGGATATGTCGGGAAATATTGTCACCATCGTGTTCTTCGCCATCGAAAACGGGAGCATATCGCTTCCAAGCTGATTTTCATTGTTTTTATGGCATTTAGCTATTGGAGGTGGGGGTAGTCTCAACCCCTGGGGTGGGTTAGGTCACCTGTGGTCAATATTCACCTATTTTATTCAAATTGACAAAAAAATCCGATACAAGCCCTCGCAAGCCTAGCACCGGAAAATCGGAAAAGGAGGTAGGTTTCAGGTATAGGGGTAGTGGGTCAAGAGTAGGCCGGGAAATATTATCACCATTGTATTCCTCGCCCTAGAAAACGGCATACCGCTCGCTTTTCAGCTGATTTTCGTTATTTCCTTGGCACTTCGTTATTGGGTGTGAGTAGTTTTAACCCCTGGGGGTTAATATTTACCAATTTCATTCGAATTTACCAAAAAAACCCGATCCGACAAGCTCTCGCAAGCCTAGCACCGGAAAATCGAAAAAGAGAGTAGTTTTCAGGTTTACGGGTAGTGGGTGAAGAGTAGGTCGGGAAATATTATCACCATCGTATTCCTCGTCCTCGAAAACGGATGTATACCGGTTTCCAGCTGATTTTCGTTATTTTTGTGGCATTTTGGTATTGGGGGTGGGGGTAGTTTCAACCCCTGGGTGTGAGTTAGGTCACCTGTGGTCAACATTTGCTTGATGATCTGACAAGCTCTTGCAGGCCTAGCGCCGAAAAATCGGAAAACAGGTAGCAGTTGAACACTAGCGGTAGCAGTTGGACACTAGGTCGGAAAATATTGTCACCATCGTGTTCCCCGCCCTCGAAAACGTGGAGGGGGGGGTTAATGTCTTGCGGTCCGGTCGCAGAACGTTTGGGTTTTTTGCCTTTTTCTGGTTAATCACAAGGGACTAAGTGGCTAAAGTTTTGTCTTGCAGTCCAAAATGTTAATCTAGTTTTTAAGTCTGCTCGTGGCAGACAGGAGCTTCCAGCCGTGACGCACATACTTAAACTTTAAATAAAATATTATTGTTGTTGTTGTTTGTTCCTGCAATCCAAAGATTCTGTGTTCGAATCCCAGACAGGATGTTTTCTTTTCAATTTTTTTTCATATATTTTTTTTCACAACAAAGCTGGTATCACAAAATTTAGGCTGTCCAAAAACTAACATTATTTACAAGAAAGCTGCGAAGAGTATTCTATAGAATGTGTATCAATTATATAAAAAGCTCAGTAAATTGGCGAAGAGTACCTACGTTTTTAGCTTGTTATTTTGTGGAATTATGTTATTGTTAAAAAAGGATATTCTCTAAGGATTATTTATATTAAAGGACCCGCCCCACTTTTCTTAAGGAAAATTGAATTCCCCTGATTTAACTGAAACTGCACTATTTTGTAATTCAAATGATGCTGGTCAAAAGCTATCATTGTTACAGCTTGTTCCTATGGGCCGTTATCATACTAAAACGGCCGAAATAATTTTTAAAAACCGCTGCCCGAGGAATCACACCTACTTCCACATCCAGATTTTCTATTAAAAGTCTCTCACAACGAAAAAAATTTGTATGTGGAAATAATTGTTTATGGAACTTTTACTAATATAATATTTGAAATCGTCTACCCCAAAAACTCATAAAACGATATCCCACATCGGTATTGGGGTGGGAGGTTGTGATAGGGGGTGGTAGTGGGGATGGATGAAGCAAAAAAATATTTTGAGGTTTTTGGTTCTTGTACACACAGTAAATCACATTTTTTTCCATCTCTTTCAATAATGTGGGGGTGGTAATGGGGGTGGCTAATGCTAAAATTTTTTTTGAGACCTTAGCTCCTCTTGTGGGGTGTTTCAGCTAAAAGTCCCCGGGTTATTATCTCGTAAAATAATAAAGATACTTAAAATTTGTAAATCGCGGATAATTGACACCAAAAATGGTCTTAAATAACTGCAGTTAGAATTGCGCCATCTCTGTGCACTACGAAGGAACAATTCTAACTGCAGTTATTTAAGACCTTTTTTGGTGTCAATTATCCGAGATTTACAAATTTTAAGTATCTTTATTCTTTTACGAGATAATAACCCGGGGACTTTTAGCTGAAACGCCCTGTATACTAAATACCAAATTTATGGACTCTTACCTGCTTGATTTACCTATTTACCTCCCATTTATCCCAATTTACCCCCCTTCGACGGAGTAAGATGAAAATATAATCTAGTTCCAGGTCCCGTTAAAGTACATATGTGTACCAAACAAGTCAGTATCTTAAACGGTTCCAGAGAAATAGTGCGCACAAGAAAAAGTTACAGACAGACAGACCGACAGACAGACAGAAATTTGTTTTCGCTTAAACTTAAAATCTCGACGTTTCCTGACATTCTAGGCCTATTTGAACAATAAAAATTTTTGAACATTTTTTTGTCGTTACTATACCACTGGATGTGAAACTATTAACGACAGAAAATAATCATACATATATTTTAACGAAACATTAATTAGCCAAGTGTACGCTACTTTTAGAGATAAATCGTCAAGTCAAATTTCAAGCTAAAATATTTATAAAAACGCCCAAAAACAATAATAAACTCGAAAATTGAGTCGTTGATTTTTTAAGTGCATCAAGTGGCAGAGCGAGTGGCAGAGCAACATTGTTATCAGAATGTAGATTTTTTCCTGTACTTTTCAGTGGTGGTATAGGACAATTTTTTTAAAAAAAGATTTAAAACAATTGTTTTGGCCTTTTTCAAATTTAGTTTTTTTTTAAACAAATGCATTTTTTCAAGCAAAAAATTTTATTTCTCGAGTCTTATTTGGCAGAAAAATCGTTGTTTTTATTGTTTCTTTATGTACTTTTGATGCAAATGAATAATTTTTATTATAACAAAAAGGAACAAAATGATGCGTGGTGTCTAAAAAAAAAAAAAATGAAATAAGCATATGAAAGATGGTTTTAAATAATTTAATAAATTTGTTTTTTAATACTACCTACTGAAAAATACTTTTAGTACACCCTAAAAAAGTGTTATCTGGGTTGATGAACTTAAACAATCGATGAACCCAAATTTAACTCATCTTAAGAAGGCGGAAATATTATACTCGCCTAAGGGCACATCAGTCCTCAATGCGATTCTGCTCTATTTCTAATATATACCAAATATCTCTACACAAATCTCATTTTTGTTAATGCAAAACTTTTATAAAAAGTATCTGTTTCCTGAAAAAATAGAAATAACCTAGTTTCTCTATTGTTATTTTTAAACATAACTATAGCGAACCACTTAAATATATTACTTTGTTAACTGCCTACTACCAAATGCATGGACATGTATAAATAAAGTTGTAATTCATTACATGGGCGCAGCCAGGGGGGGAGCCATGGCCCCCCCCCCCAAGCCGTCTTCCATGAGCCAAAAAATAAAGAAGCAGTACAAAGCAGTATCTAAATTATCCCTTAAAATAAATATTTTGTAATTAATGCCAATATTATCTAATAGAGGAATCTACATACACATCCGTTTTCAACCATTTTCTGAAAAATTTTCCTCATCCTCTGGGGAGGCCGGTTCTATTGCCGCCCCCCCGATTGAATTTTCTGGCTGCGCCACTGATTCATTAAAATCCTTTCTGGACTTAAATTTAATAAAGTGGAAACTTATTAAGTACTTTATCGCCATCTCGTAGTGGCACTACTCTTATTGATTTGTATTATTTCACTAATATCAATTTCTACTGCTACCACCATCAGTTTCTACTACTATCCGTTGGCTGTCGCTACTTGTACGAAATCGACCTAATTTTCGTATATTATTTGGATACTTCAGATTTTAAAATTCTCCAAATGCAGGTAAAGTAACAATACATAATACACTTTTTTTTACCTTAAATATAAGTTCTCAGACGAATTTTTAAACAAAATATGCTCTTGGTGAAAATTCGAAGAACGTATTGTTTGCCTTTAAAACCCGATTGAAAAGTTCGATGTAAAAAGGGCGATTCATCAATTGCGCCTTCAAAAAATCAAAGTTGGCTTGTTTTAACCAGATAGAAATGTCATTAAGAGTACATACATTAAACTAGTGGAAGCATTATACTCTTCGCTGATTTACTGAGCTTTTTATATAATTGTTACACATTCTATAGGATACTCTTCGCAGTTTTCTTGTAAATAATGTTATTTTTTGGACATTCTAAATTTTGTGACACCAACTTTGTTGTAAAAAATATATGTGAAAAAAAAACACCATTGGACCATCACACTTTACTACAAAAATAGTATGTAATGTATATCATTCGAGAATTATATTTCAACGGATTAAATATATTATTATGAAATATGTACATTAGTAAAATGTATGAATAAAAAAAAATATAGAGAATAGCATTTCGCAAGATTTCTATGTGACAAAAATTAATAAAAAAAAATATTTTAATCTAAATGATTAATAACTTCTTTATTTACTGATAGATTTTTTCCAAATACAATAGGATTCTTCCTCTAGCTAACGCCAATTTATTTTCCAAATTTCAGTACAATCGGACTTTTCTTTCTTAAGTTATAGTGCTTACAAGAAACGTGACGGACGGACAGATAGATAGACAGACGGACATTTTGAAAGTTGTTCAGAATTCGTTCACGAACATAATGAAATTTTTTTATCTACGAGCGATATTTACTGTTTTAGAAATGTGCCGATCAAATGCAATCTCTTCGTTTTTGCAAAGAGTATAATAAAGTGAACTAAATTCTTATCACATGTTTATTATTTATCATTACAAAAGGTGTTCAAAATGCCTCCCATTCATTTCGACGTAGTTTCTCACACGCTTTTTCATAGATCTCCTTACATTTCTAAAAATATCAGGTTTATTTCTTATGAGTTCACATCTATCTACCACCCTCTGCTCCAATTCTTGAACTCTTTGAACCAGGGACTACATAAACAAAAGATTTTAAATAGCCTCATACGAAGTAGTCAAGGATATTTTAATCCGGAGAACGAGGAGGCCAAGGTACATTCTATCCTTCGCTCATGATAAGCAGCCTTTAAATTTCCCTAACGTTCAAACTGAAATGTGCCGGTGTCCCATCGTGCATAAAATACATGTTATATATAAAATAGTATGCTATAGCGAAATAGTAGCTATATTAATAAAAATAAACGTTTTAAATAAATATTTATATTCAGATTTAAAGATGTAAATTTTATAATAATGTGTTTTGTTATATATTATCCATGGTGATGGTATCAGTATGTAGGCTAGTACCCTACATTACTCCCCCCCTATAACGAAGAAACCAACTTACCAAGGTATCAGATTTAAAATAAAAGTTAGAAATGACATTAGTAAAAAGAAAAGTCATATTTGATTGATAGGTGACATAATAACGTAAAACAAGGACATTTATTTTTGTAATAACATTATCCTTAATGTATGTTATATGTCATTGATAAATTGAAATCAAATAGCAAGCGTGTGCTAAGTGAATGAAAGTTTTCAATCATAATTGGATTGAGCGTCTTTCGAAGATGTCGCACCAGCTATAGCAGCATTGGCGAAAGAAAAGCTGGCAAGACAATTAAAATAGTGAATGAGTTTGCAATCATAATTGGATTGAGCTTCTCTAAAAGATGTCGCACCAGCTATAGCAGCTTTGGCTAAAGAAAAGCTGGCGAGACAATTAAAATAGTGAATGAGTTTGCAATCATAATTGGATTGAGCTTTTCTCAAAGATGTCGCACCAACTATAGCAGCTTTGGCTAAAGAAAAGCTGGCGAGACAATTAAAATAGTGAATAATTAATAAATTGATACACTTGATAAGCTGGTTTTACATTGCAGGGAGTCATATAGCAGAGTACTTACCTATACATGTACATAATTGAGTAAGTAATAACAAGTCTTGTGAAAATCTAGTATGATTCGTATCTCGGTACTATCTTCATGGAGTGACTGAGGAATCCGTGTCTAGCGAAGATATCTATGGAACGGTCGACCTTTAGCTGGCTGTCTTCGTTATGGACGTCGTCCGTCATTAGCGGTTAGCAGCACGAGCAGTTTGATTCGGCCCCATATTTTTGTCGCGACTGGAAAAGCTGTCTAGAATGTCCATGGGAGATTACTTTCGGCATAACTATTTAACAACACTGTCAAAAGTTATTAAACTTCAGTCTTCATAATTAATTTTTGATAACTGTCTTTAACTCTCAGGAGGTATACAATGCGTGAAGACGTTCGGGGTCACCAATATATAGCGAGGAATCACTATTAAATAAATGTATAAATGATGCTTGTAAAGATTTATATTCAAATTGTAAAAATGTATAAAAATTTTCATATCGTCGAGCAAATTATCTAAAATATTTTCCAGGAAATCTAGATAATTTGGCAATTTCGCTATCAAATGATCACCAAGTATTCCCACCCAAACATTGATGGAAAATCTATGATACCCCGATTCAAAAATTTGATGTGGGTTTTCATCAGCCCACACATGAAATGGGATTTTTCCATCTCTAGTTACATTGGTTCATCGGAGAAAAATATTTTAGTTATAAAATTAGGACCCTCGAGCCAGTTTTGCCTCAACCATTGACAAAATTCCATCCTGGACTGAAAATCCTAAGATTTTAATGTCTGGACCATCTGTATAGGTGGTAAGGATAAATCAACTGTTCATGAAAAACTTCCCAAACACAGCTTTTCGGAATACCAGTAGAGGTTTTTTTACGGTTATCGGCATTTTAGTAGGTCTAGTTTAAGAATCCAGTTGATGCCATTCTGGCACCCTTGGGCATTTTGAGATATTCAAGTTGGCGACTTATCTAAGGTGCACTTTTTTAAAAATTTTAATTTACCAAATGTGGGTATGTAGTACATCATTTTCTATGTTTTTTAGGTTCTAGAATACAAATCTCAGGTCTAAAAATTGGGGGTCGTAAATGTAATAAGTGATGATACCGATGTTTTTGTCTTATTTGTATATCTTTATAATTTACTAGTATAATGAAGCATTCTTTAAATTCCTGCTCCATTACTAAGATTCCGGATTTACACACGACACCAATGTGCACACGGCCCGCAAACCTACCCATCTCTCGTCTAGAGGCATTGATTTGCACACGACACTATAGTACGCAGTTCTACGTCACCAGTAAGCGAGGATTCTCGGATATAAAAGCCCGGCCGCAAATTAACATAATTCAGAGTGCGAACAACTCTGACAATCTGTCTACAGCGTGCTGAGCTGGACATATAACAGTTTTGTACATCTCCCGACGCAAACACGACGGAACGAATGCAATCTGACCCTGGGTATCCTACAGCGTGTTGAGCTGGGACTCCTCGAGTCGTTAGTCATTCCCGGGCGCCGTTTCGTCGCCAAAACCAGAGCGAATGAGCCTGACCTGGAGACCTCCTTCAGCGTGTTGAACTGGGAAACTTCTTGAGTCGACGATATTCACCCGACGCTCGATGCCACTCCCGTAGCAACAACAAACGTCGCATCGCAATCGTTACACTCTCTCAACCTCTCTCTCTCAGATAATAGAAAATGTTGTCCTAAGAACCGTAAAAATACGGACATACAGGGTCATTCACGGAAAGCGGGTATTAGATGTTTCTTGGGATCTGTCGAGTTCAGAAATTTGAAAATCGGTATGGGGGGGTTTTTAGATATGGCGGATCCAACGAAAATATTTTCATGCTTGTGCTACTTCCGCTTATACCGGATGTAGCACCTAACTTTGTTATTTTAAATGGAACACCCTGTATTTTTTTGCATATTTCGATTCCTCATAAAATTTTAGCTTAGGTTTATGTACCATAACATACTCTTAAACATTCCGGTTTTCGAGATAATTAATATTTTTGGAGATTTTTAACGGTTCCCACTCTTCGGAAAAAAATCAATATCTTCTATCATGTAGCCGATTATGAAATTTTCTTTTCAAACTCTTACAAGTATCCTATGACCTAACTAAAAGTTCTCTTATGTTTTCACAATATCATACAGAGTATTTTATTTTCACAGTCGAACATTGTTTTAGTTCAAACGTCAAAAAGTCATTTTTTTCAAATGGAACCCCCTGTATATTTTCACAAAATCTAATAGAGGATTGAATTCTGCATCGATTGATATTACCATTCCCTATACCTATCTCTCTTTGTTTTCTTATTATGGACGAATATTTGTAAAACGTACAAACAAAATCAGCACTGTTTGTTAGTAGGCAATACAAGTCATAACTCGGTTCCTTTTTTATCATAAACGAGAATAATCATGTAGATAATTGATAATCATTTGTTTTTGACAGCTTCAGAAACGAGAGATTAGATTTATAACAAATACTGAATATAAATATTTAATGCAGCAACTGTTCAAAATGCTCTGCATTCTGCTCCAAACAAGCCAATATCCTGGAATTTACGGCACTTACAATGGCTCGGCGAATTTCGTGGGTATTTATTTACTGAAATGCAGTCCGTATTCTCTTCTTTGGATCTTCTTTGGTAGTAGCCGTGGTGGCATAAACAATATTTTTGATAGTATCATATCTACGAGGAGAATTTAAATAGCAATAAATATGCGAAGATTTTGCGAACAGTAACTTTTATTGATAATTTGCCCCTAAATATTTATAATTCTATGTATTTTCAAATGAATGCTTGCGGTCCACGGGTCCAAGTTTATGACGAATTAGTAGCGACGTTCGAAGATAGGTGGTTTGGCTACCGAGGACCTTGGAGATGGCCAGCAAGGTCCCCTGATTTGACCTCCTTAGACTTTGGACCTTTGGGGTATTAAAAATATTGTTTATGTCACCCCTGCTACTACCAAAGAAGATCCAAAGAACAGAGAACGAGCTACATTTTAACAAATCCCCATGAATTAGCCAAGCCACTGTAAGTGCAAGTGGAGGGCATTTTGAACAGTTGCTGCATTAAATTTTTATATTCAAAGTGTTCATTAATTTTGTAAATTTTTGTCCCAAAGTATTTGTTATAAATCTAATCTCTCGTTTTTGAAGCTGTCATCTTGATAATAAACAAATGATTATCAATTATCTACATGATTATTCTCGTTTATGATAAAAAAGGAACCAAGTTATGACTTGTATTGCCTACTAACAAACAGTGCTGATTTTGTTTGTACGTTTAACAAATAATATTAGTCCATAATAAGAAAACAAAGAGAGATAGGTATAGGGAATGGTAATATCAATCGATGCAGAATTTAATCCTCTATTAGATTCTGTGAAAATATACAGGGGGTTCCATTTGAAAAAAATGACTTTTTGATGTTTAAACTAAAACAATGTTCGACTGTGAAAATAAAATACTCTGTATGATATTGTGAAAACATAAGAGAACTTTTAGTTAGGTCATAGGATACTTGTAAGAGTTTGAAAAGAAAATTTCCTAATCGTCTAGATGATAGAAGATATTGATTTTTTTTCCGAAGGGTGGGAACCGTCAAAAATCTCCAAAAATATTAATTATCTCGAAAACCGGTATGTTTAAGAGTATGTTATGGTACATAAACCTAAGCTAAAATTTTATGGAGAATCGAAATATGCAATAAAATACAGGGTGTTCCATTTAAAATAACAAAGTTAGGTGCTACATCCGGTATAAGCGGAAGTAGCAGAAGCATGAAAATATTTTCGTTGGATCCGCCATATCCGAAAACCCCCTCGTACCAATTTTCAAATTTCTAAACTCGACAGATCCCAAGAAACGTCTAATACCCGCTTTCCGTAAATGACCCTGTATGACCTGTACCTGTATGTTATGTAACAATGCCACACATTACCTGTTTGGAGAAGTAAATAAATTGTTTATATTTTTATTGGGTTGTCTTATTAACTAATCTGGACACTGATTAATCTCCGAACCAGCTACCCGACAACAAACCGTTACACTAGATTTGAAAAACGAAGTTTCTATGGCTAAGTCACTGCAAGCCGCCACAGATATTAGGGCCACGGTTTTCAAACACAAACAAATCATACCATATTTACCAGCCGCACATTCTTTATCTGGTTGCGACACGGTGGCTCAGTACCATGTGATTGGAAATAAATGTCATTAAATGTTTAACGTATTTGGTTCGATTAAACAGCAATATTGAAGATATTTTTCAAGAATGTACAATTTTTGTAGCTTCGTGTTATGGAGTAAACAATACTAGCAAAATGACTGATGTTAGAACTTCTCTATGGGCTAAAAATCGGACAAGCCCAACTAAAAGCTCTGCTATTCCCTGCTTTTCCACCAACTACCGAATGTTTTTAAAGAAACCTAAAAAGGACATATTTCCAAACATTTTTGTCTGTAATGGATTTCCCTTGGCCAAATATAGATGCCACTCAATACGGGTGGCAGGCTGACGAGGATAAAATGGAATTACTTCCTATCGCCTTGCCAAAAAAGATTCAAATTGCCCCGATTACATTTTGGCAATAGCAAAATGCTCATGCAAATCAATAAATCTATGTAACACAACACGATGCAGCTGCGAGGCTAATAGCTTGTCATGCAGTTTAATGTGCAATTGTCTGCAACTAAGCACAGAAAATTCTTGCCAGAATCCTCATACGAGAATTTCTGAAAATGTAACTTCTGATAGTGGATATTCCGAAGAAGATTATATGTTGATTTTGAGGTTTCGTTGTTTATAGTTTTTACAATAAGAACTAAAAAAAAAAACAAAACAAAAAAATCACAAAAAACAAAAGGACTGACTTCTTTTTGCACGACAGGTCTGTGTGGCCTGACTTATTTTTCAACATCAGCGCTTTTGTGGGCCTTGTGTCGCATATATGCGACTGCAATTAAATAAAAATAAAATCGTCGGATATGAACGACGCACGGCTATGTGAGGTGCAATCATGCATCAGTCATGCGTCGGACTGTTGCGACAGTAGGCCCTCAGAGAATGATGAAATAATTTCATATCGCCAATGAACGACACTTGGCTGCCGGTTACAGATAACCACTGACCTATATACGCGACATTAGGCCGATTTAACAAAATGGGGTTCGTCACGTATATACATTAGTCCTGAAAAGGTTAAGTAAATCATAAAAAAATATAAAATGAAAAAAGAATGATCAAGCCTTTCTACCCTAAAAAATACAGAATATTAAGTTTACGTTTGTTTAATTTTCTTAAAACCTTACTCGTTTTGAGCCACCTTTTAACCAATTTTTTTAAAGGGTCATTCAACTTGCTCACGCATACCACTTTTAAAGATATGGTGTTATCCGTATTTTTAAAGCCTAACTTGATTATACAACAAAACTAGGTACTAGTTTTTTTTGCCTCAAAAATTAATTTATTCTCTGAAAAAATAAAAAAAATAAAGTAAATTAACAACACTTAAAGATTACGTCCCACACGATTTTAATCTCAAATAATTGACAGACCTTAAAAATATATAAAACGACGTGTCATACACCCATATAATGTTTTTTCACTCTAAGCCAAACGCCATCTTGAATATCTCATAATTCCCAAGGATGCCAAAGTGGCGTCAATTGGAATCGTAATGCTGACCCATTGAAGAACCAAAAACAGCCAAAAAACATTTACTATACCCTACTTCCTTATTTGGCACCCTGACTATAATTCCAGGACCCTTTCCTCTACGTCTGCGGTGCGAGTGGTGCGATGTCTCCCAAAGTCACTTGAATTCTTTTTGAAAGTATCTCTTTCGCGAAGGATGATATGTAAACTGACGAAGGTTTTGTCACAGGGAATATGTCTACCATTCTTGAATGATTCTTTATAAAGCCTACGAGCTTCGGAAGCATTCCCGTTGGCCTTACCATACATGAAATGCGTATCCGCCATTTCTTCAAAAGAATATTGTTCCATATTTCAGTTTTTTTCAGTACTTTACAGGTCTGACGCAATATTTATTAATAATAACGTTTCTACCTGGTTGAGACAAGCCAACTTTGATTTTTTGAAGGCGCAATTGATCAATCGTCTTTTTTATATCGAACTTTTTAATTGGGTTTTAGAGGAAAACGGATTTACGAATTTTCACTAAGAGTACATTTTCTTTAAAAATTCATCTGAGAAATCATATTTAAAGTCAAAAATAAAAAAAATGTCAAAGAAAAGAAAATTTGGGCATTTTAATCAGGAGCTCTCCCTCATTTCGTACGCCTTTGGTCGTTGTCCTCCATTTTCATCATAGTCTACTGCATTTAGGATTTTTCTTCAGACCAAGTCATACAAAAGCAAATGTTGGTTTTCCAGGTAGGTTCGGGTGTACTTAATAAGGTCTCAAAAGTCCCCGAAGTGGGAGTGTAAGGATAAAATTTGGCAACGCTGTAAAGGGCTAAAATCGTGCTCGGAAATGATTCTTTGGAGATATCTCGGTTTTCATTGCCTCTACGACAAAAATACATTAAGCCAAAAAGAAAGCTATGGAAATTCTCTATAAAAAAGATACAGGGTCTTTTTTTCCTATACGCAATAGTTTTCTTGAAAATCTTGCATTGAATTTGAACTTATGGGATATTATGAATAATTTAAGTACTCTATTCCACACCACCCTTGAGGTTGAGTACTAGGCGCGTTTTTTTTATGTGGTTTCCCCGGTAGGTCTAATCCACGACTGTCATACTTATTTTATTTCTGACGAGTTTTCAATCGGTTCAGCATTCAAGCAAGAATGGCAGTTGCCGCAAACTGGTGAGCAATTAAGTCCCTCCGACAGCCACACAATGGTCCACAACCTTTCGTACAGTTGCAGAAAATCATCTTCAGAAGGCAATCAGGCGCAGGAAGTTGAGATGTTTTTGGCCACAATATGGTATCTTTCTGCATCCATCCCCTCTCTTTAGGATTCAATACATTACCCAACCATTTCGGTACTTGAAAATAAACACGAAATAGATGCTGTTGAGCTGGGTGGTAATGAATTTTCACTGGTTTGCTTTTGCTCACAGCTTTAATAAAGCAAGAATAGCGATAGTTATCGATGGAAGCTGGAGCGTTATAGATTGCGAGGAAAAATTTTATCCCATTCGAAGTATCAGGAGAAGTATCAGTCTTGCTGAAAACTTCAGCTACAAGTTTCAAGTCCTGCCGTTTTTCCATCACTTTCAAAGCTGCAGTCTTGCCTTTATTAAACAGAGCAGATGTAGTGTCACACCCAGAGAATGCGTGCAGAAACAATGTGATCTCGAATATCTTTATGGTGACCAAAGCTTCGTGACGAATAAATTTTTCGTTGGACCTTCCCTCTGCCTGGTTTGAGGAGAAAAATTTCTTTATTAATAGGTGTACGAGCAGTTAAAATTATAAGAAGATCCACAACTTCCCCAACCACAACCGTAGTATTTTTACATTATTCCTCAAACGCTGTTTCGACTATCAAAATGTCATAGTGCTATTTTTTCAGGAAGCTTTTCTTATATTTCATCTTATATCCTAAATAATTTACCTACTGAATTCTACAATATCTCTGTTGCTTCACTGAAGTCCAAACTAAAGCATGCTATACGTGATAATAGTTTAAATAATATTGATTTTACAAAATTTTAAGTAATATTTTATATATATATTTTTTTTAAAACAAGTTTCTATGTATTTGCTGTATTTTATTTTATTATTCCTTGTCGTATTTTATTGTACTATTGACTATATTTTTTAGGGTTAGGTTAAAATTATTTAAATGTGCCTAGTCCTTTTGTGGGTGAGTTTTTATTTTTTATTTTGTATACACATGCACAATAAATGCTTTATTATTATTATTATTATTATTATTATTACTAAGTTTTCGTTTCGTGTGACATTTCGTGAACAGGAGCTTATGCACTAACGCCATCTGTCGGTGCATAAGTGAACGTAGCGCGCGGGCATCTTGATTTAACCTTCACACGTAATTTAAAAGTCAACCTATTTTGTTATATTTCATACTTTTCGTATCATCGACCTGTGCTTAATAAACTCAGTTTGAAACATTAATTTTTATTGTTCTTCCAAATGTCCGTATCCACGTAAAACTTACGGCTGTATCAAGGATACAGCCAACCAGGATTTTCTTTTATGTTTTAACCCTCCGTGCAATAAAAACTACCACAAATAAATTTTTTGATTTTAGGTATGACTTACTGGAATTTTTCAAGAAAACTATTGCGTATACGAAAAAAAGACCCTCTACTTTTTTTATAGAGAATTTTCATAGCTTTCTTTTTGGCCTGATGTATTTTTGTCGTAGAGGCAATGAAAACTGAGATATCTCAAAAAATTCGTTTCCGAGCACGATTTTAGCCCTTTACAGCGTTGCCAAATTTTATCCTTACACTCCCACTTCCGGGACTTTTGAGACCTTATTAAGGACACCAGTACCTACCTAGAAAACCAACATTTGCTTTTGTATGAATTGGTCTGAAGATGCGGCTCATTTTTCACTAAATGCAGTGGACTATCAGCACCAAACGAGTTCTCATGATAAAATTACCAAATGTACGAGATTTCATCCCTCTAGTAGTAGTAGTTTTTAAAATAATTAAGAAATACCATATTCTTATACCATCTTCGGAGGGGCGTAGCTTCGTTAGGAAGCATTTCCGGACTCCCGTTCATATGAACTTTTCTTCATATTTTTGGGTGTAGAACTTACACTCGAACGGTATTTCCGGACACCATGTATTTTATTCAAGTCTTTTGATCTGTTGATATTTACCTATCAGATATGTGCAAGAATCTACTTTTAAGTTGATTACTACTACCAAAATGGTAATTCAATCAATTTATTTGCAAAATACCTATCTATTTGTGGTTGTCGTTTTAGAAATTTTACATTGTTTATAAATATTTCGGCAATATATATAAATACATTTATTTATATAAGATGAAAATATAGGAATCAAGGTTGATTATTGGATTATGCACTACTAAAACATCGTGTTAATAAAGTACGAAGAAAAATAATGAGGTGCGACGACGAGGAGTAGTGTGGTACAGGAAAAATATATTATTTACTATATAAAATCGATAATCGTATATATTATTATATTCTAAAATCAGGAAATTGTTTTTTAGAATGTAATAGGTTCAATTTAAGATTCGAGATCTGAACAATTGAGAGTCCTCCAATTGATGGATCTATAAGCGAACATAAAGAAAACCGAAAATATGTTTTACCATTATTTATCTTCCTTCTTTCTATATTATTTGATACCATTCAACTTAACAGGTTAGGAATATAACTCAATAATTATACATTACAAAGACGGTACTTATAATAATTGATACATTATTACAAGTAATGCCTATACAGGGCGTTTGGTAAGGCGATGCCGACCCTGAACAGGAAGGTACAGGAGTGCAGGGGATCATTTGTCATATACAGGGTGTCCGTTGTATACGTACAAATATTTTGCATAATAATATATTGACCTAAAAGAAGCAAAAAGTCTTATAAAATTTTTGCTTTACTAGTTTTGCTTAAATTAATTATTTTATAAAAAATCGTTATTTTCAAGCCAGGTAGTATTCGGGTGTAATATATAAAATATTCTGTTGGTCAGTATTTCAGTACAGTTAAATGTCATCTTGCGACCTGCATCTCCTTTTTTATTATGTTTATTGTATTGATAAAAAAATATACATACAGGTCCAATAGAAAAAATATCTGCTTTAGTTTTGAGTAATCAATAACTTGTATTAGTATTATGTATAAAGCAAATTTACCGTCATTTGCTAGTAAGTTCAAAATTTACAGTTAGAACGATTTTTGAAAGAATATTCGAAAACTGATAACATAGTTTTTGATAATCACCCAATGTGTTATAATTAATGGAAAATGAAATGTTCTTTGCATCTCGTATCCTCGTTAGTTGTCTGATGAATGGTTTTATTTAGAATTCGATCTCTAATGGTAATTCTAACATTGACTTCACTCCGTTTTCTGCTTCGTGACTTTTTTGTGATGCTTCTCTTAGTTAATATAAGAGACTCCGCTTCATTAATAAGTACAGGCAGTATACATTGATCAAATATTCTTCTTTTTGAGTATGTTGGGAAGTCAGACTTAAAGATATATGTAGGTACTGGGCAGCATTCGATACCCTTCCTTTTTATTTTAGATTGTATAGGAAAGTTGTTCATAGACGACGGAAAACTTTTCCTACCACCAAAAACAGACTGGCAGAAAACCTACATTTGAAGCAAGAATATTCCCGTTGAAGAAAAGAGATATCTACTTAGACAGAGAAAACTGTAGCAGCAGAACTGATAATATTAAAGCGATTAAAGTTTTCGATGTTGAATAAATATTTCATTAGAATTTTAGGTATGTCTCTTAAAATTGAACGAAGAAAATCGTTCAACTTTTTACTGTACTGGTAAAGTTGCCTACATGCATAATAAGTCTGTAGTCAATTATGTAGTCTTTGCAGTGAAAATTATAATAAAATAAATAACACGTATATTGTTGACAATAAGAAAATTGCACTAATGCAAAAATGTCGTGATTGGTTGAAATTTTCAAGAGACCATAGCAACACATTGTTAAATAGTCAAATTTGCTAAATGAGATATATATTATTATACAAGCTAAAAACCGATTTACTGAATTTTTTATATAATTGTTACATATTCTATAGGATACTCTTCTCAGTTTTCTTGTAGATAATGTTAGTTTTTGGACATTCTAAATTTTCTGATATCAAATTTGTTGTGAAACAAATAAAAGTTGAAAAAAATCCAACCTGCCTGGGATTCGAACACACGACCTTTGGATTGCAAGGCAAGCAAGCAAAGCAAAACAGATTTATGTCAAATTAAGCATATACAAATATTCGCCTCCCCGAGACTCGACCCAGAGCCAGGCAGACAAGTACGGCGCGGCGCGTAGCGCCTTGGTGAATATAGGGCTAGGTAGGTAGGGATAGATCCGGTTTGGCTAGAACAGTAATTGGATTGTTTAGAAATTTTATTTAAAACTAACAATAACTTTTGACATAATACACAAAGATACTTATAACTAATTAATATATAATACTGAAACTTGCATTCTTGCGCGCGTACAAGCACTAAAAAGTTTTGATTACTGGCACGGAAAAAAAACTCAATGAAAAAGCCCGTTTGAAGCAATTCCACCATGGGGGTCTTCCTGCTAGGGAAATGTAGTGAAGTGAAAGTAAGAGTTTAAAGAAGTTGGGATTTTTATAATTTATTGGTCTAAAAGGAATTTAGAGACAAAAAAGGACAAAAAAACAAAAAGATAAAAAAGAACAAATAGAATATATACAGAAAGAATAGAGGGGATTGGCGATTATAAAGTTAAGATAAAGATCAAAAGTAGTGAAATAAGTGTTTATTGTATAGGAAAGTATGGCTAGGGAAAAGGTTGCAAGAACATAGGCAACGCCTGGTATGGTAGGGGGTGTCTTATTTCGAAAAGTATTGGATTATGGTGTCTGAATCGGGTTATATTGTAGATTACCGGGCTATCGCCCAGTTTGAATTCGTAAAATTTTTGAGAAATTTCTTGGACGTAGTCCGCTAATGGAGTTATGTCGTGACAGTGCTTATAAATCTCTAATGGAGCTGTATCTCTCCGAACCACAGATGAAGCATATATATTTATGTTTGAGAACTCAAAGTTTTCGCATCTTCGGTCGTGACCGAGATGCTGCACCACGTATGTGATGGCCGGCCTTATCATCATTGTGTACAACAATTTTTTATTTTGTCTCCAGGAGCGGGTACAGACTCCTAGACATGGAGTAGACCCTCCGTATGGTTTCATTGATGTGGGTGTTCAACGTCAATCTTTTGTCCACGTTAACCCCCAGATACTTCACGCACAGTTTGATTGGAATTTGCTGTATCCTGATCGAAATAATTCTTTTTTATTTTAAATGATTAATAACTTTCTTATTTACTGATTAATTTTTTTCCAAAACAATAGGGTTCTTCCTCTAGCCAACACTAACTTACTGTCCAAATTTCAATACAAAGTTTCAAGAAATTCTATCGGTGTTTGAAAACCCCTCGTAGGTGTGAGATGTCCTTTATTGAAATATGCCTAGACGCTGTTGATGTCTGCATATTTAGATGTGAAAAACCTTGCACGTAGAGCAACTTTTAAAACAGTAGTCTGTTGGGATCAGACTATAATATTACATGTGTAAGAGAGAAATAAAAGCATATGTTTCTGATGAAATATATAAATATAATATGAAAAGGTTAAAGGCTGACTCTCGACGGTCCCATTTAAACTATTGCAACTACTAACCCAATCAATGAATTATTTTCTCAGTGAAACGGTCTCTTGAGCAATCGCTTCAATTATTTAGAGATTGTAAAGAAACATCCTATAAATAAAAGTTGTTTTAGGTGGTAATAGCAGAACTTTAAATGGGTAAAGAAAATATAGCTCTAATCTGGAAAAGTCTAGTAAATGTATACTCTTCCTAGCTTTCTAACTAGCCAAAGAAGCTGTTCTATTAGATATATTAGAACAATCGATTGAGGTGTTACCTACGTGAGATATTTATGGAATACGGATATTTAGAAAAACTAGCCAATTATCGCATAGCTTTATATCACGGCATAATATAAAGTAGAAAAGTCGTTGAGATATTTGTTTTCTATTCACCACGTCATACCATTTTAGAGACTGCAGTTTTGTAAGAAAACATTGTTATATTGTTGTATCGATTTAGTTCTTAGACTATATTTTTTATGAATTTTCGAATGAAATGTTACTTATAAAAATATTTAAAAGTACTTTCCTATATTATGTAGAATAGAAAAATAAGTATTGGATGTTTCTATGAAATAAGTATTGGATAAGTTGTGAGCAAGCCTCGGGAGATTTATCTCTGTGCCAGAGACGGCTATCATATAGACATAATATTATACCGCAAACACCTACTGAAACATTCAGAAATAAGACGAAATGGTGAAATATTCATCATTACAAGCTACAATGTATTTCTGGTGATAAATTTAACCTAAAAACGGTAATGATTCTTACAAAATCTTGTAATGCATATCTAGCAAATAAAAAAACAATTTTGAATCACACACACCTCCCTGCTCTCTTTAGTATGTGTGGCGTGTTTATTATGTTTATTTTCAAAATAGTTAAATATGAAAACCCAATAAGCTGCTGGCAACATATAAAATAAACCATTTTTATATAATGTTAAATCATATATAACAAACAAAGTTAAGGATTAATGGCATAAAACTGCCATGTACCGTGTGCATCACAAATGTGCACAACGTGGTAAAGTGAATTTTATTTCATTTCAGAATGTTGAAACCGCTGCCTAAAGAATCACTACTTCCATATCCTGATGTTCTGTTCAAGTCTGTCACAACGAAGAAAACTTTGATATTATATTTGCACTCTACTATGTGGAAATAATTGTTTATAGAACTTTAATAATATAATATTTGAAATCACCTACCCCACAAACTCAACTCAAACGATATGCCACATTAGTAGTGGGGTGGAAGGAGGGTGGTAATGGGAGTTGATGAAGTAACAAATTTTCTTGTTTCTTGTACACACACTAAATCACAATTTTATGTTTTTCACCCCTTTTAATAATGAGGTGGGAGTGGTAATGGGGTGGCTAATGCCAACAAATTTTTTGAGACCCTACCTTCTCTTATATTTACTAAATATCAATTTCACGGACTCTTTCTCGCTTGATTTACGTATTCACCTATATTTATCCTGGAGAACCGCGACCGCCTAGTAAAGTCACATTGTTTTGAGCCTTTCGACTTTCGGAACTCCAAGAGATATCGTTTCCACTTTCGACTAGAAAGGATACGGCCTTACAGGTTTTCAGGCATAATATTTGATACAACCTAATGTAGCTGATCATCTCTCTCATTTCTTGAGTCTTAAATCTATCAATAGTGTCCTGCCAGCAAAAAATAATGAAATATTTTTTACTAGACAACTCGGTATAAATAATTTACGTGAATATAGAATTAAACTGAATAGCATAAATTGGTCATACCTATTTACCTATACACTCTTAATATTAACGAGAGTTTCCAGTCATTTTTGGAATGTTTGATATGGGTTTTTAATCTAACTTTTCCTATTAAAAAAGTAAATAAAATAAAACGTAATTATAACTACTGGCTAACTCAAGACATTATTAAAGAAGGTGATACACTAAATTAATTGTACTGGTTAATGACGAACTCTGGCATTCCTGAAATTAAAGCATTATACAAACTAGGAAAAAACAACATAAACTGAACATCAAACTGGCAAAAAGAAATTTTTATAATATAAAAATAAATCAAGCCCACAACAGGACCAAAGAGACCTGGAAAATTATTAATTTTAAATTACGCAAAACAACTAATAGAGATAATAAAATAATGCTTAGATGCGATGGTGATTTGGTAACTAATCCAGATGAAATTTCCAACATATTTGCCAACTATTTTTCTTGTAGCGCGGAACATAATATTCTCAATCACTTTGGTCAAAATTTGGCACCCCCTTGCACAACTCTTTCTAATAATAATCTTGTAGCATTTATCTCAGCACCTATCACAGAGCAGGATATTTTAGAAACTCTAAGTCAAATGAAAAATAAAAAATCATGTGGGATAGATGGGCTATCTCTCTCAACTATCTCAAATATTCTAGATATTATAATGAAACCACTGGTATATTTGTTTAATCAATCAATATATCAAGGATGTTTTCCAAATATATTTAAAATTGCGCCAGTTATCCCTCTATATAAAAAAGGCGATGTTGAAAATGTCGATAACTACAGGCAAATATCTTTGCTTAATACGCTAGCTAAATTATTAGAAAAATTATTATCTAACCGCCTCTCGACTTATTTAGAAAATAATAATATACTTTCTAGTTTTCAACACGGATTTAGAACCAACAAGTCAATAGAGACAGCAGCTTGCGATTTATTAAATTACGTTTATCAACAAGTAGACAATGGTAGATGTGTTGCTTCTCTATTTTCTGACTTGTCTAAGGCATTTGATTCAGTAAGCTCTGAATTTCTAATAAAAAAATTAGTTAGTATTAATTTGCCTAACAACATAATCAACTGGATTAAATCATATCTGGAAGAGCGAACCATGGTCACTAAAGTTAATGGCACCACATCTGCACCACATAACGTTAAGCTTGGGGTTCCACAGGGTTCGGTGCTAGGACCACTGTTGTTTCTGATATTTATAAATGATCTGCCAGAACATATCACTAGTGGGATCCTCACAATGTACGCGGATGATACTACAATTACTGTATCCGCAAAATCCCCTCAGGCACTTGAATCAGCAATAAAATGTGCAATTTGTGAATTTGAAACGAAACAGACTAATCATGAACAGCAAGAAAACTAAATGCATAAATTTTTTTATTCGAAGGGATATTACGAGTGATATTCAACTGGTAAATGGTATTGAATTTTCGGATTCAGTAGTGTTTCTAGGTACTCACCTGAATAATAGACTTACCTGGGATGATCAGATTGACAATGTTAGTAAAAAACTAAATAAGGCCTACTACGCCATTTTACAAATGAAAGACACCTTGGATATCTCGGGTCTTTTAAATATATACTATGCAATGGCATATTCACACATTTCCTTGAATATTATTAGCTGGGGTCGTGGTAAAGACTTCAGTACAATTTTTATTGCTCAAAAGAAAATTCTAAGATTAATATTTAATATGAAAACTAATGAATGTTGACGACAAGTGTTTAAGGATAAAGACATCTTAACTGCACCTGCTATTTATATATATAAATGTTTAACCTTCGTGTAAAAAATCTTCATTTATTTGAAGCTAATTCCGCTGTCCATGATCATAGTACAAGACATGGCAATCTTTTACGTCTCCCCCCACACAATACCACTACATTTAAACGATCACCAATCTATAACTGTATAACATTTTATAATAAACTACCAGCCCATGTAAAGAACATATCAAATTATATGATTATAAAAAGGAAGTTAGAACTTTACTTTCTAATGAATGCTACTATAGCGCTGGCGAATTCTTAAGTGGTACTTTTTAAATATAAATGTATCTAATATGTATATTAACTGGATATTTGCAAGAAATATTTTCTGTGGTCGCCGTAGGTCGGGCGAAAATTATTCCAGGACGGGCCATGCCCGTCCTGGCCCACCCCTAGCTACAGGCCTGCTATCGCAACGACGAATCATCAGTAGAGTAAAATTAACCTGTCTCACGACGGTCTAAACCAGTCTAAACCCAATTTACCGTCCAACCCTTCAACGGAATAAGATTAAAATATAATCTAGTTTCAGATCTCGTTAACTTAAAATCTCGACGTTTCATTCTAAAAATATTTGAAGAATAAAAATTTTCAAAAATTTTTTGGCGTTACTGTACTTCCACTGAATGTTGAAGTAATACGTAACCTACTTTTATCGAAAATCTACTATATTGGTGAAACGTACTGACCTAGAAGACTCGATTCTTTAACAATTGCTGTGTTGAAGGCATTCGACCCTGACCGAGTGTCAACATTAAGGTGTCTACAGATGATACAACTTGCTGGAGCCAACATTGTCGGCATCCTTTGAACTCATTCGTAAAAATTAGCCGGTCTGCTGGAATTCCAGAAGTCTTCAAAACGTCCGACAAGGTTGGCTTCACCAAGTTGGATCGTCCATAGAGTGTACATCGGTACTTTTATAAGTTTTTTACTAATGCGATTTTTCTATCTCCTTTAATTAGGCGACGCCGCCGAATTTGGGAAACATTGCTTTGACAGAATCCCTTTTACTATACCTACACTGTGGCAATTCTGGACATTTACGTCAACATTTAATAAAGAGAAAGTGTAGACTATGCGAGATCGCAGTTACGCAGTTTCGCAATTACCCAGTACAAATCTAGCCATAAGTGTGCATGTATCTAAGAACCTAGCATGAAATTATACAGAATTGACGGTATACAAAAATGTCTCGTGCTTATATATAATATAAATAATATACTTTTATATTTGATATAGGTCGTGAAAAATTACATATGTGTGTGTTACTTTTAATAATGTAGCATTTGAGTTACATTAAACTATATGTGACAAGAAACCCACTCTCACAAACAATTAGTTTATTTAATAAATTTACCCAAGTTTGGGAGGCGATGGAGAAATGGTTAGGAATAAAAGTAAATGGACATGTACCTGTTGCCGGTGCCAGTCTTATTTCTTTCAGCTCTGCGGATCACTAGTAGGTTAGAGATGATTTTCACATGGAGGAGAATAGTCTAAACGATTAATCAAAGGACGGATTCACACACACAATTGTTTTATTATTAAGGTGCACTGTTTACAGGATGAAAACGTTATTAGTTCTGTCACGGAAGAAGAAACAATCAGAATATAAAGTCGGCAAAAATCCAAAGATCTTTAACTACTAGATGGTTTAACCCATAAGGAATTCCTATATGACAAAGCTGCAAACATCTCAACGGAGAAAGCAATATTAACACGCCTCAAAAAGCGAGATAGCAACGTTGAAATTGTCGGACTTTACCATTGCTAGGTCGGATCAGTTCGAGTTTGTTAAACAAGATTTTTAGCTCTTACAGCGCAAACGCAATCAAATATCAATCGGCACTAATAACTAACTGGAGCAACCAGCGGTGTTGCCAAACTGCCCCCATTTTCTCTACATTCTCCGATCGCACAACGTTATTGCATTTGACCACTTCAAAATTCCCCTCTTTAAACGACTTTTGTCTCTGATCGTTGACAACGTCGCGAAAGTTTGCGACTAGAAGCAATTAGAAGTGAGGCATGCGCATAAACAACACCCGTATTTGGAGTTGGGTCCAGAGTGGGAGAAGAACGGGAGAGATAATGGGCGGTTCTTTGCTTGAAAAAGTCAGGATATGTTGTACGCAGAATTGAGATAGGGTTGAGCGATCTAGGAGTTAAAACATCTTTGCAAAAATCCTTTGATGTCGTTGTTGTAAATTTCCGCCATACTTTTGTTGGGAGAGTTCGGGACAGTACTTAATATTTTTTACCCCTTATAGGAACGGCCCGGTAGAGAGTCAGAAAACCTGTGAAACATTAGATGAAGACAAATAATATTTGTTTCAGATTTTCAATATTTCTTAACTAGTTAGGCGGCATCATGATACAAACTGTACCACGAGGCGAGATCACGCCATTTGTCGCAGACGATCCAGTTACAGGAGAAATCCGTGATCCGGGCCTGGCACAATTTTGTACAATTCCGTCCGAGATTGACAGTGCGCGATGTAGATGCGCGAACTTTTCCCGCCAATGAAAGATTGTATTCTGATTGTTTCTTCTTCTGTGGTTCTGTCTTCTGATCTCTTGGAGAGGGACGTAGTACGTCGTCATCAAGATTTGTAGACTATGAGGTTCCTTAATATACAGCTTTTAGGCGAAGAAATCAGTGCGAGGGTGAAAAGTCAGACTATCTTTGTTCCACGAACGCGCGGTAGCGGCGCAGTTATCTCAATCTAGAAGAACCGTCCGTACTGGCCTGAAATATGATCTGACGTTACTATGATCTGTAGTGTTACATTCTACAACTTATCCTCATTACCAGTATGCAGAACAGTGACTCTAAAATGCGAGGATAATTACCACCGACCTCAAAAGCGGGTCATTGCGAGCCCATTCCAGTTACGAGTTCTTTGCTTAATTAACATTACACAAATTCTTACAATATTTTGAATAAGGCCCTGCATCTGGTGTGATTTCACACCAGCTGTTCATTGGCTAATGCCATTTTTTGGTGGGGATTGTGAGTTATTAGGCCACCTTAAAGTATACCAACCTTGCGTAGTCATACCATTTTTAGAGTCGGTGCGGTACAAAGCGCGGGAAATAGGAAAGTTGGTAGGGCCAGTGGCGGAGGGTTAAGGGAAAAAAAATAAGGACGAAACAACTTTATGGTAGTGAAAAATATATGTGTGAGTGTGTAAGCTCAATGTTACATCACCCAATACCTCCTCTTCGAGTGAGTGTTTATGAAAAACTAACCATATTACCTTTGGATATAACGGAATTCTCTAAAAACAGTACGAAGTAAGATATATTGTGACATACTTGCATACAAATCTTTCCGCGCTGACCTAGAGCCAACTTTGATTTTGACGTCACAGAGATAAATCTCCCTAGCGTTGCGTTGGTTATGAGCAAAATTCTATTTGAGATGCCCAACAAATGCATAATATTAAAATAGTAAAAATACTACATATTATTATCTCAAATAATATAATACTTTAAGACAGCTTTAACTTATTTCTTACAATCTGAAATATTTTGGTCGTTAACATGTAATATTCTAATGTAGATTATGTTATACAGGATGTTTCGAAAATAACTGCTGTATATATTATAATGAGAGATCAGGTACATCGAGCTGATTCCTGACATATAGAGGATTTCCTAATTTTTGTAAAATTTTTGACACGTCATATCTTTTCCAGTTTTATCCAATTACTTAAGATTTGGCACACATATTTGTAAAGGCCAGGTCTACCCGAGACAATATTATGTTTTTAAAGAATACAGAACAGAGCTAAACTGAGAAAAACTGTTTTTGGTTAATGACGTCAATATAGTTAGTCTGTAGAAAAAAATTTAGGGTACCTTACATAATCGTGTTATTTTTTTTACTACAAGTTCATTAATTTAGTAACATGTATTCTTGGCCTAGTCAATGAAGGTTTTTACGCTCAAGAACATAACCGATTTTAATGATTTTTTTTAAATGTTTGTTATTATATATTCAGTTATTCAAAATCAAAAACATTCCAGCTGGGGAGGTCAAGTATTTATATTGTTTAAGGAAGAAAAAAAAAATAACCATTTTTATTCTATGGAATTTTAAGTAGAATTGAGTGTATTTTAAAATTCGTTTTAGAAAATAATTTCTGAATAAAAAATGTTCAAAATTTCCATCGAAAAATGTTAATTATTTCATTATTTGGACGCAAAAATATAATATACAAATATATAGGCATATATACATTTTCGACTTAAAAAATCAATATTTTCATGAGGATACATAAACACGCACAATAGATAGAAATCGACCTTATGTAGTGTAAGTAGAGGAATTCAAGGTTAAACTCCAGATGCTTCACCAATTCTCCTCCGTTACAATGTTTTTTTGACCAATAGTAAAAATAAAAACAGATTAATCTCCATTACAAGAAGCTAGTTAAAAATAATTTTGAGAATAGTCAAGCAGAAAGTTATGTTGACCGGTTGATGTATAATCAGCTCTGGATTGTGCAATTAAAGTGCGCAATGTGAACTCTTTTCGTCATGTAGTGGATCTGGCAGAAGACATTTGGGTTCTAGTCTTATTAATGCCTCAATTACAGCCCCACAAAAAAAAAGTTCAGACCAGCGAAACAGACCCATGTAGCCCTATGTATTTTCGGTCGCTGAATCCGAATCCGAGGTAAAAAAAATTCGTACACCCCCAAAATCTTTAGCTAGAGCCAAAAAACACCCCTGGACTGGGTAAAAAGAATATTAAGCTACGAGAATAGTTGTTACATCCTAATCGATCGAATTATACAAATTAACGTTAAACAGCAGCGTAAATACAATAGATATGAAACACACCCCCAGCGAGGGGCGAAAACTAGCCCCCATTTATAAAAATCGATCCAAAACAGTAATTACTGCTGAAAAAGCTCAAAATGTCTAAGTTTTGTTAAAGTGATAAAAAACTGCATCAGGTCCGACGTAATCTTCATAAACTACCCCTATAGGGTTAAGAACAACCACCTTTAAGTTTAAAGGACACAAAACAAGAGAAAACGTAAAATCCAACAGGATTTCTATTTTGCGTAGTACCCTAAAATAGAACTAGAAAGTTACGTACCATCAACGTCCTACAGTGACAACCCTCAGATGGTGTGAAAACTACCCCCTATGTAAGATTTATCCATATAAAGTTACAGTGACTTCTATAAAAATTCGAAACACCTGCGTTGTGCGGAAGTGAGACTATGTTCGACGCTGTGCTTGAAAACCACCCCCACGGGATTGCGAGATGCCATCCCTATATCCGTAGGATGCTTGAAAAACAGAGAGAAACTAACCGGATTTACATTTTTATGGATGCTATGATTAGCAAAAATCGTGATGCACACATCCAGCGCCCTACGGATATAGCATCTCGCAACCTCGTGGAGGTGGTTTTCAAGCACAGCGTCGAACATAGTCTAGTTTCTTCTCACTTCCACACAACGCAGGTGTTTTGAATTTTTCTAGAAGTCACTGTAACTTTTTATAGATAAATCTTACATAAGGGATAGTTTTCACACCATCTGAGGTTTGACATTGTAGGACGTTGATGGTACATAAGTTTCTAGTTCTATTTTAGAGTACTACGCAAAATAGAAATACCGTTGGATTTTACGTTTTCTCTTGTTTTGTGTCCTTTAAACTTAGTGGTGGTTGTTCTCAACCCTATAGGGGCAGTTTATGAAGATTACGTTGGATCTGATGCAGTTTCTTATCACTTTAACAAAACTTAGACATTTCGAGCTTTTTCAGCAGACATTACTGTTTTGGATCGATTTTTTTATAAATGAGGGCTAGTTTTCGCCCCTCACTGGTGGTGTGTTTCATATCTATTGTATGTACGCTGTTGTTTAACTTTAATTTGTATAATTCGATCGATTAGGATGTAACAACTATTCTCATAGCTTAATATTTCTTTTACCCCAGTCCAGGAGTGTTTTTTGGCTCTAGCTAAAGATTTTGGGGGTGTACGAATTTTTTTGACCTCGGATTCGGATTCAGCGACCGAAAATACATGGGGATACATAGGTCTGGTTCGTTGGTCTGGACTTTTTTTTTTGTGGAGCTGTGTTATCAGATGACAAGGAAATGTATTTTTTAAAACCATCAAAAAATTATGTGTTACAGAGGGTTTATTCGACCAAGTTTAAGTAAAAAAATTTTCCAAACGCGAAAAAAGAAAATCCTTGGTTTATTCACGCTTTCACAGGATATGATACTACGTCTGCTTTTTATAGAAAGTGTAAAAGTAAGTTTGTGAAAATTTCTAACGATGACAAAAAGATACATGAAACAGAAGCAGCTTTTATGACAACTTTTTAATGCTGATATGAAATGTATTCTTGCACTCTACGGCGCAAAGACAGCTAGTAGATTTAAATGAATTAATATTCAAACGATCCATACACTTTAGTCTTTAAAAATAAATATGCACTACTTTGCTCGCTATCACTAACAGAAAACACGGCCAAATAACATCTTAAATGAATGTATTGCAGGTTCAATAGTGGAAAAGTAATTCGTCAATATCCCCCTAGCAATTAGTCCATGCAAATTAGACATTTTAGAAGAAATAATTTATAAAGTAATAATATTTGAGATGCGTACTCTAGATGGGGTTAGAAATATCTATTTCTAATACCCCCCCATTCAGGGGTGAAACGTTCCTTTCTTTGCAAAAAAACCACTGGTTTTCCACTTTTATCTCCCGTTCGTCGGAAGAGAAAAAATTATAGGAAATAAAAAAATAGTCGTTAAATTCTGCATAAAAAATGTCCTATTAACCTTGTAACTTATCCTCACCTATTTCGTGCTAACAGCCTCCGAACAGTGGGGTAGTTTGGAGCGCACAGGTAAAATTCGATACTATTCGAAGTTTCACAGCGAATAATTTAAAACCGGTTACTTTAACGAGAAAAATGCTCAGGAATGATTTTTACAAGACAAAGGTGAAAAACCAGCTCCCCGTCAGGGGTGGTTTTTTGCAAAAAAAAAGGGACGTTCCACCCCCAAATGGGGGGGGAACTTTTCGAGTATCTAACCCCATCTAGAGAACGCATCTCAAATATTATTACTTTATAAATTATTTCTTCTATTCACTGTTTTTTAATCTAATTTGCGTGTACTAAATGGGGATGGAAGAAAGATAATTTTTTATTGCCAATTAGCATGACGCAGCACCCGACAAAATTTTGAAAATCGTTTCCTGCTCTTGCAAAACTGGATGCGGTCCAGCATGTGGGTGTAGAAAGAGTGGTCTTTATTACTCACTTGCATGTATTGTTTGCAGTGGAAACAACTACAACAGCCACTCACTGATAGACGACAATCAAGACTCTCAAGTCAAAAATTTCAATGAAAATTGAAAAGAAAAATGTCTGTTTTGAACCATTTTTAAAGTATATTTGTACATAAAAAAATGTCTATGACTAATAAAGAAATTATTTTTTGTATTATTATGGTCAAATCCAGTGAAAATTTATTTATTCCATACACATTTATTTCAGAGTGTAGTAATCTCTGGCCCCAAAATTCTCTAGATTTTTTTTTTGTAAAAGGCTTCATCAATAAGGACCCATTTTTCTAAATATTTCGAAGAAATTATCAATAAAATCTTAATTCTGATATGAAATTCTTAATCAGAGACCTCAAAAAATCACTAGAACTAATTCTCTCTGTAAAAGTATTTCATAATTTCACTAAACATTTTTGGAAAATTTTTCTATAACTCAGCTATCCAAGAAACACGTCTGACGACATTTATATCAATAATTTCTATAAATATACAAGTACTATAAAGAAACCTGCATAATTCAGAAAAATGTTCGAAAAATTCGGAGAAAATTACAAGAAAATCCTTTTGTTGACAATTTATTCATTCGTATTACGTGACACCGAAAACCCCCCAGGACAGCATATAAAAACCCTAAATTTCACAAAATTAAAAAAAAAAATTAAATTTCAGTTTCAAAAAATTATCTTCCCATCACTCATGTTTACTCCGGTCAAAATAGACATTCACCCTTGCATAAATTCCCAAGAAGCCGAAAATTTACATGAACGTTAGGGATACCATTATAATGAAGTTGTGAAAAGTCCGTATTGATCTCTTGTGTGCAAAAAATTTTATGCGAGGTCAAAGTTCGCAAAAATGGGTTTTTTGGATTCTTTAGCGAAACGGTTAGTTTTATGATAAAAATAACTTAGACAAAAATTGTAGATCTTTCAATTCTCTACAAAAATGGTCCTTGCACTTTTTTTCCTAAAATTTACCTTTTTTGAGAAAAAGCCATTCTAAAGTTATATTCTCCATAATATGCATGACTACGCTGCCTATGTACATTATGGACGTATAATATAAGTAAAACTGTTAGTCTGCGTGACTAATACATTGATATTGAATGATAATTCTAAGAATATGAGATGAAAAGAAACCCAGTCCCTAATTTTATGTGACCACGTGGCCTTGAGCAACATCTGTCTGCTGTTCAATTGTGGAACGTGGCAGTGTCCGTCTACCTGTTCTTTTTTCTAAGGTCCCAACGAAATACCGTTAGTCTTAAACGTTCCCTCGTAGTGAACACACGTGGTTATTGCAAATATTCTTAACTAAAGTTTGTGCTGTATTCAGTTTTTA
Source organism: Rutpela maculata (assembly GCA_936432065.2). Taxonomy (NCBI): domain Eukaryota; kingdom Metazoa; phylum Arthropoda; class Insecta; order Coleoptera; family Cerambycidae; genus Rutpela; species Rutpela maculata. The sequence continues at coordinate 27,354,651 of OW386291.2, forward strand.
AAAAATGTCGCAAATTTGCTTCGTTTGTAATCAACCTCTGCATGCAAGTGAATTTGTTACTGAAAAGTAAAAATTCATGTGCAGTGTCGTAAAAACTACACTCAGAAAAGTACTATTCCTGCAGTAAAGAGACAACATTTATTTTTTAAAACCAGGCAAGGCTCAACAACCATCGGAATTATTTTCAAATATGAGTTTATCGGCTTATCCTAAATGTAAAAATCATATTCTATTTTTACATGCTATGACTAGCTGTGATACAACATCAGCAATGTTCCGGAGGGGTAGTTTTCAAATTGTTTGAAAAACAAGATTTAATTACATGTGCAAAAGCTTTTAAAGATATGAACTCTGCTCCAGAAATACTAGTCTGTATATGGAGCTCCAAAAAAAATTACTTCCATAGATAAGTTACGTTACGTATCTTTTGAAAAAGATACAGGTAATAAAAAAAGGGTTCAATTAGCTTGTCTTCCTCCAACCTCGGCTTCTGCTCATCAACATTTTAATAGAGTATATTACCAGGTTCGAGTGTGGCTTGGTAATCAACTGGACCCAGAAAAATGGGGTTGGAAGCTAATTAATAATGTATTGGAACCAATCCACACTTTACTTCCACCGGCACCAGAAAAGCTCCTTAATACTATTTTTTGCAACTGCAAAAAGGGGTGTAATTCGAAATGCGGCTGCAAAAAAGTAGACTTACTTTGTTCACCAGCATGCACCAGCTGTCAAGGCCAGTCGTGTTCAAATACTGAATCTCCAACCTAATATTATATTAAACTTCAATAAAAAGACCGTGGAGTAGGCCTACCGGAGAAACCACATTAAAAAAGGCGCGCCAAGTACACTACCCGATAGGTGGCGTGGAAACGTGTGCCTATTATGGAGAATATAACTTTAGAATGGCTTTTTCTCAAAAAAAAAGGTGAATTTTAGGAAAAAAAGTGTAAGGACCATTTTTGTAGAGAATTGAAAGATCTATAATTTTTGTCTAAGCTATTTTTATCATAAAACTAACCGTTTCGCTAAAAAATCCAAAAAAAAAACCATTTTTGCGAACTTTGACCTCGTATAAAATTTTTTGCACACACGAGATCAATGGGGACTTTTCACAACTTCATTATAATGGTATCCCTAACGTTCATGTAAATTTTCAGCTTCTTGGGAATATATGCATTAGGGCTAACTTGACCTGACTAGTTTCTGATTTTAAATATTGAACATAGCAAACATTAAAAATCAAAACATCAAAATCGGAGGGTTTAGAAGAGTTAAGAATTTTTTCGCTTCATTAACTCGGCTATCTTTTAATTATGTCTAAATGACCCTCTACAATTTTTCCTATGTTGTAATTTATAGGCTTTATTGAATAATCGTCACTGATGTTTAATACAGTGTGACATACTTAAGATGAAAAAATCCCTGTATTTAATTTATTTTTAGAAGTAGAGATTTGAATTTTGGTACAAACGTAGAACAATACGAATTTTTTTTATCTTAAGTGTGTATATTAATTATCTGAAATAATTTTCTGCCCTTGCACATAATTTTCTTTTAAAACAAACTGAATAATAGCGTAGATTTGCAGAAAGATTTAGACACAAACTGTATTATCACAACTTCGCTGAAAATTGCCACAGCTTCTTTTTTGCTTGTGGTCTTTCTTCATAAGTCAATCAGAAAATATTGTATTGTATTGCATGTACCGTTGGAAACTGCTACCCGAAGAGCAATTCAAACATATAGGAAAACAGGAAAATATAGCAGAGAAGTTGGTTCTGACCACCCACGAAGAACTTCAAATGCCGATAACCGTTTTATTCGTCTGCACATTTTAAGAAATCGCTGGGAAACAGGTGTGTATATAATGCAAATCATGAGAGTTCGTAATATGCAAGTAAGTAAACAAACAGTCTATGAAAGAATACGAGAAGTAAATTTAAATACCCGAAAACCACGTACTAGGCCAAAATTACTTCCATGACATCATACAGTCGCAGTAGACCAAATTTTGTTAGAATATATTCTGGGTGGAATAACAGGAGATATTGAGCTGGAGTATTATTTGCAGACGAATGAAGATATTATATTCCCTTGATGGGTATCAAAGTATATGAAAAAGATAGAGTGAAAGGCTCAGTATTAGAGATACCGCCAACGGAAGATCCTCAATAGTCTGGGAGGTGATTTCCTATGTAACTCCTGTAGATCTATGTGCACTACCTAAACAACCTCTAATTGATGATATGTATATTATTCGTCATTTTCAGAATTTGTTGTTCCTTTTGCCCTTTTGTTGTATAAAATTTTTCACTAATGCAATAATGCTAGACCACATTTAGACGAGAATAAGTTACTCATTTTTACTGGGATAATATTGGCATCGAGCATTTTCAACGGCGTACTAAAAGTCCAGACATGAATCCGATAGAATATTATATATGTATTTATCAAAAGTTATAAAATTATATGTATATCAGTAACGAACTGTTGCAGAGGTTACCATATCGGAATCATCTCAATATCCTTAGTATGCCATTAAATTGTGTGCACTTTTTCACGAAACACCCTGTATAATAATAAAATAACAAATTCTAATGTAGGCACAATATGTAAATAGAAATGAAGACTGATTTTAAATAGGTAATATATCAATACTTTAAAGTCTTTGTTCAGTTAACCATTACTTCTTTTATCACTATTATTTAAATCATTTAGTTAGTTCATATCACAAATATAAACTGTCTTGTTTTATGTTACTGTAACGGTGGAAGACATTTCAAATATAGTCTTCGTAGGACATTTCCCCGGAGAAGTCATCATAGTCCTCAAGATTGTCTTCTGAAATTGGAAATTCAAAATCTCGAAATTCTTCTATGTCTACTGAAGAACCAGTTGTCGCTTGTTGAGTAGTCGTCTCTTCAACTTGTTTGGTTTCTACAGATGGATTAACGAAACCTTCTAATATTCTTTGGTGATGTCGAAACCGATGTTTCTGCTTAATACGCTTCTTTTGTAGTGCTGCTTCAAAATCGAACTTTGGAGGCCTAAAATATGAAAAAAAGCCAAATTAAAAAAAATATGAAATAGATTTCGTTCATTTTTGGCATCTAAAAAAAAAAAAAATATATAAAAATATTGGAGGTAGGAAAGAATCAAATTTTAAGAAGAAAAGGTTCTATGCAATTTTTCTCATAAATTGATATTTTTTATGAATAACGACTTAAAAATTGCGATTTTCGCTTAAAAAAGGTATCTCAAACGGCTTTCGTCAAATATCTCAAAAAGTATTAGTTTACCGAAAAAATGTTAGAGACCAATTAGAGAAGTATAAACTGGGAATTAATTATCTTTTTTGTTTATTGATGTAGGATTAATAAGTTTATATTTGGCATTCAAGTGTTCATAAGACGAAGTATTTAATTTTAGAGTTATATATCTCAGAATCTGTGACAACCTACGTCAAAATTGCTAATAAGTAAGATTTTATACATACAACACCATTACGACACGTCACAATCTTCATGGAAATTTTGAACTTGCAAGTCTTTCACCCACCAAAGTTGCTGCAAAATATCATATAATGAGTGCTTTTTATGAGATACAGAAGTGGATCAGAAATCAATTAAATCCCAAAGATTGGGGCTGGAAAGAAATTGAAAAAGATCTGGTTCCTATTACAACAGTGAGGCCTCCAGCTCCAAATTCCAATATGAATTTAAAATTTTGTAGCTGCAAAACTGGTTGTGGATATTCTTGTAGCTAGAAAATCAACTTTGTGTTTTACGGCTTTATGTAAAATCTGTCAAGGAAATTCTTGTTCAAACATGACGGTTCATGACGATGATGAACTAGAACTGCCTTAAGTTTTGTGGTAAAAGTTTTCTTTTACAGATAATGGCATAGTGTTAATGGAATTTTTATCTTTTAGGTCTTCAAATTGTTGAAAATCATATATTGCTATTTTTTAATCAAACTAACTAAAGCTAAATTTATCACTTTGGGCATCTACCCAGTTTCTCGAACACGCCAAATTAAGCTGAGTTGAAGTTATTTTTTCTCAGAAGGATTGATGGTTGTTCTCTCCTCTCTGTCACCCCTGCGAGAGAGAGAGAGAGAGAGAGAGAGAGAATATCCGATCATTTTCTGGAAATTTTGACATATCCCACAATATTACATCACGAAGTTGCATACAGATTGTACATTCAAAACGGTCTAATAGATAATTTTCATCTTAAAATTCTCTTGATCTAATTCTTCAGATTTTCGAGAGTAGCACCCCAAATAGTCACGTCGCCGAGCCATGTAACCTTGAATGAGGGTACAACTTTTATTTTATGATTGATTCTAGTATTGTTTGATGTACTTAACCATAATCCGTGGGGTGCCAGAGTGGCACCCTTGGGCAATTTAAAATATCGAAGGTCAAAGGTCACTGAGGTCAAAAAAGCTGAACCACTCATTTTATTGCGATCTAAGGACGGTTTTCTTCCACACAAGTTGGTCATTACTGGTATTGATACAATCCCAACTGAATTGCAAAATCCTGGAATTGTGATTCCACGCCCTGATTTAGAAACTCACCATGAAGAAGCAGACGTTATAATTGTACAACAGGCTATTTTTTTATCAAGATGTGGAACAAACAATATAAAGATTTTCTCAGACGACACCGACGTTTTTGTTCTGCTTGTACACTTTTACCGAAAGCTGAAACTTGAATACGCTATGTGGATGGAGTCTGTTGACAAAGAAAAGCTCTCAGATATAGCAGCAATAGTTAGTAATCTAGGAACCCAAGCAGACTCACTATTAGAAGTACATTGTCTCACTGGCTGTGATACTACTTCACAACTTTTTGGCATTGGAAAGAATAAAGCCATAAAAGTTCTGAGATCTGGTGTTGAACTTAAGCATTTAGGTTGTGTAAAATCTTCAATGCAACAATGTACAACAGAATGCACAAAATTCATTGCACATTGCTAGGGATACAAGAAGGAAGTTCACAACATGACATATGTTCGATACAGAGTGTGGTTGTCTAAGAAAATCCCTCCTAAAATTAATAACCTCCCCCCGACAACAGAGGCATTTGAACTTCCCGTAAAACGATGCCATTTGCAAGCATGCACATGGAATGCAGGAGCACCTTCGTTCCCTCCGCCCTTGAATCCAACTGATTATGGATGGAAAAAGGATGAACAAACACACTCTTTGGTACCCATTTTACTTCCAAGTAACAAACAAGTAACACTACCTGAATTGCTGAAGAATTTAAGATGTAGCTATTCAAGTGAGAAGCCATGTTCAACAGCAAGGTGCAGTTGTGCCCATGCGGGTCTTCCTTGTAAAGAATTTTGCGCGTGTGAAGGTGGCGATTTGTGTGGCAATGTGAAGACTCAGGAAACTCAATTTAATGACAGTGAGAGTGAAATGTCCACTTCTGACTCTGAATAACGTTACAAAGTTCTATTAAAACATTTATCTAACTATTGTAGTTTTATCAAATAAATGAATATTTAAAACTTATTTGTCTTTCATTTAGATTTTATATACCTTTATATATTGTTATAGAAACACCTAATCATACATTTCCAGATATATTTCGACTATTTTTCGGCATCAGTGGAATTAAAATTAATAATTACTAAAATTCTACCATTTTATGTTATCTTGTAATAAAGTAGTTCAAGAGACATGCTTCTAGAGGGCAAAAATATTAAAATAAAATATTTCTGTCAATCACCTCTATGAACCCTTATTGCTAGCCGGGCCGCGTTATGTATAGAAATCACATTCTACAACAAAACGCTTGGTTCTGATTGAAGCAAACACTAGCATGACTAGCATGAAAGTTCCTTTAATAAGGAATAAATCTTTCGGCTGGTGTTTGCTTCAATCAAAACCAAGCGTTTTGTTGTAGAATGTGATTTCTATACATAACGCGGCCAGGCTAGCAATTCTTTGCAGTTTGGTTTATTATCCTTATGAGAATAAGGATTCATAGAGGTGATTAACAGAAATATTTTATTTTAATATATAATATAATATATACAATATATATTATTATATCTAGTTTAAATTGCCCAAGGGTGCCACTCTGGCACCCCACGGATTATGATTCAGTATATTAAACAAGACTAGAATCAATCATAAAATAAAAGTTGTACCCTCATTCAAGGTCCAAGCTTTTTTCCTTAGTTGGCGACGTGACTAAAAACTAATTATCAGAGGAGACGGGGGTGGTATTTTTAGTATGTTTGTTGGGGATTCCCCTGACCATTTTTCTCAAAATCCTCTTTGTCATTACATCCTGCCGCCATATTTCCTAATTCGCGTAGATTATAATAGCCAATGAATATTCTCAGTTGATTTTTCTAACCGGTTGCATTATTTGTCCTTTTTTCTACTATAGAAGCGTCGATGAAAGAAACATATCTAGCTGTATATTAGGGTGGGTCGAAAAAAATAAATATTTTTTTTTTCGAAAATTAAAATCGGTAAACATCTTCCGTTCGCGCATCGTACTTAAAGTTTATGAAGAATTGCAAAAATCATGATATTTTTTAATTTTTTTTCTGTTAGTTAACAGTCTTAAAATAAACACGCTTTAGTTTTTTATGCTTGTTTTATGGTTTAAATAACCTAAATAAATTAAATTCTGATCAATAATCTAATTTTTTTCGTTCGCGCAACATTTTAGAAAAAACAGAAATTTACCAATTTTTCGTAATTTTCACTGTGCAACTCTTCGCTCGTGTTGCTAGAACAAAAACGACCCAGAACTCGCCACGTGGAGGTGGTTGCACGTCAAGTTCCACCCACACCTTTCACACCCAACAATCCAATTGTTGGGTGTGGTATTTACGTTATATTTACAACTATTTACAAACATTTTCCATGGGTAATACAGTATGTAACACATATGAGTACTATGAGTAGGATTCTTTGGCTTACTGTGTTTTTACTTTTTGTTTTTTATATCTACTACAAATTTAAAGTCTGACTTTTTGGAGAAATAAGGCATAACCGATCTAGACTTTAGTGTTGCTCGAATATAGCCATCTCTAGCTTCATGTCCACATACTTTCTTTATTCGAGACCTCTGTCACAAGTTTGACGTACCTCTCTACAGCCTGGGTGTGACAGGGAAACTTTTGTATTTCTCTGATGGGCTTAGTGTCAGGATTGATGAGCGACTTAATACCATCTTCACTTAGGTCCCGGAGCATTGGGAGAGGATACAACACACAAGAATTCCAGTTAATAATTTCAGTGTAATCGGAAGCTTGATTTCTAACAGTCTTCTTTGGGACGACTTGTCTTGCTTTTAAGATCCTTCTGTAACCAAGCTCCCGAATATGTTTTCTTTCATCTACAAGCATCGCCAACAGAACATTCTCTGGATTATATTCATTTATTGCATTCTATTACTGGATAGACAACTTTAAGTAATTCGTCGGATAAATACCGTGATGTTTGGATTGCTTGAAAGACATGTTTGGTCCGTCAGTAAAATATTTGCATATGCCTCCCGCATTTTCATGAGCTTCTTTTTCGCCACATTTTCCAACCTATTGACGGTCAAACTGCAGAGCTTAAATCTTTTAGTGGGCCAATTGGGCAGCAGCTCACTTACTGTGAAAAACTCCCTGTGGTCGATTATAAACCCATAGATTGTTTAATTCCCGATATAGACAGGAATTTGTTGAGCAGAGACCAACAGTATTTGTTGGACAAATGCAATCACTATGATCACCATGGGACATTGTCCAGAAGACTTGGCAAATCTGGACCCTGGTCCTTTGTACCATTCCAGATGGCTAACTGCGGCGAACCGAGTCCGTAGGTTGTATATAAGTTCATCAGATCCACCCGGAAACTTGAAAGAAATAATTGGCTTCATATTAAAATCATACGTGTCTGTGCGGTTTGCCATAAAAAAGAGCAAATATTTTACTGACGGACCAAAACATGTCTTTCAAGCAATCTAAATATCACCGTATTTATCCGTCGAATTACTTAAAGTTGTCGATCCAGTAATAGAACGAAATGCACACCCAGAGAATGTTGGCAATGCTTGTCAATGAAAGAGAACATATTCAGGAGCTTGGTTACAGAAGGATCTTAAAAGCAAGACAAACCGTCTCAAAGAAGAAAACTGTTAGAAATTTCCCTGTCACACCCAGGCTGTGGAGATGTGCGTCAAACTTGTTGCAGAAGCCTCGAATAAAGTTTGTAGACATGAAGCTAGAGATGGCTATATCCGAGTAACACTGAAGTCTAGATCGGTTATGCCTCATTTCTCCAAAAAATCAGACTTTAAATGTGTACCAGATGTAAAAAAGAAAAAGTAAAAACACAGTAATTACTGTCAAAAAATCCTATTTCAAACTTATAGATAATTATACATTTTTTATGGGTGATCATAAGAGCCTATCTGGTTTATAAGGTTTTATACAGTACATTAATTTTGCCATATAGAAATTATATTGGGATGAATAAGTATCTAAAGGAGTCTTAATTGAGTTGGAATACCCATGTTGTTATTGGTATGTTTCCATAAGTGTTAATAATAAAAACAGTTTTTATATGGCATTACAACTTTTAATTTCTCATGGGATCTGAATAGTGTTGAAACTGAAAAGGTTCCATCAGTAAAATCAAATACGAGTTCTGTAATCTTTTATAAGAAACAATTAGCATATGGTTTTTGTAAGATCTGAGAGGTTGTTATCAGTTTTAGTTTATATAATAATTTAATGAGGATTTATAAGGATACGTATTAAAAAGTATTAACAAGCTAAAAACTACATTTTGATATGCTTTTCATCCCTGTTGGGATGATTCAGTACCTTTTTTTTTCTTTTTGCATTGACTAAAGTAAAGGCTAACTACATTTTGAAATACAGAAAGGGCATCGGTTATATTGTGGTCATGCATCTTTGTAAATAACTCGTTCATTTTTAAGTTTCCGAAAAGGTCCGTGCCTTATACCGGTTATAGAGATTGATCGACGGAATACTTAATTTTCGATTTTTATTAGGAAACTGTTCGGTATTTGTAGAATCTATAAAAAAAATCGAGTTTTCCAGGATTTGTAGATTCGCTTTTGTTTTATCAAATTTCTCATAAACGTCACCTAATAGACTTAATCGAGCCCTACAATCGCCATTTTTGAAAATCGAAATCGGAGCTTCGGTTCGGGAGTTATCAATATCTTTGGAAAATCATATTCGGCCTTGGAAAAAATACTTGCGGTCAACGGATTCGGGCCGCCAGCAATAGGCTTCATTTGTGGCCGTGTACCTTCGATCCCACCAAGTCTCATCGCAATCGATCGATATCCTGGACAGTTATCGTGCTTCATAGCCCGATTTCGAGAAAACCAGTTTTTTGCAAAAAAATTCAATTTTCATTTGTTTTTCGACATTGTCTCCCGTATACTTATCTGTAGATCGTTGCTAGCGGCACCATCTCTTTTTTGAAATATCTCGATCCGACTGCTCGTTACCGAGTTATTCAATTTTTCCCGAAAAACTTGAAACGTCTATATCGGGTACTTCCGGTTTCCGAACGGAGCCGAGCTTCCAGCGTTAAGGTTTTCTAAAGGCCTCCTATTAACAACCCAAGTTTCATCGAAATCCGAAAACGGATTAGGGGGGCTGAGCGTGACAGACAGACAGACCGACAGACCGACAGACCGACAGACCGACTGACCGACGGACGGAATTTTCTAAATTCGCTCTCGAGTCGGTAGATATGACTTTCATTTCGATCCGACGTTTTTTTCGGATTTCGATGGTCCACTGGAAAAATGCAAAACCTATACTACATTTTTTTTCAAAATGTAGTAACAAGGAATTCCATCGAATCATTTTGTGACTTTTTTTGAGATCTGAAGAGTAATGAAATTGAAAAGGATATAAGGATATATATTTGTACTTATTTTTATAAGACTTCATAGGTCCATATCAGTTTAGTTTATATAAGAATTTAATAAGGATTTATAGGGACATCTACTATAAAGTAATAATAATGATTTACAACTATTAATTTGATAAGTGTTCATGGGATTCCAATAGTGGTAAAACTAATAATGTTTCATCAGGAAACCATGGACGAATTTTATAACATTTAATAAGAAATAATTAGTGCATGGTTTTTATAAGATTGGAAGGGTTATTATTAGTTTATTTTTATATAAGAATTCTATAAGGATTTCTCAGTGCACCCATTGAAAGTACAACTATTAATTTGAAAAGTTTCCATAGGATTTCAATAGTAGTCAACCTAAAAAGTTACAATACTTACTAAACTAAACTTACTAATACGCTAGATTTCATATAATTTACATTAAAATCCATTGTAAGTATATACACATTGTATTTTAGAAAACCCTCTTATTCCCATAAAAGCATAAAAGTCTTACAATGGGCCTCAAGCGAGGAATATACATTAAAAACTCACAAAATCTATAAAATTTTCGTGTTTCAAACGCCATAAAAACTTATAAATACTTATAGACCTCGTACTGAGAATTTACATTAATATCTTTCTCATATAAAAACCTATAAAACTTCGCAATTTAATTACCATAAATACTTATAAATATACTGATAGACTTCATTCAGGGAATTTACTTTAAAACCCCATTGCATATCCTCATAGAATTTTATAAAAACTTCGTGTTTATTACTAAGACGTGTAAGTGTTGATAGACTTCAGGCAAGGAATTTACATTCAAAACACATTTCAAATACTTCAAAAACTTAGACACATCTGAACCTATAAAATCTTCGTATTTCAAACACCATATAAGAACTTACAAATACTGATAGGCCCCGTATGGAGAATTATTTTCATTAAAAATACTTTTCAAATACATATAAAATATCTATAACACTTCATATTTCAATTACCGTGAAAACGTATAACTACTGATAGACTCCATATAGGGAATTTACATTAAAAACCCATTGTAGGCAGCAAATCTTATAAAAACTTCGTATTTCCTATTAATATATGCAAATGATGATAGACCTCAGGCAAGAAATTTACATTAAAAACACATCGCAAATAGCCACATCAAACCACATTCAGAACTTATAAAAAACTTTGTATTTCAAATACTATAAAAACTTAAATATACTTATACATATAACTACTGATAGACTCCATATAGGTAATTTACATTAAAACCCCATTGTACGCAGCAAATATTATAAAAACTTCGCATTTCCTATTAATATATGCAAATGATGATAAACCTCAAGCAAGGAATTTACATTAAAAATACATCTCAAATAGCCACATCAAACCACATTCAGAACTTATAAAAAAACTTTGTATTTCAAATACTATAAAAACTTACGTATACTAATAGGTTTCATACGAGAAATGTACATTTAAAACACACACACACATAATTAAAACTTATAAAAGTTTAGTGTTACATACCACAGCCTCCAGTAGAGGGAGCTGTTATACATGTCGCTAATTCATATCTAATCTAATGTGACCAAAGGAACTAATGTGGGCTTGTTAAATTCAATCATATCATATCATCATATCATCATATAGTATACAGCGATCACTGAGACTACACGCATAAATAAACGTGTCATAAAAGTTGTTGTTTGTCTATTTTCGCAACCGTTTAAAGTGCACCCAAATTGAATAGCACAAAGAGTGCAGCCAAGAATAGCCACACCATGACTAGGAAAAAGAAAAAACCACCAGAAAAGGAAAACGACGAGAAAACCAATTTTGATATCACACAAAACACCGATACAGACATAAATATCACGAAAAAAGCAAACACAAAAACACAGGTACACACCATAAATACAGATAAACTTAACTGGGCTGATAACTTAACAACTGATATTGATATAAATAATATTAACCTAAATGAAAATTTAACTAACAATTCACTAACATCAACAAAATCATTCAGTAACACACAAACCACCATGTCTAGCCCCTATTTAACCACTACTGATATTAGTTTACCCTCGTCACCACCAGATCTCAACATAGTACCAACCCTTTTGAGTTTAACCACAACTACCTCAACATTAACCTACACAACCACTACAACCTCCACATATTATAACCATTCAACCCCTACAATGACACTCCTACATATTAGCCCCCTTCTTTTCTAAGTTTCGACCTCGGCACCAGGAATAGTCCTAGTGAGAGCGAAATAGATACCCAATCTGCCTTTTCTGACACCAACCCGAACAGGTCACGTTCACCCCACACCCTTAAAGAGAAAACCAAAAAAAAAACACGTCGTAGGAAAAGGGCGAAACTAATCTCTTATGACTGTGAGACTAGAACTCCTAGTCCGAGTCAAGAACACCAATTTATAGAACCCACCCCCGCCACCCCCACCTCTACCAATAATACAAAAAAAATCGAAAATGATCCAAATGACGAGAAACGTCAGAAAAACACAAATCTTGGTCCCACCCCCGAAACCACCCCCGCCGCCCCCAAGCCACAAATTACTGTAGAAGCGTTAATACACTCAGAAAACGCTTTTTCACAACTTACCACCTCCACCCCCCCCGCCCCCAAACACCAAACTGAACAACCCCTAATAAACAAACAAACAAAGCCAATCATAGACTCCACCCATAAACTAGACACTAAAAAATCCACTGGAGCTATACCCAAAACCATAAAAAATAAAGCTGATAAAATATTACAAAATCTTAACATAATTTCAATAGCACAACCCACTACTTCCAAGCAAAACTCCCCCCCAGAGCCGATGGAAACCAACTATGAGCTCCCTAAAGCAATAACCAAATCACCACCCCCTGAAAATACTCAACAAATAAATTCCTCTCAGGCTGTCCCCCCACCGATATATATCTATACTAACAATCACAAGGCTACCATTCAAATAATATGTGCCAGAACAGCCACACGACCTGAATTCAAATATAATAACACATCTTTAATTTGTTATACGAAAAGCCCCAAAGACCACAATATTACACTAAAACTATTAGCTAGACAAGAAATTGAATTTTACTCCTATAATGTGAACAACCTTAGACCACTTAAAATAGTTGTAAAATACCTACCGATTGACGTCACCTCTGACGACATTGGCCAAGAACTAAAACTACGAAACCTACCCTATATTAATATAGCAAGGGTCATGCTGCCAAAAAATGGGCGCAAGACAGCCTCAAACATAGTATTGATCACAATACCTAGACATTCCGCCGACAGCTATTATCAAGTCACTGACTTATGTCACTATAGAGTCACCGTAAGCGACTATCACAGTACAGAAATACCTCAATGCCATAGATGTCAAAACTTTGGACATTCTTCGGCGGTGTGTAACCGCATCCCACGCTGCGTGAGATGCGGCAAAACGCACAAGGATGAGCCCTGTACTGCAGCCGCGTGCCGTTGCGCAAACTGCGGTGCAGAGCATCCGTCCAACTACCGGGGATGTCCACAGTATCAAGCTGCGAAACAGAGGTAGGCCCCCAGGACAACCAAAACACAAGACCAACAGCCAACACCCGCACAAAGACAGACTAACAGACAAAACATACAACCCGGACCCAGACCAAATGCAGCACCTGACATTAACATACCTCCCCTGTCACAAGAGACAGCAGATATAGTTAGTAGCCAAAACGTAAAAGCCTGGCAAAATTTTAGAGCCCGTCAGCAAGCCGCCTCACAACAAGGGGCGGCAAATAACGACCAACAAACTGACGAAAATCCATTAAGAGAAATCTTAGAATATCTAAGGAATTTCAACCTAAAAAACATATGGCAATCAATAAAAACAATAATTGCAGCCCTTAAAAACACCAGCGATCCACTAGAAAAAATCTTCATCCTATTGGAACATCTCATTAAAATTTTCGATGGCTAAAATTAAAAACCAACTTATATGCCTGCAATTTAATGCCAATAGGGATTGCAATTTACCGGAAGTTTTAATAACCGGTAAATCGGTAAATAAAAATGTAAATAACCGGTTAACCGGTATTTACCGGTAATTTTTAGAATGGATGATTAGGGTGGCGAAAATGGCAATTGTCTTTTTCCATGTACAAAATTATCTAAATTTAACAAAAAACATTTTTATGTACGTATATTTGATATAATGAACAAACAAAAGGTTTTTTATCAACAGTAAAATCACAAGAGCTTTTTTTATCGGATAAATTTCTCTTTGTAACGAAATAATTTTGCCAATCAATGATTTTATAAGAAAAACTGACATGAAAAAATCACGAGACCGGAGGTTGAGCAATTCTGTCAAATGTCAGTTTTTCGAGCAAAATTACTGATTGGCACAATTTTGAGTTAAAAAGAAATTTATCCATAAAAGAAAAGCTCGAGTGTTTTTTGGCAAGATAAATTAACGACAGAATATGAATGTGAATGAACAACAACAATAATTTATTAAAAATAATTATAATTTTCCCAAAACGACTCATATTATACAGTATAGTTTCCACAATACTTAAAAATTATAGCTGACAGTACAGATTTCAAAGTGACGTGCGACTACTGGTGTACTCGGCTTTTGAGAAACAGGCATTTTTATCGGTGATAAAAAGCGATGCACCTTTTTTATCGCTGTCAAAGTGACAAAAATGTGACTGTCAAATAGACTTTTTTATACAGGAGTTAATTTACCAAAAGGAAAAAATTTAAATGAAATGAATTTAAATAAATAATTATTCTGTAAATAACAAAAATATTCACTTAAATAACAAAAATTATAAACATAAACTCAAATAGGGCATTTACTGAATACCTAATCTAAAAATACAATATTTTTTAAAATAGCCTGTTCAAAGCTATATCTGTTAATCGTCTGATATTTGTGCATAGAATACCACCAGCTGAAGATGCCCTTCCTCAATCGATATTGGTGGGTCGATAAGTTAATAAGAATTGGTAATAACATACTTCTAAATGTTTTCCACGGATATTTGCGGCAGTGACATATTCAATTTTCTGTCGTAAGATATTGTCAATGTCTCTCTTATATTTCTTTGGGCTTGGTATTTGGAGTTTACATTTTTATAATATTATTTATTTATTGTTAAAAGTACTCGGTGTTGGGACAGTCACTCTGTATTTAGTGAATACTAGTCAGTGACATAAATAGAAACGTTGAATACGTGACATATCGTAAGTTCAAAATTTACCGAAATAACCGGTAAAAAATTAAAATAACCGGTAATTATCTTCATGTGTTTTTTGTCCTAATAACCGGTTAACCGGTTAACCGGTTAACCGGTAATGCAATCCCTAAATGCCAACGGTATTAATAGGCAACGAACTGAATTCGAACAACTACTACACAAAAATCAAATAGATATCTGCTGTCTCGCAGAGACATTCCTTAAACCACATATCCCGTTTAACCTTTCTGGCTACAAGGTGTACCGCAACGACCGCCCAGGGCGCAGAGGCGGCACCGCCATTGTAGTCAGAAACGGTATCAAACACTCCGAAATCCTTATTCCTCCCTTATCATCCCTAGAGACTACTGGCATCTTGCTGCACCTCAGTAACAAAAATGTTATGATTGTGTCCGCTTATAGAAAAGCAAAAAATATATTAGACCCAACAGATCTGGATAAACTGGCAGCATTACACCCTATATACACCATGTACGGTGATTTAAATTGTAGACACCCGTCTTGGGATCCACAAAACCCATACATAAATGCCTCAGGGCAAATTCTGCACCAATACTTAGGTTTATACCCCAATACAAGTGTCATTGCCACAGATCTGCCCACTCACCCTCACCCAAGTCAAACCATAATAGATATATGTGTCACCAGGAACTTTAACCACCCTCACGAGGCTAAAACCCTACACGTTCTCAATAGTGACCACTACCCGGTCCTAACCACCCATTTTCTAAAAATACACAGCCCACCACAAGATAGGAAACCTCGTGAGGAAGACTACGATTGGAATCTGTTTACCGAACACATTAAAAACAACCCACTGCGTACACAATCATACAATAACACCAACGACATAGACAGTGCTGTGCAAACCCTTACCACAAATATAACTGAGGCACTGGATGCCAGTAAAAAACCTAACATTTCCCGTCCTTACCTATTCAAACTCCCAAAACAACTAGTAGATCTAATACACACCAAGAATCAACTTAGGAAAAGGTATCAAAATACCAGAAACCCTTTACTTTTAACGCAAGTTAACACGTTAAAAAAACAAATTGACATTGAAATTAAATCCCACAAAGCAAAAAACTTAGAAAAGCTAGTTGCATCCCACCCCGACGATCCCTATTTTGCCCCCCGATTTTTCATGCGCAAAAAGACGCAAATACCCCCACTCCAAACCCAAGCTGGTGTGGCCGTCACTGACGAGAAAAAGGCTGCTGCATTTTCCAATTACCTCTCCACAGTATTCACCCCTAACCCCATCCCAACATCCACCCAAGAACAAGTCAACACATATATTTCAACCCTTAACCTAACTACCCTTCCGACTGACACGGAGCCAATATTTTTTTCGCCGTCTGAAGTGAGAGCTTCTCTGATGTCGCTGCACCCCAGGAAAGCCCCTGGACTCGACAATATCCCCACATATGCATTGCAACACTTACCAATAATAAGCTATCTTCATCTAACAAACTTATTCAATGCCTGTACCAGACATATGTACTATCCCAAACATTGGAAGATAGCCAAAATCATAAACATACCTAAACCAGGCAAGACCTTGGACAGTCCGGCGAACTACCGCCCGATTAGTTTGATTTCTTGCCTGGCTAAAATATTGGATACACTGATATTAAGTCGAGTCCAGGAGCACCTGGGAGGCGGTGACATCCTGAACAAGCATCAATTTGGTTTCCGTGCCAGTCACTCCACCACGCAGCAGTTATTCCGAGTTGGTGAGATTGCCACTACCAACTTCAACCGAGGTCTAATCACCGGGTTTGTCGCCCTAGACCTCGAGAAAGCCTTCGACAAAGTTTGGCACCCCGGGCTACTATACAAGCTCCATATCGCGGGTTTTTCGACTCGTATCATTAAATTGATACAGTCTTATATTTTTAACCGCCAATTTCGATCAGTAGTCAATGAGGCGTGCTCCACATCCCTACCCATCCTGTCTGGTATCCCCCAGGGGTCCGCCCTTGGTCCCATCCTTTTTAACCTTTATACAAACGACTTACCATCCCCTACTGACCACCGTACCACCATCTGCTTATTTGCAGATGACACAACAATACTAACAACCTCAAAAAACGCCGACATAATGACCAGACTTTTACAATACCAAACCAACATAACAGTTAACTTCTACTCCAACTGGGGGCTCAAGACCAACCCTAACAAAACTAAAGCTATCTGCTTCACAAAAAAAACAGCTAAACAAACCCCAATGAACCTCAATGTCGCCGGTAGTGACGTCGAGTGGTCTGAGAGTGTCGAATACTTGGGGGTCACCCTTGACACTAAACTAAACTTCAATAAACACACTACCAACACTACAAACAAATGTTGGAAACGTATGGCATCCCTATACCCAATCATAAAAACTTCCCCCCCTCATATAGGCACATTAATCTACAAGTCCTACCTACGACCGATATTAACCTATGCTGCTCAAATCTGGTACTTACTGATTTCCACAACCAAGCAAAGAGCCTTACAAATAGTCCAGAATAAAATACTAAGATTAGCAAATAAATACCCTGGTCACTGTTCCATTGAAATACTACATCAAATCTCTGGTACGCCCACATTAGAAAATTTCATACTTAAAACTCTCATCCCCAACTTTGCAAATACAATGGTTAAATCCACTAATCCTACTCTCATCGACCCTCTCACCCCCAAGTTTCTTACAGCCCCTAAGCATCCCTCCTTAAATTACATTTACACCCCCACCCCTGAATGATAAAATTGTAAACCCTCAAAAAAACTATGTAAACTAACACATGATTTGAGAAAAAAAAAACTAAACACCTTAAGAAAAGAACAAGTATCACAAAACTTCTGTTCTGAAAAGAGCCATACCACAATAATACAAAATAAAAAAACACAAAACAAAACAAACAAAACATAAAAGAGCCATTCAAAACATACTGAGTATACTACCAAAAAAAAACACAACCAAAACCAAAATAAAAACCAGAAAATAACATAACAAAAAATTGCTAACCCTAATAAACAATGTCAAACTAAATCAGCCCAGCTACAAGCACAGTTATCTGTTACATATCATATAACCCGAGGCAAGCAGCCCCCGCTGGAGAGCCTCAGCCAAAAGAGGCATACACTATGAAGTTAAATTCAAACTAAAGCAGTCTCTTTTACTGCTAACTTATTAACTGCGTTTAGGCTAGAACGCTAGAGAAAACAAGGACTTTTGCAGTATTTAGTGTTTACCACTATATTACTATTGATATTTGAAATATTAATAGTAAGTAAATAACATTTACTTACCTATGTAAGTTTATGGGATTTGGCATTAAAATACACAACCCAAATCTGTAAAAAAAACCTATCAATACTGATAGAATTTCTATGGGAAATTTACATTCAGAACACTATACAAACCTACAAAAACCTATAGAAACTTTTAATTACATGTTCTTTAAAAACTCATCAATACTGATAGATGTCATATGGGAATTTACATTCAAAACACTAGAAAAACCTATAAAGACTTTTAATTGCATATAATATAAAAACTTATCAATACTTGTAGATACCATATGAGAATTTACAATTGAAACACATTTCAAATACACACATCAAAAATGATAAAAACTTATACATTTTTTTTATAAGGATTTTTTGACAGGGAAGCCAAAGAATCCAACTCATAGTACTCATATCCTTAGCTTACTGTGTTGCCTATGGAAAATGTTTGTAAATATAATGTAAATACGACACCCAACAATTAGATGGTTGGTTGGGTAGGGTGTGGGTGGAACTCGAAGTGCAATCACCTTCACGTGGTGAGTTCTGGGTCACTTTGTTCTGGCAACACGAGCGAAGAGTTGCACAGTGAAAATTGCGAAAAATTGGTAAATTTCTGTTTTTTCTAAGACGTTGCGCGAACGGAAAAAATGGATTATTAATCAGAATTTAATTTATTTAGGTTATTTAAACCATAAAACAAGCATACAAAATAAAGTGTGCTTATTTTAAAAGTATTAACTAACAGAAAAAAAACCGCTGCCCAAGGAATCACTACTTCCACATCCAGATTCTCTATTTAAGTCACTCATATCGAAAAAACTTTGTATGTGGAAATAATTGTTTATGGAACTTTAATAATATAATATTTGAAATCCTCTACCCCAAAAACCCATAAAACGATACCCCACGTCGGTAGTGGGGGCGGGGGTGGTGATAGAAGGGTGGTAGTAGGGGTGGATGAAGTAAAAAAATATTTTGAGGCTTCTGGTTCTTGTACATACACTAAATCACAATTTTTTTTCATCCCCTTTAATAATGGGATGGGGGTGGTAATGTGGGTGGCTAATGCCAAAAATTTTTTTGGCACCTTAGCTTCTCTTGTATATACTAAATACCAATTTTTTGGACTCTTACCTGGTTGATTTACTCATTTACACCAAATTTAGCCCTCAACCCTTCGACGGAACAAGATGAAAATATAATCTAGTTTCAGATCTCGTTAAAGTACATATGTGTACCAAATTTCAAGTCAATATCTTAAACGGTTCCAGAGTAAACGTGCGCACAAAAAAAAGTTACAGACCGACAGACAGACAAACATAATTTTTTTTGCTCAAACTTAAAATCTCGACGTTTTATAACATTTTAAGCCTATTTGAATAATAAAAAATTTTTAAAAATGTTTTGTCGTTACTATATGGATGTGGAAGTAAAATTACAAAAATATCGTGATTTTTGCAATTTTTCATAAACTTTGAGTACGATGCGCGAACGGATGATGATAACCGATTTTAATTTTCTTTATGCCGTTTTTCTTTTTACGCAACTTTTCCAATCTAAAGCGTTCCAAAAAAAATATTTATTTTTTTCGACCCACCTTACTGTATATTATTTTAATTGGACTGAACTAGCAGTTTACAAATTCCACCAGAATAAATACATTATTTATTTATTTTATTTGTTTTATAGAAAATTAAAAATTATTTGTATTTTACCATTTTTAGTTTCATTCATCCATATTATTCAGTTTAAGCATTTTAAGCCACGAATATGCGTCTATTTAAACAGCACCAAATAAAATACTTTGCACAATAAAAGTTAATAGGACTCTTTCCCGTATAGGTATAAAGTAAATAGTGAAACATAGCAGTTAAATGTCTCATGTCAAATAAAGAAACATAAATATATATAAAAATATCAAGAAAAACATTTATATTCCCAACAAACTCAAACCAACGTGTCATAAAAAAGTCTATTTTTCATATATAAAAGTGTTTTCGTTACATTTGCTGACTTCTTGACAACAACGTCAGTTTAATACAAACAACAACATATTAATATTTTACTTACTTCTCACCACCGACAAACACTCTGTTTTGCAGATGAACGATATCGTGCCTCACATCAGCGAGTAGAAGGAGAAGGAAATCAAAGGACCCTCTCTCGCCCTTTGGTCCTCTTGCCCCTCTGTCCCCCTGTTCACCTTTAGGTCCCTGGGGTCCTGGAGTCCCGATGTCGCCCTATGATAATAGTATTTGACGTGAAAATTGAATTCGTCACCTGATATCACAACAAAGGAGCAAAGGTTTCAACTGATTTTATTTTTTCTATATATCCGATCTTGTGGGCAGTAAGAAGTTTAATGTTACAGGAGCTATCACGCTGTGTTCTAACTAAGTAAATTTAAGCGGAAAGTAGATTTTTAGAGTTTGTTTTATGTTTTATCGAAATAAAATTGAAAATAAATAAGTCTTCACTCCACGGATTGAAGTAACTATTCTTGTAAACTTTTTTATTTTTAGTTTCTTAATAAAAAGTCGGTTTTCATAAAAACTTCCGCTTGTTTTGAAATATTCTTGGCCATTCTCGGCATTACGATTTACTATACGTTACTGTACAGGATGACTGATAATGAAGAAAAAATAACATTTTACCAAGATCGAAGTAATTTTCTATTAATGAATGTAATCAAATCTTATGTAGCAAGTTATAAATAATGCCAAGTGCAGTTCTAATACAAAGTTTCATCCACACAGACGACAATTTATTTTTCTGCAAATTTTTATTCTCTAAAGTAACTTCTATTATTAAATAAGTTTTACAAGTTAGAAGAGAAAATTAGTTATTGAACTATATGGATGAAACTTTTTGTTTTAGAAATAATTTGGCAATATTTACAAGTTTATTTCATACTGGGCTTAGGAAAAGTAAATATCTGGTGCGTCACAAAATAATCGGTCCTTATTTTACAGATGGAAATTTAAATCAAAATACTTATCTAGAAATTTTGAATAATTCTGTTTTGGGCGAACTGGATAATGAAACTTTAGAATAAAAATTATTTTTCAGCAAGATCATCATTCTACAATTCCAGTTAGACGATGGTTAGACAATCACTTCCACAATAGGTGGATTGGCCGCTATGGACCAACAGCATGGCCAGCCCGTTCGCTAGATCTAACCCCTTTGGATTACTCCTTATGGGGGTATTTAAAGTAAAAAAGTATACGCAAACGATTTCGAAGACAACGTAGATTATTTAAAGTAAAAAGTTGTGAATGCTATTGCAACCATAAATGAAGAAAATTGAAGTCGTCACCTGATATCACAACAAAGGAGCAAAGGTTTCAGGAAAATCTAGATAATCTAAAAAATAATTAGAAAAATATGTACTAGTAGGAGGTCTCCAAGTGGAATAGTTTTCAACTTAGTTGAATAAAATATTATTTTTTTTGAAAATTGTTATTTCCTTATTTTGCAACGAAATTCCGTATTTAATCTTTTCTTCATAATTGCAGAAATTTTGTAAAAAATGTAAAAAAAGTAGTTTGCTTAAAGTAGATTTCATATTTTCTAATTTTTAGAATACACTGTATAATTTATCTTAAGTTTGACAACTATTTATGACTTACTAATAGTCCAGTACTTGACGATAAAAATAGGGAATTATCTCAGAATTCTTTCGGATAACATCGATTTTTATGAAAATTTTTAATTAAGCTTATCTTACCCTCCTGTTTGGTGAAAACTACTCCTTCTGACAGAAAATTTAAAAACCATAGATTTAAGTGTTACATAGATTGAAATCATACTTAAATATATAGAATAAACATTATTTCATGTTCTGAAACATAATTTATGATGTGTTACAACGTTTCAACCTTTTAAAATAAAATAATTAATTATTAATTAATTAAAACCTTATGACGAAATTCAAAAAAAAAAAATAGTTTTCAACAGCTGGAAATATTTTAATGGTACATTCATAATGAATTAAAATCCCGTCACTGTTTATAATATAATTTATGATTTATTGCAACGTTTCATCCCTTACAAACCGCCCTCGTGATAAAATTAACTACCATGTTTACTTAAAATTAAAAACTGAAATTATTAAATGAGTTTAAAGATGAAAAATAAAAATTTTAGATACATCATAATAGCATGTATTATTATTGGAAATCTAGTGATCATCAGAAGAACTATAATCAGTATCGACCTCCTCCTCTTGGCCTGTAATTGGAGGAAAATTTTGACAGTTGTCACCGCATGTTGCGTTACAGAAAAGTCCAACTTCTTGGCAGCTACAAGCTGCGATGCATCCTTTTTTGCAATTACAAAATATCATTTTGAGGAATCCTTCCGGTGCAGGCATATTCAGCATTTTAATTGGGAGTAAAAATCCTTCATTATTAATCCATCCTCAATCAGTTGGACGAATATTTTTGTTCCCAATTGGTTTTTCAATGATAACTTCGTTAATTTTTAAGATATCCAATTGCTCCGAAAATCATTTTGCAGGGAATTAAGGGCTACAAGGCATGTAAAGTTGAACTTCCTTAAACCCTTCGTTTTTGAGATTTTTTAGTTTAAAAGGCTCGGGGAAGGTGGTCCTCGCACTCACATGCAAACTTTTAAGGGTGATATCTCAATTAATTTTTATCCTAGAGAAATAAAAAACTATATTTAATTTTCAGTAAAAAGAAAAACCTAAATTTTTGTACTCAATCATTTTTTACTTATCTTCTTTAGTTGATGTGAATTATTGTGAAAAAATAAAAAAATTTTAAGAAATTTTAAAAATCATTTCAAATTTGAATCAAACTTTTTTTCAAATCTAGGAATCCCAATCCGGTCAAACTTCTAGAACATATTATTAGTAATTAAATAAAGTAAATTGTAAATGGATTACGTTCAATTTCAATTCTTGCGGTGAAGCCATTGGTTTCATTGCTGATTTATTCTCCGAAAAAACGAGACAACTATGTTATTTTCATCATAACTCCGTTAGTTTTTATGCTAAGGACTTTTACCAAAGATAATTTTAAAGGTCTTTTCAAGTACTTTTAAAAATATCTTGCATGTTTTCCTTTAAAAATTTCCTGTTTTTCTGTTAATTAACGTTGAAAGTTTCGAATTCAGTTTTCGGAAAACAAAAAGTCACTTTCGTATTGCATCTACAGAAATAGAAAAACCAATCGATTTGTTTTTTATAAGCTTTATTTTTGATTATAATAATATTTTTGATAAAGCGTAATATTTTCGAGTTATTCGTGAAAGATCGTTCTGAAACATGCATTTTTTAGATTAAAAATCAACATTTTCAGTCACAAATAACTCAAAAAGTATTGACTTATCGGAAAAACTTCGTAGAATATTTTTTGCTTAGAGCTTAGTCCTCTATCGATTTCTGTGGTTATTTTGAATGCAATAATTTCCACCCTTGAAAAGGGGTGGCATCCACCTCCTGGCTAAAAGCACACATCGGCACTATATAACTTTTGTTCCTTGAGCCATTCCCTAATTACTGTCGAAGTTTCACGTCAATCGGTTTTATACGAAAGAATTCTGAGCGAAAAAGCATCAAACACTGGACTACAAGACAAGCAAAACTTTTTATAAAGAATAACTTTTCTCGGCAAATCAAAAATAACAAAGTTTACAACAGTGCACACATTGTATAACAAACCTCTTCCCTCATAAGAAGTCGAAACACAAGCGTGATATCTACCTTGTATTAGTATAACTTATAATGTAATTATTATAAGTTAGGTTAGGTTAAGTGTTCTTGTTGAAATACGTTAATATTAACTGGCAGACCCAAATGGTAGTTTGACAGTTTTAATTTATTGACGTGGAAATTGGATTACTATTATGAATAACTTACTTGTGCACCCCTTTTACATCTGCACTGGGTATTGTCGTCTCCTGGTAAAGGCACAAATGCATCTAACATGGAGTACGTGTAGTCCGGATTTGAGTTTGACGGGGGTGTTGGAGTGAAATCTGGACCTGCATAATATCTAAATTAGCCTTTATGCCTCTGAGCGTGTGGTTAATGTGGCAAGCAGAAGATGTTATCTATTGCCAGAGTTCGCCAAAATGTACTAGCAAACTTGAAGTTCTTGGAAACTTTTAATTCCCTGACTAGTTAATACAGTATCTTGTTTAGAATGAATATAAGCTTCTGAACAATTGCAGTAAAAAAAAAACACTTTATACTATTAGTACGCAAAAAATAGATTTTTGAAAGCGAGAAAATTAAGGAGTCTATAAAATATTGAGGGTTTGTAAGTTTCACCCGTAATATTAAAAAACCAAAGAGTCAAATATCTCGGAAAATATGATTTAATAATAGAAAATTCTCTTCTATTGCTGATAGCTTAGTCAAATTCCTCCAATATGGTTTCTTACTTCTCTCTGTCCGATGAAGATTGACTGAAATACAGAGTTGAAAGTGGGGTACTTTTACATCCACATTAAAAATTACGCTTTCTAGCATGTTGAGAGGGCGGTGAATATGCACGCGTGTGCGTGCGCGATTGCGTGTGTGCGCGCGCGTGTCTGTGTGCATGTCTTTTATAAAATACTAGCTGACCCAGCAAACGTTATTTTGCCATATAAATTATACATTTTTGTCGAAAAAATAAAAAGAAAATTTCTGGATAGGGCCACCCTTATCACCTAGGGGTATAAAAAATAGCCTACGATTATTCTCAGACCTACCAAATATACACCAAAAATTTCATAAAAATCGGTCAAGCCGTTTCGGAGGGGTTCGATAACAAACACTGTGACACGAGATTTTTATATATTAGATCGATAATTATAATAATAATTAGAAAAAGGGGACATATTTGTATATATGAAATTTTGTCATAATTATTTAAAATATATTTATTTAAGTATTCAAAAAAATTCTTTACCATCAGCGTCAGTAGTTTAAAATATTTATAATTTGTATATTTTCTCTTAGCCTATAAACAATTATAAAAAAATAGAGACTTATTACAATGGCATTTATTTATAATGTTTATTTACAAAAAAACTTCTCACTGTATTTCAAACTTTATTTATTCTTCTTATTCACAACATCTTGCCGGGCGTTTTGTGATTCATAAATTATTCTATATTTTAATATTGTATATTTATCATATTTTTCTTCCTAGACAGTTGTATTAATTGACTGTGAAATATTATTGCCATCTATAGCTGATATGAATTCAATAAATAAAATTTAGTAATGTAATATATATATTCGAATAGTTTCTTTAAAAAATAACATTTTAAAATAAAATACATGTTATTATTGTTATTCGATAAAATTGTTATTATATGTTATTTTGTTTTTTCTTCCGGGTCCTTGGTTACTTGAGCCTGGGGTGTGTGACTTATATTTACCCAGCAAGTGAACTGATCGCCACACTACTCCCCCGCTAAGAAAAAGATCAGTCAGCCATTCAATTCGTCAATAGTAAAACGAACTTTCTTAATCAAAGGTGGAGTGACGTCACATTTGTCAGATAATAAATATGCTGGTTTAATCCTGTCAATGTTTATCGTGACGGTTTTAGTTCCTTTAACAAAAGTAACCAATTTATCTGTACGGGACAACACTTTAAAAGGTCCATCATACAGTGGAGTAAAAGATTTCTTAAAACGTTCTTTCCGGACGAAAACAAAACTACAATTCGAGATGTCTGGACTGACAAATGATTTGTAATTAACGTGGTGAACAGGTGGAATAAACGTTAAATTATTAAATGAAGTACGTAATTTAGTAATAAAATAAGGAATATCCGGACAAGTATATGATTTAATAAAAAATTCACCAGGTATTTGTAAAGTTTTACCAAAAACGAGTTCTGCGGAGGAACATTGCAAATCGTCTTTAGGGATGGTTCTGAGAGCTAATAGTATGATAGGAAGTTCATCTACCCAGTGTGGTGTAGAAGACTTAGCTCTCAGAGCAGTTTTAAGAGATTTATTAAACCTTTCAATCATTCCGTTCGAGGAAGGATGATATGGCGTCGTACGAATTCTATGAAATCCCAGAAATTTTGAAAATTCTTTGAACAGTTTTGATTCAAATTGAACGCCTTGGTCGGTTGTCACTGTGACAGGGACACCGAATCGACAAACATAATTCTGAAATAACGTACGCGCTACAGTTTCCGCAGTAATATCCTGAAGTGTATAAGCTTCGGGCCATCTAGTAAAACGCTCGATCACAGTAAGAATATAAGAACAACCTTTAGAAGGAGGTAATGGTCCTATTAAATCTATATGTATGCGGTCGAATCGTCCTTTAGGTATATCGAAGTCAGTAATCGGGCTCCTCGTATGTCTTGTCACTTTATTAGTTTGACAGCTAATACAAGTTTTTGCCCAGAGATTACAATCTGAAGTCATTTTAGGCCAAAAATAATTTGTAGAAACTAATGTTCTAGTCGCTTTGATACCAGGGTGAGATAAACCATGAAATATATCAAAAATTGTCCGTCTATAAACGATAGGAACATAAGGACGAAGTTTAGGGCGGGAAACGTCACACCAAATAAACTTGTCAGAAAGTGGAATTCTAATTTTCTTTAAGTGAAAAGTTCTCTTTGTGTTCGATGAAGTATCTGATAATAAAAATTTAAGGTCAGAATCATCTTTCTGAGCTTCGCTCAATAAATTTAAGTCAAGGTTAATATCAACTAGGTTAGACTTTTAGGTAACAATTGGGGAAATGCATTGTTGTAAAGAAGACGTATCATGCTCACGTGATAAGGTGTCTGCAACAATGTTATTTTTCCCTTTGATATGTCGGATTTCACAGGCAAACTGAGCAATGAATTCTAAATGTCTAATTTGCCTGGGAGATCTTTCAGTTTTAGTGAATAATGCTTTGACCAAAGGTTTATGGTCAGTAAAGCAAATAAATGTGCGACCTTCAAGTAAAAATCTGAAATGTTTAATCGCTGTAAATAAAGAAAGAAGTTCCTTGTCAAAGGAACTGCATTTTGTCTGTGCCAAGGTAAGCTTTCGTGAGAAGAACGCTAATGGGACAAGTACACCTTCGTCATCGCGCTGTTCAAGAACTGCCCCCATAGAGACATTAGAACAATCAACAGTCAGCGATAAAAACGAGCTATCATCACAACGTGGATGTGCTAAAAAGGTTGCACCAGCTATAGCAGCTTTGGCTTTGGAAAAACTGTCAAGACAGTCGGTAGGCCAATCATTTATTATTTTAAATTTATCATGCAGTAATCTAGTACAAAGTGCATGTAAAGGAATTAAGATTTCAGCGAAAGAAGGTATGAAACGATGATAAAAGTTAACCATACCTATGAAACGCTGAAGTTGTTTGACTGTAGTAGGTAAGGGAAAATTATTTATGACATCAACACGTTCAGAAGAAGGTAAAATGCCGGCTGAAGAAATATTGTGTCCTAAAAATGTCAAATGACTGACACATAATATGCATTTTGACGGTTTAATATTCATGCCGTACAATTCTTACCTCTCAAGAACAAGTTTCAAATGCTCTAAATGTTCCGAACTAGATTTACTTGCAATCAGGATGTCATCTAAATAGACGAAAATAAAGGGTAAACCTACTAAAACTTCGTTCATGAAACGTTGGAAAGTTTGACCGGCGTTACGTAAACCGAAAGGCATACGCCCAAATTCAAACAAACCGAAAGGAGTAGTAATCGCTGTTTTAAAAATGTCACTTTTTGCGACAGGTATTTGGTGATAAGCACGTACCAAATCTATTTTTGAAAAAATAACACAATTATACAACTGCGAGTTAAAGTCATGGAGGTGGGGCAACGGGTATCTGTCAGGAACAGTAATTGAATTTAGACGATGATAGCCTCCACAGGGCCTCCAGTCGCAGCTCTTTCTTTCCACGATATGCAATGGTGAGGATACGGAAGAAGAAGAAGGTACACAAATACCTAATTCTACCATATAATTGAATTCATCCTGAGCTATCTTGAATTTAATGCTATCCAACCTACGTGGACGTGAGAAAGGTAAATGACATTCTGTAACAATATGATGCTCAACGGAATGTTTAACGTGCAAATTGTAATTTGGAGAGCTAATTAAAGTAGGAAATTGTAAAAGTAATGCAGTGAATTCATTTCATATGCTAAATAACTTAGGAGAATGTGACGGACCATTGTTTGAAAATAAATATGTTGACAAACTAGTCATATTGTCGATTAAACATTTATTTTTCAAATCAACAACTAAGCCAAAATGAGCTAAAAAGTCTGCTTCGATAATGGCTATATTAATATCTGCTATATTAAAAACGAAAGGAAATAACCTACGTAAGTTTAAATCAATTTTCAAAAATTTCTTCCCGAAGGTATTTATAACTGAACCATTAGCTGCTGCCAGTACAACATCGGGGTTTCTCCTAGTATTCGTTAACAGATTCCGAGGTATAATTGATAAATCAGCGCCCGTGTCAATGAGAAATTCTAATTTATTAGTATTATCAAATATAAAAAGACGACGTTTACTATCCGAAGTTTTAACGTCAGTTGTCAAAATATTATTGACATTTAGTCATCTTTGATTGTCGGTTTTGACATCTTTGGCGAAAGTGCACCAATCTCCGAGACACTTAAATGCTTTACGACCATAAAGTTGATGGTAATAGCAAACTTTGGTATTAGATGGATTATATCTAACGCTGGTACCACTTCGACTGTTAGAACGGGGCCTCGAGCCTCTGCGATTCCTTGAGTCGAGTCGACTTCTACAACTATCGCAATAAGTTCCATAAACTGTAGGAGTAGTGGAAGGTATTGAAGAAACTTTAGATTCAATAGCAAGTAATTGAGATGTAAAGATTTCTTGTTTGTGTAACATCTGATTTAAGGTGTCTTGAAATGTTGCGATCAAATTAGATGTAGAAACTGTGGGATTGACGTTACAAATCGAATTAAGGTAAGGGAAGTCATAGAATTCTGACACGAGTCCCATATACGATCGGTGATCGGGTCAATTAATTCCTTAATCTCAGTTTTTCCTGACGCGGTAATTGCAATGAAGATTGTTTTTGGTAACCGCCGCTTCCACA
Source organism: Rutpela maculata (assembly GCA_936432065.2). NCBI lineage: Eukaryota > Metazoa > Arthropoda > Insecta > Coleoptera > Cerambycidae > Rutpela > Rutpela maculata. The sequence goes on from OW386291.2 coordinate 27,384,234, forward strand.
ACTTGACCAGGAGCTCCTGGCTCACCACATGGGAACCTCCGACCGTTGATAGCATTGACCGGTAAAAATCTGATGGCTTTTGGTCTCCCATCTGGGAACCAGAGAGTAGGTCCTCCAACCGCTTTTCCTCGCTTGAGGTCAAACGAGAAATTAGAATATTTTTCAAGTTGTCATATAGATCTCTTTCTGGCTGATTAGTGACAACGTCATACACCGTGGTAATAATTTCAGGGAATAAACTGGCAATGCCATAATCGTATTTTTTCCGATCGCTAACAATCCTGTGAATAGAAAATTGCGATTCAATTTGAGTAAACCATATTTCTGGTTTAGATACCCAGAAAGGTGGTAATTTAATGGTCGCGACGTAATTACCATGAGATGTCCCTGCACCTGATGAAATTGGTATGTCATCTAATAAAATATTATCTGTAGGTGGTGCCATTTTTAAAAGAAAGAAATAATAAATCGATGACTAATTGATTGATTGATGAATTGATTGAATATAATATGCTATTTGTGATGTTTTTGAATGATATGCTTTTTGAGACGTCAACGTTGAATGACTGACTGATTCCCTTTAATAACGAAGAAATAATGATAAATGGCAAAACAATTCACTTACTAGATAAATAAAGTTTGCTGCTTCGCCGTCTAGGATTAATTTAAATCAATAAAATTTTGCTTCTTCGCCGTCTAGGATAGATTAGGTGAAAGTCGGGAATATATTTACTTCCAAGTCTATGAATTTGAATTTGTCTTCCAGGTTTTTTAATAGAGATTTCTTGCTTGATTTGAATATCTGTAATCCATAGCTTGTTTATAGCCTCTTTAAATCTGCTCTCATTTCAAAATATCCTCAAACTTTTAGAGTCTCTCCAGGACTGTTTGTTGGAGCTCTGATGTTTGGATTCTGTTAATTAACAATTCTGGTCTATTTCCAAACTAACAAAAAATTTTTGTTTATGCTGCGTACTCTTCGATAGCTGATATGAATTCAATAAATAAAATTTAGTAATATAATATATATATTCGAATAGTTAAAAAATAACATTTTAAAATAAAATACATGTTATTATTGTTATTCGATAAAATTGTTATTATATGTTATTTTGTTTTTTCTTCCGGGTCCTTGGTTACTTGAGCCTGGGGTGTGTGACTTATATTTATCCAGCAAGTGAACTGATCGCCACACCATCCGTCCAATTTTTTAAATTTTTTTTAGTGTGACCACCCTGCATATTTTTCATATTTTTCTTCTTTGACAGTTGTGTTAACTGCATGCCAAATAGTATTGATCTCCGTCACATTTTTTCATTATTTTTTAGGGTAGCCTCCCTGTACAATTTTTTATATTTTTCATTTTTAACAGTTGTGTTAACTGGATGCGAAATATTATCGTCCTTCGTCACATTTTTTAAAATTATGAGGGTGGCCACCCTGTATATTTTTTATATTTTTCTTCTTTGACAGTTGTATTAACTACATGCGACATATTATCGTCCTCAGTCGCATTGTTAATTTTTTTGTCTGACCACCCTGTATATTTTTTTCATATTTTTCTTCTTCGACAGCTGTGTTAACTACATGTGAAATATTACACAGGCCCACAAAAAAAAGTTATTTGAACTGGACATCTTAATATACTTTTCTTTAGTATTTTTTCCCTCTGATTACGAATCTGAAGTCAGAATGGGGAATTAATGCGCATATTACAGAGAAAAATCCGAAAAACTGTCAAAAAATGCATTTCTTATGGTTTTTTGGCTGGTGAAATATGCATGTAGCGTATTCGGCTAGGCTGCATGTATTTTTCTTATGTTTTCTTGCCCCACTGACCTCGAATCTATTGTTAGTACCCATGGCTAATTGTCAAAATCGTGTCTTTCACGGATACTATGTTTTTTATGGATATCACGTTTTTTTCATGAATACATAGCGTGTTACGATGACCTGTGTACACCTGTTCACCTGTTGTGAGTAATTTTTCCGGCTGATTACAAATGTTGAGTCAAATTTTAAGGTCAGTGATGAAAATACTGAGAAAAATCAAAAAAACTGTCCAAAATCGGGTGTTTTCATGGTTGTCGCGTTTTTTCATGAACGCATAGCGTGTTCCAATGATCTGCATGTACGCTGATCACGAATCTGGAGTCAAATTTTGGGGTCAGTGATGAAAACACTGGGAAAAATCAACTCATAGTTTTGTGATTATAGAAGCTTGCACGCCTCAATTAATATGGTTATATGGTTATGAAGTTGTAGGGTTATGGGGTTACAGTGATATGAGGTTTTGGGAGTAAACATGTTAAAGAACCACTCATTTGAGTGTGAAAGTCGAACTGGCACTTTACTGGTGGATGAAGAACAAGCCAATCTGGCAATTCTGACTACGGACTCGGATTCAGCAGTTCAAAATACATGAGGATACACTGATCTGGTCCGCCGGACAGACCACTTTCTTTATGGGCCTGTGTAATCTGTCAAATTTAATTTCATTAATTCGTTTCTCCAAGTGTGCACTCTAATTTTCTTCAGTTTCTAGTGTTCTATTCAAGAATAAAGATGTTTGGTGATCATGATAAACTATATATTATCCTCAAATGGCTGTATAATAGATTTTTCATATTGCCTTTTCGATATATACTGTCAATATACCCATCAGAAAACCATGTATTAAAATCGATTATTTTCGGTAAACAATATTGATTACATTTAGGTAATGAAAATAAACTAATGATCACCAAAATAAGTCTGAATATACTATTATATATGTTAAATAACCAATCTCTTAATCACTTTTAAACATTTTTTGAATTTTCCTTTATTGTCCTTAAAGTATTTGGTATATATATTTTCCTTGCATTTCTCATAACTTTTGTGCACCATTGTACTATAAAATATGTGCAAATAAATTAGTTAGATTAATTGTCTCTTAAGATACCCGCATTAAATTGAATAAACAATTACAAACCGTGAAGGTTCAACGCAATGTCATGGCACTTTAACAGTGCCATTGAAAATATAAGTTAAGTAAAGGGAAGTAAAGTGAAGTAAAAGCTTACCCGGAAATCCCCTCGGTCCTGGAAGTCCGGGAGGGCCTGGCGGTCCCGAAGGACCCGGAGGGCCGGAAGCAAAACTCGACAATCTGATTGCTGTACTCAAAGCGGAAACCTGGGAATATCGAACAGTATTAAGAAATTGTACTATTTTCATTGTATTAACCTGTATTTCGCTAATTTATTGACTGAAATACTTTCAGCTTAGTATTACTAACTTTACATCGTTTATGTTGGTGTTAACATGTAAGTAATAATAGTAACAGTAAATTATATTACTATGTGCTTCGGTGTGTAGTATAAAGTTTGTGTCAATTGCACACAGAAAATTTAAAAAAATGTAGTTTATAATAATAATACAGTCCCTGTACTGGAGTCCCGTAAAAATTTTAGTACTAATTTGTCTAACCAACAGAATCGAGTGAAGTACATGTAGGAGAGTATCGGAAAGTTGGGTAGACATCACCATATTCTGGACCGGGTGCTTTAGACGCCATTTACCAAAATGGCCGACACCGATTTTATTTTGTGTATATTTCTGCTCCTGCGACAGTCATACTCATTATTTAGGTGTTTAAATATATATATATATATATATATATATATATATATATATATATATATATATATATATATATATATATATATATATATATATATATATATATATATATATATATATATATATATATATATATATACATATATATATATATATTTTAAAGGCAAGGAATCGATTAAGACGCTATTTATTAAAGAAAATCAGTACTAAAATTTTACAGGACTCCTCTATTACAGGTTTAATCCGCAATTTAAAAACTGGCCTACTTTATTGTAATATTTATGCTGATACATCCTAAAAACTGGAATGTTCATTTCATAAAGAGATCACATACTTTCAAAAAGGCTGAAAAGCGTGGCTTCTGATATTGTGTTTGTGTATCACGTGACAAACCAGTGCTATAAAACGTATACTTTAAAAGAATCTCTTGAAAAAATAGCAGCAGAAAAGGCTAATAGTGAAGTATTAGAAAGTGAAGATGACGAAATCTCCAGGAAAGCATGATCATCTGTTGTACCACGACAGCTTCCTTCATCAGTTGTACGCCCAACACATATTCGATGTCTTGTATGTGGGCATCAAAGTCATAATGGTGTCCGGGACAAGTTTCGTATAAGTGAATCTGAACGATCAAAAAAAATTTTATCTGCAGCAAACTATCTTCAAGATGACGTTTATACTCGAGTGGCAGATCTGGAATTAGATACTCAAGTGTTTGGTGCAGATTTAATGTACCAGAAAGTTTGTTTGGAAGCATATTTAAGAAAATATGAATATGCTATGAAAAATGTTAAAGAACAGAAAACCATTCCACCAAAAGATGTGTCATCTCTTATGGCGGCTGCTTCTTGCACTCTTTTTCTTCCATTAACTGTGGTAACTGTCTTGTTACTGTCTACAGTCTGACAAATATTGCACTTCACCACGTCAAATAAAACATTTGGTTTTTCTTGGGGAACAGTTGCCAGTCTCATTCTCATCCTCTGATGTTCATCCATTTTCACCAATGACAAAAATATCTTTATGAAATGAATATTCCAGTTTTTAGGATGCATTAGCATAAATATTACAGTAAAGTAGGCCAGTTTTTAAATTGCGGATCACGCCCTGTAACAGAGGAGTCTGTAGCGCACTTGCCTACATATTTTAAAAACTCTGTTGCTATAGTTAAAAAAAAATAACAAAATAATATATAATAACAAATTATGTTTATCATCGATTGTTAATTTTTATCTTTTGAAAAATATATATTTTCCCTACAAGTTTAAACTTAAGATTTTATTTTATGGAACAATTACCATAAATTGGCGACCCCGAAGCTGAACACTGATTGCACCTTGTGGACCAAAACTTGCTTAAATTGTCAAACTTCTAAAATAAATAAGCATACCAAAACTCAAATTGGTAATGTGGAAGTTCCCAAGGGTAGATTCGAGCATATCCATATTGATCTCGTTGGACCTTTACCACCTTCACATGGTTTTTCTTACATACTAACAGTTATAGACCGTTTCACTCGTTGGCCAGAAGCTTATCCTTTATCAGACATTACTGCAGAAACTGTTGCTAAAACTTTATTTCGAAATTATATTTGTCGCTTTGGCATTCCGGTTCGTGTCACGGCAGATCAAGGAGTTCAGTTCGAACCAAATCTTTTCCGTGAAATTTCAAAATTTTTAGGATTTCACCGAATTCACACAACTTCATTTCACCCGGAATCCAATGGCATGATTGAAAGATTTCACATTTTTAAGACTGCATTAATCGCCAGAGCTAACTCAGTTCATTGGTTTGATGAATTACCAATTATTTTATTAGGTTTACGGGCAATGCCTAAAGATGATTTACTTTGTTCATCTGCAGAACTTGTCTATGGCCAAACTTTACGTCTTCTTGGTGAATATTGTTAAATCACATTCTGATATTAAACTACCTTTATTTATTAGCAAATTACAAAAATATTTTAATAACTTGCATATTTGTTAAATGATGTTGTCAATCTACCTGTCACTTCTGTAAAAAAGTCCGTTTTTATATTGATGCTTTGGTAGGTTGATTTTTTTTTTATTCTGCAGGGGGGCGTAATATGTAGCGCACTTGCCTACATATTTTAAAAACTCTGTTGCTATAGTTAAAAAAATAATAACAAAATAATATAGAATAACAAATTATCTTTATCATCAATTGTTAATTTTTATCTTTTGAAAAATATATATTTTCCCTAAAAGTTTAAACTTAAAATTTTATTTTATGGAATAATTACCATAGAGTCCTCTAAAACTTTTAGTACTGATTTTCTTTAATAAATGCGTCAGGCAACTTCACAAACCATTTTGGAAAATGGCATCTAAAACACCCGGTCCAGAATATGGCGATGTCTACCAAACTTTTTCTGACTTTTCTATATGTACTTCACTCGATTCTGTTGGTTAGACAAATCATGGATACTAAAATTTTTACAGGACTCCTGTACAGGGACAGGACTATAAACTAAAATGTTATCTAAGTTATGATTGTTTTATTAAATCTACGAGAAACCTTCTTCCCCTACAGTCCCTTTCAAATGTGAGTCTCATAAAAATGAACAGTGGTCAGGCAACTCTTAAAAGGTAACGGATATAATAATAATAATAGTTTTAATAATATGGCTTTATTTTATCCTCGGTCGAGTTTAGCTAATAGCTATTCAGACTCTACCGAGCTTAACAAATACATGCTATTAATAACAACAAAAAATCTTACTATCTAGAGCTAATCGAAAACACTAAATGTATTCATTAAATTGCAAATATTACGTCCAGCTGAATTCAACAGTTTCTATAAAATAAAACTAATCTAATTAAAATGATGAATACCAATGTATGTAATGTATGTATTTGTATACACAAAAACAAGTAAGTACAGAGAGAAAAGGAAACAAGCTAAAAACGTACTCTTCCCCTGTTTACTGACCTTTTTGTAGAGTTATTACACATTCTATATGATACTCTTCGCAGTTTCTTGTAAATACCTAATGTTAGTTTTAGATATTTTTAATTTTATAATACGAACTTAGTTGGTAAAAGACTCAGTGTAAAATAAAGTAAAAATTAAAAAAGGAAACTATACAAAACCCCATTTGGGTTTCGAACCCGGGACCCTTGGATTCCGAGTCAAAGCGTAAGAAGTACACCACCACCTTACACGTAAAAAAATGTAAATTTTTACATTATAAGACACGAGCTAAAATCATATTTTCACGGTTATATATTACATTATGAAATGTATATCTGTAAAATATATAAATATTTAGATATTAAAATGAAATATCATTCCACCAGATTTCTATTCAATTACAAAAACATAAAAATTAAAATTTTTTTTAAATTTAAATCATTAATTACATTTTTATTTACCGATCGATTTTGTTCAAGAACAATAGGGTTCTTCCTCTAGCTAACAACAACTTACTGTCCAAATTTCAATACAATCGGACTTTTCTTTCTTGAGTTATCGTGCTTGCAAGAAACGTGACGGACGGACGGACAGACGGACGGACGGACAGACGGACGGACGGACAGATAGACGGACATTTTGAAAGTTATTCAGAATTCGTTCACTAACACAATGATATGAAAATTTTTTGTCTGTGAGCGATTTTTACGGATTTAGAAATGTGCCGATCAAATACAATATACTCTTCGTTTTCGTATTTGTGAAGAGTATAATAATTACCTCGTTTATTGTTTTTGTAACAAATAATCAAATAGTTTAACTTTAAAAGTATTTGCAGATAACTGACTAGGTTTTAGGGTGACTGGAAAATTATTAAAAACACTGGCTGCAGAATATGAGAAAGATCGTCTATAAATTGATGTTCTGTGTTTTGGCATGATTATAAACATTATAAGTTCAATACGTCCGAAGACACTGCAATGTTGACTAAATATTAGTAATCGAATGGTCTCACAAAAGAGGGAAAAGATACAAGTCAGTTTATTAGTGCCCTTAACACAGCATTTATCTTTTGTCAGCTAATTCAGAAATTAGCAGAAAAAACAGAGAAATCACTTGATAGGAATACGTATCTGTCTCTAGTGAACAACATATTTTACGTTTCGTTAAGAAATGTTTAGTTTTGTAGCGGAATAGTGATGTAATAATTTAAATTAAAGTTAATTAAAACCTTTATCATACAACTTTAATAAAGCTCATCTACAGTGTGAGATAAAAAAACATTCAAGGGAACTAAGTTCATTATCGCTGTTGTAGTACAGTCGAATTGATTTAATTTAACTTTTTTCGGCAACATTCCACCTGAAATTTTATTGTTGATTTTTATGCATTATGACCTCCTGATTACGAAAAAAATATTTGTGCGCAAAAATTCCCTGTGCGTCAAAAGTTATATGCACTTTTTGACGCGCTTTCGCGCATTTTCAACTTATCTGCTTAATATATCCTGTACTGGGGTATCGCAGGGCAGTGTGTTGGGGCCTCTTTTATTCATTATATATGTGAATGATATAAATCTTGTCCTAAAAAATTCATATGTAAACCTTTTTGCTGATGATACATTAATATCTGTATCTGGAAAAAATCATATTGAAATCACAAATATAATGAATAGAGAACTTTGTATATTATATAGATGGTTATGCACAAATAAATTGAAACTCAATAATGAAAAAACTAAATGTATGGTTCTTGGAACTAAAGCAAATTGCCGGCAATATTTAAATGATCAACTGTTTCTATACATTAATAATACAAAAGTTGAATTTGTAAGTGAAATTAAATATTTAGGAATTATTTTAGACCAACAGTTGACGTTTTCAAAACATGTTGATTATTTATGTAAGAAAATTGGCAAAAAGACCTCCTTCTTCCAACGAATATCTGCAGATTTAACACAATGGTCAAAATTAATTATATATAATACAATAATTTACCCACATTTTAATTATTGCTTTTCATTATTAATATCATGTAGCATATCAGATATTAAGAGGTTACAAGTGTTACATAATAAAGGAATGCGTGTAATATTAAATTGTGATAGATATACACCCATTTCGAATATGTTAAACCAGTTGGGTTGGATTTCAGTAGAGCAAAGCATTGAAAGAGCAAATTTAATTTTAATATATAAATCGAGAAAAATCTAGTACCTACCTACCTTAAACCTTTCTTAGTTAAAAGATCGAGTCTACACAATTATTCTGTAAAATCTGCTGAAAACTACAACATAGACCACACAAAAATATCATTCTTAAAAAAATCAACTTTTAGCGATGGCATACGCGCGTACAATGCTTTGCCCACAGAAATCAAATCTTCTAGTAATTTAAAACGGTTAACTAAAAATGTTACTAAATTATATATAGACGTTAGAGCAAAAAATAATGATGACTATATGTACAAATTTATGTTGTTCTGTAAATAGCTTATGCTAAATAAACTGTATTCTATTCTATTCTATTCTATTCTATTCTATTCTATATCCTGTACTAGTAATCGGATGGGAATTTTAAAAATACTGGCTTATTTGGAATAAAATTCTTAAAAAATCTAGATTTGTCCGATTTGTATTTGAATCGGTCATTTGAGAAACGATACTAGTCCTTAAAAAATAGAACTGAGAAAATTAAGAAAAACTTTCCAGATTCACCATTTCAAATAATCATATACAACAAAAACATAATTCATTTAATGTAGATAATTGTAGATAAGAATATTATATCTAGATACACATTTTGGCAAAATCCACCTGGGATTTTCCAAAAGAGAAATTGGACTTGTGTGGTTTTTCTAGTGACTCTCTGGACTTGTGTGATTTTTCTAGCAACTCTCAATAATCTAAAATGAAAAACATTCCTATTGATACATGTGCTGGAGTACTGACCATACCTATCGCTTGTATTTTGAGTTGCTGGACACGAATCTGGTCCATGTTTTGCCCCAGCACGTCAGGTTTTTATAACACCAATGGTGGATCATGATATTGCTTACTCAGCTCATTTAAATCAGAGTCCAAAAGTGATTCAACTTTAAAACTTAACAAACCAATAACATTGTAGTACTTCGGTACTGATTAGATAACTCAAAGAAACCGTAAAACCCCATAACTTCTTAGCCCCATAATCCCTCAGCCCCATAACCCTGGGAATCCCATGAACAGTGGAGAATCTGGATTGCGGAGTTAATGAGATTGTGATCTCGGATCCTTCTGCTTGGGTATCATACATCCACAACCCCATAATCCCATAACCTGAGCATCCCATAACCCCATAACCTCTTAACTCTGCAGATCCAGTGAGAAAAATGGAGATTCTAAGTAGGGGAATTCGTGTCACTATGACATTAGAATCTTGGAATCAAGCACCCTATGACACCGTAGCTCTTTCACAGCAAATTCTCTAACCTCATAACCCCATACCCTTGAGGATTCAGTGAACAAATAGGAGACTCTCGATTGGGGAATCAATTAGATTGTGTCCTCGGAACCTTGTTACTTTGTTACCATGCAAACCTATAGCGCTTCAGCAGCAAACCCTTCTACTGCATAACCCAGTAACTCCATAAATCCATAACTACATAACTCTGGGGATATCATAGAAGAATGTGAAGAATCTGAACAGGGGAATTCATGAGATTGTGTTCAGCGTTCTATAGAGAAACAACACGTCCGGACTTGTGTTGTTTTCAAATGAACTTATTATTTTAGATGCGCTCTGCTTATGTACTAAACACGATACATGTGTGGTTTATCTATGAAATAATGGGTTTAGGCTTCCAGAATGCATTTCAGCAAAAATGTCATTTTCGGTAGGTGGTGGACTTATGTGGTTTCTCAAATGACCGATTCATTTGTCAATCCGCCATCTTGGAAAAAAATAGAAAACACCAAAAATGGCCGAAAGAATCAAAATTGAATATCTTTTCTATAAGAAGGAGTAATTTCCCCAAAGTTGGCAAAAATAAAACTCATTTCAAATATAATGCACCAATCCCGGACACCGTATGTCAAACAGAACGGTCAAAGATGGCAGACGAAATAAAATTTTTAATTCTTTGTCAATTATCAAGGAGGCATAGTAAGGCACTTTTTCTTATTTTCGATTGTACGTCATTTTATGTACTTTTAGGGGATATAATTAAATTTTTTTATTTAAAAAAAATGCGTTTATTTTATTTTGAGAAAAAGTGCATTTTTACAATTTTCAAAAATGTATTTTCTTTGAACCTCCTTTTTTTCATATACTATAATATACTATATTAATTTCATTACCGTCTTATGCCATAATTTCACCGCATCCTCATCGATACCCGATTCATCAAAAGTAGAAGAAGCATTGACACAATTATTTCCTTTACAATAGACACATATAATAAAACACAATATATTCAGTTTTCTACAGCTACACTGTTTATTTTTACAGCGTTTCTTACATACAAGAAATATCACTTATTAAATTTTTAAGAAAAGCATTACTTTCACTCATAACATCAGGCATTATTAAGCCATTCTCAGTTTTAAGCCTCCCGAATTGTAACGGATCTTTCTCAGAACCTAATAATTTTTGGACTTGAAAATATACTCTTAAACAGTGTTTTTCTACTACCTCTTCGTAGGTGGAATTGCAGACAATTCTATTTTCATCATAATGTTTGCCAATTATTTTATTAATCTTAGGTTTGTATAAATAGATTCTTTTATGATGATTCCATGCTAGTTAAGTCATTATAACCAAAAGGTCAATATCTTCACCAACTATTATAACTTGATTGTATTCGATTTTCAAATCATTAGCAGTTTTAACGATTGTAGTTCCGGCGTCTTCTCTGCATATTTTAGCGTTAAAATCATTATGTATTAACTCTGCGCAATAATTTTATAAAGCTATCCTTATTTTTACTATTAGCTAGAATTTTTTTTTTACGAATCGAGGATTTCATATGTGATTGAAATATCTACTCAAACATTTTTTCTAAACGACGAATGCGCTCGCTATTCTTAGTGCTATTCTGGTCATCGGCATACCCATCAAAAATAATATTACTTTAGTCTTGACTGCTTGGTTCTGATTATTGATCATATATTCATATATTATTATTATTATTATTACCATGCGTATGCTTAATAAATTTCCTTTTCATTCAAATTAATGAAATTTCATTTTGTATTACACTTTTGAAGTTATACGAGACCTTGTATAGTATACTTCATTTTATTTCTATGAAAATTGGGTGAAAATAAGGAGGTTCAAAGAAAATACATGAAAATGAACTATACCTCCTAAAAGTACATAAAATGACGTACAATCGAAAATAAGAAAAAGTGCCGTACAATGCCTACTTGATAATTGAAGAATTAAAAATTTTATTTCGTCTGCCATCTTTCATCATTCTATTTGACATACGGTCACAGCATAGATAGAGAGACAGCAAAGAAACTCTCGTGAGTTCCTTTGTGTTGGCGTGACTAAAATCATTCACCTTGAAGTCGCCATTTCGGGTTAAAAGTCAGAGTTGGATTCCAAACAATTTAAATGTTTCCGACAGGACCGTATTATCCAATTCAAATTAAACAGTCTGTGTGCTTGAAAATGTAGGCTAGAAACTATGAAACTGTACTTAGTCATAAACAGGAAAAATATTGTGATATTTAACAAGAAAAATTTGTGTTCGTTACTTGTTATAATGGAATATCACAAAGTAACAGACAACTCTATTGATTTCTTCAAATACACAATAATTTTAGATAGCTAAAAAAGTCATATGTTATTCTTTTTTCCAACTTGTAAAAATAGGAAGTAAAAGCATATGAAACAGAATTTTATTTTATAAATACATGCATGATATAATTTTTTTTAGTATTTTTTCAAATAAAAATAGCTCAAAAAAATAGAACAATAGTTTCTTCATAGCTTTATTTGGGGTTCTTTCTAACAGAAGGGCCTTCGTTATTTGAGTTAACAACCTGTTAGTTTATAACTGTTATTTGTAAATAGCATTAGCAGCCTGTTATTTATGTACGAAAATAACAGATAAGAAACACGACCGTTGAGTGAATAGACTCTTCAATCAACTACACGACGTAGTAAAAATGTTCTTGCTGACTGCTATTAAACTGTTATTCAGAAAACAGCAATAGCAGATAATGAAATCGCAACGCAACCGCTAATGTAGTGAAGTTGAATATTATTATGGGTATCTTGAGTCATCGGCTTTATGTATACACTTCTTATATTCAAATCTTTTCGATTTCTTTCTCCGTGTGTATATATTCGATTACCCGCATACCAAGTTTAAAAATGAAGGAATGCCAGAGTTGAGTTGAATATTTTTGTAGAAATCTCGAGCCATCCGCTTTATGTACTGACTTTTAGCTGTTTTTTAAATCATAATATGTTCAGAGCTTTTATACCGTGCGTGTAATTTCCCATTAGGCATGTACATTCACGTAGCACGAGAGATTTGACAACACCGTCAGCCGTAAATTCGTCCGTCGATGGAGCATTCCAGCTCTGTTATTTCATTTCAGCCAGCTGGCACGCGCGATGTTGTAATTCTTCTCCCGATGCCTAGCCCGCGACAACACACACGGTATTTTCTTCTCCATATGTATATTTTCGTTTACGTGCATCTCCAATATTGTCATTGCATACGCTGTGTTTGGCGTGTTTCTATGCTGGTATTTCTTTATTAATTTAACATAAAATAATAATAACTAAAAGTTGAGGCTTAAAAAATGATTTATATGAATAAAATTATTTATATTTTATTTTTATGTATATGAACGTAAGAAAAAATCAATTAATACCTCTATAAAATATAAAAATCAAAGAAATTTTTATGCCCATCGGCCAGCGGCAGCAGCATAATGTATAATATAACATCTATGAAATAACAGTTGCAAACTGCGCGCTGCGGTATACCAATGTCAGTACTTCTCAGCGATCTGTTATTTCTAAACATTTACTTTAAACTGTTATTTCAAAATAGCAGTAGCAGTTTAAACCTGTTATTAAAAAATAACAGCTTTTATCCATCACTACTAAACAGAGTAAAAAGTAAATAAACTAAATACATAGAACAGAATAGAATGGAATTTATGTAATAATTTATAATTAAGCAATTTTATGTAAATAAAACAAAACGCATCGAAATTTTTCTACCTGGGATAATTCCTTACTTACAGCCACACTGTACGCCTCCTGTGCACATAAGTATTAAAAAAGATACACACGTATGCACTCACATTCTTTTTTGTAGAAAATTTAATTCTCTATACAAGTATCTGTTACTAAAAGTTTCAGTTAATTTTACCTACCTATTATTATGATCAGTAGGGAATCTAAAAAAGACTTTTTGCACAAATAACGTTTGTTCTGGCAATATTTTGCAGCACAAACATAGCCCATACTTGAAAATAATAGAGAAATGTTAAACAATAAATAACACAATAACACTAAGTACGTCTATGAACTAAATAAATTGTACCCAAATTGTATCTACGTCGCCCGCACTGTTTTCCAAGGTTTTACCCCAAAATGGTTCGTGCGCGATGATCTGCGCAAACCGTTCCCGCCATTCAAGTTTCCCTGCTGTCTCTCTCTGCTGTGATACGGTGTCTGGGATTGGTGCACTATATTTGACCATAAATGAGTTTTATTTTTGCCAACTTTGGTGAAATTATTCCTTCTTATAGAAAATATATTCAATTTTGATTATTTCGGCCATTTTTGGTGTTTTCTATTTTTTTCCAAGATGGCAGATTGACAAATATATATATCGGATAGATCTATATTTTTTAAGAATTCAATTCCAAATAAGCCAGTATTTTTAAAATTCCCATCCGATTACTAGTACAAGATATATTAAGCAGATATGTTGAAAATGCGTGAAAGTGCGTCAAAAAGTGCATATAACTTTTGACGCACAAGGAACTTTTGGGCACAAATACTGTTTTCGTAATCAGGAGGTCATAATACATACGAATCAACAATAAAATTTCAGATGGAATGTTGTCGCCGAAAAAAATCAATTCAACTGCACAATTGGTGTTTGTAGCGCTTTCGCCATTTCTTAGAATATCTTAGCATAAAAGCTTGTAACAGCGTATGAGTGAATGCGCCATGTGATAAAAAAAAACCCTAAAAATTATAGTGTTAACTAAAAACCAAAATAAAAACTAAACCAAAAAAACACAATTTTGGTACCACATTATTGCATTGTCAATGGACCTACACGTATATACTGTGTGTCCCAGGATAGATGTAACGAGAGGTGTAATGGACCAAAAATTTTGGAATTTTGGAATGGTATTTGGGGATTGAGTCCTGCTTGTTGTAAAACTAAAGTATACCAAAAATGACTTGATTTGGTGTTCTACAGGGTGTTTTATAAGCAAAGTTGTAAAAATCACCACTAATAAAGTACCTTTATTTTTCAAAATATGAAAAAAATTCCACTAAGAAAAGTTATTTAGAATGCAATTTTATACCTCTATACCAAATTTCAGGAATATAAAATTATTTTTTTGAAACTTCCCATTTTTTGCGAATTAAGAGTTGAATTCATATTTAAAGTTGTGTAGGAGCAAATGTTAATCATCTCAAAAAGTAGGCTATTAGTAAATAAAAAATTGAATATACGAGAAGTAAGAAGGTATAATGTTAATCAAACTAATTGTAAAACAAGAAACGATTACTAACAAAAGATTAATGAGATTTAAAAATTATAGCAAGTAATAAATGTCAAAAACATAACAGATTCACAAACAAATTAATTATTGACCAATACAAAACAATGTTTACAATTTTTTTATTATTCGACGTAGCTACCACCCACATCCACACACATTTCGATCCTTCGCCTGAAGTCCTTAAAACTGTTTCGAATATGATCTAACGGTATGGAGTTTACGGCATTTGTAATTCTCTGCTTCAATACTGCTACATCGTTAGGAAGTAGTTCAGCGAAAACTAACTGCTTGAGGCGACCCCATAAAAAGAAATCCAATATTGGTAGGTCTGGGGATCTCGCCGGCCACTTGATCGGTCCATTCCTGGCAATCCAATTTTCTCCAAAATAGAAATTCAACCACCGATTAACCATTTCTGTGGAGTGGCCAGGGCAACCATCATGTTGAAAATGAACTAAAGGCATATCTCTTAAAATATTTAAATGTTCTTCAGAAAATCTTCCAAGAAGCTGTAAATAAGTGTGCTGGTTAAACCTTCCCTCAATGAAATAAGGTCCAATAACTCCAACATGATAAGAAATGGCACACCACTCATTCACTTTTTTATAATATTGTCTTCTACAATGAATTCTAAAATTTGGATTTTCAGAAGCCCGAAACCGACTATTCTGAGATAAAACAACACCATTGGTTGTGAATGTGGATTCATCTGAGAAAATTATGAAATGATGAAAAAAATCTCTCTTCCATGATTTTTTCTCCAATGGTCAAACAAAAATCCAACCTACGGCCGTCATCTCCCTCTTCAAGCGTATGTTTATAATTTGCTTTATATGCCATAATTTTCTTTGCTTGTAAATTCTTTGGAGTTCAGACTTGCTAATATTAATAAGAGCTGATCTCTCTCTTAGTGGCATCCTAGGATTTTCTATAACAGAGGCATGAGCTCTAATAGCCCCAACATTGTCTTCATCATATGCTTTTATTTTTCTTTTCATGTTAAGAACACTACCAGTAGCCAGAAACTTTTTAATTATTTTTATAGCCTGAGTACGTGACAAAGCACTGTTTGGAAATTTCAAATTAAATTGGCTTGCCACTTCTCTTAGCGAGTTTTCACCGCCAATTCCATAGCATTGCACAATATAAATTTTTTCACGCACTGTGTACACTGAGTACAATTTTCACTTAATTTTTTATGCTTGGTTCGTTAATTTGAAACAGAAATTAAGGATAGTATTGACTACGTTTGACAGATATGTCAATAATAAATGATAAATGTGTATCCACTGCTTTTCTCATAGCCTACTTTTAGCTTCTACGTAACTTTAAATATTAATTCACAAAAAATAATTTCTATGCAGTTTTAATTGAATGGTTCAAAATAAAATATTAATTTATTGAAAAAATGGGAAGTTTCAAAAAAATAATTTTATATTCCTGAAATTTGGTATAGAGGTATAAAATTGCATTCTAAATAACTTTTCTTAGTGGAATTTTTTCATATTTTGAAAAATAAACGTACTTTATTAGTGGTGATTTTTACAACTTTGCTTATAAAACACCCTGTAGAAGACCAAATCAAGTCATTTTTGGTATACTTTAGTTTTACAACAAGCGGGACTCAACTCCTAAATACCATTCCAGAATTCCAAAATTTTTGGTCCATTACACCTCTTGTTACATCTATCCTGGGACACACTGTATCCAAAATTTTACCTCAATTGGACGTCGCTAAGTGGTTCAAAATTTATTTGCAAGATTTGGTCGCAACCCAAGATTTGGACTAGACATCCTAATATACATACATATACTAGGATGGGCCGAAAAAATATTTTTGTTTTGTTTTTCTGCCGCTATACCCTAGCTATACCCTAAAAATTGCCTATCTAAGCCTAGCTAAGCAAAATGAAAAAAAATTATTTCAAATCAAAAAATATCTTCCGATCGCGCACCGCATTCAAAATTTTGAAAAATGTCGAAATGTTGCTATTTTTTGTCAATTTTTTATAATTACTAAACCGACTATTATCGAAACGCTATATGTTCTAATGTGAAGAATTATATGTGAAATTTCTTTTTTCTAGCTACAATAGTTTCGCAAATAATCCGTTGTGACTGACAGACAGATAAACGAATTAACTTAGAAGGTGCTCCTCCGTTTTGGATACGAAATCCTATATAAATAAATTTAAAAAATAATGGTTTTATTTTAAAACCAAATAGCACTAAAAAGCAACAATATTTTTTAACTTTGCAAATGAAAACCATTGGGCTCACGTAAAATGTAAACGTAAATCAAAATGATTAGGCGAAGTAATATTTTATGAGAGCCTAATGGTTTTCTATTTACAAAGTTAAAAATTATTTTCTACTTTTTAGTGCAATTTGGTTTTAAAATAAAACCATTGTTTTTTATAAAGTTTTTTTAAATTTATTTATTTTTAACTTTTTAATCTTCGTGTCAAGGGGGTTATGACAAAAAGAAAGATAAGCCGCCATCTTTGGTAGAATGACGTCACGTTGCTTATCGTATTCTACTCATCAAGCTCTTTCATTATATACCCATGTTAAGGTTGGTTATGATGAAAAAAAAAAAGGTAAACTGCCATCTTGGATTTTGAATGACGTCACATAGCTTATCGTATTCTACTCATAACACCCTTTCTTTTGATACCCATGTCAAAGGGATTATGAAGAAAAAGGTAAGCCGCCAGCTTGGGGCCTCAGCCATATTGGATTTAGAACGATATTGTATTGTCCCTAGAACCAAAGCTGTGTACAAAATTTCAGCTGGATCGGATAACGGGAAGTGAGTGAAATTTCAATCACTTAATTTGACCCATACATACATACATAATATTGTTACGTAAACACCCTGTATTGTGGATCCGTAAATTATAACACCAGGGTAACACTAAACACTAATTTATTAACTTACGTACTAATTACAACATATAATTACTTCACTACTATTCCACTGAGTACTATAATTCAATAATTCAGTCACTTTGCTTATTTTTTTTATCTTTCTGAACTTCCCATCTGAACTGAACTGCTCGACAACTCGTTCTCCATTTATACTCCTGGGTAATTGATTCTGGAACTTTCTTCAGCTCTACAATGTTCCAGTAGATGTCACTACACTTCTCGACGTTTCTAGATTATTACACCGCATGCGCCATCTCTGGGACGATACCGGAACTAACTGATTTAGTTTTCTGTTACTTATACATAGAACTGGGATATGAAGCGTCAAAGCTAGGGGCGAGGAGTATTAGTATGTTTGCACCCTGATAATCAACAGATTTTTCAACCAGCCCAAGTTAAAACCGCTATTCTGGAAGCACAAACTGCCAACAAAATTAAAGAAATTCAGGAATCGAGAGATATCCCACATGATGATGGTTGGGAGAAACCGAAATTTAGAAGGAACAGAAGGTTTGTAGTTGGAGACAATGACGAACTTACAGGTATCCAAACGGTACCTAAACTTTTCTCACTGCATGTAACAAGACTAAAACCTGACACACGACCCTAGAGAACAATTTCCCAGGAGTTCTCTGTGAAGAACATGAATCTAAGCGACCTGATCTGTATAAATCAATGAAGGTAACCATTAGGCAGGAGTACTTTAAAAATGCATGGAAACGTGAGGTATGGCCTAGGGAAGCACTAATTTCACGTTTTTTAATGAAATGGGGGATTGCGCAACTACCAGAGAAGCAAGCGAATCCATAATTAGGGAAGCATCAGAAACAAATCCAAACTCAAGATCTAGAGTAGATGATGTAGCCAGTCAAGTACATCCAAAAGTATCACACAAGTCAATAGCCAACAAATCTCGCAAAATTATGCACTTAAACATCCAGTGTGTTCGCAATAAAATACATGAAATCGAGGTACTACTCATAGGAAATAAACATGATATACTATGTCTAAATGAACATTGGCTCACCAATGAACAAATCCAAACTCTTAATATTGATGATTATAGAGTCGTTTCAAGCTTTTGTAGGCATGAATCGATACATGGGGGGGTGAGTATACTTGCTAAGAATAGTACAGAATGCCTACCTTTGCCTTTGAATATAAGTAACATATCAACTGAAATACATTGTGAAATTGCGGGAACTATATGTGGCGACATTCAATTGTTTACGGTTTATAGATCACCCACTGGTGATTTTGACGTCTTTATCGAAAAATTAAATCTACTGCTTGATAAAGTTATTTGGACGAAAGATATTGTGATAACAGGTGACTTTAATGTTCATTTTAATACAAACGACAAGAACGCAGCGGAGTCCATTGACCTATTTGGGTCATATGGTTTACAACAAACGGTCATGACAAACACGAGGGCAAACTCATGTCTGGATAATATTTTTACTAACATTGATATTAATCTCTACTCTGCAAAAACTTTTGATCCAAACTTGTCAGATCCCTCCGCTATCTCATTTAAAACATTAATTGAGGGAAAAAACAGGAAAGAATTTAGAATTAATTATAAACCAATAACTGAAGAAGGTCTTTTTCAACTATATAATAAAATCGAACAAGTAAATTGGAGCTTTGTCAGTGACTCAAATATCAATATATAACAGAGGTGCGTGAAGTTTATAAATATTTTCACTGATGAAATCGAGCAGTGCTTCCCACTAAAATCAAAACTTATAACTAATCCCGTACCTAATAAAGTCACCTGGTATAACGAATCGCTTCGTCAAATGCGTGAAACACTTAATCTCCTGACTCGTATGAATAAGACTAATCCAGAGTTAATATCAAATGAAACACTAAAAAATTTCCGAGCAAGGTACATAATGGAAATTGTCTCTACGAAAAAAGCAGCCAACGATAAGTACATTGAAAGCTCTAGCAACCCACAATCAGCAATGTGGAACATCATAAAAAGCAATAACCCAAAATTAAATGCGCATATAAGTAATTCTCTAGATGCCAACAAGTTTAACGACTTTTTTGTAAATATAGCCGAGAATATTATAAAAGGTTTACCCAAAACTGATAATGACGCTCTCGAGTACCTTAAACTAAACCCCAATAACACAACTGAAAATACATTCAATTTCAATAGTGTATCATATACTGAGATAAGATCGATAATTTCAAACCTCAAGAATAGTAAAAGTAAAGATCCATACGACATAAGTGTAAACATTGTAAAGACTTTAAAGAACCTAATAATCACCCCGTTAACAAAGCTCATCAATGAATGTATTAAGAGCAATATTTTTCCTAAAGCCTTTAAGATTGCAAAAGTAATACCTGTCTACAAAATAGAATCCCCCGAGGAACTAACAAACTATCGTCTCATATCACTGGTTCCAATTTTCGCTAAAATATTTGAGGCTGCATTGAATAAACAAATAATGCACTATCTTGAAACAAACTCTTTATTCCACCCATGTCAATATGGTTTCAGACAAAAAAAAATCGACAACATTAGCTATTAATAACTTAACCCAAATTATATTGGAGGGGTTTGAACAATATATGTACACATTTGCTCAGTTTCTCGACTTGACTAAGGCATTTGACTGTGTGTCGCACAGCATACTCCTAGATAAACTCCACTTATATAATTTTAATACTAGTAGTATAAAACTCATAAATTCTTATATCTCAAATAGACACCAGTATGTAACTTACAATCTGAACACATCCAGTAGAAAATGTGTCAAACATGGAATCCCGCAAGGCTCGGTATTAGGCCCAACGCTCTTTTTATTATATATAAATGATTTGGCAAACTGTGATAAGACTTCTAATGTGATCTTATTTGCAGACGACACTACCCTACTAAAGCATTACAGCTCCCTTGAGTTCATTGAAAGAGATGCTGGCCACACACTGTCAAGCACAAAAGAATGGTTCATATCAAATAGCTTATGCTGCAATGATAGCAAAACTAAGTCCTCAATTTTTAGTTTACGTAATGCAAACATAAATGAACCAAACACTGTTAATAGCAGCTCTGTTAAATTTCTTAGTGTTGTTCTTGATACCAAATTGACCTGGGCTGAACACGCTAATTATGTAAGTAAGAAACTCTAGCAGGGCATATTTTTAGTACGTAACCTAAAAAATACTGTATCGGATAAAACCCTAATGACCTCCTACAATAGTTGCATCCACTCCAAATTTTCCTATGCTATTCTTAACTGGGGCCCTCACTCAGACAAAATTTTCAAATTACAATGAAGATGCATCAGAATTATAGCTGGGCTAAAATATCGCGACTGCTGCAGAGAACAATTCAAAACCCTTGGTATACTCACCCTACCATGTGTTTATATTGCAGAATGTTTAATGTATATTAAACAGAATTTTCACCTATTTCAAAAACATATCCATCAACATCTAACTAGAAACAATAATCAAATAAAACTAAATTTTCATAGATTATCAAGAACCAGAGATGGCACTACCTATCACTGTATAAAATTTTTTAATGTTTTACCAGGGGAATTAAAAACCTCACCATTTAACATCTACAAATAAAAAATTAAATCATACCTAAAGAAAAAAGCTTTCTACAACTTTAAGGAGTACCTCGTCAACGATTTTACAGATATGATGTAAATATTTTGGGAGATCTGCTGGCTCTCAATATAATTCATTACATATTATAAGTTACTAGTATTGTGTATATTCCATATATGGTTTTGTTGCATTAAGTGTATTTTCTATGTTTCTGTCTTCCGTTATTTATTAGTTTTGATGTAGATTTTAACTATTTTTCAATGTAAGTTTTATGTATTTTAATGTAATCTTATCGTCAGACTATTTCTTTTGACCTGTGTAAACACTGTTTTTGTGTATAAACATCAATAAATTATCTATCTATCTACTACCCCCAACACATTCCTGAAGAGGAAACTTATCCTCCCCCCTCAATGTCCTCTACCATCCCCTTTTGGGCATTCACTGATTGGACTATTTATATGTATTTGTATTCTAACGTGTAATCCATTAAAACTTAGCTACTAATTATAATTCATTTCAAAAAATGATAATATTCAATTCAATTTAATTCTATTTTAGGGACATTAATCAATCCTCTTAAGTAACTTATGCTTATTACTACATAAAAGACGTTCAGATTTCTCTTTGATGCGAACTTGGATTTTGGTCTCCATAAAAAAATTAAATAGCGAACTGCTCAACCAGTGAATCGTGATTCGAATTTTAATATCTACTCTAATTTACCCTAGCTTCAAAGGTTATAAAGGAATCACTGACCCGAAAATTTCATTTAAGTATAGAATAAACTATTCTTTTGAAATGCTAGTATTAAAAATTGCCAGCAAACATTTATTTTAATCTTACTGAACTTACCACATTATTGTACACACACAGGGTGAATAAAAATTCACCTCCAATTGTTTAAGTACATATCCTAATTATAATAATAATAAAATAATTTAATATTATTTTATTGGCCCTTCACATTAATCCGCGTGAAATCGCACGCGTGAAAGAAATACATTAATAGTATGTATTGTATTGTATTGTATTGTTTATTCAGTGTTATTATACATATATAGTATTTACACGGGTCACAAAAATATAATAAATGGGTAAATAACCAAAATTCGACAGCACTCGCAAAACACGCCTTAGAAAATTATCATAGCTTTAATTTAACTATTTTAAAATTTTAGAAAAAGAACCAAACCTACATCGATGAACAATACATGAAATGCTGCAAATTAAAAGACATACTAATGCAATAAACTACCGCACTGATATATAGAATTTGAGCCAAACATATTTTAGTCATTAAATTAGATACAAAAGGATAAAATTATATAACTTAAATATTTTTACACCTTTCCACCAAGTTTACTAAATAGAGTTTTTTTTTTGGCATTGGACGTGGGATCCATTAGCCAGCCACTTAATTTTAAAAGGAGGATAACAACAGCGACTAAAAATAAAAGCGTACAGAACGAATCTAACCTAACACGATTTTAAAGGAAATTTAATAGACGATCAACAGCGGGGGAAGGACAGGGTTACACTCTTCTTGCTCAGGGGCCCATCAGAGCATTAATACATAGACACACAGGTAAAGGATGGATACACAAAAGGTAAAACATGGGGATACGAATCTAATCTATGTTCTTTATAGCAGCAAGTTGATGTTATTCAGAAAATTCATTATTTCCTTGTATATCCGTATGTTCTTAAGCGACAATATGTGTAACAGATTAGTGGGCAGAGGAATCTTCAATTTCAATAAACCCTTAATAAGTTCTCCAGAATAGCTCCAGAATGGCATGAACACCCGAAGAAAATATGATCCAAGTCACAAACAATATGACATGCTGTGCATATATCTGATTCCACAACCCCAATTCTCTTCAAATGTTGCGCATAACAAGCATGGCCAAATCTTAATCTGGAGATAGTGGTGATAAACTTTCTGTTTGCTGCCAAATGTCTAAATCAAGGAACCTTAGGGACACTATCCTCAATTTACGTATAACGGTTGTTTGGATTGTCAATTTTGAATTGTTCATAATATTCACCCCATTTAATAAGTATATCATTTTTTGATGAGTTCAAAAGATCAGATAAACACACCTTAAACTTGAGGTTTCTGCCTGTCACTGCGGCCACCTTGGCGAGATTATCCACATGCTCATTGCAAGTAATCCCTACATGAGCCTTCATCCAGATAAAATCGACAATAACCTCGCTTTTATGCAACTTACAACAAAGAAGTAGTAGTATTCTGAGAATGTAACTGTTAGTTCTGTGATCATTAATTAAGTCTGATTTTAAGTTTAGTAAGATACTTAAGGAGTCCGTCCAAATTACTGCTCGCTGAACTTTGTTGCGATCCACATAATCTAAAGCTTCCACTATAGCAATAGCTTCACTCACAAACACTGTTGTACGAGGTTCTAATTTAATTTTCAGTTCGAAATTTTCAGATGAAATGTAAACGGCGCATCCCGTATATTTCTTAATTTTAGAGCCATCAGTGTATATGTGCAAATGACTGGAGTTTATAAATTTTGAGTTGTTTGCTATCAAATTATTCTCAGTGGTGATTTCTGAGTATGATGGGATTAAAATATGAGGTTCATAAAATAGTTCGAGATACTCCAGGTTTAGATATGATATATCTGAATATTTGAGGAGTAGATTTAACTGTCCACTTATACCACCAATACTTATTTGTTAAATCTTGTGTGTTTAGGTGCGATATCTTAGACACGATCGACAAATCTTTATATTCGGCTTTTAGAATATATTTCTCGCTAGTAGTTGTCTGAGAAGCATCAGTGGTTGTTCTGTAGCTTCGGCATGTAATGGAACTAGCTGGAAAGCTTTGTTCTGAACAGTATCAAGGCCAAAGAGAGTATTGTAAACCATAAAATTTTACACCCATTAACAAAAACTTCAAACCTAACACAAATCAATAAGTCAATACTACAATAACATAAACAAACCCCAATATATTCAACGCAGACACGCAATATTTTCAGTTTTTAGTTGCTTTTAAACACTCAAACGGAATATACCTAATAGTATGGGAGCCATCGACTAAGATTTTCAGCCTCATCGTGACATGAGAATTTGAAACTTTTTTGGACTGTTTATACTCAAATAAAGAAAAAAGTCCTTTATGGCGGAAGTCTTCGATGTTGCTAAACGAAAAACAATAATGAACAGGTAAAAAAAATGGGCTAAAATTGTTATCGCGACACGTCCGTTTCCTAGGTTTTGTGTTGAAGTACGGTGTCTGGTTTTCTGCGTTGTTTTTCTCAAAAAATACATTTTTCGACGCATTAGAAAGTTGCAATAAGGATGTTTCGTGTTTTCATGTTCTGTAGTTTGTCGGAATCTTGCAAATGTTACTCGGGTGCATGAATAGACTCATATACATACACATAATCACACTCACACGCAGAAGGCGAAGAAAAATACAGAGGCAAATCTAACTAGCAGGGGAGAGGAAATTTAAGAGCCAAACGTACCAAACTCTACGGGGAAAAAGGTCGATAGGGAGGGAAAGCAAAGAGGCAAATCTACCTAACCCAGGAACATTGAGTTCAAATTTCAACTTTTTCCCCCGTGAACTTTCTTCGTATACAGGGTGACAATTAAAAAATTAACCAGCCGGATATTTCTTAGGGGAAGGATGCGGGGAAAAAGAGTTTCGGTCAAAAGTGGTAGGGTCCGGAGGCGCGAATCGGATGAGATGGTTTATTGCGATTTGGTGGAGGCACATCTAGGACTCAAGGTCACTTCCACTTTTTAATTGTTTTTGGACTGTTTTGCCTTGATAACAAAGGAACATATTTTGCCCCAAACTTTTTTCACACCTCGCTGCTAATAATGAGCTTAAAAAACGATGGTCTTTGAAGAAAAATGTCTAAAAACGAAAGTTGATTATTTTTTTGCATAAAATTTTGTCGAATTTTTAAAAAATGTTAAATTTTCAAAAAATGTCAAATAAAAGGTAAAATTGAAGCAGGGTGCGAAGCACTAAACACAAATAGTCACAGCTCTCCGCAGGAGAATGAATTCTAGTATAGCTGTAAAGGTGGAGGCATAGATATAGAGGCATAAAGTGGGTGGAAGGCACGCGACAAATTTATGGATCTCGAAGATATAGGACGTCATTTGAATCTTTTTTATATTTCTCCCGTGACCAGTTATCTTTATACCTGTATAGCGCCTGATGGCCGAAACACGCAGAGTAAGGGACGACTCCATTTAATTTTGTACAACTGTGCAACAAGGAAAATGTCCGTTTAGACTTTTTTTAGGATGTTAGATCCTGGTCAACCATCTAAACAAGGTGTTAGCCATGTCGCTGTAGCTGGGTGCTGTAAAAAAATTACGAGAATTTTTTTACCGACTGAACATGTTTTTCTACCACATCCGCAACGCGCCAGAGCTTTGCTTTACATAACAAAGTTTCCTGTTTTCCCTTAAACTAAACAGTTTTTATGGATTTGTCCATGTCGTGATGATGAGAAATTTTGGTCGATGGCTCCCATACTATAAAGTGCAAACAGTTGTTGTGTGCAATTCAATAATATTAATTAATGTAAGTAATTTACATTCATTTGTTTAAAAAAAATAACACTTAAAAAATATTTGTCTTACATACTTGTAGTTCTCTGACGATGGTTGAATAAACCGAAACGCAATGAAACAGTAATTTTATTATAAAGACCGATAATCCCAGGATATACCTATATCAAATGCCAAAAGTTAATTTTAACTTTATATAAATTTACAATCAAGGCGAAATAAAAATTTAAGTTGAAAAATAATATTTTCGTTTTAAAATTAGTGAATGGTGAAATCTTAATTTAAGAGCGAAGCAAAAATTTTCTTATCTTATTTGCACAAATTGGCTCAATTCTAAGAGAAGTTAAAAAGCAAACAAAAAACGACCTACCTTTTCCTGCAACGACTTGAGCTTATCATGCAAACGGACAAGACTATCACAGTTGGCGTAGCAACGATCGACATGAGCAGCTTGTTTTGAACCTCCAGGAGGACTCAACGACTCGCAAGTCCTGTTGTCTCCTCGTAGTTTATATCCAGGATTGCATGTACAACGGTGGCTTCCAACTTCATTTATGCATTTGTGCTCACAGTCACCGTTGCGATCCAAGCACTCGTTCATGTCTGTAAAACAAAACCACCGTGAATGGCAATCTTCCAAATATCTAACTTTTATCAAAACTTAAGGATGGATTTAAACTTGAATAAATTACGGCTACTGGGTTATGATTAGTGATTGCTGACGTGTAACAAGAGGTGCTTAAAAATATTGTGAAGCAGATTGAAAATGGATAATTAGAGCGGCGTGGCGTGGTTTGAAGGGCGGTAGGGTAGCATTTTTTGGGGACTGTGATTTTTAAAATAAAGACTTCTGTGAATACAAAAATAATAATAAGTTTGTAAAAGTATTTACGCAAAACTCCCCTCTCTATTTAGCACCTTTCATTTATTATCTTCATTATCTTTTCTGTAGGATGACTACCCTGAATATTTTTTTTAACTAAATGTATATCAGGTTTTCTTCCTGGCAATAGTGACAATTACATTCCAAATATTATTTTCCTCTGCCGTTTCTTATTTAGTTACCTTTTAGAGTGATCACAAGACGTATTAATTTTCAGTAGTGACTGAGTGAGGACTAACAAAATATACCGCGTATAACAGAATCATGGTATAGTTGTCTTTAGATCTACTAAGCACTCAAAAAATGTCGGCGTCTTTGATCTTTACCGCACTGTCAAAGACGTCGACATTTTTTACACGCATAGCAAGTGTGTATACACCTTCCTTTTTTCTTTAGGTTTAAAGATAAACGATTGAAAATTGAAATATCCTATATACTTAATGAACGTCACTTTTTGACATTATTTTTTGTCCTCTTCCGATTATACCACATGTGACCAACTTTTAATTTACAAATGGAATACCCCGTTTATTATTGTATTTTTGAATTCTACATAATTTTCCGAATTCAATGATATCACATAAATGATGTTTCAAACGTCAATATTTATTTGAATTTAATTTTTGCTTTCCCATTTAAGTGTGCCATGACTGTACCGATGTATTCTAACTGACCCATGTAATACTGGAAAAACCGAAATCCTGTGGAAAATACTAAATTATGTGATTTATGAGCAAATAAAATTCATCTGGACGATATTTTATTAATTTTAGAGCAATTATTAATTTTTTTTTAAACGGATGCAAATTATGCACTTTAGGATGCGTTTAATGGCTACAATCGGCCCATAAAGGGTCTTAAATGGCCCAATATGTTACGTATGGCTTGTATAATACTAAAACAAACCATTTTTCTCAAATTTTTATGAATCTTAAATGAATATCTTTGAAAACCCCTTGAAAAATGCACAAAAACAGGAAAAAAACGCACTTTTTTGTATAATTATGCATTTTTAGGTACTTTACCCGTCATTCTGTGCGTACGGACTATGATTTTTCAAGTTTTTATACCTAAAAGATGCATTCTATGCAATAAAATCTTTTGGAGATAAAACTTATTGAAAATCACCTTTTTTTTTATTAATTCCAACGGCCTATTTAGAGAAAGAAATTAAAAACCCTTCTTCCGATCCCAAACAGATTTTTTTTTAAATAACTGAAAAAATGTAAATAATAATTTTATGCTTTATTTGTAAAAGACATATCACAAACAATCCTCAACGTAACAAAATAGCAGTAAGAAACAGAAGAAATAAATATTTTTAAAAACAAACTTTATTAAAATGTACTAAATAAATAGGAAATTGCAAAATTTTTATTTAAAATTTTTTTTTTTTAATAACATAAATTGAAGCTAATTAAAACCTTTATAAGAAAACATTAACACATTTCATGTACAAGGTGAGGTAAAAAAATATTCAAAGAAATTAAGATTCCTTTCTTAACAATTTTTTCAAAATTTTTTTTTTTAAATCACTCAGTATCCATGTTTAAAGGCTTTAAAAATGTGTACAATTTGATGTGCCAACATGGTTATCGCTTCAAAAATAAAAAAGTTACAAGCCCGGGGACTTTTAAGTGGCGGACCCTGTATACAAGATAAGCTATGGTCTCAAAATATTTTTGGCATTAGCCATCCCCATTACCACCCCCACCCCATTATTAAAGGGAATGAAAAAACCTTTGATTTAGTGTGTGTACAAGAACCAGAAACCTCGAACTTAGCATATCGCTACCTCACTATTACAAGGTTCTATGTGTTAAATAAGACATTTGGAGAAAACGACCCTCAAAAGTTGGAGTTGTCCTACAGAAGATGGGATACTTTATTATTTTAAGATGATATTTTTTTCTCATACCTATGTTGATTCTAAAGTAATTTTGTCACGAATAGTATTGATTAATAATAAAATTTTGAAAACAAAAAAAAAAGAAATATCGACATAGAACTTTTTCAAAAATTTTACGAAAATATTAGCGTCGACATAGAACTAGGATATGCTCTTAATACTAATAATATGTTAAAACGTCAACAAACAACAAAAATGTTTCAAGTAAAACATTGTAAAATAATTTTACACAGCCGGTATTTCATTACAAGATTATATTTTTATTTTAAAAAAAAGACAACATTCTCTAGAAGATACAATATCGTGTCATATTAAAAAAAGGAAACTGTTTCTTTGGAGGCTTCTTTATTGCTCGTTTTTTTTTTATCGGAGGATCTTTTGAAAATATTGATTCATAATATTCTCTATCTAGTCAATATTCAAGAATCAAGATCACAGATCAAACAAACCAGATGTTTCACTTAATAGTATTCCCTATGTAACCAGTTTCATTTTTTGTCATGTCACGTGTACCTTTCAGGATTCTGCGCAGAAGACATAAACAGAGCAACCTAGCGGTTGACATGGAAGTTAAGACCAGCGAGTATCATATCACAGGAAGGAGTGTTTAGTACTGAAATCTCAGAGATGGAAGTCGTCATCAGCTACACCAGTGATATTAATTATTTTGGAATGTGGTGTATTGTATTGAAGCTTAGAGTTGTTACTGTTATACATTTAAGTGGTTTTTTGAGTATTTATTAGGTGACTTTTAATTATTGTTACGTGTCACAGCTCCCTCCTGTGACTATACTCGCTGGTTAAGTCTGCTTGGTATATGCGCAGATCATTACACAAATTGGTACCTTCCAGGAGTTGATTTATTATCTAAACCATGAAACGTCATAAGTGAAACATCTGGTTTGTTTGATCTGTGTCAAGATGTCACTTTCAGCTACAAATTAGCGCTATCTACATACGACTGGGAAAACGACAACGGTAATTTCATTTGAACATTACAGGGTTCTATGTATCTACATAGAACTCTGTAGGTCATTTTTCGTAAAAAGTCCGACATACACCCTTGAAATTCAAAGTATAAATCAGTTCTTGTTGGTGCTGCCACCTTGATTTTTTTTTTCCAAGCTTCATTCTCAACATAGAACCATGTTGTACTGTAACTGAAATTTGTTAAAAAATGTCACATAGAACCTTGTAATAGTGAGGTAGCGATATTCTTCCATTATAATGTAGATGTTTCATCGAGAGAGGGGTACTAGATGAACGAGTTACGTGCATTTATATACACATAGCATATTCATCCGTCCACCAAACAGAAAATATTGTAACATGATATATTCATTCATTCAAATAATCTAAGAAATATTGTCTGTGCACATATAAAAGTTCGTGACAAGATATAGTGGTACAAAACATGTTCTTTCACCAAAAATCTCAATTTCTCAATAATTGTAACATAACACATTCATCCACTTTCCCCTTCAATTGTGAGCACAAAAAGTTAGACCGACCGACAGACAGACATTTTTTTTTCTCAAACTTAAAATCTCGATATTTCATGACATTAGAAGCCTATTTGAACAATAAAATTTTTTTAAAAAATTTCTGTCGTTATTATGCTTCCACTGGATGTGGAAGTAAAAGAACGCCAATAAAGTCGGCCTAAAATTTCTGTCGCTGCCTCCCGGGCTAAATAATGAAATATCTAACCCAAAATTTGTATACGATTTTTATTAGATAATAGTTCTAACAATTCCTAATTCAAACATGCCCCTTGTTCCGAGGGAGAACAATCTGATCCTATTTACATGCGACCAGTACAAAACTATGCGAACAATGCAGTGGAAACTTCTAGTTTCAAGTACATTAACTTTTAGATAACCTTACAGAGAACAGCGATCTCTTTTGTTTTCTGGAATATTGGCTGTTAAAATTAAAGCTTTATTCGTTTTCTCCATGGCTGAGTGCTTTGTAGAACTACATGGGTTTATTATGCACTCAACTTTACTATATTGAAGGATATTCAGATAAGTCGGGTGTATGCTTCAGCACATATCTGATTAGACTCCACGTTAAATTTGTACAAAGAGCAAATTAAGTTTAAGAATAAGATTAGCTCTAATAGTGAATTTGTTGTTGCATCTGCTTGTGTTTAAGAAGAACAGTTTTTTTTAGAGTAAAAATAATTTTTTGTAAAATTTCACAAACGGCAGAAAAAGTAATCTATGATAAAAAAAAAACATCTGTTTATAATATCAGTATTAATTTTCAATCTTTGCATTCTTTGCAACTGATAGTACTGTCTTAATGGATGTGCTTATGAATTACTTTTTTTAGAGTCGAAAGCAAAAGCTTTCACCTAAAACATGTAATTTCACTCTAATTTAATGACTGAATGCATTACATATTTAAATATAGGAATTTTTTTTTTCGAGGGGGGGGAACCAAACGGGCTGCCCATCACTAGAATGGGTCTGGGTGTCAGACCCTCCTCCTGGGGCTCGTCTGTAAGAAAAAAATACTCCGAGGACACTGCAACCTCCTGGGCGACTTGTGGTCTCCCTGTCTTAGTTTACACTGTTCATTTTAATATGCCTCTATTACTGACAAGGCGATTCAGGTCTGAAAATTGGTCAGTTTTGATGGTTTCCGGGTCTGTTTGTCTTTACCCGTAGATATTATATCTTCTGCGGTCCAACACCTCGCAGTCGTGTATAATTTGTTCCACAGTTTCTGGTACCTAACCGCAAAGTTGCAGCAAACTTTCCGATTAAGTGTAGGTACTTCTTAACGAAAAAGTGTCCCGTCAGAAGATTTGTCATGGTTCTCAACTGAATCCTGTTCTTTGTGAGCAATTTCTCAGTTTATTTTGAACATGGTCCATTGATAAGTGTTTTCCTATGTCGATTTCCCGGAATATTGCTCCAGTAATGGTTATGTTTACTCTTGATCCAGTCTTTGATTACCCTTCTGCCTGAGCCTTTTGTGATGTCCATAGAATATATCAGCTGGTCCTTGATTAGCAAGTTCATCAGCTTTTTCGTTGCCCTCTATATTGGTATAGGTATATCCCGGCACCCAAAGTAGACTTACTTCCACTCACCTCGAATCTTGAGCTCTTCGGGGCAGACCCAAACCAGCCTGGAATATACCAATATACCTTGTTAGGAGCTAGTGCCTTAAGTGTCGCCTGACTCTCTGATGCAATTGAAATCTGCTGGTTTACATATCGTCGTTTGACATTCTCGCGTTCACACTCGAGTATAGCAAGAATTTCTGCCTGGAACACAGTGGAGTGCTCTCCAAGAGTAAGACTTATACTCGCTCTTGGTCTTTCGCCATGTATTCCTGCTCCAGCTCCTGTTTCCATTCTAAACCCGTCGGTATACCAGGCCAGGCGTTTGCATACAGCGTCAGGTCACACAGTCCTTCCTATCTCCATTGGTAACAGTGAAGGGTTTGCTGAATATAATTTTTGGTACTATGTAGTCCAACTTCATACAATATAGGATCGCTACAATGTTTATTATGTGCCCCGAATTGCGTCCGAGAGGAGTCCGCTTCTGAGAGTTTTATAGCCTATAAGCTCCCATTCTGGCCTTCTCCTGTTCCCCCTGAATCACAAAACTAAGTGGAGGGAGATCTAACAGGGTCTCCATGGCTGCTGTAGTGGTGCTTTCTTACAGTTAAAATTGTTATTGATTTATTTACAACAACTAATATTGATACTAAAACCTTTGCTGACATGGTCAGTCAATAGCATTTAGATGGTTAATATCTCTTCAACCATTTAAAATTTATTTTTTCTACGATGATTATTAAAAATTTTTGTCCAGTTATAATAACGTTAGAATAAAAAGAAAAAATATAAAAGTAATTACTAAACGGTAACATATACAATAAAAATTAATAGAGAGTTTCTGTGGGAAAGCTTCAATTTTATGCATAACCACTTTTTGGCTAGGGCTAACCATTTTCGAGATTTGAGCGAAAAAACAAAAACGGGAACCTTCTTCGTGCCCCCCTGTACCCTCCGCATTTCCTATGTTCGGGGACTTTTGGTATGTTTACCTAATAACTAGTCCAAATACAGCCCCCAATTCAAAAATTGGGATCTCGGCATTTCCCTCTGGACCCCCTTCTTAAACGTTCATTGACAGGGCTATTATTAAAAAAGTATTATTATTATTATTGTAACGTGTTTCCACCGTTAGGAAACTACCCCTTGCAAATTCCGTGGGTTCCAAAAATTATAACAAGAGATGTCCACTAACACACTTTATTAAATATTTACTGGATACTTCACAATACTATTATTAATTTAAATACACTTTACTGACTAAAATCACAATGTTTATCACTTTGTTTATCTTTGAAGTCTTAACCTCACTTTCTATACTTTCTGAACTTTCTGAACTACTCGCCGAGAATGCGGTCGGTCTTTTATACCCAAAAATGACAGATCTCGATTGTTCTGTAATGACGCCACCATTCTCTAGATCATTCCAGATGTCACCAGAACTAACTTCTGGTAGGTTTCTCGAGTAGGCGCAAATACACTACATTCATTCTAAGGGTTGTAACACATTACACTGCCCCCTCCTTAAGCCTGAACGTCCCGGTCAGGCAATTCAGCCTCTTTCACATACTTCGCCAGTCTATCCAAGTGTACGATCTTCATCTTGGACTTTTTGTTTCGTTGAATACGATAGACGACATCATTAATTCGGGTAATAACAGTATACGGTCCATCCCAAGGAGGTTGAAATTTCGGGGATCTCCATTCCTTCCGCTCTGGGTTGTACAGCCAAACCAGATCCCCCACCTTGAATCCCCCTGTACTGGCATTCTGATCATAACGAGCCTTCAAGTGGTTACTAGTTCTGTTCATCTGCTCTCGATCATTCTTTGGCTGTTCTCGACTTCCATTTCTGTAGTTGCTCATCGAAAATGGTACTCCACGGGCAGCACAATTTTTACACTTGTGACACCAGGCCTCCACATCCTGGCGACTATTAACCCAATAGAACTGTTCCCGTGCTCTACTCAATGTCTTGTTTATGCCGAAGTGTCTGCTGGACGTTTCATTATGCGCTTCCTGGAGTACTTCTGGTACACGACACCTGGGAATCACTAGACGCATGGCAACCTGCTTCCCATCTGGGCTTTCCCATGCTCTCCTCAAAAGCCCATCTACGACCGTAAGTGAATCCCATTGTGACCATAAAGCCTTCAGCCCCACTTCTTTGTCGGAAACATCCTTCCATGCTGGACGCGTTCCCTCTTCTTTTGCTCGCAACATGGGTCCGATTTCTACATCGCGCAATTGCTCTCGCCTCAGAATTTTCTTTGACCAACTGTCTGGAAGATCGACCTTGACAGTGTTCACTTCAACCATGTTCGGCAATTTTCCCACCTGAGGGTAGCGCTTGCAATCTTCCTTGTCTGGTTTTCTGGATAATGCAGGAATTTTGACTGCCTGCGTTGTCAACAGCCTGGTTTTCTCGCATTGGTCGTTCACTTTTGACCAAATAAATTGTTCGTTTCCAATCCTTAGGACTCGCTTTCCTACGTCAACAATAAATCCATACTGTTCCATGATGTCTAGCCCCAAAATGAAGTCATCCGTGATGTCAGCCACGATGACCCTGTGGTCGAACCTCAAATGCCCAATCTGCAAACCCAGGTCTACTTCTCCATGAACCGTAGCCCTGTTCCCCGTAGCTGTCCGGACGATCACTTCTTTATTTTGCCTCTTGGTAATCTTTATGCCCAATATAAATCCTGGCCGTACTATTGATGACGTAGTACCTGTGTCGATGGTAAACAAACATTTTCTTCCGTTCACATATCCATGCAACAACAGACTGCTTGCGATTCTTCGAAGCTGGGAAATCTTAATTTCTCTGGGGCAACTGCATTCCCTAGCCAGAACAACCCCCCTGGTACTGTTTTCCTGCTTCTCTTCAACATTCACAGCATTTACTCGACTCTCCGAGTTCTGCTGTCGACAGTCTCGTTTCATGTGTCCTACCTTGCCGCAGTTGTAACATTTAATACCTCCGCTCGTCTTTCCTTTATTTTGTTGTTTTCTCTGCTCCCTGAGATCATCCACTTTGTTCAATAATTTGGTAAACATTTTCTGCATCTCCGTTAACATAGGGTTCTGGTTCATTTCTGGTTGCGATTCTTCGAGAGTCACAGCTCGCACTCTCGACCTTGGAGTATCTCTGTAGGCGGCTTCTACTTCAAGTGCACGCACCAAAGCTTCGCTACTACTTTGGTGTCTTGTCAGCCTCAGAACTCGCCTGACCTCTTCGTCCCTTATGCCATCTAAAAAGGCCCCTACGGCTAATTGTTCCTGAAATTCTCTAGGTGCACTTGGATACGCCAGGTGTGCCAGTCTCTCTATCGCAGCTTCAAATTCTTGTAAACTTTCCCCAGCTTTTTGCATCCGGGATTTCAGCTGAGTCTGGTATAATTGGGCAAGGTGTTGATCGCCGTACCTCAAGTCTAATGCAGCTTCCAAGACTTTGAAGTCCCTTTGTTTATCCACTGGGATAGTTTGAAGCAACTCTGAGGCCTGGCCCCTTAACGCCAGAACTAATGCCATGGCCTTTTCCTCATTATCCCAGTTGTTCGCACACGCTGCTGCCTCAAACTGCCTCTTGTACGTTGTCCATGAGCTTTGGCCGTCAAAGGAGGGAGGTTTTAACCGGTGACCTGATGATACCACCTGCTGGCTTTCTCTATCTCTCAACTGTCGTTTAAGTTGCTCCACTTCTCCTTCGAACTCACTCATCTTTCCTTTGATCTGACTGACTTCGGTCTCAACTACACCTACTTTGTCTTCTACCTTATCTACTTTTTCTTCTACCTTGTTTATCTCTTCTTTAACTTCACATTTTAGTACTTCATTGGCAGAAATGATAGTGTCTTGTTGTATTTTCATTGGTTCATTCAGAATTTTCCTTAATTCTTCTTGGCGTCTTTCTTGTTCCTCTTTCTCCTCTTGCTGTCGTATCTTCAGGTCTTCCATAATTTTTCTCAATTCGTTTTTTTCTTCTTGACGTCTTCTCTCTTCATCCTCTTTTTCTTTCTGACGTCGCTTTTCTTCCTCTTGACATCTTTTCTCCTGTTCTACTTTGTCTTCCTGGCGTCTTCTTTCTTGTTCTTCTTTTTCTTCATGACGTTTTTTCTCCTGTTCTTCTTTGTCTTCCTGCCGTTGCTGTGCCATCATTTTTTGGAACTGTTCTAATAAGTCCTGTATTTGTTTATCGGATGCCATACTTCTTGTTGTTACGGGCATACGACGAAATTAAAATAAAATAAATTTAACTGTCACGTCAATATCGGTAATGGAACTTTTCAGACAAATCTCGAAATAGCACGAAAAAGTCTTATCCAGAGTCTTTTGTCACTATCCAGTTCAGAGAATTTAATAATCTCCACTAATGTCCAAATAGAAAAGTTCTAGAAATTTTCACGCACTAAATGAGTCTTTTTCAGTGTCTCTATCACTTCTCAGTTCAAAGGATTTAATTATCGCACTAATGTCCTAATAAAATGTTCTACAATGTCTCAAAAATGCACTTAAACACTATTTTCCTGTTCGAAAATAACCCTCGAACAATGTCCAGTAAATTAGTCCTGTGTTAGCACTAACTCTCGAGAATACTTCTCGAACACTCTAACACAACTTCAGAGCTCCTCTTGTCATAAAATTCCGCTTTCTGGCACCAATTTTAACGTGTTTCCACCCTTAGGAAACTACCCCTTGCAAATTCCGTGGGTTCCAAAAATTATAACAAGAGATGTCCACTAACACACTTTATTAAATATTTACTGGATACTTCACAATACTATTATTAATTTAAATACACTTTACTGACTAAAATCACAATGTTTATCACTTTGTTTATCTTTGAAGTCTTAACCTCACTTTCTATACTTTCTGAACTTTCTGAACTTTCTGAACTACTCGCCGAGAATGCGGTCGGTCTTTTATACCCAAAAATGACAGATCTCGATTGTTATGTAATGACGCCACCATTCTCTAGATCATTCCAGATGTCACCAGAACTAACTTCTGGTAGGTTTCTCGAGTAGGCGCAAATACACTACATTCATTCTAAGGGTTGTAACACATTACATTATTATTATCATAGTGTATACATTGCTTTTAATAATATATTATATTACTAGGAGTAGAACGCACTCACAAAAAAAGGCGTTCTACTCCGTGTAATATATACTATTTTTTCTTCAAGCGTATTAAAATGCAAAAATTCATTTATTTATCATAAATGTACAAATATTCAAACTACAGTCTTACATGTTGACACAATATGACAAGTGGCTAGTGGATAGCGCGCCACCGGTGGCTTTCGGTATTAACATTATGTTACTAGTAAAACAATATCCACTACGGCGGCGCTTTCGGAACTAACATTATGTTACTAGTAAAACAATGTCCACTACGGTGGCGTTCGGTACTAACATTTTGTTACTAGTAAAACAATGTCCTACTTCTACTTCTGTTTTTGGTGACATAATTTAAACATTTTAATACGCTTGAAGAAAAAATAATTTCCAAGTGTTCAGTCCTGACAAATGACATAATCACCCATAGAGACTTGTAAAGCTAGCCGAGTATTTCAATAAATATTATTACCGAGAATCTTAATTTTTTAAACCCTCCAAATCAAAATTCTTAAACATATCTTATATCTTTAAGAAATCGAAATTATTTGTGTCAGTCGATTTATTACCGTTACTCTAACCCTTAATTGTAGTTTAATTTAAACATCCCACTATGCATATTTGATTTGTTACATATACCTAGTTAGTTAGACAATGTGTTGTTTCGAATTTATACAAATTGAATTTCTAATCAACATATTCAACTACGTTGACAAATACATCGAACAGTGACACACCAGCAATTTAAGGTAAACAGAAATTGTTATTTCTCGTCTATTCGAGGACTCGAGTCTTAAATCGCCTTCTAAGAGCTGTAACGAATCACCCTGAGAATGGAAAGAAACCGCCGTTGCAAAAGGCTCTACTGACGCCTTCAGCTTATAAGTTCTTGTTATCCCCTTCAGACGCAAGGTGGTAAGATTTTCCACAGTATCACCGATCTATAACTAGATTGTAGCTTATATGACAGCAAACGATGCCATTTATCTCTCTTGCTGTCAGAAGGATATAGCATTGCGGTCCTTCTACAGAACATTATGAGACTACTTAACTATGAATTCAGAGAAAGAGTGGGGATGTTCCCGTCGAAGCTTTCCCCAACGACATAGGTGTAAAAATAAAAGGGATCTACAATTTTAAAAATTTAAAAACAATAATCAATAACACAAAGCAACTTTTCATTGCTTACTTCGAATTAATTTATTTATGGAATTAGCACAATAGAAAAAAGTATTGCTTTTTATTTCACCAAGACTCGTAAAGTCCGACTCGCTAGACATTTACCTGTCTGTCTTAAATGGTTCTGAAATAAGCATGAGAGAGTTGTAGCTTTATATTAGATTATATTATATTTGAAACAGGAGCTGGCCGATTGGCCTAGATCACCGCGACCTCCGTAGATCTATTGTGGCACTCCTTGTCCAATTTTACTTAGAGTTCCTTACCCAGCTTTGTCTTTTGTATCCATCTCCTTGATAAGGGCTCTTTGGTATAATTATCTGCACTTGGTTTCTCTTCGCCAAGTAGTTGTAACCTCGTTCTGGTTAGGCCTTCGCAATGGCACAGCACATGTACTGAGGTTTCCTCTTCCACTTGACAGAATCTTCATGTTGCATCTTCTGCCATTAGACTCATTTGCCTATTATGCCTACAGTATCCAGTTAGAAGACTTACCATTATCCTAATAGCCTTTCTATTTTGGCGTAGTAGGTTTTCCGAGAATTTGGCCGATCGTTCTTTAATGAACTTTTTGACCTGTCTCTCTTGTGGGAAATTCTTCCAACACTCTAGAGATTTATTTTGTAACCATTCATTAATGGATGTTCATATGCGTGGCTTAGCAACCCCGTAAAAAGCTTCGGGTCCTACTAGGGTCTTAGATGCGCCTTCCCGAGCCAGTTCATCAGCCTTATCATTTCCCCTGTGTCCCTCGTGTCCTGGTACCCATGCCACGGTCACTTTATTCTGAATTTCTAAGTCCGTAAGGGCATTTATACAATTCCACACTAGTCTTGAATCGACCTGCATGGAACAGAGTGCCTCTAGCGCTGCTTGGAAAAAATTGCAATTGACTGGTTTACAGTTCCTTGCCTCATTATTTCCTTTGCAAACCACTGTATAAGGGCCACTTCAGCCTGAAATATTGTGTATTGTGGCGTGTATTCCTAAACTTATCGGGATTTTCTTCCTGTTCTGTCTTCCGTATACCAGATCGTTTGCGCCGATATTGGAGGACCATTTTTCCAGTCCTCTGTCTGTCTGGTACTTTGGTTTGAACATTTTTATAGAAGTTATACTTTGGGACCATAGTGTCCTTGAGCATTTCCAAAATGAGATATGCCTTCAGCTCTGGGTATATATTTTGATGCTCTGATCCGTGTTGTTGCCTTATGGACGGTATGCCTTGCATTAGCCTGTATACTACTAAACGATCTTCCCCTGAGATAAATATATGTAGTGATGTCAAGTCTAAAAGGACTTCCAATGCAGCCATGGGAGCAGTTTTTATGGCCCCATTGGCGCACAGGCAAGCAAGCCTTTGTACGCCACTTAATAGCCTTATTGCTTCATGCTGCAGTATCTTGGTCCACCATATCACTGATCCATAAATTATCATGGGCCTTACAACCCTAGTGTATAACCATAGGGTCATCTTGTTTCTTTTCACACATGCACCTTCGCAGGGCAATGGTTTCTTTCTGTGTCACTTTTTGGATGGATGTGGGAACTCCATGTCAGCTTCTGGCCGAAAATGACTACTAGGTAATTAACCTCGCTAGCAATTGGAATTTCCACTCCATTGAGCCTCGGGGATTTAAGGCATTGTAAGGCTCTTTTCCATGTAAAGGTGACGACTGTAGTTATGTGAGAATTTATGGAAAGTCCTTCCTCACTACACCACCTGTCGACAATGTTTAGGGCTCTTTGTGAACGCTCTAATGTTCGAAAATTGCCCCTTGACTACTGTCGCTAAATCGTCAGAATATCCTAGGCAGTAAAAGTCTTCTGCGGAAATTTTTTGGAGGAGTTCGTCAACAAGGGTTGCCCACAGCGATGGAGATAATACCCCTCCCTGAGGGCAGCCTGTACTCACTTTTGCCTCAATGGTAGCATCTATAGCTTTGTATAGTTCATCATATATTTCTCTAAAACATGATATTATTATTCTTTCAGTATAAAAAAGTGCAACCAGGGTTATTATTGAAGAATTTTGGATCACTGCTCCTATATTCCCATGATTAATCTAAACTAAGCTAATTACATAAATTTTAATGACTTCAGATTCACAATATTTATTTTCTAGTTTCAGAGAACGAGAAAATAAAATGTTCCGCTATTCAAGTTTTTGTGTCACCGGAGCTGTATTAAGTTTGTAAACTGTTAAATTGCAGGTATATACAGGATTTACAGGTAAATAAATTACAATTATCCTGTGAAATAACTTTTAAATAACAAGTTTCTCTAATTAAAAGCATTCGCCTGGCTTAGCTAATAATCCACGGTTTAAACCTGATGAAAATATGCTCGATCTTTTTCAATGGCTTTACTTCTTTCACAAATTGGCCGCGAGCCGTCAAACAAAGGAGGAACTCGAGCCGCTTAAAACGTCGTGCTATGTTCGGTTGGCTTTCGTTTTAGCTTTAATAATTATAATCTCTTATAATATGAATTAAAATTTTTGCTCAAATACTGTTTATAAGTCTTAGAATTTTATAATACACAATGCTTTTGCATTAAATTTAGATAAAAATGTAAAGCGTCAAAATTAATATAAATTGTTTATGTAACTAGCAGTGATGAGTTGGAAGATGCTTATTAAAAACGTAGATGTTTTGCAATGCAAAATTAGCGGCTAATTGCAAAAACTCTGTTTATTACAGACTAATAAAATATTTCGACATATCAAGAGGTTTTCTAAAGTTTTTAATTAGAGAACATTATTTATAGTACACGGATATTAGCAAAAATAGAAGAAAAAAATTATAATAAGCTGATATTTTCT
The DNA here is from genome assembly GCA_936432065.2 of Rutpela maculata. NCBI lineage: Eukaryota > Metazoa > Arthropoda > Insecta > Coleoptera > Cerambycidae > Rutpela > Rutpela maculata. The sequence goes on from OW386291.2 coordinate 27,425,626, forward strand.
GAATCGACAGTTGATGGGGGTAGGAATACAGGATTAAAAAGTTCCCATCCCGAACTGGTGAGCTTCATGCCTTTTTCACCCTTATAATGACACCGTGCTGGTTTTTCAATAATATTTTGGAAATGTGATGTTCTACGACAAAACTAGAGGTATTGAAAAATATTGAGAATTAAATTTTCTATAAAACATATCTTATAGGTCATTTGCAGATTATTAAGGGTGTTTACGTTAGTCGACGGCAAACTCGGGGGTAGGTAACAAAAACGCTTTTGGATGGAAACGCAATATTTATCCAGCCTTGTAATATTCGGCTTCAACAACTTTTTATAAATTATATAGAATTGAATTAATCTAAATTCCATTTCGTCGGTCTGTTCCGCATTAAAGCATGCTCATACACATAGCCAAACATTTTAAACCAACCTTTAAACATCCGCATCGCTTTCCGCATCCCTTTTTGCAGGCACACGAAATTAACTCTAAAATTGATGAGGCAGCTGCTGCTTCAGTAGTCAAAACAGGTATTAAAATATCACCTGATTTCTTCCATCCCCATCCTTCTGGCTCTAAAACATTTCCATGTCAAGCCTGAATTTGGTGGTAAACCCGCAACGACTGTTGTTGCAAAGCTGCGAACGTCGGGGGTAGCCTTGCCAAAGTAACCGTTTGACTAGAATTGCCAACCGAGGTGTTAAACAGAACATACCTCTATCGATTTATTGACGTTTCATTTTTTTGTGCTTTATATAGTGCAAGAGCAAATATTTCCCCAGCCTCAGTAATATCTTGTTTTATAGCATTTGGTTTGTTAAAAGTTTTAACAACTTCTTGTAAATCTATTTTCGAATTTAATAAATTTATAGTTTGGAGTTTGCCTTTTCCAAAAAAAGCAGACGTTGTGTCACTCTCACTAAATGCATGAGCAAAAATAACTGTTCTTGTTGAGTTCTTAAGGACATTTGACAACTGTAAATCTTTAGAGCTATAAACTCTTGCTTCTATATTACCTTGGGCCTCCCTTAGTGGTCTAATATCCTTTTCAGTTGGCGTTAGGGCAATAATTAAGGTAAGAAAATCGACATCTTGTCCTACAATTACGACCGGTTCGGATTTAAAACTTTTTTGGACAGCAGTTTGAACTATAACTGTATCAGCATCATCATCCACAGTTACAGCTGGTATCTCTTCATTTTGAAAGGTCTCAACTAGTTGAGAAATTAATCTTTCTTTGTTGGCAAGGTTGCTTAATAATTTTTCTTTAGGGTCTGTAATTGGTGTATTTTGATCAAAAATAACTGTGGGAGATGTTTTTCTTAAAATTCTCTGTTGGCGTTGAATACTTTTTGTGCTGGTAGGATTATTACTGTTTATGAATAAGGTGGTTAGCATTGTGTCGGATCATTTGAAATATTATCAGGCTGCGTTATGTTCGATTAAGTACCGTATTCAATATAACCAGACTGTCATTTTTGTTTAACCCTACAGTTTACACAAGGAAAATGACAGTTTAACCCTACAGTTTACGATTTAGTAACATAAAAAGTACTGAAAATAAACGGACATGGGACCATTCCAAGAATAGGATACCACACCGAAATATTCCAACAAATAAGAAAAAATCGACTACTAGATATGCAGTCAGGTAGGATCAGCACAAGCCACATCTTCACAAAGACATTCAGGGTATATATACCCGATTGGGAAGAGAAAGGAACAAGGCAACTACGAAGACATCCAAATGATACCATATGGTATACTGACGGATCGAAAACGTCAAGAAGTACTGGAGCAGGTGTTACGGGGGACCAACCAGGGACAGACATCAGTCTGAACCTGGGCAGTACCGCAACGGTGTTCCAAGCACAAGTCACAGCCATAGAAATCTGTGCACAATAAATGATCCGGAGGTCATATACTGACAAAAGAATCCGCATCATCACTGACAGTCAAGCAGCTATCAATGCTCTGAATGCAGTAGAGATACGTTCCAAAACGGTAAAAGACTACCTTGAACCCCTGGCGAAACTGGCACAACAGTATACAACTGGAGTGGACGCGAGGACACCAGGGCAATGAAGGCAACGAAAAAGCAGATAAGCTGGCCAAAGAAGGCGCAAAAACAGCCTTGATGGGACCGGAGCCATCCTGCGGGATATCATACAATACCGCAAGAGGAATGGTAAAGGAACTATTGAGTCAGAAACATATCTTGTATTGGACTGTCGCGCCGGGGATGAGACAGTCACGTATGTTCATCACCGGCGGGCCATCCAAGACAAAGACTAACGAATTGCTAAAGCTGAGCAGAAAACAGCTGAGATGTGCAGTGGGAATTCTAACAGGACACTGCACACTGAACAGACACCTAACCAACATAGGTGTGAAGGATAATCCAGAATGCAGCAGAAAACAGATGAGATGTGCAGTGGGAATTCTAACAGGACACTGCACACTGAACAGACACCTAACCAACATGGGTGTGAAGGATAATCCAGAATGCAGGATGTGTGGTGAGGATGAAGAAACTCCTCACCACATACCATGTGAATGCCCAGTCTTGGTGGCTGGGAGGTTTTCATACTTCGGGGGACTAACCGTGACCCAGGAAGAAATAGCCAGAGCTCCCATTGACCGTATACTCTCCTTTTGGAGAGGAACGGGATTAATGGGATAACGAGACTATGGGGTACAATAAGCTTAAGCTTCAGTACAGCGGGGCTTCGGCACCGCAGCCCATAAGGAAAAAAAACCATAAAAAGTAATAGAAATATCGATACATAACACAAAACCTTTTTGTAGAGAATTTTGTGACAAACCTTTTCCTATACTTATGTTTTTTCCCTAAGATAAAGGGTTTACAAGATATTGTAAGAAAACCAGTGCGGTGTCCCTAAAGGGGGTGAGATAGGGATGAAGCTTACCCCCTAGGGGTGGGAACTTTTTTGATATGTATTCTTACACACATAAGCTAACTATTATAGACATTTCAGCTTACTATAATTTTTTTCTTCTGTTCCACATAAATTTGCCTAATTTTCGTGTACTGTTATGCATTAAGCAAATCACAACATACACACTTTTTTATTCATTATGAAATTACCTACTTTCTTTATATTGTTGCCTTAATATGGGCACGCTAATATACTAGTTAGGTAAATACTTTAAAACACTCATCATTGGAGAACCAATCAAAACAACTACTTTTCTAGCTGATACTGACGTAGTATTGAATCATATGATAGGATTCCTAGCATTTTAAGGCAAAAAAATATATTGAAAACACTTAAATCATTTATTGAAATTCAGTCATTCACAACAATTATCGAACATTACGTTCTATTTCAACTCTAGAAAAGTTGTACAAGTTTTTTCGGACTCGTTAGTTCTCATCAGTAGAATACAGAAACATTCATTCATTCCTTATAAGCCTATTCTTGATTTATTTTTACAATTAATTATTTTTTATTCATTTGCTTTCATCATGATTGGAGAATATTATTTAGGTATTAAGCAAATCACAACATGCACACTTTTTTATTTATTATCAAATTAACTACTTTCTTTACATCGTTGCCCTAATCTGGACACACCAATACACTAGCTGAAATAGAATGTAAGGCTCAATAATTGTTGTGAATGACTGAACATTTGGAGTGACTTCACTATACCAATTTCACATACCACATAACCATGCAGTTATGGATTATATCTCTTGATAAAGATAATATCAATTTAGTTTTAAAATAAGAAAAGGTTCTCTCTTTCAGAACTTCAGGAACAGTGTTGTACAATTTTGGGCCTAAGAATGCAAAAGATCTCTGTCCTATAGGTTTTGTCATAAATGGAGATATATTATGTTGTTGTTTATTTCGAGTACCATAGTCATGACGATTTTGGAAGAAAGGCTTTTTATGTATATGGTACTTTATCTTGCCATTAAAATAGAATAATTGTCTTATGTCAAGAACCTTAACGTCACTGTAAACCAGATTTCTCGGGTAGGACAATTTTTGATGTAATATTAGTTTTAAAAATGTTTTTTGTAAAATTTTGAGAGGCTTTATATGATTTTCGGACATTCCACCTCAGGCTAAAATGCCATAAGTCAAATGTGTTTCAGCTAACGCATAATATACAGATTTCATTTGTTTCTGTCCAAGAATATAACATAATTGTGGAAATTTATGTAGAATAAACTGAAGTTTTTTAACGCCAAATTTTATATGTAAATCCCATCTTAAGTGCTGGTTAATGAGTATTCCTAATTATTTGACTTTACTTTCAGGTAGTATAATGTGGTTTTTTTCTTGGATTTCAATATTCACAGATTTAAAAGATGGTATATTTAATTTATTAAAACTGAAGGGTAGGTAGGATATTTTATCTAGATTTAATGTTAATAATTTTTTATCAAACCAGCTTTTTATATACGACAAATCATTTTCTACTATGTTCTGCAAATCGTCCCATGTTTTGGCTTTATAAACAATTGCGGTGTCATCTGCGAATCCTATGATATTTCCAGTGCTAGGTAAAGTGAATTAATCACTTAAATAAATAAGGAATAGTACAGGCCCCAGAACTGTACCTTGTGGCACACTATATTCTATTTTTAAATTATTGCTACAGACGCCTCCTACTCTTACGCATTGGTGTCTATTTGATATATAATTTTTAAATAATTTTAAACATTCACCTCTTATTTCAACGTCTTCCGAAGCCTGTAAGAGCAGGGGGTGGCTGACTGTATTAAAAGCTTTGGACAGATCAATAAAAGTACATAAAATGACGTAACTAGGTCTAGAGGGGCATTTACATTTGATATTAGGTCTAATATAGCATCTTGGGTAGACTTCTTTTCTTTAAAACCATACTATGGAAATTATTCCACAAAATAAATAATATATTTCAACTTGTAAACATAATATATTTAAAGATAATAATTAACAGTTGATGAAAAATATATAATTTGTTATTCTATTATTATTATTTTTGTTATTCAAACTATAGTAACAGAGTTTTCAAATATGTTGGCAAGTACGCTACATATTACACCCCCTGCAAAATAAAAATCAACTTACCAAAGTATCAATATTAAAACGGACTTTTTTACAATCAGAAGTGACGGGTAGATTGATAACATCATTTAACAAATATGCAGGTTTAACTCTGTTTAAAGATACAGTATAATCCTTTCCACGTTTAAGGACCGCTATAATTTTGTCTGTTCTAGAAAGAACTTTAAAAGGTCCTTCATACCAAGGGGATAAGGATGGTTTAAGTTTAGCTTTCTGAATGAAAATAAACTTACAATCTTTAATGTCTGGACTGACAAATGTATTTCGAAAATGATCCCGTTTAGGATTTGTGAATTGTTATAATTTGTTAATAAATAAAGGTAGTTTAATATCAGAATGGGATTTAATAAAATATTCACCAGAAAGAAGTAAAGTTTGGCCATAGACAAGTTCTGCAGATGAACAAAGTAAATCATCTTTAGGCATTGCCCGTAAACCTAATAAAATAATTGGTAATTCATCGAACCAATGAACTGAGTTAGCTCTGGCGATTAATGCAGTCTTAAAGGTTCTGTGAAATCTTTCAATCATGCCATTGGATTCCGGGTGAAATGAAGTTGTGAGAATTCGGTGAAATCCTAAAAATTTTGAAAATTCACGGAAAAGATTTGATTCGAACTGAACTCCTTGATCTGCCGTAACACGAACCGGAATGCTAAAGCGACAGATATAATTTCGAAATAAAGTTTTAGCAACAATTTCTGCAGTAATGTCTGATAAAGGATAAGCTTCTGGCCAACGAGTGAAACGGTCAATAACTGTTAGTATATAAGAAAAACCATGTGAAGGTGGTAATGGTCCAACGAGATCAATATGGATATGCTCGAATCTACCCTTGGGAACTTCCACATTACCAATTTGAGTTTTGGTATGCTTATTTATTTTAGAAGTTTGACAATTTCAGCAAGTTTTGGTCCACAAGGTGCAATCGGTGTTCATCCTTGGCCAGAAATAGTTAGAATTGATAAGTTTTTTTGTAGCACGAATACCAGCATGCGTTAAGTTATCAAAAACTGCGCGTCGTAAAGACTTTGGTACATATGGTTTACATTTAGAAGAAGAAACATCGCACCAAATTTTATGATCCGAATTAGCAATATTGATTTTTTGTAAACAGTATTTGACTTTAGAATTGACAATTTGATTGATTGGTTAATAAAGAGGAAAGTTCACAATCGGTCGTCTTTCAATAATTCTAGATTGAAATTGATTGAGTTTATTTGAGAAATTGAAGTAGGTCACAAAAAATCATGCTGTTCGAGTAATGAAAGATCATTTAAACGCGACAAAGTATCCGCAATGATGATTTCTATACCGTGAACATGACGTATGTCATTAGTAAATTGTGCAATATATTCCAAGTGTCGTATTTGACGAAGAGTTTTTTCAGCATTAGTAAAAAGAGATTTTGTTAGTAGTTTGTTATCTGTGACACAGATAAAAGAACGACCTTCTAATATATGTTTAAAATGTTTCATCGAAGTATATAAAGATAGCAATTCTTTGTCAAAAGTTGAGTATGACTTTTGCGAATCATTTAATTTGCGAGAGAAAAATGCTAAAGGAGTAGATAAGTCTCCAATTCTTTGTTCTAAAACTGCACCCATGGATACATTTGAGCAATCCACAGATAATGTAAATGTTACATCTGTGTTGTAGCTAGGATGAGATAAGATTGTTGCATTTGCTAAAGTGTGTTTAGCTTTTAAAAAACTATCAGTACAATTAGTTGGCCAGGAGTCTATAACTTTAACTTTATCACGAGCTAACTCAGTACTGAAGGAATGTAAAGGGATTAAAATGTTGGCAAAGTTAGGAACAAAACGATGATAATAATTAATCATTCTTATAAATCGTTGTAGTTGCTTGAGAGTTGAAGGTTTTGGAAAATAATTAATAGCGTTAATGCGGTAATCGGTAGGTGAAGTACCGTTAGCGGAAACATAGTGTCCAAGGAAATCTAGAGAACTTTTACCAAAAACACATTTTGACTGTTTAATATTAATTCCGTAAGTGTCAAGGCGTTCAAAAACTTCACTTCACGTAAATGCAATAAATGTTCATGAGAATCTTTACTTGCGATTAAAATATCGTCTAAATATATAAAAATGAAAGGTAAGCCAATAAGAACTTCATTCATGAAACGTTGGAATATTTGTGCAGCATTACGTAATCCGAATGGCATTCTTATAAAATGGAATGAACCAAAAGGAGTGGTAATTGCTGTTTTGTAAAAGTCTGTGTCTGCGACAGGTATCTGATCGTAAGCACGAACTAGATCGATTTCTGAAAAAATAGTGCAACCAAATAATTGGGAATTAAAATCGTGAATATATGAAACGGGTATCGGTCAGATATGGTGATTGTGTTAAGTTTTCTATAGTTACCACACGGCCGCCAATCATTCGATTCTCTTTTTGCAACCATATGCAATGGAGAAGAAACTGACGATGAATATGGTTCACAAATTCGTAATTCAACCATCTGTTTGAATTCATTTTTTGCAGTATTATGTTTAGTTGCATCTAATCTACGTGGACGATAAAAAGGTAAATAACCCTAAGTTATGATGTGATGTTTGATGGAATGTTTAATTGGTAGAAAATAGTTGGGGGTACTAACAAGATGTGGAAATTGTAGCAATAACTTCGTATATTGATCTTCAAATGGAAAAATGTTTGGGGAAGAAATTGTAATATGTTCAAGGAAACAATTAACTGACAGTGACGTTTTGTGACCGTTTATTTTTCAAGTTAACAATTAGACCGAAATGAACTAAAAAATCAGCACCAATTATGAAATATCAGCGATATTAAATACATAAGAAAATTCACGGCGTAAATCTAAATTAACCTGCAACAATTTTTTACCATAGGTATGGATGGTAGATCCATTTGCTGGTAAGGACACTAGAATTTATTAGTTTTTTGACGTTGAAGGGTATTGTGACATTTGAGAATGATTTTTATTGTAAATACACCAAGTGCCTGAGCATTTAAAAGCTCGATCCTTATATAACTGATGATAATAACAAACAGTATGATTAGAAGGATTGTAAAAACTACTTTGGTATTCAAACTATAATAACAGAGTTTTCAAATATAAAGGCAAGTACGCTACACATACTGTTTGCTTGATATTATTTTATATTTATTTAAATAAGACATCCATCTAGTTTTTACTTTTTCAAAAATTTTGGCGAAACTTGTTATTAGAGAAATTGGTCTATATTTGCTGACTATGTTGGTATCACGTTTTTTGTAAATTGGTATTACTAGAGTCTTTAAAATGTCGCCGATGACCCAGTGCCATGCAATTATTTATGATAAAAACTATGGGATCTGTTAAATATTCCGATATTAGTTTTAGTGTTTAAGTTATCCAGACCTGGTGTTTTATTACTTTTAAGCTCGCTAATTATTTTTTTTATTTCATATCTATCTGTACGTAATAATACGAATGAGTGCAGTTTAGATGTTGATGATTTTGAAACATCTTTTCTTATATAAGTACACAGCTCATTTAAATTATAGCTATAAATGTAAAAGAAAAACACGTTCAATTTTCATTAAATATCTTCGCATATGAACAGAAAACGATTTTAAATAATTAATGACACATTTAAAGTAAAGAAATAGGTCGCCATTAACAACGCTACTCTGAAAGGGGTCATAATTATAATCAATATATGGTGAGAGCTGTTTGCTCTTAAAGTAAGGTGGTAATGTTATTAATGCGCTATAGAAGTGAATATAACGGATAACTACAGAGCGTGTGAAACTACAAAAGTAAAGAAATTCCAGCTGCAATCAAGAAATAGTGGCGCGGGAATATCTAGAATTGCAAGCGACTTTTAAATTTCAACGTAATTAATTACTTTCACAATAGTATATTCCGAGGATATCAGTAGCAATAAAAACTATTGAAAATAAATAAATGGATAAATAAAAAAAAAATAAAAAAATTTGGACCGTTTTCAAAAAAACTTCCTCGTCGAACAGTTAATTGAACCTTATAATATAATAGCGATTTTAAAGTCGAGTAAAAATATGTTTGATTTCGTTGTTTTTATTATTATAAAATATGACATTTACTGGTATGCATTTTGAAGGTAAAAGAAATTATCTACTTTTTTGCACTTTTTTTCTATACCGGATGACACACAAAATGACGTTCGCCCCTATATCGTCTTGATCTTAAAAGATATGAATTTCAAATTTGGGCACATCAAATAACGGCTAAATATACATTAATGCGACTGATTTATCATTTTCTGTCGCTTCCGGTTTCACCGGAAATGATGTTAATTTTGGATTTTTAAATAGAAGCTCTGTATATTTTTAAATTTTTTTGATTCAAGAGGTAATTTTGTATACAATGTCAGTTATTAATATTTTTATCTCAATATGCCATTCTTCAACACAATACTAGCATATGACTGAGGATATACCTCGGTGCTTTAAGAAATTGAGTATGACATAATGAAACCTTCACTTTTGATGGCAGACTTATTTTAATACCTACAGTAGTTTCAATGTTAAAAAAAATTACTTGACAACATTTTTTTTTAATGAAAAACGTGACCGCGACGATTGAAAATTAAGTCTGTCATCAGAAAAAACATTTTTTATGATAAATAACGCATTTTAATACATATAATGGATCTTAGGCATTAATTTAGAATTAGAAAAGAAAAAATTTTTTAGTTGGAAACGGTCATACCACATTTTATAATTAAAAAACGTGGTCGAGGCGCTTAAAAAAATTAAGTCTGTCAGAATAAAAAACATGTATTCGCTGACATACCAATTTCTATGCATAAAAGAGATCTCAAACTTAATTTCAGTTAAAAAAGAAGATGGTTTTTTGACGCGGCCGTCGTAGAAGGTTAATTAAAAAAAAAAAACGTTGGCACGGCGCGGCGTTTACAAATTAAATCTGACATAGTAAAAACATTTTTTCGATGACAGATCAATTTTGATGCATAGAGGAGATCTTAAACTTCATTTAAAAACAAAAATAAAGTAGAGATTCCAGCGGTTCAGGCTGACATCTATCTCACACATAGATGCTGCGCATTCAAAATTAAGTCTGACAAGGTAAATAACAAAAATTTTCAGCCAGACAGATTTTAATAGATAGGGAAAATCTCAGTCTTCATTTTTAATAAAAAAACCAAGTACTACGGGAGCCCACCCTAAGTGTCCGTGCACCTTGGGGACAATGTTTTTCATAAAGATTAAAGCCTAAGGAACAATTTAAGATATGTCCTAAAAGAAAAAAAATTGACTGCACTTTTCCGTTTAAAAAAAATTGCAAATATGGTTTTTGTCATTTAACACAAAAACTAAAAAAGATGGAGAAAAACTTTCTACACAAAAAACAAAGTGCATAAAATTTTCTACAATTTTGTTCCTACACAATATTTGGATAGGAGTTACCATTTTCCAGATAAATGATTCAGCTCTTAAAATAAAATATAAAATTCAATATAAAACGTAATACTACGGGAGCCCACCCCACCCACCACGATCCTTGCGGATAATGTTTTTCATAAAGATTAAAGCCTAAGGAACAATTTAAGACATGTCCTAAAAAAAACCTGGCTGTACTTTCAAAATGGCGTCCATTTAAAAAAAAAATGCAAATATAGTTTTTGTCATTTAACACAAAAACTAAAAAAGATGAAGAAAAACTTTCTGCACAAAAAACAAAGTGCATAAATTTGCTACAAATTTGTTCCTATACAATATTTGGATAGGAGTTACCATTTTCCAGATATCATTGTTACCGTTTTCGAGATAAATGTCTGCAAATTTTAATATTATTATTATTATTAATTTTTTTCAGTTTGTTTTATTTTTGTTATCTTAATAATATAAAGTTATATTATACGCCTTACAATAATTGTCACAGTTATTTCCTCTTAAGTAATTTACCGATATATGAATTTCCATGTTTTCTTAATTTTGGACTCATTTATCTGGAAAATGGTAACTCCTATCAAAATGTTGTATAGGAATAAAATTATAGAAAATTGTATGCATTTTGTTTTTTGTGTGGAAAATTTTTCTCCATCTTTTTTAGTTTTCGTGTTAAATGACAAAAACCATATTTGCAATTTTTTTTTAAACGGACGCCATTTTGAAAGTGTAGCCAACTTTTCTTTTTAGGACATATCTTAAATTATTCCTTAGGCTTTAATCTTTATGAAAAACATTGTCCCCAAGGATCGGGCTGGGGGTGCACGTACAGCTAGGGAGGGCTCCCCGACTAAAGGAGGTGTTATGAAGTGCACTTTTATTAAAAAAAATGATTTATGACAAAAGGTCTGTCAGATGTTAATTAACAAAAATTGTCAGACAGACAAATTTTTTAAAAAATTATAGATTATTTACCATAAAGTGTGTGCATTTCAAGCAGGTGTTTTGAAAAGTAAATTAATTTTTTTTAGCTAATTTCAAAATTTAATTAAAAACAGCAATTAACACATTTTTACTAGTCTGTCGAGCGTAACATGTTTATTACATGTTTTCCAACCTTTTTCGTCTTTTAAATTTGAGGTGTTCGATGGGGTACCTTTTTGTGCCATGTGAGCTTAGACTAACATATCAAACAGAACAGGAAAGTATGTGTTTGATTCAAAATTGTTCTTTTATTTGGTAGACATGTATTACATATTTTTGTACGAACCATTACTGTTTTTAGGTTAAATTTATTACTAAAAATATATTGCAGCTGGCAATTATGAATATTTCACCATTTCGTATTTTTTCTGAATGTTTCAGCAGATAATTACAATAGAATATTATGTCTATATGAGAGCCGTCTCTGGCGCCGAGATAAAATTCCCGAGCCCTGAATATTAGTTCGTTTTCCCATAGTCCACGAATAAAATGCAAAAGTAACTGAACATACTTACCGACGCACACCGGTCTTATTCCATTCCTTTGATTTTCGGGACTAAACTTGTAGCCGTCGTAACATGTGCATATGACACGCTGTAAGTATACCGTGCAATGTTGCTCGCACAGGCCCATGGAACATGGATCTTGTTCCTTGGATATACATCTGAAAAGGGAATAAACAACTACAACACATGTTATAAATTGTTTTGTGTTTATGTTATGCAGCGAAACTTCCAAGCGACTTTCTTGATAGACGTGAGAAATATGCTTAAAGTAAATATGGGAAGTTAACATGTAAATGAAGATGCAAGATTTGCATTGCATGATATAACAATATTGGAAAATTCCCAAGGTTTGCAATGAAAATATACTCACAGAGAGAAATTTTAAATCAGTTTTGTGAAAAGCGTATTATTGCGTAATTACGGTATACAGGGTGGCTACTTTTTATATTGAACAGTATTGCTATCTCTTAAACCATAACAATTACAAACTCGGTTAAATAGGAGAAAAGTTTCATATTTTGAAGGCCAATAAAATGAGTTGTAGAAATTCAAAATATTTCGATTAGTTCCGGAGATATACGATAAAATCCGAAATAGTTCATTTTCTTTATTTTTTTATCTAGCGCTGTCACTATAAAAAATATTAAAAAATTTCATTGGAATATTTTATTGTAAATTAACTTTGCTATAACTTTCCGCAATCAAATTTTTATTATGACGTTTCGTCTGTTCAGGGGCACCATCAGCTTTATTTTTTTAAATACGGACCTGTCTTTTTTATTTAAAATTTTTAAAACATTTGAAATTGTAATTTCAAAGCTATGTCACACTTGACAATTTTACTGCGTTTCGCCAGAAAAATAATCATCATTAATTTTATTGCCTTCGCCCGTTACAAAACGTTTCTTTTTTAAGCCTTTTTTCACTACAATGCCTTGAAAAACAAAAGTTTCACTAAATGTCATTTGATTTTAGTTTATCGTATTAATTACGCTTGTTTTCGTTAGCTATTGCTGTTCTAATTCAAACTATTATTTGATACTTATTTCTCAGTATGGTTCGTTATTCTGTAGAAGAAAAAAAGACATGTTTGATGTTTACATTAAGAATTACAGAAATGTTGACAGGGCAGTCCAAGAATATGCCAATTTATATCCTGACAGACGCCATGCGACAAGAAATACTATTTACACTGTGTCCAAGAATTTATTCCAAATAGGCAGTGTTTGTAAATTGAAACGGAGGCACCATTTGAGAGAAACGGTAAATGATATTAATGTATTGGCTCAAGTATACATAAACCCAGAAAATTCATCAAGGAATATTGCAAATGAATGCTGAATATCGGCAGCAGCTTTCAAAAAAATATTAAAAAAGTACAAATATCACGACTATTAATTTCAAACAGTACAGAAATTACATCGCGGTGACCCAGACCGCAGACTACCCTTCTGTAATTGGTTTAGGAGAAAATTGACTAATAATAGATTTTCTTTGGACTGATGAAACGATCTTTACAAATTCTAGAATGTTTATCAGGAAAAATAAACACTTCTACTCAACTGTTAACCCCCATCTGACGTATCAAGTATCAAGTACGGCCTCTGGCACGATTTTCAGTAAAGTGGTGTGGCATAATTGACAACATTATAATTGGGTCCAAATTCATTGAGGGCAATTTAAACGGTGAAAATTATATCCTTTTGTTATTCGAAGTATTCGATGAAATGCCGTTACTAATTTGGAGAAAAATAAAATGGTTTATGCAAGATGGACCAGTAAGGTGGCCACCTCGCTCACCTTGCTTGAATCCCATGGATTATTTTGTTTGAGATTTTTTAAAAAACCAAAGCAAACTTACTACAACGAGGTCCAAGATGTCAATGAATTACGCAATCGAATTATTGAAGCCTTGAACCAAATTACCCCAAATATTATTGCGAAAGCCAGTAGTCTAAGAGAACGAGACTTTGCATTCGGGAGAATGATGGATATTTTGAACAACTTTTGTAAATTCACTTGTTTACTCACTAAATTATGCTTTTTTTGTAAATTTTATTCGTAGTTTAAAGAAATACAATAAACAAGTTGAAATACCTTTTTTATTTGGTGCTCACTCTGCAAATAATATTGAATTAACAGCAGAATCGGAGTAGCTACGTCAATGCATTGGATTGTCGATAAAATAAGCTTCTAAAAGATGAGTCACACCTTGTATTACTTAACAAAAAAGTGTTTTGTAAAGGGCGAATGCAATAAAATTAATGATTATTTTTCTGACGAAACGTAGTAAAATTGTCAACTGTGACATAGCTTTGAACTGATAATTTCAAATGCTTTAAAAATTTGAAATAAAAAAGACAGGTCCGTATTTAAAAAAATAAAGCTGATGGTGCCCCTGAACAGACGAAACGTCATAATTAAAATTTGATTAAGGTAGGCTATAGCAAAGTTAATTTACAATAAAATATTCCAACGAAATTTTTTAATATTTTTTATAGTGACAGCGCTAGTTAAAAAAGAGAAAATGAGCTATTTCGGATTTTGTCGTATATCTCCGGAACTAATCGAAATATTTTGAATTTCTACAACTCATTTTATTGGCCTTCAAAATACGAAACTTTTCTCCCATTTAACCAAGTTTGTAATTGTTATGGTTTGCAAGATAGCAATACTGTTCAATATAAAAAGTAGCCACCATGTATACGGTTTAACTACTCGATAAGAGAGAAAAAAAATATTACTGAATTCTTATACAGGGTGTTTCACGAAGAAACGGACATGCTTTAATGGTAGATAGAGGACACCTAAGGTAATCATAATCATCCATACGGAAAGCTAGTTGTGCTCTCGTTGCTGAAATACAGAGTGCTTTATATAATTTTGCCAAAATTTCTTTGGTTGTTACTTTGTGAAGGAATGGAATAATAAGTTCATATTTGGCACATATAATACACTAGTGACCCTGAATAAGCACTTGTATCAAACACAAAAGAAATTCAGATCCTGTACATGCTTTTTAAAATTTCAATGTTAAATTCGAAAAGTATATAAAAAGCTGAACAAATCGTATTCATTAATTTTTTTGCCACACTTTTGCCGTCTTTAAAATCAATTCCACTAAATAATGCACTATGAGGCTTTAGCGCAAAAATGTTTCCACTATTAAATTGGGCATTTACTTTTTTTCAGCAATGATTATTAATGTTTTAATTACCAATTTTTATCGATGGGGTAAAATTAATATAAAAATAAATGTTAGAGGACATCGAATCAATAATCTATTTCATTCCTCTCATTTATTAAAGATTAGTAATACAGCAACTTAACGTACCTAACAACAATAACTGTAATAGCAAAGTTGCATATCAGTGATGCATACAGTAACAGGATAACTGCAAACTATCGACAGAATAATTGCACCAAAAACAAAAATGCAGATATTGTCATAAAACGTATTTACAAATTAGAATTTTTATTAAAGGGTATACCCGGAAAAGTTAGGGAAATGTGCCCCCGCACTTACTTAGTTATAATGGCTTCCAGATGATGCAGTTTATAGAGTATATTACACGGTAAAAATTTTAACCTGCTACTACCCCTACGAAGGTAGAAAAAAAATAATATGTCTTTAATTACTATATATTTTTTTCGGTTTCTATGCAACCGATCGATTTGAAATTTAGCACGAGTATTGCTTGCGTGGAGATAACTTACTCCAAAAAATAAGGTCATTTTATGACCATTTTAACCATCGGAAAAAAAATATAAATTTTTCTAGAGGACAAAAGTATCCTTCGTGGTACAATCACCATTCTATGATATATAATGTCTCGACACTTCGTTAGTATCATACTAAATTGTCAGATTTTTTGCTGTGGTGGAACAATATGGAAAAAAATAAAAATTTGGTAAAATAGAATATTTACACATGCCTCTTAGTTGTAACAGTTAATACTTATAGCCTTACAAGGTATTGTCGCATATCTACAACCGACCGCGGGTGCCAGTGTGATGTTGCCAAGTTTACTTTTTCCCCAGACGTACGGAAATTCGGCACGATCTGGCAATACCACTTCTGGAGGTTCCAGGGTTCACCCCCCAGGGGCAAAGTATTAACTCTCTAGGAGCTTGGAGAAATGTTTAGCAACGAATGATGTTCTTTGTAATTACTGTCGCATTACGACATCTGAAAAACGACGTACTGAACCAGATGAAGAAAGTGGGGGAACGATCGAAGAAGACCAGCCTTTTGTGCCTTCGACATCTTCTGGCACTACGATTAGTGACTGATGAAATAATGGAACTAACATTGCAAAGACTCGTTGCTACACATAAATACTGTTGCATATGTGGTGATGGTAAAGAACTGACCGTAATACCCACTACTGCAAGACTACAGTGCTATCGAAACAAACAAATATACAACGAGGCAATCGTTGCTGTAAAATACATTTGATTTTTTTCCCCTCATTTTTGGCCTTGGATGGGTTCCATCAGCCAGCTACGCAGATGGATAATTTTTTATCTTAGTATGGTACAGTTGTTTAACATTAGTTGTCGTTTGTCAATACTTATCCTGACTTGTGATATTGATTCCTAATATGCCTTTGTTTTTATAACTTTTGTGGTTTAACCTACTATCCGTGGTCAAGTTTATATGTAAACTTAAGTCGCCCCGATGGATCCCTGGGCTCGAGATGTGTCTATATTTGATTAAACATCGTTTTTATGAAGACGTTGCACATCTGGAACCATATGCCAATTGTTGCTCGATTCCTAGATCAGATTTATGCATTCTATTAAATTCCTTAACCTCAATAACATAACAACTCTAAAAGGCTCTACAGACCACCGCGGTTTATCAGACTGACAATGACAAGCTGAACAAATTGACCATCCTCAGAATGATTCTGAGGATGGTCAATTTGTTCAGCTTCCTAGCAAGTGCGCTGCACGCTGGCACCATATCGAACAATTTAGTCATAGGTCATTCTGTTATCATTATTACTACTTGTTTTCAGTTTTAATAGAGAAACAAGGACAGAAGAAGTTCTTGTACTGGAATTTTCCAACAGTGACTTTTATTCGTAAATGGCATCTACCGTTAAGCCTGTAAACGTTAATAATTGCTTCTCTGATAAACCGCAGTGGTCTGTAGAGCCTTTTAGATTTGTTATTGGGGTTAAGGAATTTAATAGAATGCATAAATCCGATCTAGGAATCGAGCTACAATTGACTAGTGCGGTTCACGATATGGCCGGTTGACCTTATCACATCTGGAGTGTAGTATTCAACAATCCTTTGAATTAATTGATCCGTGCTATCAATGTTCACTTCGTAGACCTCACTCTTTAAGTGACTCCATAAAAAATAATCTACATGGTTGAAATTCGAAGACTTTGTCGTTCATACAAGAGGGCCTTCATGACCAATCCACCTGTTTGGATATGTATCATTTAAATGGTTTCTAATTTTGTAGGAGAAATGCGGTGGGGCCCCATCATGTTGAAAGGATATACCTCGAATATTTACATTACGTTACAAGATTCGATAACGTATGTTGTAAAAACCCTTTGAGATCCTTATCTAAACTAACTTGCAAAAAGAATAATCAAAGCAGATCAGAAATTTTACGCGTGCGCGTTGTAAAAATTCAGGTATTATGATCAATCGCATTTTAAATCAACTTGGGCAAGTTTCTAAAGTTTAGGATGAAATCAGGTAGACTTGGCGCACTTGGGATTTAGAGCACGTACGATAAGCTAAGGTCTCAGAATTTTTTTTGGCATCACCCCCCCCATTACCACTCCCTCACTATTATTGAAGGCGGGGTAAAAAAAATAAAATACGTCAAAGCTGCAGTGACTCACAATTCCAGACTCCTTTGCGAGTATTTAAAAAAAAAACCTCGACACCTCAAAAGTTGACTCGCGATTTTTGTCCATTTTGCCACACTGAGTGACGTAGGTAAGGGTGAAGGTGTAAAACTGAGCTAATCTAAGGTAAAACATCAAACAGAACGTACAACTAAGATTTCTTAAGTTTAGCTCAGTTCACTGGTAAAAAGAAATCAAGTTTAAAGTTGTCACAATTTATTTTTATAACGGTTGTTATTTTGAAGTAAGGCTTACTATAATCAACAATGACAACTTTAAACGTAAAATCAGTTAGCCTTAGACTATTTCTTATGTAGTCACTTAAAGAGTGGACATTAACGACAAAGAACAATTAATTCAAAGGATTGTTGAATGCCACAACGAAATTAGAAACACTCCAGATGTGATAAGAAGATCAATCTGTCATCTCGTGAACCGCACTAGAAAATGTACTGAAGTGGAGGTGGATATTTTGAACATAAAATTTAATTATAATTCTAATTTGTAAATAGGTTTTATGACAATATCTGCATTTTTTGTTTTTGGTACAATTATTCTGTTGATATTTTGTTGTTATCTTTTTACTATGTGCATTATTGATATGCAACTTTGTTATTACAGTTATTGTTGTTGTTCATAAGTACGTTATGTTACTGTATCGCTGGTCTTTAATAAATGAAGGAATGAAATAGCTTCTCGATTCGGTGTCCTTTAACATTTATTTGTTTATTAATTTTACCACTTCCATAAAAATTGATAATTAAATCATAATAATTATTACAGAACAAGTACATACAATTTAATAGTGGAAGTAATTTTTGCAGGTGTGCTTCATCGATTCTTCTAAAATCTCATATTGCAATATTTAGTGGAACTTATTTCGAAGGCAAAAGTGTGGCAAAAACATTAAAGCCAGTTTGTTCAGATTTTTATGTGCTTTTCGAATTTAATATTGACATTAAAAAAAACATATACAGAGAACAACAGAAACATATTTTTTCAAGTCCGGATCTGGATTTTTCTGTATGTGATACAAGTGCTTATCAGGATCACTAGTTTATTGTATGTGCCCAACATGAACTTATTATTCCATTCCTTTACAAAGTAACAACCAAAAGAAACTTTAGCAGAAATTCGTAAAACACCCTGTATTTCAGTAACGAGGACCCAACTAGCTTTTTCTATGGGTGATTATGATTACTCTCGGTGTCCTCTATCTGCCATTAAAGCATGCCCGTTTCCTCGTGAAACACCCTGTATAATGGAAAACCATTAACATTGTTGTAAAACTAAAGCTTTACAATGTTATTTGACTAATATTTTACGTTTTTTTCGATTTTAGTGGAAAATTATCATGATTGCGTTGATTTGTTAAAAGTTTTAGAACAATTTTTATTGAAAACTAAGCATTACATAGCTAAAGACAGTATTCAAATTAATATAAGATTGAACGAACGACATTTACGTTTTAGAAATGTGCCGATCAAATCTCTTCGTTTTGTGAAGAGTATATTGTATTGTAATATATAGGGACCATTTTCCATTTATGGTTTTTGCATCAATGAATTTTAGAAGAAACTAAGGTTGATCGTATAAGCATACATTCATTATTTCCTTCAAAAATATAAGACTTATTATTACATGGAATCAACTTCATATAAGATAATGGGTGTAATATTGAGTAAAAACTTTACGAGGAAAATATTTACATGAGAGTTCGTTGCTTCTTGCCTCTATAATTGCAATCGTCCGCGTCCTTTGATAAAATAACACCTCTTCATTTTATCGTGGATTCGCAGACATGCATATCTCTCTGAAACAGTGTTACTTCTAACCTGTACTCAATAACGATATATTTTTCATTGGTTTTCATGTTTGCGATGAAATGTTTCCTTTAAAATGATCTGCTATAAGAACATAAAACAACAACTTGTTTTACTTCTTTTTCGAAACTTCGCGAGATTATTATATTTGATTTGTGACAAACATTTGCCATTAAAATATGTATCTGCCAACAAGCGAATAAATATAAAAACAAATTAAATACGTTTTCTCTCGGTGTTGATGTAGTTTCATTTGTGCTTTTAAAATGCATAATTTCTCATGCAACTCATTTTAAGTTATTAAGGATATACATAGATATACAGGGTTAAGGAAAAACTAGTGGAAGCATTATACTCTTCGCCGATTTACTGAGCTTTTTATATAATTGTTACATATTCTATAGGATACTCTTCGCATTTTTCTTTTAAATAATGTTAGTTTTTGGACATTCTAAATTTTGTGATACCAACTTTGTTGTGAAAAAAAAAAAAATTAAAAAAAAATCACGACGTGAGGGATCGAACCCGGGACCCTTGGATTGCCAAATTGCCAAATTTTATGCCAAATTTTATATTATTTATTATGTTTAAATATTTAACATGCCATTTTCTTGTATCCCATTTATTTCATCAGTTAACATTAATAAGAAATAAACATTGCGTCACAAAATCGCGGCTGGTCGCGCAGAGTGACACAACGGCCAGGTGTTTCGGCAACGATATCCAAGATCATGTTTTTAGGAATTAGTAAACGATCTCTAAAAAGTTTAATCGTGTTTTAAGCTTATATCAAAGGATTTCACATCTAAAAATTGTTAAAAATTAATAAGCAAATGGGTGTAATAATTCTAATTAATGCAGGGAAAATAAACATAAAAACCCTGCTCTAGGTGTCAGTCTTTAAAAATGGTTATTTGCCATGAAATGACAAATTCTTAGATGGTGTGTAGGCTTCGGCGAGGGGTCAAGGGGGGTAGAGGGAATCCTTGGATTGCGAGACGAAACTCTTGCCGCTACACCACCATTTCTTATTACTAAAATTGTTAATGAGTGTAATATATAAGATTAAAAAATTTATTGTGATTATTAGGAAACACACATTAGTAAAATGTATTAAGAAAAAAAAATAGTGATAGGAAATAACTTTTCGCAAGGTTTCTATTTATTACAAACCATAAAAAAATGTAAAAAATATTTTTTTAAATTTTAAATTACTAATAACTTTTTTATTTACCAATCTATTTTGTTAAAAAACAATAGGGTTCTTCCTCTAGCTAACACTAAATTACTCTACAAATTTCAATACAATCGGATTTTTCTTTCTTGAGTTATCGTGCTTACAAGAAACGTGACGGACGGACAGACGGACGGACGGACGGACGGACGGACGGACGGACGGACGGACAGACAGACGGACATTTTGAAAGTTGTTCAGAATTCGTTCACTAACATAACGATATAAAAAATTTTTCTCTACGAGTGATATTTACTGATTTAGAAATGTGCCGATCAAATACATACTCTTCGTTTTTGCGAAGAGTATAATAACTAACTCTCGCAGTAACTGTGCCTAGTAGATTTTTGAAAAAAATTCTTCAAGATATATCATGGGTATTAGGAAGTGTCAAACTACTGACTAAGGGCCAGTTGTATAGGTTTAGTTTAAACTAACAAGTTACAGTTAAACTCAGGTTAAGCCTCTGATGTCCATTGTATAAGTAACTGTAACGAGTTTAACTATCAACTGGTGGATGGAGTACAGGGTAAACTCCAAGCTGCGTTTGAAACATGCGCAATTTTACAAATATATGTGGTGTGATGTTTTTATAACCTCAATACTGTACAGTCCTTCCTTTCACTGGATCCATTTTTAAGGAGTATAATTCCAACCATCACAATACAGCATGCTACAAAATACATGTCGTAAAAGGTAATTAGCACTTAATTTAGACTTAATTTATTTTGCCCATTTTAGTACTTCTAGGCCGCTGACAAGATGGTATAGGTCTGAGAATGGATGAGAGTTTTGATAGTTTCCGGGTTTGTTTTTGTTTGTCTATAGATATTATATCTTGTGCGGTTCAGCGCCTCACAGTCGCATAAAGTATGCTCCACAGTCGCATATAATATGCTCCACAGTTTCTGGTACCTTGTCGCACAATCTGCAGTTAAGGTCGCCGGTAAACTTTCCGATTGTATACAGGTGCTTTTTAACAGAAAAAGTCCTGTCAGAAGACCTGTTATATTTCTCAGCTGCATCCTGTTCTTTGTGAACAGTTCTTCAGTTTGTTTTGGGTATGGTCCTTTAATACGTGTTTCCCCATGTTGATTTCCAGGAATGTATCTCCAGTGTTGGTTATGTTTATTCTTGACCCCCTTCTGACTGAGCCTTTAGTGATGCCCATGACGAGGTCTGCGCCATACAATATATTGGCTGCTCCTTATAAATAGACGAGCACAGTCCAGCAGAGCTCACTTCGCTTCAGAAGAAGGCTATGACAAGATGGTCTAAACATCAAGCACTCAACCAAGTCTACGCGGAAGAAGACCCGAAAACCAGCAGCCAGATCACCAGCTCCACGAAAGCCTTAGCACTAAAATAGTCCGACTCTGTTCAGCTCATCCAGAATTTTGAGCTTTTCGTGGCAGCGTCATACCAGTCTGGAAGACATCTTATTATATGATCTACCTATTACTTCCCTTTATTGGGTGGTACTCTTAAGCCGTCTGCACAGTTGTCTGCTAAGGGTACAGGCCCACCAAAGTACTTTTTCATCAGTTTTCTGGTGATATCAGTCCAACCTTATGAGGAACTCCCCCCTTCAATATTTTAGATCTGGTTTTCCTTAGATAATTTCATTGTCCTTTCTGTATTTCCTACCTCCGGTTGATGTGGTCAGAACAATAAGAGAATATGAGAAAATATGACACTGAAATTCTTCTCCGGGCCTACAACTCAACAATGATTCAAACGATTGATTTGACGAATCAGATTGATATTTCCACGTTCGGCAAACTGTATAGTGTGACGTCACGCTGGGAGACTTTGTCTCGCGTCAGCAATTATCTGCATTATACTCCATTCTCGTTCTTGTGGCGTTTAACATTAAAACATTTATGTTTCCTATTTGCTGAGAAGTAAGTAAATAAGAATACGATAATGATTTTCTTATGTTTTAAAAAGTGCTATGGGCATTCTCGAAAACCGTGAGTTTGGTATTTTGATGGGACACCACCTGGTCTATCTCCAGGTTCGGAATTATCCATGGTTTACCGAGCATCCTGTATGTACAATAATTTCTAATTCCGCTTGGAACATTTCGGTGTCATTTTTGGTACCTACGGTTAAAACATTTAGTATAACGGTTATATCTGCTAAATTAGCCACACTTTCTTACAAATAGCTTCAGTAAAGCCAAATCTTAACTACTGCATATAAATCCAGACATAAAGAAGCTATTTCATTTCAAACTACTTAAGATAACTTCTGCACTTAATATTCCCGTAAACAATTTTAAAATACCTCTTAGGTACTTAATTATATCGACATTAATTTCCAGTTTGAATAATGAAATTACTTTAAATTATACTTTCTATTATCTTACATTTTCCTTCGAATTGGATACTTTCCCTATAAATCTTGTTTTAATAAGCATTTAACTTTAGAGGGTAATATAGGCAGCACCATAAAAGTCAATTTTGGTGAGCATGGGAGTCATATACAAAGAAACAAGTAATTTATATTTTGTGAAAAAAAATTACCGACATTCTCAATAAACTATAATAGTGGAGTTGCTAAGCATAACAATCGTTCACTTTGTGATAGTAACATGAAATTTGGCACAGAGGTACAGTTTTCTGGGCGAACACAATGTGATATAGTGCCAAGCGGAAATTTTTTTTTTTCGGCGGCCATCTTGAAAAAAATAAGTTTGCGGACAGTTTTTTGGGATTATTTTGAAAACCGTGTACTTATGACAAAAGAACTCCAAGTAAAATTGAAGAACATAAAATTTACTGCAAAATAAAATTTATACTTTTTTGCCATAGACCAAACGGTTTTCCTACAATTAGGCCAAATAATCAGCGGTACGATTGTCGAGCATTATTTAATATGGTGTCGCTCAGATCGTTTAGTAAGTTACCGACAGTATTATTGTTATGAGTAACGTACATAAGAATAATACATTAGTAGCAATAATAATAAGGAATGCTTTTTAAAGGCTTCAAAAATTTTATTAGAACTCTACACGAATTTCGGCTTATTAGGCCTTTATCAGTATCTCCTTACTCTTGATAAAGGCCTAATAAGTCGAAACACGTGTAGAGCATTCCTTAAATTATATCCAAAATATTGAATAACGTTTCATAAGGAGCCAACCGCAGAATCCATCCAATGTAATAATAATAATATCAAAAATAACAAGCTAAAAACGTACTCTTCGCCAATTTACTGAGCTTTTTATATATATTTGTTACACATTCTATAGGATACTCTTCGCAGTTTTCTTGTAAATAATGTTAGTTTTTGGACATCCTAAATTTTGTGATACCATTTTTGTTGTGAAAAAAATTGTATGAAAAAAAAAATGAAAAAAAGTATCCAACCTGTGGGATTCGAACACGGGACGTTTGGATTGCAACGCAAAGCTTTAGCCGCTGCGCCACCATCTATTGCTAGAAAAATTGATTGCCTGTGATATATATCTTTCGACATTCAGACATATTTCACTTCTATGAAATATTAGTAAACTTCATAAAAAAAAAATATTATGGAAATAATATCTCGCAAGATTTCCATTTTAGTACAAGCCACAAAAATTAAGAGTTTTTTTTTTAATTAAATAATTAATAACTTTTTTATTTACTGATCGATTTTCTTCGAAAACAATAATGTTGTTCCTCTAGCTAACACTAACTTACTTTCTAAATTTCAATACAATCGGACTTTTCTTTCTTAAGTTATCGTGCTTACAAGAAACGTGCCGGACGGACAGAGGGACAGACGGACAGACGGACATTTTGAAAGTTGTTCAGAATTCGTTCACTAACACAATGATATGAAAATTTTTTCTCTACGAGCGATATTTACGATTTTAGAAATGTGCCGATCAAATACAATATACTCTTCGTTTTTGCGAAGAGTATAATAAGGGAGATTCTCTCTCGCCTTTACTGTTCTGTCTGGCACTCGCCCCCCTCTCAAACCAACTAAACAAACAGAAAGTTGGCTTTGAAATCAGTGATAACAATAGAATAAACCATCTCTTCTATATGAACGACCTGAAGTTGTTTGCTAAGAATGAAGCTCGTCTAAAGCAAGAACTGGATATCGTTAAATCCTTCAATGATGACATCAAGATGGAATTCGGCTTAGACAAATGCGCCACAGTGGTCCTCCAGCGAGGTAAACATGTGAAGAGTCAGAACATTGTGCTAAGTGATCAGTCTGCAATACGAAGCATGGACCTGGGGGAAACATGTAAGGTGTTGAGGAATGCGCCGGAATCGGCAACGACGAGATGAAGAGTAGGATTGCGAGGAAATACTACCGGCGCATTAGACAAGCTTTTAAGACCGAGGTAAACGCCAAGAACAAAATCACAGCAGTAAACACTATTGCTGTTCCCGTAGTTACCTACAGTTTTGGAATTGTCGATTGGCTTCGAAGCGACATCGCGAAAATGGACAGGAAGACGAGGAAAATCCTAACAATGAGCGGAATTCATCACCCAAAAGCAGATGTGCACAGAATATACGTTAAGAGGAAGGACGGCCGCCGTGGATTAATAGAGCTAGAATCTGCCTATGAGTCATCCATCGGGGGACTGAGCACGTATATTCGACAGGGGAAGAACAAATTCACACGACTAGTTAAAGAGCATGATAAGGACAAGAAGTTACCTGACGTTATGTCAATTTTTACTGTCCTTTTTGCGGACGATACTACTTTTGCGAGACAGTTAAAAGATACTGGCAGTAATGTTACTGATATTACAAATAATATTATACTTCGAGCCTCTGACTGGTTCAATGCAAACAAGTTATGCTTAAATACAAATAAAACAAACACACTACTTTTCTCTACCACTTTTCTCTACACTACCTCGGAGACCGTGAAATTTCTAGGCCTGACCTTGGATGGTAAATTGAATTGGCATTCACATATCAATAATTTAACTGCAAAATTGTCTAAGAAGATATATGCAATTAGGCAGATTAAAAACAAGGCAAACCTAGACGCAGCACTTATTGCATATCATGCACTATTCCACAGTGCTATGGTATATGGTTTGATTAACTGGGGTACATCCAATCAAATTTCAGACGTTTTCGTTGTGCAAAAAACAGCCATAAGAACTTTAGCGGGTGTAAATCAATTTGAGATTTGTAAACTTTGGTTCATTAAATTTAATATAATGACTTTACCATCGGAAATAATCTACTGTCACTTAATTCACATAAAATTACATCTGAGCGAATACAGCAAGAATGGTGAAACTCATGAATACAACACTCGTAATCGGGATAAAATACAGACACCACGCCAGAGATTGGCTTATACAAAGAGAATCAACTTCGGAATTGATTTATTTAATTCACTTCCAGATAGTATTAAGGAATTGCCCATCAAAAAATTTAAAACAAAATTAAAACTGCACCTTTTGGCCAATGCTTACTATGATCCATCAAATTTTAATTATTTGTAAATTTATGTTTATATGTAATATGTTGCTTGTGATTGTGCTGACTATATTTTGGTCACATTCAATGTTTGTTATATACTTGTGATTATGTATGCATATATTTATATCTATGTTTCGTACTATCTAAGTCTGACTATACTAGGACTCTATCCTAGTATTATTTGTTAGTGTTTTTATTTATATTAGTTTATATTTTTCTATCTGACATGTCAAAGCACCACGGTGTAATTTCTTTTGACTAATAAATTATTATTATTATTATTATTATTATAAGTTGTATTCCGTCCAGAAGGAATCACGAAAAATCCAGGAAGAATATTTGGAAGCCGAAACCACTGACGAGGAAGCCAAGAAGAAAACTAAAACCAGCATCGAAAAGAGGAAAATAGAAGTACTCTCTGCAAAGCCGATGCATGGAAAATTCTTCCGCGATCTCGACCGACCAGCAGTAGACAAAAAGGCGTCTATGCAGTGGTTGAACGGCTCGGGCCTGAAGGGGGAAACGGAAAGTTTAATAATAGCAGCACAAGACCAAGCACTAAACTCCAGGTACCACCAAAGGATGATCTTGAAACAGCCTGTTGACAGCAAGTGTAGGATGTGCGGCCTAGCAGAAGAACATGTCAGCCACGTGGTGGCGGGATGTACTACGCTGGCACCATCAGAGTACACTCACAGACACAACAGAGTGGCCAGATATCTCCACTGGGTCATGTGCAAGCACTTCGATATACCAGTACCACCAAAATGTTATGAATATACCCCCGAGAAGGTTGTCAATACCAACGACGTTACAATTATGTGGGACTTGCCGGTTATAACTGACAGAGAAATACGCGCAATTCGACCAGACATTGTCGTACATAACAAAAAGAAAAATCCTGTTTGCTGATCGATGTATCCATTCCGAATGACACCAACGTGATGCTCAAGGAAACGGAGAAGTTGAGCAAGTACAAAGACCTC
The DNA here is from genome assembly GCA_936432065.2 of Rutpela maculata. Lineage (NCBI taxonomy): Eukaryota > Metazoa > Arthropoda > Insecta > Coleoptera > Cerambycidae > Rutpela > Rutpela maculata. The sequence goes on from OW386291.2 coordinate 27,452,992, forward strand.
CAAATAGAAGTTAGTAGAATGTGGAATGCAAAGACCACAGTCGTGCCAGTAATTGTATGAGCCCTTGGAACTGTCAAAAAGGGCTATGACCGGAGTCTACAACAACTGCCTGGTCAACCGAGTGCACAAGAAGTGCAGAAGATCGCACTTTTGGGTACAGCGCATATCTTAAGGAAAGTTTTGGATTAGGAGTCTCTGTGGTCCCTTGTTGGGATCTGGATTCTGAGCAGTTGGAGCCGACATCACCAACGTCACCTGAAGGGCCCAAAAACCTGGAACGGGCTCCAACAGAGCTGAGTTTCAATCGCGCGCGAGGGATTCGGTGAATAATTTCCAGCTACAGCTGAGAAAGTGTGCCGCTGTTAAGTCTATAATAATAATAATCATCCAGATCCTGATTCTTGGGGGTGGAGTTTACCACCCTCTTCGGACCGTATCTCCAGAAGCTACTTCAGCTTTTCAGGAGCTGGTTTCTTGTTAATGTCGAGTTATATGTAATAAAAAATGTTCATGCGCTCGTGCAGATGCAACGCTTTTTATGCCTAATGCATAAAGAAACATTCACATGCATACGGCAGTCAGTTTGTCTCGGAGAGCGAAAAGAGGAGTGAGTAATAGAGTAAACACAGACAACAATATAGGGCGCCACTTGGCCAATAGTTAATTTAGAAATGAAATTTTGTCAGCCAAGAAACAAAATTTTAGCTGGAATATAACATGCTATGGAAAATACTGAAATTTTAACTAGTATCGTTTTAACTATAGTAGGTAGTTATTTATTATGAAGTCTAAATAAAGTTTGGATGAGTATCAAGAAATGAGAGCACTTAGACACGAACAACATTTATTAAAATTACCCAAATTGTATGTACAAAAATAACATTTAAGATTAATTACACTGGTGATTTGAATTAAAATTTCATTTTGAAGTTATATTGTTCGCATATGAATTTAAGTAGGTGACAGGGCAACATATACTCTTCTCACTAACAAATTTACTATATAAAGAAATCTTTACCATGTGAGGTTAAAAGTTGACAATAGTAAATGATCCTGTCCTACTAAGTTATTACGCAGTGTCTAAGCAATTCATGGTACCATATTTACTTTTACAGCGACATGCTCACAAAGATTCATTTAATTAAATACACTTGAAATCGAACTGAAGGTTCACAACTTATGAAACGATAGATGATCTGATATCATAAGATAATTTAATTTAATTATTGTCACAAGAAAATTCACTAAATTGGTGGCTTAAAACCATTGAAAATTAAGAATCCGGCGAGATTTTGAGTCCTCCTTGATACCTAGAGCACATCTCCCAGCGCTTCAGTGTCTTCGTGCGACTTCTCCCCACAACATTCCAGTAAACAGCTGCTACTCCAGCAAAAGTGCTCCTGGATTAACACGAATAAAATTTCATCACAGTGAGTGATAGGATGACGCGGACCAAGACCAATTGAACAAGCCAGCACGAGGCGCTTCCAAGAGGATCAACATAACCAATATAAAACCACGTGTCTTTTTTTCCAGAACAAATCACTGGATCCAAATATTCCAAACACTCTGCAATGCACAACTCAAATAAGAATTCCATTATACAAATTTTAAATAAAAAGCTTACCTCTGTAGAGAGAGCATTACTCAACAAAAAAAAAAACGCCAACTTGAAGGTTCAGCTAAACACAGCTTTCTGAACACTCTGAACATTCGCGGCAAGAGCAGTACGAGAGGACACGCTAGGACATCATCCAAAAATCCATGAAAATATCACTTTAGCTACGATGCCACCAAAATTCCTCCCAAAAGAAGAACGTGTCCGCAAGGCTTCGCGGTTTTCGCAAGAAGGACGTCTTTCGACCGTTCCCCCAGCGTTACGAACATGAAACTAGTTACAAACAAAAATCCCTCTACCACTTTGAGCCACAAAACGTGTTATACCCAATTTTAAGAACATAAGAAAAGTAAACTCCATAGACTGAAACTATTAAACCCTAATAAATGAATAAATAAACCTAATCCAGTTATACACCTTTGAAATGATATCATCAAATTACCGGACCAAGAGTTCCACAGTATGCAACATACCGTACTGCCAAGAGGCAACTTGGTTGCCTACCTGTAACTTGGTCCCTGAAAGTAAATAATGAGTGTTTAGGCGGCACTAAATCTATTTTAAATACCAAATTATTAGAAATTAGAGTTGTAGTACTTTAAAATGCTACACAGAGATAAAATATACTGTGTTTATGTGATAGAGAATGCTGTAAAGCCGACAGTGACTGAAAATTTTAACTTTCAGGCATTCGTTTCTTTGCGATTTTATAAAAAATCACTAGAGTAGAAATATTTAGTTAAAATGAAGCTTACAAAAAAAATTTAGGTACTTTTTATTAAAAATAGAATTATATTAGAGATATACTTATATATATAATTTCCCCGCCACTGAGAAAACTAATGGAGTCACAAAAACTCATTACATGATTGTAGAAAATTTAGTTTACTTTAATTTGTGTAATTACAAAAATATTGATACAATTCGAGATAATGTCGAAGTACTGATTTTTCTGACGATTTTAAGGTTATAATGGCCGAACCAATTTTTTTTCTGAGTGGCACTATATCCCATCTTGTTTGTCACAAAAAACTGTCTATGCTCACCGAATTTTAGGTTAGTATCACAATCTCAACGATTCTTAAGAAAATTCGAAGCAACTCCACTGTAAATAGTAAGTAGTAGTATATCAGAGTTACTGGTAACTGGACGCATTCCTGTCAAGGGGTGTTAGAGGACCTAATTTGCAATCATTTCAACTAACATGTGTTATATGCAAAAGTTTTTAGTTTTCGGGTTATTTCAATTTTTCACTTTTTTTTTAATCCCAAATTTGCATATTCCAAGTTAAATTTAAAAATTACCACTAATTCAATGGCACTGATTTTAATTTTCTTACTTAGATAACTCTTCAACAATGCATTTCTAACAGCAACAGTAAAATGTCAAAAAATATTCAATGATGCAAAAGGAAATAATAGAAATGTTTTCTATTTTTTAATTTCTGTTACAATGACGACGATTTATTACAAAAATTCATTAATACATTGATCGTAAAAATATTTAAATAACATCTCGTTTTTATTAGCTTTCCAGCGAGGGTAAAATGTAAAAAAAAACTAGTTCGACGAAAAAGTTCAATAACAGAGCGCAGGTAGAGCGCGTTCACTGAGAGAGAGAGAGAGAGAGTCCCGTTTACCTGCTTTTAAAGGTACTGCAAGTAGTTAAATTCTTCAACAAGCTTTGGGATTAGTCGACACATTAACCAGTTAGATTCAGTTTTAGTGCAGCACTACGCTATACACAAGCACAAGTACGTTTGTTAAGAAATGAGTTGGAGCCGTTGCTGGAAGATGTTCCATTTGTAACGAGGCAAAATATGGTGTTCCAGCACGATGGCTGTCCAGTCCATTTTTGGATCACAATACGTTAGTGGTTGGATGAAGAGTATCCAACTAACTAGATCGGTATGGGAGGACCAATTCCTTGGCCTATGAGATGCCCTGACTTAACTCTATTGGATTTTCATGTCTGGGGGCATATAAAGGAGTTGGTACACAAAACACCTGTGAACTCCGTAGAACAATTGAGGCAGAGGATAATGACGCGGTGGAGCAAACGAAAAGCAATTTCACTTCAAGAATGACCAAAACAGAAGTAAGGAATAGACTTCGTGTCTGTACATGGAATAGAGGTTCCCATTTTGAACACGATTTTTAATAATAAATAAATTAGTTATCATTTTAAGACTATTGTTTCATTTAATTGTCAACATTAAGCTCATTTGAAAAAATGAACCCGCTCTACCTGCTCACCTGTTATTGAACTTTTTCGTGGAACAGTTTATCTCATTGGAAAGCTGATAAAAAAGATATGTTATTTAAATGATTTTTACGATAATTGTACTAGTGAATTAAATCGTAAAACACTATTTTTTATTTTTGTTGAATCTTTGGACCATTGCGTATTTCTTGACATTTACTTCCACATCCAGTGGAAGAATAGTAACAAAAAATTTTTAAAAAATTTTTATTGTTCAAATAGGCTTAGAATGTCATGAGACGTCGAGATTTTAAGTTTGAGCGAAAAAAAAATTCTGTCTGTCTGTCGGTCTGTCGGTCTATCTGTAACTTTTCCTGTGCGCACATTTACTTTGGAACCGTTTGGGATATTGACTTGAAATTTGATACACATATGTACTTTAACGAGATCTAGAACTAGATTATATTGTCATCTTGTTCCCTCGAAGGGGGGTAAATTTGGGGTAAATGGGTAAATCAAACAGGTAAGAGTCCATAAAATTGATATTTAGTATATACAAGAGAAACAAAGGTCTCAAAAAAAATTTTGGCATTAGTCACCCCCATTACCACTCCCACCTCGTTATTAATGGGGATTAAAAAAAAATGTGATTTAGTGTGTGTACAAGAACCAGAAACCTCAAAATATTTTTTTTACTTCATCCCACATCCCACTACCACCCTCTATCACCACCCCCACCCCACTACCGATGTGGGGTATCGTTTAATGGGTTTTTGGGGAAGAGGATTTCAAATATTATATTATCAAAGTTCCACAAATAATTATTTCCATGTAAAAAATTTTTTCGTTGTGAGTGACTTGGATAGAAAATCTGGATGTGGAAGTAGTGATTCCTTGGGCAGCGGTTTCTACTATTAGTAATGCATTGTTGAAGAGTTATATAAGTACGAAAATTAAAATCAGTGCCATTGAATTAGTGGCAACTTTTAAATTTAATTTTGAATATGCTTTGAGGGTTTTCAATAAAAAAGTGATAAATTGAAATATCTCGAAAACTAAAAACTTTTGCATATAGCACATGCAAGTTGAAATAATTGCAAATTAGGTCCTCTAAGCTCCTTGAAAGAATACGTCGAGTAACCTTGTATATTTAAGTGTTCAAAATCTCTTGTTCTGAAGATATTTAAAATATGATATTATAATCTTTTGAAAAATACCTTTATTGTTCGAACTCATTGCTCCCGTGCAAGCTATTCTAGTTTATTCTTGTAGAATGAGTATGTTACTTCATTGAATATGAGTCGCACAGAACCAGACCCTAAACTGCTTAGGCCTATTAGCTTGACATAATTTCTGTTGAAACGTCTAAAAAAGGTGTTGGATGGACATATCACAGGAAATTTACTGAGCATTCATCCTCTAAATATCCATTAGCATGCCTGTCAGCCAAATAAATCGAAAAGGTTAGCACTTGAAAAAATGAACGCATCTAGTTGAGAAAATCTTCCAGTCTTTTAAGGGAAAAGAAACTACTGTGGTCACTGCATGTGGATGACCTTCTGGTCATTCTTTCTCTATGACAAGTTGAGATTTAAACATATTCGGATGACATAGTCATTATCGTTAGAAGAAAATCTGAAGAGATACTTTCTCATACTCTTCATTGGGTACTAGATGCAGTCCACATCTGGTGTGAGTGGGAGCAGGTGTCTGATAACCCTCACAAAACGGTTATAGTACTCTTCACCGGGAAAAGGGGGGTGGATAACTTAGAGCACCTTCCTTATTACATGAAATTATTTGTGGAGGAAATGAAATGTCTAGGTACTGCACTAAATACATTACTTAACTGAAACTCTCCCTTGGAAAAGGTAATTCATAAAGCAAGACTGCCCTTATGAGCATGTCGAAGAATTTGTGGGAAATCCTGGGGCATTAATGATAGACAAACTTTTTGAATTACAAAAACAAGCATGCCTGGCAGTAAGTACCATATTGCCAGCTGCTCTGAAAATTCTTCTGGATCGACTCCCTCTCCACATCTGCCTAGAGAGAAATAGATCAGGTAAGCAACATAAGGCTCCAACAAACAGTTATTAATATGTCGCAGATTACCATTATGGAATTCAACAGGCTAGGCAGTCAGACGACAAAAATAATCATGACATCCTGGAAATATTTACAGATGAAGCCTACCTTTTAACATCCTGTGCCTTGGACAAGATGAATGCAATCGAAATAACACAAATAGCAGATGTTATTGGTTCACAGATGGATGCAAAACCCCTGAAGGATCTGGAACTACTCCTCTAGGGGCTACAACAAACAACCAAAACCAAACTCTTTGGATTACAGAGACAAGCACGCCTGAAAATAACTGGTACAATAAGTGCTGCACCACCAACTGCTCTGGAAATCCTCCTAGATGAACTCCCTCTCCATAACTGGTGATAGAGGTCAGGCGAACAACAAACAGTTGGTAAGTATAAATTCGAGCATAGACAATAAAGCGACTGTCTTTTAGGCTGACAATGCCATCAAACTCTATAAAAGGAGGATGCAAGAGATGCATCCTAGATACAGATCAATAAAACTCTTCAGCCAAGCAGCTCTTAAAGTGCTTAGAGACGTTTTTCTCTGTATTTCTTGAATACTTATATATCCTATCCACACTTTCGCATGATTGCGGATTCAAGATTTTATAATCTTAAGAGTTTTATTTCCTGCCACTTTTCCTTTATTACCATCCCTGTGATGATTCTCCATGGCCAATAAGAGCATGTAATTATTTACTAATTGTTACTAATGAATAGATGTAAAAAACGAAAAAAGGCAAGTTCACCATAATATAAATAATTATAAATTATGATAAAGACAAAACCTTTAAAAAAATTTTTGCTCTGAATTTCCCCTATTTATAGTGTTAAAATATATAACAAATTTAAAATTGTCAGTTTGCTTAAGTGCACTAAAATGAAGCGGAATTAAAAAATAATAAAAGAACCGTAAAATCTACACAGAAACAAATAATTATGATAATATCTTGTTCTCTACTTAAATGTACATCCTCTCTAAAAATAATTGGCATCGTACAAATAAATTAATCATTCACCGTGGATTATACTTCATTAAAATAGAATTTTAAGAAGATTTAAGAAAAAACAAGTCTGTAAAGTTTGCGATTTCTCGAGGCTCATTAGAGTTAATTTTGGCGTAAAACTTTTTGAATTTTGAGTAAAGTGAGCCTATTAAGCTCGGCAAAAACTGACTTAACCATTTTAAACTAAAAGCTTTAATTTAGTACGCTGCGAGATTCGTAATTCTTGCGCCCTTAATTATATATTTCTCTTTATTTGAGTATTGTAGTTTTCTTTCAGGTTATATTAAATTTAATCTCATTATAATTTAATAATCCCGAGTTGGCGAAATCTACAACTTTTTACATAACTCAACATTTTCAACATAAAATTGTAATTCTGAACATTGAGAGTGTACAGGGTAATTTTAAATGAAAATTAGAAAAGAATTGAACATTTTTCAAATCTAAAGACCTATAATCGTCAATAGCAACATCAATCTCTCCTCCTTTGGAGAGTATTTGCTGAATTCTATTTCATCTTTTGATGACCATAATTATTATTAGAACTAGAAATTTAAATAAGAAAAACCTACACAAATTGACAATTAAATACTTCTTTGTCAGTTGTTTAAGTCAAGGTACTCTTTTAAATACACAATCCCGTGCAACAGTGGATTTTCATTGGCAATTTCAGAAGTTTTATTTCTCTCGGGAAAAATCCAAAATGGGTATTTTTCCACAAATTTTGGCACAGACCTTTTTGAGGGATTGCCGAATTTAGTGGTGTACAGGGTGGACCAAATTAGATGGGATTTGGGGTTTTCTCTAAAACTATGGCAGATAGACAAAACCAATATACGTGTCCTGAGATCGATTTTCGAGAAACAAACAATAACACAAACCTCGATCGTTTATTCTTTTCGTCTACCTAGCTACAGAGCGTTTTTGGAAAATTGGCGTTTTTGGATGACCTCTTTATCTCAATTACCAAGTGGCAAATTGAAAATCGAGTAACACACTCTTAAGGCAATTTTTTGAGTAAAATCTGTTGCTGATAAGAAGAAAATTATGCATGCTTCAGTTTTCGAGATGTAGACATAACTTTCATTTTTTCAAATGGAACACCTTATAAATTATTTGATTATTCGATCACAACTTAAATTATTTATCCAACGATATATCATATGTCATATTTATCTCTAGAAAAAGTGGTTAATTTTCGAAAAATTTAATATATTTGTGAGGAGGCCATGGAAAACTATTAACAGCAGCAACACTTCTTATAATATAAAATAATTTTGCCAAAAATAGGAAAAACTAAACTACAATAAATGTTCAAATTGTCTTCCATTGACATCTGTGCATATTTATCGCATTTCTAATATTTATTGAGAAGGCCATGGTGAAAAAAAGAAAATCGAAATAATCGTAAATGTCAAAAAATAATTTGTGGGTTAATCGTGAGCATTGTTAAACACGATTCAATTTAGTAATGGTGAAAAATATGATATGATTAAGTGTCTATAGAATGCGGAGAAGATTCAAATTTAGCTTCCGAGATTTATTTTAATATGTAAGTCAAAAGTGCCAAAAGTGCCGCCTAAACAATATTTTTAGATATCCAGAAAAGAGAACCAGACATAAAAATATTCAAAAGACTACAACAAAATTTAAAAGAGTTTGGATCATTTATGAAACCTGGGGCAAAAATATATAATGAAGCAGGCAGAGAAGCTGTAAAAAATATTGAAAGTGTAAGAGAAAATCTTAATACATCGTCTCGTGAAATACAGGAAAATTTAGGAATCCCAAAAACAACTGCGTTGCGTTGCTTAAAAAAAAATTCAAACCCTACAAAATTAGGATTAGTCACCATCTATGCCAAAACGACTTTCAAAGGCGTCTCAATTTTTGCCAGTGGTTCTTGCGTCAGTGCAATGGAGTGCCAGGATTTGAAGGAACAATTATATGAACAGACGATCCCCATATAAGCAGTACCGGAATTTTTAATCGGCATAAGAACCACCATTGGGTTCATGAAAATCCACACGTAACCACTACAGGTAATTGTCAAGGACGACTTGGATTTAGTATATGGTGTAGTTTTATTGGATACCAAATAATTGGTCCTTATGGTAATTTGAATACCGAAAATTTTATTAACATTCTACGACAATATTCCTGTAAGACAATCTCAAAGATTAATTTACCAACACGATGGCGCCCCAGGTCATACGTCAAATGAAACACGAAATTATATAAATGCTCAATTTCGGGATGATTAGATAGGTATCTATATATCACTCAGGACTAATTTATCAATGCTTAGTTAGCTAAGTTAACTAAATTGATAACTAACAATTCATTTGGCTAACTGGACATTAATAAACAACAAAGTAGTTTAGATATTGTTTAATGTTTAGGAACTAATGATTCTATTTTGTGGCCAGCTAGATCTCTCGATATAACCCCTGTCGACTTTTGGCTTGGGAGTTATTTAAAAAAATATTACATATCAGTCCAGTCAACTTGAGTGCTAATGAATGGATTTTGATGAAACCTTGCGCAATGCGTTTGTAATGATATTAATAAAAAAGTTGAAAAAAAAAAGATTATAGTAGGAAATGACCGGAAGAGGTAGAAAACACCCCTTTTATCACGGGTTCCGTAACTTGTAGAATTTGATCAAAAATGCAAAAATATAAGGTGTTTACCTTTTTTTGGCCCAAAATAAGATGTTATTACTTTTGTAAATTTTTTCGAAAAATGCATATTTTTCGACATATGGCCACTAGAAAATTGGGGGAGGGGAAATGTAAAAGTTGAGAAAAAATCTGAAAAAATTCAGGTGAATGTATCTTCGAAGTACAGGACTTTTTTTATTTGCATCTTTTCTGTAAAGTGCGTTTTCACCGAGTTTTTCTGAAAAAAACTGAAAAAATACCTCTATCTTTGACATTGTAGCGCTTTAAAAATATGTAATTTAAAAATTGGAAAAAATTCAGACGTATGCATTGAAGTCTACTAAAAATTTTTTGTCTCTCAGAATTTTTTTGTAACTTGCTATTCTGAGTTATAGACAAAAAATTACAAAAAATTTTTCAATTCAAAAATTGTATTGAACCTTTAAAATTGGTATAACTATATAGGTTCCATATTTTTTTATAAAACATAAATCACGTTCATTTTTCGAATTTTCATGTATTTTTAATGTGCAAAAAATGTAGTACATTATTTATCGTGAAAAACTGCCTGTAACTCGGAAAATTAACAAGTTATAAAAAAATTCCAAGGGACAAAAAATATTTAGATGGCCTCAGTGTATATGTTTGAATTTTTTCAAATTTTTAAATTATATATTTTCAAAACAATGTCAAAGATAGGGGCAGTTTTTCATGTATTTCCTGAAAAACTCGGTGAAAACGCACTTTACAGAAAAGTTGCAAATCAAAAAAAGTCTTGTATTTCGATGATACATTCACCTGAATTTTTTCAGATTTTCCCTACCCCATTTTTAGAAATTTTCGAGAGGCCATATCTCGAAAAATATGTATTTTTCGAAAAAATTCACAAGAGTAAAAACATCTTATTTTGGGCCAAAAAAGGAAAATATATTGTTTTTTTTCATTTTTGACCTAATTCTACAAGTTACGGAACCCGTGATAAGAGAGGTGTTTTCTACCTCTTCCGATGATTTCCTACTCTAATCTTTTTTCGACTTTTTATTAACGTCATTACAAACACATTGCACAAGGTTTCATCAAAAGCCATTCATTAGCATTCAAATTAGAGACTTTGGTCATTTTAGCGCTCCGTTGACTGGATTATATATATTCTAATAACATAGAAGAATTGGAAAACAAAACACTAGCTGCGTTTTCGACAATGACTCCTGTCATGATTGGAAATGCAACAAATGCTGTAAGGATAAGGTGACAAATATGCATAGATGTTAACGGAAGACAATTCGAACATTTATCGTAGTTTAGCTTTTCCTATTTTTAGCAAAATTATTATACTCTTCGCAAATACGAAAACGAAGAGTATATTGCATTTGATCGGTACATTTCTAAAACCGTAAATATCGCTCGCAGACAAAAAATTTTCATATCATTGTGTTAGTGAATGAATTCTGAACAACTTTCAAAATATCCGTCTGTCCGTATGTCCGTCTGTCCGTTCGCCCGTCTGTCTATCCGTCTGTCTGCCCGTCACGTTTCTTGTAAGCACGATAACTCAAGAAAATTCCGATTGTACTGAAATTTGGACAGTAAATTAGTGTTAGCTAGAGGAAGAACCGTATTATTTTTGAACAAAATCGATCGGTAAATAAAAATGTTAGTAATGAGTTAAATTTGAAAAAATTTTTTTTTTTGATTTTTACGTTTTTGTAATTGAATAGAAATCTGGTGAAATGATATTTCATTTTAATATCTAAATATTTATATATTTTACAAATATACATTTCATAATGTAATATACAACCGTGAAAATATGATTTTACCTCGTGTCTTCTTATAACGTAAAAATTTACATTTTTTTACCTGTAAGGTGGTGGTGTTCTTACGCTTTTGACTCGAAATTCAAGGGTCCCGGGTTCGAAACCCAAATGGGGTATGGCATAGTTTTTTTTATTATTACTTTATTTTACACTGAGTATTTTACCAACTAAGTTCGTACTATAAAATTAAAAATGTCTAAAACTAACATTATTTACAAAAAACTGCGAAGAGTATCCTATAGAATGTGTAACAATTATATAAAAAGTTCAGTGGACAGGCGAAGAGTATGTTTTTAGCCTGTTATACTCTTCGCAAAAACGAAGAGTATATTGAATTTTATAGGCACATTTCTAAAATCGTAAATATCGATCGTAGAGAAAAAAATTTCATATAATTGTGTTAGTAAACGAATTCTGAACAACTTTCAAACTGTCCGTCCGTTCGTCTGTCCATCCGTCCGTCACGTTTCTTGTAAACACAATAACTTAAGAAAGAAAAGTCCGATTGTATTGAAATTTGGAAAGTAAGTTAGTGTTAGCTAGAGGAAGAACCCTATTGTTTTTGAAGAAAAACGATCAGAAATAAAAAAGTTATTAATTATTTAATTTAAAAAAATATATTCTCTTAATTTTTGTCGCTTGTACTTAAATAGAAATCTTGCGAAATGTTATCTCCATAAACTTTTGCCTTGCAATCCAAAGATCGTGTGTTCGAATCCCACAGAGGTTGGATTTTCTTTTCATTTTTTTTTTTTCATATAATTTTTTTCACAACAAAGATGGTATCACAAAATTTAGGATGTCCAAAAACTAACATTATTTACAATAAAACTGCGAAGAGTATCCTATAGAATGTGTAACAATTATATAAAAAGCTCAGCAAATTGGCGAAGAGTACGTTTTTAGCTTGTTTTATATTATAAGAAGTGATGTTGTTAATAGTCTTGCATGGCCTCCTCACAAATATATTAAATTTTTCGAAAATTAACCACTTTTTCTAGAGATAAAAATGACATATGATATATCGTTGGATAGCTAATTTAAGTTGTGATCGAATAATGAAATAATTTCCATTTAAAAAAAACACAAGTTATATCTCGAAAACTGAGGTATGCATAATTTTCCTCTTATCAGCAACGGATTTTACTCAAAAAGGTGCCTGAATGTGTTACTCGATTTTCGATTCGACATTTAATAATTGAGATATAGAGGTCATCCAAAAATGCCAATTTTCCAAAGACGCTGTGTAGTTCGGTAGTTGAAAAAGATAGACGATCGCGGTTTGCACCATTGTTTCTTTCTCGAAAATCGAGCTCAGGAAACCTATATTGGTTTTTTTCTATCCGCCGTAGTTTTAGAGAAAACCCCAAATCCCATCTAATTTGGCTCACCCTGTACAGGATAATTTTAAATGAAAATTAGAAAATAATTGAACATTTCCCAGATTTAAAGACCTATAATTGTCAACAGCAACATCAGTTTTTCATTCACTGGAGGGGTAGCTGAAGAGTATTTGCTGAATTTTCTTTCATCATTTGATGACTATAATAATTATTATTACAACTAGAAATTGACAATTACATATTTCTTTGTCAGTTGTTTAAGTTAAGGCACACTTTAAATACACAACATGTGCAACAGCGGATTTTCATTGGCAATTTCAGAATTTTTATTTCTCTCTTGAAAAATCCAAAATAGGTATTAGGGTGGCCCATCTTTTTCGAAATCGAAATTTTTTATTTCTCACCCCTGCAAATGGTTCCATTTGAAGAAAAAACAGTCCCCTCAAAATATTATTGAGGCAAATTGAAGGCAAGGGGTGCCGCAGAATGCATTATTATGCAATAATAAAAGTAAATGGAATTATTTACATTCTTTGGTTGATGCATTGTTTTTTTTTTTTTTAATCAGCAACATTTATCTTTAGAATGACTAATCAAGTCATACAAATATCAAAGACATTATCTGTTGTGACTATGACATGCGTCATACAACTGTAAATTCGTAGTCTAAGAAAACTAGACTAGAAGTTTTTGAAATAAAACTCTCGTTTTATCTTTGTGTATTTTAATATGAAACGTTTTTTTCATACATAGTACCAAATATTATCCTAAATCTACAAGACATATAGTAATAAAAACAATATTTTTTGCACTAGGCCAAAGCATGCGACAGGGTTTCTTTTTTTACATTTGGAAACTGTGATTTATAATCATTTACAACTTGAAGTAAAAACTGTTTTTGGTCTTCATTTTTTGTTAAAATGTCATTATAGTCAGTAATAAGTTTGATTCCTCTCTCAGCGGCATCATTTACAACTTTAATTTTGTTTACAATATTGAAACATCGGGTATAACTTTCATTTTCCCTCCATGTTGTTGGATCATTTTCCAAAAATTCCATAGACAAACCTAATTTTTGAAAAAACTGTTTAGTGTTCTCGCATATGAAGTCCTGAATTTCCTTGTTTTCAACGTCAGTAATGTTACTAATCATAAGTCGTTTAATACCCTCTTGATTTGGTGCTTTCCTATTCAAAGCTTTAACCATTTCTCTTTTAGTGGTAACTGAAATATCATCATCAAAGAAAGATAAGCCAACATTTGCTGAATTAAGGTACCACAAATGGTTCACTATTTTCCTACTTGCGACTTGAGATATTTCTTTGTCAATATTTTGATAATTAATGAGTTCTTTACAAAAGTCTAAGTCATGAAGCGGTGCTTTACTAGCAAATGACGCTGTAAACCGGGCCTTTACATAAACCTTTACAATAAAGAGACATATATCTTCAATACCTATTTTTTCTTTTTTAGTTAGTTGGAACTGATCTTGGAAAAAAAATATTTTTAGACAGTAAATGGCTTTGGCCATCCAACGTGCATGATGAAATGTCCCTGGTTGATAGAATGTCGTGTGAGTGGGCTCTTCTTCAACAAACAGTTTAGAAAGCATTAAAAATTCTTTATAATTATCACGAGGCTGTTGCAAAGTTAAAGCTGCATTTAGAAACTTTACAATTTCGGCTTTAACTGGTTGTAAAATGTGTTTAATTTTTGATACCTGAAATCCAGTTTTTAGTTTATTTTGATCTATTTTAGGCCAAAATTCCCTAAAACGTTTAAATAGTGGCACATTTGGACCAGATGAGGAAGGCATTTTTGTGTCAAACACACTTCTTAAAACCATTTCAAAAATATGATGTCTACAAGGAAAATATAGAATATCTCCTTTTAATTTTTGTTGCAATAGTGTGGCTGCCCCATTTATATAACCCATATTTGATGCTGTTGTATCACAACACAAAGCTACTACCTTTTCGTCCAAATTCCATTCACAAAGCACATCATAAACTGCTTCAGTCTGTTCTCTTCCAGTTGAATTGAGCAAAGCTGGTACTCCAAGTAGTTGTTCAATATCTCCACTAGTAACTAAGATAGCAAGTCTATCGATATTTCCCATTCCAGTGAGAGAAGGTAAAAGTTTTCCATCCCAATGGATGACTGGGGCCGGCAATTCAGAATTACCGAAGGCAGTTTTTAATATTTCAGCTCTTCCTTCGCGGATGCGTTGTCTAGAGCGCTGAAGTGTGGTTCTGCTGATGGACAAAAATGTGGTGTCATGTCCTAGTGCTTCTGCTACTGCCGTCAAAATATGGACTCCATACCTGTCGCTTATTTTGCAAGCATCAAATGCAGCGGCTATTTTTGGTGTGATGATGTTACATGTTCCATACAATTTCCTCTTTTTTGGCTGTGACGGGCCAGGCTGGTCTTGTAACAACTCTTCTTGGGCTTCGATTATTTCATCTTCATTTTAGTTGGAGTCGGCTGAATTACTACTTGATGATAGACAGGTGACTGTTTCCTCTAATCTAGCTTTTTCTTGTTGACTTCGTTGCATTCGTTCGGATAATTTCTGTAATTTCTCCTCAGCTGATTTTTCTTGAGAAGCAAGTTGGTAATCAATACCATGCATAAATCCAGGACGTCCCTTTTTTCTTTGGTTAATTAAAAACTGCTTATCTTCATCTATTTTCATCAACTCCAATGCATTTGCATGAGAAATGTCAAAGAGATCGTCCAATTTTTCAACGAAATTTTTTTCTTTACCTCCCGCACTGGCCCTTTTAGCCGATTTTTGTAAGTTCCTCCACTCTGCATAAAGTTTATCTAGTTGTTTAACACAATGAAAATCCTGACGTGTCGGAATGCGAGCTTTATCCCAAAAAACTGACACCTCTTTTATTGTTAATTTAGCACTTTCATGTACACTTAGCTTTACTTCACGAATGTTATAAAAGAGCACTTGTAATACTTGTCTATTAGACGGCAATTTATTGCCAATGATTTGTGACGAATAGTGTCCAACTAAGTAAATGAAAGTATCCTTTCGTAAGGATCTAACATCAGCCATCGTTAAATGTTTTTTCAAAAAGGAACGTATGCTAGAACTTATAATGTCACCACTGTAAAAAACAATTGCAAACTGACATAAAAACCTACCGTAGGTGCATTATATTTCCAAACTTCCAAAACAAATAATTTCTAGGAAATAATTACACCAATAAAACATTATGAGAAAAGAGGTAGATATTTGTATTTTAAGTAAAATTTAAGTGTATTACAGTAATAAAATCTTATCTACAAATTTCTACCTGAATGCGGCACGGGTTACCGTAATAAAATCTTATCTTCCAATTTCTACCTGAATGCGGCACGGGTTACCGTTCACCGAATTATCTGAAACTTTGACATAAATTATTCCTAGCATAATAGTATATTTTCGTGGGGTGAGACTTAAAAAATACGCATAAAAAATTCACCCCCTATAGAGATGGGCCACCCTAATAGGTATATTTCCATAAAATTTCGCACAAACATTTTTGAGAATCCAGTGGTGTACTCAGATTTGAAAATAAAAAATCGCCAATAAGATTTCATCACTTTCCACCCACAAAAACGAAAGCAGTAGATCGAACTTTTATGTTCCATAAAATTTAATGAATGAGATTTATATTATAAACAATTTATATCTAAATCGGACCTAAAATAAACATTTTATGGGGGTGGTTCCGAGCAATATGGGACACAATGTCTATAGCGATTTGATGTTGTGAAACGTTGCTTTTATTTTTAAGTAAATGCTACATATGGCTACTTACCTTCCTGCAATGAAAGTGTAGTCTTTGCAACAATGTCTTCTGGTGCAGTCAACCCACTTTCCTTTTACATTGCATTTATATCTCGTTGCTATGACGTTGTTAGATGGACATTCTAGAGTGTCAGGGCTGAAAAACATGAAATTGTCTTTTATTTTATTTTACAACTCGTAATATTACGTAACAATAGTTCTAAAAAGCGTTCACACGAATACAAGAAGTTATATACGAGCCGCACAGTGGCAAATATGTAATTCCATGAATGCATAAACTGCACATGCACAACTCGAATTGTGTACTAAACATTTCTACTACCACATTATTCCTATTAAATATAATAGATAAAGATTTGATAAAATATAAGGCAAAAAGTTCAAAACTTTAAATTTTTAATTAATCAAATCTACATTAATGCATGAGTGGGAAGGCTGTACGATGTCGATATCGAAAGAGGATGAATGGCATATTTAAGCGAGTACGAAAACTGGCATTTTTTTATGTTTGGTGAAATCGACTTGACGTCTTACATAAAAATTGGTATTCACTATTTCAATATGAAAGTTTTTGGGTTCCATCAAATAAAATTTCTCATTAAAGAGACTGTTGATAATTCACAAAGTTCTTGCAATCCCTACGCTTTATACACGACTGTGCGTAAAATAGTAATCACAAGCTTACTTAGTTTGTAGGTTTACAACATTGACTACTTATAGTAGTGGTCGTAGAAAAACATGCATTCATGTATTTTAGTAAAATGCCTCTAAAGTAGTTTCGACAAATACAAAAACACTTAAATATTACTCGACGAACGTTTCGACAACCATATTGGTATTGTCTGCGGACGATTAAATTTTTAATTGTCTCCAGACATACGCGTCGAGTAATATTAAAGTGTTAAGTAGGGAGGGAGCTTGGCTCAGTTCTGGGGCCTGTGGAACATCATGTTTTGTACGATCTTCGCCGGAGAGAGTAGAGATGTTGAGGTACGCAGACGACCTGACTGTGGTAATGAGGTCCCGAATGTGACGGAAGATAATCATCTAAGAACCAGGAAAAACTTATCAAAGAATAACTAATATTCTAAAAAATAACAATTTATTAACTGTAAAAACAAAAAAACTATTGGTACACAAACTATAAAAACTACTACTAAAGATATGTACACTACAATGGATACAAAAGAATGTCATTCTGAAATAAAAAAAGGCTCAGAAATAAAAGGTAATATGAATAAAACCAATATACAGGATGAATCAAAAACAAAAGAATTAGACGATTTAACAAATAAATATACAAATACTGACCTACAAACAAAAAATAAAAATATTAACGAATCAAAACGGAAAAGTAAAATTATAATATTAGCTGATGATATGGAAGCAGGTGTAAATAAAGCATTATGTAAATATAAAGAATTAAATGGATATACCAAACTATCTTTTGTGAAACCTGGCGCAAAGTTAAACCAGGTCATAGCAAATGCCGAAGATTTTACTAAAGATTTTACAATGGAAGACTTTGTCATCATTATGGCAGGAACAAATGATATAATTTCTGGGAAAACTCCATCTTTTAAATATATATGCAGTAAATTAAAGCTATGCACACATTCAAATATCTTGTTTGCGTCAGTTCCTTACAAGAAAACTAGTAAGGACAAACATATCTACAAGTATAATTTCAATTTAAAAAAGTTTTTATGGAAATTCAATAAATGCACGGAAGAACATGTTAATTATATAGAAGTTAACCCCAAAGCCGGTAGATGTACGTCCCATTCATCCGCCTTACAAATGAAAAATTATGTATGTGGAGCCAAAATTATAACAAAAAATTTGCGTTTCATAAGACCTACCTATAATCCGACAGATACCATGGATATGGAAGCTACATCCACTAGAATTGCTAATAATTCTGACAAAAATGAAGCTTCATTTTCAAGGAGAGAAGAACGAGATACAGACTCTAGCACAAATTTTCAGAAGGAGTGCAGCATAGTGTTAGTAGCGTGATACTTAACCAGAACTATTCAGACGCAAGCCAATTGACGTTAATACATTTAAATATACAGTGCTTGTCAAATAAAATAAATTTAGTTGATTTACGTAACGAAACAGTCAAACCAGATTTTTTTTTGTATTTCCGAACACTGGTGTTCTGATGTTCATTTAAACAGCTTATTTATACAAAGATATAAAAAAATATCGTGTTTTTGCCGCTGTTACTCTGCACATGGGGGGGTAGTGATTTATGCTGTAGATACGTTGGAATCAAGATGTAGGATGGTTAATGCAATCAACAAAATGTCATGTGAGCGGTGTATTGAATGTGTTGCCATAACTTTTGACAATGAGGTATGTATTGTCACAATATATAGACCACCAAGCGGCGATTTTGATGCATTTCTTGAGTGTCTAGGAGAAATAATTAGAGTTGCCAGCAGTAAGTGTAATAAAATAATTTTATGTGGAGACTTAAATGTAGATAAGCTAAATGATAAAGATGTACGTAACAAAAAACTTAATGACTTATTTAACTCTTTTGATTTAATGTCTTTAGTCATCATGCCAACTAGAGTAGTAACAACTACTAGAGGAACTAGTTCCACTTCAATTGATTATGTGATAACAAATATTGAAAATAATTCATGTAAGGTGTTTGATCCTGGTTTTTCGGATCACTTTGCCCAATTATTTACTTGGAGAAATGGAGAAGTAGTACAGAAAAATTATGATAATAAAAAAGTAATATATCGTAGGAAACTTAACAATAACACCATATCAGAATTTAAATACTTATTTAACAAAGAATATTTAGAATTAGATAATACTTTCAGTACAAAACATTCCTTTGGAAAGTTCTGGTCTCATTTTCTATGGTGCTTTCATGTATCACACCCATATAAAAAAGTAATAAATTACGACACGGGTAGATCTCAAAAGTGTAAATTTTCTAATGAAATCCTTATCCAAGCACAATATTTAAAACATCTTAATTGGTATAAAAAAAACTCACCCAACAATGAAATTGACAATCAGTACAAAAAAATGAAGAAAGAATTAAATAAACGTATGGAAATTGAAAAGAAAACATTTTATTCTAATGTAATTGAAAGAGCTGAAAATAAAACTAAAAAGACATGGGAACTTGTTAACAACAAATTAGGACGTAAAAAAATATCCTCTAAAACAGAATCATTATTTATTAGTAACAAGATGGAAACTGACCCATACGTGATTTCAAATACTTTTGCAGAATATTTCGCATGCTCTGTAAAACAACAAGCAGATTTATTATTCTGTCATAGTAATAGAACTTGTAGTGTATCGGAGTCTACACCTGTCACAATGTTTTTTATGCCGTACACAGAAATCGAGATGCAAAATATAATTCTACAACTAAACAATAAAAAATCTGTTGGATTAGATGAAATTTCTGTTAGGCTTATCAAAGAGTGTTATATAGAAATAAGCCACTTAATTAGCAACAATTATTAATACATCTGTAATAGAGGGAAACTTTCCGAAGCAATTAAAAATCTCGAAGACCATGCTCATATTAAAAAAGGGAGACCCAACCCCAATTGAAAATTATCGAGCAATTGTCATCCTAAGCCCTATATCTAAAATAATAGAAAAGGCTGTTTATAATAGACTAATTTCTTTTTTAAATCAAAATAACTTAATAACGAACAGTCAACACGGTTTCCGGGAAGGGTAATCTACAGAAACAGCAACAACAGAAATTACCCAGTACATTACTGACAAATTAGACAAGGGCGATTATGTTGTTGGAGTATTTTTTGATTTATCAAGGGCGTTCGATACTCTTGATCCGAGCTTCCTATCCAAAAAGTTAGAGAAACTAGGCATTAGGGGAAATGTAAACCAGTGGATCATTTCATTCATTACTAACCGTCAACTAGTCGTAAATATTGAAAATATGTTTTCGGAAGAAATTGAAGTGGAGCTAGGTACTCCACAAGGCAGTGTTCTAGGGCCTCTACTCTTTTTGTTGTATATCAATGATTTGCCAAATTACATACAAGATGCAAAAGTTCTTGTATGCGGATGATACAAAAATAATCATTTCAGATAAATGTAAAGAAACTTTAAATTCCACTGTGAACAGAGTGATGGAACAGTTTCTTAACTGGTGTGTTTCAAATCATTTAATTATTAACATTAGCAAAACGGTATGTGTGGAATTTACAGGAAAATATAAATATCCTAATAAAGAGTGGAGATTTAACCTAAACAGCACAGCTCTTGAAATATCACTCAATACCAAATTTCTTGGTACTTATTTAGACTACAGGATTAGCTGGAACAATCACATACATAATGTTTGCACTAAGTTAAGTAAGTCGTATTTTTCCATTGCCACATTAAAACAAACATTAAACGAAGAGGCACTTTTAAGTGTCTATTATGCTAATGTACACTCTGCTATCGCCTACAATATAATATCATAGGGACAAGCAACTGAGATCTATCGCGTCTTCATAATTCAAAAAAGAATAATTAGACTTATGTTTAATTTGACTTATAAAGAATCGTGCAAAAACAAAAAGATATTAACAGTAACTGGAATTTACTTGTTAAAGCTATTGTGTTACATGCACCAACATAAAAATCAATTTGTAACTAATAATAACATACATACACACCTCACTAGGATTAGAAATCACATACATATCAATCGCTTTAACCACAGCTACTTAAAAAAATCGCCCATATATACTGGGTGCACATACTACAACTTATTACCAGCAAACTACAAACATTTAACGATCATAAGATTTAAAATTAAAATAAAGAAGTTCCTCATAGAAAACTGTTTCTATAATTTAAGAGAGTTTGAAAACTTCCTCAATAATAGCTGAACGCTCAATTATATACAAAAAAAATAATTTTTGGTTAATCCATTTTTATGAATAAAACGTCGATAAGTAAATCAACATATTAAAAAAAAAATTAAATAAATAAATAAATAAAGATTCTAAAATCTAAAGATGTATCTCGAGAGAATTTTTTTTTGTTTTTTTTTTGTTTACATTCTGTAGTATTATATATCATATGTATTATCTTTTTTATATGTTTGTATTTTACAAATTTGATGTGAATTTTTGACTTGCCTTATCCACTTTATTGTGGCAACCAGAGGTGAATAAAGAATATTATAATTATTATTATTATTATTATTATTATTATTATTATTATTATTATTATTAATAAAGCCAACAAAACCACAAGAGAAGTGGGGAGGTGGCTGAGAAGTAAGACACTGGGTCCGGCACCAGAAAAGGCAGAGATAGTAGTAATTACCCGAAAGAGGAAGTTCCTTAGGATGGGTGGAAGATGTGACTATCACGCCCCAAAAAGAGATAAAATATCTAGGTGTTTAGATAGACAGTGGACTGACGTTTAAAGAGCACGTCAAACGAACAACCGAGAAGACGGGACGACCGACTACAGCCCTTGGTAGGCTGATGGCGAATGTGGGGTGCCTGCGGGCCAGTAAGAGAAATGTCCTCTGTAGTGATGCACATTCAATAATGTTATATGCGGCGCCAGTCTGGGGTGGGACTATTGTAGAACTCTCCAAAATCGTCCTAAGTTGAAGACATAATCAAAATTCGACTTAGGCAAACATTTCATTTAAAGACATTTTTAAGAGTCTGCAGAGGCACAGATCAGTCCATAAGGACCGTTTTGGGGTCTATAAAGCGCTGGAAATGACCAGGTGAAAATTCGAAGAAACACCGAATTTTCACTTAGAAAAATGTTTTTGGTTCAGGATATAAGAGCAGAAGTATATAATGACAAAGATTTATGAATAATATACTTTTTCAAAGGTACCACAAATTGGACTTTGAAAAATAATATTTTTGAAAGGGCGTCAAAGTTTGGCTCAAGAATCGATTTATCGAAAGTACGCCAAAATTTCACTTGCAGACTAATTTTTCAAAACTGCGTTGAAATTTGGCTTGAAAATCGATTTTTCAAAAGTACGCCAAAATTTCACCCGCAGATTAATTTTTCAAAACTACCTTGAAATTTGGCTTGAAAATAGATTTTTCAAAAGTACGCCAAAATTTCACCCGCAGATTAGTTTTTCAAAAGTACCTTGAAATTGGGCTCGAAAATCGATTTTTCAAAAGTACGCTAAAATTGGTCTTAAAATAGATTTTTCAAAAGTACCACAAAGTCAGTTTAAAAAGTACCACTAAAATATACTTTAAAATATTTTTTATTTTTTATTCCTCCACCAAAGACATTGACCTTTGATATACGGTCATTGAAAGCCCAATTCTAAAGTATGAGCATAAAATTTTAGCGATGCACTGCATCCGAAAGGCAAAATAGAAGATTTTGACAAAGCCGGCGTAGTGCCGATAAGCAAAAATTGATAAAAATCAATGCACATGTACAAGGCCGGTTTCTCGCACGGAAAGAGTTTGGATTGACTCAGCGGCTCGCAATTTGGTCGAGCGCGTTGAGTGGTCCAGACAAAGCAATGGTAGAAAAGCCAATAACAGGGCTTTTCAAATGACAAAGTTATAGAGGAAAACGCCTTGTGCATAAAAATCCAAAAATTCAATTTTGCCCAAAAGTCGCTCGAAGGTGAGTAGCTGCCATATCGATAATATTGAACGACTGTGATAAGGGTTAGTAAGTAGTGGACTGATCGAACGCCATTCAACTTACGCAGCAATAAGTCCTCTGAATGTGTTTGAGTACGTGAATCTCCACGATACAAAAACTTTAAAGCTAAATAGTCTCTAGCGAAACTAAATTCATTTAGTAAAACTTTTTTAAGTTAATTTCAGTCAGCCTTAATTATTCATTTACCCAGAGTCTGAAACGATTCAAAAAGCTCGCATTTTGATTCTGAGAAGGTATGTAAAAATCTTTTCTACCTAATCGATCGTTAGCGTGAGCGCTCTCGCTTGTATGGTCTGAAAGTCACTACCTTGATTGGGGAAGGCACGATTCTTATCTTGAGAATTTTGTATAACCAAATCTGTTAAATAAACGGATTCTTTGAACTATTGTTTCTTGATTGATCTTGAGGCCTGTTGACGGTCTATAATCCCTGGAACTTTCGTATAGAAAACCGGATGTGTCGAGTTAATTCGAATTAACGTTCGACCTTCTGGTTGCTTTACGGAGGTTTGATAGGGATTTTTTTATGCGTTTTTTGAGAAATAGATTCCGTCATTAATAGACCAAAACGTGGTTTCCTCGTACCAAATCTAATCCCTCCGCAGAGAAATTCTTCGGTTGGGATTTTTTTATGCAAAAATTTAGGAAATTAAGAGGTGCCTAAACCCCTAACGAGGGAATTCAGGTCCAGAGAGAGCGTCGTTTCCGATCTGTGGTAGTGCAGCCTTGGTCCATTACTCGGCTACCGAAGTATATCTTATCTCGAACCCGCGTGGGAGGTAGAAGAACGGGGTAATACGCGACTGGCGCCCCCTGAGAAATAAATTGGTGTCGCGTCATTTTGACGCCCGGTAGTGCATTCTTCTACAGGACCATGGCGGTGGTGAGAACACAAACTATGTTGGCCAAGGTACAGCGATACATGGCAATAAGGATTTGCAGTGCCTACAGAGCCGTATCGTACGAGGCAGTGAGTGTTATCACGAGCGTGTCCCCAGTAGCCTTCCTGGTTAAAGAAAGACAGGATATATACGAAGGTACCAACAAGAAAGACGCAAGGGAAAGGCTAATGGAAAACTGGCAAAATGAGTGGAAGCAAGGGGCGATGGACCAGAAGGCTCATACCCTAGATCAAACCATGAGTTAAGCGACAACACGGAGAAGTGGGATACCACCTGACACTGTCAGGACACGGTAGCTTCCGAACATACGTACGCGGAAGCTACCGCGTAGACGATGATGATTATATCTATTGTGGCGAATGTGACACACCGGAGCACACTAACTTCTACTGTCCGAACTGTCCGAGATGGACGTGGGAGTGGAGAACATGATCAGTCATATGTTGGAGTCAAACACGAAATGGGATTGCATAAACGGGATGATCACCGACATCATGAGAGTAAAAGAGAAAGAGGAAAGGAAATATTAAAAAGAATGAATTGAAAACCGCCCCCCCCCCCCTCTCTGAAGTAATGCGTGAGAGGTTTCAGAGAGAGAGAGAGAGAGAGGTGAGGTGAAGAACGGTGGGGTTTTAGCCAGGTAAGAGTCCGACACTACGGGTAATATAAGACCCAAGCTCCGGGGTCCATGCAGGATTTTCCCTTCACCGAAAAAAAAAAAAAAATTAAAATGTTTTGGTTTTTGTGAAAACTATTTCAAAGGCAGCTTCACACCGAGGTTCCCGCCCCCTCCAGGACTATACTAATATATTATTGAAATTTTGTTACTATATGCAAAATAAGTATTATAATAAATAACTTAACAGTATCTGTGACAAAAGCGAACTCATTTGATTTGATGAGATACTAACTGAAATGATTTCCACGAGAATCCTAATTCTCCAGGTTATACACACAAGTTGTCATCAACTGCAAATGATGTCGACATGAAGGAGAAACGTTAAGCATATTATTGAGAGTATTTTCTGTTTACACCATAAGTACCAGACCAAAACTAAGAAAACTTTCATTAAAACTAGAACTGTAGACAGCCTTACTAAAACTAAAAACCAGCGTACTGCCAAGGCAGCTCGGTCATCAAAGCAGAGGCACTTAAACTAGTTCATGGAAATGGAGTGCGACTCCTTTACAGACTAGGTATGATAAAAAATATGAACATATAAAAAGATTGCCTTTGTTTGAATTTATTTTTATGAATTTTAGAATTTGTCTTGTCTCAAGATTGTGAACAATGTTATCCTTTGTACTCAAGTTTTTGTACTGATATAAAATCAAACTCTGAAAAAATCACCTTTTTATGCCTAAGATTTTAGATTCTTTATAGAGATCATCACTACTTGTGTAAGTATAGCTTCTCTTAAATATTATTTTTGTAATTCACTTGGGCAAGATCAAGGCTCTTAATGTAATAATTTGATATCCTCCAGTCAAGCAATAATACCATAATATAAGTGTGGTTGAATTAACGTAAGATATATGGTTTTAGGTGATCAGTACCAAAGAATTATTTAAGGTATTTTTTGGAAAGAATTGCTCTTAATTTTTTAACTAAAAAATCTATGTGTTTATTCCACTTAAGGTGAAAATTCATCAACTCCGAAATATTTTATTGATGTAGCAGATGTTAACTCAATATTAGCATTTTTATAGATAATGTTGAAAGCCGAGAAGTCTAGAAGTTTATAAGCATGACTAGAGGTAAGTAGTATGCTTTAGTCATATTTATTGTTAGTAATTTTCTGCTGAAAAAAATCCATTACTACTAGAAAATCATTTTCGATGTTTGATTTTATAACATTCCAGTTTTCTCCTTTATAACACAAAGTCGTTGGCAAAACTGTTACTTTCCCTATAAAGTGGGACTTTGAAAAAATCGTTAGAATATAATGTACTGCTCCCAGTACGATAGCTTGCAGAACCCCCCAAAATCTGGTTCCATATTGCTTATCGTGTTGTCAATCTTAACACATTGTATACTGTGGCTCAAATAGCTTTTCATCAAGTCAGCTGTCAGTTTGACAGCTGTCAAAAAATCTTCTTCTCCTGAAACCTTTTGGCATCTGTCAGTTTACATCTGACATCACTGATAAGCAACCAAACAACAACTTTCCCGACCGATTTAGTGAAAAATCGGTCGAGGCCAGAAGATGAAAATAATATTTATCAGCTCAAATTAAAACGGTCCACTATGAACACTTCACCGGCTACAGCTGACAGAGAAGTTGTCCACAAAGAATTATACGGTTTTTAAAAATAAACAAAAAATATAATTATATGTGGTCGTTTATATTTTTTTAGTGCTCTTTTAGGCTTCAAAGATCCACCGGGGGGGAGGTTCTGCTTTCCGCAGCTACCGATTTTTTTTTTAATGCAATTTCAACAAATATTTAAACATTCAAAGTATTAAAAAGCAAAATAACAACAATAAAAAATAATAACAAACTTTTTTTAAATTTAATTGTTATATGTTATTTTGTCCTTTACTTTCTATACAGGGTATTTCACTTTCATATACTTAAAACAATTGCAGAATAACGTTGACACACAAAGGTATTGAAACATATATTTCCTAAAGTTAAATAGTGAGTCACTATGGACCATATGGCAGCGCTATTTGCAAATGAACACTGTTTTAAACCATTTCTTTTTGCCAAAATAAGCGACGGGGGGGCACGTGCCCCTGTGCCACCCTTTGGGTCCGCCACTGTGGTGGAGCTAGAACGTAGTTTTGATATTAACATTTTCTTTCGAAACTCCGGTACTATAATCTACTTAAATCAATTAGTCGAATTAAATTATTCAGCTTCACTTACCCATCCCCAAAGGCAACTTCGTTAAGCGTGTCAAGATAGTATCCATCCTGAGAGGACAAAACTTCGGCGGTAGTCGGTGCATCCTCATGTGATGTGGAAAGGCAGAGCAGAACTGACAGGAATACAGTTCTCGGCAGAAGTGATGTGAAGTCTGTCGTCATATTCAGTGGACTATTATATTATGCTATTTACATATTACCAGTACCAGTAACTACTTCCTTTAGCAGTAACGTATGTTTGTTTACATAATTTGGAATATCACAAAGCACTTGAGTGGTTATAACATCACCGTCTGTAGCGTCTTTGCGATGTCTGAAACTATAAAGTTAATTTTAAATTTTATTTAGCCATAATTTGTGTCTGCGTGTAGGGAAACTTACTTATTATTTATACAGAGTGGTTCATTTAAACTGAGAAACAACACATTTACAACGATGATAATATTTCGAATGCAGTTAACACAACAGTCATATTAAGTCCTTAATAGTCAAAAATAAGAGAAATATGAGTGAACTAAAAGAATAATGAAAAAAATGTGATGGAGGACGATTATATTACGCATGTAGTTAACGCAACTGTCAATTAAGACAAAATAAATATGAAAATATACATCGTAAAAAAATGATAAAAAATGTGATGGAGGACAATAATATTTCGCATGAAATTAACATAACTATCAAAGAAAAATATATACAGGGTTTTCACCCAAAACAAATAATTAAAAATATGTAGTTGAGGACGATAATATTTCGCACGCAGTTCACACAAATGTCAAGGAAAAATGTCACTCTAAAAAAATAATGAAAAATAATGAATAGATGTGCCACAACTGCCAAAAAAAAGTATGAAAAATATAGAGGGTAGCCACTCTAAAAAATAGTTAATTAAGAAACGACAGAGGAAATAATATTTGAAATGTAGTTGTCACTATTACCGGGAAGAAAACAAGATATACTTTTAGTTAAAAAATATATACAGGGTAGTCAGAATAAATGAAAGATGCTAAATAGAAAGGTATCGTCTTCAGTTTCTACATGGGCCGGACACTAGCCCTTACCCTCAAGGGGTGAAAACTACCCCCAAATTTAGATATCCAACATTTGAAGAAGCATCTCTAATTTATTTTTGAAACCTAGGATATTTATTATATGTTTTTGGGATCGCTGATTACGAATCTGAAGTCAAAATGAAAAGATTCAAAATGACGGCTTCAACATGGTGGATGGATTTTTTTCTAAGGTAAATGTTTTAAACAGACAAGGAGTTCATCTAGAAACCTTACAGTGAATAGACGCTTATTAGAAACGTCCATTTAAATCGGAAAAAAAAACGGTAATAAGCTGGCCCAAATAGGTCAAAATTACATACATTTTCAAGTGAAAAATTCTGCATACGGTGGTGGTGTCAGAATAACAATTAAGTGATAAGTGCCAATATTTAATTAATACGGGTGATTAAATCCTTCAGTGCAGTGTAAAAAAGTGAAAACAGTTGAAAAATATCGAGTATCTGACCCGAAGGAACTTATAAAGGAAGCCATAAATCAATCAAGATAAGTTATACCCTTAAACTATTTACGTCTTAGGTACTTGTAGACAACTTAAAGAATTTTATAAACACACCTGACGCAGGTCAGGCAATAAATTAGAAATAAGTTAATAAACAATTCTCTTCCAGCAAATATATACAACGTGATCTACCAGGACATGCGGAAAATTTAATAGTACGTTGTCCCCACCGAAAGGAGTAAAAAAAATGAAAAATTTTAAAGAAATTACCAAAAAAATTACCTTATTTTTTTGTAGGAATGCGCCGCCAATGACTTCAACTAATTTAACGTAACGCGGTACAACCATATCACTTTATCAGACTTGGGATTGACACTACTGACAGCAAAGCTGGATAATAAGATAGAAGTGACTTTTTGGTTTTAATCAAATCACACTACAAAAATACCGAAATAAATCGAAATAAATCGAAGACATTGATCTCATGCTGAAATGGCAAGCAGGTATACGAGATATTTAGTTAAACCGGTCAATGACATGGCCGTGTAACTATTGTTCGACCGGAAGCAAAAAGCGCGGCTCTCTAGGGGTCTACACACGATCCAGCGGCACGGAGCCAGCCTTGTCGGCATGCTTTGAACTCATTCGTAAAAGTGAATTGGTCCGCTAGAATTCCAATTATCTTCAAAGCGTACCAACAATGTTGACTACCTGCCCCTGGATCTTGTGTAGACCTCTTTCTTTGATCTCGCCGGCCGGATTAACTTTTTATGCCAATTAAGGAAATGTAAACAACTCGAATACGTTCTTTCTCCAGTAAGTTCGTCGACCTCTTCAGAATTACACGACATCAGTAGTGTACCTTCGCAAATTGACTAATAATTTAATATACTAAATTACCTCAGAATCCTCTAAAATTTTGCAGGGGCTTTCCCACATTGAAGACTAGCACACTCTTTTATTTTCCGCATTTCTTGGTAGATCACGTTGTATATGACTACCAGGGGAGTAACATTAGAGTAACAGTACACCGCGCCAAATTAAATGAATTTAAAAATAATAAAAATTTGGTTAAAATTGTTGCCCATTAGCTTGGTTTCAGTGCCATTAAAATTTAAAAAATTTCATGCGTGCTATAAAAACATATTGACTGTTTACACTTCACAACTAGTATGGCTCTGGTAAGGCTAAGGAATTTTATTAAAAAGTTTCGGTGCGTAAGAATAAGCAAAAAGTAAGCAAGAAATAATAACTCCCCAGAACACACAAAAATAACGCATTCACTATAAAACGTAAGAACGAAGACACATCAGGTACTGGTACAAAAAATCGACGGCGGCGGGAACTGTATATATGGAGCACTAAGCCATGAGTTAGAAGGAGAAAATATAACAACCCCGGCACACACCAACGCTATGAAAAATCTACGGAAACAAGAGGCGGACTATATACAAAACAACATAGATTATTTTACCCCGTTCATGCATCCATCAATGAACTGAAACCCCGTTACAATTAACACAGTACCAATAAGGAAAAGATAGAGGCGCGCATCAGAGATATGAGAAAAGACGGTTTTTGGGGTGGGCAGGAAACGATAGCAGTAACAGCAAACTTGAAGTGGAGAACAATGATAATACACCAAGAGGAGGGCGAATTCATAACTTTTCACCCTAACAACCAACAAGAAAACGACAACATGCCAATTGGAAAAATTGGAAATAAAAGAAGAAAAAGAAGTCAAGGAAACAACAAAACACCACAGAGTACCTGGAATAGTTCTCTACTACAGCACGAAGAATTTCAGAAGAAATACGGTGAAGAAATAGAAAACCAACTGACAGGAGAAGAATTAGACTGGACATCAATGGGAGCAAAAATAAAAATTGCAGCAAGAAAAACGTTAAAAAGGGACAGATCACCTATGAGCCCGACAAGAAAGGAAAAAAAATAATAACTACGAACAGCTAAAAAAGATGAAGGCCACAGACAAACAACAACCAACGGGGAACTTAAACGAAAAGCTGAAAGAAGCACTGAAGAAAAAAGAAAAGCGGGGAGAAACCGCGACGAGGAAAAATGTAGATCATTCTTAGAAAACATAGAAACACTCCCAACAAGACGACGACTAAGCCAAACCTTCAGATATCTGAAAAAATATAGAATAAACAACAGTATCCATAAGAGAAGATACATACCAATGCAACATTGGACCAAGAAGATGGAGGAAGAAGACAAGGCAACTAAAGAACGAACAAAACTAATAATAGAAACGGACCACTGGCCCTTGGACAAGCCACCATAAAAAAATCAACTGCTAGAAACAATATTCAGAGCTAGAAGATACACCGCACCTGGAGTAAACCAAATTAACAACGAGTTAATACACTTCGGTATGGAAAGTCTAATGAAGCAAACCCTAAAAATCATCACCAGAGTATGGACAGAAACCACACCTCTGCCTACGGAATGGACCACGACTATACAAATACCCCTCCCAAAAACCAACTCACCACAGAATATATATGATTACAGAAAGATAACACTCTGCAGCATAGGATACAAATACTACGCACAATTCCTGCTCGAGCAACTAGAGGAGTACAATGGAAGATCGCCAAACTACCAGACAGCATTCATCAAAGGCAGATCAACGGACGACCACATGTACACCACCAGAGGAATACTGGAAGAAAAATGGAGAGAAGGGACAAAACTGCACATAGTCACTATAGATCTCCAAAAGGCATTCGATACTATCAGTCAGGAGGTCATAGTCAACATCCTGTATAGCAAAGGAGTACCGAACCATCTAATAAACAAGATAATAAAGGCCTGCCTTCATGAAACCACTGCTATACAATGGTTCGGACAAATGACGGAAACCAGACAAAAGAACAGAAGAGTCAAACAAGGATGCCCCCTATCCCCCCGACTTTTCACCACGATCCTAGACCAAGTAATACAAAATACAATAAGGGAAACACTAAATTTCAACGAAGACACGGAAACACTGAGAACCCCAATTGTTAAAGGGCTTATATTTGTTTTAAAAGGGAGGCAGAACTTGTAACGATGAGTTTAGGGTTCTGAGATGAAATATGTGAAAAAAATCCAATTTTCTTCAAAAACTCTAAACATTTTCTTTCTGGCTAGCCTTACCGACAGGAGTTTCTTTCTGGGAATTTTTTTCTGTGTTCAAAACATTTAAATAAATATGCTTAGCTTAAAAAAAATCTTGTTTTTTTTAAACTTTGACCCTTCTGGCTGCGTCACACTTTGTGGTGATCTTATTTTATTAATTTTAAACATATAATGTGTACATACAAAAAAATGAGTCTTGTAATGATGCCATAATTTCACTGATTTTTATATCTTAAACCATGGCCAACTCGACGGGCTGACATATGCCAGAAGTCTATTTTGTCATTATTTAAGTTCAATAAAATTAATCAACTTATAAAAATACTTGTAACGATAAGTTTCGGAAAAAGCCACGTAACTCCCGGACCATAAGGTTTTGAGCCTTTTTTTTGGAAATAGTAATGTTTTGCAAATTTTTTATTTCAGTTGGCAAAGCATAGAATATTTTGCACTCATTAAAATAAATACTTTTTTGATAACGTGCTGTCGAATGTTGATTAGGTAGAAGATTATTTTTAAATCTTGTGGAGTAACTGTAGCCAGTCAGATGTTTTTGAAATGTGGGCAATTGTTTATAAATAGAGCATCCTAGTCCATAAATATATGTGCCAATTAGTGTTAAAATTTTTAATTCTTTGAATGCTGTTCTGCTGGATTCTCTTTTTGACATCTTAGTTAATATTCGCAGTGTATATTTTTGTAGGGTAAAGACGAGTTCAAAGTAACTACTTATTCTCCAATTAATGACAGTGAAAGTTTGCATAATAAAGACTAATTACAATATTTTGACTATAGTGGTTTACCAATAATCGTAACGCATAGCAACAAGTGCGTAGTTTATTACACAATTCATCAATGTGAATATTCCATTTTAAGCCAGAGTCAAAAGTGACTCTTAAAATTTTACCTGAGTTGTGAATGTTGAACAGGTCTGAATTTTGGGTATTTAAATTAGCTTGAGAAATTTGTTGCTTGAAGAGTATCGAGATGTTTTTTTGCAGCCCAGAGAATGCATTTTTGTATATATTTTCTGCCGAATTTATAGCTTCCCTGCCGTTGCTTTCCATGATTAGAAAAATTGTATCGTCAGCATAACATACTATTTGTAAGTTCTCAATTGGCTTTAAAAAATAAACTAGATCATTAGAAAAAATAATATATAATAGAGAGCCCAGTATGGAGCCTTATGAGACACCCTGGGTTACCTTCCTGGGTTCACTTTTGACATCACTTATTTGAACAACTTGATCTCAATTGTTTAGGTACGTTTTTTTAAGGAAATTCTCGTTTCGTTTTTTAAGAGCAATTGATGGTCTACGCAATCAAATAGTTTTCTCTTATTACCAAAAATGGGATATTTGAACGATTGTAATAAGAAAATTACTTACGTGACACTGTATCTAAAACTATATTTTTTACTAAACATGTAAGTCCTGTTATATTATTATTATTATTATTATTATTATAGTGTAACATCTTGTCGATAATTACGTCATTATAGTACCTCATTTGTCAGATGAATTTGAGATTATTGATGAACAATAAAATCGATATTATCATTTGTACAAGTACTTTCCAATGCTGATGTGCAAATAAAATAACAATTAACTTCAGCTAAAATTCCTTTGCGATAAATTAACGCTTCGGTTGTTTTCCTTATTTACTGAAATTTAATTTGAAATTACCGAGATTAAACGAGGGAAGCTGGAGAATACATTCTAAACTATTAAACGTATGTGTACGCGATGGAAACGTATGCTGAATGCCTTGCTTTATCACACAGGAGGCAAATTGAATTGTTTGTGGTCTCTGAATGTGCATTAAAAGAGACAAATAATGCTTTCCAATTGTTGTTGCATAAGGAATTCAAGAAATTATTTGATCGTCGATTAGACAGAGAATTGAAATGTGTTACCTGGTTTACTGGTGACAGATTCACAAAGTTTTCTATCTAAGCTTCATATTCGTTAAGAAGCGACGAAGTGTAAGAAACATGTCACATTTGCGTGAGATTTTTAGCGTTGTTGACATTGCTCCCGTTATGCCTAGACATGTCAGTCTTTGTACTTTCCGTAGTTTTCTCATTGCCTCCCCTTTTCCGGCTTTATGCCACCAGATCAGGGAGGCATAGGTTATTATTGGTACTACAACCCCTTTGGTACAGCCAGTGCACCATTCTTGGTTGTAGTCCCCAGTTTTTACCTACCATTCTTCTGCTGGCCTATAAGGCCCGCGTAGCTTTGGTAGTCACTCTATCTAGATGAGCATTGAAGTTTAATATGATATCTAGAATCAGTCCCAAATATTTCACTTCATTGCTCACCTGCAATTCGTTTCCCCGGAGATATAATCTTCCCAGGTTGAGTTTCCTCTTTCTAGAGGGACATTAGAAAAAAAATAGTTAAGGATCTGCAAAATTAATTATTACAATTAATTATTGTAGTATCATATTGGAAAAGGTTTAACTTACCCAATCATCAAAATATCTTACTTAAAAAAAGTATAGTTTAATTAACATTTTAAATTTTTACCCCCAATGCACTCATTTGAAGATATGTATTAAGAATAAAACGAAAAAATGTCTAGTTTCACCAGTTGAAGCTCTACTCTCTTTTTTTCGTAATAATTTTTTCAATTTTTTTTTTTAAATCACTCTGTATGCATATTTAAATGCCTTAAAAATATCTACAATTTGATGTGCCGAACATGGTCGTAACTTAAAAAATAAGGAAGTTACGAGTCTGGGGAGTTTTAAGTGGCGGACCCTGTATACTAAATAACAATTTTATAGACTCTCACCGGCTCGATTTACCTATTTACTCCCATTTACCTTTACCCCAATTTGCCCCCAACCCTTCAACGGAATAAGATCAAAATATAATCTAGTTCCAGATCTCATTAAAATACATACGTGTACCAAATTTCAATTCAATATCTTAAAGATTTCCAGAGTAATCTTGCGCACAAAAAAAAAGTTACAGATAGACAGACAGACAGACAATTTTTTTTTTTTTGCTCAAACTTAAAATCTCGACGTTTCATGACATTCTAAGCCTATTGACCAATAAAAATTAAAAAAAATTTTTTTGTCGTTACTATACTTCCACAGGATGTGGATGTGGAAGCAAAATACACCAATAGCTAAAATAGAAAATGTCGTACCTAAATATTTACTTATTATTGTAATTATTGACCACATGGAGTCTCAGTTATGCATGAACGTAAAAAAATATATGCTATTTGGAATTATACATATATATATAAAAAAGTTTTGATAATAACCGAGTTACCAAAAATTTTAAATAAAAGGGAATACTATTATATATTAAAATTTTAACGAAATGTAATTAGTTCATCAGACATTAATTTCATGAACAATTAATGTCCACAATATAACACATCAATTACATTAAATGTTTAACGTGGCGTGCATGTTAATTAAGTTTATTTTTAGAACAAAATATATTTGTATTGAACCATTACCGTTTTTGTTAATCCATGTTTAAATATTTAAATTTTATTCAGCACTAATAATAAACTTCACTTTTATGTATCCACATTCACTATCACATTGGTTTTACCAGTACACTACATATGTAATGAAAATATAATATAACAGAAGAGCATAAAGAGAAAATAGAGTTTACTTTATTTTCAGCACAAAATTATTTACTGGAACTTGTTACACGAAATATGTAGTTCACTACTTGAATATTGTGCTCACAGCCTTAAGAAGATTAAAGATGGAAATGTTAATATAAATAGAAGGCGGATTTGTATGGAGCGAAACTCTCATATATATGTATGTATAAAAGCTTCAGAATTTACTTGGTGTTTTATTATTCGAAATGTAATACTGATTTTTCGTTTTATTTTAATAGTAATTGGTGTGACAAAATTAAACCTTGTCCAATTTTTTCATGTGGGGCATAATTTCTAATTAACTCTGGCCTCCTGAACATGAAAATAAGGTTTATTAGTCACTAAGAATCAATATGACTGCTATATTTTCTATTAAGATGCGGAAAGTATAAAGTATTAAATATTTCTCTCATGAACATGTTTGGGTATGGATTCGGACTGTTTATTGGTTTCTAAACACTAACTTGAGGTTTTTATTTCCTGCTAGATCAAGTTAATGGAGTTTGTTTTATGTATATTATTTTTAATCTAGCGCCCTAGGAAGGATAAACTAAAAATGTACTTTTTGTAGTCAAATAGGCATGTCCCCTAAAAAATAATATACATTAATATTAGTTAAAACCATACATTAGAGTTCCTAGTACCAAACTCAGAAATGTTTATATTTCACTTAGTTTTACAAATACCTGTCTACCTATTAGTGGAAAGTAGCAAGGAACTACCAAATATCAATTTGAAGTTGGTGCAAAAAATATTACTAATTTCAAAAATATGTTTTGCAGCAACTTCAAATTGATATTTGGTAATAAGGTACAGTTCTTTGCTACTTTCCACTAATAGAGTAAAACTGAAATATTATTTCTTACTTTTTAGAGATGTTAAAAAAAATTCAACTTTTTAGTAGCTTGATATATTTCAAAGTTACTGCCTGGAGGATAAACAAATAATACATCATTACCTCACTTTAGTTCCTTATAATAATAAACTTTTAGTCCACATAACATAATATGAAACAGTCCTTTACTTTTCGGCTTCCGCCATTATACCAGGCTTCACGTAAATCTACAAGAAATTTGCTGGCAAAATTAAAAATTATCATGCAATGAAATCGTCATCATTAACAGCATTGAAAACGATGACATGAGCGGAAGCCTGCTATATAATATGTTTGTAAAAGCAAAATGTTCAACGGGCGCGTTTCTCAATAAAAGCCTCAGTTTATACTGTTGTCGTAGAAAACATTCTTCGGCTGATTCGCCTCTATGCAAGGCTCCCTTTCGTTTCTAAATGATATCTGACATGATAAGAATTATAATAATGCCCTGTTGTTTGTGAAAAATTATGATTATTATAAATCGAGAACTAAATTTTAACCGGCTCGGTGGCGCATACTTAGGATGTTAGGCTTGCGACCACGGAGTTCCGGGTTCGAATCTTGGCTAGGGCATGGATGTGTAGTGGCGTTTTTCACGTGTTACCGAGATGGTAGCAGTGGGCTAGACTGCGGCTGTGTGAGAGACAACACGGTCTAGTCGAAGTAGAGTAAAATCTGGAAGTAAAGTCGCTTAGTTTTCGAGAAAAAAAAAAACCGGCGTAGAACCAAATTAGACTTAGTGGAATTCTTTAGTAAGACAATCGTGTACACGAAATCGGTTTTTACGACATTTTTCGGTGGTCGAGAACTTTTTTATTTCGGAAAAACTCAAAAAATAGATTTTTAATGAAATATGTTTTTTAACGTCTCCACCGCTATATCTCTGAAAATATTTGTGCTATCAAGCTATTTTTTTTTTAGATTAAAGTGGACACAATAGCGCTTCGAACAACGTCCCACGTGAACCAGATCTATTTTTTTTAAGTTGGTAAAATAATAGGAAACTCAAACTTGTTATTTTCAGTAGCGTAATTTTAGGCAATCGAGAAAAAAGTTTATTTATGAAAATTTGTATATACATGCTGCGTACAAATTGAAGCCAATAGTTGAAAAAAGTTTTTAGGATAAAAATTTTTCATGTCCCGTTCATAGTATTGAGTCAGCGATTTTTTTTTAACGGGCCAAAGTCAAATTCTTGTGCGCTCGGCTGTAGCAAGCCTGCCGACTGCAACGATCTGACGATCCCGTTCGGGGTGTATATAATAGTTTAACTTATACCAATAGGTACAAAATCAGTAGTGATCAAAAGCATCTAGGGGATCAATATTATTTTTCAATATTTCATATATTGTACAGTAGTATTGATCATATGTTGTCAATATTAAGAAATTATATAATAAATATTAAATAGTCTCCTTTTAATAATAAAAAGACAGGTGGTAGTAGTACAGTACCTAGAGGTAAAAAATATCCAAAACTTCGAAGTAATGTCATATTGAACGGATTTCGTTCATTTTTGGCAGTATAATAGTAAATGTTTCACAGAAAAGTTTCTATATTGAGCGGGGGCTTGTTAATTTATTTATATTTATTTATATATTTATATTTTTTAAGTTTGAAGGGGTGGCACTTTTGCGATTTCAGCTTAAAAAAAGGTATTTCTAATCGGCTTTCGTCAATTATCTCAAAAAGTATTACTTTATCGAAAAAATGTTATAGACCAATTACAGAAAGTACAAACTGGGAATTAATTATATTTTTTGTTTATTGATGTCGGATTAATAATTTCGGAGATATTTAAGTTTACATTTGGCATCCAAGTGTTCGTAAGATAATTATTTAGAGTGAGAGTTAAATATCCCAGAAACTGTGACACCTACGCCAAGAATACTAATAGATACAATAATAGGTTATTAATTAAGCTCTTAACTATTTTTTTATTTGTTTATGTAGCATAAAAAACAAAGAAGTTATGACCGAAGCAATGTCCGTCTACACATTATTTTAATAACAACGTCGCCATTTTGTTACTGTAATTAGCCAGTAATTAAAAAAAAAATTAATTTCAAACACGGTATCTCATTAATATACAGCATGACGTAGATGCTCAAATTTTTTGGTTCGTATACAGCACTTGCTTTAGAAAAAATACAGTTTAAACTCTAAAGGTATTTTCGATAAAACGTATTTTTTTTTCCTATTCCAAATATCTCAATAAATATTAGTTTTGTTCAAAAATGTGTAGAGACCAAAAATAAGCTCATAAACTAATAATGAATTTCGCTTGTTTATTTATTTACATAGATTTAATAGTTTCGGAGATATAAGTTTACAAATGGCATCCGAACGTTCATAAGACGAAAAATGCAGTTTAAATGTTAAATATCTCAGAAATTGTGACGCATGCTAAGAAAGGAAATTAAAGACAATTAATTGCGCTTTCAAATTATTTTTTACTCGTTTTGTTACTCTAATTAGCCAATAATTTAAAAAAATTATCTCAAATACAGTTTTTCGTTAAAATGTAGCATTACCTACCTAAATACTCAAATTCTTTTTTGCTCATTTAAAGCATTTGCTTTAGAAAAAAATGCATTTTAAACTTTAAAGGTAATTTTGAAACCCTTGGATACCAAATATAAACTTAAATATTTCCGAAATTATTAATCCTACATCAATAAACAAAAAATATAATTAATTCCCAGTTTGTAGGGTGCTTTCTGTAATTAGTCTATAATATTTTTTCGATAAAGTAATACTTTTCGAGATACTTGACGAAAGCCGTTTGAAAATACTTTTTTTAAAAGCTTTTATTTTAAGCTAAAATCGCAATTTTGAAGTCGTTATAACTTAAAAACTATCAATATATGTGAAAAATTGCATGGAACCTTTTCTTCTTAAAATTTGATTCTATTTCAGCTCCAATAAATATATATATTTTTTAAGTGCCACCTCCTGAGAGGGGGTGGCACATTTTTTATGAATGATATCTAATTTTTTAGATGACAGTAAGCAACTCCACCCCAACCTAGAATGCCATATATTAATCTAGATTCAACTAATGCTACTTCTACGCGACTAAACTGACCAACCCCGCATGCGAGGTGTATTAATTGCGTCCCAATGTCGCGTTTAGCGCTGATAAAAAAAATCGCTGTTGCCAAACGGTACAATTTAGGAAAAAACATATTGTTTCAAAAACTTTTGTGATTACTAGGCTTTATTTTCTTCGCTGCATGTATGCAAATATTTTCAAAAATAAAAAAGTTTATCGATTGGAGAAGATTTCAATACACAAAATATGTATTTTTAGTTTATTTGATTTTTAGAGAAATGAAAGTGCGAATTGTGCTCAAACCGTTTATATTGGTAAAAGCGCTACAGTGTGTGCTTTAATTTGACACAAAACAAATTTCGTTACCTTTAATAGTTTTAAAGATACAAAAAAAAAAAATTTTCTTTAAAAATACATTTTTTTCACTTTTTATTGATTTAAAAAGTTCGAGACCACAAAAAAATGATTTCATATGCCCGGTGACATACTCAAAGGAACCTAACATGTTTGACCTGGTTCTACGCCAAAAAAAAAAAAGGACACGATAGACTTACGAAATCGCTGCTCTATCGCTCTCCTCTCCTGAGTTCGAGTCTCAGCTGCGGCAGATAGCAATGTCGCAGGGAATGGGTGTTGTGATGTTGTCTATGAGTGAGTGTCCGCCTTGGTAGAGTGGAAGAACAGCCTATGGCTGAACTCCGCCAGGACATTAATATAAATAAGGCTAAAAAAAAAATTGATATCACCGGCGACTCCGCTAAATCTTCGAATATGCTCGTAATATAAAAAAATGTTTCCAATTTTTGTTCGCCTTACACTAGATGTAACTTGATAAATTTAGTGTAGGACCACCGCCAGAACATAGCCTACAGTTTGCAGCAGGTTTGACAGAAATCGCTATAGATACGTCGGAGTAATCATTGAAATAACATAAAAAAAACATATGTAGGGTACGTACTGCATTTAAGATATGTATTTCATAAATATGGTTATTACAAAATAACAAAAAATGAATTATTAACAACAAAAATTATATTATATTTTAAATTGAATACAATTCTTTCAAAACTTATTAAATTTATTTAATAGCCCTATTGGCTATATTGGTGACCCCGAACGTCTTCACGCACCTCCTGAGAGTCCATGAGGATTTAATTTTCTCGAAAATTCAGACTGTGAAGATTGAAGACATAAAACTGAAGTTTAATAACTTTTGACAGTTGTTACATAGTTATGCAGAAAATTATTTCCCATTCCATGGATGTTCGAGACAGCTATATCAAGAGTATGGGGCCGAACGAAACTACTTGTGCTGCTAACCGCTGACAACGGACGACGTCCGAAGACAGCAACTAAAGATCGGCAGTTTCATAGATATCTCCACTAGATACAATCTCTCCAAGAAGATCCTACCTAGATTTTCAGAAGACTTTTTTATTACGTAATATTTGATTATGTACATGTATATAGGTACTATATTTTTTTGCTCCCTACATATTTTTTAAACCAGCTTATCAAGTGTATCAATGTATCAATTATTCACTATTTTAATTGTCTCGCCAGCTTTTCTTTAGCTAAAGCTGCTATAGCTGATGTGACATCTTTGAAAGACGCTCAATCCAATTATGATTGCAAACTTTCATTTACTTGGCACACGCATGCTATTTTTATCATTTACCTATTAAAGATGCTCAATCCAATTATGATTGCATACTTTCATTCACTTCGCACATGCGTGCTATTTTTATCATTTACCGATTAAAGACGCTCAATCCAGTTATGATTGCAAACTTTCAATGGTAGAAAATATGATATAATTCACTTAGCACATGCATGGTATTTTTATCAATTACCTATTAGAGAAGCTCAATCCAATTATGATTGCGAACTCATATTCACTTAGCACATGCTTGCTATTTTTATCAATTGCCTATTAAAGAAGCTCAATCCAATTATGATTGCAAACTTTTATTCACTTAGTATCAGTCATATACATGCTATTTTATTTCAATCAATGACATATAACATACTCACATTAAGGATAATGTTATTACAAAAATAAATTTCCTTGTGTTACGTTATTTTGTCATTTATCACTCAATCTGACTTTTCTTTTTTACTAATGTCATTTATCCATCAAATCTAACTTTTATTTTAAATCAGATTTTTAATATTGATACCTCGGTAAGTTGGTTTCTTCGTTGTAGGAGGGGAGTAATGTAGGATGCATACTGCAATTAAGATATATATTTCATAGCTATGGTTATTACAAAATAACAAAAAATGAATTAATAACAAAAATTATATTATATTTTAAATTGAATACAATTCTTTCAAAACTTATTATTAAATTTATTTAATAGCCCCCTTGGCTATAACATATATATGGGTTGAATTGAGAACCTCTTCCTTTTTTTAAAATTTTATGAAGTCGGTTTAAAAAAAGGATAAAAAAAAGGATATTACCTTGAATTTGTAGGAAATAGTAAATAGTAATCAGTTTGGATTTCAAACTAACAAAAGTACCAGTAGCACTATTTCTTGTTTTTCTTTTAAGAAATTTATTATAAAGAAGATAATATTAACGCTGCTAGATTGAATTTCATGATGTATCCGCAATTAAATGGTAAAATCTAAAGAAAAATAAAACTAAATTGTGGAGTTCCACAAAAGTCTGTCCTTGATCCATATAAACTTTTTACTATATATTAATGACAACTATCAATATATCGGTAGGCGCTATGCTTTTTGCTCATAACATAATTTTCTGAAATGATAAACCTTTCAATGAGGAAATGTGTTTCGATATTCTCTAGTGAAAAAAAAAATGGTGAAAGTAAAATGTTTTTACATTTAATATCGTTTAAACTAACGTATTAACCATCGGTTGCAAGTTGGAGAAATTTTCCTTGGCGTATTGGATATTATGGAAAATAATACTCATACAAAGTTTCTTGGACTGCATCAGAAAATAACAGTTTCAAGAATGTATAAATAAATTAGTCGCGGAACGCTATGCAATTCGAACAATTTCCAATGAATTGGAATACTCTACGGCAAATCTTTTTTTCTAATAGTGTCACATTTAAGATGCTGTGCAGTCAACAATTATTTAACACCATATTTATTCTGTGAAAGCGAACAATAAGATATTGTGTCAAAAGCACCTCTGAGAAACTCTTGCAAATCTCTATTTGTTGCTCACCACCAAATGCAAACAGTAATAAGTAAGGAAAATCGCGCCATATACCCTAAAGAGGACACACCAAGCAACTACGGACACGTGTTTCGGAATTATTGTTCCTCATCAGCGTAGCATCAAAAAAGATTTGGATGTGGATCTTTTCCAGATCCTTTTTGATGCTACGCTACGCTGATGAGGAACAATAATTCCGAAACACGTGTCCGTATTTTCTATTTAGGGTATATGGCTCGATTTTCCTTACTTATTTGTTTTTGACCCCACCATTCCTTCCTAGAAACAGTAATATC
This sequence comes from Rutpela maculata, assembly GCA_936432065.2. NCBI lineage: Eukaryota > Metazoa > Arthropoda > Insecta > Coleoptera > Cerambycidae > Rutpela > Rutpela maculata. Next base: position 27,495,711 of record OW386291.2, read on the forward strand.
CAATTTTTGATCCATGAAACGGTGTGCTTGCTTGATAACATACATATATATTACATACAAATATTTTTTAAAAACCACTTTTTCGTGTTCCTGTTACCTCAAAATGTAAAGTTCTGGTTTTACTTCAATTTTAAATGTTGGACCAGTTCCAGTAACCTCCCCAGTTTTATGGATGGGAAGGTTAAAACGAAATATGTTTGAGTAGGCGCAAATCGCTATAACATTCGCCAAGTAAATAGTATTAACATATCTAACTTTACAAGAAATTATTATTTCCACATTTACGTGGTGGAGTGGAAGTATAATAACAAAATAAAAATATTTTTGTTTTGCTCATACTGGCGTAAAACGTCATGAAACGTCAATGTTTTAAGTTTGAGCAAAAAATTATGTCTGTTTGTTTGTCTGTCCGTCGATCAGTTTGTAACTTTTGTTAATGAGATCTGGTGCTAGATTATATTTTGTTCTTATTTCGATGAAAGTTTGGGGGGTAAATGAGTGTAAATACGTAAAGCAAGGAAATAACAGTCCATAAAAATTTTGATTTGGTGCATGTACTAGAAGCCAAGATCTCAATTTTTTTGCGCAGCTACCCTCTCTATCGCCATAATTACCAAACCCACAGCATTATTAAAGAGGGTAAAAAAATAAAATCGTGATTTAGTGAGTGTGTAGGAACCAAAAGCCTTAAAGAAATCGCTCCCGCCCCCCGTTTTTGTACAAGAACGAATGGCCTCAACATTTTTTTGGCATCGGCGACCTCTACCACCTCCTTTACCATCCCTACCACATTATTAAAGAGATTAAAATATAAAATTGTTACTCAGTGTGTGTACAAAAACCAAAGGAATTTAAAACATTTTTGGCATCAGTCAGCCTCACTATCACCCCCATTATCACCCCAAGCATCCCTAATATCACCCCATTATCATTATTAAAGGGAGTAAAAAAGTAAAATTGTGATTTAGTATGTGTACAAGAACCAAATGCCTTAGAAATTGTTTTGGCATCGGCCACCCCCTCTACCGTTCCCATTGCCACTTCGACCATTATCAAAGGGGATAAAAAATAAAGTTGTGATTTAGTATGTGTACATGTGTACAAGAACTTAAAACCTCAAAATTTTTGGAACAAGTCAACATCATGAACTATTCGTTCCAGAGTAATCGTGAGCACAATAAAAGTTACAGACAAAACGACAGGCCGACAGACAGAAATTTCTTTCTGCTAAAATCTCGACGATTCATGACATTCTAAGCAGTGGCGTAACAGAAACTGAGTGCCCTCCCCCCCCCCCGCAAACGTTTTCAGGGGCCCTCTCTCTATAACGAGTGGAAAGCAAAGCTGGCCGCAGAGTTTTGAATGGGGGGTCGGCCATCCGTCAATGTGGCCCCCTTCAGGGCCGCCGACAGCTTTATCGGGCTCATTTCCTCCATAATTAATGAGCGGGAATGTAGAAGCGTTTATTTATCACTTGTACTTTAGGGTATACACAGCAGACTTATTACCCATTATTGAAGGGGGTGAAGGAAATAAAATTATAATTTAATGGGTGTACAAGAACCAAAGGGCTCATTTTTTTTTACTTTATCCACCCCCCCCCTCCCCCCATCCCACTACCGATGTGGCATATCGTTTTATGGATTTTTGGAGTAGACGATTTCAAATATTATATTATTACAGTTTCATAAACAAATTTTGATTATAAAATCTAGATGTGGAAGTAATGATTCCTTGAGCAGCGGTTTTTATAGACATAAATGTAGGTAAATAATCCTATTTCAACATGGTACTGTGCGACTGGTCACGTTAATATATAGTCCCATATAGGCTAATTGGTAAAGACAGGGAGTGACAAAAGCTCAAAACTTCTTTAAAAACGTGCTCAAGGTGCTATAAGAAATTTTTCATATTTTATTATATTTATATGATTTATTTGCACGTTTAAAAAAAAATCTTTGGATATAGCTGTACTATGGCAGCTTCTCGGTTTCTGCCACTGTGAACTGTATCTTTGATCTCTCTTATATACAGCCTGGTCGCGCGAGCGTATAAAAGTTATTAGTACAGTAACTAGAGGTTTTAACTTCGGAATAATGTCATATTGAACGGATTTGGTTCATTTTTGGCAGTATAATAGTAAACGCTTCACAGAAAAGTTTCTATATTGTGCGGGGGCTTGCTAATTTATAGGGGCTGGATGCCGCCCCCTCTCAGGGGGTGGAACTTAATATATATATTTATTGGAGCTGAAATAGAATCAAATTTTAAGAAGAAAAGGTTCTATGCAATTTTTCACATAAATTGATAGTTTTTAAGTTATAACGACTTCAAAATTGCGATTTTAGTTTAAAAAAAAGATATTTCCAAACGGCTTTCGTCAAGTATCTCGAAAAAAATGTTACAGACCAATTACAGAAAGTACAAACTGGGAATTAATTATATTTTTTGTTTATTGATGTAGGATTAATAATTTCGGAGATATTTAAGTTTATATTTGGTATTCAAGTGTTTCGAAATTACCTTTGAAGTTTAAATTATTTTCTTTCTAAAGCAACTGTTTTAATTGAGCAAAAAAATTTGAGTATCTAGGTAATGCTACATCTTAACGAAAAACTGTATTTGAGATAATTTTTTTAAATTACTGGCTAATTAGAGTAACAAAATGGCGACCTTTTTATATAAAAAAATATATTTATGCATATTTTTCCGTCATAACCTCTTTATTTCTTATGCTACAGGAACGAGTAAAAAATAATTTGAAAGCGCAATTAATTGTCTGAATTATTTAACATTTAAACTGCATTTTTCGTCTTATAAACGTTCGGACGCCATTTGTAAACATTCATATCTCCGAAACTATTAAATCTATGTGAATAAATAAACAAGCGAAATTGATAATCCGTTTATGAGCTTTATTTTTGGTCTCCCATTTTTCAGTAAAACTAATATTTATTGAGATATTTGGAAAAGGAAAAAAAATACGTTTTGTCGAAAATACCTTTATAGTAAACTACTGTATTTCTAAAGCAAGTGCAGTATACAAACCAAAAAATTTGAACATTTACGTCATGCTATGTGGTAATGAGAAATAGTGTTTGAAATTCCTTTTTTTTAATTACTGGCTAATTACAGTAACAAAATGGCGACGTTGTTATTAAAAAAATGTGTAGACGCACATTGCTTCAGTAATAACTTCTTTGTTTTTAATGCTACAGAAACAAATAAAAAAACAGTTGAAAGCTTAATTAATAACCTATTATTCAACCTATTAGCATCCTTGACGTAGGTGTCACAGTTTCTGAGACATTTAACTCTCACTCTAAATAATTATCTTATGAACACTTGGATGCCAAATGTAAACTTAAATATCTCCGAAATTATTAATCCTACATCAATAAACAAAAAATATAATTAATTCCCAGTTTGTACTTTCTGTAATTGGTCTGTAACATTTTTTCGATAAAGTAATACTTTTCGAGATACTTGACGAAAGCCGTTTGGAAATACCTTTCTTTTTAAGCTAAAATCGCAATTTTGAAGTCGTTATAACTTAAAAACTATCAATTTATGTGAAAAATTGCATAAAACTTTTTTTTTTTCTTAAAATTTGATTCTACTTCAACTTCAATAAATATATATATTTTTTGAGTGTCACCCCCGAGAGGGGGTGGCATCCACCCCCTATAAATTAGCAAGCCCCCTCACAATATAGAAACTTTTATGTGAAGCATTTACTATTATACTGCCAAAAATGAACGAAATCCGTTCAATATGACATTATTACGAAGTTTTGCATATTTTTTACCTCTAGGTACTGTACTACATAGAAAATCACATTTATTTTAATGTGATCATATCAGAAAAACAGTTGAAATTCGCACATCGTAGATATGAATTTTACTTTTGTTTTTGTAATGGAATATCCTGTATATTTTTACACCATCTGAAAAGCCATAAGAAAAGCTTTCTAATAAAATATAAAACATAGTATTTTTTTAAGAAACTATACTAGATAATAAATTTTATGTTTTGTTACTATTAAGTCATGGTAGTCCGAAAAATATATATTAATCATTCTTTTCCATTTTATTTAACACAAAGTGAAATTAATTACCAACAAATATCTTCATAGAACTGACGTATTGTTGACTGTAAATGGAACTGGAACTCTTGTTTTCCATGACTAATTTGATAAATTGTAAATACAGTAAATAAGACAAAAAATTTGTAAGATAAATAATATGTGTTTTTATATTATTGAAAAGTTTATTTTATGGCCTTTCGGATAGTGTAAAAATATAAGGGGTATTCCAATAGGGAATTCCAAGTAAAACTCATATCTTAAAAATGCGGCTTTCAATTTTTTTTCTGACGATTCTTGAAAAATACATGTGATGTTCTATCGGTTTTATTTTGAAGCTTTTTTACGAAACCAAAAATAATGAAGTTAAATGGGTTTCTAATGTTTGTGCGATTACCTGTCTAAGAAGCAATCACAAGCATCATAACCACTGTATAAATAAGGGAGCTGGATAACTAAGAACTGGAAAAATTGGATAAATCAGACCAGACGTTTATTTCATATACAATAAATTTATTTAGATTTTTCGGTACAACTTATACCCTGTGTGTATTCGCGGGCTAGGCATGGGGAGTAAGAATTACAACATCGCGTGTGCCAGCTGGCTGAAATGAAATAACAGAACTGGGATGCTCCACTGACGGACGAATTTACGGCTGCCGGTGTTGTCATATCTCTCGCGCTACGTGAATGTACATGCCTAATGGGAAATTACACGCACGGTATGAATGTTAAGAGAAAAAGTAATACTAGTACATTGTTTTTTTAATCTTTCTAAATTCTTCACAGACAGATGAGATTACATCAAGAAATACCATGGATTAATGTCAATTTCATTCAGTGTAATAAATAATTATTCCTATTTTGTATTTTCTATAAAAATATTAATTAGTGATTATTGAATTATACATATCTGGATACAACTCATTAATACATCTTCAGGGTTAGAATAATGAATTTACTTGGTCAAATGCTATGGCATGATATTAAAGTGGCTCGCAAAGCAATACGTAAATTAATTTATAAATTTGATTCCACTGGGGATGTAAAAAAAAACAGAAAACAATGAAATGAAGATAACTTTGCAACCCTGTTGGATTACTTCTTATAGAGGTATTTAAAGTAAAAAGTAAACGCGAACAATTTCGAAGACGACGTAGATATATTAAAGCAAAAAATTGCGGATGCTGCTGTAACCATAAATTAAGATGTGATTTTAGCCGTCTATGAAGAATTTAGACAAAGATTAGAAAAATGGATACTAGTAGGAGGTCTACATATGGAATAGTTTTCAGCTTAGTTGAATAAAATGTTACTTTTTTTGGAAAATTAATTGTGATTGCCTTAGTCGAGTTGATTTAATCTAATTTTTTTCGGCGACAACATTCCACCTGAAATTTTATTGTTGATTCTTATGTAGTATGACCTCCTGATGGCGAAAAAAAAAAATTGTGCCTAAATATTCCTTGTGCGTCAAAAGTTATATGCACTTTTTGGCGCGCTTTCACGCATTTCTAACTTATCTGCTCAATATATCTTATACTAGTAATCGGATGGGAATTTTAAAAATACTGGCTTATTTGGAATAAAATTCTTAAAAAATATAGACTTGTCCGATATGAAATGGTCAATCCGTCATCTTGGAAAAAAATAGGAAACACCAAAAATGGCTGAAAGATTCCAAAATTGAATATCTTTTCTATAAGAAAGAGTAATTTCACCAAAGTCGGCAAAAATAAAACTCATTTATGATCAAATATAATGCACTAATCCCGGACACCGTATGTTAAATAGAACAGTCAAAGATGGCGGACGAAATACAATTTTTAGTTCTTCGGCAATTATCAAGGAGGCACTGTATGTCATTTTTTTTTCTTTTCGGTTGTACGTTATTTTATGTACTTTTAGGAGATAGAATTCATTTTTTTTTTAATTTTCAAAAAAGTGCGTTTTTTTTATTTTCAGAAAAAGTGTATTTTTACAATTTTCAAAAATGCATTTTCTTTGACTTTCCCCTTTTCACCCAATTTTCATCGAAATAAAATGAAATATATTATATTAGTTTCATTACCGTCACATGTCATAATTTCACAGCATTCCCTATCGATAGACAATTCATTAAAGGTAGTAGAAGCATTGGCACAATTATTTACTTTACAATAGACACATAGAATAGAACATTATATATTCAGTTTTCTACATCTACACTGATTATTTTTACAGCCTTTCTTACATCTACAAGAAATATCACTTAGTAAATTTTTTGGAAAAGCATTACTTTCACTGATAACATTAGGCATTAAGCCATTCTCAGTTTTAAGCCACCCGAACTCTAACGGATCTTTCTCAGAACCTAACCACTTTTGGACTATTCTTAAACAGCAGTGGTATCAGAATGTAGCGGTACCAAGAAAAATTTATACCATAATAGCTAGACTAAAATTTAATCATGGAAGTTTCCCGTATCATTTGAATAAAATAAAAATAATAAATAATAACTTATGTTCGTGTGGAAGAGTGGGGGATATAAATCATATATTTTGAATGTATACTGTTCTCAGCAGCACGAGCTCCTTACGTTGGACCTTCAGTTACCAATGAATATGAATTATATCCTGTGCTCTGAAAATGTTCTAGCATATCAAGCATTGTTTGAATTTGTAAACTCTACTGGAGTAGTAAGTAATATGATAGTGTAATTGGTTGAAAAAAAAAAGATAAAGAAAAAGAAAAAAATATGCATACATTATATATTAAAAAATAAATTATTAATAAAAAAATAATAATAAAATAAAAGTATATATAAAAATAAAATAAAAAAAGAACTAAATTATAAACAAAAATAATAAAATAAATTTATTAAATACTCTATACATTTTATATCACTTAGAACTGTGTTCACTTTTTAAAAACTTTTATTCTTGGTTTTACAAAATATTTTATATGATTATATATTTGTTACAATAGTTAAATGTTGTAGGTATAAAGATTAAATGTAGACTGACTGCAAGTGTATCTCTTGGTCATATTTATAACATCGTTATCAACGTAGGCACATGCATTTCTTAGAAATCATGCTGTGCCAGCGTTTTACATGAGAAAGCTTTGTTTTAAAAGGAAGTTGTTATCGCTTTAGATAAGGTATATCAAATTATATCACGTACCGAGATAAGGATATAAAGTTACTTGTTGGATAAGATACTTATACGTTTGAATGGATTAATACAGTTTGTTTAGCATATAACAACTCCCTTTCTTTTTGAAAAGTCGGTGTTATTCACCGACTTTTGAGGGAAAATCGGTCATTTCTTCCTCTTCTGTAGGTAGATGAGGTCTTCTTCTCAGGAGGGTGCCAATTCTTTTCAGCATTTCATTAGGGGTGGTGTCCTTGGATTCCTTACAACCACAGCATCTTTTCCTGCATTTCCAGGCGATGAAGGCGGCTAGGAGGCAGATGGACAGACCAATAACTATATACATGCTTAAGGAAAAATGTTTGGTTATAAACGGCTTGTTTATTAGTTTGTCTAGATCTCTAGAGTATTGCTCGAGTTTGTGGTTGGCTATGTCTAGATTTTCTACATTTAGGTGATCGAACTGGAGAGGTTCCAACTTGGGTAGCTGGAGTTTTTCGGGAATGTCACTACAACAGTCATAGGGTATAACCACTGGATGGGAATTGTCTGTAATGTTGATGGTATTGCGGCTTTCTGCTTGCACTTTTGTTATACCGACAAACGCGTAACAGTCCGGATGTAGTTTTAATATGGAGTTCTTATTAACACTGGTAATTTTCGTGTCCATTTTATTACAGTTTATGGTGATATGAATGGGTTCAGAGACAATTATTAACCACACATTGCCTTGTAGTTTCTGAACGTTATAACCTTGTCCATAGACGAGGGAACTTACACAGTTTTCGGGGATTTTTCTGAAGTTTTTCAGTAGCTGGGCTTCGCATGCTGCACTGCTGTCGATCGGGTAGGCGTAGAGGTCTGAGCATAGTTTCTTATGGGAATCTAGTTGTTTGCATGTACTCAGGTCTTTGACGGGAATGTACATTAGTGAATCATCGTTACGCGCAATGAATTTTTGTGAGAATGACAAGACATGGTGAAGGCCAGTTCTGTTGTCTAATATAGGGATAGGATACAAATGATACAGGGTATAGAGTTGTTGTTCTACTAGTGGTATTCTTAGAACGAAAACAAGATCGGATTTTGATTGAAAGGCTTCTAGTTCGATAATTTCTAGGTATTGGGGAATTTCTGAATATTTTACCGGTAGGGGTAGATTATTTTTTACTAAGTTTTGAGAGATTTCCTGAAGTGCAGTAATCAAACTTTCGGGTGAAATAATTGAAGAGTGTATTATTTTCAGACGAGCAAATGTGATCGCGTTCAAAATGTCATCAAGGTTGCTCTGGAGGTACAAGTAACTTTCAGTCAATTTTTCACATGTTTCGATAAATTTTAATTCGGCTTGAACCAGTGCAACTCTATCATTTACTTTATGCAATCCGATTTGAATCTTTTTCATATCCTCGTTAAACGTTACTATATTAATTTGCATATTTTGGATCGTTTCGTTAAACGTTTTTACGACGGTAGAGGTAACGGATATTTGATTTTTCAGGAGGTTTTCTATTTGATGTTGATCTTTGTTTAATTTGTTAATACTGTCTGTGAAGAATTGTCCATCTTCAGCATCTAGATTGCCGGTAATTGCTTTAAATATACTACCTGCTCCATTTAATATACCGCGCTTGAATCGTTTGGTGTTAACAAAGATTTCTTCAAATTTTACCTTAAGGGAATTTGATACTTGGTTTAGGAGTGTTATGTGTGTTTTGACTTTGACTAGGAATTCTTTCGTTTCGCGTGTATCGGGGGTGAATATATTGACAATTGATTCTAAAATTTTGTTGTTGTTGATAAAGGCTTCTTCGAGGCTTGATAGATTTTTATGGACTAGCAGAGTCCATTTATTATTGGAAATAATTATCCTCGTTTCGTCGTGGTAATAGACTCCGACGGTGTTATTGATGGGTGTTATTTGGTACTGGGACATGGCTGCTCCGATCAGCAAGGTGAACCTGTAAGGCAATTTAGGCTTCAATATATGGTTTTAACCTGTCAAAGTTAGCTTTAGTTTTTTGTTTTGTTTTTTTATTAAGGAGGGTGGCTGAGTTTTTGTGAAGTTCCAAAATCTCAAATGGCCCGTTATATTTATTACGTAACTTATCGGTGATTTGGGATTCTTTTAAATACACCTTTTGACCAATCTGATATTCGGGGGTTTCCTTTGAAACGTGGGCGTCGAACCGAACTTTCGCTTTTTGTTTTTGTGTCTCAGTTCTGGCGCGCGCGACTTTATAATAATAAGAGAGGCGATTATTTAAGTCTCTGACGTATTTCGTGACTAGTTCTTCCTGATTATATAGCGTTTTAGGTGGTCTACTGGACGTGTGTCCGAAAACTAACTCGTAGGGTGTAAATCCGTGAGTTTTATTAGTAGAGGTATTATAGCATATTATCGCGTAGGGTAATATGTTGAAGGGGTGTTCGTCAGGGTGTTCTGCCACGTGTGCTCGGATCATTTCCAACAAGGTAGCGTGGAACCTTTCTAAGGAACCATTAGATTGGGGGTGTCCGACACTAGACTGCGTTACTTTGATGTCATAGAGGAGACATAAATCTTTTAGGATGGCGTTATCGAATTCTCGGCCATAATCGCAATGAATTCGAAGGGGTGTTCCGAAGTGCTGGAAGTAAACGAGTAGAGTGTTTGCGATTGATTTTGCTGATTTATCTTTGATAGGATACGCTTGAGTGAATTTTGTAAGTTCGTCGCGTATAGTAAGTGCGTAATTTTTCGTTGGGACTTCTAGGACGTCTATGTTTATACGTTCAAAAGGGGATTTAGGCGTCTCCGTAATTACGAGAGGGTTATCTAAATTTTTGCGACAGATTTTTGTTTCTTGGCAGATTTTGCAGGTTTTTATGAAATTTTCGACGTCTTTTGTCAATCCTTTCCAATTGTATTTCTCTCGAATACGACGAATAGTCTCATTTATTCCGCGGTGGAGATGAGCTTTGCCAGTATGATGCTGGTCGATAATAATTAGGATTTCGTCGTCACTGGGTGTTCTAGTAACGTTTTGACATATTTTAAGTTTCACGTCTTTTTCCGATAAAAGAAATGACAAAATTTCGAGAATAGGAAGTTCGACATTGTTTTCGATACAATACGTTTTGGAGTCGTCGAACTCTTCACGACCTTTGTATAGCGAGATAAATAGATTTTGGATTACGGTTTCGGGGTCGTATGGTAGAGCCACGATCAAATAGTTTCTATGTCGCACCGACTTACTCGATAATTTATTTAATTCTAAATCTCGGAAGTCTGCGTTTTCTTCGAACAAGTCTTCAAGGATTTTATAATGAAAATCTTTGAGATTGTTTTGTTGAAAAAAGGTCACTATATTTTTGTTGGTTTTGTCCAGGAGTTGCCCGTTCGAAAATTCAATTTTAGAATAGTCGATAAGTGACTTTGTTTTATACAATTTTACGAAGGTTTCGAATTCGTTCAGGACATCTTCTTGTTCGTTTGTTTCCGTCGTGTCGCTTGTCGTGTCCTGACTATCAGGATCGGGTTCTATTGGAGTCGAGGGACTTTGAATGGGGTACGTTACTAATTTTGATTCTGCTTGAAAGTTAGAGGAATCTTGAATGTGATTTATCTTTATGCGGGAAAGAGCGTCTGCATTTTTATTAATGCGGCCGGGTTTATATTCGATTTCGTATTCGTACTCTTCAAGCTTCAGTCGCCAGCGTGCTAGGCGGCTACCGGGGTCTTTTATCGAAAAGAGCCACGTTAAAGGCCTATGGTCAGTTATTAGTTTGAACTTTCGACCAAATATGTACGGACGGAAGTGTTTCACGGCCCATACTATAGCTAAAAGTTCACGCTCTATGGTTGAGTATTTGGTTTCGGCTTTACAGAGGGTCCTTGAGGCGAAAGCTATTGGTAAGTCTTTGCCAATTGGGCCTTGTGAGAGCACGGCGCCGATGGCGAACGCGCTTGCATCAGTGGTGAGTAGAAACGTTTCGTCGAAGTTTGGGTAGATAAGTACTGGGGTCGAAGTGAGGGCTTGTTTCAATTCCTCGAAGGATTTGTGACATTCTGAGTCGAAAGCAAAAGGGACATCCTTTTGTAACAATTTGGTGAGAGGCTTGGATAGTTTCGCGAAATTACTTATAAATCTGCGATAATAACCTGCCAACCCGAGGAAGGATTTGATTTCCTTCTGGTTAGTGGGTTGCGGAAAGTTTTGGATGCACTGTACCTTATCGGGGTTTGGTTTTACTCCTTCTTTAGTTATGAGGTGACCCAGGTATGCGACTTCTTTTCGAAGGAACTCGCATTTATCAGGTTGGATTTTTAAGTTAGCATTTCGAAGGCGTTTGAACACTTCTGTGAGACGAGAAATGTGTTCGTGAACTGTCGGGGAATATATGATAATATCATCCATATATACCAGACATCTCTCGTTTTGAATGCCCATGAGGATGTTGTCCATAACCCTTTGGAAGGTGGAAGGGGCATTTTTAAGGCCGAAGGGCATACGAACGAATTCATAGTGCCCGTTGTCTACGCTAAATGCACTTTTCGGGATGTCTTTCGGGTCTATCTCGATCTGGTGGAACCCAGAGGCTAAGTCCAATGTTGTGAAGTACTGGCACTTGCCTAATTGATCCAGGAGATCTGAGATGTTGGGTAGAGGGTATTTATCTCCTACAGTTAACTCGTTGAGTTTTCCGTAGTCTACAACCACACGCCATTTCGGCTTACCCGAAGCATCAAGTTTCTTAGGGACAACCCACACTGGAGATGACCAGGGGGAGTTAGAGGGACGAATAATATTTTGTTCTAACATTTTGGATACCTGCGTTTTGACTTCTTCTTTGTGTATCTGAGGGTATCGGTACGATTTCGTGAATACCGGTTTCGCGTCATTGGTATCTATCGCGTGTTTAATTTCATTGGTGAAAGTTAGTTGGTCACCTTCAAGATAAAAAATGTCCGCATATTCTAGGCAAAGTTGTGTTATTAGTTCATTTTCTTCCATGTTTAGGTGGTCTAGACGGAGTTGGTTTTTTATTTCATAATGTCTGTCTACGCAAGTTTGGGAGGTTTCTTCGTCCATATAATTCAGTGAGAAATTTTGGATCGGTTCTAGTTTTAAATTTGAAAAATTAACGGTTTTGGGTACCGCGTTTACGTTTAATATAGAGGTAATAAATTCACCTTTATCGTCTATCTGAACTATCGCGTTAGGGAGTCTTACCTTGTCTACTTCGGTAGCTAGCAGTATAGCTTCCGTACTGGTCAAGTGACATTTAAGTTTGGTAATTTGTACTATACGTGGTTCAACTGAAATTATATTTGATATATTACGAGTGGTATCACGATTATCTGGATTTGGGTAATTTTGTATGTTTGGCAGACCCTGGTCCGTGACTTTGTGGATCGGGATTGTTTTGAAATTTGTTACAAGTTTTTTGTTTTTTATATCCACTATACAATTGTAATGTTCTAAGAAATCAGACCCTAGGAGTCCATCGAATTCTATGTCAAGATCACATACATAAATTTTAAATGGTTCATTGTTGTCAAACGGGATAAAGACGGCTTCGTTAATATTTATTTTTTGGTCAGTTATGCCTTGGATCGTAATGTTTTCCGGACATCTCCTACTATAATTTTCACAAATTTTGGGTTTGAATATGGATAGTCCTGCGCCCGTGTCTATTAATAATCTATGCGTGTTAGTAATGTCATAGATATAATACAAATTTTTGGATTTGACAGACAATAAGGGGCTTATAGGAACTGTTGTTCCGGGAAGTTGAGATTCGGGTTGAAATTGTCCAAGTTCATTTTGCCAAATTGGGTTTGCAATACTGTCATCTCGGGGTCTCCGGTTTTGTGATAAGGCGGGTCCGACTGGGCATGTGGGCCTGATCGAAAATCCCGATTATATACAGGTGTTGTATCGAAAGTGGATTCGTCCGTGTAATAATTTTCGGAGGGACTATTAGCAGTATAATAGTCTTCGTTGCTGTTGTCGTATTCCGAAGTATTAGCTGTATAATAGTTCGGACTTGCGTAGGGGTTATTATCAGTATAATATCCCTCGTTAATATTTTCGTAAGGGTTATCGTGAACGTAATAACTTTGATTTTGTTGCTCTAGGTTTTCGGGTTCAGTATTTTGATTGAGATGAAGCGTTTTTCTATTTGAATTTGGTCTATAATAATTAGGGTTAGGTTGAATCGCAGGTGGTCTTGCATTATTGAAATTTGGGTTTGGTGCAATGACGGGTGGTCTTTGTTGCTGGAAGTTTTGTGAGCTTCCAGGATTTTGGTTATAATAGTTAGGTCTTTGTTGTTGGAAATTTTGCGAATTTCCAGGATTTTGATTATAGTAATTAGGCCTAGGATAGATTTGGGGTGTACCAAAATTTGGTGGTCGAGAACTTTGTTGTCTCTGACGACATTCATTAGCGACGTGTCCCGTACGTTTGCAAAATGAACAATGTCTTGCAGGTAAGGGGAAGTTTTGGTTACGCGTGGGAGTGATTGCACTATTGTTGCGATTGGTTTTTTGTGTTTCAAAGTAATTTAGTTGGAGTTCTTTTCGAACTCTCGTTATTGCTTTTAGCATATTCTCAGGGTCGCTTGCCCTAACAACATGCGCAAGTTTGGGTTCTAGTCCCGTGAGTAGGGTGTTCAAAACCATGCCCTCAGTTAATTGCGTTTGGGCTTGTTTTTGTGCCGCTGTTAACCGCTGTTTATGAACAGAAGCATGCATTTTTGCTTCGTGAGTTTGTAAGCGCGCAATAAACGTGAGCGGAGATTCACCGGGAAGTTGTCGCATTCTTTGCAAGTCTTGTATCAAGGAGGTTAGGTCTCTACTATCACCAAAATGATTCTCTAAAAGAGTCTTAATTTCTTCCCAATGAGTGGGATTTCTAGAGTTCACTAGTTCAGCTACACGGCCTTTTAATTTGTTTTTTATATGAACGGTTAAAAGTACCACCTGGTTACCAATCGACATGCCATAAGCGGTTCTGCATGAATTTAGGAATGTATTTAAATTTATTTGATTACCGTCATATTCAGGAATAATTGAAAATATTTCGCTCAATTTATACGGTTCAACAGCGTCTGGTTGAGGTTGAGGTTGAGGTTGTGGCTCGTGCTGTTGTTGGTTTTGTTGTTGTTGTTGGTGAGCCATATTTCGAGTAGTTACTGGCATAAACTAATTTGAATTTGAAAACTTAGATTTATTTTACTTATAATAGCAATGGACAACAGAACTGTTCTTTCCACGGACAATACGCAAGAAATGATTATTATTTTAATTAAATTTGCACTAAAAACGAGATGATTCAATAAGTACTTACACGTAATAAATATTCATTTGTAGGTTCTTTCTTGATTTAGGGATTGGAATCCGCCGCCCGTCGTCAAAGGTCTCCTTGTTCCGGCGATCCTTTCCTGAAGTTAGGCCCTTTTTGGGGTGTTCCTTGTTCTTCTGGGAGGTTTTCGTTGGTTAGGCTCTTCTTCCAGGCGTTATTACCAATCCTACCGACTGCGCCACTTTTATATCACTTAGAACTGTGTTCACTTTTTAAAAACTTTTATTCTTGGTTTTACAAAATATTTTATATGATTATATATTTGTTACAATAGTTAAATGTTGTAGGTATAAAGATTAAATGTAGACTGACTGCAAGTGTATCTCTTGGTCATATTTATAACATCGTTATCAACGTAGGCACATGCATTTCTTAGAAATCATGCTGTGCCAGCGTTTTACATGAGAAAGCTTTGTTTTAAAAGGAAGTTGTTATCGCTTTAGATAAGGTATATCAAATTATATCACGTACCGAGATAAGGATATAAAGTTACTTGTTGGATAAGATACTTATACGTTTGAATGGATTAATACAGTTTGTTTAGCATATAACATACATATAAACTTGTTATAGTAGTTAGTTTGCGATTGGTGCGTTAATAATTATTAAAGCCATAGTATGTAAATAATTGACCGAGAATGCTACTGGTACAGCAGACTGGAAAATTTTTGGTATTTTTGGTATTAGCAAAGTAGTAATAGTATTTGTCTTAATTAGGTGACATTGGCTAATATTAAAACCAAAGCCACAAAAAAAAAGAAAAAAATGTACTCTTAAACAGTGTTTTCTGTTACGTCTTCAGTAGGTGGAATTGCAGACAATTCCATTTTCATCCCAATGTTTGCCAATTATTTTATTAATAATAATAATAATTTTATTCATCCTTTCGATCACAATACAATGAAATAGGACATGTCAATAAATAGAATAAAATATAAAATAATATGGCTAATTATACTATATGCACATATACACAAAAATATACAGTAATACAGCTCAGAACAAGTAGCTCTTTTTTTTTTAGATATAAAATGTATGATTTAAAAAGTCATCGACTGAATAATAACAGCCACTTATTAAATAGCTCCGTAATTCCTTCTTAAAGGAATATAAGGAAGCTTTTTTTAATTTCGTTAGGTAGACAGTTAAAGAATTTTATTCCAGCCAGTAGTGGAGACTTTTCATAGAGCGCAGTTCTATGTTTTGGAATTTTTAATAAATTACCATGTCTGGTAGGGTAATTGTGTAGTTGCGAATTTGTCTCGTACTTGCTAATATTCTTTTTTATATATATGAGACAATTATATATATACACGCAAGGAAATATCAATATAGCGTGTTCCTTAAAGAAAACTCTGCATGACTAAGTTTTCTGCAAGTCGAAAATTAATCGTATAACTCTTTTTTGAGCAATCAGAACTCTCTCGCTATCAAAAGCGCCACCCCACAATATGACATTATACGACAGCACTGAATTTATGAGGGCATAATAAACATTTATTAGTATTTTTTGGTCTAATACACTTTTCAGTTGTAAAATTGCATAATGGCCACTACTTATTTTCTGACAGACATAATTAATGTGATATCTCCAACTCATATCACTGTCAATATGGATACCAAGAAATTTTGTCGTTTCACTTGGAGCAACTGTTAATTGATTATATGTAATATTTATGGGTGCTTGAACTTTCTTCCTACCAAAAAACTGTAGCAAAATAGTTTTCTTGGTGTTAACAATCAATTTATTAGTAACACACCAGTTGATAATTTGTTCATAAAGAGTATTGAGCTTATCCTGCAGCTCCTCAGGAGTGTCTGCCTCCTCTGCTACGGAGACGTCGTCTGCGAACAGCACAACGCATTTAGTACCAATATAAAGTGGTAAATCATTTATAAATAAAAGAAAAATAAGTGGCCCCAGTACAGAACCCTGAGGAACCCCAAGATCAATACAATACTTCTCTGAACTGGCTTCTTCTAGTTTTACAAAAATGTTTCTAAAGCTGATGTACGATATCCATGAAAGAAAGTTACCTCTAAATCCCATCGCAGAAAGTTTATCTTCCACGAATGTCGGATCTATAGAATCAAAAGCCTTGGATAGGTCAAAGAAAAGGGCAGCAACGTACTTTCTGTCATCCACGCGATTGTACACAAATTCCAAAAAGTCAGCCGCCGCACTCTCAGTTGACCTGCCACGGTGAAATCCATTTTGACATCTGGAAATAATTTGATATTTTGTTAGATATGGAAATATTTTGTTATATATAGCGCGTTCAATTATTTTGCATATGACAGTGAGTACAGTGATAGGCCTGTAATTATCTATTATGTGTGGATCATTGTTTTTGTAGATTGGAATTTCTTTCCCTGTTTTCAATTCTTCCGGGAATTTTCCCAGTCCTACAGATAGTCTTAGGTTTGTAAAAATAGATTTTTTTATGATGATTCCATGCTAGTTGAGTCATTATGATCAAAAGGTCAATGTCAAATCAATAGCAATGTTAACGATTGTAGTATGGGCGTCTTCTCTACATGTTTTAACGTTAAAGTCATTATCTACTAACTTTTCGCGCAATAATTTTATAAAGCTCTCCTTATTTTTACTATTAGCTAGAAATTTTTTTCGACCAACCGATAATTTCATGTCTAAACGACGAATGCGCTCGTTATTTTTAGTGCTATTCTGTTCATCGGCATACTACTAAATAATACTACTCTAGCCTTGACTGCTTGGTTCTGATTATTGACCATATATTCATATATTATTATTATTATTACCATGCATATGTTTAATTTTCTCTCTATCTCCTAAAAGTACATAAAATAACTTACAACTGAAAAGAAAAAAATGACGTACAGGACCTCCTTGATAACTGAGGAAGAATTAAAAATTGTATTTCGTTCGCTATCTTTGACAGTTCTATTTGACATACGGTGTCCGGGATTGGTGGATTATATTTGCCCATAAATGAGTTTTCTTTTCGCCAACTTTGATGAAATTACTCCTTCTTATAGAAAAAATATTCAATTTTGATTCTTTCTGCCATTTTTGGTGTTTTCTATTTTTTTCCACAATGACGGATTGGCCAATACATATCGAACATGTATTTTTCAAATTCCCATCAGATTACTAGTACAAGATATAAGAAGATAAGTTGAAAATGCGCGAAAGCGCGTCAAAAAGTACATATAACTTTTGATGCACAAGGAATTTTTGGACACAAATATATTTTTCGTAATCAGAATCAATAATAAAATTTCAGGTGGAATGTTCTCGCGGAAAAAAATAAATTCAACTGCACTATAAGACTTCCTAAGACAATCAAAACTTCTTATAAAGAATTTTAAAGAAGTTCACAAAAGTGCGGTACCCCATCCGGGGACACGCTGTATATTTGCTTAAATAATTTCTCTGGCTCCAAGTGTCCACAAGGAGTTTTGTGACAGCCTGTGTAATCGTACAAAAAACAAAGCATATTATTATTTATGCTAAAGATGTAAGAACATAGTTTTTCACTTTTAATTAGTGTGGTGCAATGGGATCATGGCTTAACTAATTAATGCATTTAACTCCGGATTATGTGTATATGAATCATCAGCATTGGCGCCATAAGTTTATAGTTTCATACTAATTAATCTTATGAACAAACTTTTATTAAAAATTGTAATTTAGTACAACAAACTAATTTACTGTAAAATTTTCCTAATTAAACAAGGAAGCGTCATGAATAAATTAATAGTGAGTATGACAAATTTACGATATTTTGCTTAATTGAAACTTCCCCCTTCAAGGCAAACTATCTATCGCCTTTCTAAAGGCACGTGTGATGCAAGCGGAGTTTACAATTTGTTATAGGTATCAGAAACATACCAATAAATTTGCTTCTTAACGCACCCTCCACACGCCTAAGCGTAGCAAATATTTTGCAGAGGGAAAGGAAAATGAAAATGACTGTAGCATTGACAAATATTGAAAATATTTCATGTGTTTTCTTAGGATAGATGATAATTCAGTATTATACAGGATGTGTGAAAAATTATGGAAATAAATTATACCATGGATTATACCAAGACGATTATTTCAGTAATTAACATGGTAGTCAATGAATGCCCGTTTTTTTGACAATATTGCATTAATTAAACGTTATTATTAATGATAAACGGACCTAGATCGACTTTAGACAGTACCAAAAAGTAAAATTATCGACTATACTATCCCTAGGACATTGATAATTTTATGATAATCTCAAGCACGTTGCTTGGTAATAGCCCTGTGCTTGAGATTGTCATAACATTATGAGGCCTTTGTCAATGTCAGAAGGATAATCGGTCAAAAAATTTCGCACACAACAAAACAATTATTTATTTATTAAAAGTAGAGTTGGTAAAGTTACTAAAATTTAACGCAGCATTAGATTGGTTAAAGTTAAATAATTTTATTGTCATAGTGACTGAAAATTTCTCTGGATGGGTTATCAGGGTAATGTTGTTCTGATTGGTTGGTTCCGCACACGTGATTAGAAATGGGCGAATTTAATAGGATTACTATTTGAGCTAAAAATTTTCACTTATAATATCCCTAGAGCTTAAATTATTTCCGGAAATTTTTTCGAGGTCATGAATATTTTGAAAATTATCCCGAGCCGCAGGCGAGGGATAATTTTCTTAAAATATTCATGAACGAGGAAAAATTTCCGGATATTAATTTAAGCTCGTGGGATATTCGGTAAGAAAATTTCACACCATTATTTTATAAATATTATGCCAAAATTGAACATTTTTATTACGAATGACAAAAATTCATTCATTATAGTGAGCAATGGAATAACAACTGGTGGTTAATAAAATACGAAATTTCTTAGTGAAATAACATACCATTCTCCAAGTTTAGTTACATGAACTTTTTATAAATAACTTAAAAAAATATATTTCTGTTTTTTATTAACTTTGGTCTACTAAAATTGGTGGGACATCATTTATTTTTGATAATTATTCTGAAGTACCCACCTACTTCAAGATTAATATGTTTAATAAAATACGAAATTTCTTAGTGAAATAACATACCATTCTCCAAGTTTAGTTACATGAACTTTTTATAAATAACTTAAAAACATATTACATTTCCGTTTTTTATTAACTTTGATCTACTACAATTGGTGGAACATCATTTATTTCTGATATTACTTAAATGCGAGCACAGGGAATGTATTCATTCTTGTCGCAGAGACAATAATTAACAACTTCTAGGCGGCCATGGGATAATGAAAGGTAACAAGATAGTAATGGCTGCTGCACTTACAGACGTCAATTAGATTAATTTTTACATTCTAATCATAACAAAATTTGATTATCAGCCATAAGAATAAAGTGCATGAGCATATAGCACAAAAATGGCTCCAGGTTCTAAAACACATTAATTTGTGTACTTATAATATCCTCGTGAATATCCTCTTTTGCGTCGCCAAATAAATTTAATTCTAAAAGCACTCCAACTCCCGCGTCTTTACTTTGACATTTTAATTGACAGAAAAATTTCTACTTATTAATTTGACAGAATGTAAAAAATTTCCGGAAATTTTTTGGGTTGCCATGGTAACTTAACAAAAAACAAGCCTATGATTGGTTAAAAAATGTGGTGTGAAATTTTCACTGTAATTTTTTTTATCGGCAGAATATCGTATGTAATATCACTAGTGCTTAGAATTTTATGGTAAAATTTTTGCGGAAGCTTGTTGCCTGGTAATATAAAGAGTATGAATTGAAAGTTTATTATCTAATCCCGATCGTTTTTGTCGGGAGGAAGTGGTTGGTGTGGGCGTAGCAGGGCCTAAATGCAGGCTATCTAAAGCTCTTGGTAACAGCCCAACCATCTTCTAGGCAGAAATCTATGCTATAGATCAATGTGCCCAGGAATGTCTAAATAGAGGCACTCGAAGGATAATGATCTATATACTTTCAGATAACCAAGCAGCACTAAAGGTTCTCAGGTCCTATACCTTCGATTCTAAAATTGTTTCAAAATGCAGACAATCCCTGAAGCAACTGGCAAAAAACAACAAGGTTACCTTGATGTGGGTGCCAGAGCATGAGGGAATAGAAGGCAACGAATTGGCTGATAGCCTCGCAAGAAAAGGGGCTGAATCCCCATTTTTTGGACTCGAACCGTTCTGTGGCTTATCTAAGGGGCACATAACGGAGGAGGTCCTAAAATGGGAAAAGGAACAACAAAAGTTCTACTGGAGGAATACTTCAGGCCAAAGACAAGCGAAAAGGTTTGAAACCTATTCAACAAAGAATACCACAAGGCTTCTCGAACTTGAAAAGTCTGACCTAAAGCTGATCACAGGCCTTCTAACTGGCCATTGCCCCTTGAGATATCATCTTAAGAACATGGGCGTGGTAGAAGATGACAAATGCAGATACTGCGAAGCTGCAACCGATACTGCGGAACATATACTTTGTGAAGGCCAGGTACTAATCGGCATTAGGTTAAAATAAAACAGGCAGAATTAACGCCTGAAGACATAGGGAAATTAGCTCCTAGGAAAATTACAAGCTTTGCAAAAAGTCTTGAATTCCTGGGCAACAACTAGTTGTAGGGTAACTCACAAAAGACCTTTTAGGTCGAAGTGAAGAAAGGCCAACTCAGGGTCAAGCGACCCTTTAAACAATTTGCAATTTGGTGAGAATATTTCGCGAATAAATAATTCATTAAGTACATCATACATCATCAATAATATGTTTTGTAATTAATTGCCTTCAGACGTTTTCTGGCCACTTTTTAGAGTTTACTGACCTTTATGTTCAGTTTCGTCATTTACGTCACATAAAAATGTATTTACAAAGCGACTCATCTAATAAAAAACAAAGTAGGTATAAATGATTGCAATGACAATGACATTCAAGAAAAACAATATACGTTAAACCATGTATTGTAACTCATGGGCTGGTCTTCACTGTAAAAAGTTCTTAAGCACGCTTCGACCAATTACAGAGTAAAGCCAGACAATATTGCATTTTACCAATCTCTCGCTTTTACGACATAAGTTTGCCGACATCAGATGAAATGGTACCGCCATCTAGTAACGCTAGCTTAGAATTAACTTAACTGTGTATACAGTAAATTTTTCAAGAATTATTTATTGTATCAGTGTTTATTAATATATATTTACGTACTTAATCCTTATTTTTAATATAAGAAGTTTAATATTCAAGTTAAAGTTTGCTTGCTTAAGTAAAGAGAACTTTAAGTTCGTATAGTGCTAGTGCAAAGTTTTGATTTTCCGAATACGGTGTTGTTACCTAATTTGTGATGGATTACCATACGTAAGTATATTTGTGTGTATTTAACATGAAATAATTGATTTGTCTGCTTCGTAGGCATTTATATTCAATTTTAGTTGTAAAAATTATTTTATAATTAAGTTAGGTATTTATTATAAGCCATTGAAAGCTGTGTATAACTTGCCCTGAACCTATACAGGTTCCATACAGCCTTGGCTTTGAAATTGGGAGCTGTCAACTTATGTGGTATTTTTAGGTTATTTTTATATTATTACATTAGTACGTATATAATACAGTACTAAATTTATAGTTAGAAAATATATTTATAGATATAGTTGTCCTATTTGTCGAAAACATTTCAAGAAACAAAACGTCAAAATATTATCGCGATATTTGTCGACGTGTCGACACAAAAAATTAGAGCGATAATTTTTTGTGTTGGTACTGTCAAAAACTGATCTATATTATTTTACCACCAATAATGACGTTTGATTAGTTTAATGTTGTCAAAAAACGGCCTCTCATTGGCTATCACGTTAATGAGTGAAATTACCACTGTCATGTTCTCTATCTGCAGAAATATCGTATGTAATATCTCTAACGCTTAGAATTTTATCGATAAAATTTTTTTGAAAGCGTTGTTTCCTGGCAATATAAGGAGTGTAAATAAGTAATTTACTTACCGACGCGCGACGTCTGGACGGTAAGTAAAATAATGTCTTGAAAACATATAACACGGCCATCAAATTGAATAGCAAAATATAAATATCACATTTGAATGTTGGACTTGCCTCGAAATATAAACGTCACTTTTGATTTTTCGTTTAATGATAATAATAATAATAATGGTAATAATAATTTTATTAGTCAAACAGTAATTACACCGTAGTATTTTGACAAGACAAATAAAAGAATATAAAAATATAAATAAAAGATAAAGTTATAATTACACAAAAACACAAAACATGTAATTAAAGTCTGTTAGTTTATAATAAGCATTGGCCATGATACTATTATTTCTTAGTATCATGAGCATTGGCTAAAAGATGTAGTTTTAATTTTATTTTAAACTGTCTGGTGGACAATTCCTTAATAAAATTTGCAAGTGGAAGTTTATTTAGTAGAAAATAAATTATTTTAACTGAAATGTAACACAATACGACTCATGTAAAAAGCAGTATAAACATCGCGAATGTTAAAGGTGGTAAGCGTTCCATACCGTTCTTGATACTTAATATACGATGGCCAATAAAAAATTTTGTCTAGTTATAATATACCTATATGATTAAATCAAACAGGTACAAAAGATACAATGTCAACTAAGACTATGAAGAATATTATAGCATTCATAAAATCAAATAAAATATTTGAACATAAATGTGCAAGGTTAATCAAATCAAAAAATATTCTGTCACAAAACATGAAGATTTTCATAGAAACAAATAGCCAACTAACAATTCAAATATCCAAAACGTTCAAAGTGAAATCTAAAAGTAGAATACAATTAAATAAAATGGAGACAAATTATAATTTAAATGCAACTGCAAACATCTGTTGTGGAACGCGTTATTGGCATTTATCCACTGTGTTATCTTAACAGCTATATAAGCTATTTCCGTTAGCGACAATTACATTTCTCTTCCCTTTGGTGTCTTATATAATCATATTTGATTTAACTGAACTTTCATTCGAATAAAAATTTTAGGCAATGGGTTGACATCTATTTGTAACATCAATATTATCTTTTGTAACTCGTATGTTTTTTAAGCTCAAACGTACTTGTGTTAAATTAGCTGATATAGTATAATTTTACTTTAAAATGTTTTAAGTTATTTCTCCCACATCATATAAATATAGTAATCGTAAAAAAAATTGAATCGTTTTTTGCTTAGATAGACATAAAACATACAGACTCTAAGTTTGAGCGAAAAAAAAATTATGTCAGTCTGTAATCTTTTTTGTGCACGATTACTCTGGAATGGTTTATGATATTGACCACAAAAACAGGGTTTTTAGCCTGTTTGGGGTTCGCAAACTTTTGATTGATTTGTAGTCTTAATGATACCTTATGATGAGAGATTAATCGTAAAAAAAATTGGAGTTGAGCATAAGAAAGCTTTCAAACATATAGAGGGTCAAAGTGATCAAAATCGACTCACAGCACATACATGAAGCAATTTTTCTTGTGTAAAAATTCAATCCGTCACCTAACCATACAACTGCAGCTTTACATTATGCTAAATATGGTATTACAATCAAAAAGCCCTGGCTAATTAAAGCTTATATGAAGCCTCGTTTTCGCAGCAGTAAGCACAGCAATATCACCATATATTCATTCTTATAGATCAAGTTAAAAACGAAAGAGACTCAATTCAGGAGTTTTATTGTACATGTGAAAGTGGATCTCGAACTATTAGCTGTTGCAGTAATATTATGACAATCGTATATGGTTATTGGGCTATGCACAGTATCATGAAATACACGCGCAAAATTCCGATATATGTAATATACGATTGACATATAGAAACATTCACTCACGAAATATAAATTAAAAAGTAATCTAAAGCAAAAAAGCAGAAAATCGAAAAACAATACAAAAAAAAATAAAAAACCTCTTTGTAGATTAGTACCGTGACATGGTAAAGGAGCTGAAGTATTATTATTATTATTATATATTATTTTCATTGTTATTATTATCCTTAATATGCTTTACAATAATATTAATACAACCAAATCGAATTTATTGGCCTCCTATATCTCTGAAACCTTTCTTATGCTCAACCCCATATGTTTGTCTGATTCATGTCTTATCATAAGGTATTATTTGGACCACAAATCAACCGAAAATTTGCGGACCCCCAAACGAGCTATTTTTAGAGTCACTCTTTGGTACACCTATGTATTATAGCGGGATCTGAAACTAGATTATATTTTGATCTTATTATGTCGAAGAATTGGGGGTGAATGGGGGAGGATAGGCAAATCAAGCAAATAAGAGTCAATATAATTGGTATTTAGTGTATGTACGAGAAGCCCTGGTCTCAAATTTTTTTTTGTCATCAGCAACCTCCACTATGACCCTCATTACCACCCCTATTATTAAAGAAGATAAAAAAAATAAATTGTGATTGTGTATGTACAAGAACCAAAGGCCTCAATTTTTGATATCAGTTACCACCACTACCACCTTCACTGAAAATTTGGATGTGGAAGTAGTAATTCCTTATTCATTTACTGTGCGTCTTTCAGAAGTTTCACGTTGACGCAGAAAGTTAAAACTTTACATACTTCTAGTATATAGTATGGGATAGAACCTAACAGAGCCGGACTTTCTGAACGGGCAGGGGCAGGAGTCTTGAGATTCTTCAAAAGCCCGTGATAACTTCCATAAGGTACCCAACACTTAGACCTGAAAACATTTAATGTAAAACTTAGCAGTAAGATTTCTTTTAGTTGGACCTCTTAGGTTTCCGGATAACTGATCCTGATATACGTTATCCTAGTTGAAAATCTTGTTAATGAATTCTCGTTAAAAATATCTTACTCAGTAAAACCTTCAATTAAAAAAATGATCTTCGGAAGAATATTTTGGAACGCAAGTATTGATTTATTGTTATGACTTTGGATACATTTTAATGACAATTTTTTAAATTGATTATTTCACTCATTAACGTGATAGCCAATGAGAGCCTGTTTTTTCACAACATTGCACTAATCAAATCTCGCTTTATCGCTCTAATTTTTTGTACGGCCACGAAAAAAGCTTTTATTATTATTTAGGTGTACTAAAACGAAAAAAAAATAAGTTGAATTGTCTTGAAATTTTGTCGCATGAATAGAAAAAAAATCTTACTTAGATACTTACAATCAGACAAAACAAAATTAATCCCTTTATGAACTTCTCGCGGGACAAGCTTTTAAGACAATCAATTGTACATAACTTATTTTTTTCGTTTTAGCACACCTAAATAATAATAAAAGCTTGTTTTTAAAAAGTTTTTTTACATTTAATTTCTTTCCATAAAGTGTAGACAATAGTGAATTGGTGTTCTGTGATGGATGAATCTGTAATTCCCAGAACTCGTTCTAAAAACTAGTATTTATAGTATTTAGTAGTATAGTATTTAGAGTTTATAGAATTACAATTTAGAATTCACCTAGGACAATGCTGCCACAAGAGTACTGTCCGAAATAAAGCAGTACGGTTGGTTAGCTTATACTAAGGTGAACGGGATCGGCAGAAATTCGCTCGCATGTTAAAAGTAAATTATTTTAAATGGCGTTGAATTTTTTCAATGTCACAAAGTTTACTCAACATGGGCCACACGGTAACACATAATAAGAAATTAAACATGTAATAAAATTTCAGTTTGTTCTGTTTTCAGTTTACGTTCCACTATAAGGCGCAATAAAATATGATTGTGTAGTAGCCAGTGCAATCTTCTATTGATCTTTCCATGTGATATATATTTTTACTATCTATTTATATCTCGGACATTATTTTAAGTGTTATTTTTATTGCGTGCCCCTTGTAATCTTAAATATTAGGAAAGCGATAAAACAATGTAGTAATAGCAAATAAAGAGACATTTCTATGTTTAAACGTGGCAGGAATGTTAACATATATTCTGAAATTTACGGTGAAATTTGTAAAAGTAATATTAGTAAATGCATAATACACTTTCTTACAGATATGAGAATACGGCAACTTACCAGGCACACTAGCAAGATAATATCTTGGAGTAGCTATTATAGTTTCGAGGAACGTTCAAATGATTTAGCATTCGATTTATTATATCTCTGGTAATATTATGCTGTAGTTGGTTAGTTTATGATACACAGGTATGGGAAACTATATCGTATTACGCTGTTACTGAAATTTTTGCTAAGGGCAATACACTGCTGCATTAACGCAATTGTAACAGAGTCGCAGCTTAGAAATCAGCAGAATTTTATTCGGGCAAGCCGGCTGCGGACACCTATTTGATTAACATTTTACTCAAATACGACACAACTTTAGAGTCACCATACGTACGGAATTTCACTGTATTTTCTGGATTAAATGGGCAAGATTGGATATACAGCAAAACATACAGTATTACGTTTTGCTTTCGATCATATCACTGCTTTTCATCATATTATTTAAAATTTGGACCTTTATTCTAAGATCTATTGAGCTTTTGTCATTGAATAATTGGTCAAGGGCATAAATCAAAAAATAATAACTAGTTCAATAAGACCAAGGAGACTCGGAACATAATAAATTTTAAATTAGGTAGAAAAAATTGTGACATGAAAACTAATTGCAATGGTGATTATATACAGTATGTCCGGCGATGTGGTAGATAAGAGGACAAACGGACCGAAAATTTCATTTTTCGAGGAAAAGTCATTCTTTATGAAAAAATTTGCTTGCTGAAAAAATACGATTGTCGATGAAAAAAAATAAAAATTGTAATACAGGGTGTCCAAAATATTAAAAATTCAAATTTTTTACAACAGTAAAGTACCCAAATTTTAAATTTTTTAGCAAAATGCTATTTAAGAAAATTGTTTCAAATCATCGCATCTTCTAAGATATTGGTTTTCATTAAATTTGGATAGCATAATTTTTTTTGTTTTAAATAGTTTTTTTAAATAATTTTAAAATAATTTTTTCCAATAATTTTTTTGCTATAACTTTTAATGATTCTATTAGTTTACAATGTTAAAACGGGACAAAGAATACATAATTATTTATTTCAAATTACTAAATAAAACATTTAACAAAATACTATAAACAGAAACCAATGCATGATTATAATTTAAGGTATAATTCATAAAAATAGACCATAACAATTATTATTCAAACACCGCTCCACCATGAAGGACGCATTTTTCCAATTGGGTTCTAAGATAGCCATAACTCCTCCGCACTTCTTCTAGGGATATTCTAGAGCTTGTGTAATTCTTTGTTTTAAAATCATGTACATTGGCATAAGTTAACTGTTTCAGGCGTCCCCACAAAAACATATCTGTCAACGTAAGGTCGGGACTTCTTGGGGGCCATAAAACTGGACCACTTGCCAGATCACTTTTTGTCCAAATTCCAAATCAAGCCATCCCCTTACTTCTGCAGCATAATGAGCCGGTCATCCATCTTGCTGGAAGTACATTTTATCTCGGTAATGTGTTGGAAGTTGTCGCAAATTATCAGAAAAAAAAGTATTTAACATATTTAAATAAGAATTTCTATTACAAGTATTATCAAGGAAATACGGTCCTATTATACCATAATAGGAAACAGCGCACCAAACATTAACTTTTTTAAAATATTGACGTCGGGTTGGGATTCTGAACATGGGATTAACATCACTCCAATAGCGGACATGTTGTGATGCCACAGTTCCATTCGTCGAAAACGTGGACTCATCCGAGAACATTATAAGTTTATGGAATCCCCTATTACCACCTAAAATCTTACTCCCTTCCCACAAAAAATCCAACTTTTTGCCATCATCACCCTCTTCTAATGTGTGGTTATGATGGGGTTTGTAGGGACGTATCTTATTTTGCTTTAAAATTTCTTGAATAGTACTTTTTTGTACCACCTGTAGTTGCGTAGCTCGTTTCCTCAAGGTCAGTGTGGGGTTTTCTCTAACAGACTGCAGTACGAGTAGAGTTGCTGCCTCATCTTCATTGTAGGATTTTTTTACTTTTTTTTGTCTAATACGGATCCTGTTTCACGAAATTTCTTGAGCAACTTGCAGACCGCCCATTTGGTTACTGGTACATTGTGGAACCTTTCATGAAATTTTTCAATAACGTATCTGTATGAAAAATCTCCGTCACCATAACATTGGATTAAATGTGTTCTTTGTTCCGTTGTTAACATTGTAAACTAACAAAATCTTTAAAAGTTACTGACAATGACAATGACGTTTTGCTTGACACTGTAATCATTTATTTCTGTTATGTCTTAGAAGATGTGATGATTTAAAACAATTTTCTTAAATAGCATTTTGCTAAAAACTTTAAAATTTGGGTACTTTACTGTTGTAAAAAATTTGAATTTTTAACATTTTGGACATACTGTATACAATTTTTTTTTTCGACATTCGTATTTTTTCAGCAAGCAAATTTTTTCATAAAGAATGGCTTTTCCTCGAAAAATGAAATTTTTGGTCCGTTTGTCCTCTTGTCTACCACATCGCCGGACATACTGTATATAACCCCAAGAAGTTGCCGATCTTTTCGCCAGCCACTTCTCAAATGCAGCTGAGCAAAATGCTATAAATCATTTTGGACAGAATTTGGCAATACCTTGCACAATGATGCCAAAGAAGGATAATTCGAACCTGTATATAGGTCCCATCATCGAATATGATGTTATTGATGTTCTAGTTCAAAAATCATCAGATACTGATGAACTATCCTTGGTCACAATCTCAAATATATTAGATTTAATTGTGTAACCGCTGCTGTATTTATTAAACCAGTCATTGCACCAAGGTTGTTTTCCGGATGTATTTAAAGCCGCTTTAGTTTTACTAATATATAAGAAAGGTTACTTAAACAATATAGATAACTATAGATAGAAAAAGTTGTCTGTAAGTGCCTTTCTATATATTTGAAGAATAATGCAATTTTTAGCATGGTTTTAGAAATAACAGATCGAGTCAGCTATTTGTGAATTATTGAATTTCGTTTACATATAACTAGATAGGGGCAGATATGTTGCCTCATTTCTTTTCGGTCTGTCTAAGAATTTGATTCAGTCTGTCCATTTTTTTTTAATAACGAAACTCAGTAGTTACAACTTACGGGGCAACATAATTTGTATGATCCAATCGTACCTTGAGTGTTATTAATATTAATGGTATTAATGGTATCAAATCAGCTGCGCACGATGTTAAACTTGGTGTTCCACAAGGATCTGTACTAGACCTATTACTGTTTTTTCATTTTATTAATTACCTTCCTGACCATATCACTGGGGGCTTAGTTACAGTGTTCGCTGGTGATACGACTATAACCGTACGAGCAGAAACACAACAACAGCTAGAAAATTTGGTCCAAAATATATGTGAATTAAGCATTTGGTGTGAAAGAAACATACTTGTTTTGAATAAAACCAAAGCCAAGTGCATTCATTTTTTTATGCGAAGCATTCCTATTAGTAAAATCCAGACCAGTGATTTGCAATTTTCAGATTCAGTAATGTTTGGATTTGACTAGTAGGAATGTGCCTACCTAATCCGACAATCCCTCGCAATGGAAACTCTGAAAAAGGGGAGGGGTGGGTGAAGGGTAGGTCGGAAAATATTGTCATCATCGTGTTCCCCGCCCTCAAAAACGGTCTTGCAGTCCAGTCACAACCCCAAGGGACTATATTATATATTTTATACTTTTTCAATTTTCTCTTTAATGAAAGTTTTGTAAGTCTCAGATTTTGTTTCTGATTTATTTTATTTTCCTAAAAGGAAGTTTTCTCATGCTAAATTTACATTTACATGTTAAGTCTAAATAATTTTTCTCTCTCAGATTGAGATTGGGAACTACTGTGCGTCCTGCGGTTAAATCTTATTATCTACTATCGATATTGATGTCGGTATACAAATGAACAAATAACGAACTTAAATGAATTTTTTCATTTTTTTTTTTAAATATGTATCCAATAGGTGTTAAGAACCAGAGAAATGATGCTCGAAAACTCGTGAGAGTGATAAAATAAATCATTATTTATAACAAGTAAACCACTCAACGAATCGTTATGAAATTCAGCAAATGAGGCGAAAATGGATCGGTTAAGGATTGCGATCTGCAGAGTATTTCCATACCTACATATGTACGTATGTATCTACAGGGTTATTCATTAAATACTGACCCCCCTATATTTCTGCTATTATTGGAAATAAAACAAAAAATTTCGTATAAAAGCTGTAGAAGAGCGGAGTACTGAAACTTTTTTTCGAAACTGGATATCCCTGGGCCAAATTAAACCTAAAACAAATTCAGTGATATCTTCAGGCTCCTTTTTGAAGGTGAAATTTTGAAATTTTAATAAAAAACACTCATTTTTAGATTTTATTTAAATAGGTTAAGACGGCAACGCAAAAGTGCCTGGATCAGAAATTGTTATCTGTTTGCCTCAATATTAGCGACAGGGTAAGCGAGAGTGGGGCGCGTACTTCTGCTTTCTGTGACTGTTCTCTGTCAGTCTGCGATCTTATTTTCAGTGACACTAATGTGCTTTAATGCGTTGGATGTGTTTTGAATTAATGCTCGGACGCGTTTTTTTAGACTTAGAGCATTTTTAAAGGATGCCTCAAAACCGTATAAAATGTGTAATTTTTGGAACACCAAGCGAACTTTGTAGCAATGTTCTTTCAACGTATTCCGACGTTATGAAATTGTTTTTGTGGTATCGTGAATTTTTCAAGGCTGGAAGCAAAAATGACCCTAGTGTGCTCGATATCTCTAAACAAGTTATTGTTGATATTAAATGTATTTGGCAGAAAGCTTCCCTTGCAACCATTTCTGACCAAAGAATAAGATAAAAGATTATAATGAGAAATATAAGATTATGAAGAAAAACAAGTCTGTTGGAAAAATTAAGATATTTAAAACAAATATAAAACTATTCGACATTTGTCCGTGTAAATGTGTCACTTTTGAATCATGTGGCTGTAAAATCAGGGTACCATTAATGGAACGAGAATTCTACAAGACCAGAGAGACCAAAGAGAGATGATGATCGGCAGCATTGATGTTAAAACTACGAAGAAAATCGCGAAGTCATTAGAAAGAAAAGAATTAGTAAAAAGAAAATTAAAGATACAGCTTCAAATTATACTATAGTACAAAATAAAAGGGAAGAAGAAGAGAGCAAAACAGAAGAAAACAACTGTAACGGAATTGATAACAACTGTGCTACTAATTATATCGAGATTGATACTATTATCTTACAACCTTCAGCATCAAAGTCTTCAAGAATGCCCTACAAGACACATCTGGCTTTATCCAATGTGGCTGAAGCCTGTGACAGAAGTGGAATATCAGAAATACGTCTCTACTTGTGAATGCTGTGCTCAAAGATTTTGGTATATTAAGCAACGAGGATCGTTCGTTAATTACTGGCAGAAGTAAGATTAGAAGAGAAATAATAAAATGGAAGAAAAATCTAGTCGACATAGAAATGAGACAAATACAGGATGTTGTTTCTGGTATATACTTTGACGGAAGGAAAGATAAGACACTCGCTGTTGAAAAAATAGGATCCACTTATCACACTAAAAAAATTACTGAAGATCATATAGTTATTGTTGCGGAACCAGGTTCTATTTACCTGGGACATGTGACACCCATCTCCGGAAGCGCTAATGACATTAAGATCGGTCTTTTTAACTTCTTTCAAAAATTTTTGGGCGAAAATTTGAACAAAATTGCTGTTGTGGGCTGTGATGGTACTGTAGTTAACGCAGGTGTCAAGAATGGTGTTATAAAACAGATAGAAATGACCTTAGGAGAATCTGTTCATTGGTTTATATGCCTGTTGCTTATCAATGAACTACCTCTTCATTATTTGATACAACAGGTAGATGGAAAAACCAATGATCCAAAGAGCTTTACCGGTCCTATAGGAAAGCAACTTAATAAATGTGAGAATATACCTGTTGTACCGTTTCAAAAAATAAAAGCTAATGTTCAATTGCGTCCAATAAATGTCAGAGATCTGAGTATCGATCAAAAGTACTTGTGCGAAATTTGTCTGGCAATAGGAGAAGGCAGCGTTTCCCCACAACTGGCATCTAAACAACCTGGAAAAATGTCACATGCAAGATGGTTAACAACAGCCAGCAGAATACTAAGATTGTAAGTCGCTACACAAGAACCATCGTATGAATTAAAATTATTAACGGAGTACGTAATTAAAGTGTATGGTACTATCTGGTTTCTTATTAAGCAAAAATCAGCTTGTAAGTATGGAGCTCAACATTTGTTTCACTTAACTCAGTCATCTCGTTATTTACAGACCCAATTTAAGAACATTGTAGATAAGGTTCTTCAAAGAAATGCTTATTTCGCTCATCCCGAAAATATCTTGATCGGAATGCTTGGCGATAACAGAAAACATATTCGAGAGTTAGCCTTGCGTCGAATTTTAAAATGTCGAATTGTAGAATGTGAACGTGAAGTTCGCGATTTTAAAGTGCCAGAAGTAAATTTTGAAGCTAGAGATTTCACCGAGCTTATTATTTGGCAATCTGTCAAAGTAACAGAGCCACCATTGACCAAAAGCATTACTGAAGCAGATCTTAGAGAAGTGATTAGAAATATTAATGCTAACATTGAAATCTTAAGTTTTCCGTGCCACAATCAGACTGTAGAACGCCACGTAGAAATGGTAACCGAAGCTTCTTCGTCAGTATGTGGTAACAACGCCAGGGATGGATTAATTCGGGCGAAAATTTCTTCCAGAAAAGCAGTACCAAAAATGGAGACAAAAAAAATTTTGTTAATTAAGTTTTTACACATGTGGAGGGGGGGGGGGGGGGCATTCGACTCCTAATGGTGGATTCTGTTTTTTTCTGTTTTTAATTAAAACCATCAATAAGAATATGCAAAAACATACAGAGGTTTCCATGTAAAAGACAACCTTCGTTGATATACCACGTGACCTATGCAATTGTTTTTTTAATTGCATTTAAAAAGAATATATAGGTATGAAACTTTTTTAATTTCCAATAATAACAGAAATAAAGGGGGAGGGTCGATATATAATGAATAACCCTGTACATATTAACTGACGGAAATGTATAGCAACTTACAATAGCAATTTTAGAATTCAATAAAATTTAAATCAATCTAGAAATGGTACCATTTTTTGAGTAGAGTTTTCCATTTTCAAATAGCTGAATTAAAACAGATTAATTGGTATTAATCAATGAAAAATGACTTTTATTGACTGAACTGAGGGCTAATGCGCTGAGCGAAAATAGAGCACGTGCCGAGCGAGCTGCGCAATAAGATTCATGAGATGAAACTAGATGCAATTTTAATCATAACCTTAAAGTGGCAAAAGATATTCACGCCACCTGCATTTTTTTAAACTAAAAAGAAAATACGTAAATAAAATTATAACTAAGCTAAAACTTTTTATGATGAGCAAACAGCAAACCTGAGTATTATATTATTGATAGAATTTTGCAGAGTCAGACGGAAATATCCGTTTATTTTCTATTTATTATAAATAATTAAAAAACCAAACATAGTATAATCTTTAAAACTGTTTTAAATAATTTCTATTGTTCTATAGTACAGTAACTAGTAGTTTTAACTTCGGAATAATGTCATATTGAACGGATTTCGTTCATTTTTGGCAGTATAATAGTAAATGCTTCACAGAAAAGTTTCTATATTGTGCGGGAGCTTGCTAATTTATAGGGGGTGGATGCCAGCCCCTCTTAGGGGTGGCACTTAAAAAATATATATATTTATTGGAGCTGAAATAGAATCAAATTTTAAGAAAAAAAGGTTCTATGCAATTTTTCACATAAACTGACAATTTTTAAGTTATAACGACTTCAAAATTGCGATTTTAGCTTAAAAAAAGGTATTTCCAAACGGCTTTCATCAAGTATCTCATCTTTATCGAAAAAATGTTACGGACCAATTACAGAAAGTGCAAACTGGGAATTAATTATATTTTTTGTTTATTGATGTAGGATTAACAATTTCGGAGATATTTAAGTTTATATTTGGTATCCAAGTGTTTCGAAATTACCTTTAAAGTTTAAAATACATTTTTTTCTAAAGCAAGTGCTTTAAATGAGCAAAAAAATTTCAGCATCTAGGTAATACTACATCTTAACGAAAAACTGTATTTCAGATAATTTTTTTAAATTACTGGCTAATTAGAGTAACAAAATGGCGACCTTTTTATATAAAAAAAAATTAAATACGCACATTTTTCCGTCATAACTTCTTTATTTCTTATGCTACAGGAACGAGTAAAAAATAATTTGAAAGCGCAATTAATTTTATTTCTCAGCATGTGTTACGTAGGTGTCACAATTTCTGAGATATTAAATCTATGTAAATAAATAAACGAGCGAAATTCATTATCAGTTTATGAGCTTTATTTTTGGTCTCTGCCCATTTTTCAATAAAACTAATATTTATTGATATATTTGGAAAAGAAAAAAAAATGCGTTTTATCGTAAATACCTTTATAGTTTAAACTGTATTTTTTCTAAAGCGAGTGCAGCATACAAACCAAAAAATTTGAGTATCTACGTCATGCTATATATTAATGAGAAACAGTGTTCGAAATTCCTTTTTTTTAATTACTGGCTAACTACAGTAACAAAATGGCGACGTTGTTATTAAAAAAATGTGTAGACGCGCATTGCTTCTGTCATAACTTCTTTGTTTTTTATGCTACAGAAACAAATAAAAAATAGTTGAAAGCTTAATTAATAACCTATTATTCTACCTATTAGCATCCTTGACGTAGGTGTCACAGTTTCTGAGATATTTAACTCTCACTCTAAATAATTGTCTTATGAACACTTGGATGCCAAATGTAAACTTAAATATCTCCGAAATTATTAATCCTACATCAATAAACAAAAAATATAATTAATTCCCAGTTTGTACTTTCTGCAATTGGTCTTTAACATTTTTTCGATAAAGTAATACTTTTCGAGATACTTAACGAAAGCCGTTTGGAAATACCTAAAATCGCAATTTTGAAGTCGTTATAACTTAAAAAAACCGCTGCCCAAGGAATCACTACTTCCACATCCAGATTTTCTATCCAAGTCACTCACAACGAAAAAATTTTGTATATGGAAATAATTGTTTATGGTACTTTAATAATATAATATTTGAAATCCTCTACCCCAAAAACACATAAAACGATACCCCACATCGGTAGTGGGGTGGGGGTGGTGATAGGGGGTGGTAGTGGGGGTGGATGAAGTAAAAAAAATATTTTGAGGTTTCTGATTCTTGTACACACACTAAATCACAAATTTTCTTCATGCCCTTTAATAATGGGGTGGAGGTGGTAATGGGGGTGGCTAATGCCAATTTTTTTTTGAGACCTTAGCTTCTCTTGTATATACTAAATACCAATTTTATGGACTATTACCTGCTTAATTTACCTATTTACTCCAAATTTACCCCCATTTACCCCTCAGGAACAAGATGAAAATATAATCTAGTTCTAGATCTCGTTAAAGTACATAAGTACATATGTGTACCAAATTTCAAGTCAATATCTCAAACGGTTCCAGAGTAAACGTGCGCACAAAAAAAGTTACAGACCGACAGACAGACCGACAGACCGACAGACCAACAGACCGACAGACAGACAGAAATTTTTTTTCCGCTCAAACTTAAAATCTCGACGTTTCATGACATTCTAAGCCTATTTGAACAATAAAAATTTTTAAAAATTTCTTTGTCGTTACTAGACTTCCATCGGATGTGGAAGTAATTATCAATTTAGGTGAAAAATTGCATTCTTAAAATTTGATTCCACTTCAGCTCCAATAAATATATATATTTTTTAAGTGTCACCCCTGAGAGGGGGTGGCATCCACCCCCTTTAAATTAGCAACCCCCCCGCACAATATAGAAACTTTTCTGTGAAGTATTTACTATTATACTGCCAAAAATGAACGAAATCCGTTCAATATGATATTATTCCGAAGTATTGCATATTTTTTACCTCTAAGTACTGTACTACTAACGAATACAACGATATTTATATTTTTTATTGTAAGTTTCTGTTGTACTTGAATATCCTAGTTTGTTAATGAAAATAGTTCCTAATTTCATTATTAGAATATGGATAAAAACTGTATATGGTTGTATTCGTTAGAGCAATGGGAAATATCTGAAACTATTTTAAAGATTATACCATTTATGATTCTTTAAATATTTATAATAAACCGGAAATAAACGCATTTTCCCTCTAATACGTACTATAATTCCGTAAAAAATATGTCGGAGGTCACCCAATTTGACTGCTTAATGATTAAAGGAAAGCCGCCGGTTGTCGCCTCTATCCTTTGCTGTGGTTATGTCACAGATTAGTAAGGGCCGATAAGACACTTCGTCGGCATCCTTGATCTCTCGTATCCATTTCTGATGACCTCGTCCATTTAAATAGGTTACTTAGATGGTGCCAAATTTAAACTGAATAAGTGAATATGCCAAATTTCTACAAGAAGTTTGTTGTTGCAATTTCACGAAGAAGAAAATTATTGCTTATTTTTTAAATCAAACCATTTTTCACCAAGCAGATTGTTTCATAATATGAAATATAATTCAGCAGTATAGTTAGACCAGTCGCCTCGCCGAAAGAAACAGCATTTTATGAAAATTTGAGTCGCAGTTGCGTTTGCAACTAATTTCGGCTAATTTTTGTTATTAAAAATTGGAATTGAAAAACACTGTTTTTCGTATAAGGACTTATTGTTAACGTTTCCAGAATTCTTTTTGCAAATAGGGAAGATAATTAGAAACATTTTTGTATCCGACTCGATTGTCCACCTCAGTTCTTAATTCGTTGGAAACAAATTCAGATTTTTATTTTTCAAAATTCTTATCTTGTATGGTCAAACATTTCCACCTAAAATTTTGTAGGGATATCTTTAATTCCACATACACATATAGACTACAAGCCCATCGTAATTTTTGTGACTCACCATGAATTATATTCAGTACGATGCTGGTATATGAAACCACAACTTTAGGCACTATGCCATCACTTTTGGTCGGTACAGGTGAGTACACAGGTAAATTGAATTTTCCATCCAAAGTGCGCTCTTCAGGCAAAATATTCTTGTACGGCATTTCTCATGTTTGAGAGTTCATAAAAAAATAATCGCCTAGAACCAACTGCCGTACAAAAATAATGGGACCGGAAGCCAGAATTTTTGATTTTCTGAAAATTTTCCCGGGCAAATAGGTGATTTAATACTGTACGGCGTTTGTACAATGATTTGTATGCTTTCATAGATTCATTATTCAGTAACGCCGTACATAATTTGATGGTTCTAGGGTGAGAAATATCGGGCGCAACACCTACCCCTGACTAGTTTGGTGGTGGTGATTTCAACCAATATCAAATTCAATGATCTTAATGCTTTTTCACGAAACGAAGACATTTTTTGCCATTTCATACATTTTTCATGGAACACATGGCTGCGCCAGGAAAATTTATTGCTCTCTGAAAAGAGCAACTATAGGGTGAAAAATTTATTTACGGCATTAGCATAGTTTGTTAATATACTTAAAACAATAATCAATAAAAACTAAATGCTGTACGAAAAGAATGGTTTCAGATGGCTGGAAAAGTATTTTATCACCCCTAAAACCTCCCCTAGATGATCAATATAATTGCACAATGTTTGCGCAATAGTAAATATTGAGCAATATCGTGTAGGATCTATATTGATGAAAATCGTAAAGTTTGAGCAAGTTGAATATTTATTGTCCAATATTAAATACTGCGCAAACTTATTGCGACGTCTAGGGTAGGCATGGCACAATACTTACTCATTTTAACAGTGAAAATGGAGACAACAACACCTCCGGTTGCAATATTCCAAAGAGAACTGTTTTAACTGATAATTGAACACCGTTATTGAGTAAACATTGAATTGGTGTAGGGCAAACCAGTAGTTCAATAAAAATTGTGCAATTTATATTGCCCAATTTATATTGCACAAATATATTGATCGTTTAGGGGGGCTTAAGATTTTATTTTATTCTTGCAACTATTTTCTAGTTCATAAATATTTTTTAATACTGTACGGCGTTTGTACAATTCCATTTTTACGTTTTAATGGATCTGTTATACCTATTTGCTGGTTATAATAAACTGATCATATTAACTTTGGATCATATTAACTATGGATATCACAGAATTCCCTATAAAAAGCACAAGGTAAGATATATTGTGTCATACTTGCATAAAAATCTCTCCGCGCTGACAGAGTCAACCCTGACTTTCACGTCACCCAGATACCGAGATAAAATTCCCGAGCTCTGTTTATGAAAGATAAACTATCCGTCACATTCAACGATTAATATAATATAATTGCTCCGTTCACGCTAACAACAAGTCACATTGAATGGGCTAATATGAACTACATCACAGTTTTCAGTTACTATTTGATATATAGTCGATAACATTTTGTAAATGCCGTACAGTAATTAATGACCCTAAAGGCTGTTGAAAATGTTATGGTAAATCTCATCAGCTGTGGAAAATTCTAAAAGTAAAAATGTACGGCATCTATTTTTCTTTATATTTCCATCCTTAAAGAATTCAAAATAGCAAATTTTAGAAATATTACTCCTTTTATTAATACATAGCGCATTTTGAAAATCTTTTAAATTTTGAAAATTTCATTTATTTTTTTTATTCACATTTTCATTTGGTTCCATTAATTATAACCGGCTATAATGTACAACTGTTGCCAATAAATAAAGGCAAGTTTGGTGTATCGTACGACTTAATAAAAAATTCACCAGGTAACCGTAGAGTTTGACCGTAAAGAAGTTCGGCAGAAGAACATTGCAAATCTTCTTTAGGAATCGTCCTGAAGGCTAATAAAACAATTGTAAGTTCGTCTACCCAATGTGATGTATTAGCCCTAGCTGTTAATGCAGCTTTAAAAGGTTCAATTAACCCGTTACTTTGCGGGTGGAAAGTAGTGGTACGAATTCTGTGAAAACCCAATAATTTTGAAAATTCGCTAAATAATTTTTATTCGAATTGAACTCCCTGGTCAGTGGTTACGGTTAAAGGTACACAGTAACGACATACAAAATTTTGAAACAATGTGCGTGCTACAGTTTCTGCAGAGGATAAGCTTATGGCCATCTGGTAAAACATTCGATTACTGTAAGGATGTAAGAATAACCTTTGGAAGGAGGTAATGGTCCTACTAAATCCATATGTATATGATCGAATCTGCATTTAGGGATTTCGAAATTCCCAAGCAGGCTTCTAATAATTTCTTAATAATTTCAAATCAAAATTGACATTAATCAAAGGAGATTTTTCTGTCTGAATTGGTAAAATACATTGCTCTAAAGAAAATGTGTCATATACACGTGATAAAGTGCCAACTATGACATTATCTTTGCCTTTAATATGCTTAATTTCGCATGAAAATTGAGCAATATATTCCAAATGACGTATTTGTCTTGGAGATCTCTCAGCTTTTGTGAACAAAGCATTGACCAAAGGTTTATGGTCAGTAAAACAAATAAATTTACGACTTTCCAGTAAATATTTAAAATGTTTTATTTCATACTGTTCGGTAAATGACTATTTCCCGGACTCATTTGCGGCCGATAAATCGAACATTACAGTATCTGATACCGTAATGTGTTACCTGCGAACATTACCGTATCTGATACTGTAATGTGTTACCTAGCAACACTATTATATTATTTGTTTCCATTGACAAAACAATCCATATTCTTTTTGATATCTATCTGATGATTTTTTGGGATTAATTTTTCCGTTGGTTCCACAGATTTATTTAAAATCTCCTCCGAAATCTCCATAATACAAAACAATGCAAAAATTATGGTTTTATTTATTTGACAGTGACACGCCAAAGACAAACATAATTAGCTAGGGAAAACAATGGCTATAGCATCGTTAAGGTGATGCGATTGCTAGATTACGAACTAATATTTTTTAAATTTCAATAATTACAACTTTTAATTCATTTTAAAAAAGATTATAATGACAGTATGAAATAAAATATACGATACACGTCCGGTAGGTGTCATTACAGAACTCGTTTATATTCCGGACTCGGCTCCTGCGTCGCCTCGTCCGTAAAACAACTCGTACTGTAATAAGTCACCTACCGGACTTATAACGTAAATTACTATAATAGCAGAGTACAAGGATAAAAGCTCTTTGTCGAAAACTGAGTATCTTGCCTGTGTCATGGTGAGTTTACGCGAAAAGAAAGCTAAAGGAGTTAATACTTCTTTTTTATCTCGTTGCTCTAAAACTGCCCCCATAAAGATATTTGAACAATCAACCGGAAGTGGTAAGATATTTAGTTACATCATGTCAAAGAATCGGTTGCCGTACAGGAATTTACGAACTTATTGCCAAAAAATGAGATTCAACCTCCAAATGTACATAGTTGTTTATTTATATTTATAGCTACCATAATTTTGAGACGACACAGTTGTTAAAAATTATTGTAGGTGTTGAATAATATTGTAGAATCGATGCCGCACATTTTGCAATGATCTTGTACCCTACGGGTCTAGGGGAAGGGGTTGCGCCCAGGATTTCTCACCCTGGAACCACCAAGGATGTACAGCGTTGCTGAATAATGAATCTATGAAAGCATACAAATCTCGTACAAACGCCGTACAGTATTATATCACCTATTTGCCTGAGAAAACTTTCGGAAAATCAAAAATTCTTCTGGCTTCCGTTCCCATTATTTTTGTACGGCAGTGGGTTCTAGGCGATTATTTTTTTATGAACTATCAAACATAAGGAATGCCGTACAAGAATATTTTGTCTGAAGAGCGCACTTTGGATGGAAAATTCAATTACATGTGTAGTCACCTGTACCGCCCAAAAGTGATGGCATAGTGCCTAAAGGTATGGTTTTATATACCAGCATTGTACTGAATACCTCGCAAGATTACATCTGCTGAGAAAAAGAGCCCAGGCTATTCTGACAGCGGTACGTTCGGACTGCTGCAAAGAAGCAGGTACAAAAGGTAGCTTTCTAACAATAGCTCCCTGTGTTGATAAATTCTTATAACTGTGACCACCCAACGACTTTCGTTTTTTGACTTTTGGCCAGCTTTTTCGCTTTTCCGACTACTGTGTAACGGAGCTAAAAGGATACCTGATTCGTATTCAGCACGTCGAAATACAAGGGGGTTACCCAATGGAGTTCTAGAAACAGATCAATTTTCACTTTTTTTTGTGTCTGCGTAATATATTTGCATTTTCTAGAAAATGGCGGAGGATCCGGTGATATTCATATATTAGGTTAGGTTAGGTTGATATGTGAGTGGGCTAGTAACAGATCCTCCACCGCGACCATCTGGTCTATTGTGGCTCACTCCTAATTATATTTCACCCAATAGGTTCAGCTTTTTAATAAAGTCGACTACCTTATTGGGTGAGAGGTTGTCCAGGTCCTCTGGCAGCAGTTGCCCTTTGCCAAAAAGTGAGAATCTGGTTCTTTCTGCAGCAGGACAGGTATATAGAATATACGCTGCCGTTTGATCCTCCTCCAAACACAGTCGGCATTCAGCGTTGTCCGCTATTCCGAGTCCGTGTAGGTGGTGATTAAGTCTGCAGTGCCCAGTATATAGGCCAACTAGAGTTTTTAGGTGTAACCAATTTAACTCTAATAGTGTTTTAATTCTTGATTTCAAAGGGTATGAAATAAACTCCTTTGAATGAGCTAATACTGCCAGTACTGGAGTATTATCCCCTCAGTCCAGGCCAAGATGGTTGATTTCGCAGATAAATTTTGATACCGCACCTTCCCTGGCTAAGGAGTCGGCAATTTCGTTGCTTTCCAAGCTAGAATGGCCCGATATCCAGACCAAATTTGTTGCAAACCTCTATTTGTTGCTCACCAGATATTAACTGTAATATCTATTTTTATCCACGAAACGGTGTGCTTATTTCATAAAAAACGAAATACTTTTGAACGTACAAAAAATCGCCGCATTACTCGCCAAGCAAATGACATTACTCTACCCATACCATCTACCAACTTCACAAAAAAATTCTCTAATTTACAATAGTAAGAAAATTTACAATCGTATCCCAGTAGCATTGAAAAATATCTCCTCTGACAAACTATTTAGGAAGGTTGTAAAAAAATTCTTAATTGATAAACCCTATTATAACTTACAGGAGTACTATGACGATACATTTTAATGTGTTTAGTTCACTAGTTTATAAAATATACAACTCGTATGATCGTGATTTTTGTATCTTTGTAT
This sequence comes from Rutpela maculata, assembly GCA_936432065.2. Classification (NCBI taxonomy): domain Eukaryota; kingdom Metazoa; phylum Arthropoda; class Insecta; order Coleoptera; family Cerambycidae; genus Rutpela; species Rutpela maculata. The sequence continues at coordinate 27,538,592 of OW386291.2, forward strand.
TTTTTCTGTTTTTGTTTTGTATTGTTTGTAAACCGACTAAACAAATATTGTTTGTGTTATACTTAAACTTTGTCAATGAGAGTTATTTCTTTGGACAATAAAGTATATATATATATATCTCTCTCTCTCTGTATCTGCCCAATCGGGCTAGAGCCTTTTGGCAGTTCCAGACCAATTTAGAATTGCAGCGATGTGAGCCAAGAGCTTTGAGAGCTGCTTGGCTATCTGAAAAGATTTTTATTGATCTGTGTCTAGGATGCGCCTGCTCAAGCCTCCTTATACACAGTTCAATGGCATGCCTGAAAGACAGTCGCATAATTACTCCAACTCCCTCAGGGGTTTTGGAGCCGTCTGTAAACCAACAGATGTCTGCTCTTTGTAGATCAGTTTTGTTCCGATACCATTCGTCTTTTCCAGGAAAAAGACGGTAAAAGGCAGTTCATAGTTGGTTGCGGTAGGCATCACATCTGAAGGCATTCCCAGGATATCATGATGCTCCATGTCATCTGACAGCCTGTTGCGCTCCATGATGCTAGCCTGCGGCATATTATTTACCGCTTGTTGAAATCTATATGTTGCCCACCTGGCCTCTCTCTCCAAGTAAATGTGGAGAGGGGGTAGATCCAGGAGGATTTCCAGAGCTGCTGACGGTGTAGTACCGATCGCATCAGTTATCGCCAGACATGCTTGTCTCTGTAGACCAGAGAGTTTAGCTTTGGTCGTTTGTTGTAGCCCTTTCGACCACCAAACTATGGAGGCATACACTACTATTGGTCTTATGACCGTAACGTATAGCCAGTATATTTGTTGGGGATCTATGCCCCAGGTTTTTCCACAAATTCCGCGACATGCCCACAAGGAGAGTCGCGCCTTGTGGATTACCTTTTCCAAATGGGAGTTCCAGTTGAGTGATTTATCTAGTGTAACCCGGTATTTCACTTCCCCCGCAAATGAAATAGTTTCACCTGCTAAGGAGGGCGACACTAAATTGTTCAGCCTCCTTTTTCTGGTGAAGGGTAGTATTACAGTTTTGTGGGGGTTCACAGTCATCTGCTCCCTCTCACACCAGATATGGACTGTATTTAGCACCTTTTAAAGAATATTAGAGAGCACCTATTCGGATTTTCCTCTAACTAGATCGTCCTCATATGCTTGAATCTCGGCTTCCCTCAGAGAGAGAATGGCCAGCAGATCATCCACAAGCAGTGACCACAAAAGGGGGGAAAGAACCCCGCCTTGTGGGCACCCTCTTGCGGCCCTGAATCTGACCGTCTCTCCCTGTAGAGAAGTCGTTATGATTCTGTTTTCAAGCATAGCTTGGATCCAGCCAGTTATAGTTAGCTCAACCCCTCTAGCAGCCGCAGCTGTATATAGGGAGTTGGGCATTGCATTGTTGAATGCTCCTTAAATGTCAAGGAATGCTGCCACCGCAATCTCTTTTTCCTCAAGAGATTGGGTGATTTTCCCGACCAAGTTATTTAATGCTAGTTCTGTTGATTTGTCGGGTTAATAGGCATACTGATGAACATTCAGAGGATAAGTGCTCAGGATGTTTCCCCTGATATGTCCATCCAGAACCTTTTCTAGGCCTTTCAACAGAAATAATGCCAGGATGACCCATCATCCTCTTAGCGATTTGGGGTCTGGTTCTGTCCGACCCACTTTTATTAATATTACCTAATTCACATCAGCTTATCAGTGCGGCTTAAATGACCTAAAAGCTTATCGCGGATATACATTAAAATAATAGTATTGCTTTGGAACTTACCTATTATAAACTCGCGACAAGTTTTTAGGTCAGTTTACAACATTTTAATAATAGCTTGTTAGCTTCATAGGTTTATATGTATAAGCAGTTAAAACATTAACATGATAAATAATCACTGCAACCCAACAAGTTAAAATTGTCTGTTCTAACCTACAAACGTCACAACACACATAACTTCTATTACAACGCTTACGCCGTATCGGGATCAATTGTTATAGACGCTTTCACAGAGTGACGTCACAGCGCTTTTCTCGAGGATTTCAACTTTAATTATTTATTGCTAAGTAAACACTGCGATTTAAGAACTGATATTCGGTGTAGCGTGTTTTTATATATAAGCACAGTCTTTAAAGGAATTAAAAAAAATAGACAAGTTGCCTATTGACAACCCGCCAAGTCCAAAGCCAAGACCATGATCCAAACTTGCATGGTACACCATGGTCTGCTCATTCACCTGAAGTCCCCTCAAATAACATGACGCCAGAGAAAACTGTGGAGATTTCTGACATATTACATTCATCATATGAATCCGCCTTTGCCTCTCAATATCTATAAACTCAAATTACTGAGTGGCAAGGGTCAGAAAGTAAGTGAGAAAACACGTTGGGCACTCTTGGCATAATTGGCCACTGCACAGACAGTCGCACTGGGACAGTATGTTTCGATGTCTGGGGGTTTCCATCCAAAATGCTTTCCCTGGGTTGTTTTGACAATGTGACAGTGTTGTGTGGTTTGAGGTTGACGGTAGCTATTGGGTCGTTTGTTATAATTTTAGGATACATATTAGTGTTGTTTTATTGTTGGTGAATTGGTGATATTCGATGGACTCATAATTTTTTTAGTTTGTAATAAATGGTGCTTATGTGAATGTCGGTTATTTGTAGGTGTTTATTTGTATGATTCTATTAATGAGTTTCGAATAGTAATGGTATTTTGGTACATTTTTTAAATTCTTTTTGAGGCTTTTTTGGATTTTGTAATTTTTATTTTGTTTGTTTTTTTTGTGTTATTTCCTTTCTTAAGCAGTATTTTATATTTTTTCGAACTACAATTTACAGTGATACGTTTTTGAGGGGACGCCTGGGCCTTTTAAACAGGTAACCTCTTTTCCTTTATTTTCAATGTTATATCTGCTCTTACTAATCTGAGGTTACGTGTTAATATTTCTTAGTTATTGTGTTGTACATTTTCATATTTTTCTATTTTTCTCAGCAGACGCTTACGACCAAGTTTTCTATTACAAAAGACATTGTTTATAATTACTTTTAGCCATAAAGTATATTCAAATAATGTCTTTTCTGCTACTCGATCAACTAAAAGCCGTTGTATTGATACTGTGAAAATGTAATCACTCTTAAAAATCCAACGTTCGGTTCGTTGCCAGTGAAGGAAAGTGTGATTTACCGTAAAATACCCGGACGATTCCAACATTATTAGGGTCCACACTGCTTAATAAAAAGTAAAGAACTGAAGGTTGAAACATGGCTTCCACACAATACGGCTGTCTGCAAGAGGTAATTCCTTAATATAATGACCATCATAATTTCATGTAGCATCGGATCTAATGTGTAAGAAATGTTTTATATTGAATAGAGTGGAAGTTTGCGCAGTAAAATATGATAATAATATGAGTCGTGACTGTGAAAAACGATGAATATTAAGACGACTTTTGAAAGTTTAGTTTTCAGCATCAAACGTTGGTTTTTTTTCACAACTTACTTCGTTTTCACTTTAGATTCGATAATAAACTAGATGTAAATATTACGCTCTTCGTCAGACTATTGAATTTTCTATACAATTGTTTAGCATTTTATAGTATACTGTTAGTGCAGTCATTGAAGCTTTTTACCTTCTAAATTTTTTACTATGAACCGATTTACATGAAATTTTGGAATTAGGCTTATCTCACCCTTAACTCCAAAAGTGATATTGACCCGACCTCCGTTCTCACCCTGGGGGTGGTTGCCACCCTTCTCGGTGGTGGAATTTTTTTTTTTCAAAATAATCGGATATCGATAGAAGACCTAATTCTAAGCAAAAAATGTTCTGTAAAGTTTTTTCAAAAACTCAATAATTTTCAAGTTATTGGCGATTGAAAATTCGGAATTTTCCCACGTTTTTCAACGGTTTCTTGCAAATATCTCAAAAAATATGCATTTTAACGATAATTTTATAATGAACAAAATTATAGCAAGTGAAAAAATAAACAAATTGATTTTAATCTATAAAGTGTTCTAAGTGCAATATTAAGCGAGATATTGAAGATCAAGGCCGTTTTTTTTTTGTCTGAAATTTAATCGATGTGTTCAATGCCATCTAGCGGACAACGGATACATTTTATCCATATGACAATAAGAAACTTTTTTATAGTGCTTAAAATAATCTTTAAAATGAGCAGTGTTAGAAGTCTTTTGCGCGTAAAGTGAGTGAGTTGTAATGAAAAAAAGAGGGACATCTAATGTTTTTTTTAAAAAATCGATGTGTTTCATAAGTGCCATTTCCACCAAAATTAAAATTAATCGTATTCCGTCTAGAATTAACTTTAATATGAAGAGTTTATTGGATTCCAGCGGTTTGGCTGCTTTGGAATACATATTTTTCAAAAAAATCACGATTTTGAGAAAAAAAACTTTTTTACATTTTTGAAAAAAACACCTTTTTTTCATAATATTTCAAAAATAATGAAAGATACGTAAAAACTGTGATAGTAAAAAATGTAGGTCTTTTTTTGACAAAAATTTTGTTTTTTTTTTCTCTTTTTGTCACACCAAAATTGACGGAGATATGATTGTTTAAAGAGCGCGCGGTAGCGCAATCGCAGTCTCTCTCGAGCCCTTTGACCTTCACCGTTTCAAAATAAAAGGTTTTTCACTACATATCATAATGAAAAAAGTTGTATCTCTTTCAATTACCTTTAAAATGTTTTTTTTTTTGAGTTGCGATAGCTTCAAAATTGTAGGAGTTACGGTCCAAAAACTAATCGTATTTTTTTCTATTTAGTAAACTAAAAATTTCGGAGCATGAATATTTGGAGCAAAGTGAAAGTACACAATAATATGGACCTAAAACTATTGTCTTATGTATATATATATATACACATTGTTTCACTGGGTGTGACTCAACATCGGTGTCATATAATAAAGGCAAAAAAAATTCATGGATCTTTTAGAAAAAAGGGAAGATTTGAGAAATAAGGCTCAGATATTTTTTAATAGTACATCTGAACTCGAAGATATTTTAGAAGCAGGTAAATATTGCATGGTATGTTTGTATGGACTTGCTAAAGATATACATCCAAATAAATTGAGTCGCGTAGAAAACTTTACAAAATATGTCGAAAAGATGCGCTATGAAAGTTTTATTAAAGCAACCACGAAAAACAGTGCCGCAAAATTATCATCCTTAGTTCCAACAGTTGGTGCCATAGATGAGCATACTAAGAGGGTTTATCTACAAACTCAGATTTGGCTTGGCAACAAAAATATTCATCCAACTGATTGGGGATGGGTCAGTAATGAAGGGTTATTAAATCCAATAAAAACTGCTGATCCACCTGCACCGCAACAGTTGCTCAAAATGATTTTTTGCAACTGCAAAAAAGGTTGCGGAGCCACTTGCGGATGCCGAAGAATCGGGCTGTTTTGCAATGTAACTTGTGGAACATGCAGTGGAGATAACTGCCAGAATAGCCCTCCAATTGATCCAGAAGAAGATCTTGACGACAGCAGCTCTGATATTGAGTCATGAATAATTATTTTTATGGACGATAATTTTTTATGTATTGTAATGCTCTTGTTTGTAATGTCTTTTTTTTTATGTATTGTACTGCAAAATTTTTTATAATTAATTACTAATTTGATCTAGTATATTTACAGATAACTTATAAGTTTATATTTTATTCAATAAAAAGTGTGATTTTTTACTTTATAATCAAATTATTTTTAATTGTATAAACTTATATTTTCAATGTTTTAATTCAGGGGTAGTTTTAAGGGTTGAGAACGTGGAACAACCTTTAAATCTTTTTCAGTTCAGAAAAAAAAAATTTTTATACAATTTTTTATAGAGGGGTTGTTTTTAAGGGTTGAAAAGGGGTTAAATTATGACAAATAAGGTAGACAACGTAAAACAATATTTACTCTATATTTAAATCTTTTTAAGTTATATAAAAGTAATTTTTTGTGATTTTTTCAATTTGGGGGTCGTTTGCAGGGGTTGTAAAGTTTTTCAGGGGTTGAAAATGGGTTAAACATGAGGTAGTTGTGTTAGAGAATACTATAAAATGTCACTCCGTATTATTAAACACGTTTTCTAGCGATAAAAAGGCTCAATGTCAATTTTTTCATTAAGGGGTTGTTTTCACCCCTTAAAAATAAAAAACGGAGGTCGGGTCAATATCACTTTTGAAGTTGAGGGTAAGATAAGCCTAATTCCAAAATTTCATGTAAATCGATTCATAGCAAAATATTTAGGAGGTAAACCCTATTTTACGCTTCAATGACTGCAATATGTTTGCAGTTTTTTGAAAATAAGTTAAGTAATGCAAAAAATTTGTGGTGGTGTGTTTATGGAAATCATTTTAAGAGATACATATTTATAATAATCCAAGAAATCGTTTTGGAGCATCTTTACCTCCACCGCATGCGTAGCCACAAAAAAGGTGTTGTTTGAGATGTCAAATTAATTTCAAAACCTACTAGGTTATGCCATCTAACATTACTTACATGACTGAGAACTACTAATAGTCCAATCAATGAATGCCCAAAAGGGTATTGTAGAGGACATGGAGGGGGGAAGAATTTTCCTCTTCAGGAATGTTTTGGGGGTAGTTAGGAGGTAAACATACTAAATTAAAAGTCCCCGCCTCTAGCCCTGCCGCTTCAGGGTGAGGTGGAAAGGTCTCTTTTTTCGATTCTTGGCTTATAACTCGGAAACGATGCGTCGTCGTACACTCAAAGAAATAGTATGGGTAAATTCAACAAAAAAAAATGGTTAACTAACAATATCGTTAATTTTGTTAAACTAAATTATATTGATGGTATTTTTAAACAAGAGGTGATTGTTATTTTAATTAATAAAAAGTTGTCGTACAACAAAACAAACATTAACTTAAAAAATGGATGAATAAGACTATTATTTTTTTCGTCAGACTATTATTTTGTTGAATTCTGACAAATTAAACTAGATAATAGTATATTTTATTTTTAACTATTATCGAATTGTAATTCTAACCCAGTATTAGTTCGCTGTATTATTGTACTTGGTAGACAAACCAATATTATTGTCGTCTTCTAGAAGTTCTAAAAGAATTACCATAAAATTTGCTTGCTTACCACGTAGTCTATTACAGAAATTATATCCACATGACGCCACATACAAATCACTGACAATAATCAATCATGCATTATCTTATACTCTTATGAATTTATAGAAAATTAATAACATAATTGCAATGTTCAAATTCTCTCAGGGATCATCGATATATTTGGATGGATCTTATAAACGATCTCTAATCTTTCGTTTGGGTGGTCTGATGTCTCAATACTGAGATTTTGGCTAACCAAAAAAAACTTCATCATACAATAAAGTGTAGATCAACCTAAAAACTAGTTGGTGAACAAAAAACAAAGTCGTTGTACTGTTTAATTTGTAGACCAAATTGAAAATGGTTAGTGAACATAAAAAAATGTCATTGTACTATTTAATTTGTTACGTTAAGAAGATATGATTATTAAACTACTATTTGTTTACGAAAACAAATAAAGTTGTCTGACTATTCTTTCCTGATTCATTTAACTATGAAACTAGATAGGCGCGATTTCATATGCTCTTTTTGGTTGAATTTACCTATCATTTTCTTTGAGTGTACGGAAAAAGTATTCTATGCAAAATTAAACAATTAAATTTCTTACAAGAATACTTATATTCATTTTCTTCTTATACGTTATAGTTTTCGAGATATTCGCCAGCGAAAAGAGATAATTAATAAATAAATCAATTGAGTATCTGACATTTCTCTATCAAAACGGTTTACCGTGGTCTGCTAATAATTCACTGTCATAAAATAATCTTTATTTTACAACACTCGATGTTTACAAATGTAATATTTTGTCGAAATCTATACATTTCCTTAAATATGCATCACTCAGTTAAAATGAAGACACCCTTATATATTTTTTATTTAGTTTCCGATTTTAATCAAATTTTACTAAAGTATCGAACAAATTAGGATCTACTTATGACCAGAAAAACATTTGCCTGCTAGAAAGGCAAAGCCACTTGTGATCCTAATTTGTTCTATACTTGAGTACAATTTGATTCCAATCGAAAACAAAATAAAAAAGTTATAAGGGTGTCTTCATTATAAGTGAGTCACACTGTATATTTAAGGGGAGATGTATAGATTTCGAAAAAACATTAAATTAGCTAATACATCGAGTGTTGTAAAATAAAGATTATTTTGTGACTGTGATTTAGTAGCAGACCACAGTAAACCGTTTCGATATAGAAATGTCAGATACCTAATTGATTTATTTATTAATTATCGATTTTCTCTGGCGAGTATCTCGAAAAATATAAGACATAAGAAGAAAATGAATATAAGCATTCTTGTAGGAAATTTAATTATGTTAAATATTGCATAGAATACTTTTTTCCGTAAGACGCACAGTGGGGCAAGAATTCGAAAACGTGGCAATAATTCGAATTTCCGGAACAATCCCTAAAAAAATCATTTATACGGGTTTTTGAGGATGTACATTTTAAATCTGACGTTGAAATGTAAAAATATAGGTCCGATATGGAAAAATCAATCTGCCAACTTGGAAAAATAAAAAACAAAGAATTGCAGAAAAAATCAAAATATCTTTTCGATAAGAAGGAGTAATTTCACCAAAGTTGGCAAAAATAAAACTCGTCTACGGTCAAATATAATGCACTAAGCCCGGACGCTCTAAGTCAAATATAATGGTCAAAGATGGCGGACGAAATGAAATTCTTTAATTATTCGTCAAGTATCAGTTCTATTGTAGGTTCTTTTAGGTACATAAAGGGAATTAAGTTCTTTTTTTTATTTTCAAAAAAAGTGCATTTTTTACAATTTTCGAAAATGCATTTTCCCTCAATATACTATAGACAGTCTCGTATAACTTCAAAAATATAATACAAAATAAAACTCCATTAATTTAATAACGAAATTTATTAAGCATACGCATTACGCATGGTATTAATAATAATTTATGAAAAAAAGGAAGGTCAAAGAAAATGCATTTTTAAAAATTGCACAAATACAGTTTTATTGAAAATAAAAAAAAATTGAACTTATCCCCTTAAAGTATGTACCTAAAAGAACCTACAATCAAAAAAAGTGACGTACAAAGCCTCCTTTGAGCGTTCTATTTGAATTAGAGCATCCTGGTTTGGTACATTATATTTGACCATAGATAGATGAGTTTTGTTTTTGCCAATTTTAGTGAAATTACATCTTCTTATTGAAAAAATATTCAATTTTGACTTTTTCGGATTCTTCTGGTGTTTTGTATTTCTTCCAAGATGACGGATTGACATATACATATCGGATAGATCTATAATTTTTAAGAATTTTATTTCAAATAAGTCAGTATTTTTAATTCCCGTTCGATTACTAGTACAAGATATATTAAGCAGATAAGTAGAAAATCCGCGAAAGTGCGTCAAGAAGTGTATATAACTTTTGACGCGTTAGGAGTTTTTGGGCGCAAATATTTTTTTCGTAATCGGGAGATCATAATACATAAGAATCAACAATAACATTTCTAGCGGAATGTTGTCGCTGAAATTGAATTAAATCAATTCGACTGTACTACACGTTTCAAAAATATTCATGAAATATATTCTCAGGAATTCAATTTAAATTTTAAGGGGTACACATGAGTACCAGTTTAACTTTAATTGTTAAACTAGAATAGTTCATCTTTTTTTTTTTATTTCCGGGGTGGAAATCCTTTATGGACACCTGAACGGTAGTGTGGGACTCACCTCTAGGCATACCCACTAAAACCACCCCTCTTCAGTGTATGATGTATCCTGGAACCGCTCTCGCTTCTCTTCAGGCTACATGTCAATCGTTATTCAATGTATAGATGTTGTTTTTTTCCCGTGTCTTTGTTCCCTGTATTCCCTCTAGTTGTGCAGAGGGTATAGGTCGGGATTCCTCTCATCTTCTCCTTTATGCACGACGATCCGTGTAATAGCTGTTTCGGCCTTTGCCCAATTGTCTTCAGATTGCAGCATAAATTCCAGAAGCTCATCCGGCCCTAGACGATTTATGCCTCGTCTCTTCTCCACCCATCTGTTGCAGTGGAAGACTGTGTGCTCTGCATCGTCTATTTCGCCACAATATGCGCACTCTTGAGAGTCCAGCTTTCCTATTCTAAACAGGTAGTCGGAAAAACAGCCGTGACCTGTCAGGGCCTGCGTGAGATGTTACCCTACTTCTCCGTGTTTCCATTCCACCCACTCTTTGACTGTAGGGATCATGCGGTGAATCCATCTTCCTTTATGGGCGTTCTCCCATCTGTTCTGCCATCTTTCGAACAGTCTTTCCCTGGCGGTTCCTCTCTCGCCTCCTTCGTACACTTCTACCCTTTCCTTGACCAGTAAATCCACTGGAGGGATCCCTGCTACCACCAGCACTGCCTCGTACGAGACTGTCCGATAGGCGCTACATACCCTCAGTGCCATCTGCCGTTGAATCCTTGCCAGGCTTACTTTGGCATTAGCCCTTTCTTCTAAGGCGTATTCCCAGACCGGGGCGGCATATAATATGACTGAATGCACCATGCCACAAAGCACTCTTCTTTTGCTGGCCTTTGGCCCCTTCGTGTTACACATCACTCTTCGCAGAGCGGTTGCTGATTTCCCCGCTTTTTCCGCCGTTTTTGTTATGTGACACCTGAATGTTAGTTTTGGGTCCAGCCAGATTCCGAGGTATTTAAGTCCATTCCCCGGTCTAATTTCCATCTGTCCAACCCTGATGTGACAGGCTGGACAGTTCTTTTCCTTGTGATCATCACTGCTTCGGTTTGTTCCGGAGCAAGTTTTAATTTTACGCTCCGCAGCCATTCCTCTATTCTCTCAATAGTGGCATTCGCCTTCTCCTCGATTAGCCCTGTCCAGTTTCCAGTCACAGTTAGGGCAAGATCGTCAGCATAGCCTGTAAGGGTGACCCCATTTGCGAGGGGAATCCGTAGGACGTCGTCGAATATAATGTTCCACAGTGTTGGCCCGAGTACCGAACCCTGTGGGACACCACAGGTCACGTTTCTCCATTCAAAGGTGTTATTTGCGTCCATCCCTATTTGCCTATCTCTGAAGTAACTCTTAATGATATTAATGATATAAGGTGCCACTTCCAATCTCTCTAGTTTGCTTATAGTCGCTCCCCATCCTGCAGTGTTAAATGCGTTCCTGATATCAAGGGTGACGATTAAGCACATTATCTTTGCCTCCACGGCCGCTCTTGCCTTGCTCGTGAAACGGGTCACAGCATCCACCGTCGACATTCCTCTGCGGAATCCGAACTGGTAGTTCGACAAGCCATCCTTCCGGTCAATTTCTAGCTGTAGCCTGCTCAGGATTAAGTATTCCAGCACCTTTCCCAAAGCATCCAACAAGCAGATGGGCCTGTAGGAGGATGGTTCTTCAGGTTTTCCGTTCCCTTTAATAATGAGGACGAGCCTTGCTTTCCTCCATCTGGATGGAAAGTCTCCTCTCTCCAACGCTCGATTCATGACCCCTAAAACCGCTTCGGGGGATTCTTCGACGACTATTTTGATCACCTCCGGGGGGATGTTATCTGGACCCGGGGATCGGCCGCTCTTTAGTCTTTCGATTGCCCCCTTCAGTTCATTTTCTGTGAATGGGGGGACATCCGCTACATCCATGTCCATCCCACCTTTCTTCCTCCCTGTGGGGAAAGAGTGCGTCAGCTATCTCCCTCATCCTCTCCAGTGGAATCGCTGGAGGGGATGCTCTCAATCGGCGCATGGCTATTTTGTAGCCATCACCCCATACATCTTCATCTATGCTTGCGCATAGCTCCTGCCATTTCTTTCTTTTTGCATCGGATATCGCCTCTCTAAGCGCCTTCTTTGCTTCTTTGTAGGCTCGGGAGGCTTCATTATCATCCTGTTTGCCCTGTCTCCGGATTCTCCTGGAATACTGTCTCCTGGCAGCGATGCATACATACATCTCTTAGTCTTGCTAGATCTTCGTTCCAACAGTAAATGCCTCTACGTACTCTTGCTGCCCTTTTCTTCGGCATGGCCTCGTCACAAGCTCTGGTGATGGCCTGTGACAGAGTTGCGTCAGTATGGTTGGGGTTGTTTCCTACCTGCTCCCTTATAGCTCTTTGGAGTCTTGGTCTGTCTAGTTGGCTGAGTTTCCATCCCGTCGGATTAGAAGTCGCAGGGGAGGGGTTGTTGCCCTACCTCGAAGCAGATATACCTGTGGTCACTTAATGACTCCTCGTCGCCTGCCACCTTCCACCCTGTGATTTTTCCCGCGATCCCCGCAGAGGCAACCGTGATATCGGGTATGGAGCCGCTGTCCCCTCTAACGAAGGTGTGTTCGTCTCCTTCGTTCATCACGAGGAGATCAAGCTGAGAGAGAATAGTTCATCTACAATAATATATCAAATTTATAAAGTGAATGTATGTGAAAGTAAACTTTTTCTTTGGTTATTGTGGTTTATTGATATATTGGCATAGGCTTGCTTTTGAAATTATAATTACTATATAACTTAAACAATTATAGTAAAATAACATTATACACTGTGTGTAGTGACAGGCTAGGTATATGGAGTAAGAATTACATCGCGTGTGCCAGCTGGCTGAAATGAAATAACTGAGAGCTAGCTTCGCTAACGGACGAGGACGGGCGAGTTTGTTCTGCTGTGTTGTCATATCTCTCGCGCTAAGTGAATGTACATACCTAATGGGCAATCACAAGCACTGTATATTGAGTACATACCTGACTCTATTGGATCCATAGTTAATTAAGTCAAAAACTACAGATATAAATGAATTTTTCCACTTAAAAGTTGTATCAAATTTAGCCCAAATATTACTTAACAATAACAGTTTCATGCATGTGCTAGTAGGCGAGGTGACCTTGAATGAAGTTAGATAGTGGCGCAAATGATCCGATGTGTTCTCTTGCCATATGTCAACAACAGATTGTCCTTTAGCTCATTTCATTTTACGATTAAATGCCACATTTTTTAATTCCTGCCCCACTGTGCGACGGACGCATCGTTTCTGAGTTATAAGCCAAGAATCTAAAAAAGGGACTTTTCCAGCCCCCTCCCACCCTGAAGCGGCAGGGCTAGGGGAGGGAACTTTTAGTATGTTTTCCTCCTAACTACCAACACATTCCTGAAGAGGAAGATTCCCCTCTTCATGTTCTCTACCACTCTTTCATTGACTGGATGATAATAAGTTTATAGGATAAATAAATACAAAAATACAAGAATACGAGTGTATTTTTAATTTTCAAGTATTGTTTAAAATACAAAATATAACATTAGTTAGCTTAACTTGCTTTAAAATACAAAATATGACAATAATTAGCTTAAATTAATAAGATATGACACTAATCCATGTACTATATTTTCATCAGGCACTTAATCATATTATTTTATACTTTAATAATATGTTTATTGTTTTAATTTACATTCACTATTTCTATCTAGGTAGTCTTCTCCGACTGTTACTTCCTTTTTTGGAGTAGTCGACAAATGCCTCTGTATATAGGATACGTCGCAAGTCCCACAAGAGCGTACTTTATAGTATAATGCAAGAACATTAACCTAAAAAAAATAGTGAGATATTATACATTATGAAAAATAATTCTGAAATTAGGCACTAAAGAACATATTGACTCTCCCAGCGAAAACTATAGTAACTCGTAAAATTCGTGTTTGAGTTACAATAGTAAAAATGTATATTATATTACTAGGAGTAGAACGCACTCTTTTTTTGTGTTGAGCCCAGGATTTGCGGCTGAGGCGAAGCCGAAGCCGCAAACTGGGCGAAACACAAAAAAAGGCGTTCTACTCCGTGTAATATATACTATTTTTTCTTCAAGCGTATTAAAATGCAAAAATTCATTTATTTATCATAAATGTACAAATATTCAAACTACAGTCTTACATGTTGACACAATATGACAAGTGGCTAGTGGATAGCGCGCCACCGGTGGCTTTCGGTATTAACATTATGTTACTAGTAAAACAATACCCACTGCGGTGGCGCTTTCGGAACTAACATTCTGTTACTAGTAAAACAATGTCCACTACGGTGGCGTTCGGTACTAACATTTTAGTACGTCGGATGGCTGGCTCTATCGTTCACTAACCCAATACCGAGGTATAACCAAATAAAACCTATTTCATTTTATTCAACAGGTTTTTTTACATAGGAAATCACTTTTGACGACATTCTCCATTGATCGAGACTGAAGTTACAAGAAAAAAACAAAAAAAAAAATGAAAATAACAAAATTCAAATTCAACCACGAATAACTTTCAAACGAAAAAAGATAAAATTATATATTTTTTTTAGTTTTATAGTACAAACGATTCTCTTTAATTTGATGTATAATTTATTACAAAAATAATAACTTTAACATCAAAAAAATTGACGTTGATTCAGATGGTACACAAATTGTCAATTTTTTTGAAAGGTCTAACTCATTGTAACTCGCTTATGTATTGAGCTATTCGAATGTTTTATTCACCAAAAACTGCCAAATTTCATAGACTTCATTTTGTCTCAATTAATGCTGGGTCTAGCTCTGTAAATAAAAGCGGTACAGCCTTTTAAACACAACGAAGCGCGCTACGGCGACGGAGTCGTTCCCGGTACATCCCGCGTTCACCATAAATCGCGCAAGGCTACAATCAGCGGCCGTAACAAAAGCTTTAGAATTATCTTCCTTTATTGTAAGATGATAAAATTAACAAATCAAATTGAATAATATGAATAATATGATATTAGTTGTAATAATCAGCTATATATGGTGACGTACTACGCGGGTGGTGCATTAATAAAGTGAAAATAATAGGTAGGTATCAGACAGATATAACTGATTTTCAGATATATCATTGTAAAAACCGCTGCCCAAGGAATCACTACTTCCATATCCGGATTTTCTATCCAAGTCACACAACAAAAAAATTTTGTATCTGGAAATAATTGTTTATGGAACTTTAATAATATAATATTTGAAATCCTCTACCCCAAAAATCCATAAAACGATACCCCACATCGGTAGTGGGGTGGGGGTGGTGACAGGGGGTGGGAGTGGGGGGTGGATAAGGTAAAAAAATATTTTGAGGTTTCTGGTTCTTGTACACACACTAAATCACATTTTTTTTCATCCCCTTTAATAATGGGATGGGGGTGGTAATGGGGGTGGCTAATGCCAAAATTTTTTTTGAGACCTTAGCTTCTCTTGTCTATACTAAATATCAATTTTATGAACTCTTATCTGCTTGATTTACCTATTTACTCCAAATTTACCCCAATTTACCCCCCAACCCTTCGACGGAACAAGATGAAAATATAATCGAGTTCTAGATCTTGTTAAAGTACATATGTGTATCAAATTTCAAGTCAATATTTCAAACGGTTCCAGAGTAGTCGTGCGCACAAAAAAAGTTACAGACCGACAGACAGACAGAATTTTTTTTTTCGCTCAAACTTGAAATCTCGACGTTTCTAGTAAAGTTTTTACTTTGCTTCGTATATTTTAATATTTTCCATAAAATGTCAGAAGTAACCACATAATCAAAACAATTATTTGCCATGCTTTCACTAACTCGTAGAGGCTCTGAACGATTAGTTGGATTTTTGTACATAACTATATTTTTGTTTTCATGTAAACTGGAAGGGTTAAAATCGGTTAAAATTGGATAGACGATCTAAATATGCTTACTGGAGGAACTCCAGGTGGTATAAAAATGTCGTCACCAGTTTTTACTAATACGTGACTAGCTAAAGACGTTAAAAATGTACGTATTTCATCGTAGGAATAACCATAGCCAAAAGAATAAAGCATATCATTAAGTTCTTTTTCTTCTGACGGCACGAAACACATGTAGTGATATGCAAAGGATTAAAAAAATGGCGTAAGCTGATTGTTTTTTGTTCCATAAGTATTAATATAAATTCCATTACTATAGAAATAAAGTTTAAATCAAATTTGTCTGTCCTGACATATTTAGTATCCACGACATAAATGTTTATAACAAATCTGAAACTTCTTGTTTACATTTATGTTCATTCAGATTAGTAGTCGTGTTTTTTTTATAGTTTTAAAACATCCAGCTATAGCTTCTCTTAAGATACCGGCAGCTTTATCAGGAATTGTCAATTCATTCTCATGAACCAAGTTTTCTTCGCCTGATTCACTTGTGACTGACAACAAAAATCCTTTTAGCTTTATTATCACTTAAATGAACTGTTGTATTTTCTTTGTGTTCACAAAACACTTTGTTTGCTTAAATGCTTTTCTAATCTCTTTCTTATATTTCCACTGCTATAATAATCTAATTTTTCTTCCGTCATTTCTTCAAATATATCATTAAGGCGTGTTTTTAGAAATATTAGAGTTAAGAATTCTTTTTTGCAAAACTGCAAGATAAACCTCCTTAAATAAAATATTTAACGCTACTTTAAATTCATTTTTTTCTTTCAGTTGTTTAGTTTGTACACATTTAATTTTTTTTTTGCTAATATATTTTGCATAATAAATTTTATGATAATTTCCATTAGCCCAAATAAATCTGAATAAATGTGTAACCTGCCTTGTATTTCTGTATCACAATGCGACACTGCAGCTTTAATATATATTTTTTTCTAGTTTCCGCACCCGTTCCTGTACAAACTGGTACTTAGAGATGTTCTTAATTTATTCTTAATTTTTCTGGATTTTCCACAAATCAGACAATGCCATTTTATTTTAAACTGATTTTTTTTCTTTATTATAACTACATGAAGGCTCACTTGCATTTTTTTATCGCGTTACTAATATCAGAGACAATACGTATTATCTTTGCTAATGTTATTTATTACAAAAAGATGTCAGACAAGAATAATGAAATTGATATCGAAGGGTGTGCAAATAAGTGCCACCACTTTGTTTTATAAAAATTTTAATGAAATTGCATATTTTCTTTCGTTTGCACAATTAATAATAGACCTGATGCCAGTAACAGTTGGTTTTTTACTATTAGATTTTCACTGCTTTCAGCAGTTTCGTAAAACAAACATGTAGTTTTTCTCCATTTATAAAAATGAATCTACAATATACATAAACTGTAATAGCCTACATATAAGTAAAATAGTATATGCTTATTAATATTTATCCAGACAATAATGAGGCCAGCAGCCGATACGTTTCTTGATGGGCCGAGAAAGTAGCGGAGGCGGGAAAGGAAGCCTCGCGCTTCGTCGCCGTACTGTGCTTCGTTGTGTTTCAAGGGCTGTAGCGCTTTTAGTTAAAAAATTAGATCCAGCATTAATCGAGACAAAATGAAGCCTATTAGATTTGTCAGTTTTTGGTGAAAGAAAAAATTGAATACCTCGTTAAATAAGCGAGTTATGGCGAGTTAAGAATTAGAAAAATGTTGCTGATTTGTGTATCTTTTTGAATTTTGCTAGTTTTTTTATGTTAATTTTTTTAATTATTGCAATAAATTATACTTCAAATTAAAAAGCAATGTTTATTTGCCAAAACCAAAAAAAATTGTATTTTTATCTGTTTTAGTTCTAAAGTTATATTTGATTAAATCTTAAATTTCTTTTTTTTTTAGTTTTTTTCTTATATCTTCGGTCTCGACTAATGGAGAGTGTCGTCAATTTTGATTTCCTATGTAAAATAACATGCTTTAATAAGTAGTGAAGGTCCCATCTGGTTATACTTCAGTATTGGGTAGGTCAAGAAAGAGAAGGCTTTTCGCGCTCCGCCCGACGGGCTATTTTGTTACTAGTAAAACAATGTCCTACTTCTGTTTTTGGTGACATAATTTAAACATTTTAATACGCTTGAAGAAAAAATCTATTATATTGGTAGGATTTCCCTAGAAAACTATCGTAACTTTCTGTGAACTGTAGGCAACCAATAATACATAGTCAAATATATAATAAGTTGTTACAATTCTTCGATTTTTAAGGACCCATTTAAACATTTAATCGCATATTTCTCAAAACTGAAAGAATGACTCTAAAAATAGCCCGTTTGAGGATCCTCACATTTTCGATTGATTTGTGATCCAAATGATACCTTATGATAAGACATTAATCACACAAAAATATGAGGTTGAGTATAAGAAAGGTTTCAGAGATATAGAAGGTCAGTAGATTATATTTGGTTGTATTATTATTATTGTAAAACATAATAAGGATAATATTAATAATGATAATAATTTAATAATAATAATAATAATAATAATACTTCAGCAGCTTTACCACGTTACGGTACTAATGTAAAAAGAGATTTTTAAATTTGATTTCGTATTTTTTGGTTTTTATTGTTTTTTCTTGTATCGTTTTTCAATTTTCTGTTTTTTTTTTACTTTACATTAATTTTCAATTTATATTTCATGAGTTATTGTTTTTGTATAGACGGAGAGCTGGCGGCCGCGGAGGTACTACGATATTATCTCCGGCTGGAATTTTGAGAAGTGGTTGGGGGGACCATCAGGAAGTGCCATCTGCAAGGATTTTGCTCAAACCCCTGCAAAGGACACGTCAGACAACTCAAAAATGAAAAAAATTTTTGCTCAAAAAATGATCTTACCTCCGGCTGAAAATTTTCACATTACCTGTTTAAACGTCACAGATAACGTATGTAAATCGTCAGACGCCTAGTTCGCTGCCACAGTGGTGTCAGACGCCCTCAAAGTTGTCATTTTTTTTTCAAAAATTTTTTTTCCTTACCTCCGTCTGACGTTTTAACATATTGCAACAGAGACCATTCTAAGCACAAATTAAAATTGTCAGACGATAATGCCGCTGCGAAGTCCCCCTACAACGTTCACAAAGTTCCAGCCCACCGAGAGGTATACTTTTTTTTCGAAAATTTATTTTCGTTACCTCCGTCTGACGTTATTACATATTGTCCTAGACAATTTTAAATACATATGTAAATCGTCAGACGACAATACCACTGCAAAATCCCCTGAAATATCGCGAAATTCCAGCCTAAATTACTGAATATTGTTTCAACATCTTTTAAATTTAATGAAATACTGGTTGAGTCACTATACGTTATAAAAGAAAGTCAATTCAAGGGAAAAGTTTCTAGCACATATACATAAAATGTAAAGGATGTTCCGTGTGAATAAAATAAAAATAAAAATGTTAATCTTGTTATACTATAAAAAATCAATATGCAAGAGGTTTCAAGCAAGTATTATTTTTTATCAAAGAGGAAAGATGTAGTTATACTATTACTTGGTACAATGAGTAGTTCATTTAACACATTCTGAATATCTGAAAGTAAACGATGATTATTAAGTGGTCGATGATTATTAAATAAATTCCATAGATTTTTTTTTGTTCGCTTTGTAAATTTATTTAAGAAAAAAGATACTAATATTATTATTGAATTGAGATAAAAAAAAGTTATTTCATTTTAATCTTAGGAATCATTATCGATATCACTGTTCGCATCGGAGAGGATTAATTTATCATCAAAATCATCTTCATCGATGTTGGTATCCCACGAAAATGAAACTTCCATTAAAAATATTTTATTTACTGACGAAAGTTCATTTTCGCTGTATGGTCGTCACAATTCATCCGTTACTAGATATTGGTCCCGGGAAAATAAATATTTAAGTATGCCACACCGAACTCAGTACCCACAGAAAGTCAATGTGTGGGCTGGAATTTTAGGTAATTCAATAGTTGGCCCCTTTTTTATCGACGGCAACCTTACAGCACAAAAATATTTGAATCTGTTACGTGAACAAATTATTCCGGCCGTTCGAACTTTGGACATTGACCTCGAAGAGATTTGGTACCAGCAGGATGGTTGTCCTGCTCATAACGCGATAGTGATACGTAGATTCCTAGACACTACATTTCACGATCGCGTTATAAGTGGAACAAGCGCATTTGTATTTAAAATTGTCTCTAGGATAATTATGTAAAAACGTCAGAAGGAGGTAACGAAAATAAATATTCGAAAAAAAAGTATACCTCTCAGGCGGGCTGGAACTTTGTGAACGTTGTAGGGGGACTTTGCAGCGGCATTTTCGTCTGACGATGTTAATTTGTGCTTAGAATGGTCTCTGTTGCAATATGTTAAAACGTCAGACGGAGGTAAGGAAAAAAAAATTTTGAAAAAAAAAATGACAATTTTGAGGGCGTCTGACACCCCTTTGGCAGCGACCTAGGCGTCTGACGATTTACATACGTTATCTGTGACCTTCAAACAGGTAATGTGCAAATTTTCAGCCGGAGGTATGATCATTTTTTGAGCAAAAATTTTTTCATTTTTGAATCGTCTGACGTGTCCTTTGCAGGGGTTTTGAGCAAAATCCTTGCAGATGGCACTTCCTGATCTTCCCCCCCAACCACTTCTCAAAATTCCAGCCGGAGGTAATATCGTAGTACCTCCGCGGCCGCCAGCTCTTAGTCTAGTATGGTCAATGATATATTACATATATATGGATTTGGCACATGTATTTCATGATACTGTGCGTAGCCCATGTACACATTCTTTACCTCATTTTTGCTAATTACTTAGCTGCATTTGAAAATATTAACGTAATAAATAGCTTATAACCGTATCCAAGAGCTCCCTTAAATAACGGTTATAACCACATCGAAATCGTTTGAGTAGTTTTTTTAGTTTATCGCGCTCAAATATAAAAATCGACGAGAGGTAGTTAAAGAAAAAGAAAAAAAAGAGAAAAAGACAGAAAAGAACAAGATATTTTATAAATAAAATTTTTCATTGAATTATCATCTTCACTCACTGTCCTATGTGAGTCGATTTTGATCACTTTGACCCTCTATATCTTTGAAACCTTCCTCATGCTCAACTCCAATTTTGTTATAATTAATGTCTCCTCATAAGGCATCATTAAGACTACAAATCAATCAAAAATTTGCGAACCCCCAAACGGGCTAAAAATCCCTGTTTTTGGGGACACTCTTTCTGAGTTACCATTGTTTTCTTTGGGAGAGTCGAATGATGATATCGTTGGATGACACATGAATATTTTGTAATACAATACTCAGTAATTGGTATACGTAAAATGCAAATATAATGTTGCATTATACAAATGATTTATCGTTTAATTTATTCAAGAAAGTATTTTATTAAATTTTTTCCCAGACATAGACTTTTCCGCAATTTTCGTGTACCACAATTCCTCTCACATTTTTCAAAATATTAGTCAGTAATTAATTTTTGGGTGTTGTACTCGCATTAATAGACGTTTCTTATCTTACGAAGACAGGTGCCCCACTTTGTATTTTTTGGCAAATTACATAATTTTCCATTACAGACTTACACAAACATCACTTGGGCACAAACTACAGAACTGAATGTGGTTATGCCCACATCAAATACGCTGTCTTTATGCTTGCAATAAAGAGCAAATTACGGCATATAAGGAGCAGTAGGTATTTGAAAGGAGATAATCATAGGTATAGTTGCCTTTAGGTCCACTCTGCACTCAAAAAATGTCGGCCTCTTTGATCTTTACCGCACCGCCAAATACGCAGACATTTTTTACACGCATAATAAGTGTGTAGTCAACTATGCGCATAATAAGTATGTAGTCAACTACACCAATTGTATTTTTATATATTTGTACATCGCGTTTCTTATTACGGATTATCCAGAACTACTTCTGAAATATTGAAATTATGCATATGTCGTTTTTTATATTTTTGGTGTGGGACTCGCAGAGAACAATGTTAAAAAAAGGGATTTTTGGCCCATCCGTGGTAAAGTGTGGAAACAATCTTTTTTCACCCATTTTGTGATGTTGAATATGAATCTGTCATCCGAATTGGCTAAAAACATCGGGAATACAGTAAAAACAACCCTTATTCGGGGGTGGCGTTGAAATTGATATTAGAACTTGCAACAAAAGTTATTCTTTAGTGCAGGAAATTCTTTCAAAATACTCAGTTTCGTTAGGTAAGTAGAAAAGGAAGCAAAAATTCTAAATTTGCCTCTCTTTCCCCCTCATTTCCCTCACCCTGCACCACTCATAAAAATGGTGTAAGTTACAATATCTAATATACGGCTATTTATTTATTTTTTAAAAAACCAAAACTCCTCGTTAAATGACTACTATCAGATTATAATATGATTACTTCTGAATACTATTACACCCATTACCACCATTTAAGGTGGTGGATTTTGTTGGTTTTAATTGCACAAAACCTAATCACCCAATTTCATAATAAATCATATTAAATCATAATAAGGTGATTTAGTCAATTCAGATGAATATTTCTCAGGTTGGGGTGTACGGTGTGCATTTCACTATCCAGAAAATATTGTTTTTTATATTATGCAATTCTTTAATTACATAGCCCCACAAAGCAAAAATGTTCTGTTCGCCAGACTAGACCAACATATCTATACGTTTTTGGGGTCGCTGAATCCGAATCCGGGGTCTGTTTGAACCCATCAGGTCAGAGTCAAGGTCAATCCAAGGTTAAATTAGGAAAACAACGATTAAGCGAAGGAAACCCCGATTTCTGTACGTTTTTGGGGTCACTGAATCCGAATTCGGACTCTGCTTGACCCCATGAGGTCAGGGTGATGGTCAATCCAAGGTCAAATTGGGAAGAAACCTTTTTAGCGCAGAAAACCACCATTTTATACGTTTTTGGGGTAACTAAATCCCAACTCCTGGTCTGTTTGACCCATCAAGGTCATTCCAAATTGGGAAAAACATGTAAGCTAGAAAACTACGATTCTTATACGTTTTTGGGGTTGGTGAATCCGAATCTGGGATCTGTTCGACCCCATCTGATCAAGGTCAAGGTCATTCCAAAGTCAACTCTTGTTTATCAAACGGAAATGCGTTTTTGGAAACGGATTCTGAAAGAGCGGGATATTTTACGTTCGCATATGGTTTGACCTATGATCAAAGTGACCTTTAGTCATCAGAAGGTCGAATTACTCTCAAATTAATTTATCTAAGATCAAAGATGATTCGCAGTGAGAAATTTGAGTTACAAATCTTTATCGAGCATGGTTTAGCCTCGTGATATTTCTCCGAGGGGGATTGGAGAACCAAGACAGCAGACACCTATATCCACTCGGAACTAACGAGTGGCGTCTTCCAATCCTCTGGAAAAAACGAAAGGTCGATGTCATATACTGACTTCCCAGACATCTCGGCGATAGGGGCTGATGAAGGTGCTGGAGCATCACTGATGAGGCCATCAGTATCCGAGCGATACGTTTAATTTCTGTGGGAATCCTCTGATCCTGTTATTAAAATTAAAAATCCTGCTTCTCAGAGGATGTTGGAAATGGTGATAACTGCCTTAATCGAGGATGTGTAGAATGATCCATTTTCCAATTCTTCGAGGTAATGAAGCCAGTAAAGGCGTACTGCCCTGCTAGGGGGGAGGGTGTCAGGGTGTGAGGATGAGGCCATAGTGTGTCCGACGATGAGTTGACTTTGTCCTCGTCAAAGTCGGAGACCTACTAGACATACTGAGACCTGGACGAAGTCGACTCGTCGTCGGACACACTATGGCTTCATCCTCACACCCTAACCCCCTGCTGGGCAGTATGCCTTTACTGGCTTCATTACCTCGAAGGATCGGAAAAGTGATAATTCTACACATCCTCAATTAAGGCGGTTGTCACCATTTCCAGCATCCTTTGAGAAGCAGGATTTTTAATTTTAATAACAGGATCAGAGGATTCCCCCACAGAAATTAAACGTATCGCTCGGATACTGATGTTGGCCTCATCAGTGATGCTTCAGCAACTTCATCCGTCTCTATCACCGAGGTGTTTGGGCAGTCAGTATATGACATAGACGTTTCGTTTTTCCCCCCAGAGGATTGGAAGACGCTACTCGTTAGTTGCAAGTGGATATAGGTGTCTGCTGTCTTGGTTCTCCAATCTCCCTCGGAGAAATATCACGAGGCTAAACCATGCTCGATAAAGATTTGTAACTCAGATTTCTCACTACGAATCATCTTTGATCTTAGATAAATTCATTTGAGAGAGTAATTCGTCCTTCTGATGACCAACGGTCACTTTGATCATAGGTCAAACCATATGCGAACGTAAAATGTCCCGCTCTTTCAAAATCCGTGGTCAAAAACGCGTTTCCAATTGATAAACAAAAGTTGACCTTGGAATGACCTTGACCTTATGGGGTCGGAATCGGATTCAGCAACCCCAAAAAAGTATAAGAATCGTGGTTTTCTAGCTTAAATACTTTTCCCAATTTGACCTTGGAATGACCTTGACCCTGACCTGATGAGTCAAACAGACCAGGAGTTGGGATTTAGTTATCCCAAAAACGTATAAAAATGGTGGTTTTCTGCGCTTAAAAGGTTTCTTCCCAATTTGACCTTGGATTGACTATCACCCTGTCCTGATGGGGTCAAGCAGATCCGACATTCGGATTCAGTGACCACAAAAACGTACAGATATAGTGGTTTCCTTCGCTTAATAGTTTTTTCCCAATTTAACATTGGATTGACCTTGAACCTGACCTGATGGGGTCAAACAGACCCCGGACTCGGATTCAGCGACCCCAAAAACGCATAGATATGTTTGTTTAATCTGGTGAACAGAATTTTTTTTGTGGGGCTGTGTTATTTAAATGACTTTTGGCGAGGAAGGTTGAAGGTTGGCGAATTTGGTTTTTTTACTTATTTTTCTACTTACTTATCGAAACTTGGTATTTTAAGAGAATTTCCTGCAAAAGTATAAACTCTTGTAGTTCTAATTCTAGTGGCAAGTTCTAATATCAATTCCAATGTCGCCCCCCAAATTAATGTGTTCCCGAGGTTTATCGCCACAACGGGTGACGGATTCGTTTTCAGCAGCCCAAAATTAGTAAAAAAAAGATGGCTTCCACACTTTACCATGGATGGACCTTTTTTTAACATTGTTCTTTAATAGATAAGTCGAGAGGTCCTTTCTTTTCAGCCGCTTTCGATTAAAAAAAAAATAGATCAAACGGTCAAGTGAATCGTGATATAAAAGCATTTGTCTTTAATATGTGATGGGGGTGGAAATAGTTTTCCACCGATGGTGTATAGAAACCTGAGTTGGCACAACCTTTGAGTACTTTTCCTCATTTGCCTGGTGTATATGTATTAATTTCAAATAATTCTATAGAAATAATACAAAAGGTATTATTGAAGTTGAGAAACAGAAACAGTTTAGCGAACCATATAGTAGATTACATATACCCATAGGTAGCACTGAAGGTTACCCAGGGAGAGAATAATGAATTATTTGCAACAACAGAAAGTTGATTTATACATCCAAACTACGGTTTCCTCTCCGTGTCTGTTGTTTAACTAAACTGAAATTAGGAAGTTACAGCTGTAACTTTGATTAGTTCACATCACATTTAGATTTAAAATTATTTTTAAGTTTATTTTTAGTAGTAGTTTAGAACTGTTTTCTGACTCTATTGTCTATTTCCTTTTAGTTAGATTACTAATTTAATAGTGGAGTCCAAGACTGCAGTCAAATTAAACATAAAAAAGTGAATAAGGAATTATCTTGCCGCAGCGATTTTATTGTTTTAATTTGTATTAGGTGTAAAGACAAATGGAATGAGACGTTTTGTATTAAACCTGTTCATTGTTTCTCATATGAAATTGAAACAATTCATCGCCACTAAAATAAAAATACAAAAATTTTAATAAAACTAAACTATATAAATAAGCTTTTTGACAATTTATTAATTTACAAACAATTAAAAACGATTAAAATGTGCCTTTCTTGTATAATTTGAGAAATGTAACGCAATAACGCATAAATCTCACCGTTGGTGGGTAAAACCATTGCTTTTATTGAACCTTTGTTGTCTAGGAAATAGCGAGCAA
The DNA here is from genome assembly GCA_936432065.2 of Rutpela maculata. Classification (NCBI taxonomy): domain Eukaryota; kingdom Metazoa; phylum Arthropoda; class Insecta; order Coleoptera; family Cerambycidae; genus Rutpela; species Rutpela maculata. The sequence continues at coordinate 27,564,473 of OW386291.2, forward strand.
ATTCGACGATTAAAGGTCACCGTCTGCCAATTGGTAATCGAAGATAGTGAAACACACCCTTATCAATATATATTCCTTCTATCCACATTTAAGCTTCGGCAAATAAAAATGCATTTAATCCCACGAAAAAATGCAGTCTTATTATTAATGCAGGGAATTGTTGCATCTCCTGGCCTGCCATCGGCCGAAATGAAGTGCTTCACTCTAAAGCTTTAATTATATACAATATACTAAATGAGATAAAATATGAATAAAATACAAAAACCCCATGTAAAAATATAAAAGTAAATAAAAAGTTTTTAAACGAAAAAAATGGAATAGTAATCGAAGAAACCATTTAAGCCCCAAAGTTTTTTCTATTTGGACATTTTTGGCATGATGGAGGGGGAGGGAGGGGTGAGAACATTTTTTTTTAATCGAATGATTATTGATATCTATCCGCATAGGTAGTTAGTATATGTACTTCACATACCCCAATTGCGCTGGCAGACGAAAGAATTGAAAGAAAAATGTTTTAGTTACCGCACCAAATTAGGCGTAAAATGTTTGTTTTGGTGTATTTTTACAGTACTGTATTGCAGTGGCAGATATTTCTATCGGTCGGTTTCTGAGCAATTTGCCATGAAAGTGGAGAAAAATGGCCACTTATATTTCTTAAATAGTTATAAAATCGAATCATTTATTTGAAAACAACCCTTATTTCACTTACCGTTTATATCGTTGTCTATGAAACTTAGATTTCGTCATATCTTCTTTGAGAATGTATTTCTTTAAGCCAATTATTAAATTCCTAAAATAGCTATCTGTATCTATAGAGTTTATGTCGAAATTGTATGTGATTTTGTCATGTTCGTTTAATCGGTCCCATAGTTTCAATACGTTTTCATTATTTATATCCCACTCATTTATTAGAAAGTAACATAGAACGTCAGAGGTTTTCTCTAATTTGGCATATATCCTTTTCATTCTAAAAATTAAAAAAAAACAAGTCAAATCGTTCTTTAATCATAATAATAATAATTTATATCCTAAGCTGTTTAGAAAACCGAACGTCTTACAGCACGATTGGATGCTGGCTCCTCGGTTTCCCCAAAATGATCATCGCCACTGGCCACAGGTCATGTAAAAAGCCAAGAGTCAGCTATTCTAGAGAAATTATTAATATAAAAACCGCTGCCCAAGGAATCACCACTTCCACATCCAGATTTTCCATCCAAATCTCACAATGAGAAAAATTTGTTTAGGGAACTTTAATAATATAATATTTGAAATCATCTACCCCAAAAACCCATAAAACGATGTGCCACATTGGTAGTGGCAGTGAGCGTGGGGGTAGAGGTTGATAGTAGGGCCTGGTAGTGGGGGTGGATGAAGTAAAACAAAATTGAGGCCTTTGGTTTTTGCGTGCATACACTAAATCACAATTTTATTTATTTCACCCCTTTCAATAATCAGTGAGGTGGTAATAGGGTAGCTAATGAGACAAAATTTTTTTGAGACCTCTTGTATACAGTATGTCCACGGATCGAGTTGCAAAGAGGAAAAACTTTTTTATTTTTTATTTTACAAGAAAAATGTATTATAAAAGTTTTTGCATGTCCCAAAACGGCCAATTCAGTTATAACCTTCTCATTTTTTTTTTAGTTTCAGAGAAAAATCGAAAATAGATTTAGTTGAAAAGTCCCAAAAAACAAGTTCTCGTTGTCATAGCAATTGCCGTTATTTACTTATTTTCATTGACTGTCAGTTATGAAAATCTGCCCTAATCGTTGAAAATGTTGTCAAAAGATCAACGAATTTACCTAATTCAATGCTATGACAAAGGTAATAAAGCCATCCGTCGAGTTGTCGAAGAATTTAATCAAAAGTTTCCGGATGTTTACATCTCAAATGGAGGTGTACGAAAATTGCTCAACTGGCTCCATATTGGATGTAAAAAAAACCAAGATAGTACGCGATGAATATGACGCCGCCACTCTTCTTGTAATGGACTCAGTAGTGAACTATCCAAAACTTTCTTTGCGGCGAAGATCATTGCACTTGGAAATTAGTAAATCGCTCATTCAAAAGATTTTAAAACAATAAAAGTTCCATCCCTACAAGCCAATTTTTAATCACTCATTAGAACCCGGAAATCCTGGGAAACGTTTGGATTTTTGTCTGTGGATGGGCGCTCAAATCACGGTTAATCAATACTTTTACAGAAACATTATTTTCTCTGATGAGGCCACGTTTTCTACTAATGGTACTGTTGCATCTCAACATGTGAGATACTGGAGCGATTACAATCCGAATTTCCGTAATCGACAATATTCGGCAAAAGCTAATATGTGGTGTGTAGTTTCTTACCATGGTATCATTGGACCATATTTTTTTGAAACGACTGTCAATCAGCATATGCTGCAAAATTTTCTTGCTGAAAGGTTGGACGATTTACCGATTAATTACCTAGCAAGGTGTTATTTTCAACAAGACGGTTGTCCGGCCCATTATGCTCGGAATGTTCTAGAATGGTTAAATCAGCAATTTGGACAGAATTGGATCGGCCGAAATGGTTCCGTGTTATGGCCATCAAGGATTTGACTATGGCTGATTTCTGTTTTTGGGGCCGTTTGAAACAAACAGTGTATGCAAATAATCTTCCTCCAAACGTAGAGAATTTAAAGGAGAGGATTAAAGACGCTGTGACGTCTTTAACTCTCGAAGAAATTCGAAGAAGTTATATGGAATTGAGTCGAAGACCAGAATTGTGCGTTGAAAAACACGGTGAATGGATTGAGTAGAATAATTATTGGTTATATTATTTTTGTTGTTAAGTTTATGAAATTAAAATTTAATAAACAAAAGTCATGTTAACAATTACACAGCCCCACAAAAAAAAAACCCGACGGACCAGACCAATGTATCCTTATCTACTTGGACCGTCCCATTTCTTTTGGGGGAGGGGGTTGTTTTTCGGGGTTGGGGGTGAAAAATAAGCTAATCTGTCAATTTCGAATCCGGATTGAGCAGGTCAAAACACATGAGGTTACACTGGTATAGTTCGCCGGACAGACCACTTTGTTTTTGTTTTGGGGGTGTTTTTTGGGGTTGGGGGTGAAAAACGAGCCAATCTGACAATCTCGGATTCGGTTTCAGCAGATCCAAATACATAAGAATATACTTGTCTGATCCGCCGGACAGGCCATTTTTTGGGGAGGTGTGTTTTTCGGGGTTAGGGATTAAAAACGAGCTAATCTGTCAATTCTAACTTCAAATCTGGATTCAGCAGGTCAAAATACATAAGGATATACTGGTATAGTTCGCCGGACAGACCACTTTGTTTTTATTTTAGGGGTGTTTTTTGGGGTTGGGGGTGAAAAACGAGCCAATCTGACAATTCTGATTTCGGATTCGGTTTCAGCAGGTCCAAATATATAACAATACACTGGTCTGGTCGGACGGACAGACCATTTTTTGGGGGGTTAGGGCTGAAAACCGAGCCAATCTGACAATTCTGACTTCGGATTCGGTTTCAGCGGGTTGAAAAACATACGGATACACTAGTCTACTACGCCGGACAGCCCTTTTTTTTGTGGGGCTGCGTTATTATTAATATGATAACGCGAAGTTATTTTTTGGGACTTTTCAACTACATCTAACTATTTTCGATTTTTCTCTGAAACTAAAAAAAAAATGAAAAGGTTAACACTGAATTGGCCGTTTTGGGACATGCAAAAACTTTTATCAAGAATACATTTTTCTTGTAAAATGAAAAATAAAAAAGTTTTTCCTCTTTGTAACTCGATCCGTGGACATACTGTATACTAAATACCAATTTTATGGATTTACCTGCTCGATGTACCTATTTACCCCCATTTACCCCCCAATCCTTCAACGGAATAAAATAAAATATAATCCAGTTCTAGTTCTCGTTAAAACACATACGTATACCAAATTTCAAGTCAATATCTTAAACGGTTCCAGAGTAATCGAGCGCACACAAAAGATACAGACAGACAGACCGACACACATTGGGGCTTTTCGTAGTCAGTAGTTCCAAAAACACCTAGAGCATATCAAAGTTGACCAATAAAAATATATTTTGTTTAAATGTTCCTTAGAAAATTTCTAAACGATCCCTTACGAGCATTTTTGAAAAAAAGTTACTCTGCATTAATAGAAGTTGGTTTACATTTTGATTATTGATGTAAGAAATTGCTTTATTTCTTAAACCTCAGTGAAATCAATATTATAAGTAATAAGAAATCAAAAAAAAAGCTTAGTGTAAATTTTACATGTCGATGAATTATTTATAGCTTTACTTTGATTTCTTATTGCTTATAACATTGATTTCACTAATATAAGGTTTAAGAAAAAAAAAACAATTTCTTACATCAATAATAATCAAAATGTAAACCAACTTCTATTAATGCAGATTAACTTTTTTTCAAAAAAGCGCGTGAGTTTAGAAATTTTCTAAGGAACGTTTAAAAAAAGTGATCTGTATTGATCGACTTTAATAGGCTCTAGGCGTCCTTGGGACTACTAACTACGAAGAGCCCCAATGTGCGACAGACTGTCAGACATACCGACAGACAGAAAGAATTTTTTGCTCAAACTTAAAATTCCGACGTTTCATGACATTTTAGGGCTATTTGAACAAGAAAAATTATTAAAAATTTTTTTGCCGTTATATTACTATACTTCCACTGGATGTGGAAGTAAAATGTATTTCATAATGAAATGTAGCTACATCGTTCTTTTTAACGTATTAGAAATCACTAATCAATATATTTTTAAATTTGTAATCTTAAAATTGTTCATTCAGTAACTTCTTGTCAACAGATAAAACAATGCTTACCTTGGCTTCTTACAGGAAAGCATCAAAAGTGAATCTATTAAGTAGGCAGGTATGGTGTGTAGAAAAAATCTTAAAATTAAATAGGCGTATTCAGTCTTCATTAAGAACAACATTTGGTACCACATAGCCCTTTTAAATGGCGGATAGTCAATCCTACTGTAAAAATCTACGTACTGCTGCATGGGCATTAATAATTTACTATTTCTTCCGGAGAAGTTCAATATTGGTGGGTGAAAATTATCCGGACATGTTTTCCTGGAAAAGAGTTTTCAATAAGTTATAACGTATAAAGTGAACATCCTAAAATAGCATATTTTTTATAATAATAAAATGGCAGCCTGGTATGAATCGTTCTTTTTATATCCAAAAATTGTGCATTATTTTTCATGTTGTAATAATCACTCTACTTGCTGTAACCGGCTGCCACTGAATTAATAAAAAAAAAGAAAACAAAATTGGTACTGGTATAAATCGTTTTTTTATGTAACGAAAATTGCACACTTAAAAAAAATTAGATATCATGTACAAATACAAACCGACTACAAATTGTTTTTCATGGATATTTTGACTTGAAAATTGTTTTATATCTTTGGCAGCCGTTTTTACGACACGTTTCTCTTAACGTCTTCAAGCTACTGTTAGGTAGGTACCTACCTATAAGTTGAAACCGGCTGCCATTAATTTTCTGATGGATTCATTTTTCATAAATTTTCGACAACTTCAAAGGCAGCCTGGTACGTCTCATTTTCAATACACTTTCTAGGTAATGCCCTACATGTGCTACAAGGTGGCAGTTTTTCTTTATTGCCCTTATTGTATAGTACGTGAAGTAGATATAAGATAATTGTTGTATTGCCGACCGTTTGTACGCGCTGGCTAATTTCGTTGTCGGCATACTCGGCGCTTTTGATATTTGATAATAGGAATTTTCTTATATCTTTTGCTTCTACTATACTTAAATGACGCAAATAATGAGTCGCCCAAGAAGCAGCCTGGTTATGAGACGTTGTCTAAAAACGTGGCACTATCTCTTAGTCTATTGGTTGCTACGCTATCCTTCAACCGCACCAATTTGTCAAAATATTCAGGAGACATCCCCACACGCACAAAAAGAAAAATTGACTCGCTCTATTTTTTGCATTAGAAACCTACTTTCTTCATTGGATTATATTACGAAATATTAAACAAAATATCTGAGAATATCAATAGCAATGACGACTTAAATAATCAAAGCCCCATGTTATCACTTATATAGCCTACGTGACGTTGTCTTTTTAAGTACCTGTTATAAATTTGATTATGGGTATTCACTAACAAAAAAGGAGCAACATACCATTTATTGCTTGCGTCCCAAGCTAGACATAATATAGCATTTATGCACATATCCCCAGGGACTGTATGAGATTTAATACTTCCATTAGCGCGAACTACCCTCAATATACCACAGTGGGAAGAGAGCAGGATTCCTAGCGGCCCATAGAGATTATCTGACCACCCTGGAACTGGTTCAAAGGCGGTTGACGTTACTAAAAAATATGAAAACAATATTCGTAAGATGTATAAATAATAAATGTAATACTTAAAAATATTTAAATTATAAAAGTCTACTGACATTTTAAAGAAATAAGAAATAATCAAAATATAAAAAAGTAGTAGGTCAAATTATTTGTTACGAAATGCTCTATAAAAAAGCCCTGATGCATATTTTTCATAAAATTAATACAAAAAGTTATTAAAAACAATAGTTTTTCATCTCTTAAATTGTCATAATTTTTTGCTTATAACTTCTTAATTATCGAAGTTACAACAAAAAGTTGCTGATAAAAGTTGTGGATAATATATTATTATCGACAAAGAAGCACTCTACAATTTTTTTGTGGGAGTTGTAGTTTTCAAGACGACCCTCAAGACAAAAAACCATTTACACCTTCATTTTCAAGATGACTCCCGAAAACTCAAATTTAAACTTAGGCACATAATAAAAGAATAAAATTGCACCTACCCAAAATGCACGGTTGAATCCCCAATTGATTGGACTAATTGCACCTATCAGAAATAGGCGTAGAACCTTATTTGTAGAAAATTTTATATAGAATATTATCAATGAGTATACAATTTTTTGGTGTATCAATTATTTATTTTGGAGAAAAATGCGAAAAACAGCAGCGTAGCAAGTTAGGGGTGGTTTTTAAGAGTGAAACTCGTACTTGCGCTTTGGGAGCTCTCATTTCTGAACAGTAGTCTTCTGGCGCGTATAATCCGCAAAAAGCAAAACGTTTTAATTTATTTCCGCTATTCGTAGATTTTAGGTGAACTATTATTGGGATGTAGGTCTGCAGTAATTCTGATGTCCATACGACAGAGAAGTATTGACCTTGGGTTTTTATTTTCATATAAATAATGTCTAATTACCTAATTATTTCTGCACTATACTAACTATACTTAGCTTTTAGTGACAAATGTAAGAAAATTGTTTAATTTCTCACCGATGGCCGGTCTAAATAAGGCTACAGGAAGGTTTTTTCCTTTAGTTAATAACAGATTTTCAGCTACTGCTTTAGAATATACATAAGAATTTGGCCATATTCCTATTAACCTGAAAAAAGGATCGTTGTAAAAATATTGTAATTAGACAAAAAAATACATATTAAAATTGCTTGTAACGTTAGATTATTTGATTTTTAGAAGATACTAACCTATAACATTGAAAAAGTATTTAGAAGCAAAATTTATTGCATAATAAAAATTTTGTAGAATGTGTCGCTAACGAAAAGCATATCGATATTTTAAACTGAGACGTATGAAGGCGTAGAGGGGCCACTGAATTTTTTTAAGTTTCGAGTTTAATCTCGGAATTCCGATATTAATCTCGAAATTTCCATTTTAATCTCGGAATTCCAACTTTAATCTCATAATTCCTACTTTAATCTAGGAATTTCGACTTTTATCTCTGAGTTCGTAGTTTAGAGTTGGAAACATGAGGCTAATGTCTGAAATGTGTCGGTGTAAAAATGAAGATAAAAAATGCTTGTTATGGCTTCTCGAAAAATCCATTCTCTTTTTCTTAATAAAAATACACGTCAATGACTGAAATAAATTTTGTTTTACTCGAGAAAAATATAGTAGAGGTCTTTGATACTGCTCCAAATTTGGTTGAAATTGGATGACTAATAACTTAGCTACGAAGGTGTTACCGTGAAAAGTGGGACACATTGTATATCAATCAATGAAATTTTTCATTTTATTTAAAACAAAGTGAAATTAATTACCAACAAATGTCTTGAGAGACTAACGTATTGTTAATTTTAAATGACATACTTTTGTTTTTCATTTTGCTAATTTGATATATTATAAATATAGCCCACGGAAATTAGCATTTGATCTGGACAAAATTAGTAAAAATCTGAATTTTTGCAGAGACGTTCTTTGAGGTGTCCCAAATCTAAATCCACAAAAAATCACACCTCCGGCTGGAATTTTGAGAAGTGGTTGAGGGGATCATCAGGAAGTGCCATCTGCAAGGATTTTGCTCAAAACCTCTGCAAAGGACACGTCAGACGACTCAAAAATGAAAAAAATTTTGCTCAAAAAATGATCATACCTCCGGCTGAAAATTTGCACATTACCTGTTTGAAGATCACAGATAACGTATGTAAATCGTCAGTCGCCTAGGTCGCTGCCAAAGAGGTGTCAGACGCCCTCAAATTTGTCATTTTTTTTCCAAAAATTTTTTTTCCTTATCTCCGTCTGACGTTTTAACATATTGCAACAGAGACCATTCTAAGCACAAATTAAAATCGTCAGACGAAAATGCCGCTGAGAAGTCCCCCTACAACGTTCACAAAGTTCCAGCCCGCCTGAGAGGTATACTTTTTTTTTTTTCGAAAATTTATTTTCGTTACCTCCGTCTGACGTTTGTCACCTTTTCTCTCTAGCTACTTTTAATCGTCTAGATAATCCTTCCTCTTATACTGAATTTTCTTTGTGATACATTTACGTCAACTCATTATGTTTCTGTCACTTCTTCATAATAGATAAAGATTATGTTTTGACGACATCGATGAACTATGGATAAAAAAAAAACGGCACGCCCATATTTGCCTGCCTCTTCAATTTAGTGGGAGGTGCGCACATGTAGACTGTGGGAGGGACTTTTGATCTGTTGCCGATAAAGCATGCCGAGATTTGACATTGGGGGAGATTGGAGTAACGTAAATTATTTTACGCCATGTTAAAATACGCAGCATAAATCTAAATAAATTTAACAAATCATGATGTTTCTATAAACTACTATTGATCAAGTTATTTTAACAAGAAACCAATTGCAAATAAAGCCGTATCAATAATTGGATTTCATCTGATTTCGCATTTTCTTGTTTACCCCACTTTATCCCATCACTGCAGTGTATTCGCCTAGACATCCCCACCTAAAATGACTGTGACCTGGAAAGGGGAGAGATTAGAAGACAAGTAGCTTTCAGATTTTTATTTTATTTGAGCCATTGCGTGTGCGTTAAACAGTATTATCGTAGGTAACTCTTTTAAAATGACGATTTATACAACGGAACAGCGAAGTGCAAATTATTAAATGATATTTTGGAAATAATACGGCTGCAGAAATTGTCGCCCGATTTGTTTTTACATTTGAGGATCGACCCGTTCCGACGGAACAAACAGTTTTGAACATTATTCATAAGTTTGAATCGTCTAGATGTGTAAAATCTTGCAGAAAATGTAATAATGAAGGTGGTGACAATGATGGCAGACAGATGAGCGATGAACGGGAACAGAGGGAAATAAATGTGTGTAGTTTTGCGGAGGTACATGCCTCCTGTTCCAGCAGGTAAATCTCTGCCGAGCTCGATGTACCTAACCGCATGGTTCGGGCAATTTTAAAACGTAGGTAGGTTAGGTTAGGTTGATATGTGAGTGGGCTAGTAACAGACCCTTCACCGCGACCATCTGGTCTATTGTGGCTCACTCCTAATTATATTTCACCCAATAGGTTCAGCTTTTTGATAAAGTCGACTTCCTTATTGAGAGGGAGGTTGTCCAGATCCTCTGGCAGCAGTTGCTCTTTGCCAAAAAGTGAGAATCTGGTTCTTTCTGCAGCAAGACAGGTACATAAAATGAGCGCTGCCGTTTCATTCTCCTCCAGACACAGTCGGCATTCAGCGTTGTCCCCTATTCCGAGTCTGTGTAGGTGGTGGTTAAGTCTGCAGTGCCCAGTGTATAGGCCAACTAGAGTATTTAACTCTAATAATTTTTTAGTTCTTGATTTGAAGTGGTATGTGATGAACTCCTTTGAATGAACTAATCCTGGTAGTTCTTGCCAGTACTGGAGGATTTTCTCCTCAGTCCAGGCCAAGATGGTTGTTTTCGCAGTGCTTGCCGATATGCCAAGCACTGGCTCCGGTCCAATAAATTTTCATACCGCACCTTCTCTGGCTAAGGAGTCGGCTACTTCGTTGCCCTCCGAGCCAGAATGGCTCGGTATCCAGACCGGAGTTAACTTGTTGTATCTGCCCAATCGGGCTAGAGTCTTTTGGCAGTCCCAGACCAATTTAAAATTGCAGCGATGTGAGCCAAGAGCTTTGAGAGCTGCTTGGCTGTCTGAAAGGATTTTTATTGATCTGTATCTAGGATGCATCTGCTCAAGCCTCCTTGTACACAGTTCAATGGCATGAACTTCTGCTTGAAAGATAGTCGTATAATTACCCAGGCTCGAAGTGATTCTTACCTTTGGGTTGCGACTATATGCTCCAGCTCCAACTCCCTCAGGGGTTTTGGAGCCGTCTGTAAACCAACAGATGTCTGCTCTTTGTAGGTCAGTTCTGTTCCGATCCCATTCGTCTATTCCAGGAAAAAGGATGGTAAAAGGCAGTTCATACTTGGTCGCGGTAGGCATCACATCTGAAAGCATTCCCAGGATGCCATGACACTCCATGTCATCTGACAGCCTGTTGCGTTCCATGATGCTAGCCTGCGGCATATTATTTACCGCTTGTGAAGTCTGTATGTTGCCCACCTGGCCTCTCTCTCCAAGTAGATGTGGAGAGGGGGTAGATCCAGGAGGATTTCCAGAGCTGCTGACGGTGTGGTACTTATCGCACCAGTTACTGCCAGACATGCTTGTCTCTGTAGACCAGAGAGTTGGCTTTGGTCGTTTGTTGTAGCTCCTTCGACCACCAAACTATGGAGGCATACGCTACCATTGGTCTTATGACCGTAACGTATAGCCAGTATATTTGTTGGGGACTTATGCCCCAGGTTTTTCCACAAATTCTGCGACATGTCCACAAGGAGAGTCGCGCCTTGTGGATTACCTTTTCCAGATGGGAGTTCCAGTTGAGTGACTTATCTAGTGTAACCCCTAGGTATTTCACTTCCCCCGCAAATGGAATAGTTTCACCTGCTAAGGAGGGCGGTACTAAATTGTGCAGCCTCCTTTTTCTGGTGAAGGGTACTATTACAGTTTTGTGGGGGTTCACAGTCATCTGCTCCCTCTTACACCAAATATGGACTGTATTTAGCACCTCTTGAAGGGTACTAGAGAGTACCTCTTCAGATTTTCCTCTAACCATAATGGCTAGATCGTCCGCATATGCTTGAATCTCGGCTTCCCACAGAGAGAGAATGGCCAGCAGATCATTCACAAGCAGTGACCATAAAAGGGGGGGAGAACCCCGCCTTGTGGACACCCTCTTGCGACTCTGAATCTGACCGTTTCTCCCTGTAGGGAAGTCGTTATGATTCTGTTTTCAAGCATAGCTTGAATCCAGCCAGTTATAGTTAGCTCAACCCCTCTAGCTGACGCAGCTGTATATAGGGAGTTGGGCAATGCATTGTTGAATGTTCCTTCGATGTCAAGGAATGCTGCCACCGCAATCTCTCTTTCCTCAAGAGATTGTGTGATTTTCCCGACCAGGTTATTTAGTGCTAGTTCTGTTGATTTGCCGGGTTGAGAGGCATACTGGTGAATATTCAGAGGATAGGTGCTCAGGATGTTTCCCCTGATATGTCCACCCAGAACCTTTTCTAGGCCTTTCAACAGAAATTATGTCAGGCTGATGGGTCTTAGCGATTTGGGGTCTGGTTCTGTCCGACCCACTTTTGGTATGTATACCACTTTTACCGCCGCCCAACTGGATGGGATATAGTTCCATACCAGACCAGCTCTATATAGTCTGATGAGGAAAGGTAGCAGTATTTCCAGCCCGTTTTGTAGCAGCGCTGGAAAAATGCCATCCTCACCAGGCGATTTGAATGGTTGAAAAGATTTGATTGCCCTTTCAATCGCTGGTGCTGTGATAACCTTTTTGGCCACCAGCCAGTCGTCTTTGTGAGGTCGTTTGGTTCGGCCTCCCGATGGTGGTGGTTGTTGGTTATCCAGGATCGAAGTCCCTGGGAAGTGGTTCAGTATAAGGAGTTCAAGGGTTTCCTTTCCAGATTCAGCAAATGAGCCATCTAGACGTTTTACCATACCAAATTCTCTTGCCAGCTCTCTGGAAATGATCTTGTGGATTCTAGTGCTGCTAGGTAAGTCAGTAATACTCTCGCAGAACCTCCTCCAAGATTCCCTTTTTGCCCTTCTGATTTCTTTATTATAGTCCGTTAGCGCAGATCTATATTGTTCCTAGTTTCCAGAATCTTTAGCTCGATTACAGAAGCGTCGAACTTCTTTTCTCATTTTATCTGAAAAAAAAAAACGTAGGTAACAAATATCATTGTTATAAAGTTGCCGTCACACAAGAAATTTTTCCCGATGACTTTATACGACGTATGGAATTCTGTGAGACCATGATGGAAAAGGCGAACGAAAATAAAACTTTCATTAAAAATATTTTATTTACTGACGAAAGTTCATTTTCTCTGCATGTTCGTCACAATTCAACGGTTACTAGATATTGGTCCCGGGAAAATAAATATTTAAGTACGCCACACCGAACTCAGTACCCACAGAAAGTCAATGTGCGGGCTGGAATTTTAGGTAATTCAATAGTTGGCCTCTTTTTTATCGACAGCAACCTTACAGCACAAAAATATTTGAATTTGTGAACAAATTATTCCGGCCGTTCGAACTTTGGGCATTGACCTCGAAGAGATTTGGTACCGGCAGGATGATTGTCCTGCTCATAACGCGATAGTGATACGTAGATTTCTAGACACTACATTTCACGATCGCGTTCGAAAAAAAAGTATACCTCTCAGGCGGGCTGGAACTTTGTGAACGTTGTACGGGGACTTCGCAGCGGCATTTTCGTCTGACGATTTTAATTTGTGCTTAGAATCGTCTCTGTTGCAATATGTTAAAACGTCAGACGGAGGTAAGGAAAAAAAATTTTTGAAAAAGAAATGACAACTTTGAGGGCGTCTGACACCCCTTTGGCAGCGACCTAGACGACTGACGATTTACATACGTTACCTGTGATCTTCAAACAGGTAATGTGCAAATTTTCAGCCGGAGGTATCATCATTTTTTGGACAAAATTTTTTTCATTTTTGAGTCGTCTGACGTGTCCTTTGCAGGGATTTTGAGCAAAATCCTTGCAGATGGCACTTCCTGATGGTCCCCCCAACAACTTCTCAAAATTTCAGCCGGAGGTAATATCGTAGTACCTCCGCGGCCGCCAGCTCTTAGTCTACTACCCAAGATATTGAAGGTCAAAAGTTTGTTGCAAATATCTCGCGTCCTATGCCTCGGATGCCCATGAGGTCAATGTGAAAGTTGTAGAGAATTAAATTATCTACAAGTTGTCTTTTTTTTTCACCAAACTGCCCCCCTTTTAGAGATATTCAAGGTCAAAGTTTCAAAAACATGGTTTTTCGCGAAAATCTCGCGCCAAAAAAATCGGGCAGCAATAAAATTGACACAAAAGTTGTAGAGAATTCAATTATCTACTTTGCATTTTTTCCCAAAACCTTGCCATTTTCGAGATATTCAAGGCCGAAGTTTAAAAAAAAAACGGTTTTTTGCATGTAGACTTCGTCGCAATCTAATGCATAGGGAGCGAGATATTCGCTGAGTCTACATGCAAGAAACAGTTTTTTTTAAACTTCATCCTTGAATATCTCGAAAAGGGCGAGGTTTTGGGAAAAAATGCAAAATACAAATCTTGTAGATAATTGTATTATCTACAACTTTTGTATTAACTTTATTGCTGCCCAATTCTTCTGGCGCGAGATATTCGCGAAAAACCATGTTTTTGAAATTTTGACATTGAATGTCTCGAAAAGGGGGGGCGGTTTGGTAAAAAATAAAAGAGATGACTTGTAGATAATTTAATTCTCTACAACTTTCACATTGACCTCATGGGCATCCGATGCATAGGACGCGAGATATTTGCAAAAAAATTTGACCTTCAATATCTTGGGTGGCCATGTTGGGATTTTTGTGATTTTTGTGGATTTGAATTTGAGACACCTCAAAGAACGTCTGTGCAAAAATTCTGATTTTTACTAATTTTGTCCAGGTTTCCTCATTCTTTTGTCTAATTTCCCTGCAGTAATAGGACAGACAGTTTGTAAGATAAATACTGTTTTGTATATCATTGAAAAGCTTTTTTTACGTCCTTTCAAATGGTGTAAAAATATACGGGGTGTTAAATTAAATAGAACCCAAGTAAAGCTCATATCAGTAGTTTCTCTGACAAGATTTTTTGGAAAATACATGTGATTTTCTACTTTAACTTTAATTTATAAATATCTTTTTGTAACGCCATATCCCAAAATGACATTTGTTTGACAGTTTCAATGAATCAAAACAATGTCATTATTGACAAGTGTAAAATAATATAATAATATAACCTAATAAGAGTAGATACTTATTAGGTTATACCGTGTGTGTAGTCGCGGGCTAGGCATGGGGAGAAGAATTAAAACATCGCGCGTGCCAGCTGGCTGAAATGAAATAACAAAGCTGGAATGCTCCACCGACGGACGAATTTACGGCTGCCGGTGTTGTCAAATCTCTCGCGCTACGTGAATGTACATGCCTAATGGGAAATTACACTCACGGTATACTAATTAATGAACTGCTTTTGAACAATTAATAGTATCCATAAACAAATAGCGTGAGTTCTATCTATCTATCTATAATCAGAGAAATGGCTAGGGTAGCGTGACCATTCGCACAGTGCCATGTTGAGATATAATTATATATAAGTACACATATCCAGAAAAAAGGAGAAGAAGTTTACTGTATATCCAAACCTTAAAAATATATAAAATATCAGACTGCTTATATATGTTGATTGTATTCCTTACTGGATTATTGCCCAATAACTATAAAATAGCGTGAGTTATAATGAGTGAGTTATTATAGATCACTAGGTACAGAGCCAATCACCTTTATCTTCATGCCTAGCCTGTCCAATCGACGTAAAGCGCGACACACGAAGTTGGCTCTGTCCGAGAGAAATACTTTTCCGATGCAGTGACAGAGAACGGCCCATTATTATTGAGGGGAGGAAGGTGATTTATCATGTTTGAATAGTTTCGACGTTGTTAAATCAAGGTAAGTAATAATTGTGCCAAAAATGATAATTTGTTTAGTGAAGATGAATTAATACGTACACCACCAGAATGAAAACAAGTAGCTAATGATACAATACATAATTTATTACCCGAAAAATCGCAGAACAAATATAAAAGTGTGTACAAAAATTAAATTTTACAGTTAATTTTATTAATAAATAAACTGTGTAATTTAAACAAGCCTGCTGCTCGTGGTGCAAACTTCATCTGCGTGAGTTATTACCTACATTACCGCTCGTTGAATAATATACCATTATTTCACAGTGGGGAATAAAACTTATTGGTTTCAATCAAAATCACGAAGTTCGCTCGCCTACGATTTTAGTGTTCTCAGTGTGTGTTTATTTTCAAGCTACTTTTAGGTCTATGTGGATGTGGACACGTCAAAAATTTTAATCTAGGTTTTAAGTCTACCCCTGGGAGCTTTTAGCCCCCCCCCCTCGAATTTACTTCCAAGCCGAACTGGACCTACCCCGCCCAGTCTCACACCCACCTCGGCCATGTTCGCCGTGGTTGCCTAGCTGGCTCCGGACTAGGATCCGGCGAGGCACATAATATATTGTACTTAAACTTTAAATGAAATATTATTGTTGTTGTTGATTTCTATGGAAACACCAATAGAATTTAGTCGATTTTTACAAAATTATATTGTTTTCTAATTTCGAATGACGATACAAAAAATTTTGTATATAACTCGAGACTAAAATGTGATTTTTTTTACTCGTGTGGTTTATAGCACTCGCTTTCGGCTCGTACTATAAGCGCCCCACTTGTAAAAAAAACACAATTTTAGCTACTTGTTGTATAAAATACTATTACGGAACTCCAAAAATAATGAAATTAAATGGAGTTTTAATGTTCTCGAAACCACTCTGTACATTCCCAAACAGTTTTTCGAATAAAAATCTGAATAACCGCGTATATACAGACGGATTAACTAGGGTACAGTGATTGAAGAAATAAATTAACAATAAAAACAAAATAAATTCCCTTGAATTCTTAAACTAATAGAAACGATAATTAATGTTCCCTTATATGCATTTTGATATTTACTTAAAAAAAGTTTCGTTTATGAGGTAATAGAAACTAAATAAAGAAAATATACTTATTTTCAGTGCCATTTTGTTTGTATGAAGGTAAGGGCGATAGTGAAATTGCCGAAAAGAAATTATTTTATTGTTATTGATGTATTCAAGAACCACTGCCTAAGAGTGACTCCAAGTCTCTTAGAACGGAAAAAAAATTGGTACTATATTTGCACTCTACTATGCGAAAATTTTAGTTCATAGAACTTTAATAATATAATATTTGAAATCGTCTACCTCAAAAACCAATAAAACGATATGCCACGTTGGTAGTGGAGAAGGGAGTGGTGATAGTATTGGGGGTGGCTTCATCGCTACACGAACATTTTTTCAAATGAAATCATAAGTTCGACTTTAATCTCGGAATTCCGAGATTAAACTCGGAATTAAAAAAAATTCAGTGGCCCTTCTGCGCCTTCGTAGAAACGAAACTCCAAGAAAACTTGCATTATTTTTTAACACACTGTATATGACTAATGAAGTAGTATGGTGACAATTTAGAAACGTATTTAAATACTAACTTACCCGGGGCTTATAGAATTGAAAATAGCCGGCTTCAGCTCCTCGGTCATTTTAATTAATAACGTTGGATCTATAGGAGGTTCATAAAATTTCTCTTCTATATATTTCTCATAACAATTCGAATACGCCGTAGATACTAGGACAAAGGCATGTAAATCTCTCGCTTCCTTCATTATTTCTAATATTTCCGAAGTTCCTCTAATGTTCGTGATTACTGCGTCGCCTAGTTTTGAGTCCATATTTAGAGATGCACCACAGTGAAATACTACATTGATCTGTAATAATATCGACTATTGATTTTTAAGGTACTTAAATAAACATTCAAGTTGTAAGATAATAAGAAACGTTTATGTAAAATATCTTTGTGCTATTTGGCTAAAAATTGTCCCAGTAATCCGTCCCATAGGCTATTGTCTATGTACAAAAAAAGAGGGTTGAAAGGAACTAAAACGTTAAAGGGTTTTTATTGTTCATTTTGTTCAATTGACCCCAAGATATGAAAAAACCGCGGAGTGCTACCATTTAAAGTGGTGCGTTTTTGAGATCGAAGTAAAAAGGTCCACTTTTCATATTTTTTTTTTGCTCGAAAACTATGAATTTTTTCTATACACGTCAATAGAAAAGTGTGTAGAGAATTAAATTTCCAATCGAAGTGGCACCTTCAGAAGTCAAAAAAATTTTTTTTTACAAAAATACGTAAAAAAAAACAAAACAAAAAAAACGAAAAAATGCAATTATTTATTTTTTTTTATTTTAGCCTGTAACTATTTTTCGGGTACATTTAGGCATAGACATTGCTGCATAACAAAAAAAGCTGGCGTTTTACCCGTTAAAATGAGATTTGTAAACAGTTTTACGATTAATAGTGACCGAGATATAGCGTTTCAAAGTTTGCAACTTTTAACTTGTTTTGCTAATTTTTACTATTTTTTTTTCAAATTTCGTCCTGTAACTTTTTTCTGAGTGAATTTAGGTGTAGACATTATTATATTAAAGTGAAAGCTGACTTTACGCCCGTTGAAATGGTGGCTGGTAACAGTCTCTACGACAAATAGAAACCTAGATACAGCGTTTCGAAGAGTGTTACTTTTATTAACTTTCTTCCAATTTTTACGTTCTTTTTTAAATTTCGGCCTATAACTTATTTGTCAAATGCTTTAAGTACAGATATTGCTACACTGAATGACCTCGCAGCATTCTTGTTTAAATGGTCTGCAATAGAAATTTAACCTATCTTAAAGTATTGTTTTTTCTCCTTATTATCCTTATCCATTTTTCGTATTTTCGGCCTCAGAAAATCAGCTTACTGGCACATTTCAATTACTCAAAGCCATTATCAAAACCTGATACATTTTTGGCAAATGAAAATAATAAAAAAAAATTATTTCATATTTAATTCAAAAATTTGAAGAAAATAATATTGAGACTGGGCAAGCTGAAGAGGATGCAGGCGTACTAATTGTAAAAACTGCAAAAGATAAGGCATCCCAATCAGAAAATGTTGTTATAGTTGGTCAAGATGTCGATTTTCTTATTATCTTATCATTATTACCAGAAGAAAATGAAAATATATATATTTTTAAATATAGTGTAGGAAATGTAACTGCCAAATTATATAACCATAATAGTTTTAAATTTAATCATCTACAAAAATACCTTGGCTTCGTCCATGCATTCAGTGGCTGTGATACAACTCCTTTTTTGGTATTGGTAAAGAGAAATTCTTGAATTTCATTAATGAGAATATTTTGCTTTTGGAAAAGTATTTAAATGAATTTTTGTGTGAAAATGCAAGTCCAGCAGCCATCGGTTCTGCTTCTGAATGTATTGTAACATTACTATACGGTATGAAAATTGATGGCCAAAGCACCTGTCGCTATAAGTTATTTCAGAAGTACTCAACAGGTGCGAAATTCTCATTGTCCCGATTGCCTCCAACAACTGATGCTGCTAACATTGGAAAGGAAATATTGTAAATTCTCTCATCTGGGGTTGGAAAAGTTCAAAAAATGGACTAGTACCAATTTTGACAAATAAACCTCCCACACCACAAGTTTTCCTGGAAAAAATAGCCTGTAAATGCACCAAGGATGCAGGGGAAACTGTGGTTGCAGGAAATTGGGAATGAATTGCTCCATTTTTTGCAAAGAATGTATGGGAATGAACTGTGACCTCAAATAACGGAAGACGATGTTTACATAGATGCCGATCAAGAAATCGACTTTGATTTTGAAAATATGTTAAATCCAGCATTTGAATAATTTCATAATGTAAGTTATTAATCTAAGTTATTTGAACAAAAAAAAAACACGTGATATAATAAAGTTCGGAAGTGAAAAAATGTAAAAAGGTATTTTTTAAGTACAATAATCTACTATATCTAGACTGTATCTTGGTTACTATTGATCACATAAACTTCTATTGCAGACCATTTAAACAAGAATGCTGCGAGTACATTTCATGTAGCAATATCTGTATTTGACAAATAAGTTATAGGCCGAAATTTAAAAAAGAACGTAAAAATTGGAAGAAAGTTAATAAAAGTAACACTCTTCGAAACGCTGTATCTAGGTTTCTATTTGTCGTAGAGACTTTTACCAGCCACCATTTCAAGGGGCGTAAAGCCAGCTTTCACTTTAATGTAATAATGTCTACACCTAAATTCACTTAGAAAAAAGTTACAGGATGAAATTTGAAAAAAAAATAATAAAAATTAGCAAAAAAAGTTCAAAGATGCAAACTTTGAAACGCTATATCTCGGTCACTATTAATCGTAAAACTGTTTACAAAATCTCATTTTAACGGGTAAAACGCCAGCTTTTTTTGTTATGCAGCAATGTCTATGCCTAAATGTCCCCGAAAAATAGTTACAGGCTAAAAAAAAAAAAATGGCATTTTTTCGTTTTTTTTTTGTTTTGTTTTTTGGCCGTATTTTTGTAAAAAAATAAGTTTTTGACTTCCGAAGGTGCCATTTCGATTGGAAATTTAATTCTCTACACACTTTTCTATTGACGCGTTTATAGAAAAAATTCAGTTTTCGAGAAAAAAAAATCTGAAAAGTGGACCTTTTTACTTCGATCTCAAAAACGCACCACTTTAAATGGTAGCACTCTGCGGTTTTTTCATATCTTGGGGTCAATTGAACATAATAAACAATAAAAACCCTTTAACGTTTTAGTTCCTTTCTACAGTACATGGACAATAGACTACAATCACTTTTGGCAATGTATCGATAGTAAGAAAACTAGCAATAATTTTCCGACAGCTGTACAGGGTGTTTTCCGAGGAAACGGACATGCTTTAATGGCAGAGAGAGGGAACCGATGGTAATCATAATCATCCATAGAAAAAGCTAATTGGGCTCTCGTTGCTGAAATACAGCGTATTTTATGTATTTTTGCCAAGATTTCTTTTGGCTGTTACTTTCTACGCATAAAGGAATGGAAAGTTCATATTTTTTGCACATATAATACACTAGTGATCCTGAATAAGTACTTGTATCACTCACAAAAAAATCCAGGTCCGGACTTGAAAAATAGTTATTTTTATACCAAGACCGCGAAATTTCTTTTTACGTACCGAGAGAAAAATTATCGCCGAGGCCTCTTGCGGCCGAGCCAAGATATCTCTAGGGCGCTAAAAGATTTCGCGGCCATGGTATAAACCCTATTTTTTGTGCAACCGTAAATTGGTGAAAATAACACCACCGTTTATGCTATATATTGCTAAATAAACGCGGTGGCCTTAACGTCAGAGCGTTTCTATGGAAACGTTACAGCGAGTTAAAATATAACAATGTTTGCTTGACATATTTTAGAAATGTCAATTTTGAAGTGACTTAAACGTCAATTATTATGAAAGTGACTTTAAGTTTTTTGGCCGTTACTAAGGGTAACGGCCGTGAAATTGAATTTCTCGTCCTGTTTTGAGAACGTGAAATACTCATTTCACGTACGGCTGCACAAAAAAAATGTTTTTGTTGTTCTTCAAGAAGAAAATACCTTATATGTTTTTTAAATTTCAATATTAAATTTGAAAAGAACATAAAAAACTGAACAAAACGGTTTCATTAATTTTTTTTCCACACTTTTAACATCTTCGAAATGTATTGAGACTTTAGTAAATATCAATGAATGACGCACGCAAGAAATGCTTTCACTATTAAATTAATAATAATAATAATAATAAAGTTTATTGAAAATACAAGATTACAATGAGTGCTTAGTTTACAAACAAGTTTGAGATTCAACAAACATTAAGTCCACAGAAGGTTGAACCTTTTGCGTGGACTGAGTTTACCTTATTTTCACCAGAGTAAGCCTCTTTATTATTGCAACATTCTAAACTACATAATAACTTCACTATCTCGCTCGTGCATACAGATTTAAAACAAAGTTTAAAAAGCCATACATGTCGGGTATACATAACAAAGTATAACATATAGTTATTTCACTATATGTTCCTTCATGGAGATGAATTTGAGATAGCTAAATGAAATTAATAAAATTAATAAAATAAGTAAAATAAATGAGTAAAATAAGTAAATAAAAATAAAAAAAATATAAATAAAAACATAATAAAAAACAATAAAAAATAATAAAAAAATATTAAAAAAAGTAGGAGTAAATACATGATTTAATTGTTTTTTAGATCTATAAGTTGGTGTATATTGTTCCTTGCTTGGCCGTTTATCCATTGCTTGATTTTAGTTTTAAAAATGTTGTTAGAGTTCTGACTTGTCATATAATCTGGTAAGATATTATATATTTTTGGTCCTATGTATGAATAACACCTTTGGCCAATAGTTTTACTCATTTTTGGTACTAGTAGTGATTTTTCGTTTTGTCTGGTGCTGTATACGTGTTTTACTTTCCCTATGTTATTTCTATTCTTGTGCATTAGCAATAATATATTTTGACAATAAAGTTGTCTTGGGTCAAATACTTTGCTTTCTATATAAAGATCATCCGATGGGTAAGTACATCTCTTGCTATATATTATTTTTAGGATCCATTTTTGTGTAATTTCTAAATGTTTTAAATAGCGATTGGTTGCACCACCCCATCCAATAATTCCATATGTAATATGTGATTGGGCCAAGGCATAATACATGATTTTAAGGTGTTTTTCTTCAAAAATGTTTTTGAAATATTTAAATTTTGGTAATAGACTTCTCATCTTTTTAACTAAATTATTAATATGTGTATCCCATTTTAGATGGGAGTCAATAGTAATACCCAGGTACTTTATGGTTGTTGCAGATTTTATTGTAAATTCAAGATTGTCATGCTTTATGGTGATACAGTTAAATTTTGGCAGCCCACTGACATAACTTGAGAAGGGCAAGTAAAAAGTTTTATTGATATTTATTGTTAATAGCCTACTGTTAAAGAAGTCTATGACCGTTTTAAAATCCCTCTCTACCTTGATCTTTAATGATTCCCATGTGCTGTCTTTAAAGAAGATTGCTGTATCATCGGCGAAGCTTATTATTTCAGCGTCGATAGGGACCTTGAATAGATCATTAACATATATAGAGAATAGAATTGGCCCCAATACGGTGCCTTGTGGAACACCAAAAGTAACATTTCTCATTGAGCTCATACAATTATCTATATTTACAGATTGTTTCCGGTTTGTTAAGTAGCTCTTTAGCAAGTCATTAAATTTCCCCCTAAATCCAAGATTTTCAAGTGTTTTCAATAAATCTGGGTGACTTACTGTATCAAATGCTTTGGCCAGATCTACAAATATGCACAGTGACGGCTCAGCAGCATCCATACTGTTGTATATTTTTGCTGTTAAATCTGCTATGGCATCATTTGTAGATCTGGCCTCCCTAAATCCATACTGCTTGTCCGATATAATATTGTATTTCTTTAAAAAACTACAAATCCGGGTTTTAAGTATTTTCTCATAGATTTTGGCTAAATTCGAAATAAGTGAAATTGGTCTATAATTTGACACTTCTTGCTTATCGCCAGATTTGTAGAGAGGTTTAATGACTGCCAATTTAAAAGCAGCCGGATATGTACCCAATTCCAGGGACTTATTTATTATATATGTTAGAGGTTCCACGATATGCTCAGATATCTCTTTTAGTGTTTCTGCTTTTAGCATATCCACGCCAGGAGCTTTTTTTAGTTTCAATTCACTTATTACTTTTGTTACCTCCTGTACGTCGGTATGCGTAATTACAAACGAATTTACTAAATGAGACCTTGGTAGATTTAGGTTATTTGTTAGTTTAATATTTTCTGCTAGTTTTTTGCCTATATCACTGAAGAAACGATTATAACAGTTTGCTATTTGGGCTTTATCCAGAATAATATCTCCGTTTTCGTTTTTTACACTCGTAATATTTGTTTTATTGTTTGTTAGTCCCTGAATGTCTTTAATACATTGCCACATCCTTGCGGGAGTGTCGCCATTTTGGCTTATTACTTTTTTGTAGTGGTTTGTTTTTGTTATTTTGATTAGTTCATTTAACTTATTTCTATATCTCTTGTACTCATTCAATAAGTTTACATCATTAGGATACATAATTGCATTTTTATGCATTATATTTCTTTTAGTTATTGACTTTATCAACCCATTGGTAATCCATTGGTTTCTTTTTATTTCACTTCTTTTGATTTTAGTTTTTGTTGTGCAACTATCTATATATTGATGTAATTTATCTATGAATAAGTCCACTGCGTCGTCGATATCTGTAGTAGCATAAATGTCTGTATAATTTTCGTTTTTTAACTCATTTTTTAGTTTGCTATAATTAACATAATACCTATAATGTGCCTTTATAATAGAATTTCTTTCTGTTTCAGCTGGTCGCGGAGAATATTTTAACAATACTGCGTAGTGATCAGTAATCTCTGTTTCTAATATAACAGGGGTAAATAATTCATACGGAATACGTGTTTTCACAAATATGTGATCCAGACATGTTTGAGTGTCTCCTTGAATTCGAGTACATTGATTTATTGCAGACACATACCCATACTCACCTAAAATGTTTAAATATTCTTGGCAACAATCAGTATTGTTGTCAAGAATATTTATATTTATATCCCCAACTATTATGCTGATAGCACTTTGGTCATTATTGTTTGCTAAGTAATTGGCAAGGTCGGAATTAAATGTTAAAGGGCATAAGGATGGTGATCTGTATATACCAATTATTTGTATCGATTTGTTGTCTGATATGATATTTAATTTAATTACTTTTATTTCTCCTATATTAATTATGTGATATGTGTAGTTTAGTTCACTTTTAATGTATATAGCAACTCCATCATTTTTGTTTATATCCCCTTTATTATACAACAAGTCATAACCCGGTATATTAAAGATTTCAGTATTGTCTAGTTTAAATGTTTCTGTCAATACCAAGCAATCGAAGCAATAGTTAAGGTCGTGAATCAGAATATTCAGCTCCTCGAAATTTTTGGATATGCTTCTAATATTATTATGTAAGAGCGTAAAACCTGCATTAGAGTTTTTGTTTATAATATTTTCCAATTGGGTATTATTTTGAGCTGTTTTAGTTTCAATATATGGTATCTTAAAGTCCCTGATATAATTATCCATATATAATATAGTAATATATAAAAATTTGCACAGTAATTTAAACTCCACTTAGCCTAAAGTTAAACTTGAAATGTAAATTAAATTCCTGTCTTTTCCCTTTCTCCCCGTTCACCGTTGTTTGATCTTGTTCAAATGATTATTTAGCCTGACGTCTTTTGGGTCTTGTGTTCGCCAAAATTACTTCTTCGGACTTCTTTATTGTGCCGGTCTTGGGTGTCCCTTGAATAGCCTGAGATTTTGGAATATTTTGATTTGGATCTGCTTTAGGGATTTCAGTTTTTTCTAATGTGGGATTTTCTCCGCCTTGTTGATTTGAGGTTTGATTGGGTTTATTTGGTGTAGTGAGGGTGCTACTTTCTCGTTCTTCTAGTTCGCGTAGTTCTTCCACTGTAAACGTCTTTTGATTTACATAAAGTATGTTTTTTCTTATAAAACATGTATTGTTTTTATCCTGTTTAGCATCATACAGGTGTTTTCTAAGTATTTTATTGTCTGTCCTTTCCTTTAATGTTTGATCGTGGGTGATGGTAATGCTAGTTCCCTTCAATTTATGGCAGTTTTCTAAGATATATTTTTTTGTTAGGTATGATATTAATTCCACCTTTATGGGGCTATTAATGTTTTTTCCCAGTGTGTATACGTCATTGAAATCGCTTTCGTTAAGATCAACGGTTAGTAGATTCTTCAGTTTTTGGCATATATGTTCACTGGTAACCTCCGTATTTTTTTGTGCGAGGCCAAAAATTATTATGTTATTTTTATTGTGGTTTCTATATAATTTTTCAATTTGTTCTTTTAAAATTAGGTTTTCATCTTCTACTTTTTTTAGTTTAGTTGTAAGTTCCTCAACTTTTAATAATAGCCTTTCCTCACTGGACTCGATTTTACTTTTTATTTCGGATCTGTTTTTTATTATTTCTTCGTATATTTTCTGGATGGTAATGTCCGTCATTCTATTCTATTTATTTCCTTTTTAATTTATTGATAACAGATGTTACTTCCTAGCACTTTATTACGGTACAGTGCTTGGGTTTTAAACTGGTCCGATGGTTACTCTGGCCCTCTATTCGTGGTAATTGCCCACTTCAGAAAACTAACACAATATTACACTACACTATTTAAGAATTTATCTATAACTCTCTATTTTAATTACGTATTTATTGTTTATCCACCTCAACTTTAGCTCACGTTTTAATTGTAATTATTAGCTACGTTTCTATTAAAGTACACTCCACTTAACGCTGTTTTTCTGCGTATATTTAACTTTTACGTTGGACCGACGCCACAAACGCCACAAATTAGGCATTTACTTTCTTTTTCGGCAATAAATATTATGTTTTAATTATCAGTTTTTATGGAGGAGGTCTAATTATTAAAAAAGTAAATGAAGAACCTATTTCATTCCTTTCATTTATTAAAGACTGGCAATATAACAACATAACATGCTAGCTGAGCTGGCTTAGAGCTGTATTTCATGATTACCGTTACCTGGCGGATAAAAGCATCAAATTTGGTATGAAAGTACCTTAGATTATACTAATAAATGTTAGCAAAGGAGCCCACTGGAATTTCTAAAAATTTTCATGTACAGCACTAATATCAAAAATGGCCGACAAGTACGGCAAAATATCACTTAACATAATCTATCATATAGTCCGGTCGAATTATCACGAATAGTATTAAAATGTGACGAAAATACGTAACCACGATTTTCTTGTTTTAAGTTGATTGGTTTGGACATCCAAAACAAGCCCTTATAATTTGCCAATTAATTTCATACCGGATAAAGGGGGTGGGGGGGTCGTAAAGTTGAAAAGTCGGTTGAATAATGACCATATACAAAAAATTTTTAAATATTGAACAACTCTCGAAGAATAGAATTTTTCTTCTCATAGCAAAATCTGACAGAAAATGAAGTACTTATAGCTATTTTTCGAAGACCTTTTTTTTTTTTCAAAAAAATTGAATATATCAAAAAATAATCAGATATCGATCTGAAATGTTTATCAGATGTTTCCTCCTATATAGCACATACTTTAGTAAAATTTCAAAAATTTTTCTAAAATATTGCCGAAATTAAAATTTTTTTTCAAAATTTCGGTTTTTTTGAATTTACTCCTGACTTAATAACGCTATCTTAATGTTCGGGGCTCATTTTATAGGTTTTTTAATACCTATAACTTTCCCATTTGAACTTTCCTCTCATATTATTAGCCTTCTATTTAAACGCGAAAAACCGACTTTTCAACTTTATGACCCCCCATCCACTTTATCCGATATGACATCAGTTGGCAAACTATAAGGGCTTATTTTGGATGTCCAACCCATCAACTTAAAACAATAAAATCTTGGTTATGTATTTTAGCCGTGTCAAATTACAATTCGACTGAACTAATACTATTAATTTGAATTACAGCTTTAAGCCAACTAAGTACACTACACACTCAGGCTAATCTACATATTAATAATAATAGTATATTACGTAATGAGTGTTGTAAGAAGCATATTACGCACGAATGGAAAAGTTACGCACGATGCCGCGTAGCGGCGAGTGCGTATTTTCATGAGTGCGTAATTGCTTACAACTCGAATTATGTACTATACTTTACCTACGATCATATTTATTTATTTAGTAAAATCTGGATTTAGTTTACCAGTCAATAATATTATTCAACAAATATTGAGTAGTATTCATAAAACAAAGGATATGCTTATACTTGCAAAATATGAAGGAAATCCTTCTGCATTTATTCATAATAATTTGAAGCAGAACCTTATACTTGTAGAGTAGAAGCATATCCTTGTACTCACAGAAAAGTAAATGGGTATGCATAAACCTGACCCTTTACCTTAAAGAAAAAGCATATTCTTCAGAAAAACTGAGGTTGGTCAGTAGCAGACTTAGCGCAGTGGTGAAAGTTGTTTTATCCGAGTTTGAGCGCGATGGCAGATAATGTGGATGTGAGGCATGTTAAACACTACAAGCCCCGCTTATCTACACTTGTTCGTGACTTAAAATATTATAACGGTTTGTAGAAAGAAATGTGCAATGGCTTGCGGATAGATTCTTAGGTACAAATGAAGAAACTCGGGGAGGTGCGTTGTCATCTGTTCATAAAATGAAGATATGTTTGCGTTATCTCAGTGATCCTGGCTATCAACAAGGTATCGGTAAAAACTTGGTGTTAGTCAAGCCACGGCATCTCGGACTGTGAATGCAGTAGTTGCATAATTGCACAGTCCAATGAATGGCTAAAGTTTTCAAGTACCAACAGAGAAATAACAGAGGCAAAGCAGTTATGGCAAATGAAGTATAAGTTTCTGACAGCTATTAGTGCAGTCGATTGTACTCACATAGGGATACTGAAACCAAAACTACATGGAGATGAGTACATTAATCGAAAAGGTAAGCCTACTCTGAATGTGCAAGCCACTTGTGATGCCAAAAAAATGTTCACTAGTGTTGACGTGAGTTGGCCTGGATCTGTGCACGATTCGAGGATATGGAAAAATTCGCAAGTGTGCTTACAATTACAAAATAAAGGCAATGCTGTGCTACTTGGTGATGACGGATATGGGATAAAGCCATGCTTCATGACTCCATTTCGAGATCCTACTCCTGGTGCTGAATTAAATTATAACAAACTTTTCAAAAAAGAGAGGGTAATAATTGAACGATGTTTTGACCAACTGAAACTTCGGTTTTCAATCTTACAGTATGTGTGTCGCGTAAAATTGGAAAATGTTCCAAAGATAATCGTTGCTTGTATTGTGCTCCATAACGTTGCAAAAACGTTAGGCGATCCTGACTTCCAAGCAGCTGAAGAGGCACCAGAAGATGAAGAATACCATGACAATAATAATGATAAACTATTTCTTCGCCACCGAGGACAAGAAATCAGAAGAAACTTGAGTATTGTAATTAACAATGTTAATGATAATTCAGTTTACAAGTGAGCATTGTACATGTCTCTGTCAACGAATCACAAATTTAAAAAGGTACAGAATTTACGATTGTGGTGAATAAACTCAAATTCTATTTGTCTGAAACTAAACATTGTGAACTCAAATAAAACGTTCTGGTGAATATTTTATAAGCTGAAGTACGTTGTATTTTCCTCGCCAACAATGTTCGATGTAGATTCCTTACGCTGCATCAGTTTCAACTTCGTTTCATATTATTCCCGTTGTACTACACTCGTGAGGTACTGCTGTAACAGCACTAAGCATTGGAGTTCTTTTGTAGTTAGTCTTCTAGTTTCATGTGTTTCGTTTTCGTTTCTTATCATTTAGAGCTTAGACGGTCAACCCTTTACTTCTGCTTGAAGGATATTCTCGCAAGTATAAGGTTATCATTATGAATTCGGAAAGAAGGAAATGCTTATACTTCTACCTTTTATTTTAAACCATAACCTAATACTTCTACCTTATGCGTGGGAGGATATGCTTTGTTTTCATGCGACTCAATATGTCAGTTTTGACAGCGTTTAAAAATTACGTAGGCGCATTTGTTTTTTTAAACCCCGCGTCAGCGATATAAGCCACCTATAATTGCGTGTGCCGTGCGTTTTGTTTACCGTGCGATTTGTTTACAGTACGTTTTGTTTACAGTATGTAAAATTCAACTTACATAGATGGCAGGTAGTGTGTTTTTTACTATTTACAATAGTGATCGTAGGTAAAATACAATAAAATATATCCATATTATTTATTGCAGTAATATATAAGTCCAAATATAACGCTAATAAGAGTTCCCAATAACAAGAAAATATTCCTAGTTATTCATTCAATGGAATTCAGTATGCAACAGGTATAAATAAATTACACTTGCAAATTACACTTGCACTTGCAAAGTGGTGAGCAGACTAGATTGGCTTTCCCACATTTGCAATTTTTGCAGTCTCCTTTGCAGGAACATTTAATCAATTCCCTGCATGATCGGAAAACACCTGGAATTGTCATCCAAACTGGTACCCATGACTCTGAAACTTTATTCTAAGCAAAATCCTGTGGAGAAGGAATCACTTGCTGTGTTTGTGTGCTGGTCGTCCAAATACCTGCTTGATAAACTGCCCTTCGGATATGTTGAAGAAGCGCATCCTCAGTCGGTGGAAGTTTGTCCATTGCTCGATTCTTCTGACAGAAAAACTCCTTTCTTATCTGGTTGATAATACTGAAAGGAGTGGTTTTATCATATAGAACAACAGTCAGTCGTTCCAACTTCTTGAAGAGTTCAGAGTCGGCTTTCATCAGTTGGAATGGATACGTGGCCAAATACACAAATGTATCAATGACGTCTTGAAATGCTTCCATTCATGCTTCTTACTCTTACCTTTGAAGGCGGAGGTTGTGTCGCAGTCAGAGAAACACACACGTGATTTTGGCTCCTACAGGCTTGCACAGATGGTGTTGATGTGGTAAAATCTGTAATGCTTGCCCATGCCAAAGGCCACCCAGATATCGGCCAAAGGCTGGATCACTATTAGATCATAGAATGTGCCAGGAAGGATGACAATCACATATGTGTCTACAGTACGCACAAGGATACTCTTTGCCCCTTGCTGTAGTGAATGGAGTACATGAACCACAAACCTCGTGTCTGCCTCTTCATGATTGCGGTTTTCCATGGGTGTGTTCGAACCGATTTGTACGACTGCTTTCCAGTTGTGACATCTATATCTTTGCCTGGTGGCCAGTTGAACTCTACAACCTTGGAAGTCAAAAAGTTGAACAATTCCTTCTTGTTCATTCAGTTACGGAGAGAGTCCATCCAATTTCGTGGCAGTTTGGTGTTGCCAGATACTTCCTTCGTATCCCCTCACTTCTTTTTTCCCGGGTAGGCTCGTTTAAATTGTCTGGAATTTAGGTGTTCTAAACCTTTGGGGGGGCATTCTCCAACTGCTTATGAAGGTAAGGTAGAAAAATCTTATCAGCATACTAATTGAAGGTGTTGACCTAGTAGTGGGCAGGTAGTGGACGATGACTGCACCGTCTAGAAATCTGGCTGCTCAAGACATGGCAGTATTTCAGCCTTATTGGTTGGAAAATGAAGCTTACCAGTCTGAAATGAAAGGAGGGAATCACTGTATCTCATGCGCAAGAAACTCATCCAAATCAGATTCCTGGTTTTGCGTAGATATATATATATATAGTTGGCTAAATAGTTCCACATTGTTCTGAAGCACTTTCGGCTTCTTCCCCTACTGAGATGTTGCTTCATGCTTTGCTCTCTTGAAGAGTACAGGAGATTCCGACTTTTTATGGTTTTTGCAGTAGTGGTGTCTCGAAAAGAAAGACTCACATGTGATATTTTGTCATATTTGTTGGCCATTTTGGATTTTAGTGCTGTACATGAAAATTTTTGGAAATTTCTAAAGGCTAATATTTATTAGTATACCCTGAGGTATCTTCAGACCAAATTTGGTGCTTTTATCCTCCAGGTAACGGTAATTTCAATAAGCCACCTCACTATGCCTATTAACAACAATAATAACTGCAGTAACAAAGTTGCATATCAATAATGCACATAGGAACAGGATAACAAAATATGAACAAAATAATTGTAACAAAAACAAAAATGCAGATATTGTCATAAAATGTATTTAGAAATCAGAATTATAATTAAATTTTATGTTCAAAATGTTCAAAGAATTTTGGCCAATCGTCACGTTGAAATCAACTTGGGCAAGTTTCTAAAGTTTAGGATGAAATTCGGTAGACTTAGCGTAGGTAATAGGGAAGGTACTTGACTAAGCTAATCTAAGATTAAAAAAAAATCAAGTAGAACGCCCAACCAAGTTAAATTTCTTAAGTTTAGCTCATTTTACTGGTGGAAAGAAAGCAGCTATTGTTTAAAGTTGGCACATAATTTGTTTTTCTAATAAATGCAATTTTGTGGTATAATCAATAATGACAACTTTAAACAATGCATTTAAACCTAAAATCAGTTAGTTTTAGATTATTTCCTAAGGGATCTCTTAAAGAGTGGACACTAATAGCAGAGATCAATTAATTCAAAGAATTGTTAATTGCCTCAACAAAATTGGAAACAGTCCAGATTTGACAAGAAGATTAATCGGTTATCTCGTTAACTTCACTAGAAAATGTATTGAAGCTGAGGAACATAAAATTTACGTATAATTTTAATTTGTAAATACGTTTTATGACAATGGGCACGTTTATGGAATGCAATTGCTGAGAATAATCACTCAACCTGATTACCTTTTAAGTGTTTGAGTCCGCTAAATGGTGTAAAGGATGTTGCTAAATGTCACCTCAGTTGAGGTCAAGTCAAAGAAAATCTTTATCTATATTTTGAAATACTTTTTGGAATACGAAATTAATCTGCTTGATGAAAGAAAGTGAGGTTAAGTTTCACAGCTGACTACACTCAGCGTGAATTTTGCCCCTGATGAAAACATCAAACAGTTGACAATTGGCACGTTTTGAGCGTTGTCATTTAGGGAATATCTGCTCGCAACTCTTGCCAACCGTTGCATTCCCTAAACGCATCCATTATCTGCATTTTTTGTTTTTGGTACAATTATTCTGTTGATATTTTGTTTTTCTTTTGTTACTATGTGCATTATTGGTGTGCAACTTTGCTGCTACCATTACTGTTGTTATGTTATGTAGCTGTTTTAGGTTTCATTCGACTGGTGAGAGGACCACGGTCGAACCGATCGAATTCATTCGAATCGGCAATCTGATCACTGGTCCACGTAGCTCGTTTTAAGATGCGACCGCCGTTCTGCACATAGGCGTTCGATTTCGTTCATTGCAGGTGCGCCCATGATGGTCCCAGTCGAATATAACCTTAGAAGTCTTTAATCAATGAAATAGATTTTTGATACAGTGTCTTTTAACATTTATTTTTCTAATTTATTTTACCTTCATAAAAATTGGTAATTAAAACATAATAATTATTTTTGAAAAAAAAAGTGAATGCTTAATTTAATTGCGGAAGCATTTTTTGCGAATATCATTCATCGGTATTTTTTCAAGACTCATATTGCATTATTTAATAGAATTTATTTCTGAGGCGGCAGAGTGTGGCAAAAAAATTAATGAATCCATTTTGTTCAGTTTCTTATGCACTTTTCGAATTTAATATTGAAATTAAAAAAAACATATACCAAGTTTGTTTTCTTGAAGAACTAAAACATCTTTTTCAAATACGCACCTGAATTTTTTTGCGTGTGACACAAGTACACTTGCTTTCATAAGTCCATAAGAAGGGTTGCTACTCATTATGGACTAGATAAAAGCACTGTTCTACGAGTAAAGAAGAGGTGAGAATGTAGAAGAACGCACTACCGGGCGTCAAAATGACGCGACACCAATTTATTTCTCAGGGGGCGCCAGTCGCGTATTACCCCGTTCTTCTACTTCCCAGGCGGGTTCGAGATAAGATGACTTCGGTAGCCGAAAAGCGGGACCAAGGCTGCACTACCACAGATCGGAAACTACGCTCTCTCTGGACCCGAATTCCCTCGTTAGGGGTTTAGGCACCTCTTAATTTCCTGAATTTTTGCATAAAAAAATCCCAACCGAAGAATTTCTCTGCGGAGGGATTAGTTTTGGTACGCGAAAATCACGTTTTGGTCCATTAATAACGGAATATATTTCTCAAAAAACGCATAAAAAAATCCCTATCAAACCTTCGTAAAGCAACCAGAAGGTCGAACGTTAATGCGAATTAACTCGACACATCCGGCTTTCTCTACGAAAGTTCCAGGGATTATAGACCGTCAACAGGCCTCAAGATCAATTAAGAAATATTAGTTCAAAGAATCCGTTTATTTAACAGAATTGGTTATACAAAATTCTCAAGAAAGAATCGTGCCTTCCCCAATCAAGGTAGTGACTTTCAGACCATACAAGCGAGAGCGCTCACGCTAACGATCGATTAGGTAGAAAAGATTCATACGTACCTTCTCAAAATCAAAATGTGAGCTTTTAGAATCATTTCAGACTCTGGGTAAATGAATAATTAAGGCTGACTGAAATTAACTTAAAAAAGTTTTACTAAATGAATTTAGTTTCGCTAGAGACTACCTAGCTTTAAAGTTCTTGTATCGTGGAGATTCACGTACTCAAACACATTCAGAGGACTTATTACTGCATAAGTTGAGTGGCGTTCGATCAGTCCACGACTTACTAACCCTTATCACAGTCGATTGATAATATCGATTTGGCAGCGTCTCACCTTCGAGCGACTATTAGGCAAAATTGAATTTTTTGATTTTTATGCACAAGGCGTTTTCCTCTATAACTTTGTCATTTGAAAAGCCCCGTTATTGGCTTTTCTACCATCGCTTTGTCTGGACTACTCAACGCGCTCGACCAAATTGCGAGCCGCTGGGTCAATCCAAACTCTTTCCATGCGAGAAACCGGCCTTGTACATGTGCATTGATTTTTATCAATTTTTGCTTATCGGCACTACGCCGGCTTTGACAAAATCTTCTATTTTGCCTTTTGGATGCAGTGCATCGTTAAAATTTTATGCTCATACTTTAGAATTGTGCTTTCAATGATCGTACCTCAAAGGTCAATGTCTTTGGTTGAGGAATAAAAAATAAAAAATAATTTAAAGTATATTTTCGTGGTACTTTTTAAACTGACTTCGTGGTACTTTTGAAAAATCCAGTTTAAGACCAATTTTAGCGTACTTTTGAAAAATCGATTTTCGAGCCAAATTTCAAGGTACTTTTGAAAAACTAATCTGCGGGTGAAATTTTGGCGTACTTTTGAAAAATCGATTTTCAAGCCAAATTTCAAGGTACTTTTGAAAAGTTAATCCGCGGGTGAAATTTTGGCGTACTTTTGAAAAATTGATTTTCAAGCCAAATTTCAAGGTACTTTTGAAAAGTTAATCTGCGGGTGAAATTTTGGCGTACTTTTGAAAAATCGATCTTCAAGCCAAATTTCAACGCAGTTTTGAAAAATTAGTCTGCAAGTGAAACTTTGGCGTACTTTCGATAAATCGATTCCTGGGCCAAATTTTGACGCCCTTCCAAAAATATTATTTTTCAAAGTCCAATTTATGGTACCTTTGAAAAAGTATACTATTCATAAATCTTTGTCATTATATACTTCTACTCTGATATTCTGAACCAAAAACATTTTTCCTAAGTGAAAATTCGGTGTTTCTTCGAATTTTCGCCTGGTCATTTCCAACGCCTTATAGAACCCAAAACGGTCCTTGTGGACTGATCTGCGCCTCTGCAGACTCCCAAAAATGTCTTTAAATGAAATTTTTGCCTAAGTCGAATTTTGATTATGTCTTCAACTTAAGACGATTTTGGAGAGTTCTACAACACTCCCCTCCTTTGGTTGAATCTTTTCTACTCATCGATCGCCTTTAATTTCCATATTCACTTGTATGTCTGTATGCCTTCATTTGACGGTCTGACCTATGTACAGATGTTTAAAAAATAACGGCCTTAATTGGGGCAGACGGCTGATTCGCCTATCTAACTTAAAAATAAATACATTTTTAAACAATACGACAAGTTGATACAACATTTTTATCAACTTAATTACACCCGCGTCGAGGTGCGAAGCGAAGCGTAGCACAATTTTGATTAGCGTCCACTCTCACTAACTCGTTGCACTCGCTTTTTTGCCCTGGTCTCGCTCTTGCTTAACTTCGGTCCTTTCTAGAAGAGGCTGTCTATATCTCCATGCCGCAGCTTGGACGGTCCTCGCCTTTGAGTTCCAGACTTCACCATGCCGCGCCCTTGCGACAGGCTGGGTCATCTTTCCATTTTTGCACATGGAAAATGCAGTTCTGCAACTAGATTGACTTTTTAGCAAGTCGTCGACTGGAACGCGTCGACTAACAAACACAATGTGTTGTTTTTAATGAAATATTTTTTTAACATGAATTTTGTTAACTTATAATGGTTAGAAATTGGTTCTTCGTAAGGTAGATTGAATCGGCTTACGATACTCGTGCGGTCATCACTACTTTGTGAAAAAAGTATAAAAAAAATAAAAAAAAAAAAATTGAAGCGTCTTCTTGAGCGAAGAACGGCTTCTGAAACTCGTCTCGTAGTTTCTCCTTCGTAAGGTAGATTAAATCGGCTTACGATACTCGTGCGGTCATCACGACTTGTGAAAAAAGTATAAAAAAAAAAAAAAAATTGAAGCGTCTTCTTGAGCGAAGGACGGCTTCTGAAACTCGTCTCGTAGTTTCTACTTCGTAAGGTAGATTAAATCGGCTTACGATACTCGTGCGGTCATCACGACTTGTGAAAAAAGTATAAAAAAAAATTGAAGCGTCTTCTTGAGCGAAGAACGGCTTCTGAAACTCGTAGTTTCCATTTGGGGTATACGTTAATTTTGTTGACTTAAAATGATTAAAATTGAAGTTGTCTTCTTGCATAAGAAAAACAGCTTCCGAAACTCGTACTGATTCGTACTTATGCCTACGTCCATTACTCGAACTTGGCGGCTCTCGCTCTTGAGAAGCTAGGCTTACCGGATCGCGCTCTTGCGTCGGGTTCGCCGTCTTTCCATGTCTGCTCATGGAGTAGACTTTAAATTTTCGATTCGACCGCATATAGGTCAAAATCGCTACTTAGAATTTTGAGAAAAAATATAAAAAAAAGCGAAAACGGCTATTAGCCGTGGTCGACCTCAGAAATATCTAGAGGTGACTCTTCTATGTCTGGCTCATCTCGAGCATCATCGGGATCTCGACTTATTACATCCTGCTCATCTTGAGCTCTTGCGGGAACATTGATTTGAACTAGTGTGGTATCGCTACGTCGCTCTGACCTGGGCGCGATCTCATTGTCTGATGAGGAAGCGTCGTCACTAAGATGAGTTTCATCCGGACTATCTTCTGATTCTTCAGACAATTCCAATTCAACATCGGGGTCTCCCTTAGGTGCCGGCCTGATGGCATCGACATGTAATCTCGTCGAAGTTATCCCCTTGTGAATGAGGTAAACTTCATTGGACAATCTCTTTAAAACCTTGTGTGGCCCACTCCACGACGGTGTGAAGGTATGATCCTTCCTGATCCTTTTAGTCATTACCATATCTCCCACTTTATATACGACCGGCGTTACCGCCACTTTGGGCGCGTAACGCCATTGGTAATTTGTTTGATTTTTACGAATCTCCTTGACTCTTTCAAGGCGGGGAACGTCCGCTTGATTACGACGTTCTTGTCTATAAGCGAACATATTCCAATCACCAATCTGCGGTAATTCATAACCGAGTACTACGAAACTGGGCGTATGCCCCGTAGCGGCGTTTTTTCTTGTTCTCAAGATATATGCCATCTGACTAACATGTCGATCCCACTCGTCGTTGGGTGAACCATATAATAAGGTTTTTAAGATCTTCTTAGCTTCTTGCACCCTCCTTTCTATTGGATTTGCCTGTTGGTGGTAAGCTGCTGTGAAGAATCTTTCAATATTGTTACGTGTACAGAACGTATCGTAAAAGCCGGAATTGAAGTGGCCTCCCTGGTCGGAAATGATGACCCTCGGAACGCCATATCTCGCCACTAGTTCCTCTTCGATAAATTGTGCTATTGTTTTTTCACTGACTTGGGTGAACGCCTTGGCTTCGACCCACTTACTAAATACATCCTCTACCATTAATATATATCGGTTATCTGCATCTTTGGTTCGCTGAAGCGGTCCGATTACATCGACGCTTAGAACTTCGAACGGATGCGATGGAGCATGGCTTCTGAGAGGAGCCTTTGGTTGTGACTGTCTGCTTTTTACGGAATTACAAATAATGCACTCATTTAAATATTTGTTAACTAGTCTCGACAAATTATTAAAATAATAGCGGCCCGAGATGATTCTAACAGTTTCATCGCGGCCGGGGTGACCTACTTCCGGTCGGTCGTGAAAATGAGATATTACTCTCATGACCATACGTTTTGGTACGTATAATTTTTCTTTGACATTTTCGCCTCTCGTCCAAAGTGTTCCGCCTATCACTTGTCGTGTATTGACGAATTTCACCTCTGCCTCGGTTTTATTTGCTTGTCGCACTAGAGTATTCCATCGTTCAATTTGGTCTTGGATATCTCTGGAGTGCGTTTGCGCTTCTCTGACCTGATCGTTTAATTCCAATGTGGTAATCACTGATATTCGTTCCTTGTACGAGAATTTTGGTGGATACATCCTTTCCTCTTCGTCGTTTGCTTCGACGTTTGGACCTTGAGGATTCCTGCTAAGATAGTCTGCCAATATATTTTCCTTGCCGGGACAATGTTCTATGGTGAAGCTGTATTCCTGAAGTAATAATGACCAACGTGTAAATTTTGTTTTCTCGTCCTTATGCTTATTTAACCATAGTAAAGCTCGATTGTCGGTTTTGACTATAAATGGACGGTCTGCCAAATATATTTTGTATTTCCTTATATAATTAACGACGCTCAAACATTCCAATTCATTGATATGGTATTTTCTCTCCGTCGGAGATAACGTATTACTAGCATAAGAGACGATGTGCTTCTGGTCATTATCCCCCAATTGATATAATACTGCAGATAATCCTATTAAGGATGCGTCCGTCTGCAGTATGAACATTTTATTGAAATCTGGCCGGTGCAGTCCTAGAGGTTTATTTAATACCTCTTTCAGTAGGATAAAGGATTCTTGGGCTTCTGTATTCCACTTATAGCGCCAGTCCTTCGAGAGTAGTCGGGTCAAGGGCTTAGTAATTATTGCAACATTAGGGATATATTCACGTACCCAATTACATAGGCCAAGGAAACTCTGAAGCTGGCGCCTTGTCGTAGGCACAGGATAGCTCTGTATCTGCAGAATATGTTTTTCTAAAGGTTGAGTAGTATTGGCATTTATCTTATGTCCAAGATAGGTTATACTAGATGTGGCTACCACACATTTTTCTGGTGACACTTTTAAATTATGTAAACGTAGGCGTTCAAAGACGGCTCTCAGATGGTTTACATGCTGATTTATATTTTCACTGTAGATGATAATATCATCGAGATATACTTTGCAGAAATGATGCAAGTAGCCGGTCAATACGTCTCTTGCCATAAATTTTTGGAATGTACATGGAGCGGTCTTCAATCCGAAAGGCATCACGTTAAATCGGTAAGATGCTCCATCTAATGTTGTAAACGTAGAATAGTTTTTTGACGACTCCTCAAGAGGGATTTGCCAATATCCGCTCTTGAGGTCCAACACCGTAAATATGTTGGCGTTTCCTAGATCCTTTATACTCTCGTATATCTTAGGTAAGACGGATGCTTCGTCTTCCGTTACTTCATTTAAGTGACGATAATCAATGCAGAAGCGAGGCTTCTTGCCGGGCCTTTCAATTATTATGGGAGGCGAACTGTACTGAGCGGTACTCGGTTCTATGACGCCGGCTTTCAGCATCTCTTCAATTTGATCGTACATAACTTTTTTCTTAGAAGGAGACATGGGGTAGGGTTTGATATTGAACGGGCGGTCGTCTTTAACTTTTATTTTATGTTTCGTTGTCACCGTGGTAGCTTGGGTAGGCACCGCGGTGAACAATTCAGCGAATTCCTCGAATAGAGGTTTTAAATTATCGTTTCCGATGATCAGTTCTTCGGGAAGCCGGCATTGCTTCCTTGCTTGATGTGCCGCTTGATTCCAGAAGACGGTTATTCGCTCTTCGGTGCCGACGTAGACACATTTACGTTGATAATCGAATACGACATTGTGAGCATATAAAAAGGGGGCTCCCAGAATGAGCTCTTCGTTTAAATTTTGAATGACCTGAAACGTGGTCTGAAAGGGTACATCTAGTACATTAACGTTTATGGTCGTAGTCCCGAGGGATTCTACTAAACCATCGCCACAAGCCATAACAAAAGTTTGGGGAGCTGTAAGTTGATCAATGTCGTTCAAAAATTTCGGTTGGATAATATTCCTTGTCGAACCTGTATCCAATAAAGCGTTAACCGCTCGATTATTAATTATAATCTTAATGCGAGGCAGAGGGAAAGCGTCGTTGGTTTGATTGATAGATTCTAATGGAGTGAATCGGTGGGGAGATAGGTTGACTTCTTGATCCTTAAACAGGTAATTAAGGTCAGGAAGGTCATCGAAGTTTTTTAATTTAAACTTCTTGCTTCGGAGCTTCCTCGAGGGTCGCTTCGAGCCTGCTGGGGCCTGGTAGGCGGGGCTGGTACAGTTCGGCCTGGGCCATCGCCTCTGACCCCCGCTTGGTTTCCCGTATTCATATTACGATAGGGATTGTTTGGGCATTCCGCATGAAAATGCCACTGCTCCGTTGGGCAATATCTGCAAGGGCGATACGGGACTCGGGAGTTCCTTACGTCTCCAGTACCCCTTCTCGGTATATCCCCTCTAGGCAGCGAGGAAATATTATTTGCAAAATGCACCCTTGGTGCTGGCGGATTATCTCTTCTTTGAGATCCATTGAATGGTGTCCTAGATGCACCAAAGGAACTGGAGGACGGCTTCGCTAATGCGGAGGGTTCCGTTCTCCAGTTACTGCTCGATTGCTGATTCCCTTGAGCTGAAGCGGTAGAGGTGGACGCTTCTCGGTCTTTGCTTTTTTTTGCATTTTGCAGAATCTCGAATTCTTTATTCTCATCCATAATTTTGGCCATTTGTTCGGTCATCGTCACTAGTGTATTTGTATCTAGTATGACGGCACTCTTTAGGAGCATTTTCATATCAGGTCTCAACTGATTGAAGATGGTAGCCGCCTTCATCGCCTCCGGCTTAAACGGATCGATCCTCTTGAAGAGGCATACCTTCCTGGAAATAAATACTGACGTATTTTCCTCGGCATCTTGTTTCTTGCCATATAAATTAGCTACTGCTTCGGTGAGTACTTCACCTGAATCATAACGGCTTCTGAACCGCTCGAGGAATAGAGGATACGTGGTAATTAGGGTTCGATATTGTTCGAACCATTTCTTAGCATCATCTTTGAGCTGTTCTGATATTTTATATAGTCGGTCGTTATCCTGCGTAATTCGTACTCGGACGAAAAATTCCTCCATTTGATAAATGAAGGTTTCAGGGTCTTCGTGTTCGAAGCCATGAAATTCCGCATTTGGATGCTTCGACCGATACTTATGCTCGTGCGTGGCTTCGCTTAGAGCTTTGGCAAGACCTGCTGCCATTTGGGCGAACACTTGTTCTGAGGAGGGCTGTATGACTCCTTCAGTGGTACTCGGGCCAACCCCCGAACTACCCAGTACATCCTCCGCGCACGGCCTCTCTAACCCTCTAGAGACGTTGTCCATCACAGATGTCGGCTCGTCGTAAAACTGGAAAGGCGTTGATTCATCCATATCCTTTCCAGAAAGCCCTGCTGACTAACAACGCCCCACGTTGGGCGCCATGTAGAAGAACGCACTACCGGGCGTCAAAATGACGCGACACCAATTTATTTCTCAGGGGGCGCCAGTCGCGTATTACCCCGTTCTTCTACTTCCCAGGCGGGTTCGAGATAAGATGACTTCGGTAGCCGAAAAGCGGGACCAAGGCTGCACTACCACAGATCGGAAACTACGCTCTCTCTGGACCCGAATTCCCTCGTTAGGGGTTTAGGCACCTCTTAATTTCCTGAATTTTTGCATAAAAAAATCCCAACCGAAGAATTTCTCTGCGGAGGGATTAGTTTTGGTACGCGAAAATCACGTTTTGGTCCATTAATAACGGAATATATTTCTCAAAAAACGCATAAAAAAATCCCTATCAAACCTTCGTAAAGCAACCAGAAGGTCGAACGTTAATGCGAATTAACTCGACACATCCGGCTTTCTCTACGAAAGTTCCAGGGATTATAGACCGTCAACAGGCCTCAAGATCAATTAAGAAATATTAGTTCAAAGAATCCGTTTATTTAACAGAATTGGTTATACAAAATTCTCAAGAAAGAATCGTGCCTTCCCCAATCAAGGTAGTGACTTTCAGACCATACAAGCGAGAGCGCTCACGCTAACGATCGATTAGGTAGAAAAGATTCATACGTACCTTCTCAAAATCAAAATGTGAGCTTTTAGAATCATTTCAGACTCTGGGTAAATGAATAATTAAGGCTGACTGAAATTAACTTAAAAAAGTTTTACTAAATGAATTTAGTTTCGCTAGAGACTACCTAGCTTTAAAGTTCTTGTATCGTGGAGATTCACGTACTCAAACACATTCAGAGGACTTATTACTGCATAAGTTGAGTGGCGTTCGATCAGTCCACGACTTACTAACCCTTATCACAGTCGATTGATAATATCGATTTGGCAGCGTCTCACCTTCGAGCGACTATTAGGCAAAATTGAATTTTTTGATTTTTATGCACAAGGCGTTTTCCTCTATAACTTTGTCATTTGAAAAGCCCCGTTATTGGCTTTTCTACCATCGCTTTGTCTGGACTACTCAACGCGCTCGACCAAATTGCGAGCCGCTGGGTCAATCCAAACTCTTTCCATGCGAGAAACCGGCCTTGTACATGTGCATTGATTTTTATCAATTTTTGCTTATCGGCACTACGCCGGCTTTGACAAAATCTTCTATTTTGCCTTTTGGATGCAGTGCATCGTTAAAATTTTATGCTCATACTTTAGAATTGTGCTTTCAATGATCGTACCTCAAAGGTCAATGTCTTTGGTTGAGGAATAAAAAATAAAAAATAATTTAAAGTATATTTTCGTGGTACTTTTTAAACTGACTTCGTGGTACTTTTGAAAAATCCAGTTTAAGACCAATTTTAGCGTACTTTTGAAAAATCGATTTTCGAGCCAAATTTCAAGGTACTTTTGAAAAACTAATCTGCGGGTGAAATTTTGGCGTACTTTTGAAAAATCGATTTTCAAGCCAAATTTCAAGGTACTTTTGAAAAGTTAATCCGCGGGTGAAATTTTGGCGTACTTTTGAAAAATTGATTTTCAAGCCAAATTTCAAGGTACTTTTGAAAAGTTAATCTGCGGGTGAAATTTTGGCGTACTTTTGAAAAATCGATCTTCAAGCCAAATTTCAACGCAGTTTTGAAAAATTAGTCTGCAAGTGAAACTTTGGCGTACTTTCGATAAATCGATTCCTGGGCCAAATTTTGACGCCCTTCCAAAAATATTATTTTTCAAAGTCCAATTTATGGTACCTTTGAAAAAGTATACTATTCATAAATCTTTGTCATTATATACTTCTACTCTGATATTCTGAACCAAAAACATTTTTCCTAAGTGAAAATTCGGTGTTTCTTCGAATTTTCGCCTGGTCATTTCCAACGCCTTATAGAACCCAAAACGGTCCTTGTGGACTGATCTGCGCCTCTGCAGACTCCCAAAAATGTCTTTAAATGAAATTTTTGCCTAAGTCGAATTTTGATTATGTCTTCAACTTAAGACGATTTTGGAGAGTTCTACAACAAGAACAAGAAGGGACCGTGACTAGAAGGCCGTGTTTGGGAAGACCCAAAATTTCAAACGCGGAGCAGGACGGAGCCCTTTTGAGTAATATAAGAGAAAACCCCTTCAATAAGGCCAGACAAAATATTAAAATTTTTTAAATAAATTTGTATCTATTTCATGTTCGTTCTAATTAAATTTTAATTAAACGTCAATGTCATCTTTAACCTAATTCCAAAATTATCCGTTCACACAGCTAAAATTTTGCAAAGTCGTTGTTACTTAATTTTGAATATGTATGCGAAAGTTTTGAAAGCAAGTGTACTTATTCAGGATCACCAGTGTATTATATATGCCAAATATGCACCTACTATTCCATTTCCTTACACAGCAGCAAGCAAAAGAACTTTTGACAAGAATACATGAAACACCCTGTATTTCAGCTACGAGGGCCCAACTAGTTTTTTCTATGGATGATTAAGATTACCCTCGGTGTGCCTGTTTTCTCGTGAAACACCCTGTATATTACAAGGATAAACATTATATTGGCAATGGTTGTGCTGAATATCTAAAGTGTTACCAAATCTTTATTTATTTTACTAAAATCGTTGAGTGAAACTTTTCACTCAACACTAAAATAAAACAAAAAATGAATATTAATACTCACATTATGTTTGATTAACTCTTTGTCTTCCTCGTCTAGTCCGATTCCTTTTTTTGATAGGTCCCCCTCAATAGTGTATATTTTTTTAATACAATTTGCATCCTTTTCTTTAATTTTTTCGAACACCTTAAATGAATAGGAAATATGTACTAAAGGTAGCTATCTAAATCGAATTATACAGTGTGTCCCGTTTCAAGTGGACACACCTTGATATTTCGGTTATTATGCGACACATCGATTTAGAA
The DNA here is from genome assembly GCA_936432065.2 of Rutpela maculata. Classification (NCBI taxonomy): domain Eukaryota; kingdom Metazoa; phylum Arthropoda; class Insecta; order Coleoptera; family Cerambycidae; genus Rutpela; species Rutpela maculata. The sequence goes on from OW386291.2 coordinate 27,608,314, forward strand.
GACTTCAAGGGGCATCTTTTTATGTGTTTCAATATATTTCCAATTGTCACACCAAAAATGAGATTTTTCTATAATTTATTTAGTGTTAGAGATACAGTAAAAATTTGTTAAGAAAAGTTGTTCACAAACAAAAAATACTCCTACGAATTTCATCAAAGTATGAAAATTTTGATCATTTTTAAAACTTTTGCAATACTCAAAATCAGTTTACTGTGATATAATTTAAAATCATAACTCAATACAGTAAGCGAGGTACAAAAAAAAATAGTAAAATTACCGGCCCGAAAACAATTGAAGGAATTTATATATATATTTTTTTGCATTATACTTTATAAAATACGTACATCAACATCTATATTGTCGCATTATCTGCTTTTTATTTTTCAGCATTTAAGGGTGGTCCACACTTAAATACTGAAATATTAATAACTACTAATATTGCAAATAAATTAACGAGAATCCGCATACTCATGTTTTTGAGGTTGCTGAATATGACTGTGAGGTCAAAACTTATGAGACGAAAATATTGAGGGTTGAAATCACCCTTAAATACTGAAAAAATCATAATTCTTCTTATCTTACGAATAAAATCACGAAAATCTATGTACTTATGTCTTTGAGGTCGTTGAATATGATTGTGGGTTAAATACTGAAAAATTAATAATTCTTCTAATGTGACGAATATATTGACGAAAATACATATATTTATGTTTTTTAAATCGCTGAATATGATTATGAGGTCTGAATTAATAAAACAAAAATTGTGGATTCAAAATGGTCACAAAATAATATAGTAATACGTATAATTCTATTAAAAATACAGATTGTTATAAATAAATAAAATTAATACTTTTTCTGCACCCACAAGCGTTGCCGCAACTTTTTTTGCAAGAACAAAAAACTCATCTGCAAAAAATCTGGCGCTCCCCCATAGCTGTATTCTAAAATTCATACAATGTGACGTTTCAGGTAGTCAGGTAAAAATTATCTGCGTATTCTTCGAAAAATAGACGGCTATTGCTCGTTTCTCTACCTAAGACACTTAAAATGCGGGTACAAACTGAAAAATTTCAACATTATTTCAAACATATCTCTGGAACAGTTTGTCGCAGGAGAAAAACTAAAAGCCCTAACATTATTTACTTGTGTATGCGCTCAAGAGCCATCTTTAAACCTTTATATATCTGGAACAGTTTTAGTGGAAGTAAGAAGTCGGAATTTTCCGTAAAAAGTGCAAAATTGTGCTAAAGTTATGAAATCTATCTCCCCCGTTTTAGAGGGTGCTGAACACGAATAACAGGGCGAAAAAAGTTTTTAGTCATGCGCACCCCCTGAAACGTCCAAAAACCGCTTATTTCTCATATAACACTTTGACATCGACAATTTTTGCAGAGATTCTTTATTTTTTTCCATGAGGATATAACAGATGGTGAAAGGTGATGTCAGGTAGTAGACCGCAACCACCCTCGGGGGTGAAATCTACCCTGTCAGGGGGTTTAAAATTGCTTCTTTTTTTTGTTAAAGACGTTTACTCCCCGTTTTCGAGGATGTTGATCAAGAAAGAAATGGTTATACGCTGGTTCAACCCTTCCTTCACCCTTAAACGGAAACCACCCCTTTCATGATGATAATAATAATGATAATAATAATAATAATAATAATAACTCAGTAAACATCTGGACCAATTGGATATTCCGAAAGGTCTCATCAAAATCATTCAGAAAGCGGCTATTCTACAAAGTTCTACATATTGTGCGCAAGTTCCTAAATGCATGACAGAACAAGATGAATTTCTTCTCTGTCTTGCATAAAAGAACCATCACACACTGGTAAAAATAAGCGAGAAAATAACCTGAATAATAATAATAATAATAGGTAGTGACCTGGCTGATATTAGGGACTTAACAAAGGTATTCTCTTCCTTTAAGGAACATGAATTTCAAATCCTTGCAAGGATAGGCGACTTTGACAAATTGACAAATGGTGACGTGCAAGGAGGCACAAAGAAGGTCCCAGTTTTTGGTTTTCGCTCATATCTCGAAAACGGTTTGCCCTAATCAAAAAGTGGCCATATGCAAAATTAAAGCTGACTAAATTTTCTACGTTAATTAATTTTCTTTGTATCTGTTATGGTTCAGTAATGAATTGATATCTTTTGACTGTATTTTAACTTTATTATAAATAAATTAAAATTTTAATAACCATCGTAGAAAAAAATTTCTTGTACAGATATCCGTTTCACAGTAGACTAAACTCAAATTTCGAATAAAAAATGTCTTTGCGTCTGTAAGTGTGTGTGTGTGTTTGTTTCCCTATATTTATGGTAACATGTGTATACTTAAACCACTGTTATGGCAGCTGCCGGAATTATGGCAACTTACCCTCGTTGCCATAATTTTCTGTTGGTGTGGTTCCTTAGTTTATAGCTACATACATTTCATAATTGCCACAGGTCTTCTGTTAGTCATTTTATTAACCAATGGGAATTTAATTGGTGTTATTTTCTTATTCAATTTCTTCAAATTTAACAATTTATAATAATCTGTGTAAGTTTCCACAATAATGGCTAAAGCAAGTTTTTTACCCTCACCCATTTGTGGAAACGGGGGCGTGGTAAGACAGTGGTGCCATCTTTAAGGAATGTGCATTGTTGCCATTTCATTATGCTCTTAATATAGTTGATAGTTAAGATATTCCTTTGTTGTAAATTGAGGTTGCCAGAAGTGATATTAGAGAGTGTAAGATGAGCCCCTGAACATAATAGCAGAGACTCTCAGAAACATATCAGCACATAACTTATTAGTACATATTATCTTCGCTATTTGTTATAGTATAGTATTATTTTTCAAATTTTACATGTCTTGCCGTACATTTTTAAATGGCATTAACGAATTTTAGAAACGATTAAAATTTACAACAGGAAAACGCAAAAATATTGAAATTGTATATGATCATTGGTCGGATTAAGAAATAATAAATGTGGTACATTTGCTAGGTTTTCCTGCAAATCATTGTTTTTATTCATTTCCTCTGTCATAATATATTATTTCTCGATATTCATTTCTAGCAATAAATGTGTGTCTTGTTTTATTTTCGATATTTGCGGCTTTCTTTAAAATTTTCCATATTTTGTTATTATCTTTATTTCAGTCTTTTACTTCCCTCCCTTACCAAAAAAAAATTGTTGTAATAGTGAAAAAAAAAAAAACAACTTCCGAGATTTCCTCGGATATTCACATTTCATGCAGATTACGAAAATTAAAATCTTTTAATGCTTTTAATGTCGTCAGCCTGTCAGCCTGTCTGTCTGCCTGTCTGGCGTGTTTGTCCGCTGGCTTTTTATTTACAAAACTACTTGAGGGGAAGAATATTTGGTAGGTAGTTGTCATTATTGCCGAGGAAGAAACATGATGCTTTTAGGGAAAAATATACAGGGTAGACACTGGACACCCTTAAAAACATAATGAAAAAAAAGTGTAATAGTTTTTAAACAATATGTTCAATTTAGGATTGGAAGATTTTTTCTACATATTATTAATTTAGCCTACTAGCCTACTTCTCGAGTTTGTGACACATATAACTTTGCACTATGAGAGAAAATTATGTAGAAAAATTATCTTTACTAATAAGTTAATATATCTTAAGATAAAGCTCTACATGGCCAAATTATAATTAATTTATAGATAGGAAAAATCGCGTGCAACCGTAAAATGGAAAATATATTACTTAAAACCCATTTTAAAAATTTTATCATTTTTAAAATTATAGTAGTACTTAGCATCAAATTTAAAGGAATTTTATAATAGTAAACTTTGACTGTGAAAAAATCTTGAAAGAAGAAGGTTTTTTTTTATTTAGAACACCCTCAGTTTTAAAAAATTATAAAACATTACTTAGAAAATTACAAGAACTTTTAACTCGTTGAAATGTCATTGTCCCAAATTTACTGGTCTTTACGCAATACTTCCCCCTCTATTTAGCATCTTTCATTTGTTCATTATCTTTTCTGTAGAATGACGACCCTGCATATTTTTTTAACTAAAAGTATATCAGTACTTCTTCCTGGTAAGTGACAACTATACTCCAAATATCATTTCCTTCTGCCGTTTCTTAATTATTTATTTTTATAATAACCACCCTGTATACTTTTCACTAAAAGTATTTCAGGTTTAATTCTCTGTAATTGCGTCAATTACAGGCCAAATATTATTTCCACTATAATTATTTTTTATAGTGACAATCCTGTATATTTTTCATATTTTCCTTCCCTGACAGCTGTGTTAATTGCATGCGAAATATCGTTGTCTGTCACATTTTTTTTTATTATTTTTTTTTTAGGTTGTACATTTTTTCATATTTTTCGTCTTTGGCAGTTATGTTAACTACCTGCGGTATATTACTGCCCTTCGTCACATTTTTCATTATTTTTTTGTAGTGACCATCCTGTATATTTTTTCATGTTTTTCTTTGACAGTTATGTTACCTACATGCGAAATATTATTATCATCTGTCACATTTTTTCATTATTTTTTTATGGTGACACCCTGTTCTTTTAGTTTTTTTCTTGACAGTGGTTGTGGTAACTACATGCAAAATATTATCGTTCTTCGCCACATTTATTTTATTAAATTTTTCAGGGTGACCTCCCTGTTTAATTCCGTCATATTTTTCTTTGACAGTTGTGTTAACTACATGTGAAATACTATAGCTCCGTTACGTTTTTCATCTTTTTCTTGGAGAGTGACCGCCCTCTGTATATTTTTTAAGTACTTTTCTTTGATAGTTGTATTATCTATATTCGAAATATTATCATCCTCCGTCACATTTTTTCTTTAGTTTTTTAGCGTGACTACTCTGTGTATTTTTAAACATTTTCTTCCTTGGCAGTTCTGTTAACTGCATGCGGCAATATCATTGCGCCCTGTATATTTTTTAAAAAATTCTTCCTTTGCAGCTGTGTTAACTGCATGCGAAAGATTATCGTCTTCCATCGCATTTTTTTCATTAATTTTTTTAAAGTGTACATATTTTTCTTCCTTGACAATTGTGTTAAATGCATGCCAAATATTACTGTCTTCCGTCACATTTCTTTCCTTAATTATATTTTTGATCAACAGAAAATATATTGTTGTCGTAATTTTCTGGTGTAAAATAAGTTTGCCCACTTGCCCAAGGAAAACTACACAAAGCATTAAAATTTCAAAGTAAAATTATAGTTTTACTGTAAATGTACAACGATATGTTAAATCTACACCTGAACATTACTTACACCAATTTTATTCAGAAAAAAAATGTATTTTTCTAGTCATATCATGGGAAATTTCCTGAGTAAAGTGCTCAATTGCTCGGCAATTTTACAGGTATTTTTATCAGTGTATATTGTATATTGCTTAAAAAAATCTTTTAATGCAAAATTTTTAGTGAAAAAAAATCTTAAAAATGGAGAAGATTCTTCTTTACTAGGAATACCCTCTATTCTAAAAGATCAATAAATAATGCAAAATTACTTAGAAAATTTTAAGAGCTTTCAACCTGTTGAAATCACATTGTTCATTTACGGTGATAAGAGCAAACAAAAGAAATCGGTAAAGGCATTTACCCAAAACTTCCCTCACTGGCTCGCAGCCTCATTAAAAAATTCACACTTTGCATCATTTAGTCATTAATTATTTTTTCTGTTGAATGACGACCCTGTTTATTATTTTTAACTGAAAACTGTGGTATTTTTCCTAAGACTTTTATCATTTTCTTCCATCGCAATATCTTTTTTTTTTTTTTTTAGAGTGACCACCCTGTATATTTTTCATAATTTTATCCTTGAGAGTTGTGGTAGCTACATGCCAAAAAATATCAGTGTTTTTCGTCTCATTTCTTTCATTAATTATATTTATCGTGGGGTTATCAACTACCTGCCAAATATTATCATTCTCCGTCAAATGATTTTATAGATATAGCGCCAACAGACAAACAGATATCAGACCGACAGACAGACAGACTGATGGAATTAAATGAATTTAATTTTCGGAATCCCATACTCTGAAACCTGAAAATCCGGGAAATCTCGGAGGGTCATTATTTCACAATTACAATACTTTCAAAACCAAGAATATATCTCCGAGTTCACTAATTTTTAACAAATTCCAACAATCAGACACTGAAATTGAAAATGGATCAAAATCAGTAGTTTCATTTTAATATTGACACACAATAAGACTGTACTAATAATTATGGTAACCTACTTCATTTGGCAACGGCGCAATTTACACACTCTTTGTTAAGCTATAATAATGGCTTCCTGCTTACACATATTCCCATATCTACATATTTAAGGCAACTTATTTACACTTACCCAACAGTGGCGACCGTTGCCAAAAATAATTTACCGTTATAAATTGAGATGTATGGAGCATAAAAAAGTAATTCCTAGATTTACACGCTCCTTACAAAAGCGGCCATAAATATGGCAATGGTGTGCATGTATATGTATGTGTGCGTGTATATAGCCACTTTCACTTTTTGACTAGGGCTAACCGTATTCGAGATATGAGCGAAAAACTAAAAACCTGGAATTCTTCGTGCTCCTCTGCACTCCCCCCCCCCCACCTCCTACGTTCGGGGACTTTTGGTATGTTTATCTCCTAAATAGTACAAACACAGCCTTCAAGTCAAAAATTGTGATCTCGGCATTTTCCTCCTCGTGATTTATTTCTCTATATTATTTCCACATCGTGGAAGTATAGTAATCGTAGACAAAATTTTGAAAACTTTTTTTGTTCAAATAGGTTTAAAATGTCATGAAACGTCGAGTTTTTCAGTTTGAGGTAAAAAAATATGTCTGTCTGTCGGTCGTCTGCCCAGTGGCGCAACTACGGGGGGCGCTAAGGGGGCTAAAGCCTCCCTCACAAGCAATGCATATAGCGTCTAAAATAATAGACAGCTATCACACAAACTATAATGCCCTACCCAAATAACTTACTAACTTACTTACTACCCAAATTTTGATACATTTCTCCCTAACACCGAAAATCAGTTGCTAAAAAAGGGAGATTTTATTAACTTTAGTACATTCTACGCGACCAAGTATTCAAATAAATAACTAAAATTTTGTTTTTATCTAGAAGCATAGATTAATATTATTTCAGTATTATATAATCAGTGAACACGTCTACTATTTTATTACAAACATTGAGCAAGTATAAATAATGCCAGGGCAAGGATCTAAGGTTTCTGTCAAAATTATCAAAGTTAAAATATTTAAAATGTCTGAGTATTCTAAAAAATTGTTTTGGTTTAACTTATTCAATAAATAATTCGCAGTATGCTAGACAATGGTCAGATATATCTATCATATGCTTCGAGAGTGTTACAGATCCGAGTTGCTTGATGGATGTTAGGAGGCGGATAGGAATTTTGGGGTTACGGCATCTCTGAGGTGGAGTTTTTGGCTTTTAGAAGGGTATTGGTATAGAAAGTAGTTTACTAAAGATTAAAGAGTTGAGTTTACTAGTATCATATAAATTATGTCGGAGTTGAGTTGGAGTATTTCTAGGAAGATATTCTTAGGAAGATGAGACTGTTTTGAAGGTTTGGACTTTATTTTGAAGTGTGATAGTAATGAAAGAGCACCAGATAAAATGTGTGTAGGATTTGTACATAAGATTGGAAATCTGAGGTGGGAATTAGTAAGGACCATATAGAAGTTTGTCTCTAACTTTTCGAATTTATATTGTTTATTAATATCTAAACAGAAGTCAAATACATTACTATCTCTAGGTAATCAACCTCTTTCGCCCACATAAGGTTCTGGTTATTTATATTTATTTGGATCGAAGTGGCCCTAGTGATTTTTTTTATTGAAATAAATGCAATGCATCTTAGCAGCGGTAATTTTAAGTCAACAGTAATAGAGTGAGATCCCAGAGCCGCCAGACCTACGTCATTTTAGCAAAGCTAATATTTTGACAACGAATACTGTAATATCTAGTTAAGAACGTATGCGTATTTGCTAGCTTGACAGCGGGGCGCTTTTGCAGGAAACAGATGCAAAAGGTACATAAAATTTTTCTCTCCTATGTTAAAGTATGATAGCTGATTTATTTTTCAAGTGACACGCTAACGACATGGTGTAAGCGTCAACCTCCCTCTGAATCGGGGCTCGGTCTAGGCGCATTCATGTACCCACAATGTATAATAAAATTGTATTGAATTGAATTGAATTGAATCTTAAGGTCCGAGGTTTGATCCCTGAACGTTCTCAGATTTTTTTTTAAATATATGTACTAAGAAAAAAAGTTATGACCAAAAATAATGAATATTTCCCTATCGGTTGTCTCTTTCTTGGTAATCGCCATCTTAAGTTAATATTTGTTGAAAAAAAAGCTGAGAACGCTCAGGGATCGAACCTCGGACCTCAAGATTCAAATCAATCAATCAATCAACAGTATTTATTCAGTATATCGAGTACAATATGTGCCTTCTCGGAGCCTAACCCGAAGCCAGCCACACGACCAGGACAGGTGACGTCGAGGTGGGTGTGGGGCTGGGCGGGGTGGTCCCGATTCAGCTTAGGGATAGTTCGAGTGGGGTGCTAGAAGCTCCTGTCTACCGCAGGTGGACTTAAAAACTAGGTTAAAATATTTTATTGTCCACATGGACCTAAAAGTAAATTAAAAATAAACACAACACTAAAAACATTGGCGAACGCGCAATACACAATTTTGGTTATTGACACGGGAAAACTGAACGAAAAAACCCGATCGAACAAATGACGGCCTTGCGGTCTGATCGCCAACAAGGAAGGTAAGATGGAAAGATAAAGCTGTGGTTTAAAAAATTAGGATTTGGATAAGTTTCGGCCTGAAGGGGATTTAGGGACAAAAAATTACAAAAAACAACAAAAAGGGTAAAATAACAAAATTGCAAAAACATGAAAGGGAGAGAGAAAGCGGTTGAAAGATAAAGATAAGGGAAAGGTAGGTTATCGTAGGAGAGAGTGTAGCTAAGGGAGTTGCCGGAAGATAGGTAACGCCTGGTATGGTAGGGGGGACCTTAAGATTCGGAGGTTGACGCTTACACCATGTCGTTAGCCTGTCACTCGAAAAATAAATCAGCTGCAAAAGCGCCCCGCTTTCAAGCTAGCAAATACGCATACTTTCTTAACTAGATATTACACTATTCGTTGTCAAAATATTAGCTTTTCTAAAATGACGTAGGTCTGCGGGCTCTGGGATCTTGAACTATAAGTGAAAAAGGTATTTATCGTAATATCTGTCTGTTGTTGAAGTATCTGCTCATAATATTTTGATGTTCAAAGAATTACTGTGCCATCAGAAATGAGTCATAATGTGGTTCTATGGTTTGGAAGTTCTGTCTTTTGGCTTTAGGAGTCGCAAATATCCCATTTGATTTGAATCCGTTTCATAGTCGATATTTTAAAATTCTTTTTACATAAAAGAGGAGTATGTATTCCGTATTATGTCTAATCTCTAGATCTGCTATTGTAAATACATAAATACACAAATAGTGTAAAATATGCAACTTTGAGGCTACTAAAAATTTATAATATATTAATTGCAAATATAAAAAGAAAAAATTAAACAGTTCCACAATTTAATCAGTTTTTTTTGCCAACTGCATTTCCAAAGAGCAACTAACATTCCGTTTAGTACGCTTTTCTCCATCTTCTAAATGTTCAGCCACATCCTTAAAGTTACTAGGCACACCCTCATCTCTTACGTCTCCAAAGAGCATTTCTTCTTCAGCTTTGTCAACACTTGCCCCATTTGGTAGATTTTCTGTCAACTCTTGTTCCTCTACTACTTTTTGTTGTTCGTTCTCCTCCATTTCCTTATTATCTTCAATATTAGATAACAGTTTTTTTGCTGACCTTTTAATGTTTGTAATGAAATTTTCTGACGTATCAATGTCTTTCTCGATGTTGATACCCGTGTCTTCGAACTGTTTTAGAAGTATTATTGTTTTGTGATGCTCTATGTCATTTTTAAATTTTGCCTTGCCGAAAATGTTTTCCCTCCTTCCCACAAGTTTTTCGACTTTTTGTAACTCCTTCTCCACTACGCTCTTGTAGTCATTAATAAATTCTCTGGTCAGACGAGATCGTTCGTTGAATTCCCCCAGCTTTTTCGCAAACTCGGCCATTTCTTCTCGTAGTTCCGATAATTTATTACAAGCCACTAGAGAACTTTTGCCAGGTTTCTCTTTTACTTCCTTCACCGCGTTGTTTACTACTACCATATTTTGATTCTTTTGGAAAACTGAGTGGTTTTGAGACATTGTTAAAATATTGTGCACTTGTGGTGGATTTACATCTTCGCCTTTCACAGTTACACTATTTTCTGTATATGTGCTCTTGTATTTTTGATGTCTCATAATTTCTTTCATATTGCTTGGATACATAATCACGTCATTTTCCTCGATGACTTCTTTTGGTGGTATAATCTCATACTCGGGTTTCTCTTTGTAATTCGTCGATACTAGAAGTTCCATTAGTTCGTCCTTAGAGTCATCCTCGGACCTTTGTCGTTTTATTGGATGTAAAATTTGAACGTTCTCCTCTGAGACTTTCAAATTCCAAGTTAACAATTCCCTGTAACTAGCATTCTGATCGGCGTCTTCAATTTCTTTTCGATCCGCATTCAATTCTTCATTTATTTCCTCTTTGGTTTTCACAGTTTTTGGTTCGTCGATATTTTCCGGGAGAGTTTCCACTTTCCGCGAATCGGATTTATCTAATTTTTGATAGTATGGCTTATTTTCATCGTCTGGATCATCATAGCTCTCTTCACTACTGCTGTCATCTTCTACGTTTGTTGCTTGCTGACCATTATTAGCTTTATTTAAATTTCCCTTTAATTCTTGCTCGATTTCTCGTTGAACTATATCGGGCTTAAAGTTTGTCGATGATATTAAATGATTTCTATTATTGGGTTTTTGTTCATCGCCGAAGGAAATATTTACAACATGTCTTTTCACCTCGTCTTCAATTTTCTTTGAATTTGACTGTAATATTATATTTTTTGTTTCTTCCATGTTCGCATTCTTCATTAAGTTAAGCTGGAATCGAGTTCAGCTACTGAGTTGATAGTGGAGTTATCTGTTCAACTGCTTGTGCATTAAAATTATTATTGTTTAATGTCAAACCTGACATACCTTTCTATATTTTGTGCTTACCTTTATATTTGCAATAACCTTTTGTATCGCTGACTTAAATAAATGGTATTGTTTAATATTTTAAGTGTGTGGGGTTAGTTGGCAATGTTGGTATTTGACCAATAACTCGATATGAAAACCATTCAGATCTCTTGTATCCCACAATTTCTATTCACTTTAATCCATCCCCAAGGTTCGAAAATTTAATTCACATGTAGTAGATAATATATTATGATTATAAATGTCAAATACATATGTCAAATAGCGAATGTGACAAAAGACAAATTAAGAAGTAATTTGAATATTATTGGTGGACATTTACTTCAAAATCGTGCGAAACTAAAAAGAAGATAAGAAAGTTTAAGAAGACAAGAATGTCAATCAAAGCCTTTAACAGATAGTACATAATACATAGAAAATATTAAGCAATATAGGCGCAAACATCAATTCATATTTATAAATATACATTTTCCATGTGTAAATTATTAGATACAGATATAATAATATCGAGACTGCGTCTATTACGCTCCTGCATAGCTTGAAGGCCATTTGTTGATAGAAAGAATTAGGCAATACACAAATGTAGGTAAAGGCTGCAAAATATCACAATTAGGTATATTTATTTCTCTTATTTATTTTTATGATAGATCTATTTGAATAGTTAAGAAGAATACACCGTCTGTTGCTCTGAAAATTCTTCTGGATCTACCTTCTCTCCACATCTAGCTGAAGAGAGACGTCAGGTGGGCAACATAGACTCCAACAAGCGATTTTAAACATGCTGCAGCATCATGGAACGCAATAGGTTACGTGATCATCAACGAGCTGCCTTTCGGTTTCTTTGAAGAGATAAATGGAATAGGAACAAAACCGACCTACAAGGAGCAGATAGTTGTTGATTCATAGGCAGACAGCTTCAGAACCCCCAAAGGAGTTAAAGCCGGAGTATACAGTTGCAACGTAAGGGTAAGAATATCTTCGAGCTGCGTAATAATGTGACTTTCTTTCAGGCTGAAAATTATTAGGCCATTGAACTGGGAAACAGATGCATCCTAGAAACAGATAAATAAACATCTTCTCAGACAGCCAAGCAGCGCTTAAAACTCTGGATCCTGTTATTGCAATTCTAAAACCATCCGAAACAGCCAAGAAGCTCTAACCTGATTGGGCAGAAATAAAAAATTGACTTTGACCTAGATATCGGGCCACTCTGGCATGAAAGGCAATGAAGGTATGGTGTCGCGACTTATCGGATCGGAACTAGTGCTTGGCATATTGCCAAGCACCGCAACGATAATCATCTTGGCCTAGACTGAAAGGAAAATACTCAAGTACTTGTAAATACCAGGATTTGCTCATTCAAAGCAGTTCATTACACATCCTTTGAAATCAAGAACTGAAAAATTATTAGATTTAAACAGGTTACACCCAAGAACTCTATTGGCTTATATACTAGGCACTGTAGACTAAATCATAGATAAACTTAAATTAGATGAATGTTTGTGTTTGGAGGAGGATTAAACGATAGAGTACGTCCTACATGCCTGTCCCGCTACAGAATTAACCGACTTCTCTCACTGTTTTAGTCCAGTCGTAAAGTAAAAAATACACCAGAAGCTCGCAAAAAATGTTATCTGAAATTTTCCTTCACTAACTGTTAGTGACAAAACCACAAAATCCGTTCTGAAGGGTGCCGCTAACCCCCCAAAAAACCACCCCTTCGGTGAAAAAAGCCTTATTTTACTGATAACGTTGAAGATATAAAAAATTGCTCATAATAAAAAAAAAGTTCATAAAAAAAAGTCCTATTGTAATTTTGTTGTGTATGCCATGGTTTTCGAGAAAATCGGTATTGAAAAGAACTACAAAATTTGTATTTTTAATGCGCGCGAATTTTCGTTTATTTGAAATTTTTTGCGCGCGGCCTATAGAAAAAATTGAATTAGTTGTCTCTTAATTTTTTGCGCCTCTAACTCTTCACAGGCCCATAAAAAATAACTGACTAATATAAGTTATAAATGCATTATCTTTTAGTTCAAAGTAATACTTCAATGCAGAAAAAGTTAGGAATAAAAATATTCACATTTACAAATTTACCAGCATGGTGAAGTTAGCCAAATTTTGGCCAATATATTCAGCATATTCAATTTTTTGGTGATATTTTTTAACTATTAAATGATTAGAAACAATAGTTATATGATATATAAACTCAAAAAAAATTTTTGAGCTGAATTCTCAAGATGTTTGGGTCTTTTCTTTATTTTTAGGAAGCAATAAAAAATTGGCCATTTGGCGAACTTCAACATGCTGGTAAATTTGTAAACGTGAATATTTTTATTCCTAACTTTTTCTGCATTGAAGTACTACCGTGAACTAAAATCCCCTTTAAAACCCATTTTGATTTTTCTTCTAAGCTTGTTTGGTTTTCGAGCAATTCAATTTTTTCTAGAGGCCGCGCGCAAAAAATTTCAAATAAACGAAAACTCGCGCGCATTAAAAATACAAATTTTGGAATTTTTTTCAATACCAATTTTCTCGAAAGCCATGGAATACACAACAAAATTACAATAGGACTTTTTTTAGGAAATTGGTCAGGCTTTCTTTTTTATGATGAGCAATTTTTTTATATCTTCAACGGTTAACAAGTTATCAGTAAAATAAGGCTTTTTTCACCGAAGGGGTGGTTTTTTGGGGCGGCTCCCCCAGAACGGATTTTTGTGATTTTGTGATGTATAACTCCTCCACTAACAGTTACTGAAGGAAAATCTCAGATAACATTTTTTGTGATGGAAATTTTTATAATTATTGGACCATTTGGCTTTCTTAAAAATTTAAACTTACAGGGTAAAGTATAATACATATAATTAGTCACAATAGACCGGATGGTTGTAGTGTACAAGCCCACTCATATATCAACCTGGCGTATTTAAGAATATGGAAAATTAGATCAGCTTTCAAAAACTGGTAATAATTAGAGACAAACAACAACAGGTGTCGAATGAAAAATGACTTAAAGAATCTAAGGAGGGGAGATCAATTATCGAATCATCGAAGGATTTGAGCGAGAAACAAAGTGAAATTAAAATGTAACAATTAAGTTATCTGCTTCAATGTGGAATGGAGAGGAACATTTTAAATTTAATATAATACTCGAAAATGTTATTTAATTAGTTTTTATTGTACTTTTATCTGTTACAGAGGCAAATGGCACCTATTTTTAATAAATATCTTTGACGAGTTAATTTATACTGCATATCACATATTACTTACGTACTTATATAACAGTTACAGCCAGTTTCACAGTCGTTGGTTATCTTTTTGGTTGACTTACCAGAACCTGAAAGTTATAATTATTAGTAAACACAACTTTACCCGGCATTCTTAACTTTATAGTGATAAATCATTGGTCAAATCCTACCTATTAATTAACCAACAATTGTAAAACTGGCTGTTAATGATACAGTTCTTTATAATAAATTAAATCCATTAGTTAACCAACGGTTATGAAACTGGCTGTTACAGTGACAAAATCCACAGTAAATCAAAATTTAATCAAATAAATATTGTTATTCAACATAATGTATCTACTGTTACATTATCTAAAAATCCTGCCATAGTATAAATAATAAAGTATTTCCTGCATAAAATAATACTGGTATGTAGTACTTACAGGATCTTCAAACAAATTATGAATTCTTTCCTCAGCAGAAAAACCCCTTTTGGGCCGTACTAATAAATATATACCAGCAATGTCGCATGTTCTAAATAGTTTTTCTATAATCATTTTTCCAAGAAATCCAGTACCACCCGTAAGCAACACATTTTTATTTCTATAAAATTCTTTTATGTCACTAGACATAATCTTATTGTAGTTGTTTGTAATATCTGAGTATACTAATTGATATTTTGACACATGAAATGTCAAATTTAAAAATAGGTTACGTTTCTACAACTGCTCAAGTCAATAGTTTACTGGAAATTGAAATAGCCGATGGTGGCGCTGCAAGTCTACTGAAATATACTAAAAATAATAAGTTCGTTATTTTCTTGGAGAGCTATTCACGTTTTTAGCAAGTTTAGGCTTTAAAATGAATTTTAATAGAAAACTTTTCTATGTATTTTGTTATAAATGTAACTTTTGAATCACGTGGTGTACTTATAATGAAAGAATGTGTCTAAAATATCAAAAATGTCAGAAATACTAATATATTTATATTTTAGCCATTCGCTTTAATATATGTAGAAAGCGTTGGGCAAGCAACCACGTTGATAATGTGCAATAAACAATTCTTCGTGAAATATAAATAGTTTGGGACAAAGTAATGGGATAAGGATTTAAAAATCCTTCTTTGAACTCAATTTACAAACTTGACGTTACCGTTCCCGTTCAAAGATGAAATCTACAAAACACCGCTGGCCATTTTAGTCCTCCTCAATAAATGGTTTCTAGAGGGAAATACCGTGATCCCAATTTTTGACTTGAAGGCTGTGTTTGGGCTATTTAGGAGGTAAACATACCAAAAGTCCTCCAACATTGGAGGTGCGGGGGGTACAGGGGGGCACGAGGAAGGTCCCGGTTTTTGGTTTTTGCTCATATCTCGAATACGGTTAGCCATAACCAAAAAGTGGTTATATATGTAAAAAGTTAACTAAACTTTCTACAATAATGTTTCTATTAATTTTCTTCGTATCTGTTATGGTTCAGTAATGGATTGTATATCTTTTAACTGTATTCTAACTTTATTATAAAGGACCCCGGAACAAAACCCATGAAAATTCGGTGGAATCGGCTGAAATTTTGGTATTTTGTAGTTTAAGTCATGCTGATCAAAAGTTCTTATCACATCGAGCCAATCCTATGGACAGTTTTTGAGATACAGTTTATCAAAGTTAGGTAATTTGCGTCATTTTGGACATTCAAGAACTTACTTTTAAACTATTAACTTCAGCAAAAAATTGCAAGGGTCGAAATATTTTTGTTCAAGTCCAATAAAGCTCAAGAATTTTTTCAGAATTTTTTTATCAATTTTTAGGTTAGGTAAAATATATATATATGTCATATTTTGTCATGCTTCGGTGAGACTGGCTGAAACTTTGCTATTTTGTAGTTAAAGTCATGCTGCTCAAAAATTCCTATTGCACTGAGTCTATCCTATGAGTGGTTTTCGCTACAGGAGTGTTTGAAAGTCCTAACAACGAGGTAACGGGTAATCTATATGTACGTGTTTATGAATGGCTTTCAGCGTGTTTGTGTACCTGCGTGTATCTGCGTGTGATTATTTTTATCAAAGAAGCTGCTCTTACCGGCACTATGTTTCTTATGAGAGCGTTCTCATTGCCAACCAGGGTGATCCCATTTTTTCGGTTTCACTTTCTACGTGGTTTTTTTTTACTTATTGTTTTTTAATATATTTTTTTAGTTTTTAAACAATGAGTACATCCATAGGATTTTCAGGAACAAGTGCTCTAAATACACTGGCACATACATACACACAAACGCATGCTCGCAGTACACAAACACGCTGGAAGCCATTTATAAATAAGTACATATAGATTACCCGTTACCTCGTTGTTAGGACCTTCAAGCACACCTAGAGCGAATATCACTCATAGGATGGACTCAGTGCAATAGCCATTTTTGATCAGCATGACTTTAACTACAAAATAGCAAAGTTTCAGCCAATCCCACGAAGCATGCCGAAATATGACATATGTATATTTTACCTAATCTAAAAATTGATAAAAAAATTCTGAAAAAAATTCTTGAGCTTTATTGGACTTGAACCAAAATATTTCGACCCTTGCAATTTTTTGCTAAAGTTAATAGTTTAAGATTAAAAAGTTCTTGAATGTCTAAAATGACGCAAATTACCTAACTTTGACAAGCTGTATCTCAAAAACTGTCCATAGGATTGGCTCGATGTGATAAGAACTTTTGATCAGTATGACTTAAACTAGAAAATACCAAAATTTCAGCCGATTCCACCGAATCAACATTTTCATGGGTTTTGTTCCGGGGTCCTTTATTATAAATTGAAAAAATGTTTAATAATCGTAGAAAAAAATTCTTTGTACAGATATTCGTTTCACAGTAGACTGAATCGAATAAAAAATGTCTTTGTGTCTGTAAGTGTGTGTGTGCGCGTAATGTATGTGTGTGTATATACCGTTACTTGTAAACACGATATCTTCTGTTAGACTTAAAATATTTAATTACAATTTGGAACATATGTAATACAGCATAGTACAATAATCCCTATTTAGTGTAGTGTCCTGCGTCTCGAAAATGCCTCGATACTTCCACTTTTGAGTAATAGCAATGAATAGAACTAGTCAAAATAAGTAGATTTTCGAAAAGACCCACCCCTCAAAGGGGCTACCTGTATCTGCCTATATATTTTTTTCCTCAAAAATGGTAGGAGCTAGTCCCTTTTTTGCTTTTTGCTATTTTATTTTTTTAAAGTCCCACCAACAAAAAATGGGGAGGAGCCTTCCAACAACGACGCTCATGTTTGGCTATATTTCTAAAACGGCCCAATAACTCAATATTCTACAAGATATAAAAAATAAAGACCCTTATTTTTTCTATCGATTGGTATATTATTTGTTTAAATAAAGCCGTCAGTAGCGTACAAAGAGAAAGCTGTACATGTGCATAATGAATTTATTTAAAATAATTTATTATTGTCGTTATATACTGCGAAAATATTGATTGTACCTTTTCAAAATTATTTCACATCAGTGGCGGCTGATGACATTTCAATATTTTTTTTCTCGTCTGTTGCGCATGGGTCCCATACGAAATATGCGAAATAACATCTGGAGAAGCACTTCTCTAACGACCCCTAAAAATATTGAAAATTCGGTAGCCTCCCCTGGTCTAAGGAGTCCTGTTTAAAAAATTTGTTTTTTGTTATATACATTTTACTTTTAAAAATACTACAATACGTTTTGGAGTTTACGAAAATATTTTCATTATTAAATGAAATACAATGAACTGAAATTTTGTAGTTTACAATTTAACAAATTACAATATTTCAATTCGTTGTATCTCAGTGAGTAATGAAAATATTTTCATAAACTCCAAAACGTATTGTTGTATTTTTATGAAAAGTCAGATGTATATGACAAAAAAAAATTAAACAGGAGTCCCTAGACCAGGGGAAGGGGAGGCTACCGAATTTTAAAAAAAATTTTTGCAAATTGCTTTTGCAGTATTTCTTTCAGTATTTTCTCTAACGACACGTTAGAGAAGTGCTTCTCTAGATGTTATTTTGGGTCCCATGCGCCACAAACGAGAAAAAAATGATTGAAATTTCACCAGCCGCCACTGTTTCACAGTATTTGTTCTACTATTTTTTTTTTATACAAAAAAATACGGTGAGGGCATTCTATAGCAAGTTTTTGGCTGTCACGCAAAAAAATTAGGCACTAGATAAGAAAAACTGTATTATTACCTTTTTTGTCAATTGGCTTATAACTTAAAATTATTTATTTAAATAAAGGCGCCAGTGGCGTGCATAGACAAAATAGTCCATATAATTGCATTATAACTTATTTTTAATAATACTATATTGAAAGCCCAATATTTTCACTATTTTTTATTCTATAACACTAACAAAAAAAATATATAAATAATGGTAAAATTAACAAAAAACATTTAACAGATAATGAAATAACTAAATAATTATGGTACCAACTTAATGATAGTAAATTTTATATTAAATAACTTAATTGCAACATTCTACACATGAACATAAATTTGTAAATTTTAATTTTTTTTAAAAACATTTGCAAACAGGCCCACAAATTTTGCACTTACATTTTAATAATACATTTGATGAAATGTTCTCATTTTTGGAAGTAGTCCATAGTCCATAGTCCATCCTCATTTGGATAGACATTGGAGTTCTACGATCGATTGACTGAGCTCACCCCAAAGAAATTCTGCTTGATAAATACATCTATTGATATGAACTGACAAGGCATTCATTGTTGGGGGTAAGTTCTCAACAGTACGGCTTTTTATGAAAATAATTGCATTCGAAATAGGTCGATATCTCTGTCGGAATACTTATCATAGATTATTATGACAAATTTTGACAGTGTCATGGCGAAAACTAAATTGGTATCCCCAAAAGTAGTAAAAAGTCACTGCACATGTTGATCAACTTGTCTAAACAAACATTGCAAAAATGAAATACCTATAATATAATAATAATATCATTGTTTTCAGTATTTTTAATGTTAAGCTTGCTTTAGTAAGTTTAAGCTTTAAGTTTTAAGCTTTTAAGCTTAAGGCTTTCAGAACATAACGAATATTTTCAATTTTTCTTTTAACTTTCTTAATTTTTGTCACGAAAAAGGAAAACCAACCTAATCTGAACAACTATCCTTATGTTCATATAACAGCTTTGTAAAAGTTTTAATATCAGTGATACAATAAAAAAAAACAAGCTAAAAACGTACTCTTCGCCAATTTACTGAGCTTTTTATATATAATTGTTACACATTCTATAGGATACTCTTCGCAGTTTTCTTGTAAATAATGTTAGTTTTTGGACATCCTAAATTTTGTGATATAAACTTTGTTGTGAAAAAAATTGTATGAAAAAAAAATGAAAAAAAAATCCAACCTGCGGTATTCGAACACGGGACCCTTGGATTGCAACAACAACAACAACAAGCATTTATTAATATTCACATACAATAATGCGTCATTCCAGAGTCCGGCCCGGAGCCAGCCAGACAACCACGGCGAACATCGCCGAGGTGGGTGTGAGGTTGGGCGGGGAGGGTCCGGTTTGGCGATGACGAAAAT
Organism: Rutpela maculata; assembly: GCA_936432065.2. Taxonomy (NCBI): domain Eukaryota; kingdom Metazoa; phylum Arthropoda; class Insecta; order Coleoptera; family Cerambycidae; genus Rutpela; species Rutpela maculata. The sequence goes on from OW386291.2 coordinate 27,628,304, forward strand.
TAATTGTGAGTTAAAACTCCTGCCTAATAGGGAAAGGCTTAAATTTAACAGTATTGTGCAACGTAGTACACGAGGGTACTTAAAAATAATTAAAATTAAAACTGTAAAACTATCGATTTCGCGCACCCGCGAACACTTAAAAATTTTGATTGCTGGCACGGGAAAACAAAACTCAACGAAAAAACCCGTTTGAGACAATTCCACCCTGGTAGTCTTCCTGACGCCAGGAACGTGTCGTGGATAGTTAAAAGTGTGTAATGTTATGTGAAATTGTTGTTTGTTAAGAATTTATTGGTCGAGACTGAATTTAGAGACAAAAAATGGGCAAGGAACAAAAAAGGTAAAAACAAATAGAGAGGGGTTGGTTGTAGTTTTTGGTGAGGATTAAAGGTGGGGAAAGGAGAAGTTGTCGTAGAGGAAAGTGTGGTTAGAGAGGTTGCCGAAAGATAGGCAACGCCTGGTATGGTAGGGGGTGTCGGATATCGAAAAGGATCGCATTATGCTGTCTGATTCGTGTTATGTTGCGGGTTAGCGGACTATCACCCAGCTTGAATTGATAGAATTTTTGGGAGATGTCTTGCAACGAAAAGCTTTAGCCGCTGCGCCACCACCTGTTGCTAGGAAAATTGATTGTCTGTAATATATATCTGTCGACATTCATACATATTTCACTTCTAAGAAATATTAGTAAACTTCATACACAAAAAAAAAATTGTTATGGAAATAATATCTCGCGATTTCCATTTTAGTACAAGCCACAAAAATTAACAACAAAATTTTTTTTTTAAATTAAATAATTAATAACTTTTTTATTTACTGATCGATTTTCTTCAAAAACAATAGGGTTCTTCCTTTAGCTAACACTAACTTATTTTCTAAATTTCAATACAATCGGACTTTTCTTTCTTAAGTTATCGTGCTTACAAGAAACGTGACGGACGGACAGACGGACGGACAGACGGACGGACAGACAGACGGACATTTTGAAAGTTGTTCAGAATTCGTTCACTAACACAATGATATGAAATTTTTTCTCTACGAGCGATATTTACGATTTTAGAAATGTGCCGATCAAATACAATATACTCTTCGTTTTTGCGAAGAGTATAATAATCGCGAACTGGATTTGAACAAGAGACGTCCACATTCTGGAAAAAAAAACACTAGTCGTCATCATTATCGTCAACAATTTTACTACAAAATATCAAATACTTATAGCATTGCCAATACTTAGTCCGGAGCCAGCTAGACATCCACCGTGCAGTAACGTCGTGGCAATTGAAAGATTGAACGGGTAGAGTTGGAGAAACCTAATAAATATCTAAACGTTGGTTGTGGCACTTTTTTAATTTTTCTCTATTTCTTATTGGGATGCTCTGCCACATGTATTTGCTTCTAAATAATGTCTGAAATCTACAAAATAATACAATTAACCAGTATTTTACTGGGAAATAACCTCTACGCCTGTGACTTTTACGTCAAAGGATCAGTTAGAGGGTGGTTTTTGACAAATAATGAATAAGAACAAAAATATAAAAATTACGTATTTTGCTAACGTTTCGGAAAACGAATCTGTTTCCTTTCTCAAAGCGTATTATAATGTTTGTGGGCTGTGTATATTAAATACACAGCTTTAAGAATATATTTGTTATATCCAGTGTCCATAGATACTTACTGCTTACACAGATATATCTAATTGATAGTTTTATTTTAAACAATGTTGAGTTGTTAAGTTCTTCTTTTAACATCGGCAGCCAAGTTGTGCAAACATCTACGGAACAATTCGACACGCATTTATCCTCATTCAATAATATTATAGCCCCTTCTTTAATTTTTCTTTTCTTGCTATCTGTCTCTTTTGTTAAAATTTTTGCCGAGTCCCAGTTTATTCTATGCATGTTAAAAAGGGTGTCATAAAATGCTTATATGATAGGGCCAAAATAATTTCTTCTAATGATGAAATATTAGACAATGAGAAACGCTTTATAAAAGAGGTTTTTATAAACAATCAATACCCTGAAGCTTTTGTTGATAGAACTTTCACATATATAGAAAATAATAATCATATACGATAAAAACCTGAACAACGGTACACGACGTTAATTCCTTATATACACGGATTATCTGAAAAACTACGCCTTATAGGCAATAGATTTGATATTAGGACAATATTTCAAACAGGTATTACATTGAGATCTATTTTAACAAAAACAAAACCGCTAAATCATGAGCAAAATTCAAAAAACTGCATTTATAGTATTCCGTGTGAGTGTAATAAACATTATGTGGATGAGTCATCCAGACCATTCAGTGTTAGATTGGGTGAGCACAAGAGTTACATTAGAAAAAATGAGATTCAGAAATCGAAGATTTGCGAACACGCTTGGGAGAACGGACATAGAATAAACTGGGACTCGGCAAAAATTTTAACAAAAGAGACAGATAGCAAGAAAAGAGAAATTAAAGAAGCGGCTATAATACTATTGAATGAGGATAAATGCGTGTCGAATTGTTCCGTAGATGTTTGCACAACCTGGCTGCCGATGTTAAAAGAAGAACTTAACAAACTCAACATTGTTTAAAATAAAACTATCAATTAGATATATCAACAGTTCTGTGTAAGCAGTAAGTATCTATGGATACTGAATATAACAAATATATTCTTAAAGCTGTGTATTTAATATACACAGCCCACAAATATTATAATACGCTTTGAGAAAGGAAACAGATTCGAAATGTCAGCATTTTTATATTTTTGTTCTTATTTATTATTTGTCAAAAACCACCCTCTTACTGATCCTTTGACGTAAAAGTCGCAGGCGTAGAGGTTATTTTCCAGTAAAATACTGGTTAATTGTATTATTTTGTATATTTCAGACATTGTTTAGAAGAATACATGTGGCAGAGCATCCCAATAAGAATAGAGAAAAACCTAATAATATAAATAAAATCTAGACTCCATTCGCAAGATGCGAATTAAAATGATGGTCTCTTTAATATGTTCCAAAAAGAAGGATGAAACTTAAATGTTAATTAAAGCATTTTTGTACAGACAAATTTTGATTGCTGAGATAGGAAAAGACTCAACGAAAAAACCTGCTTCAGAAGCGCTAGTTGTCTTACATAGTGGGCTAGCTAACTAGTTTGTCTGTAAAACCATAATATAACGTTCATATTTGTTTCGCGATTTTCGTATCTCTAACTTAATCGCTAAAGACCCGACTTTCGGGCCTCTATACAGTATCTTTTAACAATTGTGCTTCTGGATTGTTTTCAACTAGTTGAGACAAAAATTTAAGTATTAAGGATAGGATTTTGCATAGTGAGAGGGAAAAATGCGTTTATTTTCGATTTATTATAAATATTTAAAAAACCAAACATAGTAGAATCTTTAAAACTATTTTAGATACTTACTATTGTTGTAACGAATACAACCATATATATTTTTTATTGTAAATTTCTGTTGTACTTGAATATTGTAATTTGTCAATGAAAATAGTTCCAAATTTCATTATTAAAGCATGGCATTTAACTTTATACAAAATTTATGATAAAAACTGTATATGGTTGTATTCCTTAGAGCAATGGGAAGTATCTGAAACTATTTTAAAGATTATACCATCTATGATTTTTTATATGTATATTTATAATAAACCGAAAATAAACGCATATTTCTGCGGGCAAATTGGAGATATAAACCATATAATTTTTAGCTGTGCACTTAATCAAGGTCAAACGAATGTTTTAATGGATAAACTGGTAGAACTCGGATTCTACCTACCTCTAAATGTTAATAATATTCTGGTATCCGAAAATTTGGAGGCCTTCACAGCATTGTATATATTTTTTAAATCAACAAATATGTCTATAAGTCAAATAATTTTTTAGGTTAAAATTGGTGTTAATTGCTCCTGTGTAGTTCTAACCTATCATACCGTGGTCCCCCTACTCTTTCTATGTCTCCATGAAGTCGTCAAGATGGACCCCTTGACGTGAAATGAGTGTCCCCGTTATATATCCCTATATAGATAGGTGTATGGACTTGTGTTTGTGTGTGTGCGCATTGCATGCATACTTTACACTTTCATATATATAGCTTTGGTTAGGTTAATAGTAGGCAATAACAGGGTTGAATATCATATTATGCTGGAAGAGTTTTGTTTGCATGTGTCACGAGTGTGTTATAAATCAAGAGCTAGTGGCTGGTGGTTTCATCCAAAGCCAAGAGGAGAAAGGAAAAAAAACGCATATTTCCCTCTCACTCTGCAAAATCCCAACCTTAAAGAATAACCAGTCCAAATTTTTAGAAGAAATATCAATTTACTTATTTATGAGCAACTCAGATGCAAAAACTGGCGTATCTTGGCACCAAATGCAAGTAGATTATTATTAATTTTTTTTTACAAAAATATGTCTAGATATTTTATCTATTTTTATAATTCGTTTTCCGGTTTAGGTTTGATAAAAAATCCACAGACTTACTTGAATATGTTTAGAACCATTATTTTGAAAATTATAAACAAATAAAAAAAAAAGGTTTAAATAAAGGTACATTTTTATCTTAATGCCATTGTAAAATATATGCAGAAACTTAAAATTTGAAAAAAAATGTCCTCCTATGAGTCGATACACTTAAACAATAAGTGATTATCATTTCGAATTCTTTTTTTATCTTTAGTCGTTTAAATAAATATTTTGCACTAATATTTGGCAGGAAGGTTTAGTTCAATAAATAAAAAGACATAGTTTCACCAACTTTCGTTAAAATTAATGCATTATTACATTATATTTCTTAAATTATCCCAAAAAGACAATTCTTATTGTCAAAATTTTATTGCAAACAATTTGGTATTTTTATTTTTACGATACGTGTACTAAGACCAGATATAATGAGGAAAATCAGATAATCTCAATGTTGAAATACGAATTGTTTAAATTTTACCAGAAGCTTTGGACCGATTTAATCCAAAACTATACAACAAATTAAAATAATTCAATTACTGTAGCCAAAGAATTCCCTATCCCCCTATTTTGATGCTTAATTTGACTCCATTAGGGTAGGTGCACCGGTTATAGCTACTATACAAGTTACAGCCATCTTCGACATTTTTGTCCTCTTGCTAAGAAACTGACGCTAATATAGTGTTGCATAGGGTTTTAGTTAGTTTTCTATGGAATCTGCGCATACTCCCTGTGTATCTGTACCTAACCTAAAAGTTATGCGGCTGTGACTGTCACGTAACTCTGCACATTATGATTTCTTATCGTTTTCCTTAAGGAACTCAGGGTGAATAATGTGATTATATTGAACTCTACTTCAAGTTTAATACTGCTGGAACTGTTACCAACGAATCTGTGTAATGTTGGGCTTGTTTCAAAGAACTTTTCGGTGTGATTCTTTCGCGCCATATATTATAATTGAGGATGGTTATAAATGAAACACTTAGGAGAAGGTTTTCCATTTATAGTCAGAGAGATGGCTATAATAGGACAATATTGAGTTTCGTTTTTAGCCAGTTCATTTTGGAGATTGGGATATTAGTCATGGCACCACCAAAGCGAAAAAACGCCCTTAGAATACGGTAAAATCACCCCTCATTGAGTACACTAGATGCAAAAGTCGGTTTTTGCGATTTTGAGAAAAACGCAAAAAAACGCTCATGTGTTTATTTTTTTGTAAATCTTTAGAAACATGCAGGCAACTAAACCTGAGATAATAACTATTTGAAAAAAGGCTTAATTTTCCTTCAAATCGCATAGCATCAATAAATAATTGCAGTTAAAGGTTTCAAAAACCCAGTTTTGCATCTGCCTTATGCAAAGACCAAGTTTTGCAAATGAAATGTGCAAACATCAATAAAATAGTAAACAATTTAAATTAGTCTATGATTATTTAAAAAAATATGAAGCAATCTGTCTAAAACTGTGCTATTGCTTTTCCGAAAGATCGGAGATTGAACATTTTTTCCACTTCAACCAATGTCTAGTAGATATATATCAGTAACACTAATTAAATGAATCAAGAATAGAAACAATTTCTAAAAAAATAATAAAAATGCTCAAATTTACCAAGACATTGTTAACTCTTTTTAAATTCAGTAAACACTAAGGTCGGTTCTGGCAGCAAAATCGCTAGCCCACGTGGTATATAAAACTGCACAATGATTGGTTAATAGCAAATACATATGCATCTGACAGAAGCAAACAAATACTGAGTTTTGCAGCTGATTTAGATTTTAACACTTATTTTATCAGCAAAATACTGACTTACTCATCTTATTGGTTAAATTGTCTTGTGAACAATACATTCTTATATTTGAATAACATAAAACCCGAGTTTTTAATTTTTGCAAAAACCGAGTTTTGCATATAATAGTGCACTCAAATATCCATTTGTATCGTTTAAAAGTTTGGTGGCTAAATACGGTACCTTTGTCTTACTATAATTGGTACGAAACTGGCTATAATAGGAAAATCAGCACTTTTTCCATTCTTTTATTTACTGTGTTTCACAGAATTAATGTTCCGTCTTTTTCTATCAACAGTATGAAACAGAAAAGTACGTGCATCGTAGGACGTGCAGATACGTCTTGAACATGGAATCGAAATGAAAAAATGTCTTAAAGTGGCTATAACCAGTGCACCTACCCTACATGTTAAAAAATAAGTGAAAATAGATTTTTTCTCTGTTTTTTTTTTATTTCAGAATCAAATCATTTCCAATATCTGTTTAAAAACTCACTGACCCACTTGTAGCCCAATCGAATTTTACTTTGACATGGCGAAAATAGATAACTACGATTTAATTGTTTTAAGTTGATGGGGCGGACATCCAAAACAAGCCTTTATAGCGTGCCAAGTGATGTCATACCGGTTAAGGGAGGTAGGGGGGGGGGGGGGGGTTTGAAAATTCGGTTTTTCGCTTTTAAATAGAAGGCTAATAATTAAGAAGTTCAAATGAGAAAGTTCTAGGTATTAAAAAAGCCTATAAAATGAGCCTCCAAACGTTAAGATGTATTAGGTCAGGAGTAAATTTAAAAAAACAGAAATTTTGAATTAGTTTATTAATTTTAGCAAAATCTTTGAAATTTTACTAAAATACACGTTATATCTGTGAAATTTCAGATCGATATCTACATTATTTTTCGATAAATTCTCTTACAGTCTGAAGGTGTATTAAAAATGATTATAAACAAACGTACAAACTTTTTTTTTAAAAACAGAGTCGCCCGGCGGCCTAATCCGCGCGCCGTTACGCTTGCGCACACTGCTTTTTAATATTTTTTTTGAAAACCAAATATCATAGAGTAATTTTTTTTTGAAGTGAACTAAAAAAATAAAATTTCAAAATGGTACACATGATTTTTTGACAATGCATTCCATTCAAAAGATATTTGACTAATTGGAATTTTCTATGCAAAAAAAAATTTTTTTGTTCAAATTCAACTTTCACCACTTTTTTTTGAATAATGACCATATAGAAAACATTTGTAATTATTGAGCAACTCTCGAAGAATATAATTTTTTTCTCATAGCAAAATCTAACAGACAGTGAGACAGTGAAGTACTTATAGCCTTTTTTTCGAAGACCCTTTTTTTTTCCAAAAAGTTGAATCTATCGAAAAATGATGCAGACATCGATCTGAAATTTTTACTAGATATTTCCTTCTATATGACACATACTTTAGTAAAATTTCAAAAATTTTGCTAAAATAAAAAAAAAATTCTAAATTTCTGTTTTTTTAAATTTACCCCTGGCCTAATAAAGCTATATTAACGTTCGGGGGCTTATTTTATAGCTTTATTTAATACCATAACTTTCTCATTTGAACTTTTTGTGACAGATTTTTAACCTTCAGTTTAATCGCGAAAAAAAAAAAAACGATTCTTCAACTTTACCAACCCCTGACCTCTCTTATCCGGTATGACATCACTTGGTACGCTATAAGGGCTTTTTTTCAATGTCCAATCCATCAATTTAAACAAATAAAATCGTAGTTATTTATTTTCGACACATTTTGATGCTTTTCGTGACAATTCGGCTGAACTATTAGGGAAAAGCGATCATCGACTACAGTTGTACACCACGAAAGTTATATTTTGTGCAATAATAGAGCTTTTTATATCCAAACTGTGTTAGTACTTACAGGTTCCTCAAACAAATTCTGAAGTCTCTCTTCAGGAGAAAGTCCCTTCTTGGGTCTCACTATCAAGTAAATACCACGCACGTTGCAAGATCTTAATAACTTCTCAATCATAATTTTTCCAATAAATCCTGTACCGCCTGTTAACAACACATTTTTATTTCTATAAAATTCTTGTACCGCACCAGACATAATTTTGTGGTAGTTTCTATTTTATATTTGAAATACTAAAGTCAATAATGTCTATTGATGATACTATTATGGATTTAATTAAATATTAAGATGAGAGAAACGGAGTAGAGGGGTCCTTCAACATGCGCATGGTATTGCTTATTGAACGACTAATAATTTATTTAAAGCCAGATATATAAAACTTAATAGGTAGGTAGTCATTATTTTGTTTGTTCATTTTAAAAACGATATACGTGTATTGTACATCCCAATGATTTTGAATATATCCGCATTGATTATATAGGTCAGGACGAATTTTTTATGTGTAATATGTGAAGTAATAAAATGGTCAAATAAACATAGTTCTGAATAAATTCAATGTATAATATGTAAAACTCCCAAATTGAACTTTTAAATGTAGTAGTCCAGGGCAATTAGTCATTATATTTAAAACATGACTTAACCCAGCTATAATGAATGGATTTGAATGATTTTTTTTTGTTGGATTTCTGATGCCACTAAAAAGTTTACCCATTGAAAATTACAGGGAATTTAGAAAATACGTAAATTTAAAGAAATATGTAAAATTTTTATAAATTTCAACGAAAAATACAATTATCGGAATTTTCTAATATTTCTTTTAAGACAATAAAGATTGCTTTACTTTTCAAGGCTGTTTATAAAGAATTTGTAAAAAAATGAAACTTTTTAAAATTAATTTGAAGATGGCAGAAGCTCCAAAAGACAAAATAAATGAATGGTACAGTAAGTGAAGCTTTTAAATCCCAGCCCGAAAACGATGTAATGAATTTACAAATTTCTTTCTTCAACATGCTTCATATAGTATGTACATAAGAATCTATATTGTTATTTTTTCTACTTTTTGGTTGGGGGTGGTTCTCACCTCTTCTTAAAGGTTATTGCAAAAAACAAAAAATACACATAATCTGATAGAGAATCAAATTAAAATAGCTGAAATGCGTATTTTTCGAAATATTGCGAACTGAAAATTGTAATTTTCATCTCCTAAAATTAGTATTCCTAGGCGTTTTTTTTTTAATTACTCGAAAAATGTGGACTTTTAAAAAAATGCAAGCAAATTGCAAATTAAAGCTTTTACGAAAACAAATGGAATGGTTTTTTTCTTTTTTTTTTCTCCGACGTTTTGGAGATATGGCATGTTCAAAATGGCGCCTAAACATTCAGAAAAATATACGACGTTAAAATCTAAAATTATTCAAAATCTAGAACTATGAGAAAAAATTTATTCTTGTAAAAATTAAAGGTATTAAAATTTTCTTTCAATTGAGACGTATTACGACCTTTTATAATGAAAACTAAAAAACTTACAAACAAAAAAGTTGCGCATTTAAAAAAAAATAAAGGCGCCATTTTTCTAGTCTTATTGCTCTAATTTCTTATTAATCCAATTTTTTTTTTAAATCCTTCTAGATACTGTTAATGCATATTATTACTAACATGCTCAAATTTTTTAGAAATTTCAAAATAATTATTTTTCATATCTGTACACATTTTTAATAATTAGGTAAAATTTTCATAATTCTTCGAAAAAAATCGGGCTTTTGAAATTGCTTAGAAAATATTTTTTTATAAAAAATGGTAAGAGTACAAAAATGAATCTTATAAAAAAACGAATAGTTTGTTTTTTTTTTTATTTTCCTACAATAAACTGTTCCAGAGATATAAAGATTTAAAGATGGCGCTTGAGCGCATACGCAAGAAAATTATGTATTTAAAATTGAAATATTTCAAAAACTATAAGATTGATAAAAACATAATATGAGAATGAAATGAATCTTATAAAAAAACGAAGAGTTTGAGTTTTTATTTTTTTCCTACGACAACTGCTCCAGAGACATGACAGTTTGAAATAATGTTGAAAGTTTTCAGCTTGTACGCGCATTTTAAATGTCTATAGTAGGTAGAGAAACGAGTAATAGCCGTTTATTTTTCGAAGAATACGCAAAAAAAGCGGGTTGCATTGCATTTTAGCATGTTTAGAGTACAGATGAAAAATCTTAATTGTATTAATTTGATTCATTTATAACAATCTGTATTTTTAATAAAATTAGACTCTCTCTTTTGTGACCATTTTTAATCCATCATTTTTTTTTAATAAATTTAGACCCATAATCATATTCAGCGACCTAAAAATCTTAAATATATGACTTTTCGTGAATTTATTTGTGACATTATAAGAATTATTAATTTTTCAACCCTTAAAATTTTCGTCTTATAAATTTTGACCCCACAGTCATATTCAGCGACCTCAAAAACATAAATATATGGTTAATTTATTCGTAAAATTAGAAGAGTAATTAATTTTAATTACAAATTTAAAGTTTCACTTTTTTACAAATTCTTTCTAAACAACCTCGAAAATTATAACAATCATTATTTAAAAGAAATATTTGAAAATTCCAATAATTGTATTTTTTGTTGAGATTTCTAAAAATTTTATTTTTATTTTAATTTACGGATTTTCGAAATTGCTGTAATTTTCAATGGGTAAACTTTAGTTTATGGCATTAGAAATGCAACAAAAAAAATCATTCAAATCCATTCATTACAGCTGGGTTCCGAGATATAAACCTAATGGCATTGGACTATAGATATGATCGTTAATATTTTTGTGGTACGACTTCGTGCATTCAAACGATCGATGATTCAATTTTTGACTTTGCTTTTGCTTTTAAGGGTTGTTGTAAACATGCTAACTTGAAATTTGGTATGACGACTTAGTTCCATTAGAGACATATCTAAAGTTTCTTTAAAATATTTGCATCATTGTTTAAGTTATCATAAATTGTTTAATAATAGTCTCTCGATTGTTTTTATTTGCTGTAACTTAAGAAATTGATCGAAAAAGTTCGGACAAATGTAGTTTTCTTCGTAATTTCATTATGAGCAATCTATTTTTTGTTCATTGCGATACGAACCGTACAGCCAGAGATATTTAAGAAAACCCGCAAAAAATGCAATTCTTTTTTTTTCAATAAATTACGTCCAGTCTCGATTTACTAAACTCTTTAAAATTTCCAATAAGTTGAAAATCTTGCCGCTTCCCTGAGTATACATTTTGGTGATTATTACTATTACAAAATCAAATATTGAACAGTTTTAAAAAACAATTATAATCGCGGTTATGACAGACGAGGGCAATCTAACTTTCTATCTCCTATGCATTCTTTATCCCTTTATGAGAAAAGCCCAAAATACATGGGTATAAAACTCTTCAATAAATTTTGTTAATTTAAAAAAAGAAGTGGAACAACTTGCTAGATAATGTATTTTACAACACTGAGGAATTCTTAAACATTGATTTTTAAATATACATGTTTTATTTTACTATTTATTATGTTAAATTTTAATTCATATCTAAGGCTTTTATTTACGTGTCTCTGGTTTATCTAGTATATATTTTGTCTATGTCTATTTATCCTTGTATCATGACATGTATGCTTTACAATTGACGAGTTCGATACCATTTTTTGTACTGGTCTAATGGACAATAAATAAAGTATTATTATTATTATTATTGTATTTTTTTTCCTTTCCTGTTTCCCGCTGCTGGGCGGGGCTTCCGTGGCCTCCGACACCACACGGTAGAGAAGTTGCATTATTTTTTTTATAATGAAAATCGATACAGCATCAAAAAAAAGTTATAAAAATGTGAAATTTACGAATTTTTGAATGTTACTACAGTGAAAAAATAAATAATTTCATCGGTGAGGAATTTGGATATTTCAAAACGGCAGTTATTTGGCGCCATTAACTGTGACGTTTCCCGTTATGATTTGTCCATCGAAATTAATAACAAACTAGAAGGTGCACTCGACTAGAGAAAGTGACTCAGAGAGAGAAACTTGCGTGCACTATATTCCATCCTTTTTCTCGGTCTGTGTACAGACGGTTAAGCCAGTCGGACGTTTTCTTCAACCAATCAGATCTTGTCAGACAAGGACGGAGTAGTGAACGGAAGTTTCTTTTTCCGTAGAAACATGCTTCTGTAGTTTCGTATATCTAAAGCAATTTCGATGGGTTTATCAAATATCAGTTTATTGTTTATTGTTTACAGTCAGTTTACCAAGTTCTTGTTTGTAGTGTTATTGTGTTATTATTTGGTTAATGAGCTAGTGAACAACATTATTATGACTTATGAATTACAAATATTGCATTGTGCCTAAATGTAAAACTAAGGGTATCATTACAAATATGGTAATTTTACATTCAAGATTCTCCAAATTTAGTTCGTAGACAGACGTCAGCGAGAGGTTAGGACACTGCGTCTACTTTGGACAAATTATTCGACTAACGGATGTCGTCATTGACTTCACGCCAATAAGAAACCGTTTGCCGTCACGTGGTTTTGTTTACAAATTACAGCATAATCTAAATATTAATTTTACGGAAAATAAATTTTATTTTGAATTTCTTTTGTTATAATAATTTTCTGGGTAATGAAAATTAAGAGCAAATCACTTTTTCTAGCATTTTAAAATTTCATGCATCTTCTCTATTCATTACAGCCACTCTCCACGACCTGTCGAGTTAGTGACTGTTAACACCTGAATCATGTGCCCTAACTAAGCAGACGAAGGGACCTCAAAATAACCGCCTTCTGCATCTGGCCTACCAACCATTCTGCCGAATTCTGACAGGCCGGTATGTTCTTCAATTCTGAGAGCAGCGAAGGCTTCATTGCTCCGAGTACGCCGATTGTTAGGACGACCATCTTGACGGAGTAGTCTGGGTACAGCACTTGGAGCTCGTACCGGAGATTACCGTTTTTCCCCCTCCTTCAAAGCGATGTTTGTCTCAGCAGGTGCTGAGAATTCGATTACAAACTTCATTTTGTTCTGATGGTCGAGGAGGACTATGTTAGGCTTGTTGGCTTGAATTAACCTGGCAGTCGGGAACGAGTAGTTCCAATAAATTCGGCACCTTTCGTTCTCGACAACAGACTCAATATCTCCGGAGATGTAAGGCAGTACTGATGTTTGATCTACCCCGTACGAGTGCCGTAGATGGTAGTATAGCACTCGTAAAGCCGCGTTATGGTGGTGGATGTAGGCCGAAATCGCGTATATCGGACATGCTGAAAGCAAATGCATCAGCGATTCCGGCGCCTGACGGCTAGTCCTGCAGTTGATATTAGGGACCTTTACACTCATTACGTGGCTTCAGTAGACTAATTTGTTTATTACACCATCCTGACAGGCCACAGTTAATCCCTCGGTCTCCGACTTAAGCCCAACTGACCTTAAAAAGGCGAATGTCAGCCTAGTCGATAAACTCAGTGTTTCTATACTTTTATAGTATACACTGCAAAAATTTTTTAAGAATTTTTTTTCTTTTAATCATAATATTTTATAACCAATAAAATGGAAAATTCTTTTTTTTTTAAAATACGTAATTTATCTCTTTGTTTAAACAATTAGCAATGAAAATTTAAAGTTTATGTGATCTTATAGTACTTTTGAATATAAAAACAGTAATAATAATTAAATTTATTAAAAAAATTTCAACCTCTCTTTTTCATTTTTTAGTTTTTTGTTAGATTAAATAATTAATAATTAATAGACTAAAACAATTAAAAACATCGCAATGTCATACTCCCATAAAGTATAGTTATAAGGTCTCCACGAAGCGAAATAATTTTAGTGGCTTTTGTTTAATAATTATCCGACTTGAAATATAAACGCAAACTCTAAAAAAATTTGTTAATTAACAATAGGCTCATTTTATGAAAAATCGGTGAAAAATTTTTTTTACAACTGGATACTGTTCCTTTAAGTGTCTAAATAATACCATAATTTTTTTAAATTTTTAAATTAATATTTAATAACATAAAAAAATATTTTTACTTATTACGGCTGGTTTCAGAGCATCGTAACGGCTTAGTGTTCGCCGCGAGGGGTTCTATTTTCAACATTAAATTAAAATTATTACTAATAGAGGTAGAGTTTCGGGAATCTGGACCTTTTTATTGGAAATTTCTTCCTCTTTAAGAATCCTTCTTTAAAATTTCTTAAATACTAATAGTTTTCGAGTTATTTACAAAAAACAAAGCTTGTTATTTTTTCAATCTTCATTTGTTTATAACTTTTGCAATTGTTTATGTGCAGGTTAGAAAATTTTGAACATTTTTCTAGACGTCATTCCGAATCCAATGAGCCCTCACTCATATTTTTACGAGCTTTGTCAAGAATTAACACACACGGCTTTGAACTTGTGAACTAGTGTAAATGAACATGTGTGTCTATCTAAAACAATTTTTTAATTTCATCGAAATAAACAGAAGCTTGTCAGAAGCTCTGACTCACCTCTCTGTTTTTCAAATAAATAATTTTTTTGTGTATTAATCAGGTCGCTTTAATCGATTAAGTACACATTTAGTTAAGATATACTGAAACGCTTAACCCATGGGAATTATTGGAAACCTCCGAAAAATGTTCGCTCTCTTGTTTGCTATGTTTATTTTTGGATACGCTGTATGTCAATAAAGAAAAATTCTAAAAAAATGACAATTAGGCCAGATTGTATATGCTTTAAAACAGTATTTCATAATTTAGTCTGGTAGGAATGGGATTATTATCTTGTGTTACCTGTCAGACAATAAAAAAGTTATTTATATACCTCCAACAAACTGATAAGCACTTGTATAAATATAGTGTATAAATAATTTAATATCATCACTAGCCCCATTCCACATTATCAAAACCCTTACGGTAATCTACGAAAAGAAGGTACACATGCATGTAATGTTCTCTGGCCCCCCGTAAGAGGGGGGGGGGGGGGCTATTGGGTACTGAGTGTAGGGGCCCTGGCTTCCGAGAGGCCCGCCAGAGATGTTGGCATTTTTTTTCACATTTCTCCCCCTCGTTCATCAATTATTAAGCGTGGGGGCCCGCCAATGAATTTGGTACCGGGGTCCATGATTTGATGTGGGGGGGCCTGAATGTTATTTTGACTTCTCAGTAAGTTGTCGCAAATTCAGTATGTGTTTTCTAGTACCGAGTTCTAACAGAAAGCCTGCTATATGACGTGATAGATGAATGAAAGCAAAGGTTTACTAGAAATATTTTGATAAGTTTCAAATGGGACTATAGTAAATCTGTAAGTACATAATGAGGGTGGAATTAATTAACAAGACTACCACGCTGGGCACGTAACAGAGCAACGTTGATTTGACAAATCTTTGAAGCCTTACTTTGACATACATCCCTTCTAAATTGAAATGTCAATAGGATTCATTGCACGCGCTGTTGACATGCATTATTTACCATCTTTCTCTAACGGATTTAGTATATTTTGACCTCCGATTAAAGAACTTATATCTAGATACATAATAGCTACCTTTTCTTCATATACCTTATTTGTTCCTAACATAGTCACATTATATGTCCATTAAAATGGATAGATGAACATCAAATCTCATAGGCAACAGAGGCGGGTATGTGTAGAAGGGAAAATGTAAAATATTGTACCTCTTTTATGTGATAATTATTGGTTAACTTCTAGGAATATTAACGTAGATTGAAAAAATACAATAGGTAAAGATGTTTTATTCAAGGGAAATATGCATTGGAAGGATATTATTTATAATATTATTATTAAAACTATAAACTGAACCTCATCATGTTACGACTATGACCTACTTACTTATGAAACGATCGATTTCTGCAAATGGCACAGCACTGTTGCATGTTGCACTAAATTGTCACTAAACTGTCTAAATATGAACAGAGAATATTATTTAGGTATTAGGCAAATCACAACTTAAAATAAAAAGACTTCTTCACCACATTTTGATCGAAACACACGAAAAACACTTATTAACATTAATTACGGATACTGTCAAACTGAGATTATGATAATCGAACTGAAGCCGATCGTGTACGAGCGGCCGCGAATACGCCGATGGGCCAATCAGCAACTTATGAGAAGAAGTGCCTTAGATTGGGAGTCTTTCGGGATCATAAAATTCATGCCATTATGTATCTAGATATAAGTTTTTTAATCGGAGATTTTGACCCTTTTTAAACCTATATAACTTTTGAACTAGTTGAGATAATGAAATGCCTTTTTCGTCAGTCTTCTTCTACTTTTGATAAGTTATTTCCTGAGTATCAGTCTTTTTTTGTTCACTTCCGGTTTAACTGGAAATGACATAGCGTATTTTCGGGGATAGGGCAACTCTGTTATTTCAAATGCAACACCGTGTATATTTTTCCACGGTTGGAAAGCCCATTGTTTCCCCTTTCCAAAAAGAACATATTTGTCGTGGAAATTATACAGAGGGACGGTTTTATAAGCGTTTAAAGCAAATACTGCGTTTTAGCGTTTTAACGAAATGCTACGAAGAAAATAATGATTCACAACGTAGGCTATGGAAATAAAAGACAACATTACTTGTAAATTATTGACAACTCGGATACTTGAGTAGCTTTAAGAAAAATGTTTACTTTAAGTGAAAAAGCTAAGTATGTAATATTTTTTGCCGAAACTAAATCTTACAAAACAACACAAAGAAGATTTAGAACTATAGTGGAAATAATGATTCTGGATTTTCCCGAAAAAAAGCAAAATCGTGCTAAAGTTAAGTTAATTGAAATTTTGAAAATGACACAAAATGATCATTCCTCTTCTACAAGAAAAATTTCTTCCGCAACAGGTATTACAAAAACTACTGTTCGTGTTATGAAAAATGTTCTAAAATTGAATGCTCATAAAATTCAGATTCATCAAGAATTAAAAGAAACTGATTTTTCAAAACGATTACAATTTTGTAAAGAAATTCTTAATTTACGTAGAAGAGATAGGCATTTTCTTGATAAGTTAATCATGTCAGACGAAGCATCATTTCACTTAAATGCCAAGGTGAATAAGCATGATTGTAGAGTTTGGGCATCAGAAAATCCCAGAAATTTCTATCAGTATGTCTGATCCTCTCCAAAAGTTACAGTTTGGTGTGCGGTATCAAAACAAAAAATTTACGATCCTTTTTTTTTTAATCCAATTGTAATACCCCATCATATTTGGACGTTATAAACTTTCTGTTTTCCGCAACTCGAACATGATGATTTGTTGAGGACAGTCTATTTCCAACAAGATGGTGCTACGCCTCATTATGCTATGATAACTAGGTATTCCCTGAATGCCACCTTTGGAAGTCGTTGAGTATGGAGGGGAGTTCCTACAGTATGGCCTCCTTGATCCCCAGAACCCACACTTTCAGATTTTTTCATGTGTTATAGCCGTATGCAACAAAATTTAGAATAACTTAAAGAAAACATTCGACGTCTTCCCCCGAACAGTTAAGTAGAAGGCTCCGATTAAAGAACTTATATCTAGATACATAATGGCATTGATTTATTTGTTGCTGAAAGACGCACAATCTAAGGCTCTTCTTCCCATAAGTTTCTGATTGGCCCATCGGTCTAGTCGCGGCTGTTTTCTACACGATCGGTTCAGTTTGATTATCATAATCTCAGTTTGACAGTGTACGCCATTAATGTCAATAAATGTTTTTCGTGTTCTTCGACCAAAAAGTGATGAAAAGTAATTTTATTTTAAGTTGTGATTTGCTTAATACCTAAGTAATATTCTCTATTCATATTTACACAGTTTAGTGAAAATTTAATGCTACATGTTGAAGTGCTGTGCCTTTTGCAGAAGGCAGTTTAGAAAAGAAGAAAATCGGTCGTTTCATAAGTAAGTAGGTCATAGTCGTAACATGATGGCGTTCAGTTTACAGTTGTAATAATAATATTATAAATAATATCCTTTCAATACATATTTCCCTTGAATAAAACATCTCTACCTATTATATTTTTTAAATCCGCGGTTATATTCATAGAGGTTAACCAACAATTATTACATGAAATACGTACAATATTATACATTTTCCCTTCTAGACATACCCGCCACTGTTGCTTATGGGATGTGTTGTTCATCTATCCATTTTAATGGACATATAATGTGACTATGATAGGAGCAAATAAGGTATATGAAGAAAAGATAGCCATTATGTATCTAGATATAAGTTCTTTAATCGGAGGTAGAAGCTATGACAACTTTGTGAAGTGAATAAATAAATGTATCGAAGTTGATGGGCACCATTTTGAACACCATTTTAACTAATGTGAATTATTTTGTTTATTTCTTATTTGTTTAATAAATATCCTGTTACACTTTGTTATATCAAGTTCCTTATGTACTTTTTCATTATTAGCAACTGAAGTAACATGCAATTGTTAATAAACTAATTTGACGTTGGGAGCAAAAAAGACGGATATTCAGGAAATAACTTACTAAAACCGCTGTCCAAGGAATCACTACTTCCACATCCAGATTTTCTATCCAAGTCACTCGCAACAAAAAAATTTTGTGTGTGGAAATAATTGTTTATGGAACTTTAATAATATAATATTTGAAATCCTCCACCCCAAAAATCCATAAAACGATACCCCACATCGGTAGAGGGGTGGAGATGATGACAGGGGGTAGTGGGGGTGGATGAAGTAAAAAAAATATTTTCAGGTTTCTGGTTCTTGTTCATACACCAAATCACATTTCTTTTTATCCCCTTAATAATAGGGTGGGGGTGGCTAATGCCAAAATTTTTTTTGAGACCTTAGCTTCTATTCTATATACTAAATACCAATTTTATGGACTCTTACCTGCTTGATTTACCTATTTACCCTAAATTTACCCCAATTTACCCCCAACCCTTCGACGGAACAAGATGAAAATATAATCTAGTTCCAGATCTCGTTAAAGTACATATGTGTACCAAATTTCAAGTCAATATCTAAACGGTTCCAGAGTAAACGTGCGCACAAAAGAAAGTTACAGACTGACAGATAGACAGACCGACACCAACAGACAGACAGAAATATTTTTCGCTCAAACTTAAAATATCGACGTTTCATGATATTTTAAGGCTATTTGAACAATAAAAAGTTTTTAAAATTTTTTTGTCGTTACTATACTTGTTAAGCTATATTGTAATATGTTCCACTTTCGCCTTAAATATGAAGATAACTGACAAGACATGGCGGCACATTTTTGTAAATAATAAAGAAAGGTCTGAATAAAAAAAATGGAAAAAATGCGACATATAAAAAGGATATTCCCTTCATCACTACAGAATTTTACATAAAAATAATAAGTGATTTTCGCAAAATGATCTTTTAAAATTTAATGTTATGAGAGACTCTTTAAAAAATGTATAAATTTTATGGTATAAATTAAATGATCTCCATAACTTTATTTAACGTATGTAATTCAAATATTAGTGAGTGATTTTTGAGATATTCATAGTAAAAGAAAGGGCTCAATACATTTGAATCATATATTAGTATTAAAAGATGTATTCAATATTTATTACTTCCTTCAGTCAAAAATATATTTATTAAAAAAATAGAATATAATTTAGAGCAACCAGTACCTAACACGCAGATGTCATAAATGTTTTAAATATATTTAAGTGTCTGGGGCCACTATTTTTGGAACATCCTGTGTGTGGTGTAACGAATATAATAGTTTCTGCGACTTTCCTTGGTTTTATCGGTTTAAACTAGTGATGATGTATTTACTTACCATATGTAGTTGCTTATTGTCCATTTTGCTTTTATTATATTTTTAATGTTTTTTTAATGACATATTGTGTCAATGTACTTTGTATGCTGTTAAATAATAAACATGATACAATGTTTAATGGTGTTTATATTCGTTAATTTATATAACTAAAAGGTGTAATCCAACTATTTTGGATAGAGTCCGAGCTATGTTAGAAGAACTGCGATCAGCGCTTGTTGTCAAAACTGCTACTTATCTGATTGACAGGTTACTGCTAAGAAGATTGTCGGTACCACACCGGAAATAATAGTCTGGTAAAATGCGTGACTTGTTTCATGTAAGAGTCGTTGGCTGACTTATGCCCTAATTTGTGAACAACAAAAACGAAAAGTATATCCAAAGAGCAAAGAGCATAAGTTTTGGATTTACAACGACGCGACGGCAGCGTTTACAGATTATTAAACAAACGCAGACATAAACTTGCATGCGATGCCATATTTAAAAAAAAAAAACAACTAGAAATGCTGCCGTTGCAAAACGTCAACAAGTTGTTGTTATAGAAGGACTTGATGTTGGAGAGATGTTGAGGGAAAAAGTGGCAATTATTTATTGTATTTATTGTATCTGAATTAACATAGTTAATAAATAAATGCTTTTCATGAATATAAACATTAATGTATAGTACATAAACCAGCTGATAAAACAGCAAAAAAAATATTGTTCAAAAAAACACGGCTTTATGAGTAGCGCACTAAAAAGTTAAAAATAATTAATTAATTGATTTAATTGATCTCTATTTTCTATAAAAAAAAACCGCTGGCCAAGGAATCACTACTTCCACATGCAGATTTTCTATCCAAGTCTCTCACAACGAAAAAATTTTGTATGTGAAAATAATTGTTTATGGAACTTTAATAATTTTAGTATTTGAAATCGTCTACCCCAAAAATCCATAAAACGATATCCCACATCGGTAGTGGGGTGGGGGTGGTAGTGGGGGGTGGGTGAAGTAAAAAATATTTTGAGGCTTTTGGATCTTGTATACACACTAAATCACATTTTTTTTTCAACCCTTTAATAATGGGGTGGGGGTGGTAATGGGGGTGGCTAATGCCAAAAAATCTTTTGAGACCTTAGCTTCTCTTGTGTATACCAAATGGAATTTTATGGACTCTTACCTACTTGATTTACCTATTTACTCCACATTTACCCCAATTCACGCCCCAACCCTTCGACGATGACAAGATGAAAATATAATCTAGTTCCAGAGCCCGTTAAAGTACATACGTGTACCAAATATCAAGTCAATATCTTAAACGGTTCCAGAGTAATCGTGCGCACAAAAAAAAGTTACAGACAGACCGACAGACAGAATTTTTTTTTTTCACTCAAGCTTAAAATCTCGGCGTTTCATGACATTCTAAGCCTATTTGAACAATAAAAATTGTAATTTTTTTGTCGTTACTACTTTCGATATTAATTTTTTTGTTTGAGTGGTCTTGTGAAGAGAACACTTTTTTGTCTCTATACATTTATCACTACACCTTAAGGGTTCTGCGGTTCTTCGCAATTTTCAAAAATCTGAATATTTCACTTTTCTCACGAATTTTATTAATAAGTAAGTTTTTAATTGTGCTCAATATCCTTTTTTCCCTACAAAAAAGGGTTTATGTTTATGGGGTTTCGAATATGTCAAGACAGACTTATTTTCATACACAACAGTGATTTTAATTATTTTGAAAACATTTATTACAATAAGGAAACAAATTTTTACAAACAAAAAACGACTAAATACTAAGAAATACTCATGTAAATGAACTGCTTCTATACAGCTCTTATGACTCTAGATCAGGCAATCATCTTCTTCATCTTCCTATTCATGGAACAAAATAAATATATATTATTATTATATTAAGGCATTGCATCAACAAAGCAATATTATGATCTTGAAACTGTGAAACGAATTTGAAAATAATCATTTAAACGCATACCTTTTATTGTATTTATTGCTGCATTGTCGACCCCCAATGCAGTTCGTGCAAAGTAGCGTGCATGGAATCTTGGTCTTTGAAGAGGAGCATCGTGTACAGCATCCGGAGCAACAACACTTAAGCAATTCTCTGCAGGCAGCCTTAATAGAAGAAAGAGAAGACCAGGCCAGCGTCCACTCCTTAGCAACCATGGTCCATCCCCATTCTTTTGGCCATGGAATGTTGTCCATCACTGAGCACGCACGACCCCACATGTCATGCCTGGTATGCTGATCGAAGACAACGCTGCTTTAGTGCCTCTTTTGTTGGGGGCAGACTTTGTAGACTGCGACTTTTTGAAGTAAAGAGAAGCTTTCTAACATGATTGTCTGAGAAGCCTTCTGTGTCTTTGTAGAAAAGCAAAAGAGTAAACTTTTCCAGAACTTGAAAAGTCTCGTCAGCAATAGACTATGTAGTAGGGAGATAGCTTGGGAGGCTTCGACAGCTTCAGGAAATGATTTACACACTTTCCAGGCAGTCTGTTTCCCTTTCATTGTAAATGATGACTGATTCAGTGAATGCATGGAATCCTCTCAATCCAACAGCTTTATTTTCACCCATTCTTTCAAATATGGCATTAATGCACATGTATCTGTGATCCTTCCCAGCACCAAAGAGAATCCACATCTTCTGAAGTCCCGCAGTTTTGAGAATGTGAAAGAAAGAGATTGCCCAAACAACTACATCAGTATCTACTGTGCAAATAATAATTTTTTTTTGCTCCATATTCAACAGTCTTCAACGTGGAGAAAAATCTTGCCATCTGCTTCTTCCTGTTGCCTGCATTGTACTACATCAATTGAAGTTTCATCCGGCCGAGATGAATGAATTATGCCATCAATCTCAGTACTGATGTGAGCCCAATCAAACTTCAAGAATGCATGTTGTCCAAGTAACTTGAAGAGTTCTGTCTTAATTACAGCAGAGGTAGTAATTCCAATTTTTTGGTAGCAAATTTTCTTGCGCTATTTGGCGACAAAGACCAACGACTCTCTCGCATGGTTCTTCAGACAGGTTTTTGAGTAAGCATTCCAAGAAAGGTGTATTCTGTTTCTATTGAACCTCTCAGCATCATTCAAAATTCTGTTTTTGAATTCTCTGTCACAGTATTCTCCAAAAGTCCATGAAAATTAAAAATGATTTGTTTCTCTGAAAAATGCGTAGAACCCTTAAGGTGTAGTGATAAATGTATAGGGATAAACAAGTATCCTCTTCACAGTATACACAAAGTATCCTCTTTAAACAAAAAAAAAGAAAATCGAAATCAGACCATTAGGAGCTGAGATGCAAAAAAATTTAGTGTTCTGCGTGGATTTTCAAGTGGCTTCCTATCTGAAAAGTTACCTTTTGACATCAACTATGACAACAGAAAGTGGCACATTCCAATCAAAAAGTGCAGATTTCTTTGGTGTACCCGACGTACCTACTACTTCTGCCAGCTTCAAATTAATTTTAAAAAGTTTCACTTTTTTACAAATTCTTTATAAACAACCTTGAAAACTATAACAATCATTATTTTTTTAAAGAAATATTTAAAAATTCCGAAAAGTGTATTTTTCGTTGAGATTTCTAATTTTTTTTTTAATTAATGGGTTTTTGAAATTGCGGTAATTTTCAATGGATTTCTAATGCCATAAACTAAAAAGTTTAGGGCACTAGAAATAAAAAAAATCATGCAAATCCATTCCTTATAGCTGGGTTCAGAGGTATATACCTAATTGCACTGGACTACATAGAATGGATGTGCAACAATTATATAAAAGGTGCAATAAACTACTGCCAGTATAATGCTCATCTCTATGGTACCCGTTCTAGTTTATTCATATTTTATGTTTCCTACGATTTCAAAAGGATATCTTAAAATAACACATAAAAAAGAATCAATTTATGTTGTAGGATTATGTATAAATAATTCAGTTCTGACGACTAAAGTCATCTTCCCATTTAATAATTCCTTGAATTAAAACTTTGATCGACGAAACTTTATTATTCAGGGACCTTTCAACGCATCGTAAAAGCGTTTTACTGTAGCGGAAGGAAATTAAATAGACCCCTATACCTACCTAAACCTAAAATCTTAATACAATAAATATTTTTTCATGACATTTTACCTCTCGAATCTCACGAAATTGGGAAAATGACGTATTGATATTGATACGTTTCTATGCATTTCGATATAACCGAAAAGCCCTTGAAATATCTGGAATTATTGGATTATGGCTCTGATAATTTGGTCCGTGACAAAGTCGTTTTTTATCAGCCTTTTGAAATTCATTTATCATGTTGCTTTCCCTTTTCTGTGACCTTTCGTCAAAGTTTTTCCGTAGAATAAAAAATATGTTGCTTGACTACGCGCTTATGTTTTAATGAATTGTACTTATAAAGGAATGATAGATGTTTATTAATTAATTGGATTTTGAAATAATTAATTTGTATAAAAATTTTCAATACTTATTGTTCTTGTATGTGTATTTTATTTTAATTTATGTTATGACAATATTCTCTCAATATTTTATGTTTTCATAGATAGATATATTGAATCGAGAATATGTATGCAATATGGGAGTACTTCAAATTCAAATTCTTCTTTATTTTCAAAAACAAACACTTGTATAGGAAACGTCACTATTTTAGACTTAACTGCTAAAAAAAAACAAGCAAACAAAAAATAGAGGTATGCAAAACATGGAGGCACTATTATACATATATGTACATATATAATAATGAAGGATAGTCACGTCCGACTAGTTAAAGAACAATCTAAATTTAGTAGGGCTTCCGAAGCCCTACTAAATTTAGATTGTTTTATATATATATATATATATATATATATATATATATATATATATATATATGTATATATATATATATATATATATATATCACAAATACATTGCATCAAATAAGATGCTGGTGAGGCGTTCAATCAATTAAAATACTCCGCAGTGTTTTATACGCATTTATCAAGCCAAAATGTTTTTTTAAATATATTTTCCTTCTGTATAGATTTTGTGGTATTTGGAAGAAAATTAAATTTTTTGGCACCTATACGGCTGAAAGCTTTAAAGGTGATATTTACTCTAGAAAATGGTAGGTATATGTAATTTTTTTTTGGCGAGAATTTACTTGATGATAAGTACTATTAGTCAAAAATATACCTTTATTGTTGAAGACAAATAAACAAATTTCGATTTGTTAGTATTTTAAAGTTTTTAAAAATATCTTTGCATGTGTAAGTGCTCGGGGTACGCCAGCGATACACTGTAAAATTCGTTTTTGAGCCATAAATACGTCATGTGTCTGTAAAAACGGGTTTTAAATTTGTAAATGAAAAATAAATGGAGGACAATTTTGAAGATAGAAACTTACATTGTGCCTTCCAATTTAGGCTATCTCAGTGTGCAACCCTAGAAATTTAAAGTTATTGTTTTCTTTCGCTTGAATATAAAATGTTTCTTTAATAATAGATGACTAATGAGTATTCAAAATAATTGTTTTCACCCTTTTGTTTATTTCGTATCAATGTGCAAAAAAGCACGAAAGGGTCCTTCTTACAATTTTGTTTCCGGCAAAGTCCTACTATAACTTCTACTATTATTTATTCATTTATTTATTTATTTGAATACAATAAAACAGGTAATCAATTACAGGATGGGAACATTACAAAAGATAATAAGAAAACAATATAATAAACTAAAACCGCTGCCCAAGGAATCACTACTTCCACATCCAGATTTTTTATTCAAGTCACTCACAACGAAAAAATTGTGGAAATGATTGTTTAAGGAACTTTAATAATACAATATTTGAAATCCTCTACCCCAAAAACCAATAAAACGATACCCCACATCGTTAGCGGGGTGGGGGTGGTGATAGAGGGTGGTAGTAGGGGTGGATGAAGTAAAAAAACATTTTGACGTTTCTGGTTCTTGTATCCACACTAAATCACAATTTTTTTTTCATCCCCTTTAATAATAATAATGGGGTGGGGGTGGGTAATGGGGGGTGGCTAATGCCACAATTTTTTTTGAGACCTTAGCTTCTTTTGTATATACTAAATACCTATTTTATGGACTTTTACCTGCTTGATTTACCTATTTACCCCAAATTTACCCCATTTACCCCCAACCCTTCGACGGAACAAGACGAAAATATAATCTAGTTCTAGATCTCATTAAAGTACATATGTGTACCAAATTTCAAGTTAATATCTCAAACGGTTCCAGAATAAACGTGCGCACAAAAAAGTTACAGACCGACAGACAGACATTTTTTTTTTTCACTCAAACTTAAAATCTCGATGTTTCATGACATTCTAAGCCTATTTGAACAATAAAAATTTTTAAAAAAAATTTTTTGTCGTTATGCTTCCACTCTCGCTTCCACTGGATGTGGAAGTAAAAACCGCTGCCCAAGGAATCACTACTTCCACATCCAGATTTTCTACCTAAGTCACTCACAACGAAAAAATTTTGAATGTGGAAATAATTGTTTATGGAACTTTAATAATTTAATATTTGAAATCCTCTACCCCAAAAACTCATAAAACGATACCCCACAATGGTAGTGGGGTGGGGGGTGGTGATAGGGGTTGGTAGTGGGTGGATGAAGTAAAAAACATATTTTGAGGTTTCTGGTTCTTGTACACACACTAAATCACAAATTTTTTTCATCCCCTTTAATAATGGGGTGGGGGTGGTAATGGGGGTGGCTAATGCCAAAATTTTTTTTGAGACCGTGACTTCTCTTGTATATACTAAATACCAATTTTATGGACTCTTAGCCGCTTGATTTACCTATTTACCCCAAATTTACCCCCATTTATCCCCCAACCTTTCGACGAAACAAGATGAAAATATAATCTAGTTCTAGATCTCGTTAAAGTACATATGTGTACCAAATTTCAAGTCAATATCTCAAAAGGTTACAGAGTAACCTTGCGCACAAAAAAAAGTTACAGACCGACAGACAGGCCGACAGACAGACCGACAGACCGACAGACAGACCGACAGACAGACCGACAGACAGACCGACAGACAGACCGACAGACAGACCGACCGACAGACCGACAGACAGACCGTCAGACAGACCGACAGACAGACCGACAGACAGACCGACAGACAGACCGACACACAGACAGAATTTTTTTTTCGCTCAAACTTAAAATCTCGGTGTTTCATGACATTCTAAGCCTATTTGAACAATAAAAAATTTTAAAAATTTTTTTGTCGTTATACTTCCTCTGGATGTGGAAGTAAAAACTAACTAAGTTAACTAAATTATCACGACATAAAACATTGCAATGGTATAAAAAAATTATAATAAATAGAGATATAAAGAATAAGTATAGAAGAAGTACAAAGAAAGAGAAGGTTATAACCTATAAATTAAGTTGTTTAATTGAATGAATACTACAGTTAAATATATCGAGCTGATCTTGCTGTAGATCATAATTATTACACATGAAATATAAAGGTGAAAATTTTAATAAACTTGTCCGAGGGGTAGGAAGATAGAAAGTATCACGATTCCGGCTTATTTTACGAGGTGTATGAAAATTTATTTGTTCCAAAATTAGAGGGCAATCAAACATGTTGTTCATAATTTTGTAAAGAAAGACTATTGAATGTATTATTCTTCTATTTTCCAAATTAGACGTGAAATCTGTCCAGCATAATATTTTGCGAATATCCAGTTATTGGGTAGGTACCATCTTCAACAAAGCACAAATACTTAACAAAACGGCGCTGAATATTCTCAACATTATTTATGTAGATGGCATATCCTAGGGACCATATCAACGAGCAGTATTCCAATTTTGATTGTACAAATGAATAGTACAGCAACTTCATAATATCAGTATTTCTGAACCTTTGCAGTTTCTTATTATAAAACTTAAACCTTTTAAAGCTAACGCGATGGTGAAATTAATATGCTCCTTACAACTAAGACGCTTATCAAATATAACTCCAAGATCCTTTACTGTATCAGGTCTCTGCAAAATTTGACCGTTTATATGATAGTTATAATCGATGGGATTACGCATTTTAGAAAAGGTGAATATGTTACATTTGGATATGTTGAGAGGCAACCGATTGGATTGACACCATTCATTAACCATAGCTAGATTATTCTGAAGATTTTCACAGTCATTTTCGTATTCTATTACGCAATATATTTTCAAATCATCAGCATATAAGAGGCTCTCTACATTAAGATTAGCTACAATATCGTTTATGAAAATAACAAACATAAGTGGGTCTAGTACAGAACCTTGAGGGACACCGGAAGTGGCCTGAACGTCAAGCGACCTGTGACCACGGTATTCCACGTACTGACGCCTCAGAAAAAATCTAATTGAATCACTGACAACCCAAACTTACTCAGTTTCTCTAATAGAATACCGTGATCCAGGCGGTCGAACGCCTTGAAAAAATCCGTGTAAATGATATCAATATTTTGTAATATTAATAAAAATACCTTAATAATATTTTATTTGAGTAAAAAACCGCTGCCTAAGATATCACTACTTCCACACGGAAAAAACTGTTATTGTATTTCCGATGACAGTCCTATGTTTGATGACCTTTCGTTTAAATTAATATTACTTAGCATTGATCTAAAACAGTGTTATCTAAACAATGAAATATCAAAATTTCTTTTAAGCACAAATTTTTAATTGAAAATCGATCATATTTAAATTTGCTTTAAAGAAAATAAATAATCACATGAACCCTAAAACCACTGTTAATAACGATCTGAATGAAGTATATAGTTATTTCAGAAATAGTTAGCTTTATTGAAGCAGACCTCTCAAATTTGTCCAATAAAAATAATGGGTATTCAGCAATAGTCTGTTTCTCTTTAATTAATAAAGAACGTCATCGATCTAAAATACTTATCATTTGCTTAAATTATAATAAATAATGGGTACAATGTTTTATATTTTCTTAGCTATCCATGATATTAATAAATTAAATGTTGCTCCCTTTATAAGAACTATACCCAGTATTAGCTTCATTAATCCTTATCGTCGAAGCGAACCTTTTATAAATGAAAAAAAATTGAAGTCCCATTGTCGCTAAGAAAAAAGGCCATAGGTGGGGAGAAAGTCCTTTCGGCATCCAACTAACACCGACGAGCCGTCTATCGCAGAATTTGCAGCGCAGTAGTACCGCTTTGTTTCTAATTTGGTTGTGCACAATAATAGCTGGTGTAGACATGGAAAAAATGTTGGAATCCTGGGAGTTGCAGGAGTTTTCCCTGTATTTGATAGTAAGTACCTATTTATATAATATAATAAATACACTATATCTAGGAAACAAGGTGGAAATATGCAGTGCATGGGTGAGGTATATCAATTGTTATTGCGATCTGTTAGTAAACCAACTTGTTTGTATACTTTTGTTAAAATTGGGTTGTCGATTTTCTGTGTATAGACGCCGTTGAGGTACGGTTGTTTAAAATCATTTTTAACTGATTGCATGTGCCCATGCACAGTTCTTATCTTTGAAAAGTTAAAAGTATTAGTTTGATATTGTATAACACGTGTCCCATGCAAATTTCATATGCGTTTTTTTTTTTATTTAGCTACTGCCCCTCGTTCGAAGAGTAAAATTTGAGAGATCACCATAGGCGTGCATTTAGTGAGGTAAACGTAAGGGTGGATTTTCTGAAAATTTATATTAGCAATTTTTTTTTAGAAAAATCTAGTTCGATATTCTCAATCAGCCTTTACCCCCCCCCCCCCCCCCCCCCCCTTCGTGTAAGATTACATATATAATACATTGCATACATATAAATTATATTACAAATATACTTAATAACCCTGTACAATGTAGATATACCTATTTTACTAGTTTGATTTGGTTTTACAACAAAATCCTTATTTATTTAATAATGCAAAAATACTAACAAAAACTAACTTAGATACATTTGACAATAAATTGCAGTAACTTTTGTTTTCAGGACTTACTTTGGTCTTTATTGAACATGATTTGTTACAAAAATATCTGTTACAACCCGTACGTATTAGAATTTTTGTATATTATTTTAAATAAATAAGTATTTTATTGGAAAACATATACTGGTAATGGTATAATAAAAAATTACAAGAATCAAACTTCCTCCTTTACAGAACAGTTACCAAAAACTTGTGAATCCCGATGTGCTACAGTGCTACAAGTTTTAAATTGTTTAAATGGGAAACAATAGTATCCAGCTGAAAACAAGTGTTTTTTTTTCGAAGTGAAAATTTCTGGCTACATGGTGTAACCAAACTCTTGGGAATATATAATAATATTTTCTCTTTGACTTTTATTTTTGTTCATATGAATTTAGTATTTAAATATCCTAATTGTGGCTTGTGCCATATAATTTTTTTTTATGTTTGGACTAACATAACTACTAATATTTTTTATTGATTTGTTAAACAGTTTGTTCACGAATATTTTACTAAAGAAAATCTTTTTAGATTTGTTCTGATTGAATTCAGTAATATTATTATTGATTTGTTAAACTGTTTGTTCAGGAATGTTTTACTATAAAGAAAATATATTTTTGTTATATAAAAATTATTTTATTTCTTGATATCCTGTATACCATTTTTTAGACGCATGCATAAATATGTACAAAATTACACAAAGAACACTCAAGTTCATCATTAAATCTTGCCATTGAAAGTTCAGTAGAAAACAATGTTATAATTGATAAGCTTATATAATTATTAGTGATATAGTGATAGCATCGACTGAAAATATCAATTAATATTTATTATATTTTTGATTATAGTTGGGTATAATCTAAATTGGGTTTGGCATGAGTTGATAATTCACCTAAGATTCCATATGTGTTGCACACAAAGCTACTATAATAAGAAAAACGTATACGATATAAGTGACATTTTTCGGTATTATTGCATTAATTTTATGAGCGACATATATGAAATAATACGCGAATCATCTAGACATGTGTTATTTAAAACGTTAACTTAGTGATTTCCATCATCATCGCATGCGATGAAATCATTAGGGTAACGTTTTTAAATAACACATAAGTGTTGATAATTTGCGTATTATTTCATAAATGCCGTTCATAAAATAATAGCAATAATACAGAAAAATGTCACTTATACCGTATACGTTTTTCTTATTACAATAACTTTATGTGCGACACATATCACATAGCAAACCCATTTCAGATCATACCCAACTATAACCAAAAATACAATAAATTTTAATTGATATTTTCAGTCAATACTATCACTATATTAAATGAATAATTATATACTAGCAATCAATTAAAGTAATAATCTACCAATAATTACATCTCAAAATTGACTCTTTATCGATATATTTTTGAGGTAATATATCCTTCTTATTGAAATAATTATATCTACATTAGGTAGAAAAACATACCAGAATAAAATTACGATAAAAATATATGCATTAAATGATACCTATACTTGAAATTAACATGAGTAATAATAGGACAATGAAATAATTTATTGTTTTAAATTGTTATATTATCCTTCCAAAAAGTTATCTTGTACTATGAAAAATAATATAATTAGAAATAGTAACAGAGTATTATTGCAATGAAAGAGTCCTTGTCATTAAATCATTGTGTGGTTACCAAAAGAAGTTTATATTTAAGGTAATAAGATAAGCATCTTATTTACCGATAATAAAATTTGTTTACATTAATTATAACTATATCCGAGGAATACTGAATAGAGTGTACCATTGGCTGAACGGGTATATGGTTCAGAATACAATAGTGTTTTTTCCGTGCACATCCAGATTTTCTATCCAAGTCTCTTCCTACCCAATTCCTCACTACCACCCCCACCCCCGCCCCATTATTAAAAAGAGTGATAGTGGGGGCGGCTGAAAAAAATTGAAGCATTTAGTTCTTGTACACACACTAAATCATAATTTTATCTGACCTTGATATAAAAACAGCACCTTCAAAAATTTAATTATTTCTTTTATATACTAAATGGCGTAATAGGAATATAAAAAAAAATGGAAAATATAAAGCTATTTTGTATCAACATCTCATATCAATTTCATTTAATTATCTTCAATAGTGTTGAAAAAAAATATTTTTAAAGTTGAGGGCCGATACCCTCTAACTCTGGTAATATAGGAGATAGAGGTTTATTATATATTTTATTGAGCATTCCTAGTCATAAACAACATTCATGTGAATGAATAGCCCAATAAGTTGCAGGGTCCAATTCCACATACTTAACCGGCGAGACTCTTTCAAGTCAGTATCATAAACCGTACCAGAGTAATCGTGACAAGAGGGACAGACAGACCGACACACAGTGATGTTTTTTTGCTCAAACTTAAAATCACGACGTTTCATGACATTCTAAGCCTATCTGAACAAAAAGAAAATTTTTCATTTTTTTTTCGATCAATATAATTCCACTCCATGACGTGGATGTGGAACTAATAGTCTTTATTCGCAAAATTGTTTCCTATCTCTTTTTTAAGACCAATTTGTAGCGTAATGTTTTTCAATTATGATAAAATGCTATATATACTTTGGTTAAGCTTTTTAAAATTGAAATTTCAACTTCCTAAAATGTTGAAATTTCAAGAAGAAACAGTTCAAATTAAAAAAGAACTATTATTTAGCCCTTCACGGCTTTCGTATGTATTTATTCCCTAGAACCCAAAATTTCCGGTTTGAATAGTATATTAAATTATTATAACAAAACGCATGCTGGATACGGTAATAAATAGTTCGAAATCTGCTCGAGCAAAGCAAATATAGGTACATTTTGAACAGTTGATATGATAAGCAATCAATCAAAATTATTAGAAACCATTTGTAATCAGGTAATTTGTGTTTATTCTATTTATCACTGTTTATACCATTTAATTTACATTAAGTAAGTGTTCATGATTTATTTTTATTTCAATATATAATATAGTATAATATCACAATGTATGTTAAAATAAATATAATATCAGATAAGTTCAACATAATTAAAAAATAATTGACCTATTTCAAGTTAGAAAGTTTGGTAAAAAGTGTCATAACGAAAAGTAGATTGGTACCTCTAAAAATCACTGCACACGTTAACCAACTCGTCTAATTCTTAAACTTTGTAAAAATGAAATACCAATAATATAATAATCACATCGTTGTTTTCAGTATTTTTAATATTGACTCTACCTTGATTGGTCAGAGATCATCTTCATTAGTTTGTTTTGTGGTCTGCAGTATTTTCAAAAATTCAAGTTACATAATTTATCACTTACTCAAAGTTGTCAGTTTAGAAGTTAGGTATTTCATGTTACAAAGTTGGTCAATATGTGCAGTGACTTTTTACTACTTTTAGTGATGAAAATTTAGTTTTCGCCATGACACTTTTTGCCAAACTTTCTAACGTGAAATAGGTCAATTAAATTTTAACAAAAACGTTAGGGCAATAATGCCCAAAAATATGCAAAAAGCAGTATGTGACAAATGAAAAATTACATTTTTATTGTTTATGAAAGAGCAGTAAGTGAAGCAGCTTCTGAATTAATCTCCTTTTAAAAAATTCTACGTATAATTGAAGGACAAAGAGCAGTAGTGTTTTTATTTTAAAAAAATGAAAGGCATAAGACAGAACGTGCATGAACAGCATCTTTTAATTTATCTTAGAATGATATTCGTATTTCAAAATGTTATAGGTACTTGACTAAAGAACACAATGTGCATGAACTTTAGCAGATAATAGATTTTTCTGTTCACTCATCTAGCATTAAAATAAGCTTTACGAAACAGGAGAATAAAGAATGTAACTATAATCTGTCGTCCAAGATCAACATTTAAATTTTAATCACTTACCGCTGATCGTATCAGTTAAACTATTGCAGAAATTCTGAGGCAGAAGGCAGTATGTGATTCTTTTCTTAAATTAAAGCACCATAAATATTAAAGAAAAAAATGATAATTTTTGTATTTATTTTTAGACCCTAGTTTCGCTTCATTGCGCAATTGCTACGGAAGGGCCATTAAAATCATTAAAGTTCGATTTATTCAAATTCGATGTTTTGTCACCTACTACTTTTTCCTTTTTTGGGCAGAATAATATCACACATCATTCATCTAAACAACATGTAGTATTTTTAACTGAACTTCAAAACTTAATTTTCTACCATTATTGTTAACAAGATCTTTTTTATCAAACATGATTCCTTTCTCAAGCATGGAATCATTCCACCCGGAGCATTTGGATCTTCTTGTTGTTGGTAACAATTTTCCATTCGATTGCACTGAAATCTCATACGTAAACTTCACTGCGTCCTCACTAGACCCTATGTAGGTAACGAAAAACTCCACGAAGGTCTTATAATAAAAGTAAACACACTTGAATATACTTTCATAACAAAGAATAATGACAATCTCGTCTTTACTTTGAAAAGTTTTACTTATGTCGTGGCATAAGTAGATTTCCTCAACGTGATTTTCTTTTAAGTGCGATTTAAGGCCTGTCAGCACACTTTTAAATTGGCAGGTTTCCAACGGACATTTAATATCATTATATGGGCAGTTGCCTTGATGTTTGTTTATATTACACTGTTGAAATATTTCCTTGCACCCCTTGTGATAATTCTTGCAAAAGGTTTTCGATTCCTTCTCTAATAGATTAACACACATTATGCACATATTACCCTTGCAATTCACACATGAAATGTGTCCAAATAAGCAATAGTACGTGTCGTCGTCAACTATGGCTTTGCAATTAAAGCAGTGTTTTTCTGTAGTCAGCTTCGTGATAATAGATTCATAGATATTTTCTGCCAACACAGGTTTTATTTTAATATCACTGTAAACCATTTCTGGTTTATTTTTTAAAGAAACAGCTCCCTCAATCGATAAATTAATATTATTTTGCAGGTCTGTGGTGTTGTTACTTTTAATAGCTAGAGATTTTCCATAATTTCCTTGTATGTTTAAAATGTACGTTAAATTTCTAGATTCCTGCGAGTACTTACTTTCCTTTAACTCATAAGAAAATTTTGCTTTTAAATCTTCTGATTCACAGTTAAATTCATTTTTAGGTACTTGCTTATAATTGACATAATCTAAATCACAGGAATTTCTAGATGATGCAATTGATAGCCTTGAATTTTTGTATCGATATGTACACTCCTCCTCGTGATTATTTTCGTTACCCCAAGAAAACGTGTAGTTGCAACCTTGTCTGTTGTATCTGCAGGGAAAAATGAAAACTTCTGCCAGTACCTCCAAGCCTATTTGACGTAAACATTTTTCTTTCTCTTCAGTTGGTATAATTTTAAAACACTTCCCGCACACTTGTTCATTTTCTGGCTTTATCATTAAAGGTTTAGAACTCAAATATCCATCACAAACAGAACATTTCAACTTTTCTAATATGTGCTGTGGAATTTGAAACATCGTTTACAATAACTATCGTAGTTATGTGAAAAATTAAACCATATTTTGTTATCAGTTTGTTGAATGTGTTATCCTTATCTTTGTTTTCCGACGTAGACATTTAATGAATAGCAGGGCGAGGTATTTCCAAAGCCGCTGTAAAGGTTGAAGCCAACAAATTAATAAATTAATAAATAGGTTTTTTGTTGGTATACCGAGCATATCAACTTCAGCGTTAGCATTCTGTTATGACATTGATATTCAAATATTTGTTCTTTCGAAATAGATGATTTATCTAGATAACGTATACATCAAATTTTTGCAGGCAGATAAGATAAAAGTATTATATCGAAAATGGTATATTTGACGGAGACCGATGCGTGTATAAAATAATGGAGAATATAGACCAGTAAAATTGACTCTTTAATGAGTCTCTATAATGTGCAAGTTTTCTCAAATAAATATGTGATAAGTAAAGCAATATCTATATATACAGTGTGACCCATTTCAAGTGGAAACACCTTCGTAACTCAGTTATTCGTCATCCAATTTCAACCTAATTTAGATCGGTGTCAAAGGTCTTTATTATATCCTTTTTGAGTAAAACAAAACTTATTTCAGTCATTGGCGTGCATTCTTATTAAGAAAAAAAGAGTCGATTTTTCAAGAAATCATATTAGGCATTTTTTTGTTGAAAAGCTAACGCAATATTATTGATCAGCATGCTGGGTTTCCCCGAGTACATATTCAGAATTTAGCAACATTTTGATTTTTAGTTTACCTATTTTAAATATTAATAATTAATAAATTGGTAATGAATTTTTTTTCGAAAGAAAATCATTCTCTTTAAATTCATGTTTTCTACCACCCCATATCATCGATACTTTCAGTTTCGGTAATCCTTAATGCCCGAATAATTTACAGGTCTTGTTTTGCTCATGGGTCACACTGTATAAAAGAATACCCTGACTGACCGACTCACTGACTGACTGATCTATCAACGCACAGTTGAAGCCGCTGAGTCTAGAAACTTCAAATTTTGCATAGAGGATCCTCGAATGACGTAGGCAATCACTAAGGAGGGATTCTTCGAAATTTGAGAAAAAGAGGGTGAAAAAGGGGGTCAAAATTTTAGTCTTTTTCGGAAACAGTTAGATCTAGATGAGTGAAATTTGACCGAAAAATTTTTTGTTGAAATATATTAGATACGTGTAAGACGAAATTTCGATTTTCACTTTTTAAAGGGGTATGGAAAATGGTTCAAAGCGAACCGTATTTTTGAAATCGCGTAAGTCAGAAACGCGATTATTGGAACGATGGACTCTTCTGAGAAAATAAGGAGACACGTATTCGACGGTTTTCAAAAAGAGACCCCCGAAAGGGTGAACGGGGCGGGGGAGATTTTAAGCTTTTCGAAAACGGTTAGACCGAAAAGCGTGGAATTTGGCAGAAATACTATTTATTCACAACAAGCAAAATTTAAACGTTATACAACTGTTTTATTTTATTGCAATTTTATAAATGTAATAAAATAACAATAAAACAAAATTGTTGTAGAAATGACAATTATAAAACAAATTTGTTTGTTGGGTTGGAATCTATTAGAAATGAGTAAGACGAAATTTCGATTTTCACTTTTTAAAGTGATGAAAACGGATGTCGTAGATGATTAATTTAAAGGGTACCCGTATCTCTGAAATCACGAAAGTCAGAAACGTGATATTCCAGCGTCGGGCTCTTTTGATGAGAAATAGGGAGACACGTATTAGACGTTTTTCAAGAAGAGATCCCGAACGGGTGAACGGGGAGGAGGAGGAGGTGGTTTTTCGGAAACGGTTAGAAGCATGAATTTTGGCAGAAATAATCTTTATTGGAATCTATTAGACACCAGTGAGACGAAATTTCGATTTTCATTTTTTGAAGGGGTGAAAACGGGGGTCGTAAATGGTTTAAAATGTACCCGTAGTCAGAAACGTGATATTCCGGCGACGGGCTCTTCTGAGGAAATAAGGAGACACGTATTCGACGGTTTTCAAAAAGAGACCCCCCCCGAACGGATGAAGAGGGAGAAGGCTGTTTTTAAGCATGAAATTTGACACATACCCGCCCACGTGTTTTATTGTCAATTAAAACAATTATTTTTTCGATTAACTCGCTTTAACACAATAATGATTTATTTTCTAATTGCGATGCGCAGTAGGTTTTCCTATGTACTATGGATGCGCAGTGGGTTTCCCCGAATATAATGAATGCGCAGTAGGTTTCCCCTAGTGCTATTAATGAGCAGTGGGTTTCCTCGAGTACATTGAATGTGCTGTGGGTTTCCCCTAGTACTATAAATACGCAGTGGGTTTCCCCGAGTACTATGGATGAGCAGTGGTTTTCCTCGTGTAGCATTTAAAGTGCCACTGATTTAAATTTCAAATGCAATTGTATTTAAATTTAAATTTTTACTCCTTGAAGCCCGTTGGTATGCAACCCACTCACCTTGGGCGGATAGCGTGTTGTCTACTTCTAAAAAATTTGTGTGGAGAAATTGGTATAATTATTCAAGGGTTTATAACCGAATTAGGTTTGTTTATTTTTTTATGGGGTCCAAATATTGTTGTTCGGTGGAATTTCGTCCTTTTATATTCTATAGTCAAGTATACCGTGTTTTCATGGGCTAGTAAAGTGTAGGAATTTTTCGAGGTTTGAGATTGGTAACACTGGGAATTTCTCGAAAACCTTCCTTCTTGCTGGAGCCATTGCCGAGGAAGCACGTTTGTCTTTGTGTGGCGGAATTAATGTCTCAATTTGTACCCATGTACTTGTTTGTGGCTGGCAGATAATGGCCTGGGACTCCGCCTCTTCGATTCCTTGTGCCTGGTTTTGTTGGCTGGGTAGCTGGCTGTTTGCTTGTCTGAGCTAAAACTCCACGTGTTTTTTTGTTGGGTGTACTCTCCACGCGAGGTAACATTTTTATTTTTGATGGTGTTCCAATTGATTTTTATTTAAGTTACATGTTGCAGAGTGCATGGACACGACGATTTCTCGTGACAAAACTTTAGGAAGATATATGGGGTTTGGTTGTCGTTCATGACAGTTTTACAGAAGGATGTTGTGCTGTTCTATGGTTTAATTTTGGGGGCGTTGTCCTGCCGCTGTTCCTGGGGTTTTATTCGTTCCTGTTAAGTCAGGCAGAATTATGCTGGTCCAACTGCTCGTCCGGGATGTCGTGGACAAATGTTTGGGGACCGTGTACAACCCTGTGGAGGCGTGAGGAATGAACACGCGCTGCTGCAGGTCTTAGGACTGTCAAGAAGTCAAATAAGGTTTTATTTTTCTTTTATTTTGGGCAAGTTTTTTATAAAATTTAATAGTTTAAAATTGTACAAACGGAGTATTAAGGCAAGTTCTTTAAAGAGTACGTGATACCTGTTTAGTGGTAGTAGTTTACGTGATACCTGTTTAGTCTTAAGTTTTAATGTTTCCATTCACACATTTATATATATATATATTGAAATTTTTTAGTGCATACTGTTAAGTTGGCACATGGTACCATGAACCGTCTCTAGGTCCTACGCAATGATGTGTATGAAATATTTAGTCTCATTAATTAAGAACTTTTAATGTCACGTGCATCAAACTGTAGCGAGCTATCTTCTTGTGCTTGCATCCTAACTTAAGAGGGGTAGTCTGCCCGCTTTTAATTTTTCACATCAAATCAGATAAACTCGCTTTGTAAACCGCAAAATTGAATTTTTTTTTAATTTATTTTTTTGAAAGGACAAGTATCGCTCCACAAGCACTGGATATTGTGATTGTTAATGTTTTCTATTTCTTTGAATAAATGTTTTTAATAAACGTTGTTATTTGAGTGTCCAGCACATTCTCGTTTCTTAACACCTACCCAAGATTATGTAATCTCTTATTACTGACAGTTTATTGTTAAAGTAAATTTTGATAGAGTATTAAATATTAAAAGTTTTTCCATCGCAATTATAGATAGTTTTAATTTTGTTTCTTGACTGGCAAAATTAACCACTAAATTCCTTAAAGGTCAAGTGGCGTAATCTCTGGTTAGTCTGTGCTCCGGATTCTCACTCACGCCCCTTCTGCTCTCCGAAAACATATACTAGCTGCCGTAAGCAAGTGAACTTTTTTTTATACTTCGGCATAAAGAAGGTCTCACTCGAGTACAGTGAATGCGCAGTGGGTTTCCCCGAGTACTGTGGATGCGCAGTGGGTTTCCTCGAGTACTATGGATGCGCAGTGGATTCCCTCGAGTGTGCTTCCTGAGTACTATTCCTATAGTCATTCGCTTAGAAGGCTTCTTGCGCCTGGAATTAAGAACATTGACATACTAACTTATGCCTATAAAGAAGTACTACATACTCCCTTAGTACTCTTATAGTACTCAGGAAGACCACTCGAGGGAATCCACTGCGCATCCATGGTACTCAGGGAAGTCCATTGCACATCAACTGCATTCAACTAAACCCATTGTGGAACCACTGCACTTGAGGAAATCCACTACGCATCCATTATACTCGAGGAAACCCACTGCGGATCCATTATCCTCGAGGAAATCCACTGCGCATCCATAGTACTCGGGGAAACCCACTGCGCATCCATTGTACTCGAGAAAACCCACTGCGTATCCATTGTACTCGAGGAAACCCACTGCTCATCCATCCCTTCAAAAAGTGATAATCGAAATTTCGTATTACTCATATCTAGTAAATTCCAATAAAGATTATTTCTGCAAAATTTCACGATTCTAAAATTTCAACCCCCTTTTTCACCCGGTGTCCGGAATTGGTGCGTTATATTTGACCATAAATGAGTTTTATTTTTGCCAACTTTGGTGAAATTACTCCTTCTTATAGAAAAGATATGCAATCTTGATTCGTTCGGCTATTTTTGGTGTTTTCTATTTTTTTTAAGATGGCGGATTGACCAATACCTATCAGACAGGTTTTTTAAGAATTTTATTTCAAATAAGCCAGTATTTTTAAAATTCCTGTCCGATTACTAGTACATGATATATTAAGCACATAGGTTGAAAATCCGTGAAAGTGCGTCAAAAAGTGCGTATAACTTTGAACGCACAAGGAATTTTTGGGCACAATTATTTTTTTTGTAATTTGGAGGTCATAATACATAAGGATCAACAATAAAATTTCAGGTGGAATGTTGTCGCCGAAAAAAAATCAATTCAACTGCACTGTAAGGAAGATATAAGCATTTGAGATTTTCCTATTTTTCATGACTTTGTCCTATTTCTCACAAAGTAGGCTATGAATTTCGAATTTCTTTTTACTGAAATAAAGCTCATAAAAATTGGGATAACTTTTACTAAAACTCTTTTACAATAGCTATTAAGCGAGACATTTAGCATCGTAAAATAAACAAACCATATGTATAACGATATGTTTAAAGCACATGCCTTCATTTCTAATTTTGAATTAGTTCACTTGCAAAATTATTCTAAAACTTTTGTAATAAATTTAATCACATACTATCGCATGGAACAAAAATAAAATCGGATTTTAAAAGATTTGGCAAAGCAATTTCAGGGTTATGAAGTGTAAACTTCATACAGCAACGACCTTTACACTGGACGATTTTGGGTCATTCAGGTTTCGTTTGAACTTTCATGTGCTGATTTTATTACACAGTTGAATGTTTTCTTCGTAAAGTTTGAGTGTTAATTTTACGATACAGCTTACGTGTGTTAGTTTACTAACTTAGTCCATAATGAATAGAAAATTACTTTGGTTAATTCTGAGAAAAGAATTTGCATTTGCAAAAGCAGGATCAACCTGAAATTAGAATCTGAATTTAGTCCGGCAATGGAGCTCAAAACCCAAATTCATCGTATTAAGTTTTTTTTCAGGCGTTATGTCAGGTGGACTTATTTATATATCCCACTGATGACATCTTTCATATTTGGGCAACTCTAAATATACAGGGTTGCCCAAAATTAATAGCAGCCATAAGTCATGCCGGGTATCTAAAGAGATAAAGGTTTAACTTTGAAAACCGTGTATAATAATGTTTCACATAAATTGTTTTAAGAAGAATAATTGCCTTCATAAGGCTTTTCTTCTGGTGCTTCCTCATCACTTTCTTCTGCAGCAGCTGTTAAGTCATTGTAATAGTGACCATTAACATGCGCAAAACATCACAGAAGATCTTTATCTTCCGTGATGCTGCACTTTTGCAAAAGTACCTTTAGGTTTGGCACGGACAGTGGCGGAGCTATGGCAGAGTACGGTTGTGCAATGCACAAGTGCCCAAACCTAAAAGGGGTCTTCTTATAAATAATTACGGCTCATATTTTCGTTGTTTTCGTGTATTAATTCTTTCACTAAACAAATATTTCCAAATTGGCCTGAGAGTTCAATTTTCTGCACAAGGGCTCTACAATTCCTTGTTCCGCCACTGGGTACGGACTAGTGCTGGAACTAGGGAATTTCATTAGTTGCAGAATGTCAAGACATGCAACTTCTGTGTTTTAAGATAGAGTTGTTGGTTGATAGATTCCAAAGCGTGTTTCCGAATGCAAGTTTAAACTCGGAGAAATCTCGGACTTATTTTTTCTCTTTAGTACACCTAAGTAATAATAAAAACTTGTTTTTAAAAAGTCTTTTTTATGTTTTATTTTAATATTTTTAGCTACGTCTTAATTATTATACCTATACTCATTGTGCCGTCCTTACTTAAAATAATACTAGATCCTTCGCCATTTCTTAGACAGTGGATGCGAGGAGTCTGAAGAGTAGGCAAAATCGAGCTAAAGTTATAAAACCTATCCCAAAATCAATTTTCCACCCCCTGGGAGGGTGGGACCAACCACCTGGGGTTGTCACAATTCACTCTTACCATTGCCCTTTGCTTATTAGTGGACTCCACCTAAATTTCCATCCATTCTCCTGCAAGAATGCCCCGAGGATCACTGATATCGTGAAACGTATGAAAGGGGTGGTTTCCGTCCGTTTAAGGGTGAAGGAAAGGTCGAACCGGCATAAAATTATATTTTTCTTGATCAGGATCCTCGAAAACTAAGGGGCTTTGCCGCTCTCTCTCTCTCTCTCTCTCTGGTTTAACCGATTATCCCCCCGTTTTTTGATACTAATCAAGAAAAGAATAAAAGTAAAAGCATTTGATTCTTCCTGCTTTCCAGTAAGTATACCTGATTGAAGATTGTCAGTTTCAAGAAACATGAATTTCAAATCCTTGCGAGAATAGGTTTATCTTTGATGTAGATGTCGAATGGACAAATGATGACTTTGAAACCACTCCCACTCAATATAAAAATTATAAAAAAAAAGAAATTAATTTTCCACCCGCTGGGGGTGAGGCCAGCTTCTAAGATTGTCTCAATTCACTCTTACCATTGTCCTTTGCTCATCAATGAACTCCACCTAAGTTTCTAGCCATTCCCCTCCAAGAACGTCCTGATGAGGATTGATATCGTGAAATGTATGAAAGGGGTGGTTTCCGCCCGTTTAATGGTGAAAAATGGGCTGAACCGGCGTAAAACCATTTTTCTTCGTGATCAGCATTCTCGAAACGAGAAACAACAAAGGGAATAATTTTACACCCCGACAGGGTAGAGGTAGATTCCAGGTAGATTCCACCACAACCGCCCTGAGGGCGGTTGTGGTCCACTATCTGACATCATCTTTCACCATCTCTTATATCCCCATGAAAAAGAATCCAAATCCAATGTAGCATTCACTTAAGCCTCAACGCTACATGGCTATAAGCTCTCCAATTTTATGTAATTTGGGGGTCTAAAACCGCCACTATTATTGATTGCTGTAGTTGCATAGTTGTATACACAGCAAAAGTGGGTAATGCCACCTTTAATTTTTGTAAATAATTAAAATGTCAGGCTATCCTTGTTCTTCGAACGCGCAGTAGCGGTGCAGTTGTCTCTTTCTAGAAGGGCGGTTATATTCTATAACTTATCCTGATTACCACCATGCAAAACGATGACTCGAAATACGAGATAATTACCTCCTACATCAGGCGGGTCATTGCGAGGTCATTCCAGTTACGAGATCTTTGCTTAGATATTAACATTACACAAATTCTTACAATATTTTGAATCAGGCTCTGCATCTGGTGTGATTTCACACCAGCTGCTCATTGGCTAATGAGATTTTTTTGTGGGGATCGTGAGTTACGAGGCCACCTTATACTCTACCAATCTTGGTCTTGCTCGATGTACAATGTTCTTTACACGCTTCACGAATTATTTACATAGCGCCACCTGTTGTTTCACTTGTTAAGTACTTAAACACTGGACAGTTTTCAATTATATGCAAAGTTGATTTAATTCAATAACATTGATTATCATGAACTTATTAATTTATTGGTATGAGATTATATGAAAGTACGTTGATCATCACGTAGCGTACATAAATTTATGTCTTAACCCAAACAGCACAACACGGTCCAATGGACTTCCGGTGGACATACATTGAACTAACTCATTTAAAATCATGGACATCCAGTGGATGTCCAGCAGACAAACAATGGACACTCAAAGGACGTCCACTGGATGTCCAGTAGAGACAGTTTGCCACATGAAATGGACATCCAAAACTGGTCCACATATGGACCAGAAATGGACATTAGTGGACGTCCGTTTGATGTCCATTATTTGTCTGGTGGTCATCCACTGGACCTTGTGCTGTTGGGGAATGTAATTTTCATGTTGTAAATATTAGATAAAAATGATTATCTAATTTCCAAAAAAAAAATTCAGAGTAAATAATTGAGAAAAAAAAACGAATTAAGTTTAAAAAGAAGTAAACAAATTGCTGGGTATATTTCTTTGTATACATCAATAAAAAAAATTATTGCACGAAATTGTAATATTCTTCTGGAAGCTAAATAAATTTATTAACTTCCAAAAGGTGTAAGTACACAATGGTCATAATTTC
Organism: Rutpela maculata; assembly: GCA_936432065.2. NCBI lineage: Eukaryota > Metazoa > Arthropoda > Insecta > Coleoptera > Cerambycidae > Rutpela > Rutpela maculata. The sequence continues at coordinate 27,672,605 of OW386291.2, forward strand.
GTGCATTTTTTCTTGGCGTTTTATACAAAAAAAAAAAAAAAATTATGTCCATAGCAATTTGCATACCACCTTTTAAAAGTAAATTTTCAATTATTTACTACGATGAATTTTTAGAAATTTGGATAATTATTTTTAACTAATATTTACAAAACAAAAATCGTATTAAGAGATGATTTTTTTAAAATTGTAAATACAGAACACAGATAATTACTGATAAATATACTTTCCTTTCAATTACTTAATGTGACTTTTCCATGCTGCATACTTTATTACATAATAATTGCGTTACACTATTTTTTTTTCTGAAGCATAATTACTTCGAAGTAGATATTAGCTAAAACATTTTAATTTTGATGTTGCTTTTTATATTGCATTATTTTAAGAGAATTTAAGCCGACCTAAATTTTTAATGTATTTTGAGAAAATTAAACAAAATGTTTAACATATAATAAACGGTACTGTATACAATAACGTACAGCAAGCTCAAAAAATTTCGTTTTAATAGCTCTTTAATCATAAGCGCACTTAATTTTGGTAACATATGGTACTTTCAATAGAACAGAATTATTATATACTGAGGTTGTCAATGAGATCACTTTCCTGCTGCTGCTTCTTTATTTTTTAATAAATCAAAATGAAACTTGTATGGCCTTCGTACATACTATAGTTACTTATTATTCATTTAGTCTGTCAAAGCATACTTAAAAGATTTTCAAGTATTGAATATGAGTAATTGCAAAGGAAACCATAAATAATAGTGGGTTGTAATACAACTTTAATGAAAAATTACATCATTTATGTGATATGAAAATGACATACTTCCATCTGAAAATTTTGAGCAGTTTGAAAAAAGTGATTTGAACAATTTTGGACATTTCTGTAGTATGAAGAACAAAAAAATACAATATGTAAATGAATTTTAGTCATGAAATAAAAACAGTAAAATGATCTGTGGATTAAAAAAACGCAAAAATATACCTATTTTAAAAATCAAAAGTCGGCTATTTCTAATGAAACCAGGAGTTATAAAAACATCGGATAAAAAATGTTGTTTTGGTAAGATGTGAAACATGAAAACTTTTCGATCCGTTAAAAAAAAGTGGTCAAAAAGTGACTTTGTTTACACCCAGTAAATCATACACATAGATATAAGTAATTTAAAAAGAATGAAAGACCTGAAAAAAGTGAAATAAAATGTATGATGCAACATAAAAAAATATGTACATTTCTCACATACATATAAATATATATATTAGTTTCAATTTGTCTTTTCTTTTTCTGTCTCGCATTGTCTCCTTTCTCTGGCCCACATAGTCCCTCCTTTCTCTGGCTCGCCTCAACCATTTCCTTATGTTTTCTTCTATGTCTTTCTTCGTTACTTTACTGTCAAAAATTTCTGAGGCTCCTGAAACAAATGAGGAATCAGAAACAAAAAATATGATTAGTCTAAAAGAAAAAAATTATTCGTTTATAAAAAATGTGTGTGTGTGTAGGTATTTATATATTTTAAATAGTTAGCTTACTTATTAAAACTTGAGCATATTTCAAGTCTTTGAATGGTTTCTTTCCTTTAACACCGAACCATGTAAACTGTTCTGGTAAGCTATTACACACAATCATACTCAAAGCTCTTTTGACAAATTCGTACAGACAGCTACCTCCTAGTTGACTAATTTCACATATCTAAAATATACATTTTCATTTTCATACGAGTTTGTATCTACCGAATTTATGCTACTTTCATCCGAAATATAATAAAAAGATGATGGTACACTAGTATTGTGGTCAATATCAGAATCAATATTTAAATTTTCCGCGATTACAGGCGCACGCGTATCAAAATCAGATGTATTAAAACATGGTTCAGGTTCAGATGTATTATTAAAAGTTTGAAATGTACTTGAAGAACTAGGAATTACCGCATTTAGATTACTTTCTAATTATGATATAGAATAGTTATTTGTTATGACCATGTCTGAATGTAATCTTGCAATTTTGTAATATCTTTTTGACACTAGGCATTTTGCAGGGTTACTTATTAAAAGACAATATAAAACGTACTTACTTTTACCTCTACTAAAGTGTTCCGTCAGAACAAATACGTACGTAATAACAATTTTATATTAACTCCTATTAGGTACACTGAACAATAAAAATAAAATTAACAAAATCGAAACTTTTGGCTCTGATTCCAGAAGAACGACATTCGACAGATAGGAATAATAGTACTGCACGTGGGCGCACGCATCGGGTGGCGTTAGTATCTAACGATTTGTAGCGAATAATACTAATACGCCCGCCAAGTTTAAATAAAAACTGAATTACCCAGGCGGCCGCCTCAAAAACGCTTCTAAAGAATTATTTTGCTGGCCGGTGAAGCAGATAGCTATACCTTAGTATTTAATTCCAGCGGGTTGTTTTAAAATGTCTCTCATTCATGAGGCGACACCGATGTGTAGAAAAATGGGTCGACTTCTGTTTTCTATTAATACATTTTTGAAAAATATCAAAAATCATCCATTTTCTCAAGTTCCCGGAGCTCTCAAAATTCACCGCGGCCGGCCTTTGAAAACAACTCGGAATATGCAATTTGACAACTTCGTCTTGTCCGTTATTTTTTTGTATATTCTTTATTTTTATATAGCTTAAGATATGGTTACAAGTCGAAATAATAGATCAATTGGGGTCAGATCAGATAAGTATAGAGTTTTACATCATTATATCAGTCGACGAAGTGTGTTTTATTGAACTTTTTGGACTAGTGCGTGTATATTAAACCGAGTGTGCCACATTTCAAAAAATTAATTTTATGGACATTAAATGGATGTCCAAAGTATGTCCATTTATTGAAGTCCAGTGGATTTCCAAAATATGTCCATAATCCTTTGATTGAATACCATATCCAGAAATTTAATCATATGGATATTAACTGGATGTCCATTGGACATATGTCCAATGGATGTCTATATATTTAAGTTCAATGGATATCCAAAATATGTCCGTGGACATCTAGACACTCAAATTTCATTTATTTATAACTTATAGTTTCGGCCTTCAGCCATAACATTTTACTTGATCAGCCTTCAGCATTTAAACTTTACATTTTGCTCACAGTCAACAAATACCGTCTTCAGCGCTTATTAACTTTCTCACATGTGAAGATCATTGTGAAGAAAATAGCTATTCTCTATGAATCTGGTTGTCTAATTGTTACTATGTTATACTTATTTTATGGTTAAGTAACTTCTTGTTAAATCGTTTTTACATCGTTTGTCCATATATTATTATATTATTAACGGTTGACTTTTGACACCGTAATTACAATATTTCATATATACATTATATTTATACTTAGTAATATACACATATTTAGACTCATCAAGTAATGTGTTTGATTATGACCTTTTTTTTTTTGATACCTATGAAGATTTAAGGTCACTGAATAGCCTCGGTCAGTACTTACAGTAAGAAGCAGGTACGATATTTTGGTTATTGGCGCCCTGAGGATTTCCTTATTTTTCTTGTTAATAAACTCGAACTACGGCCTAGTCTCCATTAAATTCATGAGAACCGGGTAAGGCCACTTAAACCTCACGGAAGGGATAAGTTGCGGAGCACCAATCCAAAGAATGCTTGAAAAAATAGTCGACACCAAGCTGTCATATGAGAAATAAGCAAAAAGGGTGGCTTTTGGCCGTTTGAGGGGGTGCGCATGCTGAAAACTTTTTTCACCCTATTATTCCTGTTCAGCACTCGAAAACGGAGGGGGAAACAGGTTTCATAACTTTAGCATGATTTTGCTTTTTTTTTTTTCGAGAAAATCCCGAATCCTTACATCCACTAAGAATACAACGTCTGAGTGAATACACTATGCGATAAAATTATAGTTTTAAGATTAAAAACACACTTTTTGGTACCATATTATTGTATTGTCACCAGAAGTACACGTGTATGCAAAATTTCCGCTCAATTGGACGTCGTTAAGTGGTTCAAAATTGATTTGCAAGATTTAAACTAAACATACTAACTAACATACAAACTAACCAACATACATACAAAAAGTTAATAAAAAGCTTGTAAAAAGGTATTATTGCGCACATTGAAAAATTACCTTTTACTACGTTTGTGTTGAAAGTCAAATTTTCTAACTTCAAAATGACTGCGGAAAATGTCACATTGCCGCACGCTGTGCGGCAAGAATTTTTTGTACAATTTTATTGAAATTCAAATTTTCTAACTTCAAAATAAGTGCAGAAAAGGTCACTTTGGCACACGCCGTGCGACAAAGAATTTGCCACACGCCTCTATTACATCTTCACTTTAAAATTTTGAAAGACTTTAAGGGAAATAACTTCACAACCGTAGAAAAAATAGTATGTAACACACATGTGGCAAGCCTCATTGCAAAACTCGTATGATAGGAACACTCGCTGCGCTCGTGTTCCTACTTTCATACATCCTTTTGCAATGAAGCCCTTGCCGCACTTGTATTACAATATACTATTTTAATCCTGTGCTGTTTAATATTAAAATAATTTGAGTCATCAATAAATAACGTCGACACAAACGTATTTATCACTTTCTAATCATTTTCAATTAATCTAAAAGCATCTGCTATAGTCAAATTTCATTAAAACATTAATAAAGAATAAATATTTAATTTCCTCATTATTATATTAAGAAGTTTCACGGTACGATCTTTGATGTTATGTTTTAACTGCATTTTATTTAAAACCTTATACAATATCTGCTCTTTTATGTTGCCATCTATGTCTCGCTCGGAAGTTAATTAAAGTTTTAAATATTCTTTTCTGCTTTTATTTTAGTTGCAATTACTTTAAAAATTTATCGCAGAAACTTCATAACGTAACCTTTCTGTGCAGTTTGGCAGATTATTTATTCATCATCGCAGGTGTACGTAAATTATTGAGCTTTATTTTCTACAGTGCTCATTAATGTACGTTTAAGTAATCATTTTACAGGTAATGTAGACATTTTTATGATTTTGGTAGTTTGTGTAAATACCTTTACAGATTTTTACTATGCAATCCCTATATATTTAAAATTCTTTTTCTTTTCTATTTTCTCCGGCATCACCAGTAGCTCCCACTGGATTGATTTTGATGATTGTCTTTTTAAAATTAAAGCTCTTTATCCACAGATGTGCCATTACTAATTTTTATTTTTTTTAACTGCGCTCGAACTATACGCGTTTCGTACTGTAGATTGGTGTGCTCCAGAGATGAAGATTTTCTTTATAAATTTTTTTCCTACCGCGCCTCATAACCTAGTTACAACCCTTAAAGTGGGTGCTTGGCAACCAGTTTTCTCCTAATAACCTTCAAGCGGATTGACGTACGATGATCAAATTGTGGATCTGGCTCTTTATTTTGATGATCTACATGCTCATTGGAGCAAGTTCATGTTGATATGCAAGATTTGTCTTATACAGGGTGGTCCGGTAAAGTTTAAGGTCAGTATACAAATTTATTGTTTTTTATTCAAATAGGAATTCATTTAACAAAAAAATACACAGAATAATTGAACATTAACTTTAACATAATCAGTGCTAAGAGAAATTTAAAAGTTATCAGTGAATAATCTGGCCGTTTAAGTATATTAAACCGTATTCTTAAAAATTATTATGCTCTTTTCTGACAGTGTTTGCGGCATCTAGAATTGAGTCTCGCATCTGGTCAATGTTATCAGTGGGAACTGAATATACAAGTTCTTTCATATGGCCCCAAAAGAAAAAGTCCAGTGGAGTGACATCTGGAGTTCGAGGTGGCCATTGCACAGGATAGTACGGCAGCCCGTTGCTAATAACCCCTATCAAAACAGCGAGCTTTATCGTAGATTATGAAATTCTAAGAAACATTTTAATACGACTAAAGTTCGGAAAACGATACGGGCGACTGGCAAACGACTTTCCGTCTGTCGAAAAAAAATGTCGTAATTTTTATACCGCGGCGAGACAGTTGTCGATTAATTCTCGTTAAAAATGATGAACAAGACATGAATTAATCGAGAACTGCCATTTTTCATTGGCCTAAGTTCCAATAATATCAATTAAAGTTGTATCAAATTGGACGCTAAAATTATCAAAGCAGCGAGGAAACCATTGATGATAAACTGTATTGATTATCGGAACATCGATGAAAAAGGACCAATGATAAGAATCGATGATAATCGGAAGTTGTTCAGTATATTGAAAAATCGTACTTCCAGTAAACCCCCCCCCCCCCGCTCATCAACTATTGACGATGATCGATGTTGTCAACATCGATGTTTTGAGGTCGATTGATAATCGCTTATTGATATTCAGTTGTCGACGTCAACATCGAAACCAACATCGATGATTTCTTAACATCGCTCATCCCTACACATTATAAATCGTAGTAAGTGCTGCATTTGCAAATTCGACTGTGGTCGCTAAAATGAATATTATACCTAATATATTAAATAATAAACCTGATAATTTTAATCCTTCTTTTATTATTACTGTATGTCCGAAACCTGGAAATTCAATTCCAATTCCATTTAAACAAATTCTCTGAGAGCTTGTGCTTACAAACAGCCTTAATTTCTTGGTAACGGGCTGCCGTACTAGGAGTATGAGGTGCTCTTTCGATTCATCTTCCGGGAAATGTGCTATCCAAATAATTTCTTATTGAAATTATATTACGGATCGGGGCCCCATCAGGCATGTACCACATGCCTCTTTGGGTCGCGTACGGTATCGTCTAGGAGCTCCGGCAGGTTTTCTTCCAAAAAATGTAGGTATTGTTCTCCATTGACTCTACCAATTAAGAAAATGGACCAAAACGTTTCGATGTCAAATGGGTTGTCTTGACGATTACGGGTATTGAATTCACCGTTCCGAGTGAACGTGGCTTCGTCTGTTTAAAGAATTTTCTCTAAGAAAGTGTTGTCACGGCGATGTTTTGTAATAACTATTGGGCAAAATCTACTCTTGGTTGGAAGTCTCTGGAGAATAATTTTTGCACTTTTATGTGGTGATAAGAATGCAACTGCTGATCTTGTAATATTCACCACACAGAGAATTGGCGAAGTCCCAGTTGCAGACTCAACCTTCGAGTGATAATTTCGGAGCCTCCTCAATTGCTTCCAATACCACCTCTTCAACCTGTGGGGTTCGGATATTCCTTGGCCTTCCTAGTCTAAGTGTCGTTATTAATACTTATCTGGTTTCACGTAACCTTCTTTCATCCCCAAGAAAAGTTCTTGGATTTTGGACACGGCAGTTGGGATATCGTCTACGATACTCCCATACTGCATCTGCTACATTCCCTTGGCATGATGTCAAGATAAAAAGCATATTGTTATAATCTCCGTTAGTATAGCTCACCATTTTCACATCAATAACTCTCAAAAAATTGCACTACTTTAATTAGACAATTCAAAATCTGGCAACTCAGAATCTGACAAATGCTGCCTTGGTTTTTGAATAAAATTGTCAATAAAATTGCTTCAGCATGCCACAGGTTTTTTGCAATTTGCTCGAAACCGGAGTAATTGGATGAAAAATTACAAGAGAAAAAGAAATTTCTAAATTCTTCATTTCACACAAAACAAAAATGTTTGGCCTTGAACTTTACCTGGCCACTCTGTATAGGACACATCTTACATATTAATACGAACTTACTCTAATGAATATGTAGCCCATGCAAATAAAGAACCGGATCCACAATTTGGTCATCATATGTCAATGCGCTTGAAGGATATTAGGAGAAAACTGGTTGCCAGGCACTCAATTTAAGGGGCTCCAACTTGGTTATAAGGCGTGGTAGGAAAAAATTTTATTAGGAAAATCTTCATCTCTGGAGCACCCCAATCTACAGTTGAATTTAATATACTTTCTTTTGAATGACGCTGTATAGTTTAACACTTTACTGTCAATGTGGCATATTGTTTTATGCTTTTTTGGGTAGGCGAATTCAGTATTGCGTTTTATAGTTCTATGAACAATTATTTTCACATTGAGTGCAAATATATCAAATTTTTTTTCGTTGTAAGAGATGTGGAACTAGTGATTCCTTATGCAGCGGTGTACTATATACAAGTTCTCTACATATCTCACTTATCGAAGGGAAGTATTGTAATCGGGAAAAAATCACTAGATCACCTAGATTACTCAGGGTTTTTACCTTTCTATATTATGAAAATTAAGGTCTAAGAATTCAGTCTGTTTGTCTGTCGGTCTTGTAGCGGTACATCTAGCGATATCTTTCCAACCTATTAATATTTGAGTACCTTATAGACATCTTTATAGAAATCTAGCGAGTCGTGGTTGAGAATCATAGTAATTCACTACAAAAGGTAAAAAGTACCGTAATATGACAATATTACGGTACTTTTTACCTTTCCCTCACAGTGGTCACTAAGGTCTGTCCTTTCAAATTAGGAAAGGGCAACGGACCTCGTTAACGCGCCAACTTACCGTTTTCTCCTTCTCTTCCTTCTTTGGTAGTGTGAACGCTAAACATCCCGATGATGAGTTCCAAATAAATTGTATTTTTCTTCTTTCTATTGAGTGGAAATGTCGAAGGTAATTACATTTTAGTTAAATAATGCTTAAATTTGAAGCTAATTTGGTACTCATTTTATTTTAGATTGAACAAAAATTTATATTTATCATCAAAATGTAGATTTCTTACAAATAACAATTCTCAACAATTTTCCGATTTCCTATTACAAACTTAAAGTTTTTTAAATTTTGAGACCATAATCATTTAAAAACGATGATTATGAAATCTTCTTCGGATTTTTGTACAATTACCTGAAATGGATGCCGTCTGCGAAGCCGTTCCTGAAAATTTAAAATACCCAGGCTGTGTGGAATTCCAAGGGAAGAAAATCTCGACATAGTCCCTTTTGCCTGCTGAACTAATTATGCAGTTAGAAATAACGTAGAGATTTTTGTAATTGAGTCGCGATGTTATTGAATTTCTGTGGATAAATTATTTCGGACTACTTTTCGTCGAGATATGGCTTCATTTTACTTCCACATCCAGTGGAAAAGTATGGCAACGACAATTTTTTTTTCTTATAGTTCAAACAGGCTTAGAATGTCATGAAACGTCGAGATTTTAAGTTTGACAAAAAAAAATTCTGCCTGTCTCTCTGTAACTTTTTTGTGCGCACGATTACTCTGGAACTGTTTAAGATATTGACTTGAAATTTGGTACACGTATGTACTCGAGGGGCAAACCGCGAAGGAAATCTGGTGTAGACTCGGAAGGCAATTCGAGGAAATCTCAGAAAATCTTTGAGGAAATCTGGAGGAAATCTCAGGAATTTTTTTTCTTCAAAATTTTCTTTTATCACAGAGGAAATCTCAGGAAATCTTTGGGAAAATCTGAGGAAATTTGTGCAATCTTCATCAAAAAGGAAATCTAGTGTACAAAATTTTGGGTGCTCCTATGTATTTTAACAAGATCTGGAACTAGATTATGTTTTCATCTTATTCCGTTGAAGGGTTGGGGGGTAAATTGAGGTAAATATGTAAATCAAACAGGTAAGAGTCCATAAAATTGGTATTTAGTATATACAAGAGAAGCATTAGCCATCCACATTACTACCCCCCCCGAAATTATAATTTAGTGTGTGTACAAAAACCAAAGGTCTCAAAATATTTCTTTACTTCATCCATCCCCACTGCCATCCTCCTATCACTACCCCCACCCCACTACCGATGTGGGATACCGTTATCTGTGGGTTTTTGGGATAGACGATTTCAAATAATATATTATTACATAAACAATTATTTTCACATACAAAATTCTGTCGTTGTGATAGACTTGGGTGGCAAATCTGGATGTGGAAGTAGTGGTTTTTTGGGCAGCGGTTTTTTATGAAGTTTCGCGAGGGATTTAAACTAGAGCCTTCCGTGGTGGCCATTGGAACTAAGATCAATCGTGTCCATCTAACCAGTGTAGTCACAAAAAAAAATTAAATGTGACGGAGGACGATAATATTCCGCATGCAGTTAACATAACTGTCAAATAAGAAAAGCGTGAAAATAAAATATACAGGGTGGTAACCCAAGAAAAATTTTAAAATATGTGACGAAGAACAATAATATTTCGCATGCAATTAAATTACTTCAGCTGCCAAAGAAGAAAAGTATGAAGAAAAATATACAGGGTGGTCACCTTAATATTAAAAAAATGTGTCAGAGCACATGTAATCAACACAGCTGTCAAAGAAAATGACTATGAGAAACAAAATATACAGGGTGGTCATATTTTGCATGCAACTAACGAAGAAAAATTTTAAAAATTGTATAGGGTAGCCGCCCTAAAAAAATCATGAAAAAATATGGCGGTGAACAATAATATTTGGTATGCAGTTAACACAACTCTCAAAGAGAAAAAAATATGAAAAATATACAGGGTGGTCACCCTAAAAAAAAATAATGAAGAAATGTGACGAATGGAAATATTTCGCATGTAGTTATTGGTCACCCTAAAAAAGAATTATGAAAAAATGTGAAGGATAATATTTCGCATTCAGTTAACACAACTGTCAAAGAAACATATGACAAAAAATATACAGAGTGGTCACTCTAAAAAAATATATGAAAAATGCGACGTATAATATTTCGTATGTAGTTAACAGAACTGTCAGAAAAGAAAGATATGAAAAATATACAAGGTGGTCACTATGAAACATAATTATGGTCGATATAATATTTGGAATGCAGTTGACGCAATTACCGAGGAAGAAATCTGACATACTTTTAATGAAATGTATACAGGGAGGTCACTCTAAAATATAACTAAACGGGAGTGGAAAATAATATTTGGACTGTAGTTGTTACTTGCTAAAAGAAAACTTGAAATATTTTAATTAAAAAAGTATACGGGTAGTCATCCTACAGAAAAGTGAAGAACTTTTAAAGTTCTCTATCGAGACTTTAATATAGAGAAATTAACCATCGTTTTTGGTTAAAAACAATATACAGGGTCGTCATCCAACAGAAAAAATATAATTAATGACTAAAGGAAACAAACTGTGCATTTTGAATGAGAGGGAAGTTTTGTGCAAATACCATTACCGATTTTTATTATTACAATACTCCCCTACGTTAAGCGGTGGAAGTAAAAATTATGTGTGTTTATTTTCAACCACAAAACATATAACTCAGCTAAAAATTATGAAATTTTGTAAAACCTTCAAAAATAGGTCTCCAAATAGAGGAAGAAAATGTTCACAAATTTTATGAGTACGTGGTTTTTGGGGTTAAATAATGAAGACCAGTGGCTCAATTCTCGACTTCAGGGAGTAGACTTAGTGAGAGAAAGAAATAGGAAACGCATTGAAATAAAAAACGATAAAATACCAAGTTCCCATTGGAATATTTTTGAGAATTGACCCCTCATACCTGGCATACCATTCCACGTAATAGAACCGCGTTAATAGAATTATCGACACAAAACGGCTATTCGTGAAAGGATATTGCAGTTTGGCACACTAACCAGTATTACCGTAAGGAACGTATTTCGAAGGAGCGCCATCTTCAGTTACCATTTGGATCCAAGATGGCCGACAATTTCAAGAAATCAATTGAGGTAATTTCCTGGCGAATCCATTAACTTCACAAAAAAAAGTGTAATTAAAAAGTGTTGCTTATTTTATTGCCAACAAAAAAGTATTTTATGTATTTTGCGAAATTTTTGAAAATAAGGCCACTATTTACGAAAATTAAATATTGGGAGCTATGTCTGGAGTTGGAGCTTTTACTGCTTTTATTTGTAAGATCCCATCAAGAAGGTAATTATTCTCTTTACAAAGAATCTCTTAAAGCTCTCATGCCTTGGTTCTTCATATTTGACCACCCAAATTACTCGAGATGGCTGTCAGTTTATCTTAAAGATATAACGGAACTAAATGAAACTAATCCAGATATTCAGAAAGCTTTTGAAAATGGATGTTTTGTTGTAAATAAAACAACTCGCCGCTTCTTTGGAATTGGAATTGATCAAGCTCATGAGCGGCATAATGCCATTATTAAAGACGATGGTGGATTTATAGGTTTAACCAACAATCCACCAGCCTTACGTAGATGGATGCTTTCTGGTCCGGAAATCTCGAGAGTGCTAATGGAATTTACAAACTTAGATGAAGAAGTATCCATCAACAATAGACACCATGAGGAATCGGCAGCTTTTCAAATGAAATTTAAAGAAAATATACAACTTTTAAAAGAGGCTTACACTGAATTTGGAAATCCGTTTCTTGAAACCAAAAGAGACTTTTTCTGCATTGATACCAATATAACAATGGATGACGAATGTCTAAATAATATTTTAGGTAAGTCTTCATACACGGTTGTTTCTGCGAACATTATAATATATTTCTGTTGTTTTTAGGTATAAAGGAACGTGGACTAGATCTATATAATAAGTATGTTGATGAACGCTTAAGCAATAAAAGCGAATAAAATTCGTTTATTTTGTAAACATAAAAAAGTTGTAAAATCCGCAATGTTGATAAAATCCCTGAAATCTGATGTGGATTTATTCTCTAGACTTTTCATAGTATGTTCAAATCGTGACATAGATTTGGATGATTTTTTTGCACATGAGAATCAACCATTCCCAACAGCTCTATCTTTAAAATGAGTCCAGAGATCATCAGATAAATCAATCCTTTTTAAGATTCTGGAAAATGTGCTTAATGGCGTACCTATCATTTTAGAAGGATGCTATGCCAAATTTACTTCAGACAGAAGAAACATCAAAATTTCAGTATGATTGTGTGGTCTATGATGGGCCTACATTGGTACGGTACACCTTTTGCTGCCTAAGGGTGTTTTAAATCTTGCTGAATACTCTGCCAAAGTGTTTCAATCGCACATCAAACGTAACGCTGACAAATTTAATTTAAAACGCGTTGATATCATTTGGAACATATACAAGAACAATAGTTTGAAACATCACACTAGAGAAATTCGGGGAGGAGGAACGCGACGACAGGTTGGTGGTAATGTACTACTTCCTAAAAACTGGTCGGATTTTCTTAGGAACATAGACAATAAAACACACCTGTTTTACTTTCTACCTAATGAATGTATAACATCATCCATTCTTTATCCTGTGGAAACACTATGCACAATTGACGATAGGATCATTTCAAACCAAAATTCCCAAAATTCACATCTATCGCTCTGCAGTCACGAAGAAGCAGATACACGTATTATATTACACGTACAGGATTGCATCCGCCAAGGTTGGAAAAATATTTGCATAAGAACAGTAGACACCTATGTTGTAGTGTTAGCTACTGCTTTTTTCATCGGTTATATGTGCAAGGATTGAAAACTCTTTATGTTCACTTTGGTGCCAATAAGCACTTTAGAATAATATGTGTTAATGGGATAGCTGCACATTTGGGTCAACAAAAATGTGAAGCTTTGTTAGGTTTTCATGCCTTCACGGGATGTGATACCGTCTCATTTTTCTCAGGCAAGGGAAAGTCGACTGCTTGGGAGACCTGGCAAATTTTCCCTGAGGTAACGGAAGCTTTTTCTTTTATGTCTAAGCCGCAAAGATTTATTTCTGACCATGTTTTCAATTTGTTGCATAGATTTGTTGTTGTTCAACATCCCACTGCTTTGAAGTTAACGATGCCCGACAGGAATTTTTCACGTCAAAGGGAAGAAATACTGCAAACCTTCCACTTTCTAAAGCCGCTTTAGACCAACATACCCGAAGAGCCACATACCAAAGTGGCCATGTATGGGGACAATCATTGGAAACAACTCCTACTTTGCCAGATACTGAATCTTGGGGTTGGTGTAAAAAAGATGGTATTTATTCACCATACTGGTCAACTTTACCTGAGGTGTCCACAGCCTTGAGGCAACTGATACGGTGCGGCTGCAAAAAGAACTGTAAACAAAATATATGTGCTTGTAAGAAAGTAGGTTTACATTGCACGTTGTTATGTACTTCTTGTAAGGGAAAGCGTGATTTAAATTAATATTTTGTTAAAAACATACATATAAATAAAAGATTCTGTAAAAAAAGAACAAATTTTGAATTATATTAAATAACGGCTTTATTTCAATTCTAATCCCGAAATGTCCGAAATATTTTTTGTTGGCCGTTCAAAACTCAACACCTTTGTATAAGACTATTTTTTTATAAAGTCAATGGATTTACCAAAAAATTATATTTATTAGATTATTATAAATCAGCCACCATTTTGGATCCAAATGGTACTTGAAGGTGGCGCTCCTTCGAAAATGATTCTTTAGGGCACTACTAATAAGTATACCAAGCGGCAACATTCTTTCACAAATAGCCGTTTTTTATTGGTTTGCTACTCTACTAACGGTGTCGAAAGCCGTGTAGTAGTCTATGATGCAAATGTACATAGACAAATAATACGCCTATGTCTTCTCGATGATTTGACGTACATTCAATATTTGTTCTATTCTGTAATAATTCAAAGTAGCACAGTAAAAATGTGCCATTTTCAAAAATTTGTGGAAATAAATGTTTTAAATTTTTTAAAGACCTCTTTTGTAAAAGTGGACAACTACGAATATTTCACATTTTTCGTCTTTTCGAAACCAACTTTTACACATCCCATTTGATAATGTCAATTATTTAAATAAATGAGGAGTTAACTTCTACACATCCTATTTAATAACAACGAAATATTTTATGTAAATTAAAAAATATTAAACAATCATGTAACAGATCCTAATCAATGTCTAACTTGAATTTGCATTTAGCCTGTCCATATTACTCGACTGAATCTATCAGTTTGTTAAAACAGAAGTGGTAATGTTTGTAACTCAATATTATCTATTCTAATTTTACTGTCAATGAGTAAGTATTAATTCCAAACTATCGAATTCAAATGTAATGTATTATACGTCAGAACAACAACTATTATTCTGCCTATTTGATTTAACCAAATAGGTATATTATAACCGGACAGAAATTTTTAATCATCTTCGTAGAAAAATATTTTATCCAACACTTTCATATAAAGTAATCTTTATTGATGAGATTTTGAAGGTATAAAGTGGCCCATAAGTCACTAGTGAGATAAAGTAGTGAGCTAAAGTATACTTTAAATCACTAGTGAGGTAAAGTGATTTAGTCACTAAAGAGTAATTTTAATATAAAAAAAAAGTCCAAGCAATTTATTTATTGTCTTTATTATACAGAAAATTAACAAAACAAAGAATCCATGCACCAACACTTATTTATGTATATTTATGTTGACATTTATTTTCATCATATTCGATTTTTCACAAAGAAAACTGCTCTCCTGTACACAATTTTTCTCCATACTAGTAACGACGTCTGTATCGCCTGACTTGCGCTGCTCTCCCTGTATTTTTTTAGAAAAAGCAATCTTGTTTGAGACTTACAAATAACCCTCGCCACGATGGATGATTTCCACCCACCGTGACGTTTAAGGGTGGTAATGTTACCCCCAGCATTGGCCAAAAGAGTTGCCGAGGAACGGCGCATGCTATGGCCAGTATACAAATCTTCATCTGGCAATTGCAAATAATCAGCTACAATTCTTGGAATTTTTGAGAGCTTATTTAATCCAATGTATTGGACAATTGGACAGTGCACTTTCCCCTTTGAAAATTTACGAAAAATCTTTTGTGAGACACATTTTGCAGTCCTAAAGACGCATATTTCCTAATTAAATCAAGTGGGTTTACAAAAAATTCTTCATTTAAAACTGTGAAACTTCTTGATTTATTCGTCTTGGTATCTGGTATAGATATATATAGATTGTTCTTTATCTTTTATATCTTCGACGCTTAAGTAGGTCACCGCAACGGCAGGCACCGCAAACTCCCAATATCAATGCAACCTAAAAAACCCAAACAATTAAATACATAAAAGCAAGAACATCATAATAAAAACCTACCTTTGACATAAGATGCTTATCGTCAGGGGTATCCATCAAATATTGTTCGATATGTGCTCTTTTCAAAATTTTGGCCTTTTTGGGTTTGAAATTGCTTGATCGGCTTTTTAAGTATGCCACAAGTTTTCCATATCTTGTTATATCAAAGTTTCTGTATACTTTTAAAGTCGCCTTTATCATAGAATATTTAGTCCACATCGAAGAAGGTGCAATTTTTTTACTCAAATGTAGAAAGTAAGCGAGAAGCACTTCTTCGTTTACAGCACTAACTCGTCTTTTTTTCATCCAATTTTCAGATTGTGGATATTCTTTAAAATAAATTACTTTGTACTTTTCTGGAATTAAATTGGCTGTAGCTTCTTTGGCTTCTTGCAAAATGTCGGTAGGAATTTCCATATATCTTTCACAATTTTCCATTTTGATGCTAATTACACAATGTTTAAACAAACCCCTGGTTACAAACAAAATGGATAACAACCACAGCTTTCTCGGCACATCCATTCAGTATATACTTAGCAATAAGCTACTTGTATTTTTAGAGAAACACTGTTGACTTTGACATTGACAACTGACAAAAATCGATGACGTGACATTTTAATAATTTTATTGTTTGTCACTGAAAAACCATTTACATGAAAGTGTTGGATAAAATGTTGTATTAGACACGTGAGTTATTACATATAAGGGTACGGACATGTCGAAGATGCTTAGTAGTTCAGTGTGTAGTTCACTACGATAGCCGCCATCAATTTTTAGAACAAACCTGTACATTTAAATGGGACCGCATATGCCGAGGATGCTTGCAGCAGTTCATTCTAGCAGTTTACATGGAAGTCACCGCGGTAGCTGGCCATTCATAATTTTATATATTTGGTGTGAGGTACGGAGATCCCGGAGTTGCCTCGCAGCTAGAAGTTCAGCCCACAAATTCAGTCTATGCATCGAAGTCGTCAATTTGTAAAACAAACCTGTATATTTAAATGTGACCGCACATATCGAGGATGCTACCAGAGCAGTTTACTTCCGAAGTCTACCAGCATGTTCACCTCGAAACAAAATAGTTTGTTTTTACATGGTAGTAGAGAGGTAGACTTCGCGGGTGGCGAATATTTACCAGATTTTGAATAAATATTTCTATGCATATTTTTTTAAGTTATAGTCAACAACCTTAATTATTGCTTTATAATTAAAATATACAGTATGTCCGCGGATGGGGTTTACAATAGGTGTAATCGCAAATTTTTTTAACTTTTCGAGAAAATGTTATTCTTTATAAAAGTTTTTCCTTGTCTAAAAAATAGTAATGACTTTGAGAAAAATTATACTTTTTATACGTGGTGCGCAAAAATTACAAAACTTATAATTCCAAGAGTAAACTGTTTATATTTTTTATTTTGGAATAAAATGTAAAATAAAAAAGTTGTTTCAAATTATATGGTCTGTCCAAATTCAAAATTTCACTTGAATATTGCAATGTTTCGAAATGAGTGAATTTCTATTAAAATACTTGTTGGATTTTGTCAATTTTTTTTGCTTACTTTTATTTTATTTTGACAAATACTACAAGCCGTAGAAATTTGGAATCCTATTTTATGAACATCTTCTATAATTTTCGTAATGTTCTATTTGATTGTTAGGTGCGTTGTTACCTAGTTACGTCTACATATCATGACATATCTGCATTAAAAATTTTTTTAAATATTAACTGTCGAGCAAAGAATTATTTTAATAGAGTACTATGGAGACGATGGGAGTTCATACCGTTACGTTCTTCAACAATTTAGTGAGAAATTTCACAATGTGTTGCATCCCTTAATTTATAGTGGTCCTCTAATTTTGTTTGTGTTTAAAAAAATAAATGCCACGATAGATCCCAGGACGAGAAGCGTGTGTCCCTGTTTTACTTCCACATCCAGTGGAAGTATAGTAACGACAAAAATTTTTTTTAAAATTTTTATTGTTCAAATAGGTTTAGAATGCCATGAAACGTCGAGATTTTAAATTTGAGTGAAAAAAAAATTTCTGTCTGTCGGTCTGTAACTTTTTTTGTGCGCACGTTTACTCTGGAACCGTTTGAGATGTTGACATGAAATTTGGTACACATATGTACTTTAACGAGATCTAGAATTAGATTATATTTTCATCTTGTTTCGTCGAAGGGTTGGGGGGTAAATTGGGGTAAATTTGAGGTAAATAGGAAAATCAAGCGAGTAAGAGTCCATAAAATTGGTATTTAGTATATACAAGAGAAGCCAAGGTCTCAAAAAAAATGTTGGCATTAGCCATCCCCATTACCACCCCCACCCCATTATTAAAGGAGATGAAAAAAATGGTGATTTAGTGTGTGTACAAGAACCAGAAACCTCAAAATGTTTTTTTACTTCATCCACCCCCACTTATCACCACCCCCACCGATGTGGGGTATCCTTTTATGGGTTTTTGGGGTAGAGGATTTCAAATATTATATTATTAAAGTTCCATAAACAATTATTTCCACATACAAATTTTTTTCGTTGTGAGTGACTTGGATAGAAAATCTGGATGTGGAAGTAGTGATTCCTTGGGCAGCGGTTTTTGCTCCTTTGTTGATCTTCAATATTTATTTTTTCATTGTCGACATGGGTTAATTGGAATAAATGGTTTTTAGGAAGTTCCTAAAAAAGTTGACTCAAATTTAGGCCGCTATATTGGGCTGGCCATTTCGAGTTTCCAGTTTTATTAATTTTCTTGACAGTTTAGTACATATACTTGCAAAATTTCATGGTCTTAGCATGCCTGAAGAAGCCCAAACAAACAGATATAGCTGTTATATGACTTATTAACTACGTCGAGGCATCTTGCGAACTAAACAGAGTTCCCAAGGAACCAACTACTAAGGAATCACTACTTTCTCATCCAGAATCCAAGTTTCTCATAACGAAAAAATTTTGATGTGGAAATAATTGTTTACAGAAGTTTAATAATATAATATTTGAAATCTTCTACCCTCAAAACCCATAAAACGATATCCCACACGGTAGTGGGGTGTGGGTGGTGATAGGGGGGTGGTAGTGGGGGTGGAAGAAGCACAAAAATATTTTGAGGCTTTTGGTTCTTGTACACATACTAAATCACATTTTTTTTATCCTCTTTAATAACATGGTGGGGGTGGTAATGGGGGTGGCTAATGCCAAAAAATATTTTGGAACCTTAGCTTCTCTTGTATACACTAAATACCAATTTTATGGACTCTTACCTGCTTGATTTACCTATTTACCCCCAATCTACCCCCCAACCCTTCGATGGAATAAGATGAAGATATAGTCCAGTTCCACATCCCGTTAAAGTACATATGTGTACCAAATTTCAAGTCAAAATATCTCAAACGGTGCCAGAGTAAACGTGCACACAAAAAAAAATTACAGAGCGACAGACAGACAGAAATTTTTTTTCGCTCAAATTTAAAATCTCGACGTTTCATGACATTCTAAGCCTATTTGAACAATAAAAATTATCAAAAATTTTTTTGTCGTTATTATACTTGCACTGGATGTGGAAGTAAAAGTAAATAAACTAATTACATAGAACAGAATAGAATGGAATTTATGTAAAAATTTATAATTAAGCAATTTTCTGTAAATAAAACAAAACGCATCGAAATTTTTCTACGTGCGATAATTCCCTATTTACAGGTAAAGAGTACCCATATTTTATTGCTTTGGCAGTATATGCATTTGAATTCGTTCAGTCCGCATGAAGCCACACTATACGTTTCCTGTGCTTATATGTATTAAAAAAGATACACACGTATGCACTCACATTCTTTTTTGTAGAAAATTTGATTCTCTACAAGTATTTATTATCAAAAAGTTTCAGTTAATTTTACCTACTATTATGACCAGTAGAGAATGTAAAAAAGATTTTTTGCACAAATAACGTTTGTTCTGGCAATATTTTGCAGCACAAACTTGGAAATAATAGAGAAATGTTGCACAATAAATAACACAATAACACACTTCACTAAGTACGTCTATGAACTAAATAAATTATACCCAAACTGTACCTACGTCGCCCGCACTGTTTTCCAAGGTTTTAAAAAACATAGAAGGTCGACCTAGGTACTGCTTTTGTCTTTGTGGTTGGAAAATGATGAAATCTTATTAGCGATTTTTTTATTTCAAATCTGAGTACTCCGCTGGATTCGGCAACCCCTCAAATGGGTTTGTTCCAAATTTCGTGAAAAAAAACCTATTTTTGGATTTTTCCTGAAAGAAATAAAAATTATGAAATTGCCAATGAAAATCCACTTTAATTGTCAATTTGTGTTAAGTTTTAATTATTTTAATTTCTGATTGCAATAATAATTATTGTCTTGCAACTTTCATTACATTTCATAATTTTCCACTCACAATAACAAACGCAGTAGGTCGACCTTTTTCGTTATATAAAATTTAATGTATCACAAGAATGAACTTTTCAGAGATCTACGTTAAAACAAGCCCTAAATCGGACCTAAAATACATGTTTTATGGTGATGATTCCAAACAAAAGGCAAACACACTGCAGAAATAAAAATATTATTTACATGAGATAAAATCAGGTCAATCCCCCGAGAGACTGAACAAAACACTGAACTGGTGAACTGATTGATAAACTTCTTCGGCATGTGCATCCAGTATCGCGGAATTAATTGACTGAAACTTGCGAGCTGAACTTCTAGCGGCGTGACATCTTCGACATGTCCGTATCCTAAGTCACTTAAGAAAATTAGCCCACTCGCCCTTTAGGTTCGAGGGCTAAACTTTTCTTGCGTGACTTATATGTAACATAACTCACTAGCCTAATAAATAACTATTTTGTACAGAAATCCTTATCATAACCAAGGCTCGGGAGATATATCTCTGTGACGTAAAAATCAGGGTTGGCTCTAGGTCAGCGCGGAAATATTTTTATGCAAGTATGACACAGAATATCTTACCTTGTAGTTTTTTTTAGGGAATTCCGTAATATTCAAAGTTAATATGGTCAGTTCATTATAAACACTCACTCTAAGAGGAGGTATTGGGGGGGATGTAACATTTAACTAACACATACACACACATATATTTTTCACTATCTTAAAGTACCACACACATATGTAATTTTTCACGACCTAGGTATAACGAGAGGTATAACGGACATAAAAATATATTATTAATATTAATTGAATTGAGTCTGCGGTAGGTTCTTGATGAAACATATCAAATAAACTTAAGAAAATTTAAACACTTGGTATTTTGTTTCACTGGTTTTTATTCAGATTTTTCTGACATATGTTTCGGTCTCACGACCATTATCAAAGAGTCTTAATAACTAACCTAAAAGTGACCGTTTACAATATATATGCACATTGTTACCTACAATAAGCTTGGAATGGGATGATAGCTAATTTACATTTATTGCAATTGATTAAATTTAATCCTACCTGGTACTAAGAGCTTAATTATCTTACTAGGAACTTACTTATAGTAATCTGAATTTAATTATAATTTTAATACAGTGTCTAGTACGGGAGTATTTGCAAATTTAATCAATTGCAATAAATGTAAATTAGCTATCATCCCATTCCAAGCTTATTGTAGGTAACAATGTGCATATATATTGTAAACGGTCACTTTTAGGTTAGTTATTAAGACTCTTTGATAATGGTCGTGAGACCGAAACATATGTCAGAAAAATCTGAATAAAAACCAGTGAAACAAAATACCAAGTGTTTAAATTTTCTTAAGTTTATTATTAATATTTACTTTAAATGTTCTGAAGTTAAACTTCTCCGCATGTCATTAAAAATCCATTTATAATGAGAAAAAGTCCGCACTACGTCAATAGATGTCACCAGGGCGAAATTAAAATATGTAAAATTTCTTAAAGTCGTCCTATTAACGCCTGAAGTAGAAAAGTCTACTTCTTTGCCGTTTAAAAGGTCTATTACAAATTACAAATCCGAGATTATTTTTTAAAACTCTTTGGAATTTTGTTTGAACCTCTCAGCGATTGCTTTAGGTAATTAAAAAATATATTGCCGGAGATCGAACACGATGTTTATTGTGTTCCTCTAAAAGCTCTGCTCCCTCTGGCAGAATGATTTCTAAAAATTCCACACCAAATTTTAACCGATTTTCTACCGGATTTTTTAATTTCAACAAGTTTTCTTTGCCGTTGATTTTTTTTCCCCAACGAATGTCTATTTTTTCTATTCAAAACCCCTATCGTAGAAAGCGACGATTCATCTGTCCATAATATATATTTAAGAAAATTGGGGTTTGCACCCAGTCTTTGGAGCATTTGCTGACAAAATTCTAACCGTTCTTTTTTAAAGTACTTTGAATTTTGAAGTAACTTTTTCCAAGTTCACGTGATGCATTCCATAAACTAGTTTCAGGATTTTCAAAAACATTTTTTTTACATAATCAAACACCCCAAGAAGGCTATCAGAATACATGTTCTTAGTCATAGAGGCTTTGTTTTACACTAAATCTAGTAGTAGTACGGACGCGGCAATAAAAACTTTAAATTTACTTTTGACTTTTAATTCTGATAAAAAAAATTGTAGAAAATTATCATTAAAAAAATTCTAAATATAACATTCTTCATTTTCATATGCTCTATTGGTACGTTTTCCTTTTAAAATTATCACTTTCTCTCACAAGACGGTAAGTATTTAAGAATGTGGTTCCACTAGGAGTCGGACGATTTGGGTATAATGCTACATATTTTCTTCTTGCAGCTTTTTTATTTTTATTATTTTTAACATAAAGGCAAAATATATCAAACTTTTCTGCTTCTGTGTAACCCATTTTGATCAAATAATAATACGAAATGTACAACAGTAACAATGCTGTCATAGTATTATCAGCCTACTGCGTAAGGGTAATTACTGTGCTTCCTTCAATAACCGTAAAATACCAATATGCATGTTTGGAGCATATTTAATGTCCGGCAAGCAAGAAATATTACAGCTAGACCAACTCATACAACACCCTTCATTGTTATATCACGTGATCTGTGCAACCAATTTTTTTTTAATTGCATTTAAAATATAACTTTTATACGAAACTTTTTTTTATTTCCGATAATAACAGAAATAAAGGGGGGTCAATATATAATTATAATCCTGTACAAGAACCAAAGATCTAAAAAATCTGTTTTGGCATCAAGTACCCCCACTACCACCACTATCGGAAATTTGGATGTAGAAGTAGTGATTCCTTAAGCAGCGGTTCTTTAGTGACTTTTTTGAGAGATATTAAATTTTTCAAAAAATATTTTCACGGACTAAGTTAAAATCAGAATATTTGTTAAGAAAAAAATATGTCTAGTATTGTATTTTGAAACAATTTGAATTATTCAAAAAATGCACTACTAAGTACAATATTAAAAAGATATGATGACCAGACTAGAAGTAAGTATACTGAATAATTTTTTCGTATGACTCTAAAAGTCCACCCATACCGGGTGATTTTTTTAGTTGGTACAGCATCTTTTCCTCGCTTATTATTAAAGATAGAGTTTTGAAATTTTGCAGACATGCTTAGTGACATTTTTTGCATCTAATGCACTTTTTTAAATTTTTATGCTGTTTCCCGTCTACCCGGAAGTGACTTCAACTTTCGATTTTCAAATGAAACGTTATAGTTTCTCTTTTGGATTTCAAAACTAATTTTTTTTCTGAGTTAGAATATGTAAAAAAGTATTAGGTTAGAGAAGAAAGTTTTTGAGATAATGCGATTTTAAGGTTTCGGGTGTTAAGAGGCTCTAAAAATCGAGTTACCTATGGAATGATTTCGTGGCAGATTAAAATTGCCGTCAAAACGCGTAGTAGGAGCATGTCAAGTCAATAGAAGTTTGTGTTGTCGTCTTTGAATTTAGCACTTCAAAGTTTTCTGGCGTCAGTTCACAAAAAATTAGTGAAAAAAATGGAAAATGATTATACAAACAAAGATTTCTTTAACATCGTTATGATTTTTAACCAAAATGGTCAAAGATATTTACCGACTTGTCGTAATTTCAATGCAGAATATCCCGACTTGATCGTCGATTTAAAAAAAAATAACTACAAATTTAAAAACTTCAGGACAATTTAAAGTGAAACAGAACTTGCTATGTAACGAGGCAAGAGGATAGTGAATTAAATATTCTATTGGCCGTTACGGAAAATTCAGGTATTTCAATTCGTCAACTAGAAGTGCAATTTGACATATCATATTCCTCCATCCAGAAAATATTGAAACGATACGGGCAGCATCCTTACAAATACTCGATATATCAGAAGTTACTTCCTTAAGATTTTTTCAGACAAACTGCTTTCTGCGAATGGTTCATGATAAAAAATCAAGAAGATCCGGGGATTTGGCGCAAAGTAATTTGGAGTGACGAGACCAGTTTTTTTCAATCGACATAACGCACACTACTGGTCCACGGCTAACTTACTCTTAACTAAATCCAGCAACTTTCAGATAGTTTGGAAGTTCAATATTTGGGTTGGGCTTATTAATCAACTGATTGGACCTGTTGTTTATGATCAAAATTTCAATGCAGCGTTCTATTCTCAAAACATATTGCCTTCCTTGGAAGAAAATTATCTAGATAATTTACCTCTGGCAGCATTTAGAGAAATTTATTTTATTCAAGACGGAGCCCCACCTGACAATGCAAGGGTGGTGGACGGACTTCTAACAGTTATTTTTGAGGACAGGTGGATTGGAACCTCCGAGCCTATTAGAAGGCCAGCGAGATCCCCGGATCTCAATCCATTGTTTTTTTACGGGGTCACATTAAAGATAATATTTATGAATTCGAACGCGAAACAAGAGCGGCTTTGGAAGCACGTGTTTGTGAAATCTGCCAAGAAATGTACCAACAGTTTATTGAAAACACAACAGAAAGTGTCAAGAGAAGAGTTGAAAAGTGTTTAGATCAAAATGGTGGCTTATTTGAAAATTATTTGTGATAATTTCCTTGTTATTGCAGCTTCATGTTTAAATTTTTGTCACTGTTTGAAATAAAAATGATTATTGTTTTGTTTGTTTTTTATTGTTTGAAATGCTAAATTCAAAGACGACAACGCAAACTTCTATTGGCTTGACATGCGCCTACTACGCGTTTTGATGGCAATTTTAATCTGCCACAAAATCATTCTATAGGTAACCCGATTTATAGTGCTTCTCAACACCTGATACCTTAAAATCGCATTATTTTAAAACTTTCCTCTCTAACTTAATATTTTTTTTACATATTCTAACTAGTTTTGAAATCCAAAAGAAAAACTATAGTGTTGCATTTGAAAATTTCAAGTTGACGTCACTTCCGGTTAGACGGGAAACAGCAAAAAAATTAAAAAAGGTGCATTAGATGCAAAAAATGTCACTAAGTGTTCCTGCAAAATTTCGAAGCTCTGTCTTTAATAATAGGCGAGGAAAAGGTGCTGTACCAACTAAAAAAATCACCCGGTATATTAATATATCTCAATGTATGAAATATTTGCAGCCATAAAATATATGAAATCAGAGCATTATGAAAATTATCAGCCATCAAGAAAAACTTAACTAAGAGGAGAACAAATTTACTTTCCATCTCCAGCAGCATGTTTAAATAGCATTTTCAGAGAAAAAATATAAAACGCGGAACATCATTCATGCCGATAATAAATTGATACGCCTATCTTCATATCTCAGAGGACAAGATTTTATGATGCCTGCCATATTCTAAGCTATAATAACGGCAGTAAAACATTACAAAGGTATACAATATTAATATTGAAAGATCTATCTTCATAAAATAAATGAAGGTATATATTTTCAAATATTCACTTATTGAAGAAAGCTATATTGGAAATGGTATTAGTTTGTCCTTACAAATTGATATTTTTATGTCTCATTTATAAAAAGGCAAAAAGAAATATGGTGAATCGATATATGAGATTTGTTTCCAGTTATTTTTTATGATTCTTCGTTCTGTAATAAAAGCACACTAAAACCGCCTGGGTGTCGATGAATACACAGTTATGCTGTATTTTATTATAAGACCACTTAAAATTTGATCAAACATAAAATATACCTAAGCTTTTCCACTAATTTTTAAAAAGAGCACCAATAGATAGAATAGTTAAGAAAATAAATTCACTGTTCTACAGCCTACATGTATTGGAAGTAAAAATAGCAAATTCTTAGTAACTTCGTCATGCTAAATAACAATATAAAAATCAAAAGTTCAAGTTGGCTCTGGTTTCCCCAATACAGGTAATAAAGTGTAACGCAGGTATAGGGGACGATCCAGCTGCTGCGACCCGACATTGTCGGTACGCTTTGAAGATAATTGGAATTGCAGTGGACCAGTTCGCTTTTACGAATGAGTTCAAAGCATGCCGACAAGGCTGGCTCCCTGCTGCTGGATCGTGTGTAGACCCTTATAAACCCTAGTACATGGGCGGTCCTATCACAAATAACAGGTAGAATTAGAATTCTACGAAAAATAGACATACTAACTACCTACCTCTTTATTTGTCACTAAAACTAATATTCATTCTTAGGTAGTCATATTTGTACCTTGTGCATGATAAGCGTTCATTTTCGAAAGTAAATAGTGCTATTTTGAAAATATGCCACGAGATTGTATAAATACACCTAACAACTTTTGTTATATTTGTGGTGAAGTGACTTTTGCGCATCAAAAACATAATTTTACTCTCAAAATTAAGAAGGCATACCAGTTGTATTTTGGTTGTACAATTGGAGATGAGAACAAAAAATGGGCACCTCATATATGTTCCAGCAATTGTGCGAACAATCTTTGCAGTTGGCTAAGTGGAAGGGGACGTTCAATGGCTTTTGCTGTGCCCATGATCTGGCGAGAACCTACAGATCATGTTACCGATTGTTATTTTTGCGTGATACCTCCTATTAGACATAATATTAACAAGAAAAAAAGGATGGTAATACAATACCCCAATTTACCATCTGCCATTCGCCCGGTTCTCCATAGTGATGAACTACCTATTCCCAATCCACCTCAAGAATACAGCCTTGATTCTGACGAACAATCGGATGATAATGTAGATGACGACTTAGTCCAGCCATCAACATCACAAGATCCCGATTTCTCTGCCGAAGTGTCCGGTGATGAACCACACAAAATTAATCAACGCGAATTAAGTGATCTTATAAGAGACCTTGATCTGTCCAAGGCAAAAGCGGAGCTTTTGGCATCTCGATTACAACAATGGAATTTACTACAAGAAAACGTTAAAGTTTCCATGTATCTAGGTAGTCAAAAAGATGTTATACCTTTTTTTAAAATGGAAAATAACTTGGTTGCCTGCAAGGACATTGATGGTTTAATGAGTGCTTTACACATTCCCCATGATCCTAGTGACTGGAGACTTTATTGACGCCTCGAAACTTAGTCTAAAAGCTGTGTTACTCCACAATGGAAATAAATTGCCATCAATTTCAATCGCCCATGCACATGAAGGAAAATTACAGTAACATGAATGTATTGCTAAAAACTATAGAATATAACAGGTAATAAGTGGCAGATTTGTGCAGACTTAAAAGTCTGCACAAATCTGCTGCTTACTTGGTATGCTGCAAGAGTATACCAAATATTGCTGTTTTCTTTGTGAGTGGGACAGTCCAGCGCGATTAGAACATTACAAAAGAAAAAATTGGAAGCCAAGACTGGGTTTTGAACCAGGAGAAAAAAATATTGCGAACATTCCATTAGTTGATTCACAAAAGGTAATACTGCCACCACTACACATAAAACTGGGGCTCATGAAAAACTTGGTAAAAGCTATGGACAAAGAAGGACGTGCTTTCAGTTATTTAAAACAAAAATTTCCCAGACTTAGTAATGCGAAAATTAAAGAGGGAATTTTTGTAGATCCTCAAATCAAGAACCTTTTCAAAGATGCTGAATTTGACACCATTCTAGAAGGTAATGAAAAAGCTGCTTGGAATTCTTTTAAAATGGTAGCAACACACTTTCTCGGTAACAAAAGAGCAGAAAACTATAAAGACTTTGTTGGGAATCTTCTTTATTGCTACCAGAAATTAGGATGCAATATATCATTAAAAGTCCACTTTCTACATTCACACCTAGATTACTTCCCAGAAAACTGTGGTGCAGTAAGTGATGGAGAGAGATCCCACCAGGATATTCAAAATATGGAAAAAAGATATCAGGGCAAATGGACTTCTGCGATGTTGGCAGACTACTGTTGGACATGTAGTAACTTATAAGAGACGGGCTAAGAAGCGCAAGAAAATAATTAATTTTCTGATTATATTCTAATTAAATATATAGTATATAACATGTATTTGAAATATATATCAGAATGGCAAATATTTTTTCGCATGATGTAATTAATTGCTTTTTTTATTAAAATTATACCACAATATGTGAGTTAGGTCAGTTATTACAATTATTAGAGCCAAAAAATTTTTTTACGACTATGTTAGACGTAGCTGGGACCAAAACAATGCAAATAAGTGGTTTTGGTTAACGATACAAAATAAAAGTTAAAATTTGTAGGTGTGTGTATAGATTAAAAAGCTAAGAAACACGCTTTTATGAGTAGCCCACTAAATAGTTAAAAATAATTATTAGGTAATTAAATTTAAAAGGTAGGTAGGGTGTCAACGGAATCATTAGACAAGCCATAGCTTCCGGAGTTTTCAAGATATTAGTCTTAAATTTGGCAGGAGTAATATATACGAAAAATGGCAAATTTTTCTATCACTTCTGATTTCCCCGGAAATTACCTCAACTTTGAAATTTTAAATGGAACTCCCTGTATATTTTTACATGTTTGGATTCCGGAGACGATTTTAAGTACGACTCCATAGTTTTTGAGACTACTTGATTTTTTTAGGTCTATTTTTATTTTTGCATCTAGATGTACCAAAACAATAAGACAAAAATTTAAATTACGGACAAGAAAAAGGAAACCATATACTTTTTAAGATACGTTTTCAAAAGTGCGCCAAAGTTAGACTAAAAATATTTTTATGGGCAAAGACAAATAAAAAATATACTTTTTACGAAGTAAGTCATTCAAAAGAATGAATATAAAATTTTAAGGATGCGACGCACTAAAAAGGTAATATCGACAAATATGGCAAAGGCGCGTAGCATCTAAAGTAAACGAGTCGCTACAACATGCGTCTTGTAGGCTACTTATCGCGATTCGCAGTACACGTGGTTATTCATTTCAGTTCTAATTCGGTTCTCGTAATGGTCTTTTGCGTTTAATTCGTGGCATATTTATTTACAATTTAAAATGAACGAAGATGTACCAACAGTCAGTGGATGGATTCCACAAGAGTTGCAGAAAAAGAAGACTGGCGATATTCGTAAAGAAACAAAAGTCCAAAGAAATAGTGGACAGCCATACAGAATTCAAGATTATTTTGTATCTGGAAGAAAAGCTCCGACCCAGGTAAGTCCTGTGTTAGGTATTTTATTCGGTTTTAGCTTATTAGCATTGTGGAGTCTGATTTTTATATAGCTTTGTTGGATATGTGTTTTTCTTTTTCAGGCATCCTGCAAGTGCAACTTTGCCTGCAAGTCTATTACGCATGATGCTAAGACTAAACCTCTTTAAAATTTTTGGGATATAGCGAAATATAGTGAACAAAAAAACTGTTTGAAACTTCTTGTAGAATGTTCCGAAATAAATAGACGGAGACATGGTACTTACGAGGCACCACAAAGTACTATTTGCTATTACTTGGAAATTCAAAAATTGAAGTTTGCAGGAAAACTTTTTGTGAGACATTTGATATAGGAGAAAAACGTATCAAGCTAATTTGTCAGAAAGTTGCTACGTGCGATGACATAATAATAAAAGAAAGACGAGGTGGGAAACGTCTTAGAATAGATCATTCTTGGAAATCGAAGATAATTGATTTTATTAAGTCTGTTCCAACCAGGGAGACTCACTATGGTCGAGAAAAGAGCTCTAAATACTATCTCTCTGAGGACTTGAGTATTCGAAAACTTCATTCTGCTTTCATTGAGAGATATACCGAAAATAATACTACGCCGCCTGTATCAAGACAGCGGTTCAATAACATTTTCAAAAAGAAATTCAACCTGTCATTTCACTTGCCCTAAATGTGACTCATATAATAATGAAATAAAAACTGCTATCAACCCTATTCAGAAAAGAGATGTTGAACTAAAACGTAATATTCATCATAGAAAAGCTAAAGGGGCTCAGGTTATGATATCCAATGACTGTAAAGCTGCCAAACTTGAAGATTTCCCTTGTGTTATTTCCTACGACTTACAAAGCAGTTCTATATACCGGCATTAACACACACTAATATGTA
This sequence comes from Rutpela maculata, assembly GCA_936432065.2. Classification (NCBI taxonomy): domain Eukaryota; kingdom Metazoa; phylum Arthropoda; class Insecta; order Coleoptera; family Cerambycidae; genus Rutpela; species Rutpela maculata. The sequence continues at coordinate 27,702,889 of OW386291.2, forward strand.
CTACAGTCGTCAACTTGCTTGTGTCAACTTTGGTGTGCACCTTGAAAATTAAGGTACCAGATTTATCTTTGGGACGAGACAACGGGAAAGCGTGGATGCAATGAAATAGGCACGTGTGTTTTCGACTATGTCACCAATCAACTAAAGTCGCCTAAAAAATCTTTCATATTATGGTCTGATAACTGCGGCGGGCAGAGCAAGAATCAACCGATTCTTGCAGCGTACATTACTCTTGTTGCAAGGGGATACGCTGATGAAATTTTACATAAATTTCCACAGCCAGATCATACTTCTCTCTCCTGCGACAGAGCTTCGGCTTGATAGAAAAAGCTAAAAGGGAAAAAAACCCGAAGTTCCATTTGATCTTATTAAAATTGTAACCAGCGCAAGGCAAAATAAACCGTTTACTGTAAAACTCACTAACAGTTCCTTTGACTGGATGGCACTAGCAAAGGAAACATTAAAAACCGACCACTTAGGAATATCACAGGTAGTTATATTAAAACTTACCAAAGACTTACTACGGCAAGGGGTAGTTGAATTAAAAAATAACTACACTGATGTATGTGCATGTCGTAGGGTACAAATTTTTAAACAACATATTACCCTTGCTCATTTTGAGCAACTAGATCTGAATCTTTCCGATTCAAACCCAAAAAAACCTTAGCCAATTTCAAAAATACACCAAATCCAAAATATGATTCCATATTTAAAGGAAAAAAATCAACCATTTTATGAGCAACTCATCGAAAATATGAAGAAATATTCAGGAGTTTAAAAACTATTTGCAAAAACTTCTACTTAATCCATATTATTCCTAGTTTTTTTTTATGTGCACTATATGAGGTACTTAAGACGTTTTGATTAAGAATTATTATAACAGTTATTAAGGTACCAAGGGTGTTATAAGGATAATAACGGACCGAGGTCGGCAGTGTACAATCCCGAGGGCCTCTGGCCCGAGGGAGTGTACGTCGACCGAGGGCGTCATTATCCTATAACACCCGTGGTGCCTTCAGCGTTTAATGTCCTGCAAGTCTGTTATTTAATTCGAATTTTTTTTTTTTGACATTTACGATTTATTAATTTGACATCTATTATGTTCAGAATGATTTGATTTAAAAGAGAGTAAAAATCAAAATTGTTTGTAAACGCCGCCGTTACATAGCAACGCATTTTGTTTGTCAATAACGCTATCATAATTTGCTTGTTTTGGGTTGTATTATAATTTTATAATGCCCTAGGGCGTTACAGATATTCATAACGCCCTAGGGCGTTATTTTTCATTTAATGTATCTCAAAATAGGGTGGTTATTGTAAAATAACAGACTTGTAGGACATTAATTATATTTTTGTTCCAATATCCAATGTTTTCGATTATTGTTAATCAAATACTCATTTCTAAGACAATAAATATGTTTTCAAACAAACGATGTTTTTATTCATTTAAGAATGAAACGTTTTTCATCCCTGCTGCAAAAAACATATGATTGGCACTTGAGACTTTTTGCATATTTTATTCTTCATATATTCTCATCAACCCTAGTAAGCAGAGATGGGTAACTTTTAAATTTTCAAATATCTAAAGGAAAATATTACTGAACAGTGACATTTTTAGGAAAAAAATTTCGGACAAAGTTTACTCTGTTGAGAGAGGAATATCGTTTGATCTTAACATTTACCTACATCCTCCCTTGATGATTTTATACTTTTTTTTCTTAGGGCTGTTTAGAATTGTATAGTTTTCTTTATTTTGTTTGATTGTCATATGCCATTTGTTTCTTTTTCTATTTTTGCGACTAGGACACACCTCCAGTTCCTAGGTAATAAAAATCCCGTCATGGCAAAAGTAGAGAAAGAGTTTACGATCCAGGGGAGGGAAACCCCAGTATTGGCGGCCGGTCAGATTGGGAAAGCGGGACCGCGGGCGTCGTCAGAATAGTGCCACTCTTAACATTTCAATTTCAATTTTTATTACTATATTTAAATTTTATTAATATTTATTTTTATTATTTTAAATATTATTAGAATTTTTATTGTTTTAATCTTTATTATTTTAATTTTTATTACTAATTACTTAAAAAAACATATTTCATTAGAATTTTCTTAATGTTATTAGATGTATATTATTGTCCATCTTAACACTCTTCCTCACTTTATTTCATCATTTTAATCTTATGTATTAAGCTAAGATAACTTTGGTAAGAATAATATTATTTATATCGTTTTTACGCCTTCTCCCTCCCACGCACAAGGTTCGCCTTAGTGGGTTAGCAGGACGATTTATTTATATACCTATTTTAATTATTTAATTCTTCTATGGGTGTGTAAGTTCTAATGGACCGAAATAGTGTGACGTTTCACTCCCACTCTAACTATTCCATCCTATTTCTAGCATCGACCTTATTACCACTGTACATAGGACACTGGTCAAAATTGAATCTGCCATATCAGAAAATCTGTGAACATTTAACTATTGAATTATCATACAAATGTTTTAACTTTAATAAAACTGTAATTTTTAAAGTCCTCTTGCAATTTTTTCAGAAATTAATTTTTTATTGCGCACGCGTGTATACGTGTGTCGAACATATCTGCATCTTTTTATTTGTTTACCTAGACTAGATGAAGTTTAAGGTTATGTACAGTGGATTATTTCTTTTATAATTTTCAAGGATTTTACAGTATTTAAAGCGTTTGCATTCCAAATTTGTACTGGAGTCAATAATAATATATTTCAACGGCATCGTAAGTACCTACGTTTGTGATTGAAATTATAACAAAGTCATTTTTAAATATGTATGTATCTATATACTTACCTATTTTTAGCATTGAAAAATGGTTCAAAAACACGTATTGCATTTTTCTGCGATTGTCCATTTTTTTAAAGATAAAGGAAAACTCATGGTCAAGGCAGAAAGTTCTGTTGAAGCGAGCCACGTGAAAGGAATGATTTATGATCCCGAAGTACCGATTGTTAAGGGACAAGTTCATGCTAGCATGAGAGATAGAATCTATAAAGTAGGGTGTGTGCATTTTTTTTTAAACACAATATTTGACTTTTAACGTAACTAATTGTTTTCAGATATTTTTGAATAACGAAATATAACAGATGCAGAATGTACTTGTCCCAGGGGATATGGTTATGACATCATATATAGCTGCTCTGGCTTTCTTTGCACACTATAATATTTCTGTAAGGGTACGAACATGCCGAAGATGCTACGCAGATATAGAAGTTCAGGTCGCAGTTTCAGTCGATGCATCGAAGCTATCAATTTGTGCTAAGAGCAGTTCACTCTGCTAGCATCCACGGTATGTGCGGTCACATTTAAATGTATAGGTTTGTTTTACACGTTGATGGCTTCGATACATCATCTGAAACTGCAGCATGAACTTCTAGCTTGGTAGCATTTTTGGCATGTTCGTACCCTAACAGATGAAGCATGTTCATGGAATATGTATCAATTTTCAACTATTTTAATCATTTATAGATTTAATAGAAATAAGTTGTGAATAAATGGTACAATATGTAATTTCTTTATTTATTTGTGTTTCTAAGTGAAAATACTTACTTACAAATATTTAAACACGAAGTTATAGGTTGAATCTATGATAATAGTATAAAATAATGGAAAGCAATTCAATTTCAAATGAAAATGAATAAAACAGGCTTTGAGGTTAGAATACAAAGAAATAATCAAAGAACTACGTTCCCAATAATTTTTCAGACACTTGTAGAATGCGCAGAAATAGCCATCCAGAAAATATTTTTTTTATTATTTCCAGTAGAGAAAATTGATTACTACATGTAGAAAAAGTTATAATCCAGCTCTATTTTTATATCAGTAGTTAGGTTTCAATAGCTAAATATAAAAAATAACGTACCAATCCTTAGATACATTTTTAAGTAATTTATTTTGACCCTTAAAACACATGTACAGAAGGCATGCTTCTAAGACTGCATGGAATGCAATTCAAATTAACCGCTTCGTGCATGACGTCACGACTATTGTGGTCCATTGTGTTTTGTAAATTTTTAATTTTGTAATTAGTAATCTGTAATTTGAAACTTGTAATTTTTAATTTTGTAAGTAAACATTATTAATATTATATTATTATTCAATCTCAAAATTTTTTGTGAATCACGCAATTTCCCTGCGGAAAGACATGTTTAAAAGTTAACTTTTAGCAACAACTATAATTTTATAGTCAACGAGATCTGCTGGTGTATACAAATTTGTTGTGACGTTGGGAAAATGAATAAAGTATTAGATTTATCCGTAGAGTTAATTAACAGACAGTGCAATAAACCGACCGATTTAATAGCTACGATATCGCAATATTAAAAATATGCATAAAACCACCATTGGGAAATCATGACAGATTCCCTGGTGTTTTAAATAAAAATAATAAAATGAAAAGTGTAGTAATTTATCTGGACCGTTGGGAAACATAGTTTATGCAACAAAACAGATTAAACATGTCGCTAATAAAAAAGATTTTTTTATTTCTTGAAAATATGAAATATATAAATTCAGGTGCGAACTAAGTTGGATCTCTCTTAAAGTATGTTTTAAAATTGCGTTAATACATTTAATAATCATTTACATGACTATCTGCAAAGTGTGAAAAAAAATACTGAACTTCATGTGCTAGTCGGGGATATAAACATTAATATATTAGAGGAGGAAGAACATGTGTACAATTATTTAAATGTCATGGGGGAGTATGGGTTCATATCAGCCATAAATAAATACACTAGAATACAAGGTAACTCGAAAACATTCAAAGACCATATATTTCTTAAAAGTAACAGCGAGGACTATAAATATAATCCAGTGATAATAGAAACTTGTATCACTGATCACTACTCCTCGGTACTCCAAATAATTTCACCTGAAAAAAAAATGAAATTGTTAATAAAATAAAATATAAAAACTATTTGGACAAACATAAATTACTATCTCACTTGGAAAAAGAAAACTGGCATGAAGTATATTCTGTAAGTGACGTAGACAGTGCCACAGATTTGTTCATTGAGAAACTGAAATATTATATAAACATATGTACAAAAGTTGGAAAAATAAAACAAAAGATACTTCACAGGAAAATGAAAAATAATCCTAGCCTTGAAAATGTCACTAAATACAAACACTATAGAAATAAACTCAATGAATTAATTAAAAACGCTAAAATAAATTATTTTCAAAATAAAATAAACCAAAATAAAAACAATGTAACAAATCTGTGGAACTGCCTAAAGGAAATTTGACACAAAAATAAAAACAAGAACTTCTATGAAATTACGTGTACGGAAGGCAATATTTGCACAGATAAGAAGCAAGTGGCTAATGCTTTTGTCAATTATTTTACCGAAATTGGAGAAAACTTGCAAATAAAATAAAGGAAACCGGGCAAACTATACCTACAGACAATAACCAAGATAACGTGCCAAATTCACTTTTTCTCACCCTCACGGATGAAGCAATGGAAAGTATAAGTAAATTAAAAAATAAAAAATCTCCTGGCATTGATAACATATTATTATTATTACACATTATTTTTAATTTAATATTGAAAGCGGCGACTTTTCCTGACAAATGGAAAGAGTCGAGAATTTGCCCGGTATTTAAAAAAGGCAATAAGCACGACATTGAGAACCATCGTCCCATTACTATTTTATGCAACTTCGCAAAAATATTTGAAATTCTAATATATGATTTTATTTCCTTCCATACTAAGAACTCAGTTATAGTAGAGCAGCACGGATTCATGCAAGGGAGGTCCACTATATCGAACCTTGTGTGCAAAACACAGTATATTGCTGAAGCTTTAGATCAGAAAGGTCAGGTTGATGTCATCTACACTGACTTTTCTAAAGCATTTGACAGATTGGACCACGGTATATTGTTAAACAAACTGCAAACCTTTGGGTTCAGTGACTCGCTTATTCATTTGTTTATTTCTTACTTAACTTTTCGAACTCAGTTTGTTCAATATCGTGGCTTCCAATCTGTATTATTTAAACAAACGTCAGGAGTTCCGCAAGGTTCCATACTTGGCCCTCTATTTTTTGTACTCTTCATTAATGATATTATTGACAACCTTGACGTATGCTATCTACTTTACGCTGACGACCTCAAATTATATATTTGCATTAAATCCGAAGACGACTGTTTAAGGCTCCAGAATAGTCTAGACTCGCTTAACGCCTGGTGTGTTCATAACCAACTCCCTTTGAACGCTGCCAAATGTAACGTGATGTCCTTTTCGCGCAAGTCTGACCCGATTATTTTGAATTACAATTTGGATAATTGCGTCTTAGATAGACCTGAGTTCGTGAAGGACTTAGGAGTTGTCTTTGACTCAAAACTTACTTTCTCCAAACATATTGAGGAATGCGTTGCTGGAGCTTATAGATCCCTAGGTTTTATTCTTCGAAATAGTAAAGACTTTAAAAATTTGTCTACTCTTTGTCTATTATTTATAACATTTGTTAGATACAAGCTGGAATACGCCTCTATTGTTTGGAGTCCTAGTTATAATATCTATATCACTTCACTTGAGAAAGTACAGAGACGTTTCTTCAAATCGGCAACATTTATTCTGGATGGTCACTATCCAACTAGGGGTACACCTCAGGAGTTATTTTTGGACAGATTTGATATGTGTAGTCTACTTAGAAGACGGGTAATGTGTACTATAATTTTCTTATATAAAATTATCAACAATGAAATCAACTGTCCCTCTATTACCTCACATATTAAATATCGAGTTCCTAGATTGTCCGCTAGAACAAATAACATACTTGTCACACCTGCACCTCGAACTAACATCTTAAGCTCATCTCTGTTGCATCAAATCTGTTTAAACTACAGTAACATTGAGCAAAGATTGGATATTTTCAACTGCAATATTTCTGACATAAAACGAACTTGCGCAAGTGTTTAACAATTATTTCTCCCTTCTTATCTTGCTTGTTTCTCTATGTATATTATATGCTAACGTTGTATTATGTATATTTTTATGTTGTATGAATTGTCATTTACATATTTATTTGTCCTGAACGTTTTATATTGATTGTTTTTTTCTGATAACCTACTTTTCACTTTGGTGTTTTTATTATATTCATTTGTTATTTTGTTTTTTAATCTTGTAATTGTGTTGTTATTTATCCTGTAACTGGGTTTTACCCGTTGGATAAGTTATTGAAATAAATAAATAAATAAATAAATAAATAAATAAATAAATAAATAAATAAATAAATAAATAAATAAATAAATAAATAAATAAATAAATAAATAAATAAATAAGAACTGAAAATCTGAAACTCAGTTTATTGCAAAACCTTTGGTATTTAAAATTAACTTAGCCTTCGAAAAATGCAAATGCCCTTCTGCATTTAAATTTGCCGTGGTACAACCTATACATAAAAATGGAGACGAGATGGACGTGGCTATTTAGAGACCCATCTCTTTGATATCAAATGTGGCAAAATTATTCGAAATGTTACTAAAAAAGCGTCTTACTAACTACCTAGATAAATATAATGTGCTTTCGAATAACCAGTTCGGTTTCAGGCAGGGCAGATCGACGGAGGAAGCCATAGTATATTTAACAGCAAAAATTAGTAAAGCTATTGATGAAAAAAATTTAGCATTGTGCATCTTCGTCGATCTGGCCAAAGCGTTTGATACCGTTGACCATATCAAACTTTTACGAGTATTGGAGAGCATTGGCCTCAGAGGAACTCCATATAAGCTGATGGAAAGTTATTTAATGCGCAGACAGCAATGCGTAAGAATTAACGACACGTTAAGTGAAACTAGAACCATAAAATATGGAGTTCCATAGGGAACTGTACCGGGGCCGGTACTATTCAATATATATCTCAGTGATTTATACAAGTTACAGCTGGAGGGTGATGTAGTGAGTTTTGCTGATGATACTGCTATCTTATATAAAGCGGACAACTGGAAGACTCTAAAGAATAAAGCAGAAAAAGGTTTTAACCACATAGTACAATGGTTTAATACACGACTACTTACAATAAATTTCAAAAAAATTCACTACATTCCCTTCACCTCTTATTCAAAATATTTACCATCATACACGAAACTGACAATCTCTCCAGAGATGCATATAAGTTCTGCTGGGAATATCAAATGGCTTGTACAATTGTACATTGATAAAAAAGATCCGCTGCATCATGTATAAGTTTAAGTATTTCTCGCAAATATTTAAAATTGAACAGATGCGTATACTGTACCATGCATTAATTGAGAGCCATATTAACTACGGCATAATAGCCTGGGGTGGGTCATCAAACACTTATGTACATAACCTTGAATTCATACAAAAATTGGTACTAAAAGTAATATACAAAAAACCGTATACATACCCAACTGACCAACTATATCTAGAAGCTGAAACATATGACCGTCGTCAGCTGTTCTTCTATAGAGTCATTGTTAGGCAGCATTGTAACAAACGTGAATTAAAAAACATTGAACACGATCATAACACGAGATATAAATTAAACCCTACATTAATCCCTAAACCCGAAAAAAAATATTTTACAGAGATATTACATATACATAGGACCAAAACTTTATAACCTGCCCCCCCCCTGAAAATAAAATCCTCAACTCAATTAATCTCTTTAAAAATAAAATAAATAAATGGATGTTAAATATAACCAGGCAACAAATAAACGAATATATTGTAAAACATAGTCTATGAGATCAAATAATAACATTAAACCAGGACCACTAAATGACAGAAGATTGTCACTAACTTATTTAGTAAAAACTGCATGACATATCTGCATTTTATCATTAATAAACTTGTATATCCCATGCCTCAAGGTTTTACCTTTAGTGGGATACTCCGTTTATTTATTTACCATTATATGTTCACTATCTACCTTTGTATATACAATTATCTTCACATTTGCTGATAAAAAATAGGATTCAAAATTATACACCAAGTTTAAATTTAAATTTATTTGTATGTGTGTTGAATAAATATTGTAAAATCTGTTAACATTCAAATATGGGAAATAATAATAATTATTATTATTATTATTATTTAAGTGATATTGATCTACTTTACTGCATATGCACACCTTTATTTTGTATTTGAGAATTGCCTTTAAAAATACCATTAGAATATATTTTAAAATATTTTGTTCTGAACAGCAAAATTTAATCCGGAGGAATATTTAGATGCAACCCTTTTGTAGTTATAATTCATATATGGTAATTTTTATTTTTCGTGAATGATTCTGTTTTATATATTTTTGGCAAATTAAACATTAGTTGTCAGGATTTCACGTTGTTAATATTTTATTATATGGCATATTTTTATTATACTATTATAGCTACTGTCGCTATGTTTCTATTATACATGTAGTCCAGTCAATGAAAGAGTTGTAGAGAACATTTAGGAGAGGAAAATTTTTCTCTTCAGGAATGCGTTGGGGGTAGTTAGGAGGTAAACATACTAAAAGTCCCCGCCCCTAGCCCCGCCTCTTCAGGTGGAAAATTTAATTACGTTTAATTTTGCATAGATCACCTTTTCCCATACGACGCATCGTTTCCGAGTTATAAGCGAAGAATCGAAAAAAGGGACATTTCTCCTGAAGCGGCAGGGTTAGGGGCGGGGACTTTTAGTATTTTTACCTCCAACATATCCCTGAAGAGGAAAATTCTCCCCTCCTAAATGTTCTCTACAATCCCATTTTGGGTATTCATTGATTGGACTAATGGCAATTTTCTAACTGTGTATGTTTAAAATGAATCTTGGTCTGTCACAAATATGCGATACATTCAAATCAATTAACGAGTAGTTGAAGTCAGGCGCTGCCGATTGTGAATACCTAGTTGACTAATTTTTCTCAGGAATATATCACAATCCAATAAGATGAAGTATACAGTCAATACACATGGTTGGGCAAATGTGTGGAAGCACCTTATTTCTGGCTAAACTATAAGTTCGATTAAAAAATGTCCTTAACAAAAGTTTTTGTAGCATTTTTCTTCTATTTAGTGACGTACTTTGATTTTCAACAGCTACCCTCTTTTTCGAGATATGACGTTATCGGCAGTTTTTTGAAATGGATGACCCTATATATTTTTACAATTTCATATAGACACTTTTTAATCAATTATAATGATATAGGGTTTAGCGGGTGTACGACTTGTGGTTTTTTAAATATTAAATGAAATAATAAAATAAAAACATGACTGTTTACATCTTCATTGTCAAGGCTATCTGATAAAAAATATCTTGTTGCCATGGATCTTGCAAACTTTCTTTAACGGAACTCAAATCATTCGTATTACTATCAGTTGCATTTAATACTGTCAGATAATTTCCACGTGAAATATTAACATTGTTTTTTAATTATGGGTGAACTAACTGAAAGTGGAAAAATTGCGTTGTTAATGATGGTTGAAATATTTCAACAGAGATGGAAGAGGGCATACTGAATGGCCATCTCGATTCCCAGATTTAAGTCCTTTAGGAAAGTTGGAAGATCGAATTAGGATGGTTTTTCAAGAGATATCACAGCATGCTATTCAAAACTTATTAAGAGCCTTCGTTGATAGATTAGGATATTGTCAGGCTACTGAAGGTTTCCAGTTTCAACATTTATTATGAATATTTTCCCAATAATAAAGTGCTCAATATTTTCTAATAAATTTAATTTTCATTAAGTAATAAGTATACAGTGTGTTCCACTTCGTACTAAGCCACCTCTATAACTTGGCTATTTGTATTTGGATTTGCATATATTTTTTATAGCCCATAATACCCATAATGTACTACCTTTGGAAGGTAGAACTGTTACTTAATCTCTATTTCAAAGCCAACTGTGGTAGAGGAAAAATGTAGGAATTTTCATTTAAAAATATTGATTTTTTTTTTGAAGAATATTGCAAGTCATATTGCAAAATTCGAGGTTTGGGTTAGTTTAGAGCATCCAGATTGCTATGAATTCCAGAAAATAGATGGAAAATTTTTAATTTAATAAACCATTTTACATAATGTTGATGATTTATTTAATTAAAACAAAAAATTTTTCTGACGCAATATTTTTCAAAAAAAAAAAATCAATATTTTTAAATCAAAATTCATATTTGAACTTACTTAATTTTTCTGAACAACTTTTCCAAATACATTTTTCCTCTATCTCAATCGCTAATGTTACTTTTGCAATATTCCCATTTTGAAAACATCACAGTTGGCTTTGAAATAGAGATTGAGTAACAGTTCTACCTTCCAAAGGTAGTTCATTATGGGTATTATGTGCTATAAAAATATATACAAATCCAAACACAAATAGCCAAGTTAAAGGGGTGGTTTAGTACGAAGTGGGACACACTGTATATTACTCTCTATTTTATTATTTTATTTAATATCTAAAAAACCTCAAGTCGCACACCGACCAAACCCAGTCTTTATATTTGATGAAAAAGTGTCTATCTAGAAATGTAAAAATATACAGGGTCATCCATTAAAAAAAAACTGCAGATGACGTATTTCGAAAAATAAGGTAGCTGTTGGGAATCAAAATATGTCACTGGATAGAATAAAAATACTATTTACCTTATATTATGTTATTACTATAGTTCATATTGGAAAGAGTGACCCAAAACGCCCTTTTTGGTAACCTCATAAATTCGATTCAAAAGTGGTCTAAATCATAGCTTATGGTAATACTTTAAAGAGGGCAAAACTTCAAGTGAGCATATTTTTTTTTTGGAAACATGACAAGTCGAGAAGTCTCCTCCGTCGGCTCAGCAGCACCCGAATTCGGCGGAGAATTGATTTCTCGCCAAGCCGAGACTCCTATAAGTGCTTATTTGTATATAAATCCATCGAGATTTGCTATGTTTTCAGTACAAAAATACCGATTGATCAAAGATGTTTAGCAAAAATGCTAATTATTTTCTATAGAAATATTTTATAACTTTCTTGTACTATATTTCTGGTAAAATCTAATGAAAGATTAGAAAAGAACGGAAAATTTTACGTTAAAAATTATGCAGCTTGTATCTGTTGAGAATTTTAAGATAACGAGATCACCGAGAATCTCCGATTCTCCTTGACGTGATGAATTAAATAACAAGTTTAACTCGTATTATCTCCAAAACAAAAGCTATTCGCAACTTGAAATTTCACCTACTTTAAAGTATTACCATAAACTATCATTTAGACCACTTTTAAATAAAATTCATGAGGTCCCCAAAAGGGGCGAAAAATAGGGTTTTTTTGAGTCACTCCTTGCAGACGGTAACGCCCGACTACAACTTTCATTTGTCTCGTAATACTCTTGTTTAAAATATGTTAACAACATTTTAAAGTATAATTGATATATTACCCAATTTGTGTAAATGTTTTTTTATTCCTGTGTGCACAATGAGTGGTATGTAAATTTTTTAAAGAAAAGTTTAGGATTTTCCTGCTGACAGGGGTTGTAGAATAAAAAATGGAAAGAATTTGTATTAGTTTTCGTTAATATACAGTGTTATTAATATATTCCAAATTTCTAAGAGTGAGAAGGTTATGCCCATGGAGACTATTGTTCAGGAATTTGTCCCATACATACACAGAGTTTTCCGAATGTAAGAAAACCAATGAAGAAAAAACTATTGAAAAATCACCTGTTACTCAACTTCTACAACGCTCTCGATTCTTTGGAGCGCTATATCTAGTGAACGGTTTTCTTCTACAAAAAGACTTCTGAATTCGTTTTTCTAGCAAATTATCTCAGCTACAGATTAGTAAATTATGTTTTTTTTTTCAAAAAGTTCACCGTTTTCAAGATATTTGCAAAATACTGTTTTCGTGACTTTTGACCCCGTGAAACTGACCCCGCGGCGGTCAAATCAATAAGGAACTCCCACATATTATTAAGAACCCCAATACTAAGGTGCGTGCAAAGACTTAGCCCGTTACAATTTGTTCTCATGTTGGACGTCGATTTTTTTTGGATTATTACTACTTAATTCCTGGGTGTCTAAAAGATGTTACCATTTGAAAAATTCAAAAAATATTACTTTGGGTATTCAGCAGATAACTTTCAATGAAACCATTCCTTTTTTTGGCTTCTTTGAAAGTTATCTGCCGAATACCCAAAATAATATTTTTTAACAATAATATAATAGAGCGGGAGCTAGGTGGCTTTTTCGGCAGCTCACCGTTTTATGAACTTTGGAACTAGATATTTTTATGGTTTAATGGATGATAACGATTCATAAAATCGACTTCTGGCGGGGCACCTCCTATCAGGAGCGTCACGAACACTGTTTAAAAATTAGTGAAATCATGTCATCGTTACAAGGCTCAATTTTTTTGTGTGTACAGATTTTATGTTTAGAATGAATAAAATAAGATCGCCAGAAAGTGTGGGCCGTCAGAGGGTGCAGTCAGAAAGGTAATAATGATACAATACATCTTAGGCACGGTACGGAGTCAAGTTAGCCGAAAGTGTTAAATTCCTGTATATTTAAGAGCCTATGGTACTTTTGTTGATACTAAGAACTTTACGGGGAGGCTATTCTATTTTTGAAGGAGCTTATATTTACGTTTTAAAAAGGAGCCAGAACTTGTAACGATGAGTTTAGAGTTCTGAGATGAAATATGCGAAAAAAAATCCAATTTTCTTAAAAAATCCTAAACATTTTCTTTCTGGCTAGCCTTACTGTCGGGAGTCTCTTTCTGAGAATTTTTTTCTGTATTCAAAACATTTAAATAAACATGCTCAACCTTAAAAAAGTTTGTAACGATGATGATATATAACTCCGTTTTTTAACCTCTTTGACCTTTCTGGTTGCGCCCCTGATGGCCCACACTTTTCTGGCGATCTTATTTTATTCATTCTAAACATAAAATGTGTACACACAAAAAAAAGGCTTTGTAACGATGATATAATTTCACTGATTTTTGTATCTTGAACCACGGCCAACTCGACGGGCTGACATATGCCAGAAGTCTATTTTGTCGTTATTTAAGTTCGATAGAATTAATCAGAGCATAGAAAATGCTTGTAACGATGTCCGAAAAAGCCACTTAGCTCCCGCAGCATAAGCAGAAATACAAGATATTTATTGGAAAAGTTAATTGCAAATTAGTCAGTGATTTTGAACTTTTGTTTAGTCCTAGCTGTTAAATTAATTCGGAAAATCTGACGTTTAAATTTTCTTATCGTTTTGGTGCACTAGATTAATTTGAGTGAACTCACCGCAATCTAGATGCAAAAATAAAGGTGGCCCTGAAGAATCAAGTAGGCTCAATTTTCATTACGGTACTTAAAATGGTCCCTGGAATCTAAAGTGTAAAAATATACAGGGTGCTCCATTTAAAATTTCAAAGTTGGAGTCAACTCTGGGGAAACTGGAAGGGATGGAAAAGTGCCAAATAATAAAGAATTTGCCAATGTCGAATATTTAAAAAAGTTATTGCTTATTTGTTGGTATAAACGTCAACATTTACCAACAGAATTAAAACGAAGACCATCAACTGTTAAAATAATTTGATTGAATGTATATTCATGTATTTGATAACAAATAATTATTAATAATTAATATAAAAGTACTTTATTGGCAAAATCTGTCTGAAATAATAATTATTATCACGAACTTTGAAAACGATAACACGCTACTTTCACAAAACTTTCTTTCCTCGGTATTATTTAAAAAGATACATTAAAAACGAGGCCATTAGATATTTCACTTTAATAGTTTGTGCTGACATACAAATACACATTTTTTTTATAGCATATTCCTTCGATTTTCCATTTTAATTTGTGATCGTAAATTATGCTTCAATATAGTAAAAGCTTTGGCGTCTGAGATATAAAATCTTTACTATCTTAGATTACCAGATTTCCGTTTTACATAAGGATTTAAAAATGAAATTTCCATAAAGTTAAGATTAGCTATAATTCTTGAGATGGAAATCTCGAAACAAACAATAATTGAATTATCAAACAGTTACAAAGCGAAATTTCGTTAAGTCTAAGTAATGACGATTATTATGTTTAAGAAATAATGCAGAAAATAACCCAGGATTTTAATACTATATGTTTAAGAATTTCATTAGTTTCAAGAGCAGAAACTATTTTTTTCATTTCTTTATTTAAAGTTTTATAACGATTTAAAGACACATTCTAGGAGAAGGCTACTACTTCTTCATTAATCATTAATTTTTGTGAACTAAGACATGCTGGTTAAGTAGACACTTACGAATTGTTGCAGTAATTAACAGTCAAACGAGTTGCGTTAACACATAATCAAAGCTATATTGTTCAGTATTTTGTCTTCGTCAGTAAAAATACACTGCCCGTAGAAATTTAAGGATGCACCATCCCTGTATTCAATCTTATGCATGTAAAATATTTAAATTAAGTTATGCGTAAACCATGAACAAAAACCGCTTCCCAAGGAATCACTACTTCCACATCCAGATTTTCTATCCAAGTCACTCACAACGAAAAAATTTGGTATGTGAAAATAATTGTTTATGGAACTTTAATAATATAATATTTGAAATCCTCTACCCCAAAAACCCATAAAAATATATATAAGTAAATACTTGCCCAAACCCTTCTATAGGAAGTTTATTATATATATATATATATAACTACCAGCACAATGGGGTGATTTTTTATATTTGCTAAGGTTGAAAATATTGATGTGTATTTTTCCCGCACTTCTGGTGGGGTAGCTGTGTATGTCACTATTTGTTTTAGTGGGGTGGGAATGGTGATAGGGGCTGGTAGTGGGGGTGGATGAAGTAAAAAAAATATTTTGAGGTTTCTGGTCCTTGTACCCACACTAAATCACAATTTTTTTTCATACCCTTTAATGATGGGTGGGGGTGGTAATGGGGGTGGCTAATGCCAATTTTTTTTAAACCTTAGCTTCTATTGTATACTCTAAATACCAATTTTATGGACCCTTACCTGCTTGATATACCTATTTACCACAAACTTCATCATTTTACTCCCCAACCCTTCGACGGAACAAGATGAAAATATAATCTAGTTCTAGATCTCGTTAAAGTACATATGTGTACCAAATTTCAAGTCAATATCTTAAATGGTTCCAGAGTAAACGTGCGCACAAAAAAGTTACAGACAGACCGAGAGACAGAAATTTTGTTTTCGCTCAAACTTAGAGTCTCAACGTTCCATTACATTCTAAGCCTATTTGAACAATAAAAATTTTTTAAAATTTTTTTGTCGTTACTATACTTCCACTGGATGTGGAAGTAAAACTAAATAGTAAATATCTTTGCACAGCACTTTTCTGATGAGACAAAAAAAATAGCAGAACACTCGTTCAAAATCTTTGCCGTGTTAATTACCTCGACATATAAAGACCATACAACATATTTCGCACCTATAACTGCGGATAAGGTCAATGCGGCGCGGCGATCATAAAATTAAAAAATAAAAAATTCATTTCCTTCAATGAGCTAAGAGCATGTGTTTTAAAAAGTATTAAAGAAAACGTAATTGATTATCTAGTTTATATATTTAATATGTCTGTAAATGAAAGATATTTTCCCAATAGCATAATATTTTGTCGACACAACAGTATGAATTCCGTGAAGGTAAATCGACTCAAAATGCAATTACCTTACTCACCAAAAAAATGTATGAAGCGCTGGACAATTCGAAGCCCTCGTTATGTCTATTTTTAGACTTGGCGAAGGTTTTCGATACAATAAGCCACACATTACTATTGTCAGGTTTAGAAGAAGTAGGAATAAGAGGTAGAGCATTAGCTTTAATAAGCAGTTATATAAAAAACAGAAAGCAATGTGTAGAGATTGACGACAGTAGAAGTGATTTTGTAAAAATTGAATATGGTGTATTACAAGGCACCATACTTGGGCCATTGTTACTTATTCTATACCTCAATAATTTATTCGAGATAAATACAAAGAGCACGGTCATTAGTTTCGCAGATGATACCGCTATATTTTATGAGAGTGATACCTGGAACAATCTACGTTAAGAAGTACAGAGTGATTTTTTGAATATAAAGAAGTGGTTTGATTACAGACTTCTTTCACTTGAGAAAACCGTATATATACCTTTTGCGTTCTATAATTCCACATTACCGCCTTTCCACTCACTTAAAATAAATGATGAAGACTCTAACACCTTTTAAATATCACCAAAATATCATACAAATTATCTTGGTCTGACTATTGACTGTCATCTAAGATGGGACAAGCATATAAACTTTGTCACTGAAAAATTAAGAGTACACATTCATCTTTTTAAATATTTAAAACAAATGTTGAATATCAGACATTTAAAAATAATATATATGGCACTTGTTGAACCTCACATAAGGTATGGAATTATAGGATGGGAAGGTGTAACGAATGTATACTTAAAGAAACTAGAACTGACTTAAAAACGAATCATTAAAATAATATACAATAAAGACCCTACCTATCCCACGGATTTGTTATTCAAGGAATCATTAAGTTTGGATTCACGTCAGCTTTACATGTTCAGCTTGTCAGTACTGCAATATTCGGAAGCGAAAGTCATCTTAAACCATGATTATAATACTAGAAACAAGAAAAATCTTGTACCTGGAAAAAAAATGAATAAAACTATTGGTCAGTGGCGTCATTTGTTTCTTGCACCAAAAGTATTTAACGTTTTACCCGATTCAGTTAAAAATACTACAAATAAGAAATGTTTCAAAAAATACGTTAAAAAATTCTTAATGCAAATTCCTAGAACTGATATACACAACCTTAGATTTCAAAATTAATAATTATTAGAAATAAAAAATATACATATATAAGTAAATACTTGCCCAAATCCTGAATTTATTTTATCTGATTAGTTCCCCTTAAGTGCACATTTGAGACCCTTAAATTAAAATTTGGATGTAACACTCTGTTTACATTTAAATTTTCAAATTCCGAAAATAATTTTAAGTACAATACACAGGTGTCTTATTATTTGAGATAATAAAGACCGAAAATATGATAATAGTTATAATAAAAAAAATAAAACTAGTATATGTAGCATATGTAATTATGTATAGATTAATATATTATGTGTAGATTTGTATAATATGTATGTGTATGTGCATATGTGTGTTTATATGTATTTATATGTGTGCTTGCGATAGATTACAATTGTGGAGACAAGTCTATCTAGCTTAGTAATTTGTCTATAAATGTATATTTTGTTAATAAACATATTATTATTATTATCATTCTTTTCACCACTTTCAGTGGGTTTAAAAAAATATATATATCATCGGCTTTTATAGCAAGATGATACATTCAAACGGGAATACTAAGGAAGGATCTAACTATAGATGTAGTGCCAAGAATTACTGCTTTCTGCATTTGGCTTCTTATACCAGCTGAGATTCCTAGTTCTTGGAGGTTCTTTGTCAGCGTTTTTGTTACGACTCCTGTAGTAGAGATTATGATTGGTAAGATTACTACTTTTTCTTGTCGCCATAAGTCCTTAATTTCAGCAGCCAATGGGAGGTATTTGCTGATCTTTTCGTTGTGGTACTGGTCGAGGTTGTGAGTGTTGGGGATACCTATGTCCAGTAGAAGGGTCGTCCGGTTCACTTTATCAACAATGATAAGGTCTGGTCTATTATTGGGGATAGGCCTATCCGTAATAACTGACCGGTCCCAGTACAGTTTATAAGACTCACTCTCCTCAACTGGATTCGGCGTGTATTGGTAGTAGGGCACTGTATTCTGTACTAATCCGTATTTTTTTGCCAACGATTGATGTAGAATCTGTGCCACCTGGTTATGGCGCTTAAGGTAGTCGGAAGCGGCCAATACCCGACAAGCCCCGGTTATGTGTTGGATAGTTTCAGAGGCTTGCTGACATCTTCTGCATTTATCGTTATCCATATCCGCCTTGACAATATACTTCAGGTAGTTTTTAGTGGCAATGACCTGGTCCTGTATAGCTATCATGAAGCCCTCGGTCTCTGTAAAAATGTCTCCATTCTGCAGCCACGCATTTGACGCCTCCTCGTCTACTTGGGGCCGAGTTAGGTCATGAGCATGCCGTCCATGGAGCTGTTTCTCGGCCCATCGGTGTAGGTTGTTCGCTACTCTGGCATTGTCCATTTCCATGCCCTCTGGGTTTGCCTGATGTAGATTAAGAGGAGTGTAGCGCGTATCAGCTTCAACGATTGCTTGATGTAATCGGGAGTTCTGATTACAGAAATATTCCTGGAGGTTATTGATCTGTTTCTGGCATAGCCACTTGATGTCAGCCAATCCACGTCCTCCCTTATTACGCGGCAATGTGAGTCTTTCAACTGCTGATCTAGGGTGATGGGCTCGATGTTTAGTCAATAATCTACGGGTAGATCTTAAAACATTCTCTAGCTCAGTCTCAGTCCACTTGACTATGCCAAAAGTATATGTTAGGACGGGGATGGCGTACGTGTTTATCGCCTTGAAGGTATTTCTCCCGTTCAGCCAGGCTTTAAGAATGGCTGTTACTCGTTGCAAGTAAACTTTAGTGATTTTACTTCGTACCTCCTTATGATCTATTCGCCTTGACTGAAGGAGACCCAGATATTTATAATAGTCCCCTTGCTCCATCGTATCAAAGGATTCTTCAGCGTCTAGATCAAACGTCAATGGAGTGATTTTCCCTCTTTCAAGACTGAGTGTTCTACATTTATCAAGACCAAAGGACATCCGGATATCATTTGAGAAGCTCTCTGTGGCCTTGAGGAGATGACTTAATTGTCTATCTGTTGCTGCATATAACTTTATGTCGTCCATATACATCAAGTGCGATAACATGTAATGAGCCTCGCCTTCTCCCTTAACTCTGTATCCATACCCAGTACCATTCAATAGTGCTGATAAAGGATTGAGGGCTAGACAGAACCACAATGGACTCAGGCTGTCTCCCTGGAAAATGCCTCTTCGTATTGGCACTGTGTCGGATGTAATTCGTGTCTCGCCACAATTAAGGCTCAATACAGTCGCCCACTTCGACATAACATATTCCAAGAGTGATATAGTGGCAGGATCTATCTTGTGCATATGAAGCACCTTAATCAACCAAGAGTGTGGGATAGAGTCAAACGCCTTCCGGTAGTCGATAAAGGCCATATAGATGTTTCGTGACTTGTGGACTACTTGCTCCATGACCACGGCATTATTATTATTATTATTATTATTATTATTATTATTATTATTATTATTATTATTATTATTATTATTATTATTATTATTATTATTATTATTATACACTCAAGCAAGCAATTGCAATACCAGTTTATAAAAAAGGACCTACTATAGAAATCGAACATTATAGGCCAATGTTTATGTTAAGTGATTTTTCTAAAATATTTGAAAGAATTATTTATAACAGGTTAGTGTCTTTCATTGGAAAAAATAATATACTCACTGTTTCCCAAAAACGTTTAGATCAAATAAGTCCACAGAAGCGGCCTCATCTCATTTGTTGGAATATAGCTACACAAACTTAGACAAGAGTCAGTACGTCGCACAGTGGTCGAATCGTGATTTTTTTCGTTCAAAATTATCTAGAGCACTTGTTTCGCAACCGATTAGTACTATTTTTTTTTTAAATACTCGTTATTTAATTTCAAAAAAACGTATGAGAGCCGATTTTTGAATTATGCTAACCAAAATTATTGAACTTTGCCAAAATAACCATTCTTTATTTAAATCTTAAAAAAACTTACAAATAAAAACTTTTAGTATTGAAAATACTACTGGGATCATTTTTATGCAAACGTAACATTGGATGTCGTGACCTCGACCGGCAAAAAGCCAGTGTTAAAGTGTCGACGCAGCAAGGTCGAGGCAGATAAGTAGTTCTTTGTAATCTAAGACATTTATTCAATGTTTATTACTTCCACATCCAGTGGAAGTATAGTAACGACAAAAAAATTTAAAAAAATTTTTGTTCAAATAGGCTTAGAATATCACGAAACGTCGAGATTTTAAGTTTGAACGAAAAAAAAATTTCTGTCTGTCGGTCTGTGGGTCTGTCTGTCTGTCGGTCTGTCTGTCTGTAACTTTTTTTGTGCGCACGTTTACTCTGGAACCGTTTGAGATATTGACTTGAAATTTGGTACACATATGTAAAGTAGTATTACTATGAGAAGATGCCAGCAAAAAATATGCGCAGAAACGAGTTTGTGCACTCCATCATTCTAAACCAATGAGAAAGAATTACGTGACATTCAATGTCAACACCAGTGACGGCGGTGCCCTGCAGTAGAGCGGCGGCGACGGTAATAATAATAATAATAAAACAACTTTATTAGGCAAAGTTTAGTAGAACTTACTATTCTTACACTTCTCCTGAACAAAGGTTACTCGTAACAGTTGACAAGTTTTAATCTACTCCATTTTCACAGTTCCTTGACCGCGAAACTTTTATTGCAATTACACATTCCTATACCTCAGATAAAGCTATGCCACTGGTAAAAATATTCGCGCATTTTGGCTCCGCCCTGGCATCTTCTCATAGTAATACTAGTCTACTTTAACGAGATCTAGAACTAGATTATATTTTCATCTTGTTCCGTCGAAGGGTTGGGGGGTAAATTGGGGTAAATTTGGGGAAAATAGGTAAATCAAGCAGGTAAGAGTCCATAAAATTGGTATTTATTATATACAAGAGAAGCTAAGGTCCCAAAAAAAGTTTTGGCATTAGCCACCCTCATTACCACCCCCACCCCATTATTAAAGGGGATGAAAAAAAAAATGTGATTTAGTGTGTGTACAAGAACCAGAAACCTCAAAATATTTTTTTACTTCATCCACCCCCACCACCACCCACCATCAAAACCCCCACCCCGCTATCGATGTGGGCTATCGTTTTATGGGTTTTTGGGGTAGAGGATTTCAAATATTATATTATTAAAGTTCCATACACAATTATTTTCACATACAAATTTCTTTCGTTGTGAGTGACTTGGATAAAAAATTTGGATGTGGAAGTAGTGATTCCTTGGGCAGCGGTTTTTATACTGCTTTAATGTGGCGGCTCGAAATTTTAGTATTGAAATATCTGGCTTGCGATAATACCTAAATATTTATTTAATATTAGTGCAAGTAAAAACAAGATGTGGTTACCATTATTTTATGTATATATAAACGTTTAATATTTTACAACTAAATAATCTTTTGTTGAATAAGGTAAGTTAGTGTTATTTTATCTAGAATCTAAATTTAATCTAGAATCTAAATTTAATTAAGTAGAATGAAAAGCCTTATTCAATGTTTACACTAGGGGTACAGCAGAGATTAAGATGGCCTATTTTGCGAAGAGGGGGGGGGAATCAGTGGCGGCTCAAAATTTTTAGTTAAGGGGGGAGTTCAGTGACGGGTTGTTATTTTAGTTAAGGGGGGATCAGTGGCCGTCCGATAATTGTTGTAAGGGGGAGAATCAGTGGCGGGTCGAAATTTTTAGAGAAGGGGTTACTAATTTGTTGCAAGGGGGAGAATCAGTGGCGGGTAGAAATTTTTAGAGATCTAAATTTAATCTAGAATCTAAATTTAATTAGGTAGAATGAAAAGCCTTATTCAATGTTTACACTAGGGGTACAGCAGATATTAAGATGGCCTATTTTGCGAAGAGGGGGGGGGGAAATCAGTGGCGGATCGAATTTTTTAGTTAAGGGGGGAGTTCAGTGACGGGTTGATATTTTAGTTAGGGCGGGATCAGTGGCGGTCCGATATTTGTTTTAAGGGGGAGAATCAGTGGCGGGTCGAAATTTTTAGAGAAGGGGTTACTAATTTGTTGTAAGGGGGAGAATCAGTGGCGGGTCAACATTTTTAGAGAGATGAGGGGTTACTGTTGGTCCTTTTTTTTTCAAACACGAAAAACAGAAAAGAATGCACTTTTTTAATAGTGAATCGTTGTTTATAACAACCAAAACAAAAAATAACGAACGCAAAATAGGGCTCCATTATTTTTACTGTGCGCCCAATGTAAAAATATGTTTCACGGCCTGTATACAATTTTGATATCCAAAAAAACAATGCTAACTAGCTGGCCTATTCAAAAGGTTGGGAATGCTGCCTCATAGTGTTTTTTTGTGTTTATGCATGACGGATATTTTATTTAATTTCAGTTACGGTCTCATGAAATTTCTTCAATCTTCCATGTCAACGTCAAATATGATAAAAAATGTCTCAAATAAACAATGAAGAAAGAAATAACTGATAGAAATGAATATATTAATAATTATTGAATTTCTCTATTTATTATAAAGGATTTGTTGTTTTTATTCACTGTTCGAGAATATTTATATGACACATAAATTTATATTGACACATATATCATCAACAAAACAAACGCGCTCCGATTTCATAACCTAATCCTACAATCATCAAAAAGGAAAACATTAAAATGTAAGAAGTTGTGTCAGGTATTTTCAATACATAGGATGCTTGCGAAGGTGCGAGATCTGTGAATTTTTTTCTTATCCAATTTACATAAATCTTATCACTCGGGGGTTTTTGAGGTCGCCGATTACGAATCTGATATCCAAATTGCCATAAACCATCCTGCAAGACGGCGGAATCAATGGCGGCTATAAAATGCTAAAAAGTGATGAAAGAGGAAATATTTTTGCTAAAGTTTATGCCGAAATCGGCTCTCTTACGTTTTTTGGAAATTAAATAACGAGTATTTAAAAAAATATATCCCAATCGGTTGCGAAACAAGTGCTCTAGATAATTTTGAAAGAAAAAATCACGATTCGTGCCACTGTGCTTCGTAACGTTACTATTCGACCCGCCGAAGGCATTTGATATCGTTAACAAGAACATATTAAAACAAAAAATATATCGTATTGATTTGAGGGAAAACATCCTGTCATCGATATTTTGTTATCTGGAAGGCAGAAAATTTAAAGTAAAATTAGTAATCAACGATATAAAAATGGGAGTAACCCAGGGCTCTGTTCTTGGGCCCCTATTATTTTTGTTATATGTGAACAATCTTCCTAACCATCTCATCAAAGGTCATCTAACTATGTTTGCTGACGACCTTACGGTAACCGTATCAGAAGGAAATACCTGAGAAACTACAAGGATTAGTTGGCCTTACATTAGAAGAAGTTAGTTCATGGTCCCAGAGAGACAAATTGATACTTAATAATAAAAAAACTGTGTGTATTAATTTCTATTTACAGAGATCATTGCCGCAAAATATACAATTTATTGAAGACATTAACCTAATTGCTCGGCACTCATCTAGATAGTAAATCATGGGATTTACATACTGAACATGTCTGTAGCCAGTTGAATAAAGCCTATTTCGATATTTTTCAGCTGAAAAGAACATTAGATGAATCTGGACTTTTAAATATTTACTCTGCGCTAGCTTATACACATACATCCTATAACATATTATGCCTGGGAAGTGCTAAAAATAGGGAGAGAGTCTATATCTGTCAAAAGAGGATCATAAGGTTAATATTTAATATGGGTTATAATGAAAGTTGCAGAGTAACATACAAAAACAAAAAATCTTAAGGGCACCATGCATTTTTATGTTTAAATGCCTCTGTTTTATGAAAAAAAATATGGACCTTTTGTCAAAAGAAATCAGTATCATCCATATAACACAAGGCGTGGTGATTTGTTGAGCATACCAAATCATTTGACAGCAACATTTAAACACTTGACAGCAACATTAATAACCTACCACAAGAAATCAGAATGATTTCATAGTATAATAGTTATAAAAACACAGTAAAAGACTTTCTTTTAGAAGGTAGTTACTATTGTACAAATGAGTATTCGAATAGGTAAAATTAGAAACCGAAATTATCCTTTGATAATCTCAAAATTGTTTGTCTATGATGTTGTTAGTATCATGTTCTTTACTTACTTGTGTTATGTTATTTTATACAATTTGGCTAGTCATTACATAGTTTTGTTTAATTTTAATTTCAGATTGTATCATTATCTATTTAATTGTTTATTTTTTATTATAC
This sequence comes from Rutpela maculata, assembly GCA_936432065.2. NCBI lineage: Eukaryota > Metazoa > Arthropoda > Insecta > Coleoptera > Cerambycidae > Rutpela > Rutpela maculata. The sequence goes on from OW386291.2 coordinate 27,727,923, forward strand.
TACAAAACTGACTTGCCATATGTACAAGGTGGACCAAATTAGATAGGATTTGGTGTTTTCTCCAAAATTATGGCAGATAGACAAAAACCAATACAGGTGCTATGAGCTCGATTTTCGTGAAACAAACAATGGGGAAAACCGCGATCGCCTATCTATTTCAACTGCCGAGCTACAGAGCGTTTTTGGATTGTCATTATTGGATGACCTCTATATCTAAATTACTAAGTGTCGAATTGAAAATCGAGTAGCACATTTTTAAGGCACTATTTTGAGTAGAATCCAATGCTGATAAGAAGAAAATTATGCATGCCCCAGTTTTCGAGATATAGGCATAACTTTGTTTTTTTTTAATGGAATACCCTGTAAAATATTTCATTATTCGATCACAAATTAAATTAGCTATCCAACTATATAGCGTGATCTACCAAGAAACGCGGAAAATAAAATGGTGTACTAGTCTTCAATGTGGGAAAGCCCGTGCAAAACTTTAGAGGATTCTGAGGTAATTTAGTATATTAAATTATTAGTAAATTTGCGAAGATACACTACTGATGTTGAGTAAGTCCTGACATACTCCTAAATAGGTCGACAAACATACTTGTGAAAGAACGTATTCGAGTTGTTTACATTTCCTTAATTGGCATAAAAAGTGAAGCCGGCCGGCGAGATCAAAAAAAGACACACGCAATCCAGCGGCAGGGAGCCAACATTGTTGGTACGCTTTGAAGATAATTGGAATTCCAGCGGACCAGTTCACTTTTACGAATGAGTTCAAAGCATGCCGACAAGACTGGCTCCCTGCCGCTGGATCATGTGTAGACCTCTAAAGAGAGCCGCGTTTTTTGTTTTCGGTCGAACAATAGGGACACCGCCGTGTCATTGAACGGTTTAACTAAATATCTCGTACATCTGCTTGTCATTTCAGCATGGGGTCAATGTCTTCGATTTATTTCGCTATTTTTGTAGTGTGATTTGATTAAAACCAAAAAGTCACTTCTATCTTATCCAGCTTTGTAGTCAGTAGTGTCAATCCCAAGTCTGATAAAGTGATATGGTTGTACCGCGTTACGTTAGATTAGTTAAAGTCATTGGCGATGTATTTCTACAAAAAAATAAGGTAATTTTTTTAGTCATTTTTTTTTATTTTTCATTTTTTTAACTCCTTTTGGTGGGGACAACCTACTGTTAAATTTTCCGCATATCTTGGTAAATCACGTTGTATACCATATGTCACATTTATCTCTAGAGAAAGTGGTTAATTTTCGAATAATTTAATATATTTGTGAGGAGGCCATGAAAAACTGTTAACAACAACACTTCTTTCAATATAAAATAATTTTGCCAAAAATGGGAAAAACTTATTTTGAAGCTGATGTTTTTTATCCTTTTGTTTCCTCTCTGCTAGCTAGTAGAAACTGTGATCCTAACCATGCCCTATATAGAGAGCAGGTTGCACAAAACTGCTATTGTTTTATGAATATATTTAGTGCATGAAAATACAGAGTAACTACAATCTTTTGTCTTGCAAATTCTATTTGAATCAGAGTGTACTGAAAGGATTTTAATTTATAATTAGGTAAATTATTATTATTCACTGAGCGCTATAGCTTATACCTATATCCTTCGATTTTTCTTTTATTTTTATCTTACCACTTTTCTTATATTTTTTTGATAATTCTGATCCTAATGATAATAACTACATATTTATTTTAACTACACCCATGAATGGGTGGGTATATTATGCAAAACGAAGCAGAGAAGTTTTTAAAAGAATACCTACCCGAGAAGTGCAAATGACAGACAGACAAAATGTTAGAATTGTCTTCCATTGACATCTATGCATATTTATCGCAATTTCTAATATTTAATGAGAAGGCCATGGTAAAAAAAAAGAAAATCGAAGTAATCGTAAATGTCAAGAACTAATTTGTGAGTTAATTGTGAGTGAGCATTGTTAAACATAGTTCAGTTTAGTAATGGTGAAAAATATGATATGATTATGTGTTTTATAGAATGCGTAGAATATTCAAATTTAGCTTCCGAGCTTTAATAGGTAAGTTATAGAAAAAAAAATCTTAGAGTGGGTGCCACCCGAGAGAAGGAAAAGAGGAAGGCCTAGAAGAAGCTGGAGAGACGACATAGATGAAGGTATGAGAACAAGAGATCTAGAAGAGGATACCTGTTATGACAGAAGAATTTGGAAACTAGGGACGGAGAGGCGGCGACAGCCGTAGAAATCCAGCCGAAAAAAAAGTTATAGACAGCAAAACTTTATGCCAAAAGTGCCGCTTAAACAATATTTTTAGATATCCAGAAAAGAAACAGCCATACATAAACATGTTCAACCGGCTACAACAAAATATAAGGGTTTGAATCATTTGTAAAATCTCGAGCAAAAATATATAATAAAACAGGTAGAGAAGCTGTAGAAAATATTGTTTTAGAAACTGTAAGAGAAAATCCTAATATATCGTCTCGCGAAATTTAGGAAAATTTAGGAATCCCAAAAACAACTGCGTTGCGTTGTTTAAAAAAAAAATAAATTCAAACCCCTACAAAATTAGGATTAGTTCTCATCTATTTCCAAACGACTTTCAAAGGTGTCTCGATTTTTGCAAGTGGTTTTTGCGTGCGTGCAATGAAGTGCCAGGATTTGAAGGAACAATCATATGGAAAGACGAGGACCATATAAGCAGTGCCACAATGTTTAATCGGCATAATAACCTCACGAAAATCCACACGTAACCGCCACAGTTAATCGTCAAGGATGATTTGGATTTGGTGCATGGTGCGGTTTTATTGGATACCAAATAATAGGTAATCATTTTTTCACGGTAATTTGAATACCGAAAATTTTATCAACATTCTACGACAAGAAATAGAGCCCTTTGTGGACAATATGCCTCTAAGACAATTTCAAAGAATAATTTACCAAAACGATGGCGCCCTAGGTTATACGTCAAATGAAACAGGAAATTATTTAAATGCTCAATTTGGGGAGGATTGAATAGGTATCTATATATCACTCAGGACTAGTTTATCAATGTCTAGAGAGCTAAGTTAACTAAATTGATAACTAACAATTAATTTAGCTAACTGGACATTAATAAACAACAAAGTAGTTTATTAAATAATGGTCCTATTCTGTGACCAGCTAGATCTCCCGATATAACTCCTGCAGACTTTTGGCTTTGGGGTTATTTAAAAAATATTTATAGGGAACGAATAACATAGAAGACTGAAAAACAAAATATTAGCTGCGTTTCGGATAATAACTCCTGTCATGATTGGAAATGTAACAAATGCTGTAAGGAGAAGTGGTAGAACAGGGAAACTAGATAAAAATAGCTTAATTTTGAAATACAGCTCGGATCGAGATGCGGTTTTCAGCATCGTTTTTTGAAAAATATTAGGAAAAAAGTCTACATATATAGTGAATAAGCCGTTCGGAGAAAATTGCATAGGGGATGCATAAAATGCATCTAAAGTGCATAATTTTTTGAAAAATTGTCTAAATTGATAGAAAGACGTGAAAATCTCATGGGAATCGCTTCCCGGGAGTTTTTGATGTCGCTGAGTCCAAATCTGACATCGAAACTTACCAGGTATGCTCGGGGGTGGATTGTAAAATTCAAAGTGCCCAAAAATCACGTGGGAATCGTTTCCCGGGGTCTTTCGAGGTGGCTGAGTCCAAATCTAACATCGAAACATACCAGGGATGCTCGGGGGTGGCTCTACAGGGACGGGAGGGGAAAAATTTAAAGTGACAGAAATATATTTTTTTGAATACTTCACAATCATATTACTATTACACGTAATGCTTTGTTATTCACAAATTATTTGATATGATATTTACAAACATAATACATCATTGTCAGAGAGTATTCATGATATAACAGTCAATCGATGATAAAATCATCTAAATGATAACGGATGGACCTAAAACGCTTATTAATTATCTAAAAAACAATATCGAATAAATGAAAAAATTTGCTTGAATAGTACATGAATGATTATTCCACTTTTTTTTTTTGGTTATTTACAACAAAAATCCATCTTAACGACTACAAATTACAATCAATCAGTGAATATACAGAATATTTAACTCAACCAATCGTTATGTCGTCATTTTCGTCATACTCTTCTTCACTATCGTCACTTAGATCGGGGCTGGCTGTTTGATTGGAACAATTACTTCCAATACAGTTTTTGCAAGCAATTGTACAGCTTAGTCCGTGTCGGTGGCTTCGCACATTTTGCGACAGTCCGTCTTGCAGCTGCAAGAAATCGTTTTCATGATACTGGGAGGACCTGCCTCCTGCGTCATTGGAACTGGAGTTAGCTCTCCATCCTCGAGTTCCTAGCCCCACTCCAACGGTTCCATCTTCTCTCCATACCAAGTCTGCACTTGCAAATATACCCGTTTGATATGTTGGGTTAAACCATCGACTGTTGGAATAATCTTTACAAGGTCCAATTTCTTGGATTTCATTGCAGCTAGTGTGTACATTCTTAGTTGGTACCGTTCGACTAACTCTATTTGTGGATTATCGGTACTCGCATCCCTGGTAAGTTTCGATGTCAGATTTAGAGTCAGCGACCTCGAAAGCACCCGGGAAGCGATTTCCCCGTAATTTTTGGGCACCTTGAATCTTTCAGTCTACTTCATCACCGAAGAGCCACTCCCGAGCATCTCTGGTAAGTTTCGATGTCAGATATGGACTCAGCGGCCTCAAAAGCCCCCGGGAATGATTCCCCCATGATTTTTAGGCAGTTTGTATTTTTCACTCGATTTCACCCCTTCCCACCCCCGAACATCTCTGATAAGTTTCGATGTCAGATTTGGACTTAGCGACCTCGAAAGCCCCCGGGAAACGATTTTCCCGTGATTTTTGGGCACTTTAAATTTTTCTCTCGATTTCGCCCGCTCCTACCTCCAAAGAGCCCATCCCGAGCATCCCTGGTAAGTTTCGATGTTAGACTTGGACTCAGCGAGCTCGAATATCATCGGGAAGCGATTCCCAGGAGATTTTCACGGCTTTCTATCAATTTCTAGAATTTTTCAAAAAATTATGCACTTTAGATGCATTTTATGCACCCCCTATGCAATTTTCTTCGAACGGCTTATTCACTATATGTAGACTTTTTTCCTAATATTTTCCCGAAGACGATGCCGAAAACCGCATCTCGATCCGAGCTGTATTTCAAAATTAAATTATTCCTGGCAAATTTGATCTAATTTCCCTGGTGTCAAAAATGCATAAATGTCAATAAAATTCGAACATTTATTGTAGTTTAGTTTTTCCTATTTTTGGCAAAATTATTTTATATTATAAGAAGTGTTGTTGTAGTTAATAGTTTTCCATGGCCTCCTCACAAATATATTGGATAGCTAATTGGAGTTGTGATCGAATAATGAAATAACTTACAGGGTGTTCCATTAAAAAAAACACAAATTATGTCTATATCTCGAAAACTGAGGCATGCATAATTTTCTTCTTATCAGCAACGGATTCTACTCAAAGAGTGCCTTAACCCTAGAACGGTATCGTACGTAAAATTTACGTGTGCAAGATTAATAATTTGCATTTACAGAGCCATACGCCCGCAAATTTTCTCGACCCCCCAGATATGCTTTCCTAAATATCTTAGCGATAGGCTGTTTATATTGCCAATACGCAAGTGCTCGTACTAGAGGTTACATTTTTTATTTTCTGGAGTTCTATACGTAAATATTACGCATCGTTACCAATAAGGGGCCGTTCAAAAATTACGTAACGCTCTTAGGGGGAAGGGGAAGTACTTAAAAGCGTGACAACTTGTGACATGGGGGGGAGGGGAGTTGCATCAAGTGTTGGGTAACGTAATGTTATTCTTTTTTCCACGAAAATTCTGATCTAAAGAAAACAGCTATTTTTGTATAAACTGTACAAGGTTTGTCTTTAGTCACAAGACAAACCAAGTTTACACGAGACTTTAATATATATGACATAAAAAAAATCTTATTTTGATGGGGGAGGGGGTGAAATTTGTGACGTAATTTATTGACAACGTGTGACAAGGGGGCAAATTTGATAAAAATTTGCGTTACGTAATTTTTGAACGGCCCCTACCCGCTAATTAGTTTATAATTTTTACGTGTCCGATACCAATAAACTTTTACAATATCGAAACGAAGTTTAACAGATGAAGACTTGGAGGAAGCTAGTAAATTTACTTTGTTCATTACTAATTTAAGTTACCATGTATATTGTATGTTTACTTGGCAAAATAAACCTTTAAGCAAAATATACTATACAGTACTATAAAATATCGATACCGTTCTAGGGTTAAGATTGTGTTACTCGATTTCCGATTCGACACTTGGTAATTGAAACATAGAGGTTATCCAAAAATGATAATTTCCCAAAAACGCTCTGTAGCTCGGTAGTCGAAAAAGATAGACGGTCGCGGTTTACGCCATTGTTTATTTCTCCAAAATCGAGCTCAGGACACATATCTAGTTTTTGTCTATCTGCCATAGTTTTAGAGAAAACCCCAAATTCCATCTAATTTGATCCATACTGTACATTTCTGTATCTCAGTGGCGCATAAAATTGTTATTATTATTATTACGTAGTTGCCGTGTCATCTAAGAGTGTCGAGGTGAGCTGAAATCATATTTCCAGGGATGCATATTACATTATGAAAAGTATATTAGTAAAATATATAAGAACTTAGATTATTAAAATGAAATATCGTTTCACCAGATTTCTATTCAATTACAAACATATAAAAATTTTAAAAAATTCAAATTTAAATGATTAAGAACTTTTTTACTTACTGTTCGATTTTGTTCTTCCTCTAGCTAACACTAACTTACTGTTCAAATTTCGGTACAGTCGGACTTAAGTTGTTCAGACTTCGTTCACTAACACAATGATCAAAATTTTTTGTCTGAGAGCGATATTTCCGGTTTTAGAAATGTGCCGATCAAATGCAATATACTCTTCGTTTTCATATCCCTAATAGCACATGGATATCCTATGGATGTCCAGTGGACGTCCTCATGGGACATTCGGGACGTCCTATGGACATCTATTTTTATACAGTTGGACGTCCTAAGAACGTCCCAGGGACGCCCAAATGTCACAACTTTGGATAATTTATGGAAGTCCAATGTTGGACCTTAAACGGTGGTCTATGATGGACATTATTTGGACCAATTAAACTAACATACATTTTCTGTACAAATGCCCTCCAGTGTTGGACCTTAAATGATGGTCCATGGTGGACATTATTTGGACCAATAATGGGCGGTGTCTCTAAAGTCTCAAGCCATTTTGGAAAAAAAATATATTAGTGAACACACACGAAATCTATAAAGCATTTTAATATAAATAATCTTAACTTGGAAACTGACATTCCAGGAATCAATATTTAGTTTGCTGTAACATCGATGCAATGGCCCTAATGTTCACGCGACAATATTGCATTGCAATGTCACATATCGCAAGAAACAAATCGCAGGAACAAATAATTTATTTTCATGTAATGTTCAATTATTTACTTACTGAAATATTCTAAAGAAGCTTATCTTCGAGTTACAAATATAACTCCTACAGTGTCTGCCAAAAAATCTGACTTTTTGAAGATTTTTATTTTTAATAAACGTTAGTGCATGTCCTCAAGTGAAAAAGTGACTGCAAAAATTTGTGTTAGTCCTGGTGCTTAAGTTGGAAAATTAATTTTTTTGAAATTGGCTCAATAGTACACCACCCTTATTTTTAAAGATATCGAAAAATTTTATTTCTTCTAGTTTAAAAATAAAAATTGTCCACTCTTTTATAATAATGATAATAATAATAATAATAATAATAATAATAATAATAATAATAATAATAATAATAATAATAATAATAATAATAATAATAATAAAGCAGGAGGGGCTGACTTTCATCAATCAAGCCTTTGGTGAGTAGCGCCACCACTTACTCCAGCTGGGGGTGTAAAATCGAACCGGCAGCCCTAGTGCACCCGGGAGGGGAAAGCTCCTTCCCCTCTGGTGTCGGTCGTGGGCTTGCTGGGCTAACCACCCACAAGCCCTAACTTCTGGTTCCCGCAGGCAGAAGACAGGGCCCCCACAATCGACCCCATCCGGATAGGGGTCAAGGGCAAGGTGGTGGGGCCCAACCGGATCGGGCGCCCGTTGACGACGAACGCCATGAACTAGGACGCTTTGAGTGGACAGATGAGCTAAGGGACGACCTTCTTAATTGCTACGAAAGCAGTGAGCCCGCACGAAGGGGATACATGGGGCGAATGCATGTTCTGTGGTGTGCAAGGCACCCAGAGCACAACGCCTTCACGCCACAAAACCTGCGTGATTATGTATCCCACTTTCGTCGCAGGGGCTACGTGAGAGCTGCTCCTCAGCCGGTGAATGAGGTGGTCGAAGGTCCACCGAATGAACCGGTTGAGGATGTAGTCCCTGACGTTCCACCAATACCAGAGGGCCTCAGTACCAGACGGGGGTTACACTACATAAAAGCCCCCGGGCCACAAGACCTGGCCAGAGTGGATGAAGAACTTCGTGAAGCGCTTCCAGAACGGGCTGACATCTGGCACATAAACTGTGCCGTGTATGCTGCTGCTCAACGCTTTTCTCAGGTGGAGAGGCGTAATACTGCCTCCCCACAGGAGAGGCGGCGCATACAAAAGATGGAAGCCAAGATCCGGTCGGCGAGGCAACACGCATCCCGTATCCAATGTGTGATGGACTATATGGCGGCCAATAGACCGTTCACGCCTAAAGTGCGTCGAATAGCCGCCAACTTAAGACGCGTCCATCACACATTCAATGAGGCAGTGCTGCGAACCACCAAACAGCACTGTCTCGACAGGATACGGATGCTAGTGGTTTGTAAAAAATCACTAGTGAGGCGGGCGAGGGGGCTGGCGGAAAATAAACTCTTCCGCCAAAAGCCCTCGCGCCTATTCGAACCGCCTCCGCGTGTTGCAGAGAATCCGCCGACTGTAGATCAGGTGGAAAATTTCTGGAAAACGCTTTACGAGGAGAAGCTTCCACTCAACCGAGACTCTCCGGCCCTTGCACACTTTGAAACCTTTTGTCAAAGGTTTCAACAACCACAGGAAGTGTGCCAACCAATAACCCCAGAAGAGGTTCGAAGAGCTCTCGAGGGCTCTAAGAACTTTGCTGCTCCAGGTCCCGATGGGATAAATAACTTTTGGTGGAAAAAGTTACCGAGCACCCACCACCATTTGGCCAGAATTTTTAATTCCTGGCTCAATGGGGAGCAGCAAATTCCTTCTTGGGTGGTTGAAGGGCGGACAGTGCTGATCCCTAAGAACGGAGATTTGTCCAACCCAAGGAACTACCGACCGATAACCTGTTTAAACGCATGTTACAAGGTGTTTACGCGCATCTTGTACATGCGAGTGCTCCACGCAGTTGAACCGGTTTACGAACGGATATATGAGCAACGAGGGTCGAAGAGAGGTGTCGCTGGCTGCAAGGAGAACCTGTTGATTGACAGATGTGTCACGCAGGACTCCGTGCAGTATAAGAGGAACCTCTCCATGGCCTGGATCGACTACCGCAAGGCATTTGATATGACATCACATGAGCTTATTGTTCACTTGCTCCGATGTCTTGCGGTACCCGGTCCCGTAGTGAGATGCATCGAAGAACTGATGCCGCTCTGGAGGACTCGCTTTACCATTACATCGGGTAACGATAGAGTCCAGACGGAGTCGGTAACATTCAGAAGGGGAGTATTTCAGGGAGACTCCCTCAGCCCCCTTCTCTTTTGCATCTCACTACTGCCATTATCCGTTTCGCTCCGGAAAACCCGTGGATACAACTGCGGTACCCCCGGCGATAGGAGGCATAAGGTCACCCATCTGTTTTACATGGATGACCTTAAACTTTATGCCTCCGGAGAGAGGGACCTACACCAGTCCTTCAGGGTGGTACAGGAGTACACGCAGGCTGTCGGTATGGAGTTCGGGTTGGACAAATGTGCACTGGTCCATCTCAAGAGAGGACGATGCGGGAACTACGGAGAGGACGCGCAACTCGTTGACGGAAGCAACTTACATCATCTAGATGCCGGAGAGTCGTACACTTACTTGGGTGTCGAGCAACGCTCCACCCAAGAAGTGGGTGTAGTGAAAAACGCTCTCCGCGGCAAGTATCAGCACCGACTCCGACAGATCTGGTCCTCAGAACTGTCGGGGAAGAACAAGGTGTCTGCTACCAACATGCTTGCCGTTCCGATCCTACTCTACTCCTTTGGAGTAGTGAAATGGACTCGAGAGGAGTTGCGTCAACTCGACGTAGGAACCCGCAAGAAGATGCATCTCAATAGAAGTTTGCATCCTAAATCGTCCGTTCCACGGCTATACCTCCCACGACATCGGGGAGGCCGTGGACTCTTGAGTTTGGAGAGTCTCCATAATAGGATGGTTCTGGATGGAGCCTGTAAGGTCATCAGGAGTTCGGATCCCCTCCTCTGCATGGTCCGAGACCATGAAAGTGCAGGAATAGGAGCCTTTTGTTTAAGGCAGCACAAAGAGCAGCCGATGAACTTGGTCTCTTCTTCGACGTCGAGCGGGTAAATCCCGACTCTGTCACCGAGTTGGAACCTGCTCGACGAAAAGCCCAAATTAAAGCTGCAGAACACAACATCTTTCTGCAGCTTCACACGGATAAGCCAATGCATGGAGTTTTCTATAAAAATATAGAGAACCTTGGCTTATCCGAAAGGCTGACCTTTGCCTTCTTAAGGTCAGCCGGGCTGAAGTCTGAGACCGAGGGATTCATAATGGCTTGCCAGGATGGTGTATTTAATACCCTCGTCTATCGTAGTCGTGTCATGGGTATAGAGGTCCCTGATGTCAGCTGCAGGGCCTGCCGCAGGGCGCCAGAGACTTTAATGCACCTGTTGTCGGCTTGTCCGACATATGCAGTCTCGGCCTATATCCAGAGGCACGACGGAGCATTACGAGTGCTTTATTATCACCTAAGGCACTCGTATGGGATAGACGAGACACCAGTGCTGCCTTACGCTCCGGGGGATATTGAGTCCGTTGTGGGAAATGAGAAGTGTCTAATTTATTGGAACTAACTCTTTTCCCACCGTCAGGCAAATACAAGCCAACAAGCCTGACGTAGTACTCCTCGACCATCAACTCAAGACAATGTTTGTCGTGGAGTTCTCGGCTCCCGCGGAGAACAACATTGTCTTGAAGGAGGAGGAAAAACGGACAAAATATCGAGATCTGCTCTTCGAACTCCGCAGACTGTATCCAGACCATACTGTTAAGATAGTGGTACTGATTATAGGAGCCCTCGGTGGAACGAGACACACACTGCTTTCAGAACTTAAGATCATACCGGCATGCCGAAATTCGGCGGAGGTCTTAGCCGGCAGAATGCAGAAGGCCGTCATCCTCGGTTCATTACGTCTGCTCAGGGCACACGATTCCCGGACCCAGTAGTCACTTACCCCACGGGTGTGGGGAGTGGCTGCCGGTACTACCAGCTCCCCTCTGTGAGGGTCGGAGCCACAGAGAAGGGTGACTGGTTTTTAACAAAAAAAAAAAAAAAAAAAAAATAATAATAATAATAATAATAATTATAATAATAATAATAATAATAATAATGGATGGACGCTGTCATCGATGAGGAATTGCCAGAAGACGCCGACATCTGGCAGATCAACACTGCCGTGTACAACGCTGCTAGCCAACTCGTTCCCCGCGAGAGGACAAACAATGCCTCGAGCGGTATCGAAAAGGCTAAGCGGCGTGTACAAAAGATCGAAGGCAAAATACAGTTAGCCAGACAACACGCTTCTCGAATCCAGAGTGTGGTAGAATACGTAACCACTGGCAAGGCATTTACGCCTAAAGTCCGGCGAACAGCAGCCGGACTCAGACGCCAACACCACACTCTAAATCTGACAGTGATGCTCACTATTAAGCAGCACTGTTTAGATAGGATTCGATCGCTTATGGCTATCAAAAAGAAGCTAAATAGGCGGGTACGAAGTATGGAGCAAAATGCTTTGTTCCGTACGAATCCTTCCCGCCTATTTCAAGAGCCACAGCGTGTTGTCGATAATCCACCAACTGTAGCCGATGTCGAAAACTTCTGGAAAGGAATCTACGAAACGACACGTCCGTTCGATAGCAACACTCCAGCAATAGCACACTTCGAGGCTCTCTGTCACAGAACCTTTGAAGGGCCAGAAGAAGTGTGCGCGGCAATCAGTCCGGAGGAAGTCCAGCAAGCTCTTGTTGGCACCAAGAACTTCGCTGCCCCGGGTCCAGACGGCATAAACAACTGGTGGTGGAAAAAATTTCCTTCCACCCACCGTCGTCTGGCCCGAGTTTTCAACACGTGGTTGAATGAGGGGCAGCCAATCCCGGACTGGTTTGTCGAGGGACGTACCGTGCTTATTCCCAAAAAGGGTGATCTGTCCGACCCAAGGAATTATAGGCCAATCACCTGTCTGAACTCCGGCTACAAGATATTTACACGTATCCTGTACGCTCGGACACTACGGCAGGTTGATCCGGTCTTCCAGCAGATATACGAGCAGCGTGGCGCCAAGAAGGGCATGGCAGGTTGTAAAGACAGCCTGCTGGTAGACCGCTGTATTACACAGGATTCTGTGCAATACAAGCGGAATCTATCGATGGCCTGGATTGACTATCGTAAGGCATTTGACACAACATCGCATGAACTATTGTTACATTTGCTCAAATGTCTTGCGGTAGCAGAGCCACTAGTGAGATGCATAGAACAACTGCTGCCACTCTGGAGGACCCGCTTCACCATAACATCAGGTGCACAGCGGGTTACGACAGAACAGGTAGCATTCAGAAGAGGAGTATTCCAGGGAGATTCTCTGAGTCCCCTCCTCTTTTGCATCTCACTGCTGCCGTTATCTGTTGAACTCCGCCAAACCCGCGGGTACCACTGTGGCCCACCCAGCAACCGGAGGCATAAGGTCACCCATCTGTTCTATATGGATGACCTCAAACTGTATGCCTCCGGTGAGCGTGAACTTCAAAATGCTCTAAGGGTGGTCGAGGAGTACACGCGGGCCATTGGTATGGAGTTCGGGTTGGACAAGTGCGCGGTCGTCCACCTCAAGAGAGGGCGATGCGGGGAATTCTCTGAAGATGCGCAGCTCGCAGACGGAAGCATTCTGAGACATCTGGATGCCGGGGAGACCTACACATACCTGGGTGTGCAACAACATCACATCCAGGATGTGAAACAAATAAAGGAGTCTCTCCGCGGCAAGTACAGACGCCTACTCCGAAAGATTTGGTCCTCCGAACTTTCGGGGAAGAATAAGGCGTCTGCCACTAACATGCTTGCCGTTCCTGTTCTGCTCTACTCCTTTGGAGTAGTAAAATGGACTGTAGATGAGCTGCGCCAACTAGACAGAGATACCCGCAAGATGATGAACATCCATAGGAGTATTCATCCTAGATCGTCCGTTCCTCGTGTTTACTTCCCACGTCATCGGGGGGGCCGAGGACTCTTGGGCCTGGAGTGTATGTATGGCAGAGTAGCGCTGAGTATGGCATGTAACATCCTCAGGAGCTCGGATCCGCTCCTGCTATTAGTGAGAGATCACGAAATCGCAGGGGTGGGCGCAGGATTGTTTAAGGCAGCAAAAAGAGCCGCAGATGAACTTGGTCTCGTATTCGACGTCAGACGAGGTGGCCGGCGCGGTGCTGATCCAGAGTCAGTCACCGAGCTTCAGCCAAATCGTCTGAAAGCCCAAATAAAAGCTGCCGAACAGGAGAATCTGTTCAGGCAGCATGTCGATAAACCCATGCACGGTGTGTTCTATAAGAACATAGAAACACTGGGTTTATCGACTAGGCTGACATTCGCCTTTTTAAGGTCAGCTGGGCTTAAGTCGGAGACCGAGGGATTCATTGTGGCCTGTCAGGATGGTGTAATAAACACCTTGGTCTACCGAAGCCGCGTAATGGGTGTAGAGGTCCCTGATATCAACTGCAGGACCTGCCGTCAGGCGCCGGAATCGCTGATGCATTTGCTTTCAGCATGCCCGATATACGCGATTTCGGCCTACATCCACCGCCATAACGCGGCTTTACGAGTGCTATACTACCATCTAAGGCACTCGTACGGGGTAGATCAAACACCAGTGCTGCCTTACATCCCCGGAGATATTGAGTCCGTTGTCGAGAACGAGAGGTGCCGAATTTATTGGAACTACTCGTTCCCGACCGTCAGGCTCATTCAAGCCAACAAGCCTGACATAGTCCTCCTCGACCATCAGAACAAAGTGATGTTTGTCATCGAATTCTCAGCACCTGCTGAGACAAACATCGCTTTGAAGGAGGGGGAAAAACGGACCAAATATCGTGATCTCCGGTATGAGCTCCAAGTGCTGTACCCAGACTACTCGGTCAAGATGGTCGTCCTAATAATCGGCGTACTCGGAGGGATGAAGCCTTCGCTGCTCTCAGAATTAAAGATCATACCGGCCTGTCAGAATTCGGCAGAATGGTTGGCAGGTCAGATGCAGAAGGCGGTTATCTTGGGGTCCCTTCGTCTGCTTAGGGCACATGATTCAGGTGTTTACAGTCACTAACTCCACAGGTCGTGGAGAGTGGCTGTAATTAATTAGCCGGCGCGGCTACCGTGTGGTGTCGGAGGCCACGGAAGCCCTGTCCGGCAACGGGAAACCGAAAAAAAAATAATAATAATAATAATAATAATAATAATAATATGCACCCGGAGTATCGCGCCTTCTCTCAACAACACCTGAGAGATCAGGTATCCTTCCTGCGTCGAACAGGCTATGAAAGGGCACCCCGTCAGCAGGAAGAAGGGCCAGCCGCATCACCACCGCGGCAACTACCTGCTGACCGAGAACATCGCCTAGAGTACACCGACGACATCCTCAGGGCGAGGGTTAGCCTTAACACCAGGGTTAACCCGAAGCCACACGACCTGGCAAGAATGGATTCGTTACTCAATGATGAGATTCCAGAAGATGCCAACATATGGCAGATCAACAGTGCCGTGTACGCAGCCACTAGACAACTCGTTCCCCAGCAACGCCTGGCAAGCGTGCTGGGTAGGGTCGAGAAGACTAAGCGGCGCGTACAAAAAATCGAGGCAAAAATTAAATCGGTGAGACAACACGCATCTCGAATCCAGAGTGTGGTGGAGTATATAACGGCAGCTAAGCCATTCACGCCGAAAATTCGGCGTATAGTTACCGGTATAAGACGACAACACCACACTCTAAATCGGACAGTGCTGCAAACCATCAAACAGCACTGTCTAGATAGAATTCGAGCACTAATGGCCATTAAAAAATATTTGGTCAGACGAGCACGGGCCTTGGAACAAAACCATCTGTTCCAAACAAGTCCCTCTCGTCTGTTCCAAGAGCCGCCGCGTGTTGTCGAAAATCCGCCGTCTGTTGAGACTGTCGAAGCATTCTGGAAGGGAATCTATGAGACTACGAGTCCATTCGACAGCGACACTCCAGCGATAGCACGCTTCGAGGAGCTCTGCAACAATCTGTTGGGAGAGCAAGACGAAGTGTGTCCGGCGATCAGTACCGAGGAAGTTCAACAAGCACTTGTTGGCACTAAGAACTTCGCTGCCCCGGGTCCAGATGGCATAAACAACTGGTGGTGGAAGAAATTCCCTTCCACCCACCGCCATCTGGCCCGAGTTTTCAACTCATGGTTGAACGAGGGGCAGCCGATTCCGGACTGGTTCGCCGAGGGGCGTACTGTACTGATCCCCAAAAAGGGAGATCTGTCCGACCCGAAGAATTATAGACCGATCACTTGCCTCAATTCCTGTTACAAGATATTTACACGTATCTTGTATGCCAGGACATTGAGGTCAGTTGAGCCGGTCTACAGACAGATACACGAGCAGCGTGGTGGCAAGAAAGGTGTGGCAGGCTGCAAAGAAAACCTATTGATAGACCGCTGTATTACACAGGATTCTGTGCAATACAAGCGTAATCTATCAGTGGCGTGGATTGATTACCGCAAGGCATTTGACACAACATCCCATGCACTATTGTTACACTTGCTTCAATGCCTTGTGGTACCTGCCCCACTAGTGAGATGTATCGAACAGCTGATACCACTCTGGAGAACCCGCTTCACCATAACATCTGGTGCTCAGCGGGTATCGACAGAGTTGGTAACATTTAGGAGAGGAGTTTTCCAGGGTGACTCCCTGAGTCCTCTCCTATTTTGCATCTCACTGCTGCCGTTGTCTGTCGGACTTCGCCAAACCCGCGGATACCAATGTGGTCCACCCAGCAATCGGAGGCATAAGGTCACCCATCTATTTTATATGGATGACCTAAAACTTTATGCCTCCGGAGAGTGCGAACTCCAGAACTCTCTTAGGGTGGTCCAAGAGTATACGCGGGCCATTGGCATGGAATTCGGGTTGGACAAGTGTGCGATCGTCCACCTCAAGAGAGGACGAAGCGGGATATTCCTTGAAGACGCGCAGCTCGCAGACGGAAGCATCCTACAACATTTGGATGCCGGAGAAACCTACACGTACCTGGGTGTGGAACAACATCACATCCAGGACGTGAAACAGATCAAGGATACTCTCCGCGGCAAGTACAGACACCGGCTTCGAAAGATTTGGTCTTCCGAACTTTCGGGGAAGAACAAGGTGTCTGCAACTAATATGCTTGCCGTTCCGATTCTGCTCTACTCCTTTGGAGTAGTTAAGTGGACACAAGATGAGTTGCGCCAATTGGATAGGGATACCCGCAAGATGATGCATGTTCATAGGAGCATCCATCCTAGGTCGTCCGTTCCTCGAGTGTACCTCCCACGACAACGGGGGGGCCGAGGACTCTTGAGTCTGGAGTGCACGCATGGCAGAGTAGCGCTGAGTGTAGCATGCAACATCCTCAGAAGCTCGGACCCACTCCTGCGGTTTGTGAAAGATCATGAAACTGTGGGAGTTGGCGCATTTTTATTTAAGGCAGCACGCAAGGCCGCAGATGATCTCGGTCTCATATTCGACTTCAGGCGAGGAGGCCGGCGAGGTGCTGATCCAGAATCAGCAACTGAGCTGGCGCCAAATCGTCTGAAAGCCCAAATTAAAGCTGCCGAGTAGAGAAATCTGTTCAGGCAGCACGTCGATAAGCCCATGCACGGTGTATTCTATAACAACATAGAGACACTGGGTTTATCGACGAAGCTGACCTTTGGTTTTTTACGGTCAGCAGGGCTAAAGTCGGAGACCGAGGGATTCATTGTGGCCTGCCAAGATGGTGTTATTAATACCTTGGTCTACCGCAGTCGCATTATGGGTGTGGAGGTCCCTGACGTTAATTGTAGGACCTGCCGTCAGGCGCCGGAGTCGCTCATGCACTTACTATCTGCATGCCCGATTTACGCGACTTCGGCCTACATCCATAGGCACAACGCGGCTTTACGAGTGCTATACTACTACCTACGGCACTCGTACTAAGTAGACCAAACACCAGTGCTGCCTTACGTCCCCGGAGAGATCGAGTCTGTTGTCGAGAACGAGAAGTGCAGAATATATTGGAATTACTCGTTCCCGACGGTCAGGCAGATTCAAGCAAACAAGCCTGACGTAGTCCTCCTCGACCACCAAACCAAGATGATGTATGTCATCGAGTTCTCGGCACCTGCCGAGACAAACATCATCTTGAAGGAGGGGGAAAAACGGACTAAATACAGAGATCTCCGGTATGAGCTCCGGGTGCTATACCCAGACTACTCGGTCAAGATGATCGTCCTGATAATCGGTGTACTTGGTGGAATGAGGCCTATGCTGCTCTCGGAATTAAAGGCCATACCAGCCTGCCAAAAGTCAGCCGAGTGGTTGGCAGACCAAATGCAGAAGGCAGTTATCCTGGGGTCCCTCCGTCTTCTTAGGGCACACGAATCTGGAATCTACAGTCACTAACCCTGCGGGATGCGGGGAGTGGTTGTGGATAGTTCGCTGGCGCTTCTCCCGTGAGAATGTCGGAGACACGGGAGAACTGTCCAGTATCGCGCACGCGAAAAAAAAATAATAATAATAATAATAATAATAATAATAATAATAATAATAAGAGCCACAGCGTGTTGTCGATAATCCACCAACTGTAGCCGATGTCGAAAGCTTCTGGAAAGGAATCTACGAAACAACACGTCCGTTCGATAGCAACACTCCAGCAATAGCACACTTCGAGGCTCTGTGCCACAGAACCTTTGAAGAGCCGGAAGAAGTGTGCCCGGCAATCAGTCCGGAGGAAGTCCAACAAGCTCTCGTTGGCACCAAGAACTTCGCTGCTCCGGGGCCAGACGGCATAAATAACTGGTGGTGGAAAAAATTTCCTTCCACACACCGTCGTTTGGCCCGAGTTTTCAACAAGTGGTTGAACGAGGGGCAGCAGATTCCGGACTGGTTTGTCGAGGGACGTACTGTGCTCATCCCTAAAAAGGGTGATCTGTCTGACCCAAGGAATTATAGACCAATCACCTGTCTGAACTCCTGCTACAAGCTATTTACTCGTATCTTGTATGCTCGGACACTACGGCAGGTTGATCCGGTCTTCCAGCAGATATACGAGCAGCGTGGCGGCAAGAAGGGCATGGCAGGTTGTAAGGACAGCCTGCTGGTAGACCGCTGTATTACACAGGACTCTGTGCAGTACAAGCGGAATCTATCGATGGCCTGGATTGACTATCGTAAGGCATTTGACACAACATCACATGAACTTTTGTTACATTTGCTCAAATC
Source organism: Rutpela maculata (assembly GCA_936432065.2). Classification (NCBI taxonomy): domain Eukaryota; kingdom Metazoa; phylum Arthropoda; class Insecta; order Coleoptera; family Cerambycidae; genus Rutpela; species Rutpela maculata. Next base: position 27,746,740 of record OW386291.2, read on the forward strand.
TCTTGCGGTAGCAGAGCCACTAGTGAGATGCATAGAACAACTGCTGCCACTCTGGAGGACCCGCTTCACCATAACATCAGGTGCACCGCGGGTTACGACAGAGCAGGTGGCATTCAGAAGAGGAGTATTCCAGGGAGATTCTCTGAGTCCCCTCCTCTTTTGCATCTCACTGCTGCCGTTATCTGTTGAACTCCGCCAAACTCGCGGGTACCACTGTGGACCACCCAGCAATCGGAGGCATAAAGTCACCCATTTATTCTATATGGATGACCTGAAACTGTATGCCTCCGGAGAGCGTGAACTTCAAAATGCTCTAAGGGTGGTCGAGGAGTACACGCGGGCCATTGGTATGGAGTTCGGGTTGGACAAGTGCGCGGTCGTCCACCTCAAGAGAGGGCGATGCGGGGAATTTTCTGAGGACGCGCAGCTCGCAGACGGAAGCATCCTAAGACATCTGGATGCCGGAGAGACCTACACATACCTGGGTGTGCAACAACATCACATCCAGGATGTGCAACAAATCAAGGAATCTCTCCGCGGCAAGTACAGACGCCTACTCCGAAAGATTTGGTCGTCCGAACTTTCGGGGAAGAATAAGGCGTCTGCTACTAACATGCTTGCCGTTCCTGTTCTGCTCTACTCCTTTGGAGTAGTAAAATGGACGGTAGATGAGCTGCGCCAACTAGACAGAGACACCCGCAAGATGATGAACATCCATAGGAGTATTCATCCTAGATCGTCCGTTCCTCGTGTTTACCTCCCACGTCATCGGGGGGGGCGAGGACTCTTGGGTCTGGAGTGTATGCATGGCAGAGTAGTACTGAGTATGGCATGTAACATCCTCAGGAGCTCGGATCCGCTCCTGCTATTAGTGAGAGATCACGAAATCGCAGGGGTGGGCGCAGGATTGTTTAAGGCAGCAAAAAGAGCCGCAGATGAACTCGGTCTCGTATTCGACGCCAGACGAGGCGGCCGGCGCGGTGCTGACCCAGAGTCAGTCACTGAGCTTCAGCCGACTCGTCTGAAAGCCCAAATAAAAGCTGCCGAACAGGAGAGCCTGTTTAGGCAGCATGTCGATAAACCCATGCACGGTGTATACTACAAAAACATGGAAACACTGGGTTTATCGACTAGGCTGACATTCGCCTTTTTAAGGTCAGCTGGGCTTAAGTCGGAGACCGAGGGATTCATTGTGGCCTGTCAGGATGGTGTAATAAACACCTTGGTCTACCGGAGCCGCGTAATGGGTGTAGAGGTCCCTGATACCAACTGCAGGACCTGCCGTCAGGCGCCGGAATCGCTGATGCATTTGCTTTCAGCATGCCCGGTATACGCGATTTCGGCCTACATCCACCGCCATAACGCGGCTTTACGAGTGCTATACTACCACCTACGGCACTCGTATGGGGTAGACCAAACACCAGTGCTGCCTTACATCCCCGGAGATATTGAGTCCGTTGTCGAGAACGAGAGGTGCCGAATTTATTGGAACTACTCGTTCCCGACCGTCAGGCTAATTCAAGCCAACAAGCCTGACATAGTCCTCCTCGACCATCAGAACAAAGTGATGTTTGTCATCGAATTCTCAGCACCTGCTGAGACAAATATCGCTTTGAAGGAGGGGGAAAAACGGACCAAATATCGTGATCTCCGGTATGAGCTCCAAGTGCTGTACCCAGGCTACTCTGTCAAGATGGTCGTCCTAATAATCGGCGTACTCGGAGGGATGAAGCCTTCGCTGCTCTCAGAATTGAAGATCATACCGGCCTGTCAGAATTCGGCAGAATGGTTGGCAGGCCAGATGCAGAAGGCGGTTATCTTGGGGTCCCTTCGTCTACTTAGGGCACACGATTTAGGTATTTGCAGTCACTAACTCCACAGGTCGTGGAGAGTGGCTGCAAGGAATTCGCCGGCGCGGCTACCGTGAGGTGTCGGAGGCCACGGAAGTCCTGTCCGGCAGCGGGCAAACCGAAAAAAAAAAAATAATAATAATAATAATAATAATTACTGCCATTATCCGTTTCGCTCCGGAAAACCCGTGGATACAACTGCGGTACCCCTGGCGATAGGAGGCATAAGGTCACCCATCTGTTTTATATGGATGACCTTAAACTTTATGCCTCCGGAGAGAGGGACCTACACCAGTCCCTCAGGGTGGTACAGGAGTACACGCGGGCTGTCGGCATGGAGTTCGCATTAGACAAATGTGCACTGGTCCATCTCAAGAGAGGACGATGCGGGAACTACGGAGAGGACGCGCAGCTCGTGGACGGAAGCATCTTACATCATCTAGATGCCGGAGAGTCGTATACTTACTTGGGTGTCGAGCAACGCTCCACCCAAGAAGTGAGTGTAGTGAAAAACGCTCTCCGCGGCAAGTATCAGCACCGACTCCGACAGATCTGGTCTTCAGAGCTGTCGGGGAAGAACAAGGTGTCTGCTACCAACATGCTTGCCGTTCCGATCCTTCTCTACTCCTTTGGAGTAGTGAAATGGACTCAAGAAGAGTTGCGTCAACTCGACGTAGGAACCCGCAAGAAGATGCATCTCAATAGGAGTTTGCATCCTAAATCGTCTGTTCCACGGCTATACCTCCCACGACATCGGGGAGGCCGTGGACTCTTGAGTTTGGAGAGTCTCCATAATAGGATGGTTCTGGATGGAGCCTGTAAGGTCATCAGGAGTTCGGATCCCCTCCTCTGCATGGTCCGAGACCATGAAAATGCAGGGGTAGGAGCCTTTCTGTTTAAGGCAGCACAGAGAGCAGCCGATGAACTTGGTCTCTCCTTCGACGTCGAGCGGGTAAATCGCGACTCTGTCACCGAGTTGGAACCTGCTCGGCGAAAAGCCCAAATTAAAGCTGCAGAACACAACAACTTTCTGCAGCTTCACACGGATAAGCCAATGCATGGAGTTTTCTATAAAAATATAGAAAACCTTGGCTTATCCGAAAGGCTGACCTTTGCCTTCTTAAGGTCAGCCGGGCTGAAGTCTGAGACCGAGGGATTCATAATGGCTTGCCAGGATGGTGTATTTAACACCCTCGTCTATCGTAGTCGTGTCATGGGTATAAAGGTCCCTGATGTCAGCTGCAGGGCCTGCCGCAGGGCGCCAGAGACTCTTATGCACTTGCTGTCGGCTTGCCCGACATATGCAGTCTCGGCCTATATCCAAAGGCACGACGGAGCATTACGAGTGCTTTACTACCATTTAAGGCACTCGTATGGGATAGACGAAACACCAGTGCTGCCTTACGCTACGGGGGATATTGAGTCCGTTGTGGGAAATGAGAAGTGTCTAATTTATTGGAACTACTCTTTTCCCACCGTCAGGCAAATACAAGCCAACAAGCCTGACGTAGTACTCCTCGATCATCAACTCAAGACAATGTTCGTCGTGGAGTTCTCGGCTCCCGCGGAGAACAACATTGTCTTGAAGGAGGAGGAAAAACGGACAAAATATCGAGATCTGCTCTTCGAACTCCGCAGACTGTATCCAGACCATACTGTTAAGATAGTGGTACTGATTATAGGAGCCCTCGGTGGAACGAGACGCACACTGCTTTCGGAACTTAAGATCATACCGGCATGCCGAAACTCGGCAGAGGTCTTAGCCGGCAGAATGCAGAAGGCCGTCATTCTCGGTTCATTACGTCTGCTCAGGGCACACGATTCCCGGACCCAGTAGTCACTCACCCCACGGGCGTGGGGAGTGGCTACCGGTACTACCAGCTCCCCTCTGTGAGGGTCGGAGCCACAGAGAAGGGTGACTGGTTTTTAGCTAGCTAAAAAAAAAAAAAAATAATAATAATAATAATAATAATAGCACGGGAAAATTAGACAGATTCTGACAGATCAATTTCGTAAAAGGCTTCGCAACATCTTGAAGACCAGGCTCAACTCTAGAAACATAGTAAAGGCAATCAACAGCTATGCCCTCCCTGTTTTGCAGTACTCCTTTGGTATTGTAAAGTGGTCATATACTGATCTGGAAGCAATCAACAGACAGATCAGAACAGAGCTTACCCGGGCAAGAATGCACCATCCAAGGTCATCAATGGAAAGAGTCACACTACCTAGGGAGAAAGGAGGTAGAGGAATCACAGACGTGGTAACTGCATGCCACCAACAAATTGACAGCCTTAGAAAATACTTCTATTCCAAAACCACCGATCTACATAGGATGATAATACGGGCTGACATAGGATACACTCCACTCAATTTGATCGTTAGAGATCACCAACCATTCCCAGTTTCGACAATTGACCAAAAGATACAGAAGTGGGGTTCGAAGGAACTCCATGGAAGGTTCTTATACGATCTCCAAAACCAGGCCGTAGACGCGGCATCCTCGGTGGAGTGGTTAAAGAGCAGGAAACTGTATCCAGAGACGGAAGTATTCATGATCAGTATCCAGGATCAAGTAGTGAACACCAGAAACTACAGAAGATACATTATAAAAGAAGATATCCCAACTGATAACTGTAGGAAGTGTAACCAACACCAAGAAACTATTGAACATATATTATCTAGCTGTCCGTACCTAGCTAGTACCAAGTATCTTGACAGGCACAATAAGGTAGCTGCGATAGTGTATCTGGAAATTCTTAAGCTGCTGAAGATTCCACCTGAAGATGAAAGTCCGTATTTTGCCTATAAACCGCCGCCTGTGGTAGAAAATGAACATGCTAAAGTATACTGGGACAAGGGAATAATAACAGATATTACAGTCCGACACAATAGACCTGACATTACAGTTGTTGATAAGATACATAAAACTGTCACACTCATTGATGTATCTATACCTAGCAACAATAACATGGAACTCAAGCACGCTGAAAAGGCTGACAAATATAAAGACCTGAAGAGGGAGATTGAACAGATGTGGGGCATGCGCACCGTTAAGATCGTCCCAATAATCCTATCATCTATGGGACTAATACCCAAGAAATTGAAGGAATCTCTGTGTCAAATTGGAATACCATGGAACTCATACCTAAATATGCAGAAATCTGTTATTCTCGACGCGGCGCACATCGTGAGATCGTTTCTGGAACAATAGGCACTAACAGCATCAATCTTGTCTACTCGACCGATTGTTGCTGATACACCGGAAAATGTCCGTGAAAAAAAAAAAAAAAAAAATAATAATAATAATAATAACGTGTGCTGTACTATCATCTGCGGCACACATATGGGATAGACGAGACACCAGTGCTGCCTTACGCTCCGGGAGATATTGAGTCCGTAGTGGGGAATGAGCGGTGTCTAATTTATTGGAACTACTCGTTTCCCACCCTCAGGCAAATACAGGCCAATAAACCTGATGTAGTCCTCCTCGACCACCAACTCAGGACAATGTTTGTTATCGAATTCTCCTCCCCAGGGGAAACAAACATTGTTCTAAAAGAGTAGGAAAAACGGACTAAATATCGAGATCTTCTCTTCGAACTCCGTAGACTCTATCCGGACCACACTGTTAAACTAGTGGTTCTTATCATAGGATGCCTAGGTGGGGTGAGACGTACACTGCTTTCGGAATTGAAGACGATACCGGCATGCCGAGAGTCGGCAGAAATCTTAGCCGGAAGAATGCAGAAGGCCGTTATCCTTGGTTTGTTACGCCTGCTCAGAGCACACGATTCGCGGACCCAGTGATCACTAACTCTACGGCGTAGGGAGTGGTCACTGGTATTACCAGCGTACCCTCTCTGGTATCGGAGGCAGAGAGAAGGGCGACTGGATTCGAGTAAAAAAAAAAAAAAATAATAAACGTCTTTATTATTTCCTTTCAATTTACATTTTAAGGGAGTAACTAGTATAATGGATTGGAAATAAACGGCGAAGTTAAACCCTTATAGTAGAGATTCTACTTCAGGCTTGTCCTTCCACTTAACCTAGCTGATTAATTCCTGAAAAAGTTGAAATTGGAAAAGAAGGAACAACTCCGCAAAATACAGCGTTTTTTTCCAAAATATCTATTTGGTAAAAAAGTACTCTTAAAGTTTCTTTAAAGATGTATTACTTAATCTGAAACTATTAAAGAGATAGAATTATTGATAACCAAAAAATATCAAAACAGTTCAGAATTTATGCGTAAAAAAGTAGAAAATTTTTATTTTTAAAATAGAACAGCCAAATTTGATATTTAGCTATAACTTCGTATTGTAAGCAACTTCTTGAAATAACATTTTACGATTTCTTCAAAAGTAAAGGTAGTTTACTCTTGGGCCAATTTCCAAAAAATTAATTTTCCGACATAAGTACCAGGACTAACACAAATTTTTGCATCCACTTTTTCGTTTGAGAATATTCACTAACTTTTATCAAAAGTGAAATTTTTCAGAAAGTCAACAACAACAGAGTTTCTCATATAGTGCAGACTTGGTGCACTGTATAAACCGAGGTATAAACTTTTCCTCGTAAATTCTCTATAAGTTTACTATGATCTTTGAAAAAAATATGCGAAACGATCTTCACTAGTGCCGTCACTGTTTTACCATATGTACAGATCAAAACAGTTATATTATTATGTATGTCACTTCATAATGAGATAGAAAAAAAGGGCAGAGGATAGAATAAAGTCTTTACTGTCTCCGACGTGTTTTACATGAAACAACTTAGGACATTAATAGTTCTATTGGCTGTCCCCTTTTCTATTTCAAAGTATTATATAGGTATTGTTTCTTATTTGTATATATGAAAAAATGGTGATTGGCCTATAATAGTGGAGACCTTATCGACAATTTTTTTAAAAAACAGTTTTATAGCAAACTCCTAGTACTGTATAGTGTATATTTAAATTTTTACCTATTGATATTAAGTTTAGTATAGTAAATGTAGCATATCTAATTTATAAAATAAAATACGAACGCTTTATGTATTAAAAAACATTTATTTATCAAATAATAATAAAATAGAAGGCTATTTTACTAACTTATTAGAACTACTTACTTATTTAATAATAAAAATTATCATTTGACAATTAGGTATCTTCTATTTTCAACCAAAAATCAATGTTTGCCACTCATATGCTCGGTTTTGGCGTACTGGAACTAATTCATAGAAAATCCCTCGAAATGATCATCAGACTTTGAAAGAGACGCCCGTGCTGCGGCTAAAAAATTTTACCATTATTACACTAACTCTGTTCTGCACTAAGTATTTTAAAACTGTGTGTCTGAAATTCTATTTTAATTTTTTGGAATGAGTGAAATAATATACTATACAATAATTCAAATTTTCAAAATAGGTCACACATAAGAAACTACAGGCAATATAACACCTTTATCCCTGAAGGCTCAAAGTGACTTTTTGCGTTTAAAAGCAAAAGCCATGCACTTGGTGTCCGGGTATACTAGGATTAACTCGAGAAATATTTAGTAGAAATTACAGGTAATAAACATACTTGAAGTTTTTCATTAGTCCTCGAAAATATATAACCTAACCCCAAAGTTACAGTTTTGTTCACTTTCTTATTTTTCGTATTTAAAAATCCACCACAAATAAAGACATACGTGGATAATTTGGCTGTATCTATATATAGATACTTTACACTTCACTTCGCACTTTTTTCTTCAACTCTAAAAATTATTAAATATCTCCTTCTTTACTATGCCATGAAAGAAAGTTGAAATAGAAGCGCGTGCGCACAACATGGTTTAAGTTAAAATAGACAGGGCTTTGGATTTTGCAGAGTCAAATTTGCCAGCATCTTCCAAATGAAAAAACATATAAAGTCTATAATGGATATTATACTGTCCATGTCCACGTAGGAACAAATAAAACATACACAGAAGATATCGCTTTACGTACATAAAATGGACAATTAGACGACATCCATTTATCTTTGGTGCATATTTGTACAATAAATGGACTTTAACGGGACATATTAACTGATTGTTCAAACAGGAACATAAAATGTGCTTTCTTTTATGTACCTACATTATAAATTGACGTCCATAGAAGATGTCCTTCTTCCCTAGGATGTCCATTCAATACCCCATCGAGCACGTCCTTGTACGTACATAAAATGAGCATACATAGAACGTCCATCTAATGCCCATTGACATTTGTACAGTAATTGGATCTTAATCGGACATCCATTGGATGTCCTGTGCTATTAGGGATTTGCGAAGAGAATACTAATTAATATGCTACGTCTAATAAATGAAGTGGATACAGTGTAAATACTTGTTAACGTTTATGTTAGGCATTCGCAGGTTTTATACAGCTTACGGTAGACGATGTTAAATACACCAGTTAGCGGTATGTCTTAGCAACATGAGAACGGTATAGTATTACGTTGAAATAAACTCAGTCCTCGTGAAAATATTTAACTAATTCAGGCCTAAAAGAGGATAATCTCTACATATCACAAACAACTTGAATTATTTACGTATTTAAGAGAAAATACACAGAGTCGAGATAGAATATGCATAAATTATTAGTAATTTCATATTACGATTTACGGATAGGGCTTATATAACTTCGGAAACTAAAAAAGTATTATATGCCTGTAATATACAGCTGGTGTTTGCTTTTATAAGCATATAATTCCTTAATACTTTACATAAACAACAATAATTCCCCAAATATAAATCGGAGTATTGGAAGTTTAAATATTTATTATTGCTTGAATGTAATGGGATGATTTAAAAGAGAATTTATTTATGGGTTAAAAGCACCATATCAAATAAGACATAAATCTAAACTTTTGTTGTTTGCGAAAGATGTAAGCTTTCACCAATATACTGTTTTGTTGTACATATAAAACGAATTTCAAAATTTCACATGGAGTTCTTGTATGCAACTAAATAGAGCCTAAAGCATATAGCAAATCGATAAACTTTTATATAAATTTTACCTATAGTCCATATCGATATTGAGAGCTGTTAATAATAAGTTTCGTTATTTGTTCATTTTACACCGACCTCAACATCTATTTTTGAAACTGGTTCAATTTTTTACTCTTTTTATTAAATTCTTATTTCGCTTCCACTTAGTAAAGCAAATATTGCGAATATGCAAAAGATCCTTATAACCTCGTACCTATGACATACTTTTCACCCTGTCAGAAAAAGGTGTAGAATGCGTGATATACAAGGTGTTTCAGTTAACATTCTCACAGCCGATACCTCGGAAACTAAAAAAATATTTTTTTTATTCTGTAAAAGGTAATAGATTTCTAATGTTAGTACCTTCCCCAGGAAGTACAACTTACTATTATATCCAGACCTCGGGAATTTTATCTCGGAGGTGTCAAAATCAGGGTTGGCTCTAGGTCAGCGCGGAAAGATTTTTATGCAAGTATGACATAATATATATATGATTATAATAATAATAATAAATATATCGAGAATGCAACCCTTTCCTTCGCTACAGTATCTGAAGATGACGTTTATAAAGCGTTAACTACTATCAAACCCAGTGCTCATGGAAATGATCTTATTTCCATAAAAATGCTTTTATTCTGTATGCCTTATTTAAACTCATTCTTAACGCATATCATAAATCAATGTATCGAGCAAAGTACCTTTCCAGACATCTGGAAAAAAGCTTGGGTTAAACCTCTAAATAAAATAAGCTGCCCAACAACTTCTAGTGATCTTCGCCCCATAAATTTATTCGCTGATATGTCCAAAATAATAGAACGGTTATTATACAGTCAGATGATGTCTTACCTTAATTTTCATAATATTATACCCTCAGTCTGGCTTTAGAGCGGGTCAAAGTACCACAACTTCAATGTTAAAAATTAACGATGATATAATTAGAGGTTATGACCAAGGAAATGTTTGCGGCACTTATGATGCTTGACGACCCTAAAGCATTTGACACCATTAGTCACAGCTTACTTCTATCAAAAAACCGCTGCCCAAGGAATCACTACTTCCACATCCAAGTCTCTTACAACAAAATACTATATTTGCACTCCACTATGTGGAAATAATTGTTTATGGAACTTTAATGGTATAATATTTGAAACCATGTACCCCAAAACCCCATAAAATTATATGCCACATCTGTAACAGAGGTGGGGGTGAATGAAGTGAAAAAAATTCTTGATGACTTTAGCTCTTGTATACACATTAAATCACACAAGTTTTTACTACCTTTAATAATAGGGTGGGGGTGGTAATAGGGATGGCTAATGCCATTTTTTTGAGGCCTTAGCTCCTCTTATATTTGCTGAATACCAATTTCATGGACTCTTACTTGCTTGATTTACCTATTTACCCCCATTTACCATTTGCCCTAACTTACCCTTTAACTCTGCATCGAAATAAGATCAAAATATAATCTAGTTCCAGATCTCGTTAAAAAACATACGTGTGCAATTTCTTAAACGGTTCCAGAGTAATTGTGGGCACCAAAACGATACAAGGCTAACAGACAGACTGACACAACAGACAAATTTATTTTGCTCAGACTTAAAATATTGACGTTTCCTGATATTCTAAGCCTATCTAAACAATGAAAATTTCCAAAATTTTTTTTGCGATAATATACTTCAACTGAATGTCGAACTAATACGCAGAAAATGGCAATACAAAGATATAAATATTTAACATTTACCAGAATTATACTGGTTTTGTTTTTCTAATGCAACAATACCAAAATAGCCATTTTTGACATATTTTGCTGTCTAGCTCCTAAACGAACGATTGTATCAAAATGAAACCAACGTATATTTTCTTATATTAGGATCGTACATGCATGAAAGAAAAATGAGCGAAAAAAAGTAGGTTCACTTTAAAAAAAAAAAAAAAAAAAAGGTTTTCAAAATTTCAACATCCCGTATCATGAAAACCGCGCGGTATTCGATGAAAGTTTTTTCACGAATCATGATTCCTCCTAAAGAGCATTAGTATGTGTAGTATTGTAGATTGGAAATAATAGCCGTTTGTCCTGTACAGAAGACCCCCAACGCGACCTTTCCAGCCTCGTACAGCCAAAACCGTTATCCTACGGCAAATATATAATATATAAAATGTAGAGGAGGGATGAATCTTCAAAAAGTGTAACTTGGTAAAGAGCCCTACGGGCAATAGGGAAACAGATATGGAAACAGATATGGACACATAAGTAAAATTTCCTAAAAATAGGAGACGCACATGGTGTAGCAGGATGTAGTTTTCTGTGCTTGCTTATTATGCCCTCTTAAACAACTTCCACAAAAAAATGTCCGCAGTACGCAAAATTTTTTATTATGTCTAATTCGACTGAAGTATTATATAAGTTTGATATTTTTGCTTATTATGTATTTTGTAATTTTGCATTTTTTTTATTGCCTCAATATAATAACCAATTTCTCTGTGTTAAAATAATTACTGTATGAAGCATTATTATGTAATAATTACTATTGTATCAGGTTGAGTGTAAGAGCAGTCTTTGGACTGAACTCCGTCTAATAAAGTCACTATTATTATTATTATTATTATTATATATCTTACCCCCCCCCCGATCCTTGGTGACAATGTTTTTCTTAAAGATTGAAGCCTAAGGAACAATTTAAGATATGTCCTAAAAAACAAAATGGCTGTGCTTTCAAAATGGCGGCCATATGTTAAAAAAAACTGTTGCCAATGTTGTTTTTGCCATTTAACACAAAAACTAAAAAGATAGACAAAAACTTTTTTTTAAGAAACAATGTGCATAAAATTTTCTACAATTTTGTTCCTATAAAATATTTTGATAGGAGTTACCATTTTCCAGATAAATGAGTCCAAAATTAAGAAAACATGGAAATTCATATATCAGTAAATCACTTCGAAGAAATAACTGTGACAATTATTGTAAGGCGTCTAATATAACTTTATATTATTAACATAACAAAAAATAAAATAAACTGAAAAAGATTAATGATAATAATAATAATAACAATAATAATAATAATAATAATAATAATAATAATAATAATAGTAGAAAACCCACCCCCTTTCTACAAATACTTACCCTCTGCAGTTCTGGAATCAGAAGACACCGTATTATATTGGGACAGACCAATAACTACAGACCGATCCGTGGACTACAACCGCCCAGATATAGTAATCATCGACAAATCAAACAAAAGAGCTACCCTAATTGACATTGGTTGCCCATTGACAAACAACCTTCAAAAGACAGAAAGAGAAAAGATCGATAAATATCAGAACTTGGCAATAGAGATCCAACATATCTGGGAGTTAAACCACGTTCGGGTAATACCTATCATAATATCAGTTACTGGGGTAGTTACGAAACAACTCAGTAAACATCTGGACCAATTGGATATTCCGAAAGGTCTCATCAAAATCATTCAGAAAGCGGCTATTCTACAAACTTGCCATATTGTGCGCAAGTTCCTAAATGCATGACAGAACAAGATGAATTTCTTCTCTATCTTGCATAAAAGAACCATCACACACCGGTAAAAATAAACCGAGAAAATAACCTGAATAATAATAATAAGGGGAGTATTTCAGGGAGACTCCCTCAGCCCCCTTCTGTTTTGCATCTCACTACTGCCATTATCCGTTTCGCTCCGGAAAACCCGTGGATACAACTGCGGTACCCCCGGCGATAGGAGGCATAAGGTCACCCATTTGTTTTATATGGATGACCTTAAACTTTATGCCCCCGGAGAAAGGGACCTACACCAGTCCCTTAGGGTGGTACAGGAGTACACGCAGGCTGTCGGTATGGAGTTCGGGTTGGACAAATGTGCACTGGTCCATCTCAAGAGAGGACGATGCGGGGACTACGGAGAGGACGCGCAGCTCGTAGACGGAAGCATCTTACATCATCTAGATGCCGGAGAGTCGTACACTTACTTGGATGTCGAGCAACACTACACCCAAGAAGTGAGTGTAGTGAAAAACGCTCTCCGCGGCAAGTATCAGCACCGACTCCGACAGATTTGGTCTTCAGAACTGTCGGGGAAGAACAAGGTGTCTCCTATCAACATGCTTGCCGTTCCGATCCTTCTCCACTCCTTTGGAGTGGTGAAATGGAACCGAGAGGAGTTGCGTCAACTCGACGTAGGAACCCGCAAGAAGATGCATCTCAATAGGAGTTTGCATCCTAAATCGTCCGTTCCACGGTTATACCTCCCACGACATCGGGGAGGCCGTGGACTCTTGAGTTTGGAGAGTCTCCATAACAGGATGGTTCTAGATGGAGCCTGTAAGATTATCAGGAGTTCGGATCCCCTCCTCTGCATGGTCCGAGACCATGAAAATGCAGGAGTAGGAGCGTTTTTGTTTAAGGCAGCACAGAGAGCAGCCGATGAACTTGGTCTCTCCTTCGACGTCGAGCAGGTAAATCGCGACTCTGTCACCGAGTTGGAACCTGCTCGGCGAAAAGCCCAAATTAAAGCTGCAGAACACAACATCTTTCTGCAGCTTCATACGGATAAGCCAATGCATGGAGTCTTCTATAAAAATATAGAAGATCTTGGCTTATCCGAAAGGCTGACCTTTGCCTTCTTAAGGTCAGCCGGGCTGAAGTCTGAGACCGAGGGATTCATAATGGCTTGCCGGGATGGTGTATTTAACACTCTCGTTTATCGAAGTCGTGTCATGGGTATAGAGGTCCCTGATGTCAGCTGCAGGGCCTGCCGCAGGGCTCCAGAGACTCTAATGCACTTGTTGTCGGCCTGTCCGACATATGCAGCCTCGGCCTATATCCAGAGGCACGACGGAGCATTACGAGTGCTTTATTATCACTTAAGGCACTCGTATGGGATAGACGAGACACCAGTGCTGCCTTATGCTCCGGGGGATATTGAGTCCGTTGTGGGAAATGAGAAGTGTCTAATTTATTGGAACTACTCTTTTCCCACAGTCAGGCAAATACAAGCCAACAAGCCTGACATAGTCCTCCTCGACCACCAACTCAAGACAATGTTTGTCGTGGAGTTCTCGGCTCCCGCGGAGAACAACATTGTCTTGAAGGAGGAGGAAAAACGGACAAAATATCGAGATTTGCTCTTCGAACTCCGCAGACTCTATCCAGACCATACTGTTAAGATAGTGGTACTGATTATAGGAGCCCTCGGTGGAACGAGACACACACTGCTTTCAGAACTTAAGATCATACCGGCATGCCGAAATTCGGCAGAGGTCTTAGCCGGCAGAATGCAGAAGGCCGTCATCCTCGGTTCATTACGTCTGCTCAGGGCACACGATTCGCGGACCCAGTAGTCACTCACCCCACGGGCGTGGGGAGTGGCTACTGGTACTACCAGCTCCCCTCTGTGAGTGTCGGAGCCACAGAGTTTAAAGGGTGACTGGCTTTTACAAAAAATAATAATAATAATAATAATAATAATATAATTTGCAGACATTTATCTCGAAAATGGTAACAAAGAATTATGAACAGATTAGGGTTAAAAGTGTTGATAGTGACATCTTTTGGCTTCTGCTGGCTCATTCCATTAAAATTAAATTTAAATTATTTTTTGATACCGGATTTGGCAATAAAAGAAGGCTTCTTAAGATATCCGCATTAGCAGAGGAGTATGGACCTCAAAAATGTTCGGCATTACTGGGCCTTCATTCATTTACTAATTGCTATTAGACAGAAATGTGGTGACAAAGATTTGTCTTTATCAGTTGACACTAAAGTTGATTTTTCTTCGATTCCACCATCAAGAGCTTGCTTTATTGAGTATATTAAAAGGAGTGTAAACCAAACACGTATTTGGAGATTATCCGACGAAGTTATTCATAAGATTCCAAAACCTTGGAATGATATGGATGGAAAGAAAATGGAGAACCTCTTTGGTGTTTAACAGATAAAATACTGCCTCAATCGCTTCCTGAAATTCTTCAGGAGATGATTCCAAATCAAATCATAATAGACGAAAGTGAGGATGATAACGATATCATAAATGAAGCAATAGAGGAAGTAGACTTGAAAGAAACATTCGATGTATCGGGACACAACGATAGTGAATTTGAAAGCGAATGAGGTGCTACTTACGTTTTATATTGAATTTTATATTTAATTTTAAGAGCTGAATGATTTATCTGGAAAATGGTAACTCCTATCCAAATAGGAACAAAACTGTAGAAAATTTTATGCACTTTGTTTTTTGTGCAAAAAGTTTTTCTCCATCTTTTTTAGTTTTTGTGTTAAATGATAAAAACAATATTTGCAATTTTTTTTTAAACGGACGCCATTTTGAAAGTACAGTCAGTTTTTTTTAGGACATGTCTTAAGTTGTTCCTTAGGCTTTAATTTTTATGAATAACATTGTCCCCAAGGATCGGGGGTGTACGGACAGTTAGGATGGGCTCCCGTAGTATTACGTTTTATATTAACTCTTATATTTTATTTTAAGGGAGGGCTGAATCATTTATCTGGAAAATGGTAACTCCTATCCAAATATTGTATAGGAAGAAAACTGTAGAAAATTTTATGCACTTTGTTTTTTGTGTAGAAAGTTTTCCTCTTTTTTAGTTTTTGTGTTAAAGGACAAAAACAATATTTTCAATTTTTTTTTAAACGGACGCCATTTTGAAAGTGCAGCCAATTTCTTTTTTGGGGGCATGCCTAAAATTGTTCCTTAGACTTTAATCTGTAAGAAAAACATTGTCCCCAAGAATCGGAGGCAGTTAGGTTGGGTTCCCATAATATTGTACTTTTTTAGGGAATTTTGTAATATCCAAAGTTAATATGGTCAGTTTATTATAAACACTCAGTCACTATCAGTAGAACCACTAGCACCCATATGCTTTACTACCTATTAGTGGAAAGTAGCAAGGAACTAGTCCTTATTACCTAATATCAATTTAAAATCGGTACAAATAATTTCAAAAATACATTTTGCACCGATTGATATTAGGTAATAAGGTACAGTTCCTTGCACTAATAGGTAGACAGTTATTTGTAAAATTGAGTGAAATGTTATTTCTTACTTTTTAGAGATATTTTTTTGAAGATTTTTTGAAGGCAGTTCGATTTAAAGAAATATATATTTTAACTTCTATTTCGTTTTTATGTATGAAAATAACAATTTAAAAAATAAAAATTAGTGATGACACATCTGCCGAAGAAGAGCTTTATTTAAAAAAAAATCCTCAAAATCGGTCCAATGGAAGCCGCTGACGAAGCTGGAAAGGAAAACGCCTAGTGTTTTAAATATATAGATATATACTAAGATATTAAGAAGGACTTCTGCAAAACCTAACTATCTGTGTTACTTTCCTGAAGATTATTTAACTTGGAGAAAGTTCTACAGTTTGTAATACCAGCAACGATTGACCTGTAAAGTTTAAAGTTCAAAGTATTTATCGAGTCTTCACAACCTGTGTCTGTTCGGTGTAAACAGCTTATAACTTGCAACAAACAGTTCGATGGCGCTCATCCTAGGACAGTTCTTAGTCGATGGTTACTAAAGTTAATTTCGTGTTCAACTCAGCCATAAATTGTAAATAAAATGGAATACAGGCGGCAATAATAACTGTAACCCCAACCAGAAAAATATTTCATAAGAACTAGGTAATTTCTATACTACATAATTTATTAAAACTAATTTTCACTTGGCTGTGAAACAACTAACCAGAGAAAAAATTGAAAAAAAATTAAGCCGCTTTTAGAAAAGATCGTTGAATATTATGAAATAAAATTTCACTTCACTTAATTGAACTTTATTACCTAATATCATTATAGAAGTCGGTTAACAATACGTTTAAATTCACTATTTGTTTATTTTTATTTTTACATCGACTAAGTGGTCTGAAGGAGAATTTAATAAGTAAAGAAACAATTTTTTCCTACAATTTTCTATGTTGAAGAAGTGATAACTGGACTATATAATAGATAAGTGGATATACTCGCGTCACAATATTGAATGAAAGATTTCGTGTATTTGTAATATGAATGAATACTTTCCTAATAACAAAATAGAGGCTTGGCAAAACTTACAGATTAGGATTACCGTTGTTTACATGAAAAATGTGGGGACTATCTACTGGTGCTGGTGATCAGCTTTGGTAGCAAAAATATATTGACACTAAAAGCAAAAAAAAATACATATTTAGTCAGTAAAATTTCATACACAGTTTTAATAAAATAATTATATCATTGAATCTCTTATCTTTTATTGAATTGTTATATATAAATAAGATACCTTTGGATTAAATTATTATCACTTCATCATAAACACCTTAATACACTTTGGTCTGTGTGTAAAGATAACTTCATCGTGATTTTATTATTTGATTATCAAGGTTATTTATTTATCGATGATTTCCTAAATTGAATTGTAATTTCTGGCTTTGTGGGGATATTATGGATTAAAACTGTTACAATTTCTATCTGTATTAGGGGAATTCCTGTATCGATAAAGCTGTAGTAATATGGAAAAACATACATATATCGCACATCCCGAAGAAAAGTGAAATAAGTAAAAAGTGAATTTTATAGGAGAACAAAAATTACATTTTAAAATTCCTAAAGATTAATAGCACAAATTCTGTTGTATCTAAATGATTATAATTTATATTGATCTGAAGACAATTATAATAGTATATTATGTAATAAGCACAAAGTGAGGCTCATTTTGCACGTGTCTGAAAATTGCTATTTTGTGCGAGTTGCATACTACACTTTTTATACGACAACCTAGTACTCACGTTTAATATTCTAATAAACATAAAACTGCTGACAGAAATACTGATGACATATTCAAATATCTCATCGCTGGTGTCATATTCTCAAAGCCGCCGTCACTCTAGTCGTCGCACTAGCCACAGCAGACCGCCGTCCTAACACATAATGGTTTATAATGAAATGGTTGCTAGGCAAGAAATGCATTATGAATCATAACGTGACCGCTATGCAGTATGATATTCTGTGCAAAATGTAGCTGTTTATTATTGAAGTTATGATCGGTTAATAGACATAAAAATTTTGAGTGTAATGCACTTTTTCTCGGGATGTGCGATATGTTAAATTGAGAACCTCCTCCTTTTTTTACAAGCTTTTATTTAACTTGCTTTGTATGTATGTTAATTAGTATGTTTAGGACGAATCTTGAAAGTCAATTTTAAACCACTTATCGACGTCTAGTTGAGCTGAAATTTTCCATACACGTGTACTTCTGGCGACAATACAATAATATGGTACCAAAATGTGCGTTTTTTAGATTTTAAACTATCATTTGAACGTATGCTCTGCCACCGATGCTATTTTTAAAATAGTGGAAGGCCTTGAAGACGGTAAGCATGTAGTTATCAGCTTATGTGACTTATCCAAGGCTTTCGATTGCGTCTCGCATGACATACTTGTGGAAAAATTGAGTTTTTACGGTTTACCTTTGAATCTGTTCTCATCTTATCTGAACAACAGACAACAATGTGTCTCTATTAATAACGTTAATTCGGAGTTTCTACCAGTCAAATACGGGGTGCCCCAGGGTTCTGTACTGGGGCCTCTACTTTTATCTTATATGTAAATAATCTTTTTCACTATTTGTCTCCTGTTAAATGCATTTCGTATGCCGATGACACTAAATTTTGGTTATGACATTAACAATGTAAACATCACCTCCGCTGCGTCTGTTCAGCAAGGTAAGGTATGGTTTTCTGCTAACAGTTTAATGTTAAATGACGACAAAACTCAAAAACTTTTATTTTCCACTAGAAATGCATTGATAAACGGTGACAATGTCAAGATACTTGGAGTTCTTGTAGACAACGAACTAAGCTGGTGTAAAGACGTGGAGGTACTTTCAAGCAAATTATCCAGTGTAATTTTTTTACCACGCAGACTAAAAAATGTTCCGTGTTCCACACTTTAAAGTCTTGCTATTTCTCCTTATTTCACTCTCACATTACCTATGCAATACTCCTCTGGGGTGGCTCATGCCATGCTACTAAAATTTTTAAATTACAAAAGAGGGCTCTCAGGTTAATCAGCACTGCTGGGTGGAGGGATTGTAGAAGAACGCACTACCGGGCGTCAAAATGACGCGACACCAATTTATTTCTCAGGGGGCGCCAGTCGCGTATTACCCCGTTCTTCTACCTCCCAGGCGGGTTCGAGATAAGATGCACTTCGGTAGCCGAGTAATGGGACCAAGGCGGCACTACCACAGATCGGAAACTACGCTCTCTCTGGACCCGAATTCCCTCGTTAGGGGTTTAGGCACCTCTTAATTTCCTGAATTTTTGCATAAAAAAATCCCAACCGAAGAATTTCTCTGCGGAGGGATTAGTTTTGGTACGCGAAAATCACGTTTTGGTCCATTAATAACGGAATATATTTCTCAAAAAACGCATAAAAAAATCCCTATCAAACCTTCGTAAAGCAACCAGAAGGTCGAACGTTAATGCGAATTAACTCGACACATCCGGCTTTCTATACGAAAGTTCCAGGGATTATAGACCGTCAACAGGCCTCAAGATCAATTAAGAGATATTAGTTCAAGGAATCCGTTTATTTAACAGAATTGGTTATACAAAATTCTCAAGAAAGAATCGTGCCTTCCCCAATCAAGGTAGTGACTTTCAGACCATACAAGCGAGAGCGCTCACGCTAACGATCGATTAGGTAGAAAAGATTCATACGTACCTTCTCAGAATCAAAATGTGAGCTTTTAGAATCATTTCAGACTCTGGGTAAATGAATAATTAAGGCTGACTGAAATTAACTTAAAAAAGTTTTACTAAATGAATTTAGTTTCGCTAGAGACTACTTAGCTTTAAAGTTCTTGTATCGTGGAGATTCACGTACTCAAACACATTCAGAGGACTTATTACTGCATAAGTTGAGTGGCGTTCGATCAGTCCACGACTTACTAACCCTTATCACAGTCGATTAATAATATCGATTTGGCAGCGTCTCACCTTCGAGCGACTATTAGGCAAAATTGAATTTTTGGATTTTTATGCACAAGGCGTTTTCCTCTATAACTTTGTCATTTGAAAAGCCCCGTTATTGGCTTTTCTACCATCGCTTTGTCTGGACTACTCAACGCGCTCGACCAAATTGCGAGCCGCTGGGTCAATCCAAACTCTTTCCATGCGAGAAACCGGCCTTGTACATGTGCATTGATTTTTATCAATTTTTGCTTATCGGCACTACGCCGGCTTTGACAAAATCTTCTATTTTGCCTTTTGGATGCAGTGCATCGTTAAAATTTTATGCTCATACTTTAGAATTGTGCTTTCAATGATCGTACCTCAAAGGTCAATGTCTTTGGTTGAGGAATAAAAAATAAAAAATAATTTAAAGTATATTTTCGTGGTACTTTTTAAACTGACTTCGTGGTACTTTTGAAAAATCCAGTTTAAGACCAATTTTAGCGTACTTTTGAAAAATCGATTTTCGAGCCAAATTTCAAGGTACTTTTGAAAAACTAATCTGCGGGTGAAATTTTGGCGTACTTTTGAAAAATCGATTTTCAAGCCAAATTTCAAGGTACTTTTGAAAAGTTAATCTGCGGGTGAAATTTTGGCGTACTTTTGAAAAATTGATTTTCAAGCCAAATTTCAAGGTACTTTTGAAAAGTTAATCTGCGGGTGAAATTTTGGCGTACTTTTGAAAAATCGATCTTCAAGCCAAATTTCAACGCAGTTTTGAAAAATTAGTCTGCAAGTGAAACTTTGGCGTACTTTCGATAAATCGATTCTTGGGCCAAATTTTGACGCCCTTCCAAAAATATTATTTTTCAAAGTCCAATTTATGGTACCTTTGAAAAAGTATATTATTCATAAATCTTTGTCATTATATACTTCTACTCTGATATTCTGAACCAAAAACATTTTTCCTAAGTGAAAATTCGGTGTTTCTTCGAATTTTCGCCTGGTCATTTCCAACGCCTTATAGAACCCAAAACGGTCCTTGTGGACTGATCTGCGCCTCTGCAGACTCCCGAAAATGTCTTTAAATGAAATTTTTGCCTAAGTCGAATTTTGATTATGTCTTCAACTTAGGACGATTTTGGAGAGTTCTACAACAGGATCACTGCCAGCCAATTTTAAAAAAAAATGGGCATACTGCCTGTACCTTCTTTATTTATGTATATTTCGTTAATGGAAATTTACAAAAATAAGGGCAATTTTGTCACCAATTCTGATTTTCATAATTATTCAACCAGATCCGTCTCACAGCTTAGACAACCTCGACATGGACTTGTTAAATCTTCAAGAAACTCATTAAACCTTCAGCTATATAATCATTTACCAAATTCCATAAAAATCCTTAATTTTAATATATTCAAACGTAAGTTAAAAATGCATTTCTTGAATTTCTGTTTTTACTCAGTGGAAGAGTATTTTAACACTGAATTTCCCACTTTATAAAATGTCTGCTACCCTATTTTTATGTTCTTTTGCTCTTTTAATGTAAAATGTTTTTTTTCTTGTTTGTTGTCTATTATATGATAATTTTATTGATTATTGTATTTGTATGTTTATATTTCCATGTTTTTTGTTATAATTTTGACTTGCCAAAAACTTTTTGTAACTTGGTTAAATAAATTTTCTTTCTTTCTTTCTTTTTCTTTCTTTATAGTGTATTCGCACACGCATTGCATTGTAAGATATGGCGAAGGATCTGCTGTTATTTTAAGGACGATGTAATGAATATAAAACTAATTAAGATGTAACTAACAATCTATCATGTTAAACTATGTTTGACATTTTCATTTTCACTTCTAGAGATGAAAATATTTCTAGAGTAAACAAATGTCACTTTCATATAGAGTAGACACTGCAAAAATTGTTATTTTCATTATATGAATAGAAAATAGTATATTTTACAACAAAAGATCAAAATATGAGAATTTGCCCACAAACGAAGCGAGTTGGTCAATCTCGCGAACGAAAAAAACCTATTTCATCTAGAGTAGGAAATGACAATTTTTCTACTTATACATATATAAATATCAATTTTTCCACTGTCTACTCTATACTGCCCTCATAAGCACAAAAGGCCTATTTGACATCAAGAACAATACGATAGTAACGAGAGATTGGTCCATATTGCTTAATAACGAATGCTTGTAGTGCATCGAAGCAATTTTAGGGTTCTCTCTTCTCATATAGGCCTTAAAACCGTTAGCACTAGCTAGAGAACAACATGAACAAAGTAGTAAGGTAAAAATACAAAAATTTAGGAGTATTACACTTAAGCCCTTTGTGCTTAGTAGGGCAGTATATGAAAGTGGCTTTTTTTACTCTAGAGATGAAAACATTTTCATCTCTGGAAGTGAAAATGAAAATGTCAAATTAATTATGTCAAATATTATGTCAAATTTGACATTTTCATTTTCACTTCCAGAAATGAAAATAGTTTCATCGCTAGAGTAAAAAATAGCACCTTCATATAGAGCAAAATTGTTCTTTTCATATATCTGAGTAGAAAAAATAATTTTTTCTACTTCAGATATAAATCGATTCATGATATCATGAAAAAACTTTTTTTAATAATAATTTTTTAAATGACGATAATACGTTTGGACACACTGTATTCATAAAATGAGAAATAAGTTTGTATGTGAATCTAGGTGCAAAAAGGTAACAGGCATCAATATGTTTATATAATTCTTATCAGATTTGTCAGTTAGAAAGGATGCAACGATATAGAAATAATTATTTTCTCTATAACATCAAAACTTACGTGTATAATGTGTAGTGATACTAAAAAATAATGTTTAGCATACATATTAAATAGGTGAATCTTTGGAAACTTTAAGTATCAGGAAAGGAAACAAAAATAACTAAAAAATAATAAATTTAAAACAATAAATATGCCGAAAAAGTAATTTTTTGCTTAAATTTAATATCATTTTTTTTCATATTTATATCGATAAATTATTTTTTTTACACTATTTTTGTTTCATACTATGATGCCTTTTCAATATTTCACATATTTGTCATTTGTGTTAAACACAATTTATGACATACAAAAACTTATCAGCAAATAGGCCATTTACACACCCAATTCACAAATATTCACGGTACACCAGAAATATCTTTAGATCTTTCTACTGCTAGTTGAAGTCGAACCCACGATGGGAAGACCAGTGAATCCTCACCAATGTCTCTACCTACTGAGCTATCTTACTCCGTGAAAAAGACCAAATACCTAAGTACCATTCTAAAAATCAAACAAGAATATTACCAATAGAATTTCGTCACTACCAGGAACTAATTGTATAGTTGCGAATGAGTCGATAGGTAAATTTTTCATAAACAGTTTTCATAGACACTAAAACACTTGAACACTATAGTCGGAGCAATGGATCATTGAAATGGCGTCATCATCCTATTTTGCGGGAACTAATTTGTTGAGCGATGGCAATGATTTCGTACCATATACGGAGCAATTTTATTAAGAAAATAATAATTAATAATAACATTAATAGTTATTGTTTATAATTTATTATTTGTAGCATATTCATGATTTCTTACAGTGGCAAAATACCCAAAAAACATAGGAAAACATTAATAGTAGCTAATATAATAATCAATTGAACTAGAATAGACACAAAAACAGGACTGACATTAGCAATAGGCTCAATTCGAACAAAAAAAACAAAAAGGACAAGGGTAGATAAAGGCCTTTTTCCGCCTATCGGTCATGTTGTATATCATTATATTTTCCGAGTAGTATATGTCTTGACGAGTAATAAAAAACTGTTCTTTGGAATAGTAGATTATTCAGTGAGCGTATAATGATGGCTATTACTCGCGAGGGTGATGTTTACGGTACGAGACGAAGACATGTCGTAAATCATCCAAGGGTGTAATAGCTATTATACGCGAGCTGAATACTATAATTTATTCACGACTATCACATATTTTAATTGTTTTAATCGTTTAAAAGTGAAAAAATAAAGTTCATTTACAGTAAAACATTGACGTGTTAAACGTCAAACACGAAAATATGCGCGAAAACATGGAAAAATGGATTTGCCGTTTCCTTATGAAAATTGCTAGTTCCTGATTGGTCAAAGGTGCGTTAGAATGAAAACAACTAGTTCCTGGTTGGTTAAATAAGTGTTAAAATCAGATTATGTTCATTATACGTTGGAATAATGGCTATCGTTATTTGACAATTTTTAAATGTAGAATGCAATGATTATACGATGGTCGTGGATAAACGTATATTCTTATTCAATACATACCACAATATGTGGTTTTGAGCGCTGACATGTTTAAATTCGCACGCATACTGTTGTTTTTCAAATGTAAAACGTAGAGAAACATAAATATCATATATTCAACTAAATAAATAATAAATAACGCTTAATGACTTTAAGGAGAACTTTTCTTTTTTATGAAATTAGTGGGCGAAAATTATATAGCTTATCTACCCTTGTCCTTTAGCTCTATAATGTATTAATTCCACTACGAAGAGCAAACAATATGTGCGCCACTGAGACCGATGCGCTTCTATGTAGTCCAGACGTACGCGTTACCATTACTCTCAGATCTAACGCGCAGGACGAGTGTGCGTAGGTCATAGACTGTGGAAGACATACATTCTTATATCCATTCCAGGCAGTTCGATTGTAAGGAGTTAGACGCCAATATACAAACAATAGTGTTTGATTGCTACCTGCATTAATGACGTCAGTTCAAAGATTCATTGCTCCGACTATACACTGGAATATCCGAAGCGTGTTCCGTCAAGCATGTTCTGAGGATGATGACGAGTTTTAGTAATCTCTAGATGATGAAAACATGGTTGTTGAAACGCGTGTTGGGTAATGGGATTCAAGTGTAATGCTCAACTGTTTGGGTGTTTGCAAAACTAGTTTATTGAGGTAACAGAACCCTTAATGGGTGAAAGTTTTATCAAAAAATGTTGGTAAAGCATAGAGCCCCGTTTCATCATGTTTTAGTAGATTTTAGCTAATTCAATTGATTTTGCTAAATTGAATAGTTCCTTTGTGCCCCAGACGTTGAAGGTATTTTCCCCCAAAAAGTTGCAAAATGAATAATTTTTTTTAATGAGTTCGTGGGAGTGTATAGAATAATATCCTAAATAGTTTACATTTCGCTCGGATGCAGAACATAAAAAAACGTTTCAAAATTTTGAAATTAATTCCAGGTAGGAAAAAACCAGAATACAGATGAATAAATCACGTGTTTATGAACAAACAATGTTCATTACAAAATGTATCGCTAAAGCCACGATATTCCCGGAAAAAAAATAGTCAAATAACGTCATTACTCGGAGCGAGATCCAAGCATGCGCGCGCTTAAATACGCATGACTGTGACACTGACGCACTGAATTACATGTCACTAAATCAGAATTTGTTCAATTCATATGAGTGTTGGTTTATTTAAAAGATGGAAATTGTAGCTTTCCGATGCTTTTTTGTTTTAAACAATACAAGCAAAGGATGGATGGGAAAAATATACTCTATATACAGTGTGTCCCAGGATAGATGTAATGGACCAAAAATTTTGGAATTTTGGAGTGGTATTTGGGGATTGAGTCCTGCTTGTTGTAAAACTAAAGTATACCAAAAATGACTTGATTTGGTGTTCTACAGGGTGTTTTATAAGCAAAGTTATAAAAATCACCACTAATAAAGTACCTTTATTTTTCAAAACATGAAAAAATTCCACTAATAGAAGTTATTTAGAATGCAATTTTATACCTCTGTTCTAAATTTCAGGAATATAAAATTATTTTTTTGGAACCATTTTTTGCGAATTAAGAGTTAAATTCATATTTAAAATTGTGTAGGAGCAAATGTTAATTATCTCAAAAAGTAGGCTATTGGTAAATAAAAAATTGAATATACGAGATGTAAGAAGGTATAATGTTAATCGAACTAATTGTAAAACAAGAAATAATTACTAACAGAAGATTAATGAGGTTTAAAAATTATAACAAGTAATAAATGTCAAAAACATAACAGATTCACAAACAAATTAATTATTGACCAATACAAAACAATGTTTACAATTTTTTTATTATTCGACGTAGCTACCACCCACATCCACACACATTTCGATCCTTCGCCTGAAGTCCTTAAGACTGTTTCGAATATGATCTAACGGTATGGAGTTTACGGCATTTGTAATTATCTGCTTCAATACTGCTACATCGTTAGGAAGTGGTTCAGCGTAAACCAACTGCTTGAGGCGATCCCATAAAAATAAATCCAATATTGGTAGATCTGGGCCACTTGATCGGTCCATTCCTGGCAATTCAATTTTCTCCAAAATTTTAATTCAACCACCGATTAACTATTTCTGTGGAGTGGCCAGGGCAACCATCATGTTGAAAATGAACTAAAGGCATATCTCTTAAAATATTTAAATGATCTTCAGAAAATCTTTCAAGAAGCTGTAAATAAGTGTGCTGGTTTAACTTTCTCTCAATGAAATAAGGTCCCATAACTCCAACGTGATAAGAGACGGCACACCACACATTTACTTTTTGATAATATTGTCTTCTACAATGAATTCTAAAATTTGGATTTTCAGAAGCCCAAAACCGACAATTCGGAGATGAAACAACACCATTGGATGTGAATGTGGATTCATCTGAGAAAATTATGAAATTATGAAAAAATCTCTCTTCCATGATTTTTTCTCCAATGGTCAAACAAAAATCCAACCTTCGGCCGTCATCTCCTTCTTCAAGCGTATGTTTATAATTTGCTTTATATGCCCTAATTTTCTTTGCTTTGGAAATTCTTTGGAGTTCAGACTTGCTAATATTAATAAGAGCTGATCTCTCTCTTAGTGACAGAGGCATGAGCTATAATAGCCCCAACATTGTCTTCATCATATGCTTTTATTTTTCTTTTCATGTTAAGAACACTACCAGTAGCCAGGAACTTTTTAATTGTTCTCATAGCCTGAGTACGTGACAAAGCAGTGTTTGGAAATTTCAAATTAAATTGGCTTACCACTTCTCTTAGCGAGTTTCCACCACCAATTCCGTAGCATTGCACAATATAAATTTTTTCACGCACTGTACCATTTTCACTTAATTTTCTATGCTTGGTTCGTTAATTTGAAACAGAAATTAAGGATAATATTGACTACGTTTGACAGATATGTCAATAATAAATGATAAATGTGTATCCACTGCTTTTCTCATAGCCTACTTTTAGCGTCTACATAACTTTAAATATTAATTCGCAAAAAATAATTTCTATGCAGTTTTAATTGAATGGTTCAAAATAAAATACTAATTTATTGAAAAAATGGGAAGTTTCAAAAAAATAATTTTATATTCCTGAACTTTGATATAGAGGTATAAAATTGCATTCTAAATAACTTTTCTTAGTGGAATTTTTTCATATTTTGAAAAATAAAGGTACTTTATTAGTGGTGATTTTTACAACTTTGCTTATAAAACACCCTGTAGAACACCAAATCAAGTCATTTTTGGTGTACTTTAGTTTTACAACAAGCAGGACTCAATCCCCAAATACCATTCCAAAATTACAAAATTTTTGGTCCATTACACCTCTTGTTACATCTATCCTGGGACACACTGTATATTATCACGCCCGAACTCAATCGTCGCAATAAAAATATAGAAAAAAATAAAAGCCCTTCAAAACAATTCTTTCTTCATTGAGAACTGTTAAAAAGTATGTACACTTCATGATTATTATGGTTTATTAAGTTGTAGCAACGTGGATTTAAAAAAAAGTACACCTCAAATCATTTTAATTTCCTTGCTTGAGGATTTTCTTGATAAATATATATATTGGAGGCTGTAACTTGCCAAGAACTTGGCCCATTGGAAAAAATATCACTATTTCGAAAAAAATGTATACTTTTCTAATGTTCAAACACAAATTCATTTACTTGTATGCATTTTTCCGAAAATATGATCAATACCATCATGATCAAAAATACCGATTTTCACAATATTATCCCTCTCTATAGTTTTCAACTCGGTTTTCAATATAAATTCTGGAACTTTTTCGACATATTAACAAATGTATATGGAATCCATTGGATATAGTTGAAACGTGGACAAGTTTCTCTGCAATAAATACCATACAGTAAAAGAAGGTAAAAATTCATACGAGTATGGCTATGTGTGGTGTAAGTGTATCCGTTCATAGTTATATATTTTTCCTCCATACTCACTATTTATCCTCCCATCCACTAAGAAAAATATTTAAAATATGTAATCAGAAAGAGAAAACAGCTTTATTTTACTCGTTAGAATTTTTAGAGATTCCATAATATGCATTTAATCGTGATCTTAACCGCGCAGACTGACAAAGTTACTTTACTATTTTTTTCCAAGAATACCGTGGCTTTAGCGATAAATTTTATTAGGACATTTTTTGTCCAGAAACATGTGTTATATCCACCTGTATTTTTTATTTTTTCCTACCCTGACTTAATTTCAAAATTATGAAAAACTGATGAAAAAAATTGTTTTCACTTTCTTTTTATGTTCTGCATCCGAGCGGAATGTTAACTTTTCATGATATTATTCTATACACTTACACGAACCCATTAAAAAAAAATATTCAGTTTGCAGGTTTTTGGAGTTTCACTTTAAAAATTTTTCTGTCGTCTGGGCTATTGTTGCTCTCTTGAACAGTGTTTACCAAAATATCCTCAATGTATTTACTCTAAGTAATATCTCATAGAGCCAGGTTTAAGGGACATTCATTATGTGAGAATACAATTTATAAAATAAATATGTGTAATTCAAGTAACTCAATTTAATATCACAATAGAAACATATAATATTATAAATAATATATAAATTACAATTACAGACATATACTTAGCAAGTTATAGTAAGAATAGCATTTTTTGCTTTTAATTTCAGCCTTTTCAATTCTTGGTAACTCATTTTCACACTGTAGGTATTTTCAATTTTCCTCAACAAGAGCGGTTTTTTTAATTTGCCATCTTTAAATTTTAATTCACAAAAAAATCTTCTTTCTTTCGGTCCACAGAATTTGGCCTCCCACATTACACTATCAGGAAAATATTTTGTATAACAATAAAATATGCCTTTTTCCTCGTTTACTAGAAAAGCTTCCGATGTGTTCTGGAAAACCAAAATAAAAACATCCAGTATTTTTGTACTCCCATGAATTAATTTCAAATGCTTGCTCAAACCCTTAAATTGACTCTGAAAACTACACTCATCCACCGGACATCTGTATTCACAAAACGCGCAGGCAATCTCATGCTGATGTAAATCGCTATACACCAATTTTTGTGGGCATCCTATTTTTTTATATTTACATGGATGTAAATATTTATTGTATTTATATTCCAGATCGGTATTCCTTTCATCAGTAATGTTTTCTCCGCATATTTTACAAAGACCGCTCTGACATTTTATGCAAAAACTGAGACCACAGGGACAGAGGAAAATTGGAGGTACTAGTATAACCCCACAATTTGTGCAATTTAAGCCAGAATCGTTTTCTTGTATAGCACCTAAACTTATACTACTAGAACATCTCTTTACAACATTCCTTCTCTTAATTTCTTCGAAGTTTGTAGTTTTTGAACGAGAGAGTGATACTTCATTTCTGTTGTCTATATCGTCAACAGAGTTTCTTCGTTTACCTTCATCCAGACTTCTCTTTCTAGGTATAGGCATGTGAGGGAAATACATACTGTCTAGATGAATGTCGTCTTCGAAAAATACTCCGTCATCAGAACTACTGTTATTAAATTCCTTTGATATATTAAATGTGCACTCTAAGCACTCCAGTTCCCCGTAAAAAGATTCAAGTGAATCTATTTTTATTTCTAAGCTGCCATTTTCTGAAATGGAAATGTATTCCTGTCCAATTGTCTCATCCCTAATTTTTATGTTTACTGTGTAAGTGATCTTTGCAGCTAATTTCTCTGGTCCTAAGTACCTCAAGAATATACCCAAATTTTTTCCAATTGTTTTTGTTTGGCCCAAGTATATTTCTTCGTCGATGAGGAACAGCCTATTTTCTGAGGGAATTTTAAGATCTACGTTTACGGTGTTGGTAAAGAATAGCAAATCATCGTGTTCTTTCTCGAAATGATCTAGGATATCTCCTGAGTGTCCCTCCCAAGAACAGGCATATTTTCTGTCAGCAGGGCACAAGTAAATAACCATTTTTCTTGCTCTGAAAATAAATAGGTTTATTACTAACTGTACTTTTCTGAACAAACAATGTGCTGACATAAAATTTATAATTATTCATTTGTGCATTTGTCAAGTTTATATATTTAATCGAGTTATCTATATCTATGTTGATATGGGGATTATAGTCATAAACCTTAAATAAACAAAGCTTTCCAAGTCTGTGAAATATCGCAAAAAATGTTATTTAGTGCAGAGGCCTGGGGTATGCGCATTGGATAGTGTGCGTCTACGGATTTTCTCTTCGGATTACGTTTACAAGATTGTTAGAGATGCTTTTTATTTTAGTCATATGATCTGTAGCGTCAGTTTTTTCAAAGTGGCTGCCAAACGTACACCCGTTTTAATGCATTATGGTAAAATAAACAAAGGTAATTTATGTCGAATACTATCATGTTTGGTATCAAATTAAAATCTAGTTACTGCCAATTACTTTAGCGTGTTAGTTATGTAATAGATGAATTATATTTTCCGCTTATTAGGGCCTATTAGGCCTATATGGAATATACTAAGTAGAGATGCTGTAGTTCGTAATAACTCAAGTCATGCTAAACACAATAAAATCAAATATGTTATTACAAAATAATAATAACAAAGTACACAAAACTAATTCAACACTTAACTATATTAACAAATTCTTAAACTTACTTCATGATAAACTGGATAACGGTGAGAAAACTATTGGTATTTTTCTAGATCTTAGTAAGGGGTTTGACCTAGTCTCTCATAAAATTCTTTTAGATAAGATGACCAAATACGGGGCTAGAGGACTAGCTCTAAACTGATTTTATAGCTATTTGGAAAATAGGCCACATCTAGTTAACATCGATTCTCATCAGTTGGAAACACTACACACTACAATTGGTGTCCCACAAGGGTCTATTCTAGGACCGTTGCTATTCATAATTTATATAAATGACTCAAATGCCTCCAACATATTTTCATTTGCTGATGGCACATCAATGGGAGTAGCGGATAAAAACTTAAATAGCGTTTTTCAGAGGAGTAATGAAGAATTAGAAAGTATTTACATATATGGTTAGCTAATAATAGACTCTTATTAAATACTGACAAGTGAATTTATAATATTTTCATATATGTATATACAGATGCTTTTACATCTCATTTGATGTACCATCTATGCTAAGCTTTACTGACTAGATTTCGACACTGATCTCTTTCGCAAAACCTAGAACAAGAATTATTGTGTACTCGATAGTACTCATAAGGGCGGATTTCGGTTTAGTTTATAGAAATAGCTTACTGTGGCTCGAATTTATATTCACTACTCTCGACTACAAAACATCTACCATTTTTCACACTTCATTAAGAGTTATTACATTATTTTTATGATTTTACACCATTTTAAGGTATGTTTTTAACTAAAAAAGAAAACTGACACGATAGATCCTTTTTTGGACTAAGGATTCGGATTCAGCGTTGAAAAGTACAACAAATCCATATAATTTGGTCCGCAGCACAGAACTTTTTTTGTGTAGCTGTGTAATTTAATGGATTCAAATCTGAAACATTGTCCTATTGTCCAACACATGTAATCCATCAATAACACTGAATGAATGCAAGTACTTAAGTACTTAAGTAGTTACTTTTTCCACGGTAAACAGTGTTAAAAGTATAAACTTTTTGCACGATCGTAGAAAAATTATTTTATGAATATTTATGTGTGCTATATATTCTGACAATAAAGGGTACCTAGTATAGAGTGCGTTGTTAAAATATGCAATAAAAAAATAGTGGTACATATATAAGACAAATCTTTGGAGATATCTATTTGTCCTTACGTTTATGTTTGTCAGAGTGTCGGTGGCTTTATAACTCAGAAACGCGTTGACTGAATTTGGTGCTGCTTTTGTCAATGATAAAAGAAAGATTTTTGGCTAACAATCATCATAACAGTCCTTCTGGGGGTAGAGAAGCTACGATTAGTATAGTGCGAAAATACTAAAAGAAAGTACACAATTATATATATTTTCTCTGTCTATTTTGGTTTATATAAAATGTAATTTTTCGGAAAATTGAAAATAAATAACTAAGTGAATTTTCTTGGGTGTCTGAGTGATCAAACACTTTCGAAATCGACATTTTAATTTTTCTTTGCGTAAAATGCAGATATAGTGAAAAAATATTAAAATCATCAAACTGGGTGGATCTTCTTGAAATTTTGTATATGAATATAATTTTTCAATTTGAATAACTGTCCTTAGTGATATTTTTCTGTATTTTTCACAGAAGAGGTACCTTACGTAACAAGAACAAAGTTTGTGGTTAATTGCCATGGTCTATGTGATTTTGAAAAATTAAATTTAAGCCCAAGATTATGTTTCAGATAAGTAGAGATGATCCTCTGAATGCGCAAATTCAAAAGTTTGTGTACGTTTCACCTTCTGCAACTTTATTCAGCGAATACCCTGTATATGTATGTATCATTATATAATTTTTTTCTGCTACAAATAATTTTACGAACATCATAAACTATATGATATCATTGAATCTTTCATTCATTTTCGGTGTGAATTTCACCGGGTATAGAAATTTTCCCAGAAAATTAATTTTGTGACATTCTAAGTTCATTTGCGGGAAAACTGTCAGTTCTACAAAAAAATGTTATGAGATCTTCTTTTGGGCAGAATTTTAGTAGGTACATTTCATAGTGACCTCTATTTTGACATGTCTAAACGTTCTTGAGTTACAGCCAAAAACCATTTTGGAGCACCTTTCCCACTACGTTTTCACCGTGTATACAGGGCACGTAAGAAAGTTCAGGAAGTGATTATATGGCCAATTTCACAAAATTTCTAATGAAGGTATGCCCTAAAATTCTTCGTAGGGAAGCTACAGCTCTATAAATATGGCGTCCAAAAGTTGATATCTCAGCAACTAGATCTAACTTTTATCTAAAAATAATAATTCACTACAATGTATTCTGATAGTTTCAATTATGTCATTGTTATGAAAAGGTTACCTTCTTGATATTTATAGAGCTTCCTTACGAAGCATTTTAGGACATACCTTCAGTAGAACTTTTATGGTTGAAATTGGCCATATAATCAGCTCCTAAATTGTATACTTGATGAAAACGTACTGTCCCTGCCATGCCAGCTGATTTTTTCAAATTTTATACTTAAATATCTTGGAAATCCTTGACTTTAGAGGGTTCGGCTCTTTGGGACTTTTAATCAGCATAGTTTGAAGTACAACATACTCAAGTTTTATGACATTTGACTGAAACCAATTTTTATATAGATTGAGATGAGGATTCCTTTTTAACAATCCACTATTTTTTTGTAAAGAATTATCATTATTATAAATCAATAAGTAATCACTGACACAAAAACCAAACTAAAATGAAAGGAAATAGTTCATTATATAGAAAGAGCCTGAAAATATACTTATCTTGTATACCTATATTAAATTAAGCATGAAGGAGACAAAACTGATACCATTTTTTCTTGCTCAAAAGTTTATGCATGTTAAAGATATATTCTAAGGCAATTATTTAAAAATATATATATTTCTTTGTTTCAAATTTACATAAACCATATTTTGACACAGGACTTATGTGCACTTTTATTTTATTTTTTGAAAACATTCCTGGAGACAGGTTATATTTTTCAGTTCCTTTAAACAAAGTACACTATTTTCAAAGAAACAGTTCAATATAGCTGCTATATATTTATATCTGTCGACATCGGTATTAATAATTTTACAGCGTCAATAAAGTAATCAATGTGGTTACACATAAGGTAAATAATTATAGACATGTACAAAATATATATGAGTAAAAAAATCAGGTAAATATTTAACAAGTAAAAAACATAGTTTTGTTAAAGTAATGTTCAGATCGCTGTCAGTCGTTTTGATGTGATTATGGATAAGAAGTATAGTAAGTATATGAACTTTCGATTGTGGCCCATCTTAAACTTATCTATATTTATATTTTAACTTTCAAAATGTCAAAATAAGTAGATGTAAGTAGTTCACTATTTTTATTTTTGCGATACGATTACTAGGTCCAGATATAATATGGACAATAGCATAAAATTTCGGTGTTGAAAAATAAATCGATAAAATTTTAAGAGAAGCAATGGAACAATTTAATTCAAAATTGCTCATATCAGTTGTTATTATACATAAAATAAATTAAAACAGTAAAATTGCTGCAGCCAAACAATTCGATTCAAAATTTCGTTTGACTCCACTATACCGGGTGCCACTGGCTAGTGGCTCCCCCTATATTTCCTTTATTGTTTAACTTATCCATTTGAAATTTGGGATGCATAAAATAGATTTTTTGACATAAAATACGCTATGAGACCATTTTCGGTTTACCCGGAAATTACCGCAAATTTCGATTTTTAAATGGAACACCCTGTATATTTTTAGATATTTGGATTCAAGGCAACATTCTGAGTATATCATGAGATTTTCGCGAATTTTTGAGTCGATGTACAGTTTTTCAAGCATTTTAAGACATTCGTCTAGAGTGCTTTGGAATACCAAAATTTGTTCTACGGCAGGTAGTCCAAGGGAAAAATATAATTCTTCATTTAATTTCATTGAATTCATTGATATCCATTTCAAATCTTTGCTATTTGTTTTTCTACTTTGAATTTATTTAAAAATAAAAAATCACTTTCAATATAATTTTTCTTGAACTGTAACGTAGTTGCCTTTGAAAAATCATATGTCTAATAATGACATGTAAATAACTACCTTTTTGTGAATAATAGTCTTTTGGTTATCTCTTATTTCTCAGTAGGTATAAGTACTAGTGCAAACTATAAGGATCAATAAAAATTATTTTGAAAGTGATTTTTTATTTTTAAATAAATTTAATAAAATAGAAAAACAAATAGCATAGATTTGAATGGATATCAATGAATTCAGAAAAAATCTATAATTTATTGAACACTAGGAGCCACCTTCCCATTTGAAAAAAAAAGTTTTTGATAAAAAAAGTGATTTGTTAAATTTTGGAGGCTTCGTAAATAGTTATTAATGAAATGAAACGAAAAATTATA
Organism: Rutpela maculata; assembly: GCA_936432065.2. Taxonomy (NCBI): domain Eukaryota; kingdom Metazoa; phylum Arthropoda; class Insecta; order Coleoptera; family Cerambycidae; genus Rutpela; species Rutpela maculata. The sequence goes on from OW386291.2 coordinate 27,781,867, forward strand.
TTTTTCCCTTGGATCTTACCTGCCAGAACAAATTTTGGTATTCCACAGCATTCTAGATGAATGTCTTAAAATGCATAAAAAAACTGAACATCGATTAAAAAATTCGCGAAAATCTCATGATATACTAAGAATGTTGTCTTTAATCCAAATATATAAAAATATATAGGGTGTTCCCTTTAAAAATCGAAAGTTTCGGTAATTTCAGGGTAAATAGGAAATAGTGTCATACCGTTTTTTATGTCAAAAGTTCCATTTTTACAGGTAGTCTATGTCAAATGGATAAGTTAAAAAATAAAGGAAATATAGGGGGGAGCCACTAGCCTGTGGCACCAGTATAGCTTTTAGTAATTTGCTTAGAACAATACCAAAAAGTTAACAATATAATATTTAATAATTTAATAGTAAATTGGTAACAATGTAAGATAATTTCTAAGTTTTTTACTACTATATTTACAAAATAATGACTTTATTTTTTTAGGAATAGAACATCAAAATACAAAACCCACCATTTTGAATGTTTTAAGAAACTTGTTTTTTCGACCATCTTTGATGCTCAACTGTTTGTTTCTTAGATATGTCTGATTCCTTGGAAAACACTACATTTGAATGACATTTGAAACATAAATTTATCTTAAAAACCCACCGAAAAAATCGAGCGCAACACATAAATTGTAGTCATTTGGTGATAGACATAAAACAGGTTCGGATTAAGACCTTGTCCTAGGCACTACAATTTTTTTGCAGTAGCCATAGCTATTCTATAACTCAATCAGGACACACACATAATAGACAATTACACAACAGTACCTACTTTCGGCATAAGGAGGACATAGTAAAAACGAACATTTTTAATAAATCAAGACAAGACAAATTTAAAAATAAAAACTAAAAAAATATAAAAATACATTTCAAACGATACTCCACTTGCCTGGATCAATTTTTATTTATGTCTCATATTTTGACCTACAAAAGGAGGTCAGAATAATTTTTTGAGCTGTACCAAACTCCATATATCATACGACGCAAACATTTTTTTATATTTAAAACAATTTAACATTAACATTTAATAAAAAATAAGAATTAGATTGAAAAACAAAAATTCTTAGCTACATGGTACAAATGGTACAGTTGCATCGTGAAATGAAAAATAAAATATCAAATGCTTTGTAGTATGTAAAAAGAGAAAATGAATTAATAAAAATAAACAAGACTATCCAAAGACTAGAACTATCTATACAAATCAAGTTCACTGTTTAAATATCCCTTATGCACCAGATTTTAATAAGATCGTTATGTTGACAATTGTAAAAATGGTACAAATAATATATTTAATCTTATTATAAATGTAAACATTCAAAATATGTCATAAATTTTTATTTCTGACGATACCTTCTTCAGGTGGGCGATAATCGTGCTTTACGCCCACCGCATTGAATTGTTATTACTATGATTCAGTACTCTGATTACCTCATCGTGCATCTCATATAGTTTCCTCAAAAATTTGAAAATAGTTTAGTATTCTATTCCGTTGTCCACCAGTTGTTTGATTGGGAACACGCATTCATTCAGTGTAAATAAACTACATACAATGGGCGATGAAATGTCAAGAGTATCAGTTCTAGTGATTTTCACCTCCAATGATCATGGAAGTTTTTGTATATGACCGTAACAATTTACCGTTTATTAATATTTACACACAATGTTTGAGTAATGCATTTCATATTAAGCATTCCATAACGTAAGTACTATTAATAGATATAGTGATTCCATTGACCGTTGGATATCGTTTGCAAAATTTTAACAAACAAACAAAATAATGCAAAACTGAAACTACTACAAAAGTTACTATGCCATGTATATTTCAAAATTTACAAATAGAATTTTACTTCTGCAATATGTTCATTATATAAAATGGACGCTATTAAATTAACATAGTAAGAAGTCAAACCGTGTAAATACATACAATAAATAATAATTAATTTATTAACAAATACCTCAAAATAAATTACACATGCCCACTTAACATGTAGTGGCTAGTTGCAACAACCCGAACATGTAAGCGTAGTACATAGTCGTTGAGAGTTGTTTTTTTTTAACTGAACAACAAATGTGTTATATAATTAAAAATATTTGAAAGAAAAATTGTACTTACAGGTGTATACAACAGCTAACTAGTTGACAAATATTTTAACATTTTAAGTGAACGTGTCCCAGGACGGTGTACATAAAAACTGATAAGGTATAATATTATTATGGTGAACCAGAGATAAGTTTTATCATTGATAATAAATAATTAAGTACTAAATAGGCACATACGTGCAAAACATTGTTTGACGAAGTATCATGGTTGATAAAATTATGAGGTAAAATGCGAACAGGTAGTTGTTTGATAAAAAGTTGATTGTCATAAAAATTAGGCTGTTTTTCTAATCGGCATTTTTTAAATCGACTTGTTATAATAACAATAGCCAATAATCTAAAAAGTAAGTATTAAAAAAAATTGATTGACTTTCATATAATTTTTACTTTTTCAATACAGTACGGAGTATATAAGGAAAATAATATTATGATCGTGCAAAAATTGAATTTTGAATACTTGCCGAATTTATACGTTTTCAAGGTTAGGTTAGATTATAGCTAGAGAGCCGCGGGTTCTGAAACGCGATGAGAAGCTATATGTCTTCTATTTTCTGAGGTGAAAGTACATACCTCAAAGACGCCAAATATAAAATATTTTTGAATTTGGGCAGAGCGCGTCCAAGAACGAAGCCAAGATATTTTTAAAAATTTTTAGCGTTATATATATATATATGTCTTCCACTTGGATAATCTGCAGTAAAAGTGATCAGTTATCGTCTGACAAAGTGGAAGAAATTTTGGTCACGGCGCATTTGCGTCTTATATATGCTTATTTTAAGTTATTTTACTTTATTATGACCCTCATACAAACGAAATTGAGGTGGAAGACTTTTTGGGCAAGGCGCAGTCACAGGGTTGGCCAAAGTAACCACTTGAAAAACTTGTGCGTGCGGCTAAATTTAAAAGTAGTTAAGTGTACTTGGAGTTCATTTTAAGCTTTGAAATTCTGTATGGGGTCAGTAACACTAAATTCACGAGGGAAGAAGTTTTGGCCAACTTTACACCCCTTACTATCCCTTTCAATTATAGCTCTTTTTATAGTTATTTAGCATACGATTTATCATTTGACAATTTCTTTTTTTCCATATTTAACTGAATAAAGCTAGCCTGACTGTTAGTTAATAAGAAAAATAGTCAATCATCAACAACCCTTACATAAGGGTTGTTCTTAATGAAGTCAAATAGTACATTTTAGAATAAAAAGCTGCACATGTGGAATAGATAAATATGGTAACTTAGTTTTTATGTTTTTTTTTTCTGTTTTACTTTTTCTGTATTTACTTTTTTACATAAATTATGAATAGCTTAGTGACTTAGGTGTTTGATACTTTCACTTTTGAGTAATAGCAAATCCTTTTAACCATGAATAGAACTAGTCAAAATAAGTAGATTTTCGAACAGACTCACCTTCATTTATCTACTCTTCACTTGTAATTTTCTATGCTAAAATGTACTATTTGACTTCATTAAGAACAACGGTTGAAATTGACTATTTTTCTTATTAACTAACAGTCAGGCTAACTTTATTCACTTAAATATGGAAAAAAAGAAATTGTCAAATGATAAATAGTACACTATATAACTACAAAAAGAGATATAATTGAAAGGGGTAGTAAGGGGTGTAAAGTTGGCCAAAACTTCTTCCCTCGTAAATTTATTCTTCCAGGAAACAGGATTTTAAAAGGCTACTCGTTGTTGGTCATGGTAGGCAACACTCTGAAATCATTCCCCAAGGTATTGTGATCATCTATGTCATCTAACAGTCTATTGCATTCCATGATGCTAGCCTGCGGTATATTAATAACGACTGTTAGAGTATGTACGTTATTCACTTCGATTCTCTGTCCAGGTAGATATGGAGAGGTGGTAGATCCAGGAGGATTTTCAGACCAACTGAGGGAGTGATACTTTTCTGGGCATGTCTGTCTCTGTAAGCCAGAGCGTTTGGTGTCGGTCTACATTCTACTATCAGACTATGGAGTCATAAGTCTATTGGTCTAATGACCGTAACATATTATATCTTATACATTATTTGGTGATTAATGCCTAGAATACTCTAAAGATTGTTCGACATATCCATAGAGACAGTCTTGCTTTACCTAGTTGAAGTTCCAGTTAAGTGATTTATCTAGTGTAATACTTAAGTATTTCACTTCATCCGCAAATGGAATACTATCACCTTATAGTGAAGGTTATCCAGTTATCCAACTTCATTTTCCTGGCGAAAAGTACTATTACCATATTGTTGGGGATGACAAACATCCCTCTCACACCAGATATGCACTGCATCTACTACCTCATTAAGAATATGGGAAAGCATCTCTTTAGAATTGCTAGGCGTTCGCATATGCTTGAATCTCGACTTCTCACAGAGTCAGAATGGTCAACAAGTCATCCACAAGTAAAGATGTAAAGATGTTATGATTCTATTTTCTAGTGTAGCTTGAATCAAACCAGATATGGTTGGCTCGATTTCTCTAGCAGCTGCCGCTATATACGAAAGTTGAACATTGTTGAATGATCTATCAATGTCGAGAGAGGCTGCCACCGCAATGCCATTTCCTTGAAGGGATTTGGTGATTTTCCAAACCAGGTTATTAAGTCCTAGTTCCGTTAATTTACCCGGCTGGCAAGTATACTGATAAACATTAAAAAGACGACTTTCAGGATATTTCCTCTGATAGCATATTTTCCAGATCTTTTAAAATAAAATCTTTTAAAATAATCATCTTTATGCTTTGGACGCGGCCCCTACTATTGTTATGATTCATTTAACTCCATTTTCTTGCATAATTTTCGTGCATGAATTTATAATATAAAGTAGTACCCTATTTAGCTCAATCGAGTCAACTAATCCTGAAGGGTGAGGATGCCAATGTAATTTTATTTATCTCCTAGATGATGCCAACTTAGCTGGCGAAATGTGGGTCGAGTGCAGTGTTCAGTATATTGGCAGTGACGTGTGCAAATTCTTTCAGTATCAGTCTGAATCGATAATGGTCCCTTCCATTTTACGTCAGTGACTATGTGACATTATGTTTGATGTAGTGCAAAACCTTTAAATTTAAAGTAGGAAAGTTTATCTACTGTTCAATAATATTATTAGTAAATAAATTGTTGGAATAAAATAAATGTTTACTGTTAGGTATATAAATTTAAAAACTTCCTGGATATTAATAATAAATGTATAAATTTTATGAATATATCCTGCTTGGAAAATTTTATTATATTTTTGTTGGCGAATTATAAATATACAGATGATATATTTAATTATCATACCTATTTGATTTAACAAAATTATCATAACCGGACAAACATACATTTTTTTTAACTATGTTTGCAATAAATTCATTGATTGAACACTTTAATTTTATTGGTGTGAATGAAGCCTCATTTATAAACCAAGTTACTAAAATATATAACTCTATACCAACGGGCATAAAGAATAAATCCATTACTTCTTTTAAACACTCCTACAGAAGATTGTTATTAGCAGAGCAAAATGACTCCTTGAATCCTCGCAATGGAGTGTGCATGTGCATAGTGAACAATGTTGTTTTCATTCTGTATGTGAATTACTATATATTATGTTAATTGCAGATGTGTACTTGTATATGTGAGTCGTCTAGAATCAAAACTCACATTCTCCAAAATCGCGATTTTTTAGGTAAAAGTGCCATCTATCAACGCTGCCTGAACTTTATAACGTCATATATTTATTAAGGTCAAAACTGCCATTATTCCTGCGTAAAAAATTTACAAAGATTGATGTTGGAGTCAAAACTCACATTATCCTTTGGAGAATGTTAGTTTTGAAACAAACAAACAACAAATTTAACTTTAATCAGTTTTACAAACAATTGTTTGTAAACAATTACTTCAAAATAAAGCCATTTATTTGCACTGATTGTTTGATTACCTTTTTGCAGCTTAAAACTTATTTCAACATTTTTCAATTACCGAAGTAGGGTAAGGTAACTTTGCTTCTGTTTTAATCTCCTATAGAATAGATGATAGTCTTAATCTCTGATGAGCCATACCACAGTATCAAAACTCACAAAACCCACTTATTAAATTGTCAAAGCTCACATTATCCATAAATAAGAGTCAAAACTCACATTATCCAAACTTTAGTAATTTATTTTAAGTTTATGGAATTATTTATTGTTGTTTTTCACAATATCGACTTATTTTATTGTAAATTCATTTAAGCATATACCAATAGAATATTTCCCAGATAAAAGGTTGCTTCCAAACTAGTTTTTCTGTGCTAGCCAAAAAGTCAGATTTTGGATAATGTGAGTTTTGATTCTGGACGACTCATGTATGTGTTTGTATGTATTTAATATTTAATTATATCTTTATATATGTGTGTGCGTGTGTGTAGCTTAAGATGAAAAAAAGAATTTACTTCCACATCCAATGGAAGTAGAGTAACGACAAAAACATTTTTAAAAACTTTTATTGCTCAAATAGGCTTAAAATGTCAGGAAACGACGAGATTTTAAGTTTGAGCAAAAAAAAAATTTCTATCTGTCTGTCTGTCTGTCTGTCGGTCTGTCTGAAGATTTTGACTTGAAATTTGGTACACGTATGTATTTTAACGAGATCTGGAACTAGATTATATTTTCATCTTATTCTGTTGAAGAGTTGGGGGGTAAATTGGTAAATGGGGGTAAATAGGTAAATCAAGCAGGTAAGAGTCCATAAAATTGATATTTGGATTGATATTTGGTATATATAAAAGAAGTTAAGGTCTTTAAAAATGACTCGGCATTACCCACCCCCATTACCCACTTCCATTATTACCCCCACCGCATTATTAAAGGGGGTGAAAAAAATTAAATTGTAATTTAGCGTGTATACAAGAACATAAGGCCTAAAAATTTTTTTTTACTTCATCCATCCCACCCCCACTACCGATGTGGCATATCGTTTTTTTATGTTTTTGGGGTAGACGATTTCAAATATTATGTTGTTAAAGTTACCGCGTTCCAAAATAACGATAACGGTATTAAATAGCACACACGTATGTGTTAAAAATAATTTGAAATTTTAAGTCTAAGAGAAGTTATCGTGTTTACAAGAAACGGTCTACACACATACATACAGACAGACAAACATTTTTATTCGATATCTGAATTCGGTCTATTATGAAACGGATTTCTCTACAAATTTTTTATTTCTATGACGATGATTAAAAAATTTTTGTCCGGTTATTATATACCTATTTGATTAAATCAAATAGGTGTAATAAGAAAATAATCCATTAAATTGTATGTTTGGTCGATTTTGTCAAAAATATTATGAACCCTACAAGTAATTCATTTAAAACAAGTTGTGTTTGCCCTCGAGCAAAATTCAGAAATTATATGATTTTGATGTAAAGTGTAACGTAAATACAACATGATAAGAGTAAGCGGGATAATATCCTTGGAAGGGTAGTTAATATTGATTCATGAAGTTTCGAAATATTTATAGGGGTTAATTAAAATCTCGTAGTCGGAAAAGAGCTTGATTAGATACATCTTATACTATAGAAAGTAAAGCGCTGGAAAAGACTCTCTAAGAGACGAACAGAGCTGAGTAATAATTTCGGTAATTAAATTTTGCCTTTACACCGAGATTAAACACTGGTCTTGATAAAGGTTGACTGGGAATACTAAGAGTGACATTTATATATTACGTATATTCAAGGCAACTGCAGGTGCACGGGATCTAAACAGAAACATGTTAGTTAAAGTGTTAATTTTCCTTATTATATGTTTGAAACAGCAACTACAGAGAACCTTTTATCCATTAAGTTTGCAACAGAACTGTAATATTCGCCTCGCGTTGAAATTTAATTAGAGTAACTAAAGTCTCATTGGAATTATTATGTATAATAACATACATTTTAGTCTTAAAGGTGTCGTGTATCTATATAAAGCAAAATTATTCTATACCCGGAAATGAAAATCAGCCTTCAGATATTCCGGAAAGTTGAGATTTGCTGTACTTTTAAATAATGCACTTAGACTAATAAGGAAAATCCAAAAACTAGAATAATAATAATACAATAAAATAATAATACAATACAGCTTTATTCTCTGGTTTACAAATTACAAACTTACATATAGTCGAGTAAACTCTAAGCTGGCGCGTCCAATATTCGCTTCATCATATAAACTAAGAGAATAAGACATACGCAACTAGTTCATCTCTATGTCACTGCTATAGCTTTCTGCGTATCGCATATCAAATCGTACGTCGTGTTACGTCATACGCCACCTTAGAGTTTACCGGACTATACCGGACTATACCGGAAATTTTAATGGTAAATGGTTAATGGACTATAGGCAAAGTACATGTAACATTTATGTTAATAAAATTTACAATATTTTCAAGTGTGTATACGTAATGCATGTACATATATACAGTTGCTTTGTATTTTTAATTATGATAAGAAGAAGAACTTCACCTAAACTACACATCCAGTTTGTGTGACAGTATCTCCCTATGAAGCGAAAAGGTGACATACTATACTGCTATAGTAGTCTGAGAGCTAGTGAACATTTCGCGTCATTACTCGAAGTAGGCTAAAAATTTGCCAAAAGGTTGCCATAGGGGTAATGAATTGCCATCTCGAATATTTCGACTTGGCGATGGGCAGCACGGGGTGTAAGAATACCCTAAAAATAGTAGTCGAAATTTTCATTATTGCAAGTTGGTTGAAACTTGATATTTTGCTTGAATTAAGGTACATGAATAACCAAACAAATTGTCAGACAATAATTTCAGGCAGCAGGGGGTGTAAGAATACCTCAAAGTCGTAAAATAGTCGAAATTTTGATTATTGCAAGTTGGTTGAAACTTCGTATTTTGCTTGAATTGAGGTATTTGAATAACCATACAAATTGTCAGACAAAAATTTCAGGCAGCAGGGGGTGTAAGAATACCTCAAAGTCGTAAAATAGCAGTCGAAATTTTCATTATTGCAAGTTGGTTGAAACTTCGTATTTTGCTTGAATTAAGGCACATGACTAATCATACAAATTGTCAGAAGAAAAATTCAGGCAGCAAGGGGTGTAAGAACACCTCAAACATATATTTTTTTACGTGAAATTTTTATTATTTGCTCCTGTCTGACAATTGAATATGTTATTCTAGAGACTTTTTTGGCCGTGTAATTTAATTGTCAGACAAAAATTCGGGCCAGCATACCCTGTAAATACGTTGTAAACTCTCCTCTCGGCCTGCCGCCACTGACCTCAAGCGCGCCATATATTTCAAAAAGAAATTTCGATTTCTATGACGCAATGATTTTGTGTTTTTTTTTATATTTTGGAAGTAATTTTAAATAAAAAAAATCAATAAAAGGTATTAATATCACGCTTAATTTTGAAGATCCACTCCATTCTCCGATTAAACAATTAATTCACGATATCTCTTTAACTATTTCATTTATTAAAAAAATGCATATGAGCATTTGCGTTGGCAATTTAATTTTCTATAAGATATTCAATGACTTTTTTTGTTATCGAGATGTAAGCTGAAGTATAAAAAAAAACGATTTAATTTTTTCGGACTTTGAAATTTTATAATGGATCAATCAAAGCGCAGTATTATCATATCCGTGATTTTTTAAGTAAGTTTTATTCCTAAGAAAGTGGGATTATTATTGAAGATTAAGATTAGAATTTTAAATTTTTTAAAGAAAATTTATCGTAAAAAATATATTGTTTACGGTGAAAAAAGAAATACGTACATAAATAAAAAAAAATAAACGTAGCAGGCTCGTCTTCATCTCCAGTCGCTGTGGAACACTCATTATCATGTAAAAGATTGTAAGCATTTTTTAAATAAAATGGTTCAAAGATATTGGTTTTTCAATGAAAACTATTTTTTTTAATGGAACTCCTATGGGACATCCTGTTATTTAACCAGATCTTAAAATTACGCAGAAAATGATATGCATAATGTCTACCTTCTCTTTGTACTACATTTATAGTTAAATAATAATAATAATAATAATAATAATAATAATAATAATAATAATAATAATAATAATAATAATAATAATAATAAGGGTACGGAAAACGGACCGGCAGCCTCCACGCGGTGTACCTGGACAGGCAGAGGCAACTCTGCCTGACAGATGTCGGACGTGGATCTCGGGGCTAACCACTCTGAGATCCACTTCTCTGGTTCTAGCAGACAGAGGAAGGGCCCCTCACAATCGACCCCAACCGGATGGGGGTCAGAGACAAGTTGGAGGGGCCATACCGGACGGTCTCAATGATGACAACACACGCTATGACCATGGACGCTTTAAGTGGACGAGGGAACTTCGAGATGACTTGCTGACCTGCTATGAGAGCAGCGAACCTGCGCGCAGAGGGTACATGGCGCGATTGCACGAAATCTGGTGCGACACGCATCCAGAGCATCGCGCCTTCTCTGAGCAACAGCTCAGGGATCAAGTATCCTACCTGCGCAGGACAGGGTACGTAAGGGCACCCCGTCAGCAGGAAGAAGCGCCAGCCGCACTGCCACCGCGGCAAAGAGCTGACGGGGAACATCCTAGAAGGTACGCCGAAGTCAACTTAAGGACGAGGGTTAGCCTTAACACCAGGGCTAACCTAAAGCCACAAGACCTGGCTCGGATGGACGCTGTTATCGATGAGGAATTACCAGAAGACGCCGACATTTGGCAGATCAACTGTGCCGTGTACAACGCTGCTAGCCAACTCGTGCCCCGCGAGAGGAATACCAACCCCTCGAGCGGTATCGAAAAGGCTAAGCGGCGTGTACAAAAGATCGAAGGCAAAATACAGTTGGCCAGACAACACGCTTCTCGAATCCAGAGTGTGGTGGAATACGTAACCACTGGCAAGGCATTTACGCCTAAAGTCCGGCGAACAGCAGCCGGACTCAGACGCCAGCACCACACTCTAAATCTAACAGTGATGCTCACTATTAAGCAGCACTGTTTAGATAGGATTCGAGCGCTTATGGCTATCAAGAAAAAGCTAAATAGGCGGGTACGAAGTATGGAGCAAAATACCTTGTTCCGTACGAATCCTTCCCGCCTATTTCAAGAGCCACAGCGTGTTGTCGATAATCCACCAACTGTAGCCGATGTCGAAAGCTTCTGGAAAGGAATCTACGAAACAACACGTCCGTTCGATAGCAACACTCCAGCAATAGCACACTTCGAGGCTCTGTGCCACAGAACCTTTGAAGAGCCGGAAGAAGTGTGCCCGGCAATCAGTCCGGAGGAAGTCCAACAAGCTCTCGTTGGCACCAAGAACTTCGCTGCTCCGGGGCCAGACGGCATAAATAACTGGTGGTGGAAAAAATTTCCTTCCACACACCGTCGTCTGGCCCGAGTTTTCAACAAGTGGTTGAACGAGGGGCAGCAGATTCCGGACTGGTTTGTCGAGGGACGTACTGTGCTCATCCCTAAAAAGGGTGATCTGTCTGACCCAAGGAATTATAGACCAATCACCTGTCTGAACTCCTGCTACAAGCTATTTACTCGTATCTTGTATGCTCGGACACTACGGCAGGTTGATCCGGTCTTCCAGCAGATATACGAGCAGCGTGGCGGCAAGAAGGGCATGGCAGGTTGTAAGGACAGCCTGCTGGTAGACCGCTGTATTACACAGGACTCTGTGCAGTACAAGCGGAATCTATCGATGGCCTGGATTGACTATCGTAAGGCATTTGACACAACATCACATGAACTTTTGTTACATTTGCTCAAATGTCTTGCGGTAGCAGAGCCACTAGTGAGATGCATAGAACAACTGCTGCCACTCTGGAGGACCCGCTTCACCATAACATCAGGTGCACAGCGGGTTACGACAGAGCAGGTGGCATTCAGAAGAGGAGTATTCCAGGGAGATTCTCTGAGTCCCCTCCTCTTTTGCATCTCACTGCTGCCGTTATCTGTTGAACTCCGCCAAACTCGCGGGTACCACTGTGGACCACCCAGCAACCGGAGGCATAAAGTCACCCATTTATTTTATATGGATGACCTGAAACTGTATGCCTCCGGAGAGCGTGAACTTCAAAGGGTGGTCGAGGAGTACACGCGGGCCATTGGTATGGAGTTCGGGTTGGACAAGTGCGCGGTCGTCCACCTCAAGAGAGGGCGATGCGGGGAATTTTCTGAGGACGCGCAGCTCGCAGACGGAAGCATCCTAAGACATCTGGATGCCGGAGAGACCTACCCATACCTGGGTGTGCAACAACATCACATCCAGGATGTGCAACAAATCAAGGAATCTCTCCGCGGCAAGTACAGACGCCTACTCCGAAAGATTTGGTCGTCCGAACTTTCGGGGAAGAATAAGGCGTCTGCTACTAACATGCTTGCCATTCCTGTTCTGCTCTACTCCTTTGGAGTAGTAAAATGGACGGTAGATGAGCTGCGCCAACTAGACAGAGACACCCGCAAGATGATGAACATCCATAGGAGTATTCATCCTAGATCGTCCGTTCCTCGTGTTTACCTCCCACGTCATCGGGGGGGCCGAGGACTCTTGGGTCTGGAGTGTATGCATGGCAGAGTAGTACTGAGTATGGCATGTAACATCCTCAGGAGCTCGGATCCGCTCCTGCTATTAGTGAGAGATCACGAAATCGCAGGGGTGGGCGCAGGATTGTTTAAGGCAGCAAAAAGAGCCGCAGATGAACTCGGTCTCGTATTCGACGCCAGACGAGGCGGCCGGCGCGGTGCTGACCCAGAGTCAGTCACTGAGCTTCAGCCGACTCGTCTGAAAGCCCAAATAAAAGCTGCCGAACAGGAGAGCCTGTTTAGGCAGCATGTCGATAAACCCATGCACGGTGTATACTACAAAAACATGGAAACACTGGGTTTATCGACTAGGCTGACATTCGCCTTTTTAAGGTCAGCTGGGCTTAAGTCGGAGACCGAGGGATTCATTGTGGCCTGTCAGGATGGTGTAATAAACACCTTGGTCTACCGGAGCCGCGTAATGGGTGTAGAGGTCCCTGATACCAACTGCAGGACCTGCCGTCAGGCGCCGGAATCGCTGATGCATTTGCTTTCAGCATGCCCGGTATACGCGGTTTCGGCCTACATCCACCGCCATAACGCGGCTTTACGAGTGCTATACTACCACCTACGGCACTCGTATGGGGTAGACCAAACACCAGTGCTGCCTTACATCCCCGGAGATATTGAGTCCGTTGTCGAGAACGAGAGGTGCCGAATTTATTGGAACTACTCGTTCCCGACCGTCAGGCTAATTCAAGCCAACAAGCCTGACATAGTCCTCCTCGACCATCAGAACAAAGTGATGTTTGTCATCGAATTCTCAGCACCTGCTGAGACAAATATCGCTTTGAAGGAGGGGGAAAAACGGACCAAATATCGTGATCTCCGGTATGAGCTCCAAGTGCTGTACCCAGGCTACTCTGTCAAGATGGTCGTCCTAATAATCGGCGTACTCGGAGGGATGAAGCCTTCGCTGCTCTCAGAATTGAAGATCATACCGGCCTGTCAGAATTCGGCAGAATGGTTGGCAGGCCAGATGCAGAAGGCGGTTATCTTGGGGTCCCTTCGTCTACTTAGGGCACACGATTTAGGTATTTGCAGTCACTAACTCCACAGGTCGTGGAGAGTGGCTGCAAGGAATTCGCCGGTGCGGCTACCGTGAGGTGTCGGAGGCCACGGAAGTCCTGTCCGGCAGCGGGCAAACCGAAAAAAAAAAAAAAAAAAAAATAATAATAATAATATTCGTGGACGGAAGCATCTTACATCATCTAGATGCCGGAGAGTCGTACACTTACTTGGGTGTCGAGCAACGCTCCACCCAAGAAGTGAGTGTAGTGAAAAACGCTCTCCGCGGCAAGTATCAGCACCGACTCCGACAGATCTGGTCTTCAGAGCTGTCGGGGAAGAACAAGGTGTCTGCTACCAACATGCTTGCCGTTCCGATCCTTCTCTACTCCTTTGGAGTAGTGAAATGGACTCAAGAAGAGTTGCGTCAACTCGACGTAGGAACCCGCAAGAAGATGCATCTCAATAGGAGTTTGCATCCTAAATCGTCTGTTCCACGGCTATACCTCCCACGACATCGGGGAGGCCGTGGACTCTTGAGTTTGGAGAGTCTCCATAATAGGATGGTTCTGGATGGAGCCTGTAAGGTCATCAGGAGTTCGGATCCCCTCCTCTGCATGGTCCGAGACCATGAAAATGCAGGGGTAGGAGCCTTTCTGTTTAAGGCAGCACAGAGAGCAGCCGATGAACTTGGTCTCTCCTTCGACGTCGAGCGGGTAAATCGTGACTCTGTCACCGAGTTGGAACCTGCTCGGCGAAAAGCCCAAATTAAAGCTGCAGAACACAACAACTTTCTGCAGCTTCACACGGATAAGCCAATGCATGGAGTTTTCTATAAAAATATAGAAAACCTTGGCTTATCCGAAAGGCTGACCTTTGCCTTCTTAAGGTCAGCCGGGCTGAAGTCTGAGACCGAGGGATTCATAATGGCTTGCCAGGATGGTGTATTTAACACCCTCGTCTATCGTAGTCGTGTCATGGGTATAGAGGTCCCTGATGTCAGCTGCAGGGCCTGCCGCAGGGCGCCAGAGACTCTTATGCACTTGCTGTCGGCTTGCCCGACATATGCAGTCTCGGCCTATATCCAAAGGCACGACGGAGCATTACGAGTGCTTTACTACCATTTAAGGCACTCGTATGGGATAGACGAAACACCAGTGCTGCCTTACGCTACGGGGGATATTGAGTCCGTTGTGGGAAATGAGAAGTGTCTAATTTATTGGAACTACTCTTTTCCCACCGTCAGGCAAATACAAGCCAACAAGCCTGACGTAGTACTCCTCGACCATCAACTCAAGACAATGTTCGTCGTGGAGTTCTCGGCTCCCGCGGAGAACAACATTGTCTTGAAGGAGGAGGAAAAACGGACAAAATATCGAGATCTGCTCTTCGAACTCCGCAGACTGTATCCAGACCATACTGTTAAGATAGTGGTACTGATTATAGGAGCCCTCGGTGGAACGAGACACACACTGCTTTCGGATCTTAAGATCATACCGGCATGCCGAAACTCGGCAGAGGTCTTAGCCGGCAGAATGCAGAAGGCCGTCATTCTCGGTTCATTATGTCTGCTCAGGGCACACGATTCACGGACCCAGTAGTCACTCACCCCACGGGCGTGGGGAGTGGCTACCGGTACTACCAGCTCCCCTCTGTGAGGGTCGGAGCCACAGAGAAGGGTGACTGGTTTTTAGCTAGCTAAAAAAAAAAAAAAAAAAATTAATAATAATAATAAGTTCTCACAAAAGGCGTAACATATCTGCTACCAAAATCAGACAGAACCCAGGATCCATCCCAGTACCGACCAATTACTTGCCTGCCAACAATATGTAAACTGTTTTCATCTATAATCTGTACTAAGATCTATCAGCATCTACACACAAACAACATCATCACAGAAGAGCAGAAAGGTAGTAAGGAAAAGGTACTGGGATGCAAAGAACAACTAACAATCGATGCAGTCGTCTTAAATCAAGCGAAGAAGTTCAACCGCAACTTGAGCATGGCGTTTATTGACTATAAGAAAGCCTTCGACTCCATACCACATACATGGCTTATACATGTCCTTAAGATATATAAAATATGTACCACGATTGTGCAATTCTTAGAAATGGCGATGAAAGATTGGAAAACACAACTACAGATTTCTACCGGTGGCAAGGTCATAAAAACTGAAGAGATAAGCATCAAGCGAGGCATCTTTCAAGGTGACTCGCTGAGTGCATTGTGGTTTTGTATAGCTCTCAATCCAATATCAAGGACGTTAATCAATACTGGATATGGTTTTAACATCAAAACAGGACGCCACAATTTCAAGCTTTCTCACTTACTCTATATGGACGACTTGAAACTATTCACTGCCACACGTAAACAACTGGAAACTGTCCTCAAATTGGTCCATAGAATGAGTGAGGATGTTGGTATGGAGTTCGGAATCAACAAGTGTAGAACTGTCACCGTCGAACGAGGAAAGCTGACTGAAACACCAGCAATAGAAATCCAAGAACATCTCGCAATACCACCGATTGAGGGAGAGCCCTATAAATACCTAGGTGTATCACAAACATCAAATATCGAACATAGTAAAATGAAAGAAAAAATCATCAATGAGTTCGAATCCAGGCTGCGGAAACTTTTTAAAACAAAGCTAAACTCCAACAACATGATGAAAGCAGTGAACACATACGCAGTCTCTACTTTGTCTTACTCATTCGGTATCATACGCTGGACAGTCACAGATCTTGATGACCTCAATAGGCGGCTGAGAGTGATGATGACGAAGTTTAAGATGCACCATCCGCGATCCTCAACAGAGAGAGTGACTCTTCCTAGAGACCTTGGGGGAAGAGGTTACATCGATATTAAAAACGCGTGCTTCACACAAATTAACCTTCTTCGCGCGTACTTCTACAGTCATCAACATTCACCCATCCATGCAGCTATCATTCATGAAGATACAGACACTCCACTAAAATTGAATAATATGGAATACTCACCTTTAAATAATATTGACCACAATGACGCAAAACTAGACAGATGGGCTGGGAAGGAACTACACGGACGCTATTGGAACTCAATCCAAGGAGATGGAATAGACCATCAGGCATCACTTGAATGGCTTCGGCGAGGGACTTTGTTTCCTGAGACAGAGGGGTTCGTACTGGGTATACAGGACCAAATAATAAGAACCAGGAATTACGAAATTCACATAATGAAGGAACGGGTTGCAACGGACAAATGTCGAAAATGCAACCTACAAACTGAAAATATAGACTACATAATCTCTGGATGTGGGAAACTCGCACCAACTCGATATTTGGCACGTCACAATACCGCAGCCATGATAGTATACCTGGAAATTCTAAAAATATGCGGAATACATCATGACTCTCAGACTCCCTACTACAGATACAACCCGAACCCAGTTGAAGAGAACGAACGGTATAAAGTCTACTGGGACAGAGCCATAATAACGGACGTCACGGTTCTACACAATCGCCTAGATATAGCCGTCATAGACAAACAACAAATGGAAACATTGATCATTGACATCTCGATCCCGAATACAAGAAATATGACGGAGAAATATGAGGAGAAAATATCGCATTACAGTGACTTAAAAAACGAAATTTTGGATATGTGGAATATGAGGAAGGTCACCATAGTCCCTGTAATACTATCTGCGCTCGGAGTAATACCTAAAAACCTAAAAGCATCGCTACAAAAGATTGGTATTGACCCCACTATATACCCGAGAATGCAAAAAGCAGTAATTCTCCATACAGCTGGTATCGTGAGATCATTCCTTGGGAGTGACTAGTCAATGTTGTGATCTTGGTACCATGTACCCGATTACAGCAGACAAACCAGGAACACCTGAGAAGGAAAAAAAAATAATAATAATAATAATAACAGTGCTCACGGATAGGACAATAGCTGCAAATCGACCCGACATTATCTGGGTTGATAAAGGAAGGAAGAATACCATCCTCATAGATGTGGCGGTGCCCAATAAAATAACCTCCGTGACACTTACGCAGCCAAAATCAATAAGTACGCGGATCTCGCCATGGAAATCAAGCAACAGTGGCAACAAGACACTGTCCGAGTGGTACCTATTGTAATCTCGTCCACTGGAGTTATTTCAAGGAGTTTAAAGGAGAGTTTAGTTTCACTGACCATAGAAGTGGGTACCATGAGAGATATCCAAAAATCAGTCATCCTGAACACCTGTAGCATCGTCCGCAAGTTCCTCTCTTAGTTGTGACTCACCATAGTACATCTTGCCACCAGGCCGATGTGCATGAGTAAAAGCACCGCCAAGCGCGAGATAAAGAGAAATAATAATAATAATAATAAGGAAAAACGGACAAAATATCGAGATTTGCTCTTCGAACTCCGCAGACTCTATCCAGACCATACTATCAAGATAGTGGTACTGATTATAGGAGCCCTCGGTGGAACGAGACACACACTGCTTTCGGAACTTAAGATCATACCGGCATGCCGAAATTCGGCAGAGGTCTTAGCCGGCAGAATACAGAAGGCCGTCATCCTCGGTTCATTACGTCTGCTCAGGGCACACGATTCTCGGACCCAGTAGTCACTTACCCCACGGGTGTGGGGAGTGGCTGCCGGTACTACCAGCTCCCCTCTGTGAGGGTCGGAGCCACAGAGAAGGGTGACTGGTTTAAAAAAAAAATAATAATAATAATAATAATAATAATAATAATAATAATAATAATAATAATTTATTTACCAAAGAATTTAAATTACAAAATAATACAAAATAATAGTGGTAGCTACAAAAATTGATATAAATGGTAAACAAGCAATAATAATACCCACAAAAGTAAAACTTGCTCGTGGGTATACTACATACTAAGGTCACCAAAAATACAAATATCAAAATCAAACAGTAGTAACAATATTATATAAATAGTGGTAAATAAACAAGAAACCCACAAAGGAAGACCTTGCTCGTGGGCATACTAGACTAAGGTTAATATTAGTTTTTAAACATAATGAAACAACGAATGAAAATAAATATCAGTACGAATTAATATTAGTTAAAAATTTGAAATAAAACAAAACATTACATACATACATGCATGCGCAGCAACGCGCTTACGTCATACATGCAAATTTACATATATTTATATATATACATCTATATACCTCTATAAATGTCCAAGTTAACAAATTAGAGCACAGAGGTAAGTAAAGTCTTAAATAGAGTATTGAGCAAAACATTGATGAGCCATATCGATGCATCTATTTATTATTTACTGCTATCTTTATTTTCCACGTTTTCTTTTTATTATTATTATTATTATTATTTCTATTGTGACAATTTTTTTGTAGTATGAGTATAAGCATGAAGGTAAGTCATCTACAGGTTATATGTATTTTTTCTATCAGTTAACTTATGAATTTTTCCTCTAGATGTTTTATGAAGCCATTCGTTTAATTTCTTTTTTAACAGTCCAAGGGAATGTATGCTTCTTAGATTGTCAGGAATTTCCGCAAATACAGTAGGACATAGGAAAGTGTAACATCTTTGACCTATAGTTTTCACAGTTTTAGGTATGTATGTCGTTTTAGCTTTGTACCTTGTTTCATAACGGTGGTTAATAGGTGTTAATTCCCCTTTATGTTTGAAGTGCCGCATTATTAAAGACTGGAAAAATAATTGTCTAATGTCAAATATTTTAGTTTCTTTAAAAAGCAAATCTGTCGAATAATTTTTATTCTTGTCATAGATAATTTTTAATACCCATTTTTGAATGCATTCTATATTTTTGAGGTAATTGTTGGCAACTCCTCCCCAGGCTGTAATCCCGTATGATAATTGTGTTTGTACTAGGCTATAGTATAGGATGGTTAACTGTTTATGGTCAAAAATCTTTTTATAAAACCTAAATCTGCTTAACATACTTCTTACTTTTTTAGTTATGTATTCTGCATGGTAGTTCCATCTTAAATGATTATCAATGAATACCACTAAATATTTAATTTTATCCGTTATCGATATATTGATCAGATGTTGGTTTAATGGGATCTGCAAGGAATCAAATTCTGGTAGAGAATCATCAAATGAATAATAATAATTTTTCTTAAATATTATTTGAAAATCAAAATAATATTTGAGGATCAGATCATATATGCTTTGTCCAGCAGGATCCCAATATGCAAAAATATACAGGTTGTCCCATTTAAAAATTTGATTTTCGTGTAAATTGCATCGAAACCGGAAGTGGGCCATTTTGGTTCTTTATATTAAATAATTGGAAATTTCATTCCATATTACTACACTAAATTTGAAAAAAATCCATTCACCCATCCAAAAGTTACAAGAGTGTCCCTATCGGCTGAGCCACCCGCTATTGTAGAATTTTGGTTATAAAGTTATAAACCTTTGGGAAACGGATTTATTACACAGTGGTATTTTCAATAATTCGTTTGTGTTAGACCTAGTTTAGGTCTAACAGTTGCCAACTTTTAGCACTCATTGTTCACAAGAAATGATAAACTAAAAAACAAATAAAGACAAGAACAGAATTCGAGGGAAGCAAATCCGAACTGAAACAAACTAACAAAGATTATCGCTACTATAAGAATATAATGGTCAAGGATTGCAATCGGAAGCCTCCTACCATAGATAATTTACCCATTTGTTTCTACATACCAACTATCCCGTCATTGTCGTAGATAAATAGATGATTTCGTGCGAGCTAATGGGCGTCCGACTATAGTCATTGAATATTAAATATTTGTATTAAACCTTTATACTTTTGCTTGCACAGTGGGTCAGGTTTAACGTTTTTTGGCCTGAAACTCCTGGAAACGCCCCAAACTTAACTGGCGTTGAGAGGAAAAATAATGAAAAAAATCCCATCGATAAATTAAAATAATTGACTAAAATTGTGAAAGTTTGAATTCGAATAGAATATTGCCTCCAAATTTTAGGAAAAATGGTTCAAAATTCCACCGATATATATAAGGCTGGGTTTCAGGGGGTGGAAATTGAAATAATTGCATAAAATTGTGAAAATTTGGATTCGACTAGAATATTGCCTCCAAATTCGAGAAAAAAAAGGTAAAAAGATTCCATTGAACGATTTCATGAATTGAAATAAATCAGTCATTACAATATCACTAATTATTTTACTCCCAATATTGGGTATTTTTAACGTGCATTAACTTATTCAAAACCCCTTAACTCAAAAAACGGCAGCTAGGGGGAGCTGCAATTCACAGAATATATAGAGAACACTATGTTCAATATTATAAAAAATTATAAAGGTAAAGCTTGCGAAAGTGAAGTGTAACAAAAATGAAAAGTTTCATTTTAATCAAAATTTACGGTCGAAACCGCTCACTCGCTAGAAGGCTATAATTTGGACACCAAATAACAAATGAAGTTAACTAACTGCCTACAATAAAGCTCTTGCCTTGTTCTATGCCAGACATGGCCGATTCGTTCAATTGAAGGCAAAAAACCAAAAATTCACAGACGTGTAAACGATAAATTTTTACTGCACAATTTTAAACTTGAACACGTGTTGCCTTCTCGAGCTGTAGAATGCAAATGCGGCAGGTATAGGGATCAAGGCCTTTTATTTACCCAAGAATAACATCCACCCTTACCAAAAAGCATGTTTGTTACTAATTTCTCGGAAGTTGGTGAAATTTGGTTCATTTGAGTTTTGCCCAGAAATCTCTTAAAAGACCCACTGTGTTTTGGTGTGAATTTCCTTCTTTCTAATAGGTTTTTGTGTTTTAAAATATTTATCTTATTTCTGATAATTTGTGGTTTACGGCAATTGGTGTAAATATTACAATCCTCTTTTTTCACTTAAATTTTGTGAATTATCCTAATCGAAGAACATTGACGTGACTCAATGTTTTACCTATCAATTGTCATTCTATCTTTATGTTGGTTCTTGAACCCTAAAACAGGTATATTTTTGTAGTTCTCTTTTCAAATCCGTAATTTGATACGTGATTTGATAATCCCTTGATGGATTTTAATAACCTTGAATTTTTATATTTCGATGAAATGGCACCCTCTGTCCCCTATATTACTTCTTTCGGATTTTCATATAACTAGTGACAGTATCATACTTAAGAAAAATCGTTTGACGTTTTGTTCATAAAAATAGACTCAACAGTTTAGATTCCAACAGAGGACAAAACAATATACATACTGATGTACCCTAGGGGGTGATCCCTCCCCCCCCCCAGACCCGGGCTCGTTTTGAGGAGCCCGGTTTTGAAATGTTGAAATTTTGGATTATAATTTTTTCCTGACATTTTTTATTTTTTGTTAAATTTCTGCCCCCCGCTCATCAATTTTCAACAAATATTTTTCCCACTGGGCCCGTATTTTCTCTCCACGGCGCTGCCTTCTTTGCCTAGAGTACAGTCGTTTGGTGTCAAGGAGTACCCAAATTTCGGATTTCTTTTTTGCGGATTCTTAAACTTTAGGGTATCAACTTCAAACATTAAAAAGGAATAGATGTACTTTTATCCCTAAGAAGGTGAAAACGCCCCCTGAATTTTAAAATTTAATGCTGACTCAAGTATTAAGAGTTAGTTATTGAAGCCGGTGATTACGATTCTGAAGTCAGAATTTTAAAATTCGCGATTGCACTCCCAATATGGCCAATAAAATAGGAAATTAGCTATGTTTTGTTTGTTTTGAGCAAGTAGAACTCTTTCTTTACAAGTCCCTATATTTTAGGACATAAAACTTATATTCTAATAAAAAATACCGCTGCCCAAGGAATCACTACTTCCACATCCAGATTTTCTATCTAAGTCTCTCATAACGAAAAAATTTGATACCTGGAAATAATTGTTTATAGAACTTTAATAATATAATATTCGAATTCGTCTACCCCAAAAATCCATAAAACAATATCCCACACGGTAGTGGGGTGGGGGTGGATGAAGTAAAAAAATATTTCAAAGCTTTTGGTTCTTGTACACACACTAAATCACAATTTTTTTCATCCCCTTTAATAATGGGGTAGGGGTGATAATGGGGGTGGCTAATGCCAAAAATTTGTTGAAAACCTTAGCTTCTCTTGCGTATGCTAAATACCAATTTTATGGACTCTTACCTGCCTGATTTACCTATTTTACCCACTTACCCTATTTTACCCCCCAACCCTTCGACGGAATAAGATGAAAATAAAATCTAGTTCCAGATTCCGTTAAAGTACATACGTGTACCAAATTTCAAGTCAATATCTTAAACGGTTCCAGAGTAAACGTGCACACAAAAAAGTTACAGACCGACAGACAGAAAATTTTTTTTCGCTCAAATTTAAAATCTTAACGTTTCATGACATTCTAAGCCTATTTGAACAATAAAAATTTTCAAAAATTTTTTGTCGTTACTATACTTCCACTGGATGTGGAAGTAAAAACTACCCTTAAAGTCAAAAAACCAATAATTAACGAAGTACTGAGAACAAGTTAATGAAACTTATTTTGTCTGTGTTTTTGTGTTCGTTGATCATAGATGTGAAGTCAGAAATTAAAAATGTTATGTTGCACCCTCAATATGTCCGATATAAAAGGGGTAAAATGGACGAATTAATTAATTTGTTTATTTTGAGAAATGAGAGCTTCCTTAGCAGATTGTTACATTTTGAGTCATAAAATTCTACCCGCTCATTAATTTTCATTTTTGAGGTAATTTTTTTTTCCGATTTTCACCCCCCACCCTCCTCCTGCTCATCAATTTTCATTTTAGAAGAAAAACATTTTTCCCCTGGGCTTAGTGTGCTCCCCTGTCTTATTTTTCTCCGCCTATTTTAGTACTCCTATGTTATTGACAAGGTGATACAGGTCTGAGAATGGGGCGAATTTTGATAGCATCCGGGTCTGTTTGTGTTTGCCCATAGATATTATGTCTTCTGCGGTGCAGCATCGTATCATCACAATCGTATATAATATGCTCCACAGTTTCTGTTACCTTGTCGCACAGTCTGCAGTTAAGGTCGCCAGCAAACTTTCCGATTATGTACAAGTGATTCTTAACAGGAAAATGCCCTGTCAGAAGACCTGTTATAATTCTCAACTGCATTCTGTTCTTTGTGAGCAGTTCTTCAGTTTGTTTTGAGCGAGGTCCATTAATAAGTGTTTTCCCACGTCGATTTTCTGGAATGTTTCTCCAGTGATGGTTATGTTTGACTGAGTCTTTAGTGATGCCCAGCGCGAGTTTTGGGCCATAGAATATTATTATGTGTTTACACAACTTTTGTAAACATCTTGTATCGTAGATCTGAAAATTATAACACCAGGGTAACACTAAACACTAATTTATTAACTTACTTACTAATTACAACAAATAATTACTCCACTAATATTACACTGAGTACTACTATAATTCAATAATTCAGTCACCTGATCGTTTTGCTTTTATCTTTCTGAACTTACTATCTGAACTGAACTGTCCACTAAACTGTACTTACTGCCTTTTAAACTGCACTACTCTAATATTCCAGAAGATGTCAGCACTTTTCTCGACGTTTCTAGATTATAACACCGCGCGCGCCATCTCTGGGACGATTGCCAAACTAATTAACTAACTTAGCTTTCTTTACTTATACATGGAACTTAGAGGGAATTCCTATAGATAGATTAACTGTTCCTTGACTGGCAAGGTAACCAGCTTTTTCGTTGCTTTCTAACTTGCATGTCCCAATACCCAGAGTAGTCTTTGTTCCGCTGAACCGTAATTTTGAGTTTTTTGTGACAGTCCCATACCAGTCTGGAAGACACCTTATTAGAGCCTAATGCCTTTAGTGCCTAATGCGGCCTGACTATCCATGCAATTGAGATCTGCTGGTTCACATATCGTCGTTTGACATTCTCGCGTGCACACTCGAGTATAGCCAGAATTTCTGTCTGACACAGAGTGGAATGCAAAAAAATAGACATAGACCCTTCTACTAAAAGTAATTTCTGAGTCAAAGAAAAATTATGTATTTTACAGTCTTGTTTATTTATGCTTCTTGTTATTGGTTAATTTTGTAATAAAATATAATATATTATATATGGAAACTTCCGAAAGGCATAATTTTTCTCCTTCATAGCGCTCCGTTCCACATTAATGATTGTGACGTACAACTATTTCCTTTCATGCATAAAAGTCTTGTTACCCTGATTTATTACCTTGAAGCAACGAGAAATGGAAAATTACTGTTTTCAAAATAAATATGTATACTTCAATAATACATATAATATGTAAACTTCTAATTTTCTTGAAATTAGCTGTCAAGTACAGCTAAACGTTTTTTCTTTATCTTGACATTGTTTACTCGTTAAATTTTTAATAAAAAAACAAAGAGAGCCAGTTAGCGTTATTAGTTTTAATTTTAAGGACTACATGTCTTTCAGACTGCTTGCTATACAATTACTTCCACATCCAATGGTTTGAAAATTTTTAGTGTCCAAATAAGCTTATAATGTCATGATAAACGTCGAGATTTTAAAATTCTGTGTGTCGATCTCTGTAACTTTTCTTGTGCGCAAGATTACTCTGAACTGTTTAAGATATTGACTTGAAAGATACACGTATGTATTTCAATGAGATCTGGAAACAGAATGTGAAGTCAAGCAATTAATAGTCCCTAAAATTGGTATATAGTATATTTATACCATAGGAGAAACTAAGGCTCAAAAAATTTTTAGCATTAGCCCCCCTTATCCCATTATTGAAGGAAAAGAAAGAAAATAAAATTGTGATTTAGTGTGTGTACTGTCGTGTGCACGTGCGTAAAAAAATGGGACTTAGTCTTGTGACGTATTTTTGCTAAAATCTAGTTGTGTATATCTAACTTTAATTTTTGTGACATTGTCAGTTATTTGTCAAAATTCATATTACATATTCAAATAGAGACAGATTTACATTAGGAAAAAATTGTTGTTCTATTTTTTTTTTACTCACGACAGTATAAGAACCAAAGGCCTTAAACATGTTTTTACTTCATCCGCCACCAACCATCCCCACTACCGATGTGACACTTCGTTTCATGGGTTTTTGGGGTAGACGATTTCAAATATTATGTTATTAAAGTTCCATGAACAATTATTTCCACATAGTGGAGTGTAAATATAGTATCAAAATTTATTTCGCTGTGAGGGATTTATATAGAAAATCTGGAGTAGTGATTCCTTGGACAGCAGTTTTTTACATATTAATTCTTTAACTACGAAAACAAATTTATTATCTACTAAGGGTGATTTAACTCAAGTGAATTAAATTTCATTATGTGATAATATATAAAAAGTGTGGAAAGGTTTACAGAGTGAATTAACTCTATAGTTGTTTTTAATAGCGCCATAATAAGCTCTCAGCATGAGCTTAAATATTATATTTTAATAGCTGTGCTTCTCTTGTGTATTTCTTTGTAAAATAACCTTCTGAAATGGGATTCACTAAAAACGTACTAATTAATACATTAGGGTTAAAATTGTTTCACTTTTAACGGACATAAAAAAATGATGGGATTTCAAGTTTACTATATATATATATATATATATATATATATTTGAATCTGTGTTTGTTTATTTATTTATCTTTTCTCATTGTGCGTGTAGGATAAAGAAAGCAGAAAGTACGAAATTCGTATATCCGAAAATTCAAACCCATTTGGGACAGAGATGGAAAACTGAGATTTGACAGTTATATTATTAATTATTACCGTCAAATAATAATAATAATAATAATAATAATAATAATAATAATAATAATAATATAATATAATATAATATAATCAAACGAAGAAGTCCATAACCTAACTAATATTACTCCTGCGATAATAGCATAGGTCTACAAAAAAAAATCTTGGCCTAAGGTTCTGATCTAACTTTTCTGAAGTATTTTGACGCACTGAAGCCAATTTTGAACACAATAAATTTTCTGCGTCAGCCACTCTCACCATCATCTCATCACGTACAAAATTAGTAAAATTGATCTGAAATGGAAAGGTATATACTAACGTTTTTACTCCCAAGTATTGTAAAACTATGGATGTACATTTAGCAAGTTGTGGATAACTCATAATAGTCAACACTAGTATGCGAATAAATGCACCATTGATGTTTTTCTTCTCTCTTCCATCTTGGCTTTGCACTAACCATTCTCTACTACTCCTTAACTTATTATAGTCATCATTTATGCAAACCAAATCAATGTAATCTGATTTTCGTATGTACTAGCCCTGTCTTGAATAAATAAACGTGAAATAAATCCAAGTGGTCTTTTTGCGCGATTTTTGCTCTAGAGTAAGAATTGTTAATTTTTTGAAAGGCCCAGTGGTATAGCTTTTTCACTAATAAAATTATATATATTGTTTTAAATTCATGTCTCTGCACCTCGGAAAAGAAGCATTACCGGACCAATCTTATAGGAACTTTTTTCTTATTTTAACGCAAGAAATATTCGTCTGAGGATTTGAGATTGAGCAATGGAAAAAATATAGTTCCTATATTTGTGTAGTAACAGAATAACTAATAAAAATATAGTTTTCGACATTGTTCTCAGTTATATACTTAAATGAAGTTGGGGAATTATTCACACCATGCCTATATCTAACTAAACATAAATAAATGTCTTGCATTATAAAAGTTTATCACTCAATAATGTTTAAGAATGATGGCAACTGCATTATAATTTAGGGCTTATTATACTTACATACTAATGTTCGTATCGAAATAATCACAAACAAGTATCCTTAATTGTACTTCCTGAGTTTATATAATAAACATATAAATATTATATTTGCACTTATTGTTACATGTTTACACTCCTTTTGTAAACACCCTCGTGGATCCGAAAATAATTACACCATGACACATTATTATTCGTGTAGTATTTAAATAATAATTCAGTACTTAAAGACTCAAATTTATGGAAATTAGTTAGTTTCGATAAGACCTAAAATAGTTATTTAAGATCTATATGGGAAGCATTCAAAAAACAATCAGTTTGTTGGATTATCACAAAGAAATTAAAATATATTATTCGTTTTGCCTAAACAGCAGGAATAATTAGTTGCTCGCGCAATCTCACACTTCTTCATTGCGTATATCTTGTCTGCACTGTTTTGCAAATGCCAACAATCGTTTTCGTTTAGCCATGTAGTGCTTGAAACAACGATAGGGTTGAAAAAACTGACACCAAAAATGAGTTGTGTGGTTTAAGAAGTAAGTATCAGTAGTTTCTAAATTCGTTTTATTTGAAATCCTACTTCATATAGTCGAAATATCGCAAAATCAAGTTTTTACACAGAAAAACGTGATAAACCTGTGTATAATAATTTTCTTTTCATTTTTATGGAATTGTTTTTCATTCTAAAGAGTTATAATTTTGAATTCTTTGCAGGAAATGTATTATGGTTGGCAACGCGTTGATCGAGGGAGTGTTCCGCATTTGGTTTTCAATTGAATCTTGGATCATCTAGTCAATAACAAATAAAACAGTTGCTCTTGTTTCGGCAGATAAAACTATATATGCGCGCGCGCGCGACAGGCAAACAAAACTAAAAATAAAACACCAATTAGGAGTGCTCTCCCAACATCCCCTATCCTGTCCGGCAACCCCCAAGGGCCATCCCTTGGTCTTATACTTTTTAATATATACATTAATGACCATAGAATCACCTTCTATCTTGATAGAAGATATCGGGAAAGAAATGTCTAAAGGGATAAATGAGTGTCAAAGCAACTTAATCAAGAATAGAACAGTAAAGAATTCCTTTTTCTTAACGCCTGTAACTGAAAATGACATTATCTTGAACATATCATCTTTAAAGAACAATTCCGCCTCGGGTCCAGATGAGATATCAGCGGAAGCCATAAAGAAAACCCACACATATATATTAAAGCCCCTAAAACATATTATAGACTTAACATTTAGTACTAGCATGATACCAAAAGACTGGAAAATGGTCATAGTTACTCCAATATTTAAAACAAATGATCCACAAGAAGTAATAAACTACAGACCTCTAAGCCTCATTAACAATTTTGCAAAAATATTTGAAAAATTTTTGTTTAAAAATTTTTAAAGTTTTTAGAAAAGGAAAATATTTTGTATGACAAATAATTTGGCTTTAGATCGCAAAAATGTACAAAAGACGCAGTATTTCAACTAATCAATGAAGTAATAATAAATAATAATAAAGACAATAAATGTCTTGCGGTAATTTTAGACTTTGCTAAAGCTTTCGATACCGTTTCTCACAAAATTTTATTATCTCGATTAACGGATATTGGAGTTAGGGAAAATGCGCTGAATTTGTTTGAACACTACTTATCCAATAGAACTCAAAAAGTTAAAACAAACCAAAGTAAGAGTGACTCACAAGTAATTTAAACTGGTGTTCCCCAAGGAACTGTACTGGGACCTATCCTGTTTCTGATATATATATATTAATGAACTTGCAGCTAATACTAAGAATAGTATCGTAATATCTTATGCAGATGACACTACTATAATTTTCCATGGTCAAAACTGGAACGACGTACATGAGAATGCAGAAATAGGTCTTAAATCAGTCCAAAATTGGTTAAACTCAAGCCTTTTAAGCTTAAACATTAGTAGCAATTAAAAAATCTATTCATGCATCAAACAAATCCGCATCCAAATTTTCTATCCAAGTCACTCGCAACGAAAAAATTTTGTATATGGAAAAAATTATTTATGGAACTATAATAATGTAATATTTGAAATCATCTACCCCAAAAACCCATAAAACGATACCCACAAAAAAGTTGGTGGGGTGGTGGTGGTGATGGGGGGGGTGGTAGTGGGAGTGGATGAAGTAAAAAAATATTTTGAGGTTTCTGGTTCTTGTACACACTAAATCATATTCTTTTTCATCCCCTTTAATAATAAGGTGGGGGTGGTAATGGGGGGTGGCTAATGCCAAAAATTTTTTTGAGACCTTAGCTTCTCTTGTTTATACTAAATACCAATTTTATGGACTCTTACCTGCTTGATTTACGTACCCCAAATGTACCCCAATTTACCCCCAACCCGTCGACGGAACAAGATAAAAATATAATCTAGTTCCAGATCTCGTTAAAGTACATATGTGTACCAAATTTCAAGTCAATATCTTAAACGGTTCCAGAGTAAACGTGCACACAAAAAAGTTATAGACAGACCTACAGACAGACAGAAATATTTTTTTCGCTAAAACTCAAAATCTCGACGTTTCATGACATTCTAAGCCTGTTTGAACAATAAAAATTTTTTTAAATATTTTTTGTCGTTACTATACTTCCACTGGATGTGGAAGTAAAAAAAAACAAATAATAATGATAATAAACATACATACATACACGTCAAGCACAACACCTACTAACTTATTAACATAAAAATATAATCTAAATATTCTACAACCCATGATATCAGTTAGCTATTGAGCAAAGAAGAATTCAATTACACAACATACCGAGGAAAGCATCATACATGGATGGGTATCTCGGCGAAATGCAACTACTAAAGGATGCGGATTATTGTTTACGTTTTAGTACAGTTTTCTTCTCCCAAGTATGCATATGCGCCGCGCGAGTGGTCGCTCATTATATGTATGTATACAACGTGATCTACCAAGAAATGCGGAAAATAAAATGGTGTGCTAGTCTTCAATGTGGGAAAGCCCCTGCAAATTTTAGAGGATTCTGAGGTAATTTAGTATATTAAATTATTAGTCAATTTGCGAAGGTACACTACTGATGTTGAGTAAGTCCTGACCTAATTCTAAAGCATTACGACGAACTTACTGGCGAACGAACGTATTCGAGTTGTTTACATTTCCTTAATTGGCATAAAAAGTGAGCTGGCCGGCGAGATAAAAAAAAGAGGTCTACACACGATCCAGCGGCAGGTAGTCAACATTGTTGGTACGCTTTGAAGATAATTGGAATTCCAGCGAACCAATTCACTTTTACGAATGAGTTCAAAGCATGCCGACAAGGCTGACTCCGTGCCACTGGATCGTGTGTAGACCCCTAGAGAGCCGCGTTTTTTGCTTCCGGTCGAACAATAGTTACACGGCCGTGTCATTGACCGGTTTAACTAAATATCTCGTATATCTGCTTTTCATTTCAGCATAAGATCAACGTCTTCGATTTATTTCGATTTATTTCGATTTATTTCGGTATTTTTGTAGTATGATTTGATTAAAACCAAAAGTCACTTCTATCTTATTATCAAGCTTTGCTGTCAGTAGTCTCAATCCCAAGTCTGATAAAGTGATATGGTTGTACCGCGTTACGTTAGATTAGTGGAAGTCATTGGCGGCGCATTCCTACAAAAAAATAAGGTAATTTTTTTGGTCATTTTTTTAAAACTTTTTCATTTTTTACTCCTTTCGGTGGGGACAACCTACTGTTAAATTTTCCGCATGTCCTGGTAGATCACGTTGTATATGTATGTAACTGACAAAAATTTTACAATACTTTTTTAACAGACTTCATAAAATTTAAAAAAGGAGGAGGTTCTCAATTCCACTCGAATATGTGTTCTTTTTTATATATATTTGTTCAAGCATTACTTGTAGATTCGCTTAAGCAATTTTTACGAAATCTTCTCAAATTGTGAGGTGTGGCTCGGCGGTGGTCCCCTATTAATTTCATCAAGCTACGTCTAGCATAACGTGAGCCAAAAGTGGAAAAATAAATAAAAAAATTTTAGTAGAGAAAATTCGAGAATATGGCGGAGTGGCCAGTCACAAATTAATAATCTGATAAAAAATTCAAATTTAATCGGAATTGCATTAAAATTCGTAGTTATGTGTTTT
Source organism: Rutpela maculata (assembly GCA_936432065.2). NCBI lineage: Eukaryota > Metazoa > Arthropoda > Insecta > Coleoptera > Cerambycidae > Rutpela > Rutpela maculata. The sequence continues at coordinate 27,813,409 of OW386291.2, forward strand.
AGAAATAGCTAATAACGAATCTGATCTCAAAAGTTAAGAATGCAAGATCCAATATGGCTGCGTTAACACGTTAACTGCGATATAGAAATTTGTTGCCACTCCAATATTGCGATACATGTTCTCAAGGATATGTAAGAAAACTGTACTAATATGCGATACATATCGATATGTAAACGATTTCGAGATTACTGCCCTCTAGAGTAGAGTAAGTTGAATTATAAAAACTTTTAATGCTGAAATCTGTTAGTTCGATAGTCAATTAATATGGTACTGCGGTCGTACATATCTCTGAGGACTAGAACCGCATATGAATGAGGAAATGAACAACCACAGTTTTAAGGTTTATTTATGAGGAAAAACTCGTAACAAAACAAATATTTTCAACAAATGTGTGACATGTATTATAATATATTTCAAATATAATCTGTATTAGAGCAAGGAGGGCAATAGCCCGGTTTCTTCGGACAATCGTCACAAAAGCTGATTGCACGTCGAACTTTCTGGTCCACTTCTCGACTTGATAACGTTACCCTCAGCTTATTATAGCACCCTCTACAGGGTTTTCATTTCTTTTTACCAGATCCCTCTGGTTTGATAAAAGTATGTGTTCTTTTTCGTGGATTAGGTGGAATATTTTATAAATTCTCAATAAGTTGCACCAAATCATTTGATAATTGCTTCCGAAATTCAGTTATACTTAATTTTGTATCTTTCTATTCTATTCCATTCCATTCCATTCTATCAGATACCAGATAATGATATCTGATAGAAGATATATGGCGGCTCTTCCGACCAATAAAGATTTATGGTAGGAAATATGTTGTCAAGCCCATTGCCAGTGTAACTCCTAAAAATTTGCTGATTTCAAGTTAAGGGTGGTAAAAATAATATTCTCATCACTTAGCCGTTCAACAGCGAGTTCTAAAATTTTCCACGTATGATTAGACATACCGACGGCTTTCTATAACAGAACAATACTGATGTCTGTTCATTCGGTGCTAAAACCTGTACATATCCGCAAGGATATGTACCGCAAGTGAACTATGTTTTTCTATTCATATACATTACATAACCCTCGCTATATGTATTGTATTGTTTCTGATACGAATTCAGTAATTTCTGACGATTATAAAACTATATTTGAAGTGGTAAAATTCTAAGTATAAGGAGTTAAATCTGGTTTCGCATGCTGGAAGGTTATATCAGATTTGTGGCGCGCATATCAAAATAATTCAATACATATCGTGGAGGATATGTATCGCAGCTAATGTGTTAATTCCATTATTTTTACAGATATATATGAAATTTGATACATAGTGATTTCAGGATCCTCTGATAAAAAGCCTAATGCTAATGGTTAAGAAGTCATAACGACGGATATTTTAATGTGTAAAAATTACATATAGAGGCCACTAAAAAGGGTGGAAAAAAAAATTGAAAAAAAAATCGAACCGCCTTCAAGAAATATCTCTAAGTAAGAAATAAAATTTTACTCAGTTTTACAAATACCTGTCTACCTATTAGTGGAAAGTACCAAATATCAATTTGTGTGTATCAAGTCTGTGCAAAAAAAATTACTAATTTCAAAAATACGTTTTACACCGACTTCAAATTGATATTTGGTAATAAGGTACAGTTCTTTGCTACTTTCCACTAATAGGTAGATAGTCTAATCATTTGATAGTTTTTACCAGGAAAGTTTTGGAGAAATTCCGATTTTTGTTTCTTTTATATTTTTTGGGATGCTCTTTGCGAATTTCCACTTTGCTACTTCAAAAAATTTTCGGGAAATGTCAAATAAAGCAAAAAAACAAGAAAGCAGTAGCGGCTGGTGAAATTTCAATAATTTTTTTCTCATCTGTGGTGCATGGGACCTATACGAAATATGGGAAATAACATCTAGAGAAGCGCTCCTAAAAAATTTTGAAAAAGCAGTTTGTGAAAATATTTTTCAAAATTCGGTTGCTCCCCCTGGTCTAGGGGCTTCTGTTTAAAATTATTTTTTTTTGTCATATACATTTTACTTTTCATAAAAATACAACAATAGGTTTTGGAGTTTATGGAAATATTTTCATTACTATCTGAGATACAACGAGCTGAAATATTGTAATTTGTAAAACTGTAAATTACAAAATTTCAGTTCATTGTATTTCAGTTAATAATGAAAATATTTTCATAATCTCCAAAACGAGTTGTTGTATTTTTATGAAAAGTCAAATGTATATGACAAAAAAAAATAATTTTAAACAGATCTCTCCCTAGACTAGGGGGAGCAATCGAATTTTGAAAAATTTTTTCGCAAATTGCTTTTTCAAAATTTTTACGGGTCGTTAGAGAAGCGCTTCTCTAGATGTTATTTCCCATATTTAATATGGGTCCCATGCGCCACAAACGAGAAAGAAATTATTGAAATTTCACCAGCCGCCACTGCAAGAAAGTTCCTTTTTGTTTTTTTTCTTTTGAAAACCATTTTTAAATTTCTGATTGTTGGTTCTTTTATGTTTTTCGAGGTGTTGATTACGAATTTGTACTTTGCCAACTCGACAATTTTCGGAAAATTTAAAAATATCGCAAAAAACACAAAAAAGTTCCATTTTTGATTTTTTCCTTATGATATGAAAACTTATGTACTTTTCGAGAAAAATTAGTACCTGCAAAAATAAAATACAGAGAGTAAGTACAGAACATTACTATCAATAATTTTCTTAAATGTGTAGGATTAAAATATACACAAGAAATATGTACTATGTAATAAAGAGATTATTAGAATCGTCTTGGCCGCTTTATAGCAGAAGATCAGGGCTATCTGATGCCCTTGTTTTCTTCATCCAGAGAATTTCGTTCTCCTAGAAAAGACAATGTAATTCTATCAAGGTGTGACTAAGGTATAAATCAACAGGAAGTAGGATATTGAAGAATGCAAAGTTGCGTTCTTAAAAGTAGTATTCAAAACACCTTCTGATTGTTCTCCTTCAAGTTCTTGATTTTGGTATTTAATAACTTCGATGTCGGGTTTATACACATGTTCATCCTCGTTCACATCGGCTTTCTCCAAGTTGTCGCAGTTTCGTTCACAGTTCAAACAAATTTGCGAACAATATAGACCTGCCTTTCTACAGTCACAATTCCCTCGTTACATTTGCATGAAATGTGATATAATATAGCTTTCTGGAGCGGGGAGCTACAAGATGGTGACTGGAATAAGGCCGTTCTTTGATGTTTTCTACCCCCGTTCTTCGTGATTTTTTTCATGACCTGTTGAACCTGGTGGAACACCCGTAGCGAATGCTGTCACGCCGCAGCTTCAGTAGGGGGTAGTGAGGCAATGTTAGCTGTCGTCTTGTATGCAGACGTTATGTAGTGCCTATACTTCAATTTGTAAGAAATTTTCTCTATTGATTTTCTTCATAGTACTTTCACCACAAAGTGCATAATTTTCAAAAAATAAAAACAAAAAAAACAAAGATGCATTTTTGTTTTTTTTTACTTTTTTTAATATTTCCCGAAAATTTTTTAGGTGGCAAAGTGGAAATTCGTAATCACCACTCCGAAAAATATAAAAGAACAAAAAAATCAGAATTTCTTCAAAACTTTTCAGGTAGAACTGATCTCGACCACTATATGATTAGACTAAAAAAATTGCAAAATTGAGTGAAATTTTATTTCTTACTCTTTAGAGATATTTTTTGAAGAGGATCGATTTTTATTGTTACAAAATAATATATTTAATGAAAGTTCGGTAAGTTTATTGTTTTATATATACAGGGTGTCCAAAAAGTCTGGAAAGGGTCAAGTATCTCGAGAAATACACATTGTATCCAAAAAAGAAAAAATACATCCTTAATAATTTTAAAAGCGCTATCCAATGATACCAAACGCGAACCCTACCCCCACCCCTTGGGGTGGGCAACTTTAAAATCTTAAATTTACTTTTTATTGCAGAATCAGATTATACGGCAAAAATTACGTCAAGTTTGACTGAAACATTTTTTTAGATTCGTGACAGATGACGCTGTAATCGCAAAAATAATTTTTTCGTAATGTCTAAAAAATTGTACGGAACAATGAAAAAAAACCGCTGCCCAAGGAATCACTACTTCCACATCCAGATTTTTTATCTAAGTCACTCACAACGAAAAAATTTTGTATATGGAAATAATTGTTTATGGAATATTAATAATATAATATTTGAAACCCTCTACCCCAAAAACCCATAAAATGATACCCCACATCGGTAGCGGGGTGGGGGTGGCGATAGGGGGTGGTTGTGGGGTTGGGTGGATGAAGTAAAAAACATTTTGAGGTTTCTGGTTCTTGTACACACCCTAAATCACAATTTTTTTTCATCCCCTTTAATAATGGGGTGGGGGTGGTAATGGGGGTGGCTAATGCCAAAATTTTTTTTGAGACCTCAGCTTCTCTTGTATATACTAAATACCAATTTTAAGGACTCTTACCTGCTTGATTTACCTATTTTCCCCCAAATTTACCCCAATTTACCCCCCAACCCTTCTACGGAACAAGATGAAAATATAATCTAGTTCTAGATCTCGTTAAAGTACATATGTGTACCAAATTTCAAGTAAATATCTCAAACGGTTCCAGAGTAAACGTGCGCACAAAAAAGTTACAGACAGACAGACCGACAGACCGACAGACCGACAGACCGACAGACAGACAGACAGAAATTTTTTTTCGCTCAAACTTAAAATCTCGACTTTTCGTAACATTCTAAGCCTATTTGAACAACAAAAATTTTTAAAAACTTTTTTGTCGTTACTATACTTCCACTAGATGTGGAAGTAATAATAAAGTACGAGTTCATTTTCTTGAAAAAGCCATTCAATGGTGTTAAATTTAATACCCCCCCCCCCCCCTTCCACCGTGGGAGCGGGAAAGTGGAGGGCAATTTTCAAATGCTAAATGGAAACCCTCATTTTTTTTATTATTCGTGAAAAATTTTTAATTTTTAAGAAATATTTTTTTTCGCCAAATCGAAGAATTTTTTTTTTAATGAATTGAAATGTGTATTTCTCGAGATATTTGACAGTTTCCAGACTTTTTGGACATCCTGTATACGCTCATAATGCATATGAAATCTTTACATATATGCATACAATACCCACGAAATCTGGAAAAGAAAGAAAATGCTGCTTTTCCGTAGATCGTAAATATAATTGATATTTATGAACTTGATAATTATTCGCATATATATAACAATAAACAGTGATATTTACTTACCGTACTTTCGTATGCCCAACCGGGAGCTTACACGATCCATATCTCGAAAACTACTGAACAAATTTTTGTAAAATTACGTTCGTATAGTAAAGAGCTTATGATCTTTCTAACTAAAATATTTTGACAGTTCTATCACTGCCGGTTATACCGGAAGTAGATGTCAACTTTGTTAGTTTAAATGGAACATCCATATTTTTGTTATCGGAATTGATAAATTACAACATTTTAGGGTCACTTTGTATAACAAATCTTGTACTTAAAATTTATAGTTTTCGAGATATTAATTTTTTTACCAAAATATTGACACCTGCAGACCCCTAAAGAAGTTTTTCCTGTGAAAAACCCATACAAGAGTCTTTTACTGTGGAAGTAATCAGTATAGTCGTAGATTATTAAAAATTGAAAACATTTAAATATTGTACAGGATGAGTACAAAAGTGGTAAAAACTTTCCATTCAGAAACATCAAATATCTTCATTTTTTTAAATGGAAACCCCCATTTTTTTTATTATATCAAATTCTATGACTAAAAATATGGTTAGTTTACATTTACTTCCCTATACCTACGACGGTTTTTAAGATATTCACGAAAGTTCAGAAAAACCAATTATTTTGTAAGAATTCTTTATTTAACTAACTCTAAGAGAGCCATGTAAACAATTGTTGTCAGAAGAAATAGCATCAGAGCTGTCAAATTAGTTGTTGGAGCACCACCTCGCGGACGAATGATCGTAAATGATTTTTTGACCAAAAATTTTGAAGGCCAGTAGATTGCTAACAGAGGTCCATTTCTTTGACTAACAAAGTCTCCAGACCTAACAATACTTGATTTTTTTATGTGGGGCTACATAAGAAACGAAGTGTTTGCAACTGCAATAACTACAAAAGATGAATGCCAAGAACGAGTGCGCACTGCTTTTCAGTCCTTACCACTAGATATGATTCAAAAAGCGGCTACAGACGCAGTTCTTCGCAGACGCGAGAAATGTTTAGACGCCAGCGGTGGTGTATTTGAACAACTACTTTAATTTATTTTTAATTTTGTTGTTAGCTGTTGCAAAATAATTTCCATTGTTATTTGTCTTGAATTGTCATCTCTTTCTTGTTTAGGTTTAAAACAACAATTTTTTTTGCAATTTTCAGTCAAGCTGTTTAATGTATTACGTGATGGTTGGGTTTATCACAATATCTAAAACTAAAAAAATTAATATGTTACAAGGTTAAATTAAGAATTCTTACAAAATAATTGGTTTTTCTGAACTTTCGTGAATATCTTAAAAACCATTGTAGTTGGGTACAGGGAAGTAAATGTAAACTACCCATATTTTTGGTAGTAGAATTTAATAAAATATGGGGGTTTCCATTCAAAAAATTGAAGATATTTGATGTTTCTGAATAGAAAGTTGTGACCACTTTTGTACTCACCCTGTACAATATTTAAATGTCTTCAATTTTTATTAAATAATCTACGACTATGCTGATGACTTCCATAGTAAAAGATATTTAGATTCTTGTATGGGTTATTCACAGGAAAAATTTCTTTAGGGGTCTGCAGGTGTCAATTTTTTGCTAAAAAAATTAATATCTCGAAAACTATAAATTTTAGGTACAAAGTTTGTTATACAAAGTGACCTTAAAATTTTGTAGTCTATTAATTCCGATAATAAAAATATGGGTGTTCCATTTAAAATAACAAAGTTGACATCTACTTCCGGTATAACCGGAAGTGATAGAACTGTAAAAATATTTTAGTTAGAAAGATCATAAGCTCTTTACTAAACGTAATTTTACCAAAATTTGTTTAGTATTTTTCGAAATATGGATCGTGTAAGCTCCCGGCTTGACACGCTGTATTAATTTGTAACAATCAAACGAATTGTACAATTACTTCCACATCCAGTGGAAGTATAGTAACGACAAAAAAAATTTTAAAAATTTTTATTGTTCAAATGGGCTTAGAATGTTATGAAACGTCGAGATTTCAAGTTTGAGCGAAAAAAAAATTTCTGTCTGTCGGTCTGTCGGTCTGTCGGTCTGTCGGTCTGTCGGTCTGTCGGTCTGTCTGTCGGTCTGTAACTTTTTTTGTGCGCACGTTTACTCTGGAACCGTTTGAGATATTGATTTGAAATTTGGTACACATATGTACTTTAACGAGATCTAGAACTAGATTATATTTTCATCTTGTTCCGTCGAAGGGTTGGGGGGTAAATTGGGGTAAATTTGGGGTAAATAGGTAAATCAAGCAGGTAAGAGTTCATAAAATTGATATTTAGTATAGACAAGAGAAGCTAAGGTCTCAAAAAAAATTTTGGCGTAGCCACCCTCATTACCACCCCCCCCCATTATTAAAGGGGATGAAAAAGAAAATGTGATTTAGTGTGTGTACAAGAAGCAGAAACCTCAAAATATTTTTTTACTTTATCCAACCCCCCACTCCCACCCCTTGTCACCACCCCCACCCCACTACCGATGTGGGGTATCGTTTTATGAGTTTTTGGGGTAGAAGATTTCAAATATTATATTACTAAAGTTCCATAAACAATTATTTCAAAATACAAAACTTGTAGTAGTGATTCCTTGGGCAGCGGTTTTTTTGTCAGTTACATACATACATACATACATACAATGAGTGACCACTCGCGCGGCGCCCGTGTACACTCGGGAGATGAAAACTGCACTAAAATGTCAACAATAAACCACCATGTTTTGGGTTTTTAGTTTTGTTTATCTGCCACGAGCATATATAATTTTACCTGCAGGAAAGTGTAACTGTTGTATCTGTTATTAACTGAAAGATTCAAGATTCAGTCGAAACCAAATGCCTCGATCAACGCGTTGCCAACCATAACACACTTCCTTCAGGGAATTGAAGTTAGATTCGAATGTTTTTTCTTTGAATTATAATAGTAAATGAATTATAATAATAAATTTTAACTCCTTAGCATGACAAATATTTCTATAAAAATGAAAATGAAAGTGTTGTACGTAGTTTTATCACGTTTTTCTGTGTAAAAACTTGATTTTGCGATATTTTGACTATATGTACCAGTAGAATTTCAATTAAAACGGATTTATAAACTACTGATATTCACCTAGTAAAACACGCAACTCGTTTTTGATGTAATTTTTTTCAAACTTATCGTTGCTTCAAGCACACCGAGTAGGGTAATCATTATAGAATGAATTTATACATTTTTCCAACTTATATCATTCAGGAGCATATGAGATCTTATTTTATTTCCATTTTCGCTCACACTATACCGTTTAACAGTCTTGTGTGATTTCGACAGTAATAAAGCAACAGATCAAAGGTTGTTAATTCACATTTACGGAACGTTAATTAACCAATTCATGCCGTGACCGAGCCAAACAAAGAAGAATTGTCACTGATAACCTGATTAGTGACATCGTAATTGATAGATGACGAACTTTTCCCATCGATCAATAATACCTTTATTTAGTTACTAAAGGGTCTGTTACCAGTGAATAATTAATATTGAAAGCACGCACATTTGAGTTATCGGTGAACATTTTTGTAACAATTTTTTGGCGATACGGATAGAAACAATATTACCGAGAACTATGGGTATGATCAAGGAAACTAGTATTATTTATACTCCGTCAGAAATAATGATTTGAGGTCGATTTTCGAGAAGTTTTTTCTCCATCAGATTTTATTGGATAGAATGATAGATTTAGGTGTAAATAACAATAAAATCACAGTGTGTACGCATAGTTTTGACTGGAAGACATATTAAATGCACTTTTATGAAAAAAATGTGTTTTTTGTTATTTTTTCGGATTTTTCGATAGTTTTTCAAATATAATCATTTAAAAATAATTAATATTGACTAGAAACTTTTTATTGTATTATCACATAAACTGTATCGTGCATATAGAGTCATTTTTGACCTTAAGATTTAATTTTTAGCCCTTGATTGCATCCAAAAGTGCATTTTATGCATGCATAAAAAACAATAACTTTACTAATGCTTTAATATTAAATATATCTCTGAAAAAATTTGCACTCAGGGATTTTCATGGACGCTGATTACGAATCTGACATGAGAATTGGAAATTTTAAAATGGCTGACCGGAAATGGCGCGAAATTTAAATAAAAAAGTGCTTTTTTCGCGTTTTTAAAAAGTAAATATTTATAAGATATCAAATAAGATACAAAGTATTGTATAGATAAAAAAATGTAAAAGAAATGTTTTATTTTTTGTCAAGGATAAAATTTATTATATTTAAAATGCATGTACATATTGTTTATTAAAATTTTACAAGTTTTGATGGAGATTCATCATCGGAAGACTCACTGCTGTCTTCACGTACATCATTGTTGTCAATGTATTCTGGTTCATCGTCTTCATTTTCTTCTACATCCCTAAAACAAGAAGGTTGTACTTGAACTTCTATTATTTCAGGTTCAGCTGATTCTAGAGTGAAGTAATCCATTAGTTCACTATTTAAGCAATCATTCCCCTTACATTTTTTGCAATGTTTATTGCACTTTAATCCAAGCTTCCTGCAGCCACATCTGTTTGTGCAATTATTTTTGCACGAACATATGAAGTTTTTCAGTAAAATTTCAGAAATCATGGGCTGGTCAGAGAATACTGGTTCTAAAATATTTTCAACAACATTTCTTCTCCAACCCCAGCAGCAAGGGTCAATATTGTTCCTATGCCAAAGTTGGCATTGTAAGTAGACACATTCAACATGTTTTTTAGGCGCTCCTTCTGTCGGTGGAAGTAAATTCAATGATAATAATGTCAGCGATTTGGCATTGAAAAAACGGTATTGGTTCAAAGGAAAAATACTTGAAACTTTTTTGAAGAGTACATTTTCTCCACAACTTTAATGCCCACTTTATATAAATTATTGCGATCAGCATTTGTATCATTAACTTCTTCTGCTGCTTGTCTTAAAACTTGGTCCTCTGACAAAATCTGGAAAATTTTCAACTTCCCATTATTATGAAAAGAAGAAGTGGTATTAGAGCTACACATGGCATGACAAAACATAGTTACTTTTTTTAAATGATCATCGAAGGTAAAACTGTTTGTTCCATATAAAGTATATTCGTGTGAATGTTTTGTCGGATTTTTCATAAAGATATTATCTAAGTTGCCAGCTAATTGTGTCATTAAAATTAGAAGATCTACATCTTCTCCTAAAATATAACATCTAGAATAGTAAATAGATTTTTTTATTTTTATGAAAAAACCGATGGTGGTGTAGTTCCTACGCTTTTCACTCGGAATCCAAGGGTCCCGGTTCGAAATCCAAATGAGGTATGGGATAGTTTTTTTTATTTTTACTTTATTTTATACTTTTACCAACTAAGTTCGCACTATAAAATTAAAAATGTCTAAAACTAACACTATTTACAAACAACTGCGAAGAGTATCCTATAGAATGTGTAACAATTATATAAAAAGTTCAGTGAACAGGCGAAGAGTATGTTTTCAACCTGTTCTTCTTACAATTGGAAACTAAATTAAATTCTACATGGACTGGGACGGATTCTTAAGCCTTAGGTCAAGGAAAACCAGCTTGACATTGACGGTAAGTGAAATTTTCTACTCACTTAGTTATGACTCACCATTTATGTTTACATATTCTTTTCTAACCACTATTTCTTTATATAAATTAGAAATTTGCAATTTTTTTAATGTTTTTTTAACTTGAATGACGACTATTCTAAAATTGCCTGAAACTTTGTTTATTTATTTTTCCATACACCATTATGTTTGTTACTCTGCTATTTATTGATATTTTGATTTTAAAAAATTACTTTTTTTCTTTTCAATTACAATAAACTTTTACTCTGCCTTTTCAAAACGATGTCTTTTTGATCAATTTTTCACTCCTTATCATTAAAAAATTCTGAATTTACTTAGTTTCCTCCCAAAAACATCAAATTTCTGACATGTTTTAGATTACTTGACATTTTCAATTTTAAATAATTCTTTTAAATTTACATATTTTCTCTTTAATTCAACTTATGGAGTGTGTTTATTGTTTTAAACACATTCCTGATTTAATTTCAGGCAATTTAGCATAGCTTTTCTTTCTATTTACTCATGATACTAATAAGAAATAGAGATACGCTCTCACGCATACCTCCCCTTACTGCAGTTCCCGCTGTTACGTCACGTAAAAGTCAACTAGTTCAGCGGTCAATTTTTAGTTTAGGTGTAAACTAAAATTACCTTAACCGAAGTGTTTAGAAGCTTATTCTTCGATAAAATAAAAAATTATGACTCTTTTGGTTGTTCGAGATAAAAGATAGAGCCAAAAATGTGATAAAATTGTAAAATAATAGATACAATTATTTTTTCCTTTAACTCGTTCTAACTAAAAAACGGGAAAACGAATTAATCTCAATTTTTTTCCGTGTGATGAATCCATATTTGTTAACAAAATGTGTTAATATGAAGGTCAAGTTTTAATAAGTGAAGAAAATATGATTTTTTTTCTATGGCTATGTCGATAAACTGTGAAAATTTACAGGTGGGAATACAACAAACGAGAAACTTTTTTGTCTTTCGAAATAGATACCAAGTATATCGAGGGCATATGAAGATAAAGGATGGTGCTAACTTTGAAACTTTTTTTTCTAGGATTGACAGTTTTCGAGAAAATAGCAATTAAGTATACGGAACCCCCTCGCGAACGATACAGCGCAGAGAATGCGGTGTGAGAACTAATGTACGTTGGTGTTGTTTAATGAAATCGAATTCAGATTTTCTTGAGATGTTTCAGCAAGCAGAGGTCAGAGGTTATTAAATATTTGAAATAATTACGATGAGAGAACACATTGATATATTCCGCGCTACTGAATTAAGTCATACTGCGAAAACGCTATTTTGCAGATGCAAAATGTTTTTCATAATAAAAACATTAAAGAATCTGGCAATTTATCTAGAAATAGAATAAATATTTCTCATTCTTGACTGTTTGTCTATTTTCCTGAATAACGTTAGATAAATGTACTGTTTCATAATTAAACTAATTAAAGTAGTATATTATTTACTACTACTATTTATTGTGTTTAATTAAATGTCTTAAAATTTGATATTAAATAAAAACACAATAAATAGCTTACTTTCACGTTGAAAAATCTACGGTGCAAAAGATCATAGCTATGTGCTTGCACTAATTATTTTGGAGGTGTTTTCACCATTTAAACCCACAACGGCCTTATGCGAAATGAAAAGTGCTGACAAAAGCAGTCATAGAATTCTATGATATTAAAAAGTAAAAGTGCCTGCAATCAGCTTTCTAAGTATTATATTACGGTTTTCGATGTTTTCTTAGGTGTATTTTTAGGTAGATGGTCGCCGGCGCGGGCTCGATTTGAAGTTGACTAGAGGGTGACGCTATGCGCACAGCAGGTCGAAAGCTGGTACTCGTACTGAGCGTATCTTATATTTCATAGTATCATGCTATTTACTTGCTATTAGCCAGATTCCAAAACTTGATTTATTTTAGAAAATCTCCTTAAAATTAATGAGGTTTACCTCTTTGAACACTCTATTCTAGCCAAACTTCCAATTTCATTAACGAAAATACCTTAAATTGTTTATTTTGCACTTCTTTACTATACTTTTTATTTTAGTTCAAGTTCATAGACTGGTACAGCCTTAATCGTTGCAGTTTCTTCTTCTTAAACTTATAGAAAACCTTCACTAAAGTCCTTCCTATTATTATAATGCAAAATATGTAAGATACTTAGCTTCTTACCATTGAAATCTCAATGGAACCAGTTCTCTCATTTGTTACCTGTCAGTGATTTCACTTGAAGAAAATTTAAACTAAACAATAAAATTAAGAAGTTGTTCTGATTGAACGTAAACTAAGGTAAGAGTCTTCGATTCCTTGCACAAAATTTTGAAAACGATCACTGAATTTTATAAAACTTGCGTAGTTTAATTTTTGTTGGTACTTTTTCTTTTAAAAGTTCATTCACCTCCTTTCAGTGACTTATTATGCTTTTTTCTCGTTTGTACACATTTAATGTTTGTTAATTTAATATTTTTGATTAGAAATTACTTATTTTTCTTATAAAGTTTTTGAACTAACTTCAGTTTTTATCTTTTAGGAATGAAAATCTACTCTACTCATAATGTGAAGTCTTTTCTGCTATAAGCCATTTCGAGACAACTTATGCATGTCTATTTGTCCGAAGCGCTTCATCGTTGGATGTATTAGACCAGCGTCAAGTGCACACGTGTTTTAGTTCTCTCTGTAAAATTGATTAATTTAAGTAGTAAAAACTTAAGTTAGAAATTAAAAAACTGTACGCATTTTAAATAAAATTAAGTGCAGCTAGTGATTTAAAAACATAACTAAGACAAATATTATTTATCAGAAGAAAACAAACAAAAATTAGAAAAGCTGTCTACTAAATTGTTCTTCAACTTATATCTGAAGGTTTTAAAATAGTGCATTCTGTGAAAGTGTCATAAATAAGCGGTCAAGTGGTACAGAGTAAACGAGTGTCTCGCGCCACATCCGATCTTGGCTGCCGTCAAGGTCAAATGTAATAAAATGGCGCCAATTTCAAAATTTGTTAAGTTATTACAGGGAAACGACGTATGGACTGTATAGAACCCCATACCTAGTGATCACATATAAAGACGATAACAACTGTAATTAACAATATTATATGAACACTGTGCCTAAGGTTTTTAAACTGATATAGTCGAAATTGCAAGAAACAGACTACTTCCGGTTATCCGACTATCCAAATCATACTTATATCAAAGAGTAGAGGATCTAGTCTTTGCTTATATAGAATATAGGGTAAATAAATATTTGCTGTTTGAATGCTGTACACTTATTGGGTTGGGAAGTGGGGGTGATACCTTTTGCATGCCAATATCGTTTTGTGGCGAAATGATTAAAAATAGTTGATAATTTTTCGACTGCTGTATATTTTTTAAATACACAAAATACCTACATATGAAAAGTTATTTATAGTGGTGTCACATATACTATACTGACACCACTATAGGGGATGGAGGATTCTGTAGATGGTTCTTGATCCCATTTCTTCTTGAAATGGCTCCAATACAGGTGCCAAAGCGTATCAAGATTTCTACAATCTCAAAAGCGTTTTGTAGGTATTTTACTATACCCACTTAGTAATTTTCATACTGACAAACAGACAATTTTCGGAACATTTTATTGGCCTCCTGCGCTCACTAGAGGAAAGTCATTCTCTGACTAAATCTTACGGTACACACTCCTTCATAATATTATAGACTTATTTGTGACCTTACATTCTTGAAAGCATCTCGCGATTACCAGGTGGTGTAATCTCAAATCTCTACAACTCAGGTTTCACTCAGTCTCTTTCTCAAAAATTCTAGACAAAGCAAATTTTACCCAACACGGAAACTTCATACACAAGACGGTAGCACTAGTATGATATACAGGTTGACTAATTATTGCGTAAGTGGTGTGCTTTGCACCACCCTGACATGCAGTACCCCTTGGTGCACTAATAAAACAATTGCTCATATTGTCTAGCTAATGTTAAGTCAATTAAAAAGTGTAACTTGGTGTATCTGGAGTTGTGGCGAGATAAAGAAAGACACACCAAGTTTTTTTTGAACATTGAACTACTGACCACTCACAATCTTTCTCTGATTTGGATTTTTGCAACATCGACCCCAGTAATTTAAAAAAACTTAGGTACACTGTTCATATATTATTATATTATTGATTATATTATGTGATCAGGTAGGGTCTCTATGGTGACTGCTTATATTATTACCTACCTATATTGTCATTAATAGAAATTAATCAAAACAGATCCATTTTTTGATTGTGTGTACAAGTAGGCTTAAAAGGAATAAGGCACTTATTATATAGTAAAAATAAATTTATTCTGACGACAGTATAAAATATAACACTACCTACTTAACTATAAGTATTCAAACAAATACATTTATGTAATAAAAACATACCAAAAATTAAAAAAAAAAAAGAAAATAAACACTAAGTTATTTATTTACGGAATACTTTCTTTCAATGTAAAACGAAGTTTACAATGTTAGTTAAATAAGCAACTCCATACATGATTCAATAAAAGTAAATAAATTTACTCACTTAGTCAATGACATTTTGTACAAGCTGTAAAAATTCAAAGGTTTTAGATACCTACATTTCTCATTTATGTATTGTTTGTTTAAGTTATAATATATAAATATTACAAGAAAAGAACACCTAAATTGGATAATTTGACTTAGGTAAAAATTGATATTGTTTTTGTATAAAATGTCACCGTCCAGCAAAAACCAACGTGGAGGTGTGAGTAGTTTTTGCCAGGATGGGAATATAAAAGGTCTGTTAGTAAGGTGGAATGTTAGAATATATTTTAAATTAAATCATTTATAACACGCATAAAGTTTGAAATAAAATATAAAACTCTGAACCGAAATAAAAAGAAATAAATAAACATTTAAAATTTAATAACTGTTAAAAATAAACCCAATAAATTTCTTGAGCCATTAACCTAAAACAGAATTGAAATAAAAGTATTATTCTCTTGCATCAAATATATCAGAATATTCTGAACTAGAGTGATTACCAAGCTAAATAACAAGTGGCGCTACTGGTGGTACAATATTCTTTTATGACATAAACTATGCATTTTTTCCATATACCGCTATTACTCAGTTCGCTTATTACTCGTCGGATATTATGGAGTACTGATGCACTTTAAGTCCTGAAATCATATCTTGATTGGATTAAATGTACAACAGTAATAAGGAGCCAACCGTGCGAGAATATGGTGGTGTGTCTTGCAAAATTCATCATACATATTCATTTTTAAAATTACGTTTCTTTATACTTTTTAACAATTTACTTTACTTTACTGGAATCTTTTCAGAGATGTCCATGTTTTTTTCTCTTCATACATTTTTAAATATCCTCCTTTCTTGTATTACTATTAGATATTTTATTTAATTTATGAAAATGATAAAAAGCATTATCCATAACAATTACCGAATTTGGCATAATGTTGGGCAAAAGTTATTCTGTGAATCCTTTTTCGAATCAATGAGCAGTCACGTCTTCATGGTAGCTAGCAATACACTGTGCTATGTTTTTGGCCGACAACAGCAATGCGTCGGGTATAAAACTATCTTCACTTCCAGCTTGAAAAATTATAACGCGTTCCCCTCTCGAACAAGGTGTATTGAAACTACAATTTTGATTGTTATCTACCCAACCGTACTTAACAACTTCGCATTCTTTTATTTTATGCAAGTATTCCCATCAACTTTTAGCAATACACTATGATTCCATTATAACCATTCGATAAATCTTTTTATGTTTAAAGCCACAGTTTAATAAAATATCTCATACTAAGCGTGCAATTTGAACTTCTAAAGGTTTTAATTGGAACAAACAGATTTAAAGCAGTATACTTGTCATACTTGTCAATTAAGAAGTGTATGTGTGGTCAAACCTAGTGTGAATATTTTCCGTAGCATTGGATTTATTTAAAAGACTATCCATTATATTTTTTTCTTCAACAATTGTTGGTTTTTTAAATTGTGACACTTGTTTCATTTTCTTCTTTTTAGTAGAAAATAGACGCACCTGTTTTTCTATTTTTTCTTTCGCATTAATTTTTTGCTCCGTTTTCAAATTAATAGTTTTTTTTCTATTCATTATATTTATAATTTTATCGAAATTATTTAAAATAGACCTATGTTCTTCATCGGTTAATGAAGTTGTATGACACAAACCTATAACTAATTCAGCCCTTCTTTTTATATCATCTGTATTAACAGGTTGTTGTACCTGACATGACCTATTCACTTCTAATAATATATTTTCAACAGCACTATTATTTTCAGCATTAAAATTAACTACACTCCCCGAATCCTTAAAAAATAACGATTTGCAAGCATGTATATGCTTGCAAATGTTAAGTTTAATTACGTTATCTATACATGAGCATTTGAAAGTATGCAAACATATGTTACACTCATCACATCTTAAACATAAATCAGAACAAAACTCATTTACCTTAACTACCAAATATTGCTGAGATTTATTTTCTGATGATGAAACCAGAAATTCATTTTCATTTTCAAGACGCTTGACCATGTCTAACCTAATCATTTGGCTTGATATATGACTTGCTCTAATTCTTTTGATTTTATCCGTGGGTGAATTTTTTGCTAATTTAATTAATCTTTTAAATAAGGTGTCTCGTGCAATTTTCATAACAGCATTGACACTTTTATCTAGCCTCCTAACTTTCTTTCCATCTAAATAAATATACTTTAATACTTTGTGAAGTGATTCTAGATACATATTAGTATTAATTCCTAAACCTAAACGGTAACAATAGGCCCAGCATTGTGGACGATTGGCATAATAGTCATTGAAATATTGAGCAAACAACAAAGTATCCTGGTCTGCATAAAGATCAGTTAAAACTTGACTTAAACTCTCATTAAAATTTTCAATAGAAGTAGCCTGTAAGAGAACTCGTAGTCCCTTATATACCAGTGCTTTTTTTTCTGCTCCTCCGCTTATTTTTGATAAATTATGCCTCCAGTTTCGATCAACATGCCATGTACATAGCAGTCTATTAGGAACGGATGACATTGCATGGGACCAGGCATTATAAAATGCCGGTGCATCATCAGACATAAATACATTTGCATGGATAATCCCCACTTTCAGCTTGACCTGTTCAAAAAAAACATTAAAAATTATTTCATCAGACCTATTTGAAAAACAAAATGCCACTGGAGATCCTGAGCCAAATTCATCAACAGTCATTAACGTATACAGTTGAAAATCATAGCTATTCGTTCCGTGTGTACCATCTATACATATTTTATCGTGACCAAATTGAAGCAACTGCTGAGCTTGAAAAGACGTCATTATTATTAAAGCAAAATCGTTGATATCAAGAATCCCGAAATCACTTTCAACACCTTGTTCTTTATATAACAATACTGGACATTCATTACCTAGATTCTTCATATCTTCTACCCACAATTTGATGCTAACTGCATCATTGTGATGGCGTTTTGTACCATAATCTATACGAAAATCTCGTGTAATATTGTGCATATCTTTTTTCTCTAAAAGTAGGATTCGCTGTGATTCTTCTTTCATCAAACCAGCTTCACGGATATCATCTAATATGTGCTCAAAAGTTACACCTTCTTTTAACTTACCTAGAACACAAGAATAGTTTACATATTAAATTACAGATTACAAATAAATGTGTGTGCAAATACCTGCAATTTCAGCTCTTGTTTCCTTGCTTAAAAAAATACGAGCAATATCAAGACAATGACCTACATGAGTCATCCAAAACTTCACCAGAACAGGTCCCTCGCTGCTTTTAGTTACAACTTCAATCCTTGAGGGACAAGCTTTCCCAATCTTATTTGTCCCTTTGCTCTTTAAATGTCTTATACCTTTTCCTTTGTTTATGTAGTTATAGGAGCGATGACAGTTGTAATATTCTTTCTTACTGCCATCAGCCAGTAACTTAGACGAAGTGTGAAGAACATACAATGACAAAGAGCGCTCTTGGATTTGATCTTTCCACTTTTGAAATGCTGGAAATTGTGTATTATGTGCAAATGTTGCAAATAATGTGCAGATTCGGCAAATATAGTTTTACATATACATCCTAAGTTCAAAGAGTGCAAGAAAGAAAACAGATATATGTATATTATCTCATTGGTTAGAAGCGAAAGGTACCGGTGCCCTGCGTTGATACATGACAAGGAGACAAGAATAGGATTTCATGGAGTGCGGAACGTGATGGGAACAGCATATCCGCCTTTCTTTTCCTAATTTCTCTGTTTTCTCTTGCACTCCTTTATCTCAGGATATATAAAACATTTGCCGATTCTGAATATAAAATAATATTAACAACATACCTGAAGAAGATTCAAACTGTAATTCATCATATTCAATTTCCAGTTTATGTACACTGGTCACATGTTTTCTAAAGTCCGCATAATTCCTGAAATTTTCAAAACAATTTTCATGTGAGCATTTAATTCTGGAATTTCGGGTACATTCCTCCTCTGAAGCAGTAACTCCATGGACTTGCTTTTGATGGCGGGAAAAATTGGATATATTAACGAACTGTTGACCACATGTGTCACAAATTTCCTTAATAACTTTAGCTGAAATAGGCTCCTTATCGTGTATTTTTCTTAAATGAGCATATAGATTTTTCTTCATGGTGAATTTTACATCACATTTCTTGCAAATGACATCTCCCATGATTATAATTGAAAAATTAAATGTACACAACACAACTAAAACACAAGTTCGGTAGATCAAAGGTTCAGTATAAACTCTAACCTCACTTGGACACAAAATTTCAAACGTCAACGGCAGTCAACTCCATTTGACCTTGACGGCAGCCAAGATCGGATGTGGCGCGAGACACTCGTCAGAGTAAAACCCAGGCTAGTAACACTTGTCAGCCATATGCCAAAGAATCCAAGCAACAAAGATATACCTATTCACTTCCTTTATATACAGTGGCGTCCTATTCTGTGGATATGATCGACCAGAAAAAACAAAGCATATGTATTGAGGATGTATATAACTTGATAAAACAAGTTAACGAAAACCTAACAACCAAAATCGAAAACTGTAATGCAGACATAAAAACACTGTCTAACACATTCGAAAAAGAACTACGAGAAATAACAGAGAAAGTAATTTCACTTGAGGACGAAAATAGAAATCTGAAAAGACGATTATTATTCACAGAAAGGAAATTGCGGAAAAACAACTTAATATTCTATGGCGTAAAAGAAGACGAGGAAGAAAATGAAAGTAATCTGTTAGCTAAAATAATAAATATAGTAAAGGGAAAACTCGCAGTAGAGATAAAACCCCTAGATATAACATACATATTTAGACTGGGAAAGAAAGCTGGGAGAACAAGACCTGTATTGGTAGAATTTCTATATTTCTTCACTAAAAAGGAGGTATTATCGAATTGTAACAAACTAAAAGGTACAAATATTTCCGTTAGTGAAGATTTAATTGAAGAAGACAGAGAAGTGAGGAGACGTTTGGTTCAGAACTTAAAAGTAGCTAAGGAGAACAACAAAGAGGCTAAAATAAGAGGAAATACCCTGATTATAGAAGGAAAAGTATATAAATACGAAGACCTAACGAGCACCAACACTGACGGCTGCTATTCGTCACCAACCTCCCAAAGTAGAATAAGCGAACTTGACACTACCGAAACCACAGACCCTACAGATGAAAAGGCAATAGGAAAAGACATTGTTGAGGAAAATAAAGAAGACAAAAGAACTGAAGGCGAAAAATCTGAAATTATAAAGAGGCCAACTGGCACAATAAAGAAGACTGCGCGTACATCTAATGCAGGACCTACCACTAGAAATCGAAAATAACTTACTACATATATGGATATCTGTTTATTTACAGAACAGCAAATCTACAGGGTGAAACGCAGTAAAGAAAAATAGATGCAGGGAAAAATTATAAAAGCATTCTAATTCGTATTTTAGAACTTGTAAGTAAACTTAAATTTAGTTGGGTCATTAATAATAATTAGAACTATTGTAGAAATTATAAATCAATTTAAAATATTAATATAAAATTCTCACATAACAAAAAAAAAATAATAATAATAAAGTATGAATAATTACATTAGAGATTATAAACCTGCGAATATTAATACGCTAACAATAGGTACCATAAGTGGGTGCAATAATATATTGAATAAAAAAACAAACTCTTCGAAATTTACTCTTTACCATACAAATATAAGAAGTTTGTCACAAAATATTGAGCAATTACAAGTATTTTTGCATAATTTTAATTATTTATTTGATTGCATAGTACTTACAGAATCATGGAGGCTACATAACTTAGACATACTAAATATACCTGGATACGATATTATATACAACGAAGGAGACATAAATAAATGTGACGGTGTTGTCATTTATATAAAAAATGACTTAAATTATAGGTATGAGATAGTCAGTATTGACAACATTAAGTCAATTAAATTAAACATCTTATTTAATAAACAAAATATTGAAGTTATAGCTATATACAGATTACCGTCATTATGCCCTTTCAATTTTAATCACTTCCTGAATAATTTCCTAAATCGTAATAATCAGGAAAACCATGATATGCAAATTATTGTGGGCGATATCAATATAGATATTCTAGACGGCGAGTAGTTATATTGCCAAGAATATCTAAATATACTGTCTGAACATAATTTTATTTCCACAATTAATAAACCTACTAGAGTTCAGGGACGCAGTAGTTCATGCTTGGATCATATCTTCCTAAAATCCAAGTCGTCACTAGATTTATTTATCCCCATAGTATTGCAAATGCCTTTGACTGATCATTACCCTGTAATATTGCAATACGTACCTCCATTTGAAGCCAAAAATAGCATACCTAATGTAAATCGGCAAAAAACATACATTGATTATAAAAAATTGAGAGAAAAATTAAGCAATGAACAATGGGCAGATTTATATTCTCTAGAAAGTGTAGACGCCGCAACCGACTTGCTAATAACAAAATTAAATGAGCATATAAAAAATAGTAGCAAAACATTTACACTTAAAAGAAATCAAATTAAAAGAAACTCATGGATTAGTAAAGGATTGGTAAATTCAATAAACAAAAAAGATGAACTTTATAAAAAAGCAAAAAGATATCCAGAAAACATAATTATACAAAACGAACTAAAAAGATACAGAAATACACTCTCCGAACTCATAAAATCAGCAAAAACCAACTATTATAAAACACAAATTAGTAAAAATAAAAATGACTCTAAAAATATGTGGAAGTGCATAAAAAGTATTGAAAACCATAAAAACACCGATTCAATACAAAATTTAAAAATAAATGACCACGTCAGTTCAGATCCTTTGGAAATATCAAATTCTTTTAACAAATTTTTTAGCACCATTGGAAGTACTTTAACAAAAAAAATAACTCCGGTCAATACAAATTTTCCAAAAACTAATATAGAAAATTCAATATATCTTACACTCACATCTGATGAGGAAATTAGAAAAATAATATGGGAACTTAAAATTAAAAAAGCACCTGGTATTGACAATATCCAGGTAGAAACGGTGAGAGAATGTATTGATTACCTTGTACAGCCCATGGTCTTCATCATAAACAGAGCCATTGAATTTGGTATATTTCCAAAAGCATTTAAGATAGCTGTCATTAAACCGTTACATAAGTCCGGAGATAAACTTGATGCGTCAAATTACAGACCAATATCTCTTCTGTCAACATTATCAAAAATCTTCGAGAAAATCTTAAAACAGAGAATAACAAGTTTTTTGACCAAATTCAACTTGCTGTCTGACAAACAGTATGGATTTAGGGAGGCCAGATCAACACAGGATGCAATAGCTAATTTAACCGCAAAAATATATAGCTCAGTCAATATTTCTGAACCGGTTATATGCATCTTTGTTGACCTGGCAAAAGCATTTGATACTGTCAGTCATTCAAGTTTGTTAGAAACCCTAGAGAGAGTGGGTTTCAGGGGAACTAGTTACGAACTAATGAAGAGCTATTTGAGCGATAGGGCACAATGTGTAAAGATTGGTAATACAGTGAGTGGTATGGAACCAGTATCTTGCGGTGTTCCGCAAGGTACCGTACTGGGCCCAGTATTATTCACATTGTATGTCAACGACTTGTTTAAGCTTCCACTTACAGGGGAAGTGATCAGTTTTGCCGATGACACGGCTGTGTGTTATAGAGGAAAAAACTGGAATGAAATAAAATCAAACATCCAGAAAGATTTTCCAGTAATAATAGACTTTTTCAGTAGTAAACTACTAACAATAAATATGAATAAAACACACTACTTACCATTTACTAGTTACGCTCATAAACTTCCAGACTTCTCTGCTATCAACATTAACTATAAAAACACCTCGCGAGAATTGGAATAATAATCGGCTACTTAGAATCGCAATCCAAGCTGGCTTAGTTCAGGGCCAATTGATGAGCGGGGGGATAGGAAAAAAATTTTTCGTCCGCATCTATAGATTGATGAGCGGGAGGGGGGTTAAGATTAAGAAAAAAATAGGACTGAAAAATTGGGGATCGGATAAAATTTATAAGATAATCGGAACGTTCCGATTCTTCCAGGAATTTATAAAATAATCAGAATATTATCTACCGATTCCTTATTCTGATTCTGCCTATCATTAGCATCCATAGCAGAAAAGAGGTGCAAATTATTATTGACTAATACTAACTTCTAATAGTTGATTGATGGATTTTGTTAAATAAAATGAAGTTTAATAGTATATTACGTAATGAGAATTGTAAGAAGCATATTACGCACGAATGAAAAAGTTACGCACGATGCCGCGTAGCGGTATACTTTACCTACGATCATATTTATTTATTTATTTATTTAGTAAAATCTGGATTTAGTTTACTAGTCAACAATGTCATTCAACAAATATTATATCAGTTTTGACAGCGTTTGAAAATTACATAGGCGCATTTGTTTTTTTTAAACCCCGCGTCAGCGATATAAGCCACCTATAATTGGGTGTCCCGTGCGTTTTGTTTACCGTGCGATTTATTTACAGTGCGTTTTGTTTACAATATGTAAAATTCAACTTACATGAATGGCAGACAGTGTGTTTTTTACTATTTACAGTAGTGATCGTAGGTAAACTAAATTATTGTTCAACTTTTCACATTCAAACGTATGTTAGAAAAATAAAATATTCCTACCTATTTCTAAAGTAGAAGTTATCTTGCCGTCAATCAATCCATTTCTCCAGGAGTTAGTTTTATTTTTTAAAGTATAGCGTGTGATAGTCGTATTTACGTTTTGCCAAGTATTCTTCAATTGCTTATACTGTGCCGAATAGAAAGTTAAATTTTAACACAAAATTTATAACCCGGTTCGTTTGGAAGGCTGTGCGAAGGGGGCGCTAAAATCATCTAACAAAAATTTGTATATTCACTCATGTTTCTCGTAAATTACTGTAGATATATAGAAAACACTAATAGTCCGGTGATATTAGGAAAATGTCTCGGAAAGTTTTGGGACAAGCCAAAAATTAGTCTACCCCCTACAGAATTTCCTCAGGAATCCGAAAAAAATAGTGTTGACCACTCAAAATGGCGGCTTTAATTGTTATTCAACTTTTTGTAAACATAATGAATTTTGCAACTTACTTGTTTGCTTATATCTTCGCTTCTAAAGGTCATAGAAAAACGGTCGAACCGTCAATTTCTTCGCCATGGGTTCCCCTATAAGGTGGGTGTATGCAAAGAACTAATTTTTGATTGTTAATAACATTTTATGGCAAAACACTGAAAAAAATGGATTTTTCGATCCTCGAACTTTGAAGTACTGTAGAAGCAAATATAAAATCTGCATGTTAACGATATTATGAGAAATAGTACATATTTTTACCCTTAATGAAATGCACTTTGTTCCGTTGCAAAATATTAATTACTTTTTTTGCAATTAATTTGTAAAAAAAAAATTCAAACTGTTATACTAAAAGATCATATTAATATTTTACAGTCCTGTTTCGATAAAAACATTGAATTTGACGTACATTTACATAATCAAAAGAATATTGCAAAAAAATTTTAATTTGCTCCTTTTTTACGCAAAAAATCAATTTTGCAACTTAAACAAATGTAAATATCTCAGTGGATTTTGCATAAAATTTATTGCAACTAACGGCATTTTAGTTGTCATAAAAAACACGAATTTAAGAAAAAAAAATTTTGCTCCGATGCTTTGGAGCCGAGATATGAAGATTTCACGTCTTTTGTGATTACGGCGAAATTTGAAAATATTTTTACTTGAAAATTTAACTGAATATACCTCAGAATGTGTGTTATCACTTACATAAAGTGCCATGTCTATACCTATATCTAGATGGGCCATCGAAAAAAAATCAAGAAAATAGCATCCTTGGCGCTCGCGCTCACACTAGAAGCCAAATCCCCCCTCCTATTTTCTGCTAGTGGCGTACTTGGGCAGTTTTACCGCGGCGGCAGCTTCATTTCTCTTTTTCTTGGCTTCAGGAGTGGCTAGATGGACGTTTTTTTTTTTAATTCAACTTATTTTTTTTCTCAGCTTTTCGATTATTTTTCAATTACGTTGCTTCATAAAATAAATATGTAAAGATTACATACAATTTATTTGATAAGACATTGATGAGTGACTAGTTTTTACTCTTATTGTGGATAAAAAAGGTATACATTTTGTATTTAAAAATTAATTTATTGAATGTACAAACTAAAGCTTATTTTTTTGTCCTCGTTTTTTTTAAGGTGATTTCCTGTGTCGGACTCGCTGTCCGTTTCGTCTCGCATTTCTGCGTACAGACAATCATTGTCATCATCGTCATTATTTATATAAACATTTCTAATGACTTCCTCATTTTCTTGCATTTCATTTAATTTAAACTGACAGACATCAATATTAATTTAATTTGTTTTAAACAGCGAAATAAACATCTAATTCATAACATAACTATAATGCGCGATTGCTTAAATTATAGAATGTAGGAAATCTGAAGGAAGTCCGAGGAAGTCCCAGGAAATCCGAGGAAATCCCAGGAAGTCTCGAGGAAGTCCGAGGAAATCTGTGTAATCTTCGTCAAAGAGGAAATCTGGTGTACAAAATTTTGGGCGCGGTTGGCCCCTCGAAAAACACCAATATTGAAATATCATCTGTCACATCAATAAAATATCTCGGAGTCATGCTTGATTGTCACCTTAGTTAAAAAATTAAGATCACTACTTTCAAAATTTAAATACCTTAAGAGATTCTTTGACATAGATCACCTAAAAAGCATATATTTTGCTCTAGTCCAGCCACATTTACATTATGGTATCATTGCTTGGGGAGGCATAACAAACTGCTATATAAAAAGCCTTGAAACAATGCAGAAGTGGATTCTAAAAATAATTTTTAGCCGAAGTTACGTTTACCCGAGTGATGATTTGTATAAAGAATCTAAAATCATGGATATTAGGCAATGTTTTTTTCAGAGCTTGATTTTATATCAATATAGAAACCTAAACACAAAAGATATCATTACTCACAATCATGATACGCGTCAAAGAGAAAAATCAATTGCAGTACCCAAAATGATAAAAACCATAGGACAACGCTGTCACATTTACTTGGCTCCCAAGGTATATAATGAACTCCCAACGACTCTAAAAAGTATAAACTCGTTTAATCTCTTTAAAGGAAAGCTAAAAAAATGGATATTGGAAATTCCACGATCATCAGTACACCTCATGATTGAGAAATAAAAAAAAAAAACAATCCCGCTCAACCCTAAAGAAAATGAAAATTAATTCAAAGTATTATTATATGTGTGTGTGCATGTATATGTGTAAATGTGTGCACGTATATATGTATGTATACATAAGAAAATATGTATATAGACAAAAAGATACTGTAGAAATGTATACAGTTACTATGAATGCGTGTATGTATGTGTATATTATATATATGTATATATACCGAATATAGTTAAAACAAATATTAGTACTTGTGGTAGTATTTAGTTGATTTAAAATATATACAGAATATTAAAATTTTACATTAAAATTAAAATATCGTAGGCTAAACAATATGTATTACCTTAAGATAGTTCACTTAACATGTCGCTTCTGCTTAAAATCAAAATATAATTATATACACAGGTCATAGGACAGAAGCACTTTTGATAGTATTTCATTTAGTTGATTTAAAATATTTTAGGCTAAACAGTATATAGAATATTAAGATTAATTTATATTAAAATTAAAATATTGTAGGCTAAACAATATGTATTACTTTAAGATAGTTTATTTACACATCGCTTTCAAACTTAAATAAAAATGTAATTATGTATACAGGTCGAAGCGCAGTTTAATCCACGTGCAGGTCTTCCTTTGTGGATTTTCTGTGTTTATTCACCTACATAATTTTCATATGTCACATTTTATTATAATTCTGATCTTTTGGTGGTGAATAAATATTATTATTATTGTTATTATTATTATTATTTCATTGTACTTGTACAAAAGGAAGTATGTCTTTTCAAGATAAAATAAGCTACAATTTCTTAAAATCTAATTTTAATAAATTCCTATCTGTTTTACAATTTTATTTATTATTGCTTATTAATTTGGCTTGTCTGATGAGAAATTGCACTTTTCATGTCATCTGCATAAAATACAACTCATATCACAAAATTTATCAATTTGAAAATTTGTAAAACACAGTTTTATGTTAAAAGTGGCGTGTACCTTTTCTTTTCATTATGATTCGTTGCCTACCTATTTTAAGGATTGTATGAATAAACAGACATAGTTCCAAAGGCTATAACTATTTAGTTTCCTACCTAATAAAATTTTACTGTCTACGGAAATATGCCTTCCATTGAATGTTCTAGCATTCCATCATACACCATTGGAAACGAGAAGAATTTATTAAAGCTATTATTTTAGGAATGTATTTTACGTGTGTGATTTTTGAGAAAACTTCCTTTAAATTTTCAATTCAACAGAAATGCACCCAAGCATTTTTATTTTTAACCAAATATTTTTATAATCCCATTTAAAACTCTTTCTTGTGTTGTTTTGAGGAAGTAGTAAAAAATATTTAGAGATTGAAGAGTAGCAAAAAAATATTAAACACAAATAAGACCTTTCAGCAGTGTAATGATATTGATTACTAACAGAAATTTCAATAATAAACAAAAATATCTAAAATGGTTGATATCTCAAAATCTGCAATACTTTATACTTTGCATAATGGTATATGGACATATACCTAGCTTCTAAATGATCCCCTCTATCACTTCCTAAAAATTTTCTATCGATGTACTAAACATCCAATATGAACTACCGGTAGGTACTGGTGATTTTACGACGTTTTTTATATCTCTTACATATCTCTCTCTCTTTTTTTACTTCATATATATTTGAAACGAACGTGATTATTTTATCTAATAAACTAACATTTTTGTTTTTTTGTAATAAGGATTACTTAAGAAAAATGTCCTAGGCACGAACAAAAAATATATATTTGAAGTTTACAAAACCTCACCCTCACATAAGTGTCTGATCCTCTGTTTACCACTAAATAAATGATTTATTCATGACTTTCCTAATATATAAGAATCTCGACTGCTACAAACAATCAATAATTGCTTTCTTTCCTCACTCCCAAGGCTGTTCCACATTGCATCTCAGCTTACAAAGACTTTCTGTACGCATAGAAATTCCGATGACGTATTTCTACAATAAATATGTTTTGTCTCCTGAAAAACAGTGTATTTCCAGAGAAAATCGAAGTGTATAATGCGTTGACAGTGTAAACGTTCTGATTGTTTTACTCCAGCCCTAAAAACTTTCCGATATATGAGATATTTTTATTGCTTTTGAGACAGTTTTTATCTTGAAGATGAATGGACTGAAACATTTTTTGTTAGAATTCGCTTTCTGCGAAGAAAAACTCATCTCCTCAGCTGAAAGCGAATAGGTTTTTGTCTAAAATAAAATTGTGTAGCCCATCTTTCTCTTCGCTTTAAGAAATTAAAATAAAATATTTACTTAAGATGACGCCCTATAAAAATCCTATTTAAATGCAGTGGACATTTTTAAACTTCATTTTCATATCTAGATTACTGTATCATATTTTATTTATATATGTATTATATTTTTTGAAAATGTCGGTTTATAAAATCAGATATTTTTGTTTTACGTATACGGGGTGCACCAATAAAACTCCCAAGCATAATATTTTGGAAAAAAATATAGATATGGCATACAAATCGTTTTTTAATATGTTGAGATGTAGAAGGTGCTGTGCTGCAAAGAAATTTTTCGCTGACAGGCATTTTGGAATGGAGGGCATTTAAAAAAATTCAATTTTTAATCAAATTTCGTTATATAAAATATTTTCGAAAATCCAACCGTTTTCGAAATATTTGAGTTTAAATGTTGTAATCTTTTAAAAACTAAAATTTGCGTAAATATTTTAAAATCAATTTTAGACTTCTACTTTGGACTCTTAAATGGGACACTGTACTTTATCACAAAATATTGAAGAAAATTACATTCTAAGAGTTATTTAAAATCTTTACAAAGATAGCGGTAAGCGTAGAAATAAAGGAAATATTAATGAAATATAATTTATCACCATTACCTACTTCATAATCAAAATATAATAATCGCAGGTGCCTTTGGAATTCTTTGGAAACGTTTTACATTTGATGTTCTAGATGCCTTAGTTGCAAGAACACAAAGATATTACAGTTAGTAAAATCTATCCCGAAAAATCCTAAAAAAAAATGTGTATCTCTGACTTTGGCCCCTTGTCAAAATCAATTTCATACGTGTTACCAAAACATAACCTTCAGATAGCATTCAAACCTAGTAAAAAAAGTCAAATATTTTCTAAAATGTCAAACAGAGAACACATAAAAGTAAAAAATCGGGGGTTTATAAGCTCTCGTATGAAGAATGCAATAGCTGTTATATTGGTCAAACAGGAAGAACATTTAATACAAGATACTCTGAACATTTAAAATCATTTGAAAAAGTAAAAGTAACTAAAATTTTGTAAATAATTTTTTTGAAACCAACCATAACTTTCCATCTATAGTTAAACTAGAGGTTCTATTCTACAAAATCTAGAAAATTGAATATATTAGAATAAATCGAAATTTACAAACATAGAAATAACTTAAATACCACCCTTTTTAATGACCAGTTAGATATAGGAAATTGCACTGTGTTTACCGCCCTACACAGTGGGTCAAATTTTGTAAAAATTTGCCAAAAATGACTTTTTCCTCTACTTTAGAATTTCCCTTTGATACTTTGGAGGCAGTTAAAGGAAAGGTCACTGTATATTTTTAAGAATACAAAGGCGATATTTCTATCCGCTAGGGGCTCGCAAACACGAACCTTTGCACAGCTGAATGAGGATTCATCTGAGAAAATTATGAAATGATGAAAAAATCTCTCTTCCATGATTTTTTCTCCAATGGTCAAACAAAAATCCAACCTACGGCCGTCATCTCCCTCTTCAAACGTATGTTTATAATTTGCTTTATATGCCCTAATTTTCTTTGCCTTGTAAATTCTTTAGAGTTCAGACTTGCTAATATTAATAAGAGCTGATCTCTCTCTTAGTGGCATCCTAGGATTTTCTATAACAGAGGCATGAGCTATAATAGCCCCAACATTGTCTTCATCATATGCTTTTATGTTTCTTTTCATGTTAAGAACACTACCAGTAGCCAGAAACTTTTTAGTTATTCTCATAGCCTGAGTACGTGACGAAGCAGTGTTTGGAAATTTCAAATTAAATTGGCTTACCACTTCTCTTAGCGAGTTTTCACCGCCAATTCCATAGCATTGCACAATATAATTTTTTTCACGCACTGAGTACCATTTTCACTTAATTTTTTATGCTTGGTTCGTTAATTTGAAACAGAAATTAAGAATAAAATTGACTATGTTTGACAGATATGTCAATAATAAATGATAAATGTGTATCTACTGCTTTTCTCATAGCCTACTTTTAGCTTCTACATAACTTTAAATATTAATTCACAAAAAATAGTTTCTATGCAGTTTTAATTGAATGGTTCAAAATAAAATACTAATTTATTGGAAAAATGGGAAGTTTCAAAAAAAAGATATTCCTGAAATTTGATATAAAATTGCATTCTAATTAACTTTCCTTAGTGGAATTTTTTCATATTTTGAAAAACAAAGGTACTTTATTAGTGGTGATTTTTACAACTTTGCTTATAAAACACCCTGTAGAATACCAAATCAAGTCATTTTTGGCATACTTTAGTATTACAACAAGCAGGACTCAATCCCCAAATACCATTCCAAAATTCCAAAATTTTTGGTCCATTACACCTCTTGTTACATCTATCCTGGGACACACTGTATATGCACACATGAGAATCGGCTTGAAGACTGAAGTATGTAATGTATAATGTACATAAACAGTCGTTGCTTTATAGGAACAGCAATAACAGCATAAAAACCGTACATGATGCATTTATAAGCCATATTATATCTCCTCGGCACTTGATAATCGTTTATTCACAAATAAAAATAGAGCTATTTAACAAATTAGGTTATATTTACATACATAGGTCATGTTAAATGTGGCTGTGATAATTTTGTTATAAAGAAAGATATAGTTACAAAATATAATATCTGAGTTTGAATACGAGATGTTGACAAGACAGTTGCAACTGGATATCAGCTTCTAATTATAAAACTTCTTTGCTTCTATCACACCATATCTTGCTCAACTGGCAAGTTGTCGATCTAACCATCTGTATTCATTGTCGAATCTCATACTTTCAGTTGCTAGTGTTGTCCACAAAGGCTTCGAGGTGCACCATCTTGTTCACTACCTCACAGTCACTCATCTTTAACATGCTTGCTTGGTCCACAATCATAATTTTCATTTTGTAGTAATTTAAACTTGAACCAGAGCTTATTATTTGAAGACTGTCTAAAAGATGTTGAGCTCAACTTCGTTGGTTGCATCTGCAAATGTCAAACTTGAAATCTTTGTGTTCACTACTATAGATGTTAAAGAGGATTGCTGACAGAAGACTGCCCTCTCTGAGGCGAATAATAATGACTATAAGTTTGGGTGTTCCCATCTCCAATAATATAGTCCACAATTTGCTCCATTCCACAATGTCAAAAGCTTTCGTATAGTCTACGAGACAAACTTACGTGGGCACGTAATATTCCTTTGCCTGCTTGATAATAACATTTACTTTTCTACACTTTTCTTGTATAAAAAATCTTAAAACCAATTTTTGGGAGGGTAGGAGATGAAGCTCGCCCGTTAGGGGTGAAAATTTTTCTAGTTTTCAATTTTTATCTACATTTTGGATGCGTCATTAGAATTTCAAAGCATTATTAATTTTTTTCTTCTAAAATGTTTAATTGTCTAATTATCACACATTACAAGTAGCGAGTATTAGTCGACTTTAAGCAACATATTTTACAAAAAACTGCACATTTTGCAGAAGACACCAGACTTGCCGTGTATTATGTCCAGACCCATTGTCAACTTTTAGGAAGGAGAGCCACCTGAAATCTATCCCCCTAACAAAATGGCGATGATATTTCCCAAAATGGCCCCCAAAAAATTTAAATTATTTTAATATAATAAACTTAGGCATCTAGTTATATGTTTCTAGGGATGCTGAATTAAAAAAATGGTACCAATCATTTATTTCTGAAAGACTTGTTCAAGGATCCACTGTGACCATCTTTCCACCTATGAAGACTGAATTTTTAAGCCCAAGAAAATTAGTACTGGAAAATGCACTATTCAGAATCTGAGAAGTGACGTACATATCTTTCAGAGATGTCTTACTGTTAATATGAACAGAAAACTTGACATGCAAAGTTTCTTCAAGTATAAAAGCAATCCCTATCCTCCAAGTCTGCTTTCTGCTGGTCACTTTCGGCATGCAATTGGAAAGGCAGATTTACTTGGCCCTCTCGAAGAAATGGTGAAAAAAGATGATCGTAAATTTTCTGGTACATGTATGATGGAGCTACTCTCATTCATTCAATTCAGCCACGAGTGTCGCGTAACTTTGGGAAATACTGCGTTCGAGAATTCCATCAGAGCATTGTAGGATGTATCCAGAGCGTCTCCGCTGCAAGGTTTGGTATGGTATGGTACATGTACAGACCGGAAAACCTAAAGAGCAGTCTACATAATGCTAGAGGTGAAGGAATTCGACGTCATGTTTTGCCAAACTCACCAGTTCCTCGAAATTGGCGTGAATTTCTTAGGAACAATAAGAATAAGGGAGATCTTTTTTCTCTCTTAGGAAGACATCTAGCTGATAATGTGCAAACTACCAAGCTCGTCATTAACATTGGAGATAAATATGTTATTTATGAAACCGCTTCAAGATCTCTTGTTAGATTTACTTGCACTCCTTTTGAGGAGGCAGATGGGCTGATTATGGTGCATAAAAGAAATCAGTCATCCATGGGGTAAAATCGTTGTCATAAGAATCGTGGTACTGATGTTCTGGTTCTTGTCATATCTTTCTTCTTCGTATTGGGAACTTTGGGCTTTGAAGAACTATGGATTTCATTGAACTTTGGGTAGAAACAGAGATACATTCCTGTTCACACCATTGCCCTGGCGCTTGGTTCAGAGAAATCGGTCGCTCTGAAGGGCTTCCACGCATTCACAGGATGTGACACTGCTTCAGCATTTGCATACTCGTTTGTAAATTCAGTGCCTGGAACACATGAGAATGCCACAATAAAGTTACTTCTGCCTTTATTGCAATTTCAAGTCCACTTCCAGAACTGCAAAAAGATGTGCTCCATGAGCTAGAACAATTTGTAGTTTGCATGTACCACAAAAAATCCTTGGATATGACTCTCGATAAGGCGAGACATATTCTTTCTAGTTCTGAAGAGAAACTGTTTGACCAATTCCCTTCAACATTACAAGCACTCCGACATTATGCTTTGAGAGCTGTTTATCAAGGCGGCCATATTTGGGGTCAGTGCATGAACCCACATGCGGACATTCCCAGTCCAGATAATTGGGGATGGATGAAAGTTGATTTAAACTAGCTAGTGAAGTGGACATCTCTTCCCACGAAATGGCAGAGTTGTTGTGAGCTTGTAAAGTGCAGATGCAAAGTAGCATGCTCTTCAAGTTCAAACTGCAGCTGTAGATGTTCCCTAGTAGAATGTGTACCTCTCCTGTGTGTCAATTGCAAAAATTGCATCAACACGACTAGGTAGGTTCTTTGTTTTTAGCGTGAAACAAATTAATTGATTTCACAAATCATAGCGGTACATGCTAAATATTTTTTTGATACTAATGATGCAATGTGTGATGGTTTTACTTTTTATTTTCAGCCAAGGACAGACAGAAGAAGATACTCGGCATGATATGGTGATAAATAATGTGGTCATAGACGACATGCTCGTAGATGATGTAGAATTGTAGAAGAATCCGGGTTTTGATTGGATTTGCACACCAACCAATATTTTACAATTCACTTTGTTTTCCAAATTTTTGTGGCGTTTAAAAATATTTATCTTTCATTTACTACGTCAACTATTACCTCCATCATACAACTTACAATTTATAGAAAAATCTTAAATAGTATTCATCAGCCGAAAAATAAAAAAAAAAAAAAGAACACGATCACGTTACAATTATTACACTGTGATCAATTTGGCCGCCATGTTGGATATTTCGTCCTATGAACTTCTGGCAACGTTTTAGAGCCTTTTTTTAATTCAGCATTCATAAAAACATATAATTAGGTACCTAAGTTAATTATATTAAAATAATTTAAAAGTTCTAAATTTTATGGGGGGCATTTTTGGAAACAAGACCGCCATTTTGTTAGAGGGATATGTTTCAGGTGGCTCCCCTTCCTAAAAGTTGATAATGGGTCTGGACAGGATGCATGGCAAGTTTGGTGTTCTCTGCAAAAAGTGCAGTTTTTGTTTGCTTACTCGACCGATTATAGGTTCTTACAGAAAAGAAGATTTTATGCAAAATTTTGAACATAGCAAAAACATATGTAAATACTTGTGTAATGATTTTACCGGTCTTTTCGTATCAGGGAAGCACTACTAAAATTTAGTTTCATTGTTGATCATTTTTATACGTACTTATATTGTTCAAAAATTTAAATCTCTTAATTGTATACATAAATTATTTTATGAAACAAAATATTAGTTTCTTTGTTGCTGTTCACTCTGTAGGTAATCTTTTGTCTATATTTACTGTCTTCGGCAGTGGAAATATTTCATATTAAAACTGGATAATCCATTTCCTATAATTTTTTTCTCTTTTAGACATTGCCGCAGTAAATATATTTAAATTGGATCACTATGTATAAAAGTGTTTGCTTTAAAATTCACATACATCATTCAGTATAATGATACAAGCATTATAGAATATTTAAGTCACATTTTCAGAGCACAACAGCATCTAGAGGATTATGCAGAATGCATCTCATAAATTTATATTATTTTCTTTTCTATAACAGTTCAGTTAACTATTTATAGTCAAAACATGAAAAGAAAATAAATATGGAGACTCAGAGAATAAAATTGCTAGCAATTACCTAGCTGCCTAGTCTTTGAAGGCCTTGTTGCTTAGACACAGTAATTTTCTTTGAAGTTAAGGAATACAGAGTTCTGTAAGTGCATAATAACAGACAATTACACTTGCTGCATATTTCGGGGGTTAGCTAAAATTGAGGTGAACATAGAAAGCTACAAAGACAACTTGTTATTTAATTAAGCAAACGGTTTTAAAAAATCCTAGAGAATGTATTTTTCAACACATCTAGCAGTGAATGGGTGTATAATTCATCCAAAATAATAAACTGTAATATTAGGTTGATACAAGCCCTACTTTAAAAACTGTAATACACACTATTACAACCACGTTAAATTTATCATTGATTTATCACTTTTAAACTTATTTATTACTTCCACATCCAGTGGAAGTAGAGTAACTACAAAAAAAAATTAAAAATTTTTATTGTTCAAATAGGCTTAGAATGTCATGAAACGTCGAAATTTTAAGTTTGAGCGAAAAAAATTTTTCTGTCTGTCGGTCTGTCTGTCTGTCACTTTTTTTGTGAGCACGTTTACTCTGGAACCGTTTGAGATATTGACTTGAAATTTGGTACGCATATGTACTTTAATGAGATCTAGAACTAGATTATGTTTTGATCTTGTGCTGTCGAAGGGTTTTGGGGGGTAAATGGGGGTAAATTTGGGGTAAATAAGTAAATCAAGCAGGTAAGAGTCCATAAAATTGGAATTTAGTATATACAAGAGAAGCTAAGGTCTCAAAAAAAAAATTGGCATTAGCCACTCTCATTACCACCCCCACCCCATTATTAATGGGGATGAAAAAACATGTGATTTAGTGTGTGTACAAGAACCAGAAACCTCAAAATATTTTTTTACTTCATCCACCCCCACTACTATTCCCTTTCACCACCCCCACCCCACTACCGATATGGGGTATCGCTTTATGGGTTTTTGGGGTAGAGGATTTCAAACGTTATATTATTAAAGTTCCATAAACAATTATTTCCTCATACAAAATTTTTTCGTTGTGAGATACTTGGATAGAAAATCTGGATGTGGAAGTAGTGATTCCTTGGACAGCGGTTTTTTACATTATTTTATTTTATCTACAATTTACATACTAAAAATAAATATATAAACACTCCATATACCAGGTGTAACATGAACATGGTTTACCACCAATGTCTTCATTATTTTTGCAGATAAATTATTGAAATTTGGTATATCGTCTGCACTTGATAAACGTCATTTTCTGACGAATAAATTATTTTTTCTATTTCCGGTTTCAGCGGATAGTCCAATAAAGATATCATTTTCCAAAAAAATTTCTCCCGGCAAGCTGATTTTTTCAGGGTCGATGGAGGGGTGTCTCCCGAGTATCCGACCAAAAAGTCACAGTCCGCACCTCTTGTAGGGTGTTGCAATAGGGTGGTTTCTTATTTTTTGTTTTTTTTTTTATTTTCTTTTTCCAGCTTGTACATAGTAATATTCTCTACAACTTTGCCTAATAAATTTTTTTTGTAACTTTGATTTTTGACAGTCCAGCGCCCATTATATGGGAAAACATTCACCATATTTATTTATTATGGTTCAGGAAATATACAAACAAAAGGCTGAATAGCAGGGTTGATTGAGAATTGTCTCCTGAATCCCCAACCATTTTTTTTTGTTGGAGACTCAGGAGACAGTTCTTAATCAACCCTGCAAAAACCAGCTATTCAGCCTTTTGTTTGTATGTTTCCTGAACCATAGTAAATAAATATGGTGAATGTTTTCTCATATAATGGGCGCTGGATCGTCAAAAATCAAAGTTATAAAAAAATTTTATTAGGCAAA
The DNA here is from genome assembly GCA_936432065.2 of Rutpela maculata. Lineage (NCBI taxonomy): Eukaryota > Metazoa > Arthropoda > Insecta > Coleoptera > Cerambycidae > Rutpela > Rutpela maculata. The sequence continues at coordinate 27,850,703 of OW386291.2, forward strand.
GTTGTAGAGAATATTACTATGTATAAACTGGAAAGAAGAAAATTTCAAAAAAAAACAAAAAATAAGAAACCACCTCTATTGCAACACCCTACAAGGGGTGTGGACTGTGACTTTTTGGTCGGATACTCCATCGACCCTGAAAAAATCAGCTTGCCGGGAATTATTTGTGAGCAACCCCTATAGAGAAGGTCGACTTTTACTGTACTAGGAGTAAACAAAAATTTTCAAAATAATTTTTCGGATGAAACTCATTTTTTTCAAATGAAACCATATTAGTACCTAGTTTCCACTTTATACAACCATTAATAAGAGATCTTCTGATATACCCACTTTGCATCTGGAACAAATACAACTGAAATTACAGACTATCAAAAATTAAAATATCTAAGATCTATTAATATTGTTAATAATTACGAATCATTTTCTAAATATTCATCATCTATACATTTGTAGTCTAGTTCGAGTTCCACGTCACTAGTTTATGTCTTCCTCGAGACTCACAAATTATTATAAAAAATTTCAATTCACGTCTCATAGTGCCGTGCTGGTGATCACAGCCGGTACCATTACGTGTCGAAGATATCAATCTCGAAGAAGACACAGCAACTAGTGACGTAGAATTCAAAAATAATTACATATATATTGGTGATGAAGATTCAGAAAATGATTTATAATTATTAACAATGGTAAAAATATTAAATATGTAAAACGCTTTCATTTTTTTCTCGGATTTGTATTATGAAGAGATTCTATTGTTTTATGTACTCCTTTGTTATTCTTACATTTTCATTTGCATTTGCAATAATTATGTTTGTATCTTACGCTACCTATATTATATATTTTTTTTACTTCAACATAAATAACTTTGATAACTTTTCCTCACAATATAAATTAATCATGAACATAATAAATATTGAAAAATGCGGTTTTCCGCCATTTCGAAGGACTTCGTGTTACCGTTTCGATATTTTTCTTTACGCACATAGTTTAAGTATTCCACGTTGGTATTAAAAATAACCGCCGCACAGTGGGAAATTTTTCAATTTTTTTAGACAAAAATCCGTCTACAATGCAATTATTAATGGATTTGAATTTTTTTTTTTTAAATAATTGTTAGGTATCACCCGATGTTTGAGCACTGCCCAAATTTTAAAAACGTTCAACATAACCTCAAACAATCTTATAAATATATGAAATTCGTGTATTTTACTTAAGTAAAAATGCGAATTTCTGTTTTTTAAAAGTTTTACTCAGAAAATATCCTTTACTACACGTTTTTTGGGTCGCTGATTAAAAAAAATGGGGTCCCGTTAACACCCTCAAAATACCGAAAAACACCCCAATAGGGATTTTTTCAAAATATTCTTATTAAAAATGTAAAATAGTCTAGTAAAGTGTATTTTTTATATGGTAAATATAAAACCTTAGTTATTCAAATAATAATTCAGTAAACATTTACCCTCATTTCGACAAAAAATACAAAAAACTATAGTTACAATGGTTATTTTTCAGTTTTTGCTTCAGAATAAGAGAGTACATTGTGACTAGGAGAGTGTATCTCAACCCCCTTTAAGGGTGAAAACCACCCTTAAATGGCTGTAGAATTTGAAAATAGATTTATAAATTTTTTGAAATTTTAGGATCACGTCTTCTTCGATATTTTCACTAAAATCAGTCTCCGAACCTCGTTTGATAAATAAAAATTACTTTAAAGGTTAAATTAATCATTTCTTATATACTTTGACAATGTGAATAAACAACAATTCAATGTGAGTAGAAACAAATTCTAAGTTCTTCAACGTTTTTAAGAAGCTCGTAAGTTAGAAATCACATTTTTTCCATTTGAAAGGAAAAAAAATATTTAAAATGAAATGAAAATTTTTGAGGTTATGTTAAACGTTTTTAAAATTTGGGCAGTGCTCAAACATGAGGTGATACCTAACAATTATTTAAAAATTTTTTTTGTAGACGGATTTTTGTCTAAAAAAATTGAAAAATTTCCCACTGTGCGCCGCCCAAGGAATCACTACTTCTATATTCAGATTTTCTATCCAAGTCTCTCACGACGCAATAAAATTTGATACTATATTTGTATTCCACAATGAGGAAATAATTGTTTATGGAACTTTAATAATATAATACTTGAAATCGTCGACCCCAGAAACCCATGAAACAATATGCCACATCGGTAGTGTGGGGTGGGGGTGGTAGTGGGGGTGTATAAATTAAAAAAGAAAAAAAAAATGTTGAGGCTTGTGGTTCTGGTACACACACTATATCACAATTTTATTTTTTCACCCCCTTTAATAATGGGATGGGGCTGGTAAATGCCAAAAATCTTTTTGAGACTTTAACTTCTCTTACTAAATACCAATTTTATGGACGCTTCCTTGCTTAATTTACCTATTTACTCCTCAACCTTTCAGCGGAATAAGATCAAAATACAATCTACTTCTAAATTTCGTTAAATTACATATGTGTGCCAAATTTCAAATCAAGATATTAAACGGTTCCAGAGTAATCGTGCGCTCAAAAAAAAGTTACAGACAAAACGACCGACAGACAGACAAAATTTTTATTTTGCTTAAACTGAAAATCTCGACGTTTCATGAAATTTTAAGACTATTTGAACAATAAAAATTTTCTATTTTTTTGCATTACTGTAATAATAATGTTTATAATGATACACTAAATATTTATTATTTTCATAAGTAGCAAGATAGATCTCTGTATTGTATATATTTACGAAAACTGCTCACTCGCATACCGCCGGCACGCAAATATCTCATATACAGAAAAAACTTGCAAACATTTTATAACAAAGATAGATTCAGAGATAATCTTTATAACGGTAACATACATAACAAAACGCTGACTGCACCACGTGAAATTTCAAAAAGAATTAAGCGGTTTAAAAAATAGTTTCTGCGATGGAAATTGACAGAGTTATCAAAAATTTAATGAAAGCCGATTACCTAGCTTGCCGACGCGGCGTGGCGCACAGTGTTATCTTTTGGATTTTCTGCCCACTAAACAAATCTTAACGAATTTGAGAATAATCTTTTTAAAAATATTCGCCTCATATCATACTTTAACGGAGTACTGCCAAAATTTCGCGAACATTGAACATAACCTTAAAAAATGGAACGAAATACGAAATACGTTGAACTCGAAAATTAGCAAAAATAGTAAAACCTGAAAATATCTAATAATTCTGAAACTTCTATCCTGACAACCCTCAAGTTTTTGTTTAAATCCATAACTTCGAAACCTGTAGACCATAAATCCATAAACAATAAACCCGTAAACCAGAAACCCATAAACCCTAAAACGGTAACCTGAAGAACTGTAAGTCTATAAATTCTATATCCTAAACTCATAAACCGTAAATCCGCAAACCCAAAAGCCACAAACTCTAAACCCATAAATTTCAAACCCTTAAACCCGAAGACTATAAACAAACCCATAAAGCTATAACTCCTAAACCCATTATTCTTAACTTTTTTAAAATTATTTTTTTTTTCTTCGTTCTTAATATTATTTTTTTAAGTTTTACTTCCACATCCAGTGAAAGTATAGTAACGCAAAAAAAAATTCGAAAATTTTTTGTTGTTCAAATAGGTTTAAAATGTCATGAAACGTGGAGCTTTTAAGTTTGAGCAAAAAAATATTTCTGTTTATGTATCAGTCTGTCTGTCGGTCGTTCTGTCTGTAAATATTTTTGTCCGCACAATTACTGTGGAACCGTTTAAGATATTGATTTGAAATTTGGCACGTGTGTATTTTAACGAGATCTAGAATTAGATTGTATTTTGATCTTGTTCCGGTTAAAGTTTGGGGGTAAATTGGGGAAGCGTTCATAAAATTGGTATTTAGTACATATACGAGAAGTTAAGGTCTCAAAAAATTTTTGGAATTAGCCACCACCATTACCACCCCCTTTATCAAAGGGGGTGAAAAAATAAAGTTGTGATTTATTGTGTGTATATGAACCAAAGGCCTCAACATGTTTTTTACTTCATCCAGCCCCACCCCACTACTGATGTGGTATAATGTTTTATGTGTTTTTTTGTGGGGTCGACGATGTATTATCTTATTAAAGTTCCATAAACAATTATTTCCACATAGTGAAGTGCAAATATAGTATCAAAATTTTTCTTCAAATTCCTTGGGCAGCGGCTTTTATTTATTTTTGGTTATGGATTTAAGCAAAGACTCAAGGGCTGTCAGCCTATAAATTTCAGAATTATTAGATATTTCATCCATCTGTTATGTAATGGATGCAAAATACTACTTGATTAAATTTGATTAGCTCGTTAATTGCAATCGTACCAGGATTTGCTTACGCTGACTAGTGGTTTAGTTTTCCCTTCACTGTCGGAGATACAGTGACGGCCAAAATATTGCGGTCATCTCTTGGATTATATATGTATTCTACTTTCGGAATATAGCATCATTAATTGAAGGTATGTATTTGTAGCAGAATTAACGATTCGAAAATTAAATCTGTTCACCACTCGGAACACAGTTTATTAACGCATAGTGGAAGTATAGTAACATTAAAAAAATTTGTTTTTTTATTAAATGGGCTAGAATATCGTGGATCATCTATGTTTTAAATTTCTTTTTTTTTTAAATTCTGTATGTCTGTTTGTCGGTCTTGCTATAACTTTTATTTAATGTACGATTAATCTGGATCGGTTGATGATATTGACTTGTAATTTGTTACACCTATATACTAAAATGAAATTTGTAACTATATTATATTTTGATCTTATTCCGTTAAACGTTGGGGGTAATGAGAGGTAAATGGGGTAAATAGGTAAAGCAAAGCAAGAGTCCATAAAATTGGAATTTAATGTATGTACGAGAAGCTGTTGTAGAACCTCCCAGAATCAACCTAAGTCGAAGCCAAAATAAAAAAAACCGCTGCCCAAGGAATCACTACTTCCACATCCAGATTTTCTGTCCAAGTCACTCACAACGAAAACATTTTGTATGTGGAAATAATTGTTTATGGAACTTTAATAATATAATTTGAAGTCCTCTACCCCAAAAACTCACAAAACAATACCCCACATCGGTAGTGGGGTGGGGGTGATGATAGGGGGTGGTAGTGGGGGTGGATGAAGAAAAAAAATATTTTGAGGTTTCTGGTTCTTGTACACACACTAAATCACAATTTTTTTTTTCATCCCCTTTAATAATGGGGGTGGCTAATGCCAAATTTTTTTTTGAGACCTTAGCTTCTACTAAATACCAATGTTATGGACTCTTACTGCTTGATTTACCTATTTACCCCAAATTTACCCTAATTTATCCCCAACCCTTCGACGGAACAAAATGAAAATATAATCCAGATCTAGATCTCGTTAAAGTACATATGTGTACCAAATTTCAAGTCAATATCTCAAACGGTTCCAGAGTAAACGTGCGCACAAAAAAGTTACAGACAGAAGTTACAGACAGACCGACAGACAGACAGAATTTTTTTTGCTCAAACTTAAAATCTCGACGTTTCGTGACATTCTAAGCCTATTTGAACAATAAAATTTTTAAAAAATGTTTTTGTCGTTGCTATACTTCCACTGGATGTGGAAGTAATTCGACTTAGGTAAAAAATTCATTTAAGGGCATTTTCGATCATAGAATCCAAGTCAGAAGGGCTTCAGAGCCATAAACTAGCTCAAAAGGACCGTTACGAGTTCGTTAAGATATTAGGAAGAACAAGGTGAAAATTCGAAGAAACACCGAATTTTCACTTAAAAAAATATGTTTTGGTCCAGTCCCTGAGAGTGAAAGTATATTATGGTGGTCATAGGAAAACGAACCAAAAGTAAAATTATAATTTTGATCAAGGAAAAATAAACCATGTACTTTTACGAAATTATTTTTAACTTTTCTATTCCTCCACCAAAGACAATGACCATGGAGATACAATCATTATATATATATCATTCAAAAGACTGAATATAAAATTTTAACTACGTTAAGTATCAAAACGGGTGAAATCGACAAATATGGTGAAGGCGCGTAGCGCCAATAGGCAAATATTGGCAAAAAATCAGTGAAAATGGACAAGGCCGGTTTCTCACATAATACAAGTTTGGATTCACCCAGCGACTCATAATTTGTACGAGTACGTTGGATGGTCAATACAAAGCGATGGTAATAAAGCTAAATGCAGGGTTTCCCAAATAATAAAGTTATAAATGACTCAAAAATCCATTTTGCAAAAAAGTCGCTCGGAGGCGAGTCGATGTCATTTTTCCTATATTGAACATGCATGGGGACTAGTACGTCGTAAGACTGGCCGACGTTAGTAAACTCATGTATTAGTCGAACTCCGTTCTGTGAATGATATAATCACGACGTATAGAACTTTTAAGCTAATCACAAGGGAACCAAAATTTTTTTAGTAAAGTATTTTAATATTATTTTCAGTCAGTCATAATTACCATAATTACAAAAACTTTTTAAAAGCTTGCATTAATTTCTGGGGAAGTTAAATGAATGTTTTCTACCAAATCGATTGTTAGCGCACGCTGTCATTTGTATGGTTAAAATTACCTTGCTTTAGTTGTGGAGGCGATTATTTCACATTATATAATTTATTGGATATGATATTGCAGAATTTAACTGTACTTGTTTTAAACCTGTTAAATAAATGGTATTCTTTGAACTAATTGCATTTTATTGATATCAGGACTTGTTGCTAGTCTTAATCCCTTGAGTTTTCGTTTGGAAGACCTAAACAACTGAGTTAATTGGAGTCTCTTGACTCCGCAAGTCTGAAACTCAGTGTTCTGGTCGCCTTACTGGAGCTCGATAGGGATTCTTTTATGCGATTTCTCAGGAATCATTGTAGAATCCGTTATTAGTAGGTAAACAAACAACAATCTTTTATGCAAAAATCACGAAAATCCTTAGCCGTTAAACTCATTATTACTGCGTAAATAAGTAAAAATCACGCCAAATTTTAATCCCTTCAGAGGAAAATCTCGGATAGGGATTTTTTTATACAAAATTACAAAAACTTCCTAGGCGTAAAACCCATTATTATCAACAAGTAAATAAAATCCCGACTGAGAGAGAGTCGTTAATGATCTGATCTGAGGTAGTGCAGCTTTGACCTATTACTTGTCTATCGAGTCATATCTTATCTAGAAGCCGCTTGGAAGTAGAAGAACGGGGCAGAACGAGGTGGCGCCCTTCTAAAAATAAATTGGCGTCTCGTCAAATTGACGCTCGGTAGTGAGTTCTTTTACAAAGCCAAGGTCTCAAAATTTCCCAAACCCTATTCCTAAAGATGGTAAAAAAATTAAATTGTGTTTTAGTGTGTGCACAAGAATCAAATTCCTCGATTTTTTTTTGGATCAGCCTCCCTCACTATCATCCCCTTTAATGAGGGGGCGGTGGTAGAAATGGGGGATTTGGATAGGAAATCCAGATGTAGAAGAAGGGATTCCTTAGGCAGCGGTTTTTTAGTAAATATGACGTCTAGTTAGGTCTATAAAAAAGTCCTCGTGTTTTTGCGCTTTTTGGTTGAACTAATGATGTAAAATAAGCACTATAGTCATAGCTAAACAGAAATTATAACTAGGTATGGCCAACTATAACAGTTTCTAAATATAAGGTGTCCGGAAGTGCGTCTACCAGGAGAGATCTGTTTGTGACGTGGAGCACCGAAAGCTACATTCTGTGGAATAATGGTCATACATTGCAGCAATTTAACTATTTTAAGTTATGTAAAGTTTAAATTCATAGATACATATTCCAGGTGCATCGGATTTATTTGATATATATTTAGTTCATGAAACAATGTGGAATATCTATATCATTTGAGCATTGCATTTGGAATTCCTGTAACTTTTTAATAAATAATAAATACTTCGATACGAATGTATACTGCAAATGCCATAACTAACAATAACTCACTCAATATTTTATGTTTGTTATTAATACTAAGTTTAACAAATGCCTAAAAGTTTAGTTTATGTTGAATCAAAATCAGCAAACGTGATATTTTAACATACCAAACAGATTTACCTATGTTTAATGGTAATTGTTTCTCGATTTATCTAAATAATCTTCTGATTTAGGATTTGTATTTGGAAAGCAATAATCAGAATGCGTAGATTATTATGTGATCCAAACTATATCAACAGCCTATCGATTAATTTTATGTGTCAACTTAGCCAAAATGAGTTGTTAACCGACTTCACAAAATTGTAAAAGCAGAATATTCTCAATTCGATCCGTATGTTTTTTATGATTGTTCTAAATATACGACTCGTCGGTGGTTACCATCTGGCTTGATCAAGCTACATCCCGTGTAAAGCGAGCAAAAGTCGAAAACAAGTGTATTATATTTGGAGCTCGGAAATTTTATCTGTGACGTCAAAATCAGGGTTGGCTCTAGGTCAGCGCGGAAAGATTTTTGTGCAAGTATGACACAATAATCTTACCTTGTACTTCCTTTTTGTGAATTTCGTAATACCCAAAGTTAATAAGGTCAGTTTATTATAAACACTCACTCAAAGAGGAGGTATTGGGGATGTAACATTGAACTAACACACACACACTCATATACACACATGTATTTTTCACTACCTTTAAGTAATACACACGCATTTTTGTAGACCGCCGACTCTGTATAATTTCACTATGGGTTTGTAGATACATACATACAAATTGTTGCATTTTTCTTTTTCGTCTTATTTATATTAATGTCCTGGCGGAGTTTAGCCGTAGGCTATTCTACCACTCAACCAGGATGGACACACACACATACACACACAAACACTAGACAACATCACAACACCCACCCCCTTTATTAAATGTTGACGTAAATGCGCAGAATTGCCCACTGCAGGTATTTGTCAATACGTTTCACAGATGTAGTAGATTTCCGAAAAATGTAGGTTACGTATAAACATTTTAAACATATAAAGTGAAATAAAATTCACTTTATCGTGTTGGGTACATTTGTGATGCACACAGTACATGGCAGTTTTATGCCATTAATCCTTAACTTTGTTTGTTAGGAGTTTAAAATTTCCTTATATGAAGTTTGACATTAAAGTTTAAAATGTAAAAAAGATTGAAAATATTTATTGGAACAAAATTTAATCGCTTTCAGTAGAAAAGAGCATATTCGTTAACACTCAATGGTAACTTTTATTAGTTTCGTAACAGTCTTAATATACCTATTTGTTCAAATCTGAGAGACACACATATTACAGTTTCGATATCTTTTTTATCACCGTATTTTAGGGGCGAGCGTAGAGGCGACTTCAATGTGAATGTCGGTCGATATTCTGTTAAAGCAAGGTTGAGTGCGGTTAGTACTTGGATGGATGACCCATCTTGGGAAACACAAGCGATCTCGTCCCACCTTCTAGCGGCTTGTATATCAGTGTATACGCGGAAGCTACGTAATTTGAAGACGAGGATTACGTAGTGGATATACCATCCTTCAGAGGGGATGTAAAGAGGCGGTCCTTTGTCTATTAAACGTTAGGCAAGTGAAAGATCCCTACTCTTCGTACGACAAGAGGTTCGGTAAAATTTCCAGGTTGGGGGTAGCTCGTCTCCTGGCGTCAGTGATAGGCCCTGGTAGCGGAAATAGACCGACGTTAAATAAATAGATAAAAAAAAATCTCCATATTTTTTTGTACTTGATCAAAACCTCAGTAACATTTTTTTCTAAAATAATAAAAGCCACAGATTATACAGGGTGAGTCGGGAGGAAAGTGCCATACTCCGGGAGTGTATCCTACACATGATTCTAAGACTAAAAAACCCAAAGCTGTCATCCGATTTTTATTTGTTTTAGATTTACATCGTCTTACAGAGTTTATTTTTAAATTTTGTATTTACAATATAAAATATTTTTTTTATTATTGGATGCAAATATAATCTTTAATATTCATATGTCAGTATTTAAAAAATCTAATGTGTTAAAGAAATTTTGCTATCATATTCGTATTCACACTTGTAAAATAAGAACATGCGACGCCAAGGTTTACATCAGACAAGAATTTGGTGTTGACTAGTGTAACCACTATTTTCGAAGAAAGTTTCTGTTCTATATCCTGAAATATAAGTTCCAGTTCTTCTAAATAAGAGCCAATTGTGCTTGAAAAGGCTATCAAATTACTTAAAATTTACTTTTTTCTTCTAAGAAAATCTCCACCTTAGAATTTATACATATTCATATGTATTTCTAATTACAAAAAAGCTGTTTTTAATATTTCAAAATTAGTATATTGATACTCTAGATATAGAACACAATCCTACTATTTATAAAAGTACTAAATTCAGAAAATTACAGGTTAAAAGATGGGGCATGAATAATTAATGAAGAGTTCTTAGTACTTATAGGGGTATTAAAGTTTAGTTGGTCATTAGTGGTACAAGGATTATTTCTAAGGGATTTCTTAATTTCTAATTGCTCGACAAGATCTAAACTTTTCCCGTTTGTTTCTGTATGAATTAGATTAACATTGTTAGTAGTTTTTAGTAGAGTCTATGAAAATAGTTGTCATTAATATAATTAGTAGACATCCCGTGTCTTCATTATTGTTTAAAATTGAATTTTTGTGTCCTTTCACCCTCTCGTCAATGCTCCTACAACTTCGACCAATATAAACTGCCTCATAGTCACTACATTTGTTTTCATAAACACCAGATTTACTTTATCCATTTTTTTTATTGTTTACTAGTAGTCTCCCTAAAGTTTTATTTATGTTTATTGTAGACGTACCTAAGTTATTTAATTTATTAGATATTTTGTTACTAAAATTTGGAATTAAATTTAATTGGTTCCTTAGGTACGTTAGAAAATTCTTTTTGGATCATTTTTCTGTTTGTTTTTTACCATCTTTTCTATTAAAGACTTGTTTCCGTTATTTTACGTACTTTGTTTAACAATATTAAATTCAACTTTAAAATCATGCATCTAAAGGGAAGTTTGTAAGTCTATGTATTAGGCTATGAAAGGGAGAGAGCTTAATTTTCCACGATTTTTGGGATTCATAATGAATGGCTCTGTCCATGGTAATCGGTTTTCCTGCAAATGTTACATTTTAACTGATATTATGTTTTTTGACATTAATATCTAAGATATCTAATTGACTATTTTTTCATTCTCCATAGTGAACTGGATTTTGCTATTAAAGGAGTTCAAAAAGTTAAGGTAATGATTTAAGCTCTTGTACCAGTTCAAATGCAAAAAATATCGTCTACATAGCGAGTCCAATGAAAAATGAGTTATTGAGTTATTATTATCAAAAATTGAGATTCTTAAATTCGACATTAAAATCTCAGCTAATAACGGAGAAATAGAAAAATGCATCGGTAAGCCGTCTTTTTCTTTAAAATATTCACCATTAAACTGAAAGTAATTCTGTTCAATGCAGATTTTTAAAAAGTCTTTTAATACTAATTTTTCGATTATACTACAGAGAAAAATGATCCTAAAGGAGTTTTCCAACGCACCTAAGGACCCAACTAAATTTAGTTTTATTAATCATATTGTAAATTTAATTAACAAGTAACAAGATATCTAAAAAATTAAATAACTTAGGTAGGTCTACAATAAACTTAAATAAAACAAAGGACCCTGCACAAAAGTATACGAAAAGGCCTTTCGGTCAAAATTTTGGAAATTTTGAGTAAAAGTTCTCCTGGTTATACTGAACAAAAGTTCTCATGGGCACAATGCTCAAAATTTAATCGTTTGGCCGCCAGTGGCCTTTGAAATCTAAAAATATAAAGTTTTTATATACTCCCTTGAGGTAAAGCTTTGACCCCAAAATTTCTGTAACTGGACTGCAAGGTAGCTACTCCCCCATTTTCGAGGGCGGGGAACACGATGATGACAATATTTCCGACCTACCCTTCATTCACTACCCTTAAACCGGAAAAACCACCCTTTTTAGGGTGCTAGGCTTGTCGGATCGGGTTTTTTTTTGTAAACTGGAATAAAATAAGTAAATACTGACCACGGGTGACCTAACCCACCCCTGGGATTGAAACTACCTACACCCCCAATAACGAAATGCCTCGAAAACAACGAAAATCAGCTGGAAAACGGTATATCCTGTTTTTGAAGACGGAGATCACAATGGTGACGATATTTCCCGCTCTACCCTTCACTCACTACCTCTAAACTAAATAAACCAGCCCTTTTAACGATTTTCCGGTGCTAGGCTTGGGAGGGCTTATCGCATCGCTTTTTTTGTCAATTCAAATAAAATAAGTAAAAATTGACCACCGGGGGTTGGAACTACTCCCACCCAAAATAAAGAAACACCACGAAAACAACGAAAATCAGCTTGAAAACTGAATACTCATTGGGAACAATAATTTCACACACTACCCCTGAACTTGAAAACCGCCCCCTTTATCGATTTTCCGCTGCTGTGCATGCGAGGGCTTGTAGGATAAGATTTTTTTCTCGTCAATTCGAAGAAAATAAATAAACCTCGATCAGACGAGACCCAAACAACCCGGGGTTCAAGCAGCCTTTACACGAAGTGAACTTTTCCTTCAGTGATTGTGACGTCAATTTCGACTCGGATGAACAGTGTGGTTATAATTGTAGGAGTCGAAAGATCTACTAGCATAGAATGAGAATTGTATATAATGAGCCAGATGTAACAAATGATCATTCAATTAATACAAACGAGAATATTTTTACATATACAGTGTGTTCCAGGATAGATGTATCAAGAGGTGTAATGGACCAAAAATTTTGGAATTTTGGAATGGTATTTGGGGATTGAGTCCTGCTTGTTGTAAAACTAAAGTATACCAAAAATGACTTGATTTGGTGTTCTACAGGGTGTTTTATAAGCAAAGTTGTAAAAATCACCACTAATAAAGTACCTTTATTTTTCAAAATATGAAAAAATTCCACTAAGAAAAGTTATTTAGAATGCAATTTTATATCTCTATACCAAAGTTCAGGAATATAAAATTATTTTTTTGAAACTTCCCATTTTTTCAATAAATTAGTATTTTATTTTGAACCATTCAATTAAAACTGCATAGAAATTATTTTTTGTGAATTAATATTTAAAGTTATGTAGAAGCTAAAAGTAGGCTATAAGAAAAGCAGTGGATACACATTTATCATTTATTATTGACATATCTGTCAAACGTAGTCAATATTATCCTTAATTTCTGTTTCAAATTAACGAACCAAGCATAAAAAATTAAGTGAAAATGGTGTGTGAAAAAATTTATATTGTGCAATGCTACGGAATTGACGGTGAAAACTCGCTAAGAGAAGTGGTAAGCCAATTTAATTTGAAATTTCCAAACACTGCTTTGTCACGTACTCAGGCTGAGAATAATTAAAAAGTTTCTGGTTACTGGTAGTGTTCTTAACATGAAAAGAAAAATAAAAGCATATGATGAAGACAATGTTGGGGCTATTATAGCTCATGCCTCTGTTATAGAAAATCCTAGGATGCCACTAAGAGAGAGATCAGCTCTTATTAATATTAGCAACTGAACTCCAAAGAATTTACAAGGCAAAGAAAATTAGGGCATATAAAGCAAATTATAAACATACGCTTGAAGAGGGCGATGGTGGCCGTAGGTTGGATTTTTGTTTGACCATTGGAGAAAAAATCATGGAAGAGAGATTTTTTCATCATTTCATAATTTTCTCAGATGAATCCACATTCACAACCAATGGTGTTGTTTCATCTCAGAATTGTCGGTTTTGGGCTTCTGAAAATCCAAATTTCAGAATTCATTGTAGAAGACAATATTATAAAAAAGTGAATGTGTGGTGTGCCGTTTCTTATCACGTTGGAGTTATTAGACCTTATTTCATTGAGGAAAAGTTAAACCAGCATACTTATTTACAGCCTCTTGAAAGATTTTCTGAAGAACATTTAAATATTTTAAGAGATATGCCTTTAGTTCATTTTCAACATGATGGTTGCCCTGGCCACTCCACAGAAATGGTTAATCGGTGGTTGAATTTAAATTTTGGAGAAAATTGGATTGCCAGGAATGGACCGATCAAGTGGCCGGCGAGATCCTCAGACCTATCAATATTGGATTTCTTTTTATGGGGTCGCCTCAAGCAGTTCGTTTACGCTGAACCACTTCCTAACATGTAGCAGTATTGTAGCAGAGAATTACAAATGCCGTAAACTCCATACCGTTAGATCATATTCGAAACAGTTTTAAGAACTTCAGGCGAAGGATCGAAATGTGTGTGGATGTAGGTGGTAACTACGTAGAATAATAAAAAAATTGTAAACATTGTTTGGTATTGGTCAATAATTAATTTATTTGTGAATCTGTTATGTTTTTGACATTTATTACTTGTTATAATTTTTAAACCTCATTAATCTTCTTGTTTTACACTTAATTCGATTAACATTATACGTTCTTATATCTCGTATATTCAATTTTTTATTTACCAATAGCCTACTTTTTGAGATGATTAACATTTGCTCCTACACAACCTTAAATATGAATTCAACTCTTAATTCGCAAAAAGTGGGAAGTTTCAAAAAAATAATTTTATATTCCTGAAATTTAGTAGAGAGGTATAAAATTGCATTCTAAATAACATTTCTTAGTGAAATTTTTTCATATTTTGAAAACTGAAAGTATTTTATTAGTGGTGATTTTTACAACTTTGCTTATAAAACACCAAATCAAGTCATTTTTGGTATACTTTAGTTTTACAACAAGCAGGACTCAATCCCCAAATAACATTCCAAAATTCCAAAATTTTTGGTCCAGGTATCTTTCGGATTTAATTATTCATATCTGGTCTTTTAATCTGTAATTTTCTGAATTTAGTACCTTTATAAATAGTAGAATTTTGCTCTACACATTTAGCAATCTTTGTATTTACTCTTGAGAAAGTTCTTGTTACAGGGCCTGGCCCACTTATAAAAGGGGCCCCCAAAAGCTTCTAAACCTCGGTAGTCACCCTGTGCCCTGAACAAATTTTTAATATTTTACGTGCAGTACCCCCTCTGCAATACACTAGTGAGGAGGGAGTCTCACACGGCCGACTAGTCAGGTCCTTGGGGGTTGCTTCGATAATTGGGGTGGTGTAGGTGGTCAGATATAAAAGACAACGTTGTTCTAATTAAACATTTAATAAAATATCAGGGCACGTAGTACAAAATATTTCACAATTATCACCGATAACTCTGTACGCAGTACAAATATCATAATATACCCTAATAAGTGAACTAATAAGGGGGGCCCACACGCTTAACCTAATATACACAAAATATCTTACAAAATAATAAATCTTTGATAAATGTACAAAAGGTCATATGCCAGAAGCGTGACAAAAAAAACTACAAGTGACCACATAAAATTACTTAAAATTATTGACATCTATTTGTAAAATAAGGCAAAACTAATTCAGTTAGTGAAGTAACGATACACAAAATATACCAAATATTACTGAAATCCAAAATGTTACTGAGATTTACGTTACGAGCAAAATATTACCAATATTTCTTGAAAATTTATTTTACTGTCCCGTGGACGTTGAGTTGATGTACCGGATCCCTCGTTAAGAGAATATGATTTCGCTTACCGTTGGTAGTGTCTGAATACCTTTTCCCGTCCTACCAGGGTAGCGTAATTCTAGGTGATAACAGCCGCAGGTGGTAGACCATCTACGTGGAGTCTAAGGTAACGTGCCGAGATCCCCAGTACCATACATACACAAGACGTCAGTCAATAATCCACCATCTAGACACCAAAATCTGGACTGGAAATTGAAACCAGAGTCAGGCTGGAAGTCCCTCGTAAAGTGTAGAATGTGACATAAAAGCTCAAGTAGAATACGAGTAACAGATCCAAGTAAAATCATAAGGTATCAATCCAAATAGCCATAAACTAACAAATAGATCCCAATACTTGTAACATACTCAACAAGTAAGGAAACAACTAACAAACAAACAACAAACAAACAGCTCTGCAATAAAATAAATAACCTAAATTACAAATCAATTCCAACTTTAAGTGGGTTTTCAGAGACGTACCTGAAATGTGATGTGGGCTGAAAGAGGTCCTTTGCCGTTAAAATGGCACTCCAAAGTCTTGCATTCAGACGACGCCACGTGCTTTGAAAATTAACTTTATCCAGAAATCCGTAGCTGCATTTCCCCAAAACGATACTCAAAACCAAATGGAAATACGACTAATCTTGTCGTGATGAATACTAAATCCCATAAATGGAGCAAAACTTACAATATTGCTAAAACTCGTATTTAGACTACTCAATCTTCTAGCAGCAAAAGGAAAAATGATCAAGAAAATGTCCCTTATCAAAATGGCAAGTTCTTGTCTTCCGTCACAGTACGTTCGGAATTTCCATTTCACGGTGTACCCCACAACTAGAATAAATTTTCCTAACATCGTTTATATCCACAAATATTATCATAATATACTCTGAAAGCCGTCCCCTCATAAATCTACCCACCAAAAGAAGGTTTAATCAACAATACTAGCCATTGTAGAAGCTTTAAAAGGGCGTTTTTGCAATGCACTCTCCTAATGAATATCTGAACGCACTCACCCGTACTTCCTGTAACAAAACGCATTCAATGGTCGACATGAACCATCAGGTAGTGCTATTATGCAACCAGTTATACTCTATGATTATCTATTGGCTCAAATGCACAATAAAATTTGGGAAAATAACGAAAATTAGTACATAAATTTCTGGCCATTATTAAATGTGAAAATCGACCGTAACATTCTAATAAGACGAAACATATGTAGGAGTTCCGATATACTTATTTTGAAACATTAAAAAGCAGTTTTTCTTGTAATTAGAATTGTTTGCAAGATGTTTCACACGCAACCGACCACAAATTCAGTTACGTGTACATTTATATGTATTAAAAAAAATGATTTCAATCATTTAAATAAAAACTACAAGAAAAGAATAACGAACGGTGTAAAAAAGTGCTACACCAAGTAACTTGTTTGGGTGAAAATCGTCTTCCAATCGTTCCGTCATCCCTGTTGTATCTTGTTAGGCTTCGTCAGTGTGCGAGATGCTTAAATGTAATCGCATCACCGCAGATGCGAGCTCGGTTGGTCAGTATTCTGAGATCGATTCTCACCAGAATTCAAGTGGTCCTGCGGGAGTGAGTGCCGTCGGTGATCTGAAAACCCTCTCCCGTATACGCGTTGGATTGCACAAGTGGTTTTATTTAATTTTCAACTTTTTCAATGAGGAATTATTATAAAATTTTTATACTTGTTCATTTTAGAGCTTTGTATGGATATAATTAAATTAATAGTTATTTCGAAAACTTTAAACAATTTTTTTATTTCCTGTAAATGTTCATTAAAATTATGATAAAATAAAATTGTTCATGTCAACAGTGTATTTAGATATAATGGAAGTAAGGAGTCGGAAAGTATGCAAAAGTTGTAAAACCTATTCCCACCCTCGTTTTCGATAGTACTGAATACGAATAATAGGGTGAAAAATGTTTTTGGTCATGCGCACTCCCTTTAACGAACAAAAAACACCCATTTTTGCTTATTTCTCATATGATAGTTGGCATCGCGACTATTTTGTAGAGACCTCAGGTGCGGGATTATCAGCTCGCTAACCCTATGCCCACAATGTACCTCCAGAGAAATTAATGGACTGCGGATACTCGAGGACACAAGATTTACACAGGAAACAGTAAAGGCGGCAAAAACAAATAAAATGATTGTACGAGTCCCTAATATCAGCCAAGTTGCTACCTATTATTATGAAAGGGGTAGCTTCCGACAGTTTAAGGGTGAAGGAAGCGTAAAACCATTTTTTTTCTTGATCAACATCCTCGAACATGGAAGTAAACGCCTTTAACAAAAAAAAGAACAATTTTACACCCCCTGACTCTAAGGGCCCTAAGGCCTTTCACCATATGTTATATCCCCATGAAAAAACAAGAATCCTTGCAAAAATAGTCTATGCCAAGCTGTCATATGAAAAATAAGCAAAAGGGGTGGTTTTTGGCCGTTTCAGGGGGTGCATATGACTAAAAACTTTTTTCGCTCTGTTACTCGTGTTCAGCATCCTCGAAAACGGGGGGCGGAATAGGTTTCATAACTTTAGCACAATTTTGCTTTTTTTTTGGGAAAATCCCGACTCCTTACTTCCACTAATATGAATCTTATTAGTCTCAAAGCAAATACTTTAGATGTGTCTTATTATGTACCTGAACCAAGGGTTCTAAATTAATTTAATTAGAAAATATATAATAAGGAATGATATACTAGCGCAACAGGCTAAAGCGTGTTACTGACCAACACGCTTATCCACATTATTTATCATGTACTTGATTTGATCCCCATCTCCGACACTAGCAATGTCGGTGGGTATTTTTATTTATTTATTTTTTTATTTAACGTCGGCCCATTTCCGCTACCAAGGCCTATCACCGACGCCAGGAGACGAGCTACCCCCAACCTGGAAATTTTACCAAACCCCTTCTCTGTCGAAGAGTAGGGATATTTTACTTGCCTAACAGACAACTGCCGCGCCCTGGTGGTCTCCCTGCCGCCAGGAAAATATGATATTTATAAATGTTTTGTTTTAAAAAGTTTCAATTTTTAGCAATTTATCCATGAAAAATTAATTTAGAATGTCAAAAAGGGCAAAAAGGACAAAAAGGACAAAAAGGTCAAAAAGAACAAAAATAGTAAAACAAAAGATAACAGATAAGAGAAGAAAGGAGGGGATTAAGGATGTAAAGTTAAGAAAGAAAAATGTAGAGTAGAAATAAGTTATGGTAGAGGAAAGTGTGGCTAAAGTGGTTGCCGGAAAATAGGCCACGCCTAGTAGGAGGTGTTTTATCAAAAATGGGGCATTATACTATCTAATTTGTCAGTTTGAAGGAATAAAATGTTTGTAATATTTCTTGGACGCAGTCTGCCAGTGGCGTTATGTCATGGCAACTGCATATAAATCTCTGAGGGAGGTGTATCTGCCGGAATCAGAAATGAGGCGCGTAATGTGACGGCCGGCCCCGTATGTGAAGGCCGGCATGATCAGAATCATGTACAACATATTTTTGTTAGTCCTATTAAGTCAACTACCTCTGGGCAGGAGCGGGTACAAACTCCTGGACATGGAGTAGACCTTTCGTACCGTCTCGTTATGTGTATATTAAACGTCAGTCGTTTGTCCAAGTTAACCCCCAGATACTTCACGCACCGTTTAATTGGAATTTCTCTACCCCCGATCGAAATTGGCGTTAATACTCTGTTTTCGGTGAATCGGCGCGTGAAGAGAGTCGCCTCAGTCTTCTCAGCGCTGATCCGAATCTTCCACTTGTCATCATACGACGTGGCACGGGCCATCTGCGCCTTCAGCAACATGTTGGCTGCTTGCGCGTTATGCGCGAATGCGCGTACATGGCCGTGTCGTTGGCGTACTTGGCAAGTTTTGTACTCGGAAACTCAAGGAAGTTGGAGGCATATGAGTTGTACAGCTTTGGTGACAGGCATGACCCCTGAGGGACACCCGTGCAAATGTCCCGCCGCGTTGATAGTTTATTATTCACCCTGACGGTGTCGGTTCTATCCTTTTCAGTTTTCTGTTCTGATGCTCTAATTTTCCGACTTCCTGTTACAATCCACAAAATTTGCAGGACTTTACTTTGAAATTTTTGCCATAAGAAAATCTAGATGTTAAGCGGTGAAAAAGACGCAATCCAAAATGTTGGAGTGATGTTACCAAGATACTGATGGGAGAGAGCTTTGGTAAGGTCGTACGCATGGCACAGTCGCGGCAGATGCCGTAAATGCTGTCCGACGTGGCGTATAACAATATGAGACTAACTAGGATAATGCATGTATCATGAAACATCTGCCAAAATTTTGTAGATAAGAAGAATGATAGTAATTTAAAAAATATGAGGTTAAGGTATTAATTTTTAGTAGCAGTAAGAGTAGTTCCTAATGAGTGTATTCCATGATAATTGGCATTGTATTCTTCCGAATCCCCTTATTTTTTTCGTATTAATCAAAGAAAGGACGATATAGAACGGTAGATAGTTCGGAGAAACCAGATGGAAAGAGGCGAAAAGGATGCCTTTTAAATTGCTGGTCAGATTTTACCAAGGAACTGATGGAAAAGAGCTTTTGTGAGGTATCGCAACTAAAAGATATAGTAGGTACCGTATATAATTCAGCGATACATAAAAGCTCGTAAAAATCGTAAAAGGACCATATATCAATTTCGGTTCATTTACAAAGGGCATAAATGTGTTCGGCTTCTTTTACTATCATCACAAAAAATAGTCATACATATTTCCTAACAGGAATGTAGGCCAATCCCACTGAATGTAATTGGTTGAAATTTTCTCTGGGGAATTTATGATTGGCTGCAATAAGCAAGCTATCTAGTCAACGTGGACCGTCAGACGTGGAAGACGTGAATTTTAACGCTCGGTGTTAAAGTATTAAATAAATATTTATATTAACATGACGCGTAGCACTAGTCTTAAAACAGATATCAGTAAATCGCAAATATGTGTGAGTTTCACTAGACGAAGTGAAAACAATTATCCAACAATCTATACAAGAGCATAGTGATATTCTGCTAAATGAGATAAAATCATTAAAACAAGAAGTGACGGACTTAAGAGAGTCCAACATTGAGTTAGTCAGGCTTCCTACAAGTGGTGAAAAATGTTTAAATCATGTAAGCAATTGTGAAAACCACTTTAACATGGCAGGCACGAACAGTTCTATTGAATCAACATCCTCGTCACACACGGTAATCCAGGGTCAAAGTAGTTTCCAAAAAAGTGTAAATTCAAAAAAACATCAAAACAAAAATATTAAACAGAAAGATAAACACAATAAGGCGTACGTCAAAACGACATTAGTGGGAGAAGAAACTTAATAGTGGGAACTGGCAGTGATTCTACGGAAGAATTCGGTGCCTCAGTTAGTCGACTGTGGTGATATGTTGGACGCTGTTAAATCTTATTTACAAAGGTGATCCCCAGGTCATACTTTCGAGGAAACCAAGTTACCAACTCTAGGTAGAAATTCTTCTTATAGAGTGGAAGCCGATAAAGAACTCCAGGATATTTTGTATTCGCATTGGCCTAAAGGTGTATTTGTAAAGAGGTTTTTGTTTCGTCCCGAAAACAAGATATATACTGAATCGGGTACCGAACGGCCCTTTTGACTTAAGCATAAAAAGACATAGACCTACCGATTCAGATCATTTTGAAATTACATATTTAAACTGTCAATCTATTGTAAATAAAATAAAGAAAATTGAGGTTTTAACGCAAAATGAGAATCCATTGCATTTCTGAATCGTGGTGTAATAATTTAAACATTGACAGTGTAACTATACCGAATTATAATATGGCCAGTTTCTTTATTAGACAAAACCACATCCATGGTGGAGTTATTATTTTCATTAAAAAAGATATAAGTTACAAAAATCTAGTAAATATCAATGATTTTAGCATTAAAATGCATGCAAAATTTTGTGGAGCATCAATTACTGTAAACCAAATAAGATAATGTATAATACCTAACTATTTATAGGCCTCCAGGTGGTGTTATAGATATATTCATGGATAAATTGTCTCAAATTTTACATGTATGTACAAGGCAATATGATAATATTATGCTGTGTGGTGATTTAAATATTAATTATTTAATAAATTCAAGACAAAAAGATAGCTTATGTGATCTATTGGACAGCTATGGTCTAGAATGTCAAAATATTGAAGCTACGAGAATATATTACAACAAATCGGTTTCACATCTACAGCTAAAATAGATTACTTTTTAACAAATATCTCGCAAGAAATGTATCTGGAGTGCATACAAAATTTAAATATTGCAGATCATTTTGCTCTCATCATTACACTAAAAATTAATTATAAAAATTACTGTCTACCTCACATACAATTACATATAGGAATACAAGTGGCAATAATATATTACAATTACAAAATTTTTTGAACATCGAAACTTTTCAAGCAGTATATGAATACAAAAATGTCAATGATGCCTTTAATGCATTCTTGAATATTTTACTTTATACTTTACATATACACTGCCCAACACTATCAAAGACACTTTCACAACATAATAGTACATCATGGATCACTAACGACATTATTGATATGGGTAATAAACTAAAGAACCTGTTTTGGTTAAAAAGCAATTTGAAAATAGTGTACTAGATGAATACTATAGAAATTTTAAGAGAGAATATACAACAAAAATTAACATTACTAAGAAACTGTTTTTTCAACAACAACTTGAATATAAAAATTCAAATCAAAAACAAAAATATGTCTGGAACTTAGTAGGTGAAAAAACAGGCAAAACTAAAAGTCAAAAACCCATTCGATTACATGTTAATGATTGTTTCGTCGAGGAAACATATATCCTGGCTAATACTTTTGTAAACTACTTTAGCACTACTGTTAAGTTAGCCATACAAGTCATTTTGGGAATAACACTTCTACTAAGTGTACATTAACCAACTTAAATATCGATAATACATTTTTCTTCCATAGTGTAGAAGGTAACGATATTGTAAACGTAATTCTGAGGCTAAAAAATACTAATTCTATGGCATTGACTGTATATCGACAAAAATAATTAAACACATATGTACTCAAATTTTTCTACCCCCATCTTATATCATAAAATCCGTTGAGATGGGAACTTTTCCTGACAGTTTGAAAATTGGTGTAATAACTCCAATATTTAAAAAAATATATTAACAATTATAGAGGCATTACAGCTCCAACTATCTTAAGCAAAGTAGTCGATAGGATAATATATGATAAAATGCTATCGTATCTTAATAAATACAATTTAATTTCTAAATGCCAAAATGGGTTTTGTCCAAGTAAATCAACGGAAAGTGCCACCTATGATTTTATTGAGTACATATATAAAGGTCTTGATAAGGCCTTTGATTGCTTAGACCTTGTTTTCATTAGAGATAAATTGTACGCCGTCAGTTTTCGAGGCAACTTCTTATCATGGTTAATGTCTTATGTTCAGCACAGAAAAATTTATGTAAAATTAAGTAATAATATCTCTGATATTTTGTTATGTTTTTTGCTGTTATGTTATTATTATGTTTTGTTATAAATTGCTTCAATAACGATAAGTACATTATGGACATGAATGAATCACCGGTGGCCAAATATCTTAAGTGTGATAGCTTATTTCACTTCAGCTAGTATTGCTTCTCTGAACCTAGTATATTTTTAACGATGTTTGGCTTAACCATTTCCAAAAGCATGTAGAAGTTTCTCATAGACATTCGCATAAAGTTCTTAAAAATAATGTTTTCATTCAATTCCAATTGCCTCAAAATTTTAGAATTCCTCTCTTTAAATTATCTTTCATCTATATCGATCGCTGTCTCTTATTACGTCTTTTTCTCACTTTTTTCAGCACTAAAATTGCAGCACTTATACTCGCCAATAATATAGCAGTATCAGCATCCATAACACTGTTATTTGACGCACAGGTCTGGACCGTGAATAATAAAGACAAGGATTACGGACGTTTATGGGAATTCCGATAAAAACCGATCCGAAAAATGTGAAGAATCCAGGTGGCGCTAGTAACACTAGCACATCACCAAAAAACTGTCATTAGCCAATGAGCATCTCGCGTTCCAGTGTCCTAGTGAGAACTGCGCCATCTATAACCACCTATAACGTGCGCTTCTTTCTTCCAGTTTCACGGACACGTTGAAAGCACGGGGTGCGTCATCTTTGTCTATAGTATTCATAGTCTAGACAGTTAAAGATATGCGCTATATGTTGAAAATGGAATTGAAAGTTGAAAGCGATGTTGAAGATGAAAGTGCACAAGTATACACAAACCTATAGAACTGGTCTGTGGCCAATTAAAAAGACGGATTCGTCGGAAAAACACATTGCCTAAATTTGACAAAAAAGTGCTCGAATTAATTTACTGTGAAATTTCCAACATACGAGAAGACCACTAGAGAAAGATCAATTCACAAAATAATCAACTATGAATATGATTACAGAAAACCGGGCCAAATCTTTACAAATAGGGAAAATAAATTCATCATCGACGTGGAAGGGGACAGTGACCCTGCCGAAGAATCCGAATAATTGAAAAGTATTCCATATTTTATTTAGTTTACTGTTTTTATTTAACATTCCGTGATATAACGGATATATTTATGAGAGTAACTGTGGCAGTGATAATGAGTCAGTGGTATTCTGTGATAGCGTTAGTGATTGTGATAATAGTCTAAAGGATAGATAGATAGATAGATAGCTTTATTGGTGCTATAAATTACATTTTACACAGGTCAATACATACAATACAATAAACAGAAACATTAGAAAGAAAATTACAATATAAAACAACTACAGTGTAACACATTTACAGTTCAAAAGTCGAGTAAGAGAAAAAGGAAACAATTTAAAAAATTAAAAAAACTTGTAGGGGACTTGGATACATGAATACAGTTCAGAAATCAGTACATGATTTTAAAGTGATTACGTGAGGGGCACACATAACAACTAAATATTTTTGATATTGGACAAAATCTCATAAATTGTATAAAAGGCATTTCCAATGAGGTAGTTTTTTAACACAGTTTTAAGTTGGTTTGGAGTCAGATTCCTTACTTGGATCGGTAGGCAATTGTAGGCTTTTGAACCATAATGGTTTAAACCATTTCTTGATCTGTTAACTCTATGGAAATCTAAGCAAATCTTATTACGATGTCTAGTATCATGACTATGAATATTTTCAAAGTTGATTGTATTACTTAAATTATTTTTTGTATGCATTATACATTCCAAAATATAAATACTAGGTAATATTAGGATGCCCAGTTCTTTAAAAGCCTCTCTGCAATCCTCCCTATATTTTAAGTGATTTATGATACGTATTGCCCTTCTTTGTAAACCAAATATTCGTCTTGCTGAGGACGCATGCCCCCATACTGTTATTCCATAGCTCAGGCGACTATGAATTAATGCGAAATAGACCGACCTCATTACTTCACCAGACACTAAATTATTGATATTTCTTAACATATAAGTATATTTAGAAATATTTTTGACCAAGTGATTAATGTGATCATCCCAAGTTAACTTATCAACCAAAAGGATGCCAAGGAAACAGACTGATTTGGGATTTTGCAATTTAATTGAGGTTTTTAAAGTGAAGATTATGGTTTCTGTTTGAGACTCATTTAGACTTAAGTTATTAGCTGCAAACCAGTCGAAGGCCATCGACCGAGCATTCTCCAGATTACTGCTAAGAGCTTCGTAATTCGTATTTCGAGCCACAATAGTTGTGTCATCCGCAAACAGCACATGCTCAAAACCAGGGATACAATTAGGGAAATCGTTTACGTAGACAAGAAATAGCACCGGGCCAAGTACCGAACCCTGTGGCACTCTCATATCCACGTTCCCCAGGAAGGAGCATGTACCCTCCAAGGACACCACCTGTTTTCTGTCATTTAGATATGATACTAATAAATCAAGAGAGGTATTGGCAACACCATAACATCTTAATTTAATCGCAAGATCCTTGTGAGATACACAGTCGAATGCCTTCGACAGGTCGCAGAAAATGGATCCAGTATATTCATTATTATCAAAGCAATCAGTTATAATTATTATTAGTTTGTAAATTGCATCCATTGTTGAGCGTTTACATCTGAAGCCGAATTGAGATCTATTAAAAAGATTGTTTACCTCAAAATACTCAACTAATTGTGTCTTTAAAGCAATTTCAAAAATTTTTGATATTAACGGGACCAGTGAGATCGGTTTAAAATTAGATCGGTCATCTATTTGTCCTTTTTTGTGTATGGGCATTACGCAGGATATTTTCAGGCAGTCGGGGTAAATACCTGCTTTGATACATTCGTTTAATAGATCAGTCAATGGATACACCAGGTATTGAGCAATACACTTAAGGATCTTAGCATTGAATCCATAATAATCCCGACTATTACTATTTTTTAGAGCATAAATTAGGTCTCTGATTTCAATGTAAGTAAGATATCTAAACTGAAAATTTCCACGATTATTTGGTATATATACGTCATCTAAGTAGTCAGTGTTATTTGTGTCAACTTTGGGTATATTTGCTATTATTGATTTGGGAACATTTACAAAAAACTTATTATATTATAAACTCATCCGGCGTTAATTTATAGTCATTAAATTTATTACAAATTGGTTTAAGGCTATTGACTATGTTCCATGATGCCTGTTGTATATTGTTGGATGCCTTGATGAAGGCATCGCGCGCAGCTTTCTTTGATGCAATTATGGTCTCATTATATTTTTTGCGATATTTTGAAGTAATATTTGCAAGATCAATGTTATCATTATACATCCACGCATATTGCGTAGCTCATCCGTAAACCAGTTAATTACTGGTTTAGGGTCCGATGATGTATCTTTAGATTTCATTGGAAATGCCATATGTAGAGCATCACATAAGCTCTTCATCAAAATATCAAATTTATCATTAATTGAAAGATTAAGGTCGTTTGTAAACTCCCAACTCATAGCACTAATGGCACCATTTAGATTAAATAGACCAATGTCAGTGATTGGTCTAAAGCTGACTCTTTTTTTTCGGGTCACTGGTTCACTGGCAATGCCGATATTTATGCCATAGTGATCCGAAAGATTTATAGGGATAACACAAGATGTCCGCAGGTCTTCGGTCCCATTAGTGAAAATATTATCTAAACACTATATCGGGTATTTGAGTGAATGGTATGATCAAAGTTATACGATTTCATCAAATCAAGTTTAGTACAATTTTTATCCTTTATATTAAATTTAACATTGAAGTCACCATTGATGATGACTTTGTTTATAATTATATATTTTATTAAGTATATTAACCAGTGTATCAAAAAATGTTTGCATATCATTAATTGATGATGATCTATATATGGTAATTATCAGCAACTTATTAGTTAAATATTCCACTGCTGCAACTTCGCAGTGCATTTCCACTGAGCGGTTTATTAAATCCTTTGTGTTTATAATTATATATTTTATTAAGTATATTAACCAGTGTATCAAAAAATATTTGCATATCATTAATTGATGATGATCTATATATGGTAATTATCAGCAACTTATTGGTTAAATATTCTGCAACTTCGCAGTGCAGTTCCACTGAGAGGTTTATTAAATCCTGCCGAACCATACCGTCTTGCACTAGGCTAGATTTAGAAAGTATTAACACTCCCCCGTGAATGCTGCTTTGCCTACAGAACTTTCCCGACACAGAAAACCCGTGCACTGATAACATATTAGCTTCCTCTGTAACCATTCAGTGCTCACTTATACAGACGATAGAGAAGTCCATTTTAGAATTTAAAAGATAATCTTCAAGAAGGTGAGTTTTATTCCGTTTTATTGAATATTGATATGAAATATATTTAGATAACCTTGATTGCTACGATATTTTGATGAACAATCAACTTTACTGGTAATAAAGTCCCTTTGTATTTTTACTAGGCTGCTTATCGGGAATGTTTTGAATTAAGCTAGCAAATCCGTCACTTCCTGCGTTTGTAACGGCATCCTATTTTTTGTTAAAAAACGAGATACCAGTGCCCAGTCAGGCCAGGAGTCCCGTCTCCAAGCCATTCTAGCTACATATATGGGGCCTGGGATATAACAAGTTGGCATTTCTGTTATATTTTAGCAAATATTTTTCTGAGTATTTTATCTTATGTGAGTCAGACCTCCCCCTGACCGTTTTGGTGTTGGCCGCCTCAGGAAATATTCAATTGTGGAACAGAGAATAACACTTTGGGGCTTGGTGTTAGTTGAAGAGGGTATCTTGGCGATCAATATTCGATATTTGCCAACATTTTTTCTCCATACAATTGGCAACACTGGCGACACCAATTATGGCCAAAATTGAAACGTAGTATAACATTTTCTGACCAGGCGGAAAATTTTCGTTGTCAATGCTCATTGCTATTTTCTGCTTGCCCTTTTTGCAGATTTTTTGGCCAAAAATTAGACTTTTGGCCTAAAACTGGTGCTTTTCAAAAAAGTATATTGGCACCTTCTCAGACTTGTAGTTGTTGTACCAAAGAATAGCCTCTGTGAGTGCCAACATTTTTTTCTCAATGTAATTATTATTTGCAACATTTTAAGAAATGTTTTTATTTTATTTATTTTACTTTAGGAAAATGCTATTAATTTTCTTACTAATTTAATATTTTTTCGTATTTTGTTGTTGTTGAGTTTTTAGCTATTTATTTATTTATATATTTTTTTATTCAGTTTTTACCTTGAAACTTAATTATGTTATTTTCATAAGAAAGTTTATTACGTTGTTATTTTGTAGAATAGTTACTTATTTTTAACTTAAAAATGCTGGTTTATTTTTTTTATTTTTTTAACCTCTTACTCCCTAATTAACAATCCTGTCACCATCCTATCCTGGAAAGGAATATGCTTATACCTCCTCGTTGGTCTTTTTGTAAACATACTTATTTTACAGTTCTGATGTCAGATGTTGTATTATTCACTGTTAAAATAATTATGTCATTAAAAGTTTTCTTAAAAGAACACCAGTTTTTGGCTACGATGGGCATAAAAACGAAGATTTAATTGTATGTTATGTAATTATTCTCTATTTGTTATTAGCACAATGGAACGAGTATTAAAATATTTTAATTCATTTTTTTAAAGTGAAAATACATTTTAAGTCCGGTCCTGTGTACCGCACGATTGAGCAGCGGCGGTATACTAATCAAAAACGGTCGGTGTTCTTTACGCTTTTTTGTGAGCATTTTTATATCTCTGATGCCCAGTGGCGGTCTGGATGTTTAGGGCTCTGATGTCCAGCGGCAGCAGCGGGAGCCAGCCTTGTCAACATGCTTTGAACTCATTCGTAAAAGTGAACTGGTCCGCTGGAATTCCAATTATCTTCAAAGCGTACCGACAATCTTGGGTCCCGGCAGCTGGATCGTCTGTAGACCCTCTTAGTCGGCATTTTACGAACGAAGCAAGCAAGAATTGCTGTTTTTGTCGAGGGGAGGGGGATTTTTAGGGTTTCGCGCATGCCATTTATTCGGAAGATGGGAATATTGTACCAAACTTTAATGTTCAATAATTTTTTTTTTATTATTATAATGTTTAGGGGTAAATAAAATCATAGGTTCTTTAGAACTGCAGAACGATTTATTTATTAAAATAAAAAATCAAACTCATAAACATAAAAAATAAAAACCTTTGTAAAAAACAAATGCTATCAGGAGTATTAGGAACAAAGAACTATTTGACGAATCTCGAACTAGAAAACTAAAACTATGAAAATAGAGCGTGAACAAGAATTAAAAATTAAATTAATGTCAATGTCAATTCTTCAGACGATTGCGCTATCTCATTAAAAATTTCATTAATGTATTTGAAATTATTTCTGCTTCAATGCTTATTAACATCAATATCTCCAGAAAGTCTTGAGTCAAGTTACTTCTTAGCCGGCGGAACGGCCAAAATAAACCAAAAGTACTCACACTCAGCCTCACCACATATGTCAAAACTTTTTAAAATAAATAAACATTCAAACGCAGTTCGTCAGCGATCTGAATGTTTTTGTTTCGCATGTATAAAGGCGCATTACGTACTCAGAAGGCAAAAGGCCCAGTCGGTATTTGCCGACTAGCCGACCTGGCCAGACCGCCACTGCTGATGCCGTGATGCGTCAAACGTACTAGATACCAAGAGTAGGACAATTAGAATAATGCATGGATCGTAAATAAAACATCTGCCCAGATTTTGTGAATAAAAATAAAAAAACTATGAAAAGCGATTGTAATGAATATTGTGACGTGCTTACACCCTTTTGTAAACACCCTGTATCGTGGGTTCGGAAATTATAACAGCAGGGTAACACTAAACACTAATTTATTAACTACTAATTACAACCAATAATTTACTTGACTAATAATACACTGTGTACTACAATTCAGTTATTCAGTCACTTTATCACTGTGTTTACTCTCTGACCATTTCAACTGACAATTAGTACTGCACTAACTTCCCCTCCTCTGGTTTACTCCATGCCTTATATACCTACAGATGACAGATCTCGAAGTTTCTGTGATGATGTCACATTCTCCAGATGGTTCCAGAACAGATATGTCATCACTCTAGACCTTCTAGTATGTTCTTTCTCTGGTAGGTACAAATCTCTATATTTAGACAGACATCCAATCAATTAATCGAATTCTGTGTTGCCTACATTCTAGGGATTGAAATACATTACAATATTAAGAAATTTTTAACAAATTATTTCATAACATACAAGATATTATTCAAATTTTATCAAATGGAATATATACAAACTGTATATACTAAGAATTTAAATAGAGGTATCCTCGTTGCTTTCAGTCCACAGATTTCTAAGATGCTTGACTCGGGAGAGGACAAGATAAGGTCCGGGTGTTTGGGTGTGGAATGCCAGTTATGCTTCTAAAAGTTACTTTGACAAATTCTTAGATCCGACATTAGTAACATTTTTTAATATAAAAACGTTAATTAACTACAGATACAATTTCAAATATGAAAGCAATGCGAAATTTACACTTTTATAATAAATTTTTAGCCATGTATTTCTTTATTAATATTTTGACTACGAGTTCCGGAGTTCTGCAATTTATGTATCACTAGCCAATATTCAATTAAGAATTATGTCATTCTACTTAGTTCTTTATATTGCTTCAACTTTACTGAAGAAAAGCTTATTGCAGATAATATATAGAATAATGGTTTTCATAAAAATACCTTACAAATTTATTGTTCCTATTCTTTTTAAATTAATTAATTATAATGCATTATAACACTATAACACAAACATTGTGATTTTACAGCCTCTTGTTTTTTTATACTGAGACGCTACTACTATTTAAATTCAGAACAGAAGCAGATAAACTCTGAATGAACGGTAATTTCTCTAGACGGCCGGTTTTATGAAGAACTTTCTGTGTTCAGAACAATGCGTTTATTGCACTATACCCGGCTTCATTAAAAGTAACTAATCCTTTATGAGAAACTAAAAGCGTCAAATGGATCAAAGGTCATCTACACCATTTATGAAGCAAATAAATTATTAGGTGATGATCACCCAACCAATAGTTTTATGAAATAAATTTATTTTGATTAATTCTGCAATTTTTAAACATAAGGCATACATTTTTTTTGTAATGAATTGAATGGCCTTTGAAATAAGTCACCAAAAATTAAAATTTCACACAGTCGCAGTCGGCCGAATAATTAACCTATTTCACGTTAGAAAGTTTGGTAAAAGTGTCATGGCAAAAACTGGATTTTTATCACTAAAAGTTGTAAAAAGTCATTGTACATATTTGACCAACTCGTCTAATTCCCAAACTTTGTAATGATGGAATACATATAATATAATAATCAAATCATTTAATTGTTTTCAGTATCTTTAATGTCTTTACTAAAGTAAGCTTAAAGCTTGAAGTTAAACTTACTAATCTTAAATGCTAAAGGACCCCGCACAGAAGTCAAATTTTTTGAAATTTTGGCTGGCAAAAAGTTCTCCTGGTTATACTGAACAAAAGTTCTCATGGGCATAATGCTCAAAATTCAATAGTTCGCGCGCCAGTTGCCTTTGAAGTCTAAAAATACAAAGTTCATATATAGTCCTTTGAGGTAAAGCTTTGACCCCAAAAGTGACCTGTCTGGACTGCAAGACATCTGCCCCCTCATTTTCGAGGGCGGGGAACACGATAGTGATAATATTTTCCGACGTGTATCATTTAAGCGTGCATTATTCTAAATACTTTGAGCATTAAAATTATTATTTTGCGCATTAAAATATGACATATCTCACACACAATAAATAAACGTATCTATTATAAACATATAATATTTAAATGTACATTTACATATAATATTTAAATGTAACATATAATATAATATTTAAATGTAATTACTCAAGAGGTAGATAAAGTTAAAAAAGATCTAAGAGTTGGACCGATCTATAAGTTGGAGTAAATATAGGGAAGAATGTTCGTGATGCGGGCGTTATAGTAAAATGCTCTGATGCAAGTGCGTTAAGTACGCTTAGAGAAAATATTGAAAACAAAATGGGGGAACAATATACAGTAGAAGTACCAAAGAAAATAAACCCAAAGATTATTATTATTGGAGTTGATGAAGAGGAATTCAAAGAAGACAAAAATGAAATAATAGAAAAAATAACTAGACAGAACAAAATTCCCATGGCAGAAAATTTTAAATTTGAAGCTGTTGCATGTACTAGAATTAACAGAGGTAATTTTAATATAGTTATTGAAACCGATCCAACTACTTTTACGTTTTTAATGTCCAAGGAAACACAAGTTCTACATGTAGGATGGAGAAATTGTAAGATGTTTGAGCACTTTAGCGTGAGACGATGTTTCAAGTGTGCGGGATATGGACATGAAGCAAAAAACTCTAGTGAAAAGGTTACATGTGTATTTTGTGCAGGCAATCATTCGAGTGATAGTTGCAGCAAAGAAGAAGTGAAATGTGTAAACTGTGTGAAGGCCAATGAAAAACTTAACCTCAATCTTGACATCAAACATGCAGCCATTGACAGAAAATGTGAGTGTTATATTGGGGTTATTGAATCCATTAAAAAGAAAACTGCATATAATATATAGCAATTGCAAAACATTGGCGGCATATTTTTAACTTGTTTCAATGCTCAAAGCTTTCATAAAAATAAAGAAGAAATTTTAAATTATGTAAATAATTATAAGCCTAATTTGTTATGTCTAACTGAAACATGTATAACAGAAAATATCTATGACAATGAACTCTACATAAAAGAGTATAATTTGCTTCGCTGTAACTCAAGCAGTCGGCACACAGGGGGAGTGTTAATTTACATAAAAAGTAACATACAATTTAGAAATGTGGAAATATTTATAATTGACATGAAACTTTGGCTATTATCTGTTAATGTATATGTAAATAACACCCAATACTGTATAGTTGCAATTTACAGGTCTCCAAGCTGTAACCCAAATGAATTTCTAGGTAGTTTTTATGAGTGGCTAGATACGCATTTGGACAGTAACAGAAGTAGCAATATAATAATTGTTGGGGATTTTAATATAAATTGGTGTTCTAATAATTCTGTTAGAAAAAATTTTTAAATCTAATATGCAAAATAGAGGGTTAAAACAGTTTGTTAAAGAATTCACTAGAATAACGAATAGCAGCAGAACTATAATAGATTTAGTAATAAGTAATGATTACACATTAAATGTATATGTAGAACAACATTATATTATTACGGATCATTCCATAGTTCAAGTTAAACTAAAAGAAAGTGAACAGGAAAGTAAATATGTAACTGGGCTGAGTAGGGGTACAATTAATTTTGATAAGATGACTGAACTATTAGTAGGAAAAGAATGGGGATACAGCAGCACGAATGTTAATTTAGTGAGTAAATTATGTATAGACAATATCATTTCTTCACTAGATAAAGTGGCCCCAATGAAAGAAATTAAGGTTAGATCTAAGCAAAATACATGGTTTGATATTAATTGCAAAGAGGCTGTAGCGAATAAAAATAAGGCATATAAAAAATATTCTTTCACTAGAGAGGAAGAAGATTGGAATAACTATAAAATATGTAGAAACAATCTGGTTAAAGTAATACGGAATGCTAAGTGTAATTTTTATAAGAAAATGATCGATGATAATAAAAATAATAGTAAGCAAATGTGGAAACACTTAAAAGAGACTGTTGGTAGTAAAAATGAAACGTTTAGTAATTACCAAAATGGACTAAGTTGCAATGGGACATTATATAATAATGTTGATGAAATACCAGATGTATTAAACAAATATTATATAGGCAGCATTGAGAGTATAATTACAAGTATTGATTCCAATGTCGTAAATAGCAATATTATTCTGGATACAATACCTCAATATGAGTGTTCAATGTCCACTTTTACTAAAATATCTTTGCAAGATTTATATAAATTTATTATTAGCCAAGTTAAAAAATTCAGTACCGATGAAGTTAGTTTACATATTATAAAAGAATTGTTCCATGTTCTAGGATATCCTTTTCTAAATTTGATTAACTTAAGTGTAGAAAAGGGATTAGTTTCTGAATGCTTCAAATCTTCAACTATAGTACCTATTCCTAAAATTATTAACACAAATCTTGCGGAAGAATTGCGGCCAATAAATATGCTCCCATTTTGCAAAAAAGTTTTGGAATTAGTAGTATTTGAGCAAGTCATAAAATATATAAATTCAAACAACATTTTATGTAGCTATCAATCCGGATTTAGAGGGAACCACTCATGTGAAACTGCTCTTCAGTTTGTGATTTCGATTATATTTCGAAGAAAATTGGCAAAAAAATTGGATTTTTAGGATTGGTAGCTCTCTATTTATCAACTTCAACAAAATTAACCGTTTACAATTCTTTGATATTGCCTTATTTTACTTATTGCTGCTCCGTACTATATGTTACTTGTACAAATTTTGATAGACTGCAGAAATTGCAAAACAAAGCAATGAGAATAATATTGAAATGTGATAGATACTCTAGTATTCAGAATATGTTGAATTTGCTAAATTGGCTCGATACTGAGAATTTTTACTTTACTCAAACAACGATATTCATCCACAAAATGAAGAATGATGTGCTACCTGAATATTTAAAAGATCAGCTAATATTACTTAACGAAATACATTCTTATCATACCAGGTCTGCCTTAAACTTTTATGCTCCACCAACTCTAAAAAATTGTACAATGAATAGCTTATTTCATAAAGGAATTAGTCAGTACAACTTCTTCCTCAAAACCTTAAAGATATTAAGAGTATTCATGTATTTAAAACACATATAAGAAAACTTGTTAGCCAAATATAGGATATTTATGAATATACATGTCGAGGTAGATGTGTATAAGAATTATATGTCATGTCATTTTATGTATTTTATTTTTAGATTTTTAATTTCAATGATTTAGTCTCTAAGCTTGCATTGTAAGTAATGATAGATAGGTATTTAAATTTATATTTTATTATTTGTTTTCTGGATAAATAAAGACTACTTTACTTTACTTTACTTTACATTATAGTAAATAGTTGTGCAAAATATATTCAATTTCTGCGCTTTAAAATAAGATTTTTTTAGCATTACTGTTTGTGCATTAAAATAATGAGTAGGTATTATTAAGTATTTCAATTGTTCCACTAGCTTAAATAAATAACAACTAAAACGAACCTAACCAAGAATCTCTGCAAAGCGCGCGAAAGCAGGTACAGTGGCTAATAAGAAAGTATGAGTAAAAAACACAATATGAATAATACAATATCAGCTAAATAAAATTCGAACACAATAAATAAATAACAACTAACAACATCTAAAACAAACCTTACCAACGACCTCTTAACGTACTCTCTCTTCGCCGATTTACTAAACTTTTTATATAACTATTACACATTCTGTAGGATACTCTTCGTAGTTTTTTGTAAATAATGTTAGTTTAAGACAT
Organism: Rutpela maculata; assembly: GCA_936432065.2. NCBI lineage: Eukaryota > Metazoa > Arthropoda > Insecta > Coleoptera > Cerambycidae > Rutpela > Rutpela maculata. Next base: position 27,886,317 of record OW386291.2, read on the forward strand.
TTTTAATTTTGTAGCACGAAGTTAGTTCATGAAAGACTCAGTGTAAAATAAAATAAAAATAAAAAAACTATACCATACCCCACGTGGGTTTCGAACCTGGGACCTTTGGATTCTGAGTCAAAAGCGTAAGAACTAGAACACGTAAAAAATGTAAATTTTTAGAAAAACATAAATATCAAAAAAAAAATTTCAAATTTAAATCATTAATAACATTTTTACTTACTGATCGATTTTGTTCAAAAACAATAGGGTTCTTCCCCTGGCTAACGCTACCTTACTGTCCAAATTTCAGTACAATCGGATTTTTCTGTCATTTCTTATCATGCTTACAAGAAACGTGACGGACGGACGGACAGACGGACGGACGGACGAACAGACGGACATTTGTAAAGTTGTTCAGAATTCGTTCACTAACACAATGATATGAAAATTTTTTGTCTGTGAGCGATATTTAGTTTTAGAAATTAAATGCAATATACTTTTCGTTTTAGTATTTGCCACTGTACCGGCGAGAGCCGGTACAGTGGCTAACGCTAACCGAGCTGTGACACGTAACATGTCCCACATCCCATGATTTGAAAAGCTTACACCTTATATATTGCGCATTTTACCTTTTTTAATGCGCATTTATTAATTTCAGGGCTAAAATAATGTTTCATTTGCTCATAAAATTTTAGCTCAGAACATATTGAATATACAGCATCGGCAAGCGTTTGATTAGGTACGGCAATAAGAGCAAATGAGAGCGAAGCAAGCAATGATATAAATTAAGGGACGTGTCACACTTTGCTCTGCTAGGGTACTGGTACTTTATTATGGGCGGTCAATTAACTCGTTGAAACTATGCAATACCTAATCCAGAACTTGCCGATACTGTATTAAGGGGAGTGAAATTAAAATATTATGAAAGTAATAATTTTAATGTAATTTTATTCAAAATATTGCTAATTTTCTCTTCTTAGTATGCATTATTTTATTTTTTCATGTAACTAACATAATGTTAGTTTAATTATTGTAGATCAATTATATTTAAGCGTAAAGACATTTATTTTTATTCAATATCACAATGATTTTGGGAGTTAGTACTTATTAGTGTTACAATTGATAAATTGTTTCTCGGTAAATTATTGTATTGGAAAATAATTTTGTGAAATGCTTGATTTGATTATTAATTAAGGAAATATTTATTATAATGCTCAAAGCTCATGCCCAGTATATTTAAAATAATGATAATTTAAATTGTCCCATTTTCCGACCTACCCTTCACCCACTATCCCTATACCGAAAAAACCACCCGATTTTCGAGTGCTAGGCTTGTGAGTGCTTGTTGGATTGGGTTTTTTGTCAATTCGAATAAAATAAGTAAAGATTTATCACAGGTGACCTAACCCAGCTTCGGGTATTGGAACTACCCCCACCCCAATTAGGAAATGCCACGAAAACAACGGAAATCAGCTGGAGAACGGTATCCCTCTCGAGCAATCAAGATTTTGTTGATATCATTATAGTTTTGTATACCTAGAAGCTTGGTTTCGTAATGGTTTACCATATCGGCATTTCCTTCCACGTCAAATTTTAGACGAAAGAGCAAAGAAAATAAGTTATAATATATTTCAGTAGATGAGCGCACATGTATATTAGAGTAAAATATGATTACTTCAAAATATTTCATTTTGTGGATTGGATCCCTGTTGCATAACACGATTTATTTGTACTCCACTAGGCAGATACTAAATCCACTAGAGATATTATTTCAAAGCGCAGCTCCAAATTCTTATTTAAAACTTGACTGGCGTTTTATGATCCACACATTATTCTAATTGATCACCCTTTGCTGTATGATACGGCTGACGGCATCAGACGATCTTTCCCATCAGGTTCTGGGTAGCATCAGTCTAACGGACGGCGTCCTTTTCGCATCTTCGGCTCCTGTCGCTTGGTTTTCCCTGAACTATCAACCATTCTTTATTGTCCTTTCTATGATTGGTGGGGTCAAAAAGTGAAATGATTCAGGATGATTCGGGAGAATACGATGTTGCAGATTCGCTTTGGGGGACATATTTCTTAGAGAATCCAACTGTTGATGGTGTGATGGGCAGCCCCCGGAATTCACAACAACTTATCAACATGCAAAATTAATTAAAAATTACAGAAATAATCTCATTTTGTTTTTTTTTTCGCGGAAGGGAAATTCACACGGGATGCCCATCCCACTGGAATAGTGTCAGACTCAAACTGACTAGAACCCCTCCTCCTGAGGCTCATCTGTAAATAATACTCCGAGGGCACTGCAGCTCCCTGGGCTTATTGTGCTCTCCCAGTCTTAGTTTACACTGTCCATTTTAATATTCCTGTATCACTGACAAGGTGATACAGGTCTGAGAATGAGCGAGTTTTGATGGTTTACGGGTCTGTTTGTGTTTGCCCGTAGATATTATAACTCACTCTACTCATTTTTTCCTGTGCCATTAGCAGCAGGTCTTAGACAATGGGCGGAGTAATAGTTGCCAGGTCCATTGTCTTTCCCCGTTGATATTATATTCTGCAGTCCTGGCCCTGCAGTCGTATAATATGCTTTGTCAGGAACAGCTTCGCTACCAAGTATCGTCGCGCACGACGTCATTCTACTTCGGTTCGGCAACGGCCTCGATATCCTCGGTATTCCTTGATGGTCCATAACTCTGTCAAGTCATCACCGCTCGCGACATTGCTTCACTTCGCACCCCTGCATCATTTTAGTGAGGACCGGTGTAGCCTCCTCACTGTGGTGCAGCTTTATCTGGAATGAACCTATATTTCCATTCCTTTAGCCTTTTGAAGGTTGCCCTCCAAAGGCTATGCTCCTTGTCAGCAACGGCCTCGCTGCGCAGTGTTTCTTGATGGTCCATCACCCCAGTCAAGTCCTCGCCACTCGCGACGTTGCTTCACTTCACGCTCCTGCATCACTTTAGTAAAGACCGCTGTGACCTCCTTGCTGTGATGCAGGTTTATCTGCATCTTCAACTGGAATGGGCCTGGGGGGGTCATTGCCACTTCAAATGGTTTATGGCGTGAGAGCTGGTCCGCGACGTTGTTTTAGCCGGGCTGGACTGTAGCCCTACGCCCCCCAGCAGTTGACCACGTTAACCCTACTCCTCACGGAGTCTGAGCATTCTCCTATCCACCATCTGGAGATGCGCCTGGCAGGTGCTCAACCCCCATCCTCGTGAATGGATGGTACCAGGTACTCTTGTTGCTTGATACGATGATGTATTTTGATCGGTCAATTTGACTATGAATAAAATAATTATTATTATATTTAGACAAGTACTTCTTTTTATTTTTGCGAGTAATTTGGTAATAATAAAAACGTATTTCCAATTTTTGCAAATATTTCATAGAAATCTCTTAAATTAATCCAGAGTAATAAGGGAACAAACATAAAAAACATAATGGTCGGATAGATAACCTCTTCCACTTTTAATTTTTTTTAAATGGGCTAAACAGCTACCGTCTTTTCCACTAAGATAGCTGTCGTTAACTTCAATAGCAATATCTGTAATCGATTCATGTGTATTACTTCGATATTTGTAAACGCAATCAGTTTACAATTTTATTTTTTATAACTATTATTTTTCCGACATATTCAAATAAACACGTTACATCAATTTCTTAGAGTTTTTACTTTCCTCTCTGGAAAAAACTGACAACTGTTTAAATATATTTATGATCTATGAAAACTCTTCCGTCATAATCCTCAAAATGTACGAACTAATAAATTTACCTCCACGTAACATCATCCATAAAGGTAGTGTCATACATCTCACTGTAAATATGATTACATCGATGATGACACGTCAACTTGGTCGATATACATCACAGTGTATTTCGTCTTTGGCGGTATAAATATGGAATAATTGGATTGAATACAGTATCAATATTTATATTCTGACTGATTTAAAAATCAAATATTTAATATCCAGTTATAATATTACTTCTATTTCTTATTCACAACGTTTTGGCAAAAATTAAAAGATCAATGCAATATTTTAGTTGGTTTCTCCTTGTTGTATAGTTTAGCTGTAGTGGTTGCCGTTAGGAGTACGATCTCACAAACCTCTATCACATCACTTCCCAAGTAACAATGATTAAAAATAAAAAATTTAATGCTGTTATACATTAAGGAAAAACATCGTAATCATAATTTAGTTTGCTGCTTATTAACTTTTGGCCCCAGCTTAGATTCTGGTTAATAAATAATTTCTCACTGCTTAGATGTATATAAATAATTTATACAGGGTGATTCTTACGCGTTCATTAATTTCTAGTGGTGGCTCTACATAAAAAAATATGAAAAAAAGTTCATATAAACACGGGTCCGGAAATCTCTTCTAAGGGAGCACCCAAAATTTACATTTTATTAATTTAATATCTTAGGAACCCTTTGAGCTACAGTGACTAGTTTTTGCACGTGATTCGATATCAATAAATAAAAGGTCTTTTGTGAATTACCCTGCATCTAGTTGTTACCCAGGATTACAAGACTTTTTGCAAAGCTTGCGATTTTCCTGGGGGCTAATTTCCCTATGTCTTCAGGCGTTAATTCCGCCTGTTCTAGGTACTTTAGCCTAATGCGGATTAACACCTTGCATTCACAAAGTATATGTTCCGCAGTTTCGGTTGCAGCTTCACAGTATCTGCATTTGTCATCTTCTGCCATGCCCATGTTCTTGAGATGGTATCTCAAGGGGCAATGGCCAGTTAGAAGGCCTGTGATCAGCCTTAAATCGGACTTTTCCAGTTCGAGAAGCCTTGTGGCATTCTTTGTAGAATAGGTTATAAACCTTTTTGCTTGTCTTTGTCCTGGAGTGTTCCTTCAGTAGGACTCTTTTTGTTCCTTTTCCCATTTTAGGACCTCTTCCGTTATGTGTCCCCTGAATAGGCCACAGAACGGTTCGGGTCCAAAAAACGGGGCTTCAGCCCCTTTTCTTGCGAGGCTATCAGCTAATTCGTTGCCTTCTATCCCCTCATGCCCTGGCACCCACATCAAGGTAACCTTGTTGTTTTTTGCCAGTTGCATTCTGCATTCCCAGGCAATTTTTAACTCAAAGGTATATGACCTGAGAGCCTTTAATGCTGCCTGACTATCTGAAAGTATATAGATCTTTGCCCTTCGAGTGCCTCTATTTAGGCATTCCTGGGCGCATAGATCTATAGCATAAATTTCTGCTTGGAAGATGGTTGGGGTGGTACCAAGGGCTTTAGATAGCCTGCATTTAGGCCCTGCTACGCCCACACCAACCCCTTCATCCATCTTGGATCCGTCTGTGTATCAGATGTGTGACTCTTTCTCCAACCGCAATGCTCCGGCCCTGCCCGCCTGACGGCTTTCAATCAGCACATCAAACGGGCAGTCAAAGTCATATTTGATTAGCATTGAGTCAGTGGGTTTGGTCATAGATTCGAATTGGATTAACTCCAGAATCCTTAAGTGACCAACCAGGTCGCCTGGTTTGAATTTAAGTGCCTGATGCAGCCTTTAGGCACTAAGTGCTGCCTCCTTCCTCACATGCAAATGCAGAGGAAGTAAGTCCAGCATTGCCTCCATAGCTGCTGTGGGACACGAGCGCATTGCTCCTGTAGTCCCTAGACAGGCAAGGCGTTGCAATTTCTGCAACTTTCCTTGTGCTACTTTTTCTTCTGTTTTTGGCCACCATATGCATGATGCGTAGGTAACCATAGGTCTCACAACCGATAGGTATGACCAATGTATCATTTTCGGCTTTAGACCCCAAGTCTTACCAAACAGCCTACTGCACGTCCAAATGGCCGTTGTTGCCTTGGTAAGTGTCCTTTCTAAATGTGAGTTCCAGGTGAGTTTTTGGTCCAGAATTACTCCTAGATACTTGACCTCACTGGAAAAGGTCAGTACTGTTCCATTCAACATAGGAGCTCTCAAGTTGAGTTTTCTCCTTTTGGTGAATGGAACAATAACTGTTTTGCTCGGATTGACACTAAGACCCTCTGACGAGCACCATTTGGATATTATGTTTAGGGCAATTTGCATGTGGTTTGAGATCATAACCTCATGCCTGCCCCTGACAGTAACGACCAGGTCATCAGCGTAACCCTGAACGTTGAAGCCATAATTGCTCAGCTTATGGAGGAGATCGTCGACCGCCATTGACCACAGCAAGGGCGATAAGACTCCACCTTGTGGACAGCCCCTAACTGCAGTCACGGTGGCCGACTCACCCCCCATATCTGTGGTAATTATTCTGCTTCTTAGCATGGATTGTATCCATTTGATTGTTGGGATTGTACCTTTGATTGACCTTTTTTCCGCGGCTCTTTGTATGGATTCATAGGAGGTGTTATCAAAAGCACCCTCCATATCTATGAAAGCACATAGAGCCAGTTCCTTGGCAGTAAATGTCTTTTCGATGCCTTTAACCAGGCCATGTAGAGCATTTATTGTTGATTTGCCAGGTTGATAGGCAAATTGTTTCGAGTGAAGCGGTTTCACTGTAATGATTTCGCTTCTAATCTGTTGATCTAATATTTTCTCCATTGTCTTAAGAAGAAAAGAGGTTAAGCTGATGGGACGATAAGATTTTGGCTCGTCTGGTGGATGTCTGCCTATCTTTGGGATAAACGTCACCTTAACTTCCCTCCAAGCTTGGGGAATATACCCAAGAGTGTAGCTTGCTATGAATATGCTTCTCAGGCATGGGATAAGTTCCTCAATTCCATGTTGAAGCAGGGCAGGAAAAATACCGTCCCTGCCCGGTGATTTAAAGGGCTTGAAGGTCGATACCGCCCATTTAATTCTACTAGGGGTGAATATTTTTCCAGCTAGCCTTTTCCCTTCCCTGGTAGGACGATGTGCATCCTCTTCCAGGGAGGCCTGTGGAAGTTCACCTTCGATTACATGGGAGCCAGGGAAGTGAGTACCTATAAGTACTCTTATGTTTTCCTGCTGACTCTCTGTATGTTGGCCATCGGGCTTTTTGAGTGGTCTTTTGCAAGCACTTTTTGGAGACGGACTGCTGGGGCTAATTCATCTATCCCCTCGCAGAACCATCTCCATGATCTTCTTTTAGACCTTCTCAATTCTTTGTTGTACTCCGTGAGGGCTTTTTTATAGTCCTCCCAGTTTCCAGACTTTTTGGTTCTATTGAAAGCTTTTCTGGTCTCAGCCTTAAGGCGGTTGAGATCCCTATTCCAAGGAGGGACTTACTTTTCCCCCCAAATTTTCTGTGATTGTCTCATCGGAATATGATTCTTGGCTATAAATACACAAAAAAAGGTTATCTTGTTGTAACCCTGTACGACCAATTGGTTTCGAGAAATTTGAACCTAAAGGAATTTTTCCAGTCTTCTTGCCTAAACAGAATTTTTTCAATGAATTCATCATTTTCTTCACATTTTCGCGAGTTCCATGGACAGAGGGTCATCTTTCGATGTGCACTTGCAGATATGTGCATTTGCAGAGATTCACACCGTATTTTTTATTTGTAAAAACTTCTTACCACTGATCAACTTACTTGGCTTTTTATTACTTAATTGGTCGTTATTGGTTTCCAATACTGAATTGTCATTAATGACATGAAATTTAAGGTTCTCATTACGCAGTCTTTAATAAGAGAATTTCAATTTTTATTTAATATGAATTACACTTTCGAAGAACAGGCCCATATTCATTTATTCTACGGTCGAGTCTGGGGTAATGCTGCTGAAGCAAGAAGATTGTACGAAGAAGCTTTTACAAATGGAACATTACCTTGTGAAAGATTTTTTGTAAGTATAGATCGTTCGTTACGAGAAAGGGGTAAGTTCTATTCAGGCAATTAAAATTCTGGTGTAGATCGTTGTGATAGGACCCCAGAAACAGAAGAACCACTATTAAATGCAGTAACTGCGAATCTTCAAATCAGTATGAGAAGGCTAGTGTTACAGGAAGGTGTGTCAGCATCGTCTATTTGGAGGCTGTTACATGAACAATAAATTAGTATAATAATACTGCCTAACAATTAAAACAAATCAAATGCAATTGAAGTTCAATCGTGAACGTTCATATTTTTACCCTGTTACTACTACTGCTGCGATTATTTAGGTAATCTGGATACACTTTTGTCCTGTCGGTAGAATAACTTAATGGTCGCAAACTGATAGGTATTCATGAAATATTGAACCAGGTTCTAATTTTTTATGTATAGGGTGTTAAAAAGCATAATGCAATTTTAAATAAATATTATCATACAAGTTAGCTTATATCCCCATATTTCCATATGCGCTACTATTTAATCACACTTGCCAAAATAGCTAAGCCGATGCATATGTGGAAGATACATAATTATAATTTATCCTATTACTTGTTTTGCCATTAAGGATTGCGACCGGTAGAGTGTTTCCATTTGATGGAGATATATGACAACTTTTAATAGAAATTTTAGAACTTAATAAAAGTTCTTCGAAAATCTGTAATTAAAATAAATTCTTTGTAGATCTAATCAAATACAAATACTTTTGGCAGCAAAATTGTGCCACGGCGCGCTGAGCGAAAATAGAGAGAACACATCCGGCGAGGTGTAGATATTTTTTTAGATAATGGACCTGGTGACTCTTATTAGAAACACAGTGGATTACCTTGAACTTTAATGATAATATTTCACCTGGTCTACAGTCTATAAACGTTATATTTTATTTAAAATAATTGTTTCATAACAAAATATAGAACGTAAGTTTTATCTAATCAATAGGTAATTACAGTGGCGCAGCCAGAAAATTCATCTGGGGGGGGCCAATAGAGCCGGCCTCCCCAGAGGTTGAGAAAAACTTTTCGCTGTTTTATGGAAAATCTTCCCACAGTATAAGACCTGTAAGAAGTTAAGTATTTGGGTTGTCTAATCATGATTTTCACCCCCCGCATTTCTAAAAAAGGGTGGTTTTTAAGAAATATATACATATATATGAATTTTAGCGTTTTTTCGTCTTCTTCTCTATTTTGAGGAAAAACCATGCATTTTGGTGAAAAATATCTAGAGAGCAAAGTTGTAGAACATAAAATATCCTATAAACTTTGTCTCTACCATTCTTTTTTCGAATTTCGCTTAGTTTCGCCGTTAGAGGGCTAGAGGGCACGAAAGAAATAAATATACATATGGACAAAACTCCAAGCGCCTTTTTTTAGATTTTGAGCCAAAATTATGTATTTTTATGAAAAATTACGTGAGATCAAAGTTGTAGAACATAAAATATATATTATATAATATTTTTATGAAAAAAAAAAAAAAACTAGAAAACACCATGTAATTTTGTAAATTGTAATTAATTAAAGTAAATAATTTGTAATTTTTCATAAAAATGCATAATTTCGGCTCAAAACATAAAAAAAGGCGCAAAAGTCTATATGTATATTTATTTTTTTCGCGCCCTCTAGCGACGAAACTAAGCGGAATTCGAAAAAAAATGTAGAGACAAAATTTATAGGAAATTTTATGCACTACTACTTTGCTCTCTTGATACTTTTCACCAAAATGCATAGTTTTTCCTCAATATAGAGAAAAAGACGAAAAAACGCTAAAATTGATATATATGTATATATTTCTCAAAAACCACCCTTTTCTAGAACTGCGGAGGGTGAAAATCATGTTTAGACAACTCAAATACTTCACTTTTTATAGGTCTCATAACTGTGGAAAAATTTTCTTAAATATTTCCTAATTTGAAGGGACTATTTGTACTAATAGTGATTATGTTTCTTTATTTTTTGGTTCATGGAAGACGGCTTGGGGGGGGCCCGGGCCCCATGGCCCCCCCCTGGCTGCGCGCCTGGGTAATTATATGCCAATTAGAGATACTGTTGAAAAAATACAATTTGGACATATATAATTCAATTACAAACAGGAAAAAAACATTTACAGATACTTAACTATAATAATCGTTAAACAAAAACCTTGAATGAGAAAACTTTTATTTTAACGTACTTTTTCAATTCCTTTTAAATATTATGTTTAAAGAAGTTTTTTTTAGTCAAACCACGAACGATTTTTCATTAAGTTTGGCTACTACAAACTTAAACATTAATTAGCGGAGTAGTTTCCTCAGTGTAAAATTATAGTAATTTGGGTCAAAATGAATGTCCAAAAACATCCCCAGGTTCATCCCATGAGAGCGGCCTCCCATTCCTCATTTGGAGATAAAAAATCAGTATTTCTTAAATAACTTTTATATTAATGTTATAGAAAAATTACAATAGATCAAAGTTAAATTTTCATTCACAGTATGTTTTTCATTTTGCAAATGAAAATAGAATTTTATCCAAACTTGTAAAGTTTTTCCCTTCTTCTGCTATTTAGGTTAAATGTACCAAAAAATGTAAGCCGTTGTGGATATATGTTGATATGAACTTTTCTTCTTAAAATGGCCTAAGGAATCAGACCCTGAAATATTAACACGTAACATCTATGAGCGTTCCCTCTAAGTTCAAAAGGTAGACAGTAAACAAAGAACAATTCAGTTGGTTGGTTCTGCAATCGGCCCAGAGATAGCGCGTGGTGTCAGAGTCTGGAAGTAGTAAAGTGCCTACTAGAAACATCTAAAGAGTGATGACATCATAACAGAATATTCTGGATCCCTCATATTTGGGTAAATAAAGGCATGGAGAAGCTTAGAGGAGATAGTTTAGTTGATGTACAGTTCAGATGGTCAGAGAGTGAGCAGAGTAGTAGATCAAGCGATCAAGTGATTGAATAATTGAAATATAGTACTCAGTGTTATATTAGTAAAGTAATTAATTATTGTAATTAGTACGCAAATTAATAAATTAGTGTTTAGTGTTACCCTGGTGTTATAATTTCCGAATCCAGGATATAAATGTTTACAAAATTTTTACACGTAATAATTAGGGACAGAAACGGAATTATAACAGAAGATTTCTGGATTGTTCGAGAGTGTTTTTCTTGGGAGTTGGGTGTGACACGAAGAATTGACTTACGGGACGTTGTGTAAGGACTATTTTTGAACTGAAAACTGTGTGAAAAGTGCATTTTCGGGAAAGTTCCAGAACATTCTATTCGAAAACAAGCGGAGATAATCGAATTCCTTCAACTGGAAAGTGAAATAGACACTAAATAAGACTAGTTTGTGTTAGTTTAAGGATATTTCTAGAACAATATATTTGGAAATCAGTGAAGATAATTGAATTATTTCAACTGGAAAGTGATATAGGCACTAAATAAGACTTATTTATGTTAGTTTAAGAAAATTTCTAGAACATTCTCTTTAGAAATTAGTGGAGACAATTAAATTCTTTCAACTGGATAATAATGTAGACTCTAAATAAAACTCTTTTGTGCTATTTCAAGATTTTTCTAGAAAGTTCCATTGCAAATATCGACGAGATATCTGGATTTTCTTAACAATGTTGTGTAATAATCTGGTTAAAGTTATTTTATGTCCATAATAACAAGAAGCATGGCAGCAGAGAAACAAATACAGAACCTTCTTGTGGAGTTTACGAGGATGATGGAGCAGCAACGCCTGAAAGGCAAAGAAGAGCAGGAAACGCGACGTCAGGAAGAAAAAGAAGAGCAAGAAAGAAGACGTCAAGAGGAAAAAAACGGCGTCAAGAAGAAAAAGAAGAACAAGGAAGAAGACGTCAAGAGGAAGAAAAACAGCGTCAAGAAGAAAGAGACGAATTAAAGAAAATTATGGAAGATCAGGAAATAAGACGCCAAGAAGAAAAAGAGGAACAAGAAAGAATACAAAAGAAGAGCAAGAAAGACAACGTCATGAAGGGAAAGAGGAACAAGGAAGACGCCAGGAAGAATTAAGGAAAATTCTGAGCTATCGAATGAAAATACAACAGGACGCTATTAATTCAATCACTAACAAAATCAAGGAGGAAGTCACTGAAGTCACTGAAGTCAGTGAAGTCAAGACAGAAGTCAGTCAAGTCAAAGTTGAAGTAAGTGACATAAAGGAAAAATGAGTGAGGTCGAAGGAGAAGTGGAGCGAGCGCTGTCAATTGAGAGAAAAAGGAGGCCAGCTAGTAGCATCGTCAGGTCCTCGGTTGAAACGTTCCTCCTTTGACGGCCACAGTTCAAAGTTTTGGAAGCTGCATTAGGCTTGAGATATGGCGACCAACACCTCTCCCAAGTATACCAGGCTCAGCTGAAATTCCGAATGCAAAAGTCTGGGGAAAGCTTGCAAGAATTCGAAGCTGCAATAGAGAGACTGGCACACCTGACATATCCAAGTACCCCAAAAGAATTTCAGAAACAATTAGCTGTGGGGGGTCTTTTTAGATGGCAAGAGGGACGAAGAGGTCAGGCGAGTTCTTAGAATATCGCGGCATCAAAGCATTAGCGAGGCTTTGGTGCGAGCCCTTGAAGTAGAGGCTGCCATTAAAGACACCCCGCGGTCAGAAGTGCGTGCTGTGACAATCGAAGAGGAACATTCACATAAAAAGATTCAGGACACTAAGGACGTGCTTGAAATGTTCAGTAAATTATTGGCCAAACTAGATTCTCTGGGAAAACAGGACAAACAAAAAGGAGGAGCAAAACCGAACGGAAGCATCCAATGTTATCATTGCGATAAATTATGGCATATTAAGCAAGATTATCGACAGTGAACCCAGAGAGATAAATACCGCAGTTGTGGTAGAATCGCATTGGGACAAAAAGAACCTGGACCCAGTGGACGTACATGAAATGTTCAGTAAATTGCTGGCCAAACTGGATTCTCTGGAAAAACAGATTAGGCAACAAAGCAATGGAAAGCCAAATGGGGGTATTCGATGTTATAGCTGCGGAAGACTAGGCCATATAAGATGAGATTGTCGACAGCGGAACCCAGAGGTGGTATATGCTACTGGGGTAGTGCTGGCTAGTGAAAGCCCCGATGGCTCCAGCTACGAAGAATCCCAAGTTGTCTACCATTACCAGACTGTGTAAGAAAAAGGAAACGGAGAGAGGTTCCAGAGAATTGGACAAAGGAAATTTTAAGACAAGAGCAACTGAGTGATACAGAAATTGAACCTATATTGCGAACAAAGGAAAAAGAAACGCGACCGGAATGGAAGAAGGTTTCAAACAAAGGAGTAGGATTGAAGGCTTTATGGTCACAACGGGATTCACTGAGAGTCTTAAATGGGCTGTTGAACAGAGAATGGGAAAGCCCGGATGGAAAGCAAGTTGACACGCGTCTAGTGATTCCCAGGTGTCGTGTACCAGAAGTACTCCAGGAAGTGTATAATGGAACGTACGGCGGACACTTTGGCGTAAACAAGACGTTGAGTAAAGTACGGGAACGATTTTATTGAGTTAATAGTCGCCAAGATGTGGAGACTTGGTGTCGCAAATGTAAGAATTGTGCTGCCATTAAGGAACCATTTTCCGAGAGCAACCATGCGAATGAAAGTCGAGAACAGCCGAAGAATGACCGAGAGCAGATTACCAAAGCTAGTGACCGAATGAAGGCTCGCTATGATCGGAACACCAGTACAGGAGGATTCAAGGTGGGGGATCTGGTTTGGCTGTACAACCCACAGCGGAAGAAATGGAGATCCCTGAAGCTTCAGCCGCCTTGGCAAGGACCGTACTCTGTCATCACCCGAATCAATGACGTTGTGTATCGAATTCAAAGGAGTAAAAAGTCGAAGATGAAAATCGTACATTTAGATAGACTGGCTAAGTACGTTGAAGAGAATAAATTGCCTGACCGGGACGGTCAGGCTTAAGGAGGGGGCAGTATTAGATATTTATACCCCGGCCCAGAGATGGCGCGTGGTGTCAGAGTTTGGAAGTAATAAAGAGCCCACTAGAAATATCTAGAGAGTGATGACATCATAACAGAATATTCTGGATCCCTCATCTTTGGGTAAATTAAGGCATGGATAAGCCTAGAGGAGACAGTTTAGTTGATGTATAGTTCAGATGGTCAGAGAGTGAGCAGAGTAGTAGACCAAGTGATCAAGTGACTGAATAATTGAAGTATAGTACTCAGTGTTATATTAGTAAAGTAATTAATTGTTGTTATAATTAGTAAGTTAATAAATTAGTGTTATAATTTCTGGATCCACGATACAATTATATGTCCCGATGAACTAAAAACAGTTAGCTAAGTTACTTGCAATGAAACACTGTAGTTAGGCATAACGTAGTGTTTCTCGAAGCAATTAATAATAACGAGAAGAACTGATGATTATGCAATTCCAGATGAAAACTACGCATCTACGTCTATGAAGATGACCATGATGGAATGAAATTAATAAATTAAACGATACGATGCGTTTACAATAAATATATGGCTCAAGATATTTATCCTACGCAAAACGTTGGCCGTATTCAGTTCCCCAACCAATGAAATCAGCGTTTTGTCGAAGCGAATTGACAACAAAGATAATTAAAAACGCCATTGAAATTGCGACCTTAGATGCAAATATCACTAGCATTCCTTGCTGCAACATCAGAGCTGGGCAAAGTACTCGTTTAAACTACTCAACTACTTATATTTGAAGTAGTTTAACCATATACATAAAACTGCTTCAAGTACTTGATATTTGAAGTAGTTTAAATGAGTACTTTGCCCAGTTCTGTGCAACATGCAAACCTAAAAACCCCAACTTAAAAGGAAAAATTCAGGCTACGTAACTCTCGATCATTTATGAAGACACTACAATTATGCAAAGCGGCAATCCGTGTTCATAAAATGTAGGATACATTCGCGTTCTGCTTTACTATTACTTATTATTTACTTAATTAATATTTAATATCCACTAGCCTAGGTAAACACGTTGTAATTATTTCTCTTCTCTTCTTATCATGTGATGTACTGATAATTTCATCAAAACTATTTACTGAAAAATGAAAATAATATTGCGCTTAGGTATAAGCATGCATGTATGTATCGTTACAGAGTTGAAAGCCTCTATTACAAGCAACTATAATATAGTTGGTCGTAAGGCTTTTGATATTACGAGGAAAATAAAGTCTAGTTTCAACTTTAATATTATGGTGCTTGTAAATGTTGTACAGCCAGAGTTCAAGTAGAAATTTATTTTGTGTTTGCAATGTACAATGATGCAACTTAAAACAGACGTGCACTATTCATTGAATGGTGGAATGTTTACTCCAATACGTAGTTAATTTTCCAATTAACTCAACGGCCAGGGACAATTAAATCATTCTTAGTATTGCTTTGTTCTATAAAACAGGCACAAAATTCAGTGAGGAATGGAATTCGTGTAAATATCTAACCAATTATTAATTGTTACTTTTCCACCATCTCAAAAATAATGTACTAATATAGTATTTTCACAATTTATATTGAAACGAGATGAAAAATACGTACAATATATTTCGTAACTGATACTTTTATTAGTGAAAAAATGCTTTATAATCAATTTAAAACAGATACGAATTCAAATTAAATATTTGACGCAAAAAATGTTTAGCGACGTCACAACTTATATACAGGGTGTAATTAGTTTCATGTCAATAGGAAATCTGGTAATGGGGACCGACTAGACAAACAAAAAACCTATATGACTTTTTCCTCTAAGGGCACTTTGAAAAAAATTAACCTAAGTCAAAATTTGAATGTTAAGGTAGGATACATTTGAGAACCACTGCTTCTCTGGGTCAGTGGACGTATATTTCCGAATCATATGAGTTTGTTACCTACTTTTAAAAGTCATAGAAAAGTGTAAAGATTACCGACTTGGTCCTCCTCGCAGCCACGCGTCTCAAAGCAAGAAGCACGGTACTCTAATGGGACCGCTTGAACGAACTTGAAAGTACAGGGCACTAACAGATCCATTGCGGTCTAGAACATCTGTTTCCTCGCTTTTTCGTGACCTTTCACCCAGCAGAGTTAGACACTGTTTTTTTATGCGAGTACCTATGTCTAAGGCTTTTCTAATTTGTAGAATCAGCCCATAGTTTGTCCTACAATTGTTTAGGGCAAACAGGGCCGTTCTGCTGTCCTTTGATGCGCACAATTTTATCACTAACATTTGCATTAGCTACCGTTTGCAGAATTCTTACTAGCTTCGCCTCAAATAAAATAGCATATGTGTCTAATGGTATTGTCGAGTGCAGATGTAGTTATTTAAGTTGATCCCAGCTCCTGCTCCACAGTTCGTTTTTGAACCATCGCATCGGTGTAGACTGACACATCCAACTCATCGTTTCTGGACATGCTCAATCTTACCTCGATAGTCCTGCTAAAATCATTTATACGATATGATCGGCACCCATTTTTATAAATGGAATTATTAATTACTATTAGTCTGGGAGGTAGTGTCAAATGTTAATGGAGCATTTTGGCAAAGCTGATTTTTTTAACATAGCTTGTTGTTCTATAGCTTATTAAGGAATGAAGTGTCAGCTAGCTCAAAACCGTGACTTAAGATGAGAAGAGGCTGCGAAAGCTGTAGAAAAAAAAATTTTTCGGACCATTTTGGCAAAGCTGAAAAAGAAAGGATTATTAATTTACGAAACTTTGATCTTAAAAGAATGTGTCAGCATACATCGGATCTGTGGAAAAACGTGTTAGCTGACCATGTAAACATGTCGGAAAATTCAGGAAAATCGGAGCATTTTAGCAAATTTCATATATTGAAATTTATAATTCAATAATCGTATTAATTGGTGTCAGCTGGTATTCCGATGTGGGAAAACCTGTTAGCTGGACTTTCAAAGTGCGGCGTAGCCTTCGAAATATTATTAAAAAATATATACAAAAATCTGAATCGTTTTAGCTGAATCGCATCTGCCATCTTCAGGATCTCGCTGATAGCTGCCAACTACTTCTTCTCGTAAAAAAATAAAAATTTATTAGCATATTTATTCATATAATCATTTAGTAATTATGCATAGTTTTAAAAGTATAGTAATTGAGAAAGAACTATACTTTAGCTGTAAAATGAGGATTGAAATAAAAGCACGTGATCAGTACCTGCAATGGATCCTGTTGGCGTTTGAATTTGGAGGGGATGTAATTCATGCTAGCGCTACACGTTGGGCCAAGTCTGGCAAACTTCGGCCACAGCCAGCGTGTGGATGGTAAGTTTGTCTTGATTGGCCGCGAATGGGGCAAGTTTGCCTGTGATCGCCTCGGTGTCGGTAAATAGTACACAAATCAAAAGGATTTTGGGAGGAGCTTGAGTCAGATACGAATTTCCGTCCACACGTTGGTGTAATGTCAGTGCATAAATACACAGATTTTATTTAATCTAAGAATAACTTAATCATAAATATTCCATGATTTAATTATCTTTTCAGAAAATCTACAAAACATTTATTTTTAACAATTATTTGTGCAGTAAATAATTTTACTGTAATAATAAATCTAATTGATAATTTTTTATAATTATTTTTTCAAATTAAATGAGAGTGAAAACTTCTAGTGATAAAATAAATCTGTTTATCTACTCGTATTAGATTATATATTTATTAGTGAACTGTTTTTGAACAACTAATAGTATCCATAAACAAATAACGTAGTTATAATCACTCCCTTGTGAGTTATTTGCCCGTCCAATCGATGCGCGAAGGTGTCTAAGTAAAACGGTCCATGTTATTATTGAGGGGAGGAAGAGTTTGTTTGCCGCATGTACGGTTCCAAAAGAATTAACAACATTAATCGCGTACGCATAGCAACTTTTCTGAAAGCATATAAAGTTGATACGAAAGAAGAGGTGTTGAGTATAGGCCAGACTTTTGAAGGATCAATGTTACCCTCATGCAAAGCAGAATTACAACAACATTTGTTCGAACCACTTATATTGCCCAATTATGGAGTAATGCGAACCTTCCAACTCCAACTTCATCTTCGCCAACTGATTATGGATGAGAGGAGCACGACTGGAAGTTCATGTTCAAATGGTTCCAGGGTGAACAGTTACCGAAATTAACCAGCATTTTAAATGAAACTACAGACATACGAGGTATTGGATATATGCATTTTTTATATTCCTAATGAATTCTATTTTATTAACGTTAGTGATATGCATATTTTTTTACAGAAATTGTGGAAGATACGAAAACAATGAATCACCAGAGGCTGAGGAGAATCCCATTATTGAAGATAATTCTGATGAAGAAGAGATAGATTATGATGAAGACTCGAGCGATGAATAATTATTATTATATTTTATGTAAGAGAATTATAATAAAAAATAAACTGATACGATTCATTCACAAAATTATTAACATTAACAGCTGCCTAAAATACGTTAGCTGAGTAACGAAACTGCCGCGCGTTGCACCCAACTAAACGCTACGCCACAATCTGAAAGTCCAGCTAACAGGTTTTTGCCACATCGGAATACCAGCTGACACACATTAATGCAATTATTAAATCATAAACATTAATATATAAAATTTTCAGCTTTGCCAAAACGCTCCGATTTTCCTGAATTTTCCGACATGTTTACATGGTCAGCTAACACGTTTTTCCATGGATCCGATTCAGCTGACACATTATTTTAAGATCAGCGTTTCATAAATTAATCATTCATACTTTTCCATCTTTGCCAAAATGGTCTACAAGTTTCGCAGCCTCCCACGCCCAAAAGTCACGGAGTCGCGCCAGCTAACATCAATTTTAGTTCTTCAACACGTACTAACTATCATCATAAACTGATAGAAATCGTGCCAAAATCACCCTTAAAATTTGACACTACCTCCCAGACCATATTGTAACCGCTTCTAGTGTACGCGCATGTCTCCTACTTGTGCCTTTTATATACAATTGGCCTACGGATTGCAATCTTAGACTAGAGTTCAACGCCACTTCTTTTATGACTAAGTTCAAAGGGGAAACGCAGAGTAGTCTCCATTGCAGCTGCGGTTGTTATATTTATCACACCCGTAACACATACCAGTTTTTGAATAAGCTCTAGTTGAAATGATGCTCTTCTTTGCCTTCCTCATGACTACATAACAAGGCAAGAACTTTAAAACAGCAGCCAGGGATATTCTATGTGAAAACGCCCAGGACCTACCGACTGCTCTGCTACACTACCAGAAGGCAGTGCACAATGCTCATACTTGTTTATCTTAACCTTCACATGTTTCATCCAATTCAGGGTGGGGGAGCGTAGAGGCATCTTAACTGCGCTTAACTGAGATAGACTAATTATCAACTAACAATGACGCTTTGTAGGAGGCTGTGGGCGACCGTATTCCACAGTAGACGTGATAGGACGCCGCGCCGACTTGTGAACTGCCTATGTCTCTAGTTTCTATGTTCCCGAACAGCTTTCCATTTAAGCACATTTTACCAAGTGCATTGGAAACGCCATGCAATTGAAGAGCGTCATGTATGCTCTCAAAAGTTGTTTTATCAAAAGCACCCTTGATATTAATAAATGGTTCCGGGGTAGATATTTCATGTCCGTCGATTTCTCAATTCGAGATACTAAGCGTATAGATTAGTTATCGGCAGAATCGGATACTATTATGAATCGAGAACACGGTATTCGAATACTTTTAAGAATCGAATGGTTACCCGAGTACCGAGAACGAAGTCCTGAAATTATAATTATTATTTTTTCAGTTACAATTTTCATGTAATATTTGTTTTGACAAAAATATTTGTTTTCTGCAGCAGTTTTTGTCTAAAGCAAGAAATGTTAAAAGGTATATCATTATCCTGAGAACTCGGATTTGGCGATGACTGTGTGTAAAGCACACTAACCATAAACGCGAAATCCCAGATTGTTGTATAGTGTTAGTCAATTCTTACATGAACTCGATATTGGAATACATTCAGGAATGTTCTAGAGAACAGCGAGATCTTAGGAGAGTCAAATACTTCTCGATTCATACAATCGAACACTTCCATCACTAGTATTGATTTGGATGCAGTGGGTGCAAACCTAACACAACACTGTATCGACTTGCTCGATCACATAGACTTTCTAGACCTTTCACAGTAAAGAGGAGGTAAGGCTAATGGGTTCATATGATATTAGTAAAGGATAGTATGTCCTGGTATAGGCAATAATATTGCCTTTATTTCCCTCCATCTTACTAGGGTGTATTTCAAAGCAATGCACCGGTTAAATATGTACCAGGTGATGCCATGGCGGTATATATGTTCCAGTCCCCACTGAAGTAGGGCTAGAAAAACGCCGTCAATACTCGGTGATTTAAAGGAGAGAAAGGTTTTGATTACCCACCCTACTGCGTTATCCACTTCTCCATTTGCACCTTCCAGCCAACTGACAGGAAACATATTATTGGAACTCAAGGCAAAACTTGAAAAGTTTCGAGTCAACACAATTACGGGATCTGAAGTGTTATAAGAGACTGGCGCGAAGAATTCAGACTCTTTGTAGAAGAATGAAGAATTCTTATCTTGACATTTATGAACAACAGGAGTCAAATATAGAATAATAGTAAAGATCTTTTCCAAGTACTCTAAAAGTGATCAATTAAGGACTCCACAAAGAGAATAAAATAGTGTCCTAGGTATACCATATATTTGAATATCACATATTGAAGTGACATTTGCATGCACCGTGGCCTACAACCAAATTTAAATCAAAGTTGTTGCTACTCGGAATTTTTTTCTAACACATTCTTAGATGTAGATAGAACCAATTTCCACGATATTTAAAATCATTCATCGCAGAATTTTTTTTTTACAAGTATTTTACTTTTTTTGTTTAATGACACCCACACAAAAAAGTGGTCTAGCCTGCGGACCAGGCTAGTGTGTCCTTATGTAAGGGAGATTAACTACTTCCACATCCAGTGGAAGTATAGTAACGTAAAAAAAAAATTGAAAATTTTTATTGTTCAGATAGGCTTAGAATGTCATGAATAGTCGAGATTTTAAGTTTAAGCATAAAATAAATGTCTGCCTTTCTGTGTGTCGTCTGTCTGTCGGACTGTAACTTTTGTTCTGTGCGCACGATTACTCTGGAACCGTTTAAGATATTGACTTAAAATTTGATACTGTAGTAGTAGGCTAAGCATTTGTTAATAGATAGTGGTAGGGATAGAGTAGACACATGTAAAAGTAAGTATTGATAGGGGATTCTAATTGTAACCATCGATATGTACGCATCGAAATAAAATATATAAAGCAAGCTTATACTTAGTATGTCAATCTTATTATTACATGGCGATCCTGCCAAAGGCAAATAATGGTATGGTTTAATGGAAAAACTGTTTAAATCAAATTTTAAAATATGGGAGGATCAGAATCAAAAGAAGAAGTAATTATTGCGCAGACGGCAAGTGGCAATGCTAAAGTAGACAAGATTTCCAGAACTGAATGGCTGCTGTTTTGTGTTATTGGAATTTTATTAATAATAGTCGCATATAGTATATGGAAATACTGCAAGAAAAATCTGAGAAAAACTATCAGGCAGGAAATTCATAGGAACGACCTGAGAAATTACCGAGAAAATTGCACAGATGAACAGGTATAATGCTACAAATAATAATAAATTTCAGCTGTAAGAAATATTTAATTAGGAGTCCATATAAAAATATTAATGGTTAAATGGTGAATGGAATGGGAAAAGAAATAAAGCAACCAAGGAAAAATACCTAAAAGACATTTAAAAAAAGAAGCAAACGTTTTTAAAATTGAGTGACGAAACAAAACAATTAAAAGTGGGACATTTAATTATTGTTATAATATTAAGAAATCATGAGTAAGACATTTCACAATAAGGTAATGTACTAGATATATTCAATTGTTAATGCATATTTTATATTTTTACGTAGCCTATTTTATAGTAGTACTGCTGATAAAGTAATAATTAGTTAGAAATTATACAAATTTGTAAATGGGAAAAAATAAATTAGAGGTAATTTTTAACTCATTAAAAGATGTAAAAACATATTTAATTAAGATAGGTCCAGATAGGCGAAAGGGCGAAAAATTAGACAAAAAACAAAACGAAGCAAAAATTATTTACAGCCAACTAGACAATATTATAGAGGAAATAAATAATCAAATTAAAAATTCAGAAATAGGTGAAGCTGAAATAATTATAATTAAACAAATTATTAAAGATATAAAACAGGTCTATTCAGACATTACAGCTTTTGGAAACAAGAAGAACTCTGATACAAAAATGAGTTCATTTGATTTGAAAGTAGCTGTAAATCTTTTACCCGTTATGAACGGAAACGAAGATGTAACAAATCAACTAATAGACGCGATCGAATTGTATGATTCAATGCTTGATCATGGTAGTAAACCTCAATTGATTAAATTTGTTTTAAAAACACGGTTATCAACAGGTGCTAAATTACGGTTGTCATCAAATTACACCACAGTTGATCAGTTAATCGCGGACATGAAAAAACATTTACTGACACAAAAATCGGATACCGCACTACAAGCAAAATTAATACGCGCAAAGCAAAGTAATAAATCAATAGAAGAGTTTGGTAAAGATTTAGAGGAGTTATTTGTTGACCTTACAATTTCTCAAGCAAACGGCGATAACGCCGCCTATGCTATCTTGCGTCCTATTAACGAGAAAAACGCTATTAAACGATTTGCCGACGGTCTAAATAATCAAAAACTTAGTACTATAATATCATCGCGAAACTACCCAGCGCTGAAAGATGCTATTAGAGCAGCGCAGGATGAAGAAATTCCTCGTAGCGACAATTCACAAATTATGTCTATATATAGGCGCGGAAGAGGTACTAATAGAGGTAATAGAGGTAATTTTTATCAAAATAATTCCAATAGGATGAATTATAACGCAAATAGATATTCTTACATACAAACAAATCGAGGTAGGCAAAATTCAACATCAACTAATCAGCGGTGTAATAATAATAGAAATATGAGAGGGCAAGGACGTACTAGAGCAAGGTCGAATGTTATTAATTTCGCTGAGACAAACGTTAGCCAAGGTCAGGAACAAAACAATGTATCGAATAGTGTAAATTCAAACCAAAACGAACTAAATTATTTTTTTCGAGAGAATGGTGAGTAATCAAATTTATATGTGTGAAAATGTATGTATGAGTTGGGTTAAATTTGGCGTGAATGATAAAAAATTAGACTTCCTTGTAGACACAGGGGCTTCCCTTTGTGCAATAAAATCCGAATGTTTGAAATGGGACACCCCCATACAAAAAGACAGACTAGAAATAAAAGGAATTGGTGGAAGTCTAGTGTCAGAAGGATATGTGTATTTAAAATTAAATGTAGGAAATATAATATTTAAACAAAAATTTTATGTATTTGAATCCTTATCTTGCAAATGTGATGGAATCATAGGCGAAAATTTTCTTAGAAAATACAACGGAGTAATTAATTTCGAGCAAAATAATTTATGTTTAGTGAATAATAATAAACAGATAACATTAGAATTCAATTCCGATACCGATAACATACTGTCAATACCACCAAGATGTGAAATTATTCGGGATTTACCTTCAAGTATGACAGAGGAATGTGTGGTTGTACCAAGAGAATTATGCGAGGGTGTGTTTATGGCTGGTGTTGTGGCACGACCGAAAGATGGAAAAATCCCTGTTAAGATTCTTAACACTCGAGAAAATCAAGTGTGTTTAAAGAATTGTGTTCCAAAAACAGAAAAGTTGAGTGAGTATGACTCTTGTAAATTTGTTGGTGATGATATATCAGCGGAGCGTGTGATGAAGTTATTTAGTCTATTAAATCTGAAACAATTGAATAAAGAAGAGCAAATCTCAATAGAAAATATTTGTGCAAAATATGCAGATATTTTTCATTTACCAGGAGACAAGTTATCAGTTACAAATTTATACAAACAATCTATTCAATTAAAAGACAACGCCACATCTGTTTGCGCGAAACCATATCGACTTCCACATTCACAAAAAGACGAAATCAGTAAGCAAATTTCTAAAATGTGTAGAGACGGTATAATTGAGGAAGCGCAGAGTGAATGGTCGTCCCCATTACTCCTTGTTCCCAAAAAGATGGACAATAGTGGTGAGAAAAAATGGAGAGTAGTAATAGATTATAGGTTGCTCAATCAAAAAATTCACGACGATAAATTTCCCTTACCCAATATAACCGAAATTCTTGATTCTTTATCAGGTGCAATATATTTTTCACATTTAGATCTTAGCCAAGGATATTATCAGGTTGAATTAGATGAACAAAGTAGGAAATGCACAGCGTTTACAACAAATCGCGGACAGTGGCAGATGACTCGTTTACCAATGGGTTTAAAAACAAGCCCTAATGCTTTTTCCCGTATAATGACTGTTGCTATGTCAGGCTTAAATTACGAGAAATGTTTCGTATATTTAGACGATTTGATCGTATTTGGTAAAAATCTACAAGAACATAATAAAAATTTAATTAGTGTATGTAATAGACTTAGAAAAGTGAATCTAAAGCTGAACCCTTCAAAATGCGATTTTCTAAAAAAAGAGATACTATATTTAGGACATCTAATTACCTCGGACGGCATTCAGCCAGATCCTGAAAAAACTAGAGTGTTGAAAGAGTATCCGGTACCACAAAATGCCGATGAAGTAAAACGATTCGTAGCTTTCGCGAATTATTACAGAAAATTTATCCCAAATTTTGCTGCTAAAGCTGCATGTTTAAATAAGTTGTGTAGGAAAAACACGAAATTTGAGTGGACAAATGAATGTCAAAATGCTTTTAATAATTTCAAAAATGCTCTTATTGAACCGCCAGTACTAGAGTACCCGGATTTTTCAGATGATAACGAATTTATAGTGCAGACTGATGCTTCAAAATTGGCAGTCGGCGCAACATTGCTTAATAAGAATAATAAACCTATTGCCTATGCTAGTCGAAGTTTAAATAAAGCCGAATTAAACTACCCGATTATCCAAAAAGAATTATTAGCGATTTATTGGGCAGTGGTTAAGCAATTTAGGCCATTTTTATATGGAAGACATTTTAAAATATTGACCGATCATAGACCTTTAGTATACCTATTTAATCTCACCGACCCTTCAAGTCGTCTAACAAAATTTGGTCTAGGATTAGAGGAATATGATTTTCATGTAGAATATGTAAAAGGGAGTGATAATGTGGTAGCAGATGCTTTATCTAGAGTGATTGTGACGTCTAAAGAATTAAAAGATATGAATGAGAAATTGATTGCAGTTATGACGCGAGCACAAACAAAATCAGTAACACAGAAAGGTAACAACATACATGAAAACAACTCACAAATTGAGAATCCTACAAATATTTGGCCTGATCAACCAGATATTGTGGAAATTCTTAAGCAACCAAAAGATAGTACAGAACTGGTAATAATGTCAAAAAAAGACATCGAGGAAGTGAATAAAGTTGACCACGTTTCTACTAAAACAGGAAGTTTTTATTTTATTCCATCTCGCTCAGTACTTTTCCTAAATCCAAATACTCGATCAGCATTGACGCCAGACGCATTGTTGAGAGATTTGGCCTCGATAAGTAAGGAGATGAAGATTAATGAATTAATTTTCCTAAAAAAGGAGAATAATGCGCAATTTATAAAAAGATTAGCTAATCAAATAGGAAAATGCTCCAATTGGACCGGTCCCCGTATATGTATTGTAAAAGGAGCTAAACGAATAACAGATGAGCAAACGAAAAAAGTAATTTTAAATGATTTTCATTTACTTCCTACTAGTGGACACGCAGGTATAAATCGAATGGCAAATAATATCAAAAAATATTATTTCTGGCCAGGTATGATGAGAGATGTTACTAATTTTGTTAGAAAATGTGATAGTTGTCAAAGACAAAAACATTGCAAATATGTAAAAGAACCAATGGTCATAACGACTACGGCAACCTCCTCATTTCAGAAAGTTTATTTAGATATAGTAGGTCCTATAGAAAAAGACGCAGACGATTTTTGCTACATATTAACACTTCAGTGTGAACTTACGAAATTTGTGGAAGCGTACCCTCTTAAGTCAAAAGATGCAATAACGGTTGCAAGAAGTTTTGTCGACAATTTTATATTACGGTATGGAATTCCAAAAGAAATTGCCACCGATCGAGGTTCAGAGTTTATATCATCAACAATGAACGAAGTGTGTAAACTATTACAAATCAATCATACACAGGCAACCGCCTATCATCATGAAAGTATTGGATCATTAGAAAATACACATAAAATTTTAGGTGCATATTTAAGAGCACAAACGAAAAATCAGAGTTTTTCATGGAGTACATGGCTGCCATATTGGTGTTTTACATACAATTCAACTGTCCATACAGAAACCAAATATAGTCCTTTTGAATTAGTATTTGGAAAACAATGTAATATTCCTAGCAATTTAGAAAATGGAGTTGAACCACTATACAATTTCGATAGCTACCCGTTAGAATTAAAATTTAGATTGCAAAAAGCACACCAAGAGGCTCGTAATAATTTAATTTCTAGTAAGTTAAAGAGAAAAAATATATATGATAAATATACTAACCCAGTAAAGTATAAAAAAGACGATTTAATTTTAGTTAAAAGTGAAATAGGTAATAAGTTAGATCCATTGTACAATGGACCCTATGTAGTTATAGAGGATTTAAGCCCAAATGTTAGAATAACTAAAAATGGGAAAGAGATAATTGTGCATAAAAATAGAACTAAACCATATTTTTCTTAGAGATGTAGTAGTAGAGTAGAGTAGTATATTACATTTATTATAATGCAAAGAAAATTAAAAAGAATTTACATTTTATAAAAGTAAATCCTTTTCAGTTTTCAAGGGAGATGTAGTAGTAGGCTAAGCATTTGTTAATAGATAGTGGTAGGGATAGAGTAGACACATGTAAAAGTAAGTATTGATAGGGGATTCTAATTGTAACCATCGATATGTACGCATCGAAATAAAATATATAAAGCAAGCTTATACTTAGTGTGTCAATCATATTATTACAATACAGGTATGTATTTTAAAGAGATCTGGAACTAGATTATATTTTGATCTTATTCTGTTAAAGGAATGAGAAGTAAATTGGGGTAAATAGGTAAATCAAGCAAGTAAGAGTCCATAAAATTGGTATTTAGCATATACAAGAGAAACTAAGGTCTCAAAAAACTTTTGGCATTAGCCACCTCCCATTCCCACCCCCATTACCACCTCCACCGCCCCATTATTAGATGGGGTGAAAAAAAAATTGTGATTTAGTATGTACAGGGTGCGGCAGAATGGATGGGTGTTTTTGAAAAGGGAATAACTCGGCTATTTTTTAAGCAAGAAAAAAAATGAATACGAAAAATAGAAGCTTACATGTTGCCATTAAACAACCAAAAAATGGAAATCATGAAAAAATAATCATTTTTTAAAAATTAAAAAAATTAACAAACATAAAAAATTTTTAAAAAAAATAAAACTGAAATTCTGAACCCATCTGACGATTGTGTCACGTTTCGGAACCGGACTGCGAACGCACGATATTTTCTCGTCCAGATAACCATTGTGACTAACAGATGGCGTATATCCCCGAGTTGAACGACCATATACACAACCCTCCATAAACGCCTTGCTCAACAATCACAGACTCTCCCGATTTCAAATACTCCTCGACTGCGAACGCATGATGTTCTCTCATCCAGATAACCATTGTGACTAACAATGGCGATTCTTCCCGAGTTGAATGATCATATACACAACGCTCCGTTCGCGTATACTACCCTTCCTAAAAATACCCATCCTTTCTGCCGCACCCTGTATATAAGAACCTGAGCAAAAACTAAATACCTCAATTTTTTTTTACTTCATCCACCTCCACTAAAACCTTCTACCACCAGCCCCACTTTCCTACCGATGTGGCATATCGTTTTATAGTTTTCTGAGGTCGGCGATTTCAAATATTACGTTATTAAAGTTCCATAAACAATTATTTTGATATTGTGGAGTGCAAATATAGTATCAAATTTTTTTTCGTTATGAGAGACTTGGATGAAATCTGGATGTGGAAGTAGTGATTCCTTGGGCGGCGATTTTTTCTATAATTTATGTAAATAGTATGTTGATCCAGATTGTGTTTCAGCTGATATTTGTCTATCAACTCAATCAGAAAATAAATCTAATTAAAGCCCATATATGTTAAGGTACAGGAAATTAGTTGTTGTATTCTCTCATTAATTTTCAATAAACTGATAATTAAATTCGTCGGCTTTATAATTGCAATCCTATCATTGCAGATTAAATTGGCAACATATGTGGAAAACCCATAATATCCGTAATTACATTTGGAGTCATTTCAGCGTGTGTCTAATTGAAAAAGATTTAATATAAATTCCATAACATGATGCTGCGGAAATTAAAGCATTCATTCACGTTCCAACATTTTAGTAACGTCTTATATGTTTTATAAATAATAGAGTACCTAGAGGTTAAAAATATGTAAAATTTTGGAATAATTTCATACGATGTGATAATTTTTATTGTTCAAATAGGCTTAGAATGTCATGAAACGTCGAGATTTTAAGTTTAAGCAAAAAAAATTCTGTCTGCCTGTCGACCGATCGGTCTATCTGTCTGTAACTATTTTTGTGCGCACCACCCTGGAATCATTTAAGATATTGACTTGAAATTTGGTACACGTATATATTTTAGTGAGATCTAGAACTAGATTATATTTTTCCCTTATTAGGCAACCCATATGATTACACTTCAAATTTTGAATACTCCAATCTTTTTTCTAACGTGTCATTAATTACACCTCAATACAGTGATCACCCAAATATTAGTATGAACATCTTAAATACAATTTTGGATAAGTGGCATAATCTTTTGTTGATATATTCAGACGCTTCTAAGTCTCTTTTGGGTACTGGTTGTGCATGCTACATACCTTCGACCAATAACTTTATAAAAATCAAATTGCCGTCTCAATGCTCCATGTTTGCAGCAAAAGCAATTGCTATATACGAGGCTCTCGAATTTATTTATTCTTCTAATGCATATTTCCATAATTTTATCAGATTCTCTAAGGGTTTTATCTTCACTAGAAAACAGTTTTCCTTCAGCATTAAAACCAACCCTTATATTCTAAAAATAAAGAAACTGCTACATAATGTTTTAGATATGGGAAAAAAAGGTTCATTTTGTATGAGTAAAAGCACACATTGGCATAAAAAATAATGAAATTGTGGACTCTGGCCAGGGAAAGCATCATCTCAGGATTCCCATTAGAACAAAAAATCTCTGTATCTGATTCCTTCAACATTTTAAAATCTAAATTTAGAAATGGCTGTGGTGGGAGTTTTGTCATTCCAATCCTACTAGATCTACGCATATTTATCCTGACCTCCCATCTAAGTTTTGGCACGAAAATTATGAATATCCAAGAAAATATATCACAACAATAATACGCCTCAAATTTGGATATGTCTGTTATCCAGAACATTTGCATAAAATAAATGTTCTGCCTTCAGAGAACTGTGATATTTGTAATATGGATCATATTTTCTTCCGGTGTTTTAAATATAAAGCAGCAAGTGACAGACCACATAATAATCTAAATTATAATATTCAGGCTCCTTTTAATATACTTTCTCTCCTTAGCCTCCATAATAAACTAATTTCTGATTGTACCATCGGTTTTTGGAAGAAACGAATATTTTATTATGAAATTTGTGAGTGAATGTTTAAGTATATTAGCTTCGTATTCGTTGTTTTTCCTCTGTGGCATCCCTTAATTTATAATGGTCCTCTAATTACTTCCACATCTAATTTTTAAAAATTTTTATTGTTCAAATAGGCTTAGAATGCATGAAACGTCGAGATTTTAAGTCTGAGCCAAAAAATAAAAAATACTCTCTGCCTGTCTGTCTGTCGGACTCTGTCTGTAACTTTTTTGTGCGCACGTTTACTCTGGAACCGTTTAAGATATTGATTTGAAATTTGGTACATATATATGTACTTTAACGAGATCTAGATTATATTTTTCATCTTGTTCCGCCGAAGGGTTGGGGGGTAAATTTGGGGTAAATAGGTAAACCAAGCAGGTAAGAGTCTAGAAAATTGGTATTTAGTATATACGAGAGAAGCTAAGGTCTCAAGAAAAATTATGGCCCATTATTAAAGGGGATGAAAAAAAATGTGATTTAGTATGCGTACAAGAACCAGAAACCTCAAAATATTTTTTTACTTCAGCCACCCACACTACCACCCCCCTATCGCCACCCCCACCCCACTACCGATATGGGGGTATCGTTTTATAGGTTTTTGGGGTAGACGATTTCAAATATTTTATTAATAAAGTTCCATAAGCAATTATTTCCACATACAAATTTTTTTCGTTGTGAGTGACTTGGATAGAAAATCTGGATGTGGAAGTAGTGATTCCTTGGGTAGCGGTTTTTCGTTTGTGTTTAAAAAAATAAATGTTCTGATAGACCCCAGGACAAGAAGAGTGTGTCCCTGTTTTTTCTCCTTTGCTGATCTTCAATATTTGTTTTTTCATTGTCGGCATAGGTTAATTGGAATAAATGGTTTTTAGGTATGGCTGTATGGCTAGTGGCCTGATGCCAAAAAAAAAATTGTGTTTTGATTTTATTCGGTTGAAGTTTGGGTGTAAACTAAACTGGGGTAAATGAGAGTAAATAGGTAAACCAAGCAAGTA
Organism: Rutpela maculata; assembly: GCA_936432065.2. NCBI lineage: Eukaryota > Metazoa > Arthropoda > Insecta > Coleoptera > Cerambycidae > Rutpela > Rutpela maculata. The sequence continues at coordinate 27,916,896 of OW386291.2, forward strand.
AGAGTCTATTAGATTGGTATTCAGTATATACAGGGAGATCGAGAATGACTGAACGTGCCGCACCCTAAATATTGTTTTTGTGCCGCCTACGTACTGCATACATATGTACTATTTTCTGGTACTTTCAACATTTTCACGTTGGCGACAGTAACCTTAAATATAGTCAATTACAGTATTTACACAAAATGCGAGTTTCTTTATTAACTTACCACACAAGTGACAGTTAACTGATTGCATTGAAAAACACTGGTTTATTAGTCAAAAAGGGAGATAAATGATAAATCAAACACAAGCCAATAATAATAACATTCACGAAAATGACAGACATCAGATTGGCAACAGTGACTAGAGAACCAGTCGTTACTTCTAGCATCATATGAAATTAGTTTTTTTTTTTTTTCCCAATTTTGGCCTTGGATATACTCCTTTAGCCAAGAGACTAACAAACCAACATATTATGTGCAAAAATGTGAATTCAATCCCAAAAAATATTCTTTCCCATTAATTTCCACCTAATAAACGAGACAAGGATTGAGACAGGGGACACTCTTTTCACATCAAGGGGTCCGTCTTGATGACTTTTAAATATACATACATCAAAAAGACCATTATTGAAACCAATTAGGGAAATCGCTTCCTTTGTAATCCACTTTAAACCTATGTTAATTAAACGGATAAAAGGTTTAATTAACATAGGTTTAAAGTGGATTACAAAGGAAGCGATTTCCCTAATTAGTTTTAATAATGTATGTAGAATAGAAATCAATTTTGATAATTTTAGTGACTTTTCCGTGTGACGTCACGTTCAGTCTTTCTCGATCTCTCGGTATAAGAGAAGCTAAGTTCTCAAAAAATCATTTTCCATTAGCCACCTCCACCCCATGATTAAAAAACAAAATTGCGATTTAGTGTGTGTACAAGAATCAAAGGCTTCAACAATTTTTTTACTTCATTCGCCCCACTAACACCCCCTACCTCCACCCCCATCCCCACTACCAATGTGGCATATCGTCTTATGGGTTTTGGCGGTCGACGATTTCAAATATTATATTATTAAAGTTCTGCAAACATTTATTTCCACATAGTGGAGTGGAAATATAGTATCAAAATTTTTTTCGTTCTGACAGACTTTGATAGAAAATCTGGATGTAGAAGTAATGATTCCTTGGGCAGTGGTTTTTTTTATGGTAACAGTTATAGTAAAAGGTATCTTCTTCAGTTACTATGTGGTTCCGACACATCCTTTTCACAAGGGTTTAAAAATAAATTAGATATTTAATATTTGAAAAAGTATTGCTGATTTAGTTTTGAAAAGGATATTTATGTCTTAATATCGGTGATTACGAATCTGAAATCAAAATTTAAGGATTTAAAATGGCGGCTCCAATATGGCGGATATAATTTTGTTTCCAAATCAAGTGTTTTAAACGTACACGAAAATTAAGCATCTAGGTAATGTCATACATATATTGACGAAAAATTATTTTTGATATTTTTTTGAAATTACTGGAAAATGACGACAATGTGGTGACACAAATTGTTTCGGCAATAAAATCTTTGTTTTTTACGATACAGAAACCAACAAAGAACCGTTTAATTCTTTTTGACACAAATGTCATGGTTTCTAAGATATTCGACATTTAAACTAAATCCTATAAACGTTTTGACGACGTCTTTAAATTTCAATTTCCCCAAAACTATTAATTCTACCTAAATAATTAAAAAATCAAATTTTACTCTCAGTTTATAAGCTTTATTTTTCATATCCACCATTTTTCGTTAAAATTAATATCACAGCCATACCAAGAAAAGTGGTCTGACCTGCAGACCAGACCAGTGTATTCTTATGTACTTGGACCCGCTGAAACCGAATCCAAAGTGAGAATTGTCAGATTCGCTCGTTTTTCACCGCCAACTCCAAAAAACACCCCCAAAACAAAAAAAAGTGGTTTGGCCTGCGCACCAGATCAGTGTATCCTTATGTATTTGAATCCACTGAAACCGAATCCGAAGTCAGAATTGTCTGATTGGCTCGTTTTTCACCCCCAACTTCAAAAGAACACTCGCCCCCCAAAAAAAGTGGTACGGCCTGCGGACCATACCAGTATATCCTTAGATAGATAGATAGATAGATAGATAGATATTTATTTCTGTGACTTATTTACATAAGTATAGATATTGTCATGGGGTTAATTCTAAAAACAAGATAACAAGATATATGGACAAATATAATTTAAATTACCTAACTTTAATTAATTTAATTCATTAAAATTTCAAATAAAAACATTACAAAAAACATTACAACACATTTCAAGTAAAACTATATAAAAAACAAGCACTACAGTAATTTAGAGTTCCAAAAACTCTTCCACGGAATAAAAGCAATTATCGACTAGAAACGCTCTTAGTTTTTGTTTGAACTTTTCTATTGGCATGCATTTTTTTATATCTGAGGGCAATTTATTGAATAAATAACTACCTGCACATAATGGGGACTTCTTATATAAAGAAAGGTTATATCTACTTATATATATATCTCGTCTTTGTTGCAGTTTGATAACAGTGATTGTAAGTTTTTAATTTATGTTTATTTATATATATGTAAATTAACAATTTATGGAGATATATAGATGCCACAGTCAATATTTTCTCTCTTTTAAAAGTATCTCTACATGATTCTATATAACCTAAATTAAATATTAATCTTATGACTCTTTTTTGCATTATAAATACTCTTTGCATGTTTGTACTGTTTCCATATGAAATTATGTTATAGGAAATTTGAGAGTATACTAAGGCATAATAGACATTTAGGAGCGATTTTTTGTCCAAACTATTTTTTAAATTTGTGATAGCGAAACAGGATTGTCCCAATTTTTTACATAAATGTTTCACTTGACTTGTAAAGCTGAGATTCGCATCAGTTATAGTTCCCAGGAACTTTATTTCTGGTTGGAGTGATACAGAATAACTATGTAAATTTATATTAAAACTATACTCCGTTCTTTTTTGTTTTGTAGTAAAATGAATGCAAACTGTTTTACTATAATTTATTATAAGCCTATTTCTAAAACACCAATCACTGAACAAATGTAAAAGATCGTTCACATTTTTCTCTAGTTGTTCAGGAGTTTTTGCGGTAATTATAAAAGATGTCTCGTCTGCATACATGTAAACATTTGCAGAGTTTATATAGTGTGGTAGATCATTTACATATAGCAGGAATATCAGAGGACCCAGCACACTACCCTGAGGTGTTCCATTATTTAGCTCATGTTCATATGTTATTATTTGGACTCTCTGAAACCGAATCCAAAGTCATAATTGTCAGATTTGCTCGTTTTTCACCCCTAATCCCAAAAAACACCCCCAAAACAAAAAAGTGGACCAGACCAGTGTATCATTACCAAATACATTAGGATACACTGACACTAGTATGGTCCTCCGGACAGACCATTTTTGGGGTCGTTGTTTCTTGGAGGTTCGGGGTGAAAAACGAACCAATCGGACAATTCTGACTTCGGATTCGGTTTCAGTGCGTTCAAATACATAAGGATATACAGGTCTGGTCCGTAAGCCAGACCACTCTTTGGGGGGTGTTTTTTTGGGGTTGTAAAAAGAACCAATCTGACAATTCTGCCTTCGAATTTACGTTAGGTAGGTTAAAATGCATTTTTTCTCCAAAGCAAGTACTGTAAGCGAGCGAAAAAAATTGAGCGTCTAGGTTCTACTATATGTTAACGAAAAACATAGTATTTGAGAATTATATTTTTTTATTTACTAACTACTTACAGTAACAAAATGGAAGCATTAGTACTGAAAAAATGTGAAGAAGCACATTCATCACTTCTTTGTTTTTTATGCTATAGAAAAAGTAAAAAAACTTGTTTTATTTTAGTCGTTAGCATTTTTTATGTAAGTGCCATAGTTTTTGAGATATTTCACATTTAAACTAAATACTTTGTCTTATAAACGTTCGAATGGTATATTTATACTTCCAGATATCCGAGACCATTAATTCTACAGAAATTAGGAAAAAATGAAGTTCATCTCCAGTTTAGTAGCTTTCTTATTTGTCTCTAGCATTTTTTCGCTAAATGTAATACTTTTCGAGTTATTTAACGAAAACCGCTTTGAAATACCATTTCTTTCAAGCTAAAATCGCAACTTTCAAGTCGTTATAGTTTAAAGACTATCAATTTATATGAAAAGTTGCACAGAACTTTTTTCTTCTAAAAATTGTATTCTTTTTTAGCTTCAATGTTTTTTTTTAGGTGCCGCCCGCTATAAATTAGCAAGCATAATATAGACACTTTTCTGTGATACATTTACTATTAAATTGCCAAAAATGAACAAAATCTAATTCATATGACATTTTTCCGAAGTTAAAACTTCTAGTATTTAAGGGGGCTGGAACCTTCAATGTAAAGCAGCCCCATAAAATCGTTGTCTACATTGATGAATATTAATTTATAGGTAAAACTTTGAACAAAAGAAATGCATTTGTTAAGAAATAAATTAAACAAACTGAAACTAGTTAAAAATCAACGACTCAATTTTCATTATTTTAAACATTTTAACCTGAAATTTGACTTTTAAACATATAATTTTTTTGAACATACAGGGCTTCTTGGACTGTGACTTATTGTAAAAATTTTTGCTACATTTCTTATAGTATTTGCAGGTTCCAAAAAAAAATTGCAATTATCATTACTTTTTGCGTGATTTGGGCTCTTAGTTTATTTACTCCGCTATACAGGGTCATTCATGGAAAGCGGATATTAGACGTTTCTTGGGATCTGTCGAGTTTAGAAATTTGACAATTGGTATGAGTGGGTTTTTGATATGGCGGATCCAACGAAAATATTTTCATGCTTGTGCTACTTCCGCTTATACCGGAACCTAACTTTGTTATTTTAAATGGAACACCCTGTATTTTATTGCATATTTCGATTCCTCATAAAATTTTAGCTTAGGTTTATGTACCATAACATACTCTTAAACATTCCGGTTTTCGAGATAATTAATATTTTTGGAGATTTTTGACGGTTCCCACCCTTCGGGAAAAAAATCAATATCTTCTATCATGTAGCCGATTAGGAAATTTTCTTTTCAAACTTTTACAAGCATCCTATGACCTAACTAAAAGTTCTCTTATGTTTTCACAATATCGTACAGAGTATTTTATTTTCACAGTCGAACACTTTTTTAGTTCAAACGTCAAAAAGTCATTTTTTTCAAATGGAACCCCCTATATATTTTCACAGAATCTAATAGAGGATTGAATTCTGCATCGATTGATATTACCATTCCCTATACCTATCTCTCTTTGTTTTCTTATTATGGACGAATATTTGTAAAACGTACAAACAAAATCAGCACTGTTTGTTAGTAGGCAATACAAGTCATAACTCGGTTCCTTTTTTATCATAAACGAGAGTAATCATGTAGATAATTGATAATTATTTGTTTTTGATAGCTTCAAAAACGAGAGATTAGATTTATAACAAATACTTTGGGACAAAAATTTACAAAATTAATGAACACTGAATATAAATATTTAATGCAGCAACTGTTCAAATGCTCTCCATTCTGCTCCAAACAAGCCAATATCCTGGAATTTACGGCACTTACAATGGCTCGGCGAATTTTGTGGGTATTTATTTACTGAAATGCAGTCCGTATTCTCTTCTTTGGATCTTCTTTGGTAGTAGCCGTGGTGGCATAAACAATATTTTTGATAGTATCATATCTACAAGGAGAATTTAAATAGCAATAAATATGCGAAGATTTTGCGAACAGTAACTTTTATTGATAATTTGCCCCTAAATATTTATAATTCTATGTATTTTCAAATGAATGGTTGCGGTCCACGGGAAGTTTATGACGAATTAGTAGCGACGTTCGAAGATAGGTGGTTATGCTACCGAGGACCTTGAAGATGGCCAGCAAGGTCCCCTGATTTGACCCCCTTAGACTTTGGACCTTTGGGCTATTAAAAATATTGTTTATGCCACTCGTGCTACTACCAAAGAAGATCCAAAGAACAGAGAACGGGCTACATTTTAACAAATCCCCATGAATTAGCCAAGCTACTGTAAGTGCAAGTGGAGAGCATTTTGAACAGTTGCTGCATTAAATATTTATATTCAAAGTGTTCATTAATTTTGTAAATTTTTTTCCCAAAGTATTTGTTATAAATCTAATCTCTCGTTTTTGAAGCTGTCATCTTGATAAACAAATGATTATCAATTATAATAATAATAATAATAATAATAATAATAATAATAATAATAATAATAATACCGAACTTCAGCCAAATCGTCTGAAAGCCCAAATAAAAGCTGCCGAACAGGAGAATCTGTTCAGGCAGCATGTCGATAAACCCATGCACGGTGTGTACTATAAGAACATAGAAACACTGGGTTTATCGACTAGGCTGACATTCGCCTTTTTAAGGTCAGCTGGGCTTAAGTCGGAGACCGAGGGATTCATTGTGGCCTGTCAGGATGGTGTAATAAACACCTTGGTCTACCGAAGCCGCGTAATGGGTCTAGAGGTCCCTGATATCAACTGCAGGACCTGCCGCCAGGCGCCGGAATCACTGATGCATTTGCTTTCAGCATGCCCGATATACGCGATTTCGGCCTACATCCACCGCCATAACGCGGCTTTACGAGTGCTATACTACCATCTAAGGCACTCGTACGGGGTAGATCAAACACCAGTGCTGCCTTACATCCCCGGAGATATTGAGTCCGTTGTCGAGAACGAGAGGTGCCGAATTTATTGGAACTACTCGTTCCCGACCGTCAGGCTAATTCAAGCCAACAAGCCTGACATAGTCCTCCTCGACCATCAGAACAAAGTGGTGTTTGTCATCGAATTCTCAGCGCCTGCTGAGACAAACATCGCTTTGAAGGAGGAGGGGGAAAAACGGACCAAATATCGTGATCTCCGGTATGAGCTCCAAGTGCTGTACCCAGACTACTCGGTCAAGATTGTCGTCCTAATAATCGGCGTACTCGGAGGGATGAAGCCTTCGCTGCTCTCAGAATTAAAGATCATACCGGCCTGTCAGAATTCGGCAGAATGGTTGGCAGGTCAGATGCAGAAGGCGGTTATCTTGGGGTCCCTTCGTCTGCTTAGGGCACATGATTCAGGTGTTTACAGTCACTAACTCCACAGGTCGTGGAGAGTGGCTGTAATTAATTAGCCGGCGCGGCTACCGTGTGGTGTCGGAGGCCACGGAAGCCCTGTCCGGCAACGGGAAACCGAAAAAAAAAAAAAAAAAAAAAAAAAAAAAAAAAAAAAAAAAAAAAAAAAAAAAAAAATAAATTGCCTTTATTTCAGTATTATACATTAATACAATACCTAGGGCGAAGTCTAGCCGAAGCTACTCTACATGATTATTCTCGTTTATGATAAGAAAGGAACCAAGTTATGACTTGTATTGCCTACTAACAAACAGTGCTGATTTTGTTTGTACGTTTAACAAATATTCGTCCATAATAAGAAAACAAAGAGAGATAGGTATAGGGAATGGTAACATCAATCGATGCAGAATTCAATCCTCTATTAGATTCTGTGAAAATATACAGGGGGTTCCATTTGAAAAAAATGACTTTTTGACGTTTAAACTAAAACAATGTTCGACTGTGAAAATAAAATACTCTTTATGATATTGTGAAAACATAAGAGAACTTTTAGTTAGGTCATAGGATACTTGTAAGAGTTTGAAAAGAAAATTTCCTAATCGGCTACATGATAGAAGATATTGATTTTTTTACCGAAGGGTGGGAACCGTAAAAAATCTCCAAAAATATTAATTATCTCGAAAACCGGTATGTTTAAGAGTATGTTATGGTACATTAACCTAAGGTAAAATTTTATGAGGAATCGAAATATGCAATAAAATACAGGGTGTTCCATTTAAAATAACAAAGTTAGGTGCTACATCCGGTATAAGCGGAAGTAGCACAATCATGAAAATATTTTCGTTGGATCCGCCATATCTAAAAATCCCCTCATACCAATTTTCAAATTTCTAAACTCGACAGATCCCAAGAAACGTCTAATACCCGCTTTCCGTGAATGACCCTGTATAACTAAGTTTTCCCACACTTTAATTTTATTAATTCATTATAACGTTAATCGGTGTCACATTTAGTTATGGTGAGAAAGGTGCGAATGCGGTTTTTCCATTGACATCTTAGACTTTACAATATAAATCCGTTTTCTGGTGATTATTCGTCGCGGTCATGCCGCAGATTTTTTTAACAAAAATCTCGCTGGTGGTCTTAAATTGTTTGCAAAATATCAGTAATACTATTCATGGATATTTTGTATTGATATCAAACGTGAGCAGGGTCGTTTGAGTTTGTCCAAAATGACGAAATGGGATGATTTTGTCCAATTATTTCCGTCTGGACAAAATTAAAAGTTGTGGACAAAATTGAACAAAATTGGACAAAACCAATTAAATGAAACGATAATTTAAAACCATTTACTTAGATATGTTACCTACGTTAATAGTAAAACACAAAATAGCAGTCAACTGGTGATCAGTTATTGAACATTAAAATTAATGTACCTATATTGAATATGTAAAATTAATCAGAAGTGGAACAGAAATACAAAAAGATATGCAGGTAGATATATTAACACACTAGGAAAAAATACAAAATTTGAAATACATTCTATCAAGTATTTTTTATACACATGTAACATTTTTTTTATAATATGGGTTATACATATAATTATATTATAAAAAAAAAACAAAAATAAAACCTCAAAAAAATAACAATAAGACAAAAACTATTCTATATAATAAATGTTCAGGAAAAGAAATAAGAAAAAATAATGATATATCTTTCATATTAAAACATAAAACATGAAAAATATCACATTTTAAAATATTTAGAGTACTCTTAAAACCGCATTCTCACTATATAATCCACGCAAATTAGACATTTTAGAAGAAATAATTTATAAAGTAATAATATTTGAGATGCGTACTCTAGATAGGGTAAGAAATAGATACCCGAATTTAGGAGTGGAACGTCCCTTTTTTTGCAAAAAAACACCCCTAACGGGGACATAAAGCTGGTTTTTTACTTTTATCTTGTAAACCGTTTGTCGGAAGAGAAAAAATATAAGAAATAAAAAAATTGTCGTTAAATTCTGCATAAAAAATGTCGTATTAACCTTGTAGCTTATCCTCACCCATTTCGCGCTAACAGCGTTCGAACAGAGAGGTAGTAGTTTGGAGCGCAAAGGTAAAAATCAATCCTATTCGAAACTATTTTAAAGATTATACCATTTACGATTTTTTAAATATTTATAATAAACCGAAAATAAACGAACATTTCCCTCTCACTCTGCAAAATCCTATCCTGAAAACTGGAAATAAATTCTTTCAATACTGACAGATGGACCTACCTATCTGAATAAATGCAGAACAAATTGACAGAACTTTTTATTAAGAACATTTTTTGAAACTGCTTTCCATCATTCAACTGAGGTAAGAATTTCTATCACAGTTGTACTAAAAAACCTTTCGCAAAAAGGCTGAGATTTAAGATTAAATTTTAGTAATAATGGTAAAAAATTCTCATCTACAACTTCACGGATCCACTTTCTCCCAGTTTCTTGTAAATTATAATCTAAATTAACAAACTCGTCTATATATTTTGGATTCAGCATAAAACCCATTATATGGGCTGGAGTAATGCAACCATCGAACTTTCTATTTATAAAAGTTTTGTATGGATTCAGTACTTCGTTTTCAAAACAAAGCTTCTTTAAAGCTATGAATTCAAATAATGTAACAGAGTTTTCTGATTTTACCCTTTCCAACGCACAACTTATAGGCTTTAGTTGTTTGTACACAAGCTTAGCTTCTCTCATTAAATCTACATTTTCTATTATATTAGTGATATTTGGTAGCACATCCTCTTCATTATTTTCTAAAAATTTTGAATAAAATATACTATTCGATAATAATACTTGTAGACAATCTAGCTGGCCGCACCAACGTTTCTCCAGGAAGCTGTGGAATCTTTGAACCCTCTAGTTAACATAGTGGTTACGAAAGAATTTCCTAACCTCAGAAATTTGAAAGTTGATATTGTCCAATATTGTCTGATATTGTCCACGTAATGGACAAAATCAAAAAAGTCGACAAATTCACAACCCTAAACGAGAGAGAATTTATAGTTATAGATCGACTGACATGGAGTTGGTAGTGCTCTTAGCAAATTCTGTAGCAAATTATTATTAAAAAATTAGTAGCATCATTTACACCAGTTTATTTTTTCGTCCATAGCGCCTAATTGGCCTAAACTCTATTCTGTACTTACTCTGCGAAAAAAAACATGTTGACAAGTTTTTCAGTGAAGAAAATTCTAATTAAATAAATTTAAGTTACAAACTTTTTTATATTGAATTTATATTTACAATGATCAAAAATAATTTTAAAGGCAAAAGTTTCTACATAATATGTTAAATTTATTTTTAATATTTCAGCACATTTCAGCTACACAAATAGGCTCTGCATGATTTTAAAATAAATTGTATTCTGGCATTTGCATAATCAGTTGAATACAGCTGTGATAAATTACCATCATACACCTCTTTTAATAATATTTTTAATGTTGTGCCAGTTGAAAGCGTTCATTTTTCATCATGAATTACATTTTGTAGTCACTTTATTTGTATGAAGGTTTTTGTGTATAGTCACTGAAAGTTCGTCGCAAGTTAACTGCATTTTCTCCCTACACTAAACTGTATGTTTTTAATATTACAAGATGATTTACCACATCGGGATCTAATAAACGGTTCAATATCTATATGCAGTTTTAAACAAATGGAAGAAACCTATTTGATTCATAATTTACACCAAATTCAAATTCAAAAAACGTATACCTTTTAATGATAATAATGAATAATAATAATAAAATACTTTATTTGCTGAATACACATTCATGTACAATACATATTGTTTTAGCATTGTCAGTTAGATACATACAATGTACAAACAGGTATAAGCTATTAGACTATAAATTATATCACATATAAAATAAAAGCTTAAAATTTATAGATTTAGATAAGAAGTATTATAAAACTCTAAATGATGAAATTGATCTATCACCCTACGTAAAGTTAGAGCCACACTCTCTATTATAGTCACAACACTTATATGTTTTCGTATTTTTTGTGCTTAATTAAAAGCTTTAGTAACACTTTGCTCTAAAATTGTAATAAAACATTGTGTATATAAAATAAGACAGTTTACACTCCTCTGGTGATCACACGGTATGACGGATGTGACTTAATTTCAATAAGGATATTCTACCATACCTTCCACATATAAACTTATTACGTCACGAGTCATTTTGTTTAATAGGTAGTCAGCAAAGCCCGATTGCAATTCAATTGGTATTGTAATAGTGTTATTAAAAATACCTTAATAACATGTTAAAGCAAAATTGATAAATCATCTAACCTACGTAACGTTTGGTAGTTTAGATAGTTGATTCATATTTGTACTTTTCACCCATCTGATGATCACCTTGTATGACGGATAAGATCCAATTTCACGAGGAAGTATTCTACCGTGCTCTTTAATATATGTACCAAAAATATGAAATACAAATTTTAAGTTCAACATCGTTCAACAAGTTTATCGTGTATAATGAATATTCGCAGTCGACAACACCCGACTTGTTACAAAGGACCCTGCACAAAATTATTGAGATTTGACCTTTGGTTTAAATTTTTTGTATGTTTGTGGATCAATTTTATGTGTGCTGATTAAATGTTGCAATGGATATAACCCATTAAAACCCATATTTTTTGCTCTAGGGAGCTCTGAGGACGATAGAGTGGAAATATGGTGTTACGTTATACAGGGTGCATCACGATTAGTGACCTATTAGACGTTTTAGAAAAACTACAAATAAATTTGAAGCTGACAATTTAGGAAGAGGGGTTTTCATGGGTGCTCTGTTTGATGAAAATAATGTCACGTATGTGACACTTCCGATTATACCGGAAGTTGACATCAACTTTCTTATTTTAAATGGCATGCCTTATTGTTTATGCCGGTGATAATAATGATATACCAAAATTGTGAAACGATTCTCCGAAATTTATTGATTAATATGGTTAACATATATTCACACTTGGTAGAATGAGATGTCAAACGACATGAAATATATATTTGAATAATGACTGAAAGCAAATGACACTTAACTCAATATTCCTGGCACTGAAGTCAAATTTCCAAACCAAACTTGTCAGGGATGAATAAGGAAAAATCCAATTCACCTACTTATCCGGACGCTGGATTTTAGACGATTTTAGTGAGCCCAGGGAGTTCCCTGTGGCACACTAAATCCCTCCACACTTCTGTAAACTGTTCTGATATGATTCCATATTACCGCTTACTATTTCCATATGTTCCCAGACTATCATGCTCTATATACATCTTAATATTATTGTAGCATTAGTGGTAAAAATAATTATAATAGTTACTTTTAATGTTAACATCTAACAATTACATTGGATCTAACAATAGCTATCTTCAACTGTAACACCTTAAAAAAAACGAGGGGAATGTCATGGCGGTTCGCTATAATGGCTGATACAAAGTTAATTTAAATTTATTTCGTAATTATTTACATACGGAATCTTCCCGTTATTATCATTTTATCGTCTGGTTTCGTTCTCTTTTGAGATGGATCTCGAAATGGGTATGACTTATGTTTCGATATGTAACGACGCTCTAAGAAATGAAAGGACGCCATCAATAACGCTGTCCTCCGATTTCTTGTGCATCACAATAAATGAATAATGTTGGTAAATAGGCTTTGCCACTCTGTAAAATTTGTAATATATTTTCAATACAGATAATTATTTTATAATAATTATGGAGAAGTAAATTGAGATGCACCTCTTTGGACAACTGAGTTACTAAAACTAAACTATTCGTTTTACCTACGAGATTTTGACCTGCCCTCAATTTATTATTTTACTAAATTAAATTAGGCAATACGAAATACACAATATGCTAATTTGATTGCCTACCCCTTACGCTTAGATTCCGACTAATGTTGAATTAAATAAAGTAAACGGTTTTATAGTATGACGGTACAGTTCTGTATTAAATAATTATTATTATAAAATTTATAAGGTAGCTATATGCATGCTACACCAACTACACAAATCTTCACACAAAAAAATCAGGCATTGAATAGATCATAATTATAGACGAAATTAAACAATTCATTATTAATAATCAGATTAAATTTGTAATCGGTGTTATCAAGATGATCCAAATGTATTATCTGCTTGTTATTATAGTGTGACGTGCTTACACCCTTTTTGTAAACACCCTGTATCATGGGTTCGGAAATCATAACAGTAACACTAAACACTAATTTATTAACTTACTAATTACAACAATCAATTACTTTGCTTGTATTACACTGTGTACTACAATTCACTACTTCAGTCCATTGATCTGTTCTGCTCACTTTCTGCTTATTCACCTGCCCATTAGAACTGTACTAACTTAATTGTCCTTACACACAGCTTGTCATTCCTTATATACCCAGGTTATGCATTCTAGATCTTTCCACTACATTCCAACACATTCTACAAGGTTCCACAGGCTGTCTGTGATGTTCTAGATTCTTCTACATGTCTCTGGAGGGTTGAAACACATAAAACTGCCCCCTCCTTAAGCCTGAACGTTCCGGTCAGGCAATTCAATCTCTTACACATACTTTCCCAGTCTATCCAAGTGTACGATTTTCATCTTCGATTTTTACTTCTTTGAATCCGATAGATAACGTCATTGATTCTGGTGATGATGGAATACGGTCCTTCCCTAGGTAGCTGAAGCTTCGGGGATCTGCATTCTTTTCGCTGTGGGTTGTACAGTCAAACCAGATCCCCCACCTTGAATCCTCCTGTACTGGCATTCCGATCATAACGAGCCTTTATCCGGTCACTAGCTTTGGTAATCTGCTCTCGGTCATTCTTCGGTTGTTCTCGACTTCCATTCGTGTAGTTGCTCACGGGAAATGGTTCCCAATTGGCAGCACAATTTTTATATTTGCGACACCAAGCCTCTACATCTTGTCGACTATTAACCCAATAGAACCGTTCTCGTACTTTACTCAGGGTCTTGTTTACGCCAAGGTGTCCGCTGGAAGTTTCATTATATGCTTCCTGGAGTACTTCTGGTACACGACACCTGGGAATCACTAGACGCATGGCAACCTGCTTCCCATCCGGGCTTTCCCATGCTCTCCTCAACAGCCCGTCTAACACTCTAAGTGAATCCCATTGCGACCACAAAGCCTTCAATCCTACTCCTTTGTTTGAGATATCCTTCCATTCTGGTCGGGTTCCTTTTTCTCTTGCTCGTAATATAGGTTCAATTTCTGTGTCGTCCAGTTGCTATTGTCTTAAAACTTCTGTTGTCCGATTCTCTGGAATCTCTTTCCTCTCGTTTACACAGCCTGATGATGGTAGACTACTCGGGATTATTCGCAGCTGGCAAACCTTTATCTCTCTGGGGGCATCACTTTCACTAGCCAGCACCGCCCCAGTGGCATGTACCTCCTCAGAGTTCCACTATCGACAATCACGTCTCACACGGCCCAATTTCCCACAGCTATAACATCGAATACTCCCACTTGACTTCTCACTGCTTTGTTGCTTAACCTGTTCTCCCAGAGAATTCAGTTTGGCGAATAATTTACTGAAAATTTCATGCATGTTCACAGTGTCAAGGTTCCTTTCGTCTGAATGTGAGACTTCGACAACTTCGACAACTTCGACATTTATCTTCTCAGGGCTTTGCTGCTGACAATCTCGCTTAATGTGTCCTAATCTTCCGCACTGATAACACTAGATACCTCCACTTTGACTTGGCTTTCCACCGCTTGGTTGCTTAATCCGTTTTTCCAGAAAATCCAGTTTAGCCAACAATTTTCTGAACATTTCATACATGTCCATAGTGTCCAGCTTATTTTTGTTTGAACCTGCCTCTTCGACTGTCACAGCACGCACATCTGACTTAAGGTGACTTTAAAAGCAGCATCTATTTCAAGGGCACGCACCAAAGCCTCACTAATACTTTGATGCAGCGATAATCTTAGAACTCGCCTGACTTCCTCGTCCCTTATGCCATCTAAAAAGGCCCCCACAACTAATTGTTCCTGGAATTCTCTTGGAGCACTCGGGTATGCTAGGTGTGCCAGTCTCTCTATCGCAGCTTCGAATTCTTGTAAACTTTCTCCAGCTTTCTGTGTCCGTGATTTTAGCTGGGTCTGGTATACCTGAGCGAGGTGTTGGTCGCCACATCTCAAGTCCAAGGCAGCTTCTAAAACTTTGAAGTATCTTTGTTTCTCCACCGGGACGGCCTGAAGCAACTCTGAGGCTTGGCCCCTTAACGACAGAACTAAGGCCATAGCCTTTTCCTCATTATCCCAGTTATCCGCACTTGCAGTTTCCTCAAATTGTCTCTTGTACGTTGTCCATGAGCTTTGGCCGTCAAATGAGCGAGGTTTTAAACGAGGACACGATGATGTTACTAGCTGGCCTCCTTTCTCTCTTAATTGTCATTTAAGTCGCTCCACTTCTCCTTCGAACTCACTCATCTTTCCTTTGATCTGACTTACTTCTGTCTCAACTACACCTACTTTGTCTTCTACCTTGTTTATCTCTTCTTTGACTTCACTCTTCAATTCTCCATTGGCAGAAATTATAGCGTCCTGTTGTATTTTGATTTGATCGCTCAAAATTTTCCTTAATTCTTCCTGGCGTTTTTCTTGGTCCTCTTTTTCCTCTTGATGTCATCTTTCTTGTTCTTCTTTCTCCTCTTGCTGTCGTATCTTCAGATCCTCCAGCATTTTTCTCTGTTCGGCCTTTTCTTCTTGGCGTCTTGTTTCTTGTTCTTCTTTTTCTTCTTGACGTCTTCTTTCTTCATCCTCTTTTTCTTTCTGACGTCTTCTTTCTTCATCCTCTTTTTCTTTCTGACGTCTTCTTTCGTCATCCTCTTTTTCTTTCTGACGTTGCTTTTCTTAATCTTCTATAATTTTTCTCAGTTCGGTTTTTCTTCTTGACGTTGCTGGTCCATCATCTTCTTAAATTCCGCAAGTAGGTCCTTTATTTGTTTCTCTCCTGCCGTGCTTCTTGTTTCTATGGGTATAAGATTATGTTAAAATAGAACAAATTTAACTGTCGCGTCAATATCGGTAATGGAACTTTCCAGAAAAATCTCGAAACAGCACGAAAAAGTCTTATCCAGAGTCTTTTGTCACTATCCAGTTCAGAGGATTTAATAATCTCCACTAATGTCCCAATAGAAAAGTTCTAGTAATTTTCACGCACTAACACAAATGAGCCTTTTTCAGCGTTTCTGTCACTTTCCCGAAAACGCACTTTTTCACAGTTTTGGGTCCAAAAATAGTCCTTAAACAATGTCCAGTAAGTCAATCCTCCGTGTCACCACTAATTCCTGAGAAGAACACTGTAGAAACCTTCTCGAACAGTCCAGAAATCTTCTGTTATAATTACGCTTCTGACACCAATTGTGACGTGCTTACACCCTTTTTGTAAACACCCTGTATCGTGGGTTCGGAAATTATAACAGCAGGGTAACACTAAACAATAATTTATTAACTTACTAATTACAACAATCAATTACTTTACTTGTATTACACTGTGTACTACAATTCACTACTTCAGTCCCTTGATCTGTTCTGCTCACTTTTTGCTTATTCACCTGACCATTAGAACTGTACTAACTTAACTGTCCTTACACACAGCTTGTCATTCCTTATATACCCAGATCTTTCCACTACATTCCAACACATTCTACAAGATTCCACAGGCTGTCTGTAATGTTCTAGATTCTTCTACATGTCTCTGGAGAGTTGAAACACATAACAATAGCTATAGTTCACAACATATTTAAACTGCATATAAAAAAGTGAAAACTGCCGATTGATATAATATAAGGGGAGACCTGGGATGATTTATTTTTCTACACTGTGTTAGAGTAGGCGGTATCGGTGAACGAATTCGACAATTTCTCCTACATCACTGAACAAAAAAAAATTGATGAGCTTTTAGAGACAAATTTATAAAATGGTACTAGGCTATTGAAAATTAAACAAAGAAAAAAAAATTTTCTCGTGCGAAAATAAAAAAAAAATTGTTGATTTCAGTAGTCTGGTATCATTCTATCAAGTTTTCTCTAAAAGAATATCAAAGATTTTTTCAATCAGTTCAGGGATATAGGAGAAATTGTCGAATTACGAAATCATTTTCTTAAGCACAGCACCGCTACCCGTAAAAAATAAATATAATGTATTACTTAACAGATAAAACATCATTACTCTTATGTAAAGTATATTCTAAGGGCTCAGCTAAAAAGGGTGATCAAAGGCTGGGTCAAGAATCAACATAACCATCACTGGAGAGACATTCGAGAAAATCGACAATGGGAAAACACTTATTAATGGACCACGTGTATTTAATTATTTACAGAGTTGGCTTCTGCAGTTTATGAAGTTGGCAAATTTGGAAAAATAACCTCCAAAAAAAGTTGACTCTCAACGGCTCTGCATGTCCAAAACAAACTGAAGAACTGCTCACAAAGAAATTATGCAGCTGAGACTTATATCAGGTCATCTGACAGGATACTTTCCTGTTAAGAAGCACCTGTACAGAATCGGAATGTTTGCTGGCAACCTTAATCGCAAACTGTGTGGCAAGGTACCAAAGACTGTGGAGCTTATTATATACGACGGAGAGATGGTGGACCGCAGAAGATATAATATCTACTGGTAAACACAAACAGATCCGGAAACTGTCAAGACTCGCCCATTCTCAGACCTGTATCACCTTGTCAGCAACACAGGAGTACTAAAATAGGCAGCGTAAATTAAGGCAGGAGGGAGAGCACAATAAGCCCAGGAGGCTGTAGTGCCCTCGGAGTTACTTACAGGCTAGCCCTGAGAGGAGAGGATATAGTCAGTAAGAGTTTGACACTTCCTATACCAGTGTTTCTCCTCTTGTGGTATAGTAACATACAACAGAACCTTACATCGAATATATGTCATGTCAGCTTCATACGTTGGGCCATACTGTGACCGAAACAATATATTTGATATATTTGTCAAAGCTTTTGTCTACAAATATGCCGTCCACCCGTTGAACCATACGGTCTGTCAACACACGTGTGTACATGAAAATTACTACGTGAACACATTATAATACACGGCTATCAGGACACAATTTTAGGTGACGATGGCTATACTCCCCAGTTTCATTATTGTATGATAATGGAGTGTGCTAGCAGCATTAATGATTCTGACTGGAAGGAGGATTTAGAAAATGCTAAATTCTTGCATCTTAGATAAAATAAATAGCCATAGAGTTTTGTATAGCGATGGCGACTCAGTCTTTTGGTACAAAGTCAAATTGGAGTAAGAAGGTGTCGTTGATCATGACACACTGACTTTTGACCCGTGAGTCAAGCTTAAAAAAAACTGTCGCACCTCTTTTTTTATATGCCAGATAAATATTACTATAGTTGGTGTGGCACTTTAAGGCAACTATGGCCATGATTCATGGGTCAAGGTCATAGATCTGTTCAATGTCGTCGAGTTTTATATCAGAGTAATATTTCTAGGGTCAAAGAGGCACCTGAAGGTGACTTGGTAGCTATAATAAGTGATAGCTCATACGACTTTTGACCTTCAATATCTCGAAATTTAGAACATTTTGGGCTTTGTGACCATAAGCATTTTTTATCAGGAAATTATGGACTATTATATACCAAATTTTCAGCCAAATCGACGGCTGTATGAAATCCTATGTATAGTGTGCGTGGTCTTCAAAACTAAGACCACGAAAATTGCATGTCTACTTTCGACGAGCAATTCATTATTCATTGCACTGCATTGGCACTATATTCCGTGAGATACTACTAAACAAACAAAACAAAGCACAATCTTGTCTGAAAAACGTCACGCTCTAGAGAAAACGCAGAATTGAACGTGTCCTCAAACATCTTTAACCACTCGATAGTTTAACCCATATGGAATTCGTATATGACAAAGTTGCAAACATTTCAACGAAGAAAGCAATATTAACACGCTCAAAAATCGAGACAGCAGTGCTGGAATTGTCGGACATTACCATTGCTCGTGTCGGGTCAGTTCGAGTTTGTCAACAAGATTTTATTCTCTTAAAACGCAAACACAATCAAATTACATCCTGAGTAGGAGCATCAAGGCTGCCCTCCAGGAACACAGACAAGAAGGATGGCAACACCACCATTTAGTCACTGGACACACAGGACAGACGTTTCTGGACCACACGACGGGCCCTGCGCAACAGGAGCACACATGTCCCCGGTCCACGGAGAGAATGGAATTTTCTACACTCGCCAGGAAAAAGCCGAGGCATTCGCCGACAATTTGGAACTGCGGTGTAGGGAAAACCAGCTCGATGATGAGGACGACGACTGGGTGGACGACGTGGAGCGCAGAGTACATCAGATGAACCGCCTACCAGATGACGAACACATTCTTCGGACTACTCCCGAGGAGGTCAAGGAGATCCTAAGGAGCCTGAAACCCAGGAAGGCTCCAGATGTGATGGCATAGGGAACCCTCAAGAAGCTACCCAGGAAAGGAGTAGCGGCGCTGGTCAGCATTATCAACGCAATGTTGAGATTGAGACATTTCCCCTCCAGGTGGAAGAAGGCCGAAGTCATAGTCATCCCGAAGCCAGGTAACAACCTAATCTTTCTCTCTTCCTACAGGCCAATATCAGTCTACTCCCGGCCATGAGCAAGGTAGCTGAACGAGTCATACTCAAGAGGAGCCGAGAAGACAGAAGAACTGGACATCTTACCGGAGGAGCAGTTTGCATACCGAACAGGACACTCCACGAAGCTCCAAGTGCTCCATCTCACCGAGGAAGTCACGAAAGGGTCCAATCAAAGACGTCAGGGCAACGCTGTTCCTGGACGTCGCAAAAGCCTTCGACAGGGTCTGGCACAATGGTCTCCTAGCCAAAATGATGAGTATGCACTCGTCAACCTAGTGAGATCATACCTACACAGAAGACGGATGAGGGTGAATATAGCGGACTGTCTACGTACAGAATGATGGAGGCAGGAGTCTCCCAAGGCTCAGTGCTCTCCCCGCACTTGTCCTCCATCTACACCTCAGACCTGCCAAAAAACCACAAACACACAACAGACCGATGACTACCCCCTGGGGGGGACAAGCAAGCCAGAGGAGACCTTAGCCGGCAAGGTCAATGAGCTAGACAGGGAGATGGGCCGAAATCATCTGCACCGATCACATTTGTGAGTGGGGCTGATGTAAAGTAAGTTCGCCCGCCCTGCACGAGGCTGGTCCCCGGTCTACAGAGATGTATTGGGGTAAAGGGCAATAGTCCTGCTCGGCTCCAGTCATCCGAGACCGACATCTTTAGACAAGACAAGAATATTGGGGCACAATCAAATCTCAACCGGCACTAACAACTAACCGGAGCAACCAGCGGTGTTGCCAGACTGCCACCATTTTCTCTACATTTTCCGATCGCTCAACATTACTACGTTTGTCCACGTCAAAATTCTCCGCTTTAAACGGCTTTTGTCTCTGATCTTTGACAACGTCGCTAAGGTTTGCGACAGGAGCTTAACTAGAAACGAGGCATGCGCATAGACAACACGCTTATTTCGAGTTTGGCCCGGGGTGGGAGCAAAGTGGGAGAGAAAATGGGTGGTTCTTTGCTTAAAAAAGAATTAAGATAGGTTGAGCGATCTAGGAGTTAAAACAACTTTGCGTGTCCTACACACTTACCGAATAGTGTAAAATTCTAGACCTCAACGACATGTACTACACGCCTGTGTTTGAAGGTCCCTTGTAAAAATGTGTCGTGTCATATATGTGTTCCTGCGCTATATAGAACAATGTAAAGTTGACTACACAATTTTTAGGCGTGTAAAAAATGTCGGCATCTTTGGCGGTGCGGTAGAGATCAAACACGCCGGCATTTTTTACACGCATAAAAATTGTGTAGTGAACATAAATTAATTATACCACACTATTGGTACGGTACGTGCCGTGACGTACCATTTCATACCGTCTAGCAAGTGTGTTCTTGCCTTAAATGTATTAGGTAGGTATAATACATACATTTTTTAATGAATCATCTTTTCGAAAACGAGATATCAGCATGACATGATGTGATTAAACTTTTTTATCCTAAGTACGCCAGTAATTCTTACACAAATAAAATAAAAACTAAACATGCTTGATAAAGAACTTAATAATAAGATAAATGCATTGTAATATACCGTTCACACGTGAAGTAGATTTCCTAGATTTGACGTCAAAATGTTAATCAGCTTATGATAAATTGAAAATTAGCACGACGCAATTAGCCGAGGAATTCCTACTGTTAAACCATAAATATCTTTCACTGTGTGTAGTTTACATATTTGCGTTAACATTTGCAGGACGATTTTTTGGATATTTCAGTTCGCGGATTCGCAAAACTACGTTATTACTAGACAGACAGACTGATGGAATTAAATTACTTGTTTTCGTAATTTGCATAGGCTGAAACGTGAAAATCTGGAGAAATCTCGGGGGGGTATTTTTTTACATTTGCAATATCTCCCTTCGGTAAACGAAGGAAGTAAAAATGCCAATATTCAATCACGTAACCATTCTTTAGGCTACAATCTTATACGCTGGTAAAGGTTGACGGGTATAGACCAGAAAAGTGTTCGGAAAACAATTTTTTTAAATAGTCGACGTTTCGTCAAAATTTATTGACATTCTCAGGATTCTACAATTGAACATATTGATATAGTTATTTGTAGGACAATATGATATTATTAATAAAAAAATATTGTGATTGTTTAACACTAAATATAATATATAATAATTAATTAAACAAAACAAATACATAAAGATTTATCCATTTTCTAGTAATCCTTATTTTGCACTAAAAATGTTACTTATAAAAAGGAAAGATTCTAAATTCAAAAAGTAATATTGGAAAGTAAAAATGAAGTATAATTTTCGTGTAAAATTATCAGGTTTAAAAACTTTAATTATTTAATGAAATTAAACTTTGAGGTCGTAAAATAAACAACTAATGAAAATTTATTAACTTATATTTAGGTAAAATCTTACAGGCAATAGTACCTGGGTACTGCGACATATAATTATTATATATCTAAGACATAAAAATGTATTAATCATCATTCTATTTTCAGATACTAAAAGAAACACGAGAGCAGAGAAAAATAACCACCAAACCAACCTTTCAATCGACTCAAGAAAATATTAGCTATATTAAAATTTACAAACTTTAATAGTTGTGATAGTCTGTTACCAAAATCCATTAGCAAACTACGATGTAAACTATTTAGAAACATTACTATTTACCCACTGTCAAAAATAACTGTTATATCCGGCCTTTCCGAATACACTCCCGACTACTGAGTCGTCTGATATGTCATTAAACTCTCCCACATGTCCAATTGTCCAATGATGCTGATCGCCGTTTCTAGTAATCAGACGAGTGTCTCACCACTGTCTCGGAGATATTATTTATCAGTGCCGGTTCTAGGGTAGGGCGAGCGGGACGAAACTTTGCTATTCTTCGTCAATTCTTTATATTTGTTAAACTCACTATTAGTGAAACGCGATATGTCCTAATGGCGCGAGAGCTAAGTGGTTTTTTCGGACACTCATCATTACAAGCATTTTCTATGCGTTGATTAATTCTATCGAACTTAAATAACGACAAAATAGACTTCTGGCATATGTCAGCCCGTCGAGTTGGCCATGGTTCAAGATATAAAAATCAGTCAAATTATATCATCGTTACAAAGCCAATTTTTTTGTGTGTACACATTTTATGTTTAGAATGAATAAAATAAGATCGCCAGAAAGTGTGGGCCATCAGGGGCGCAACCAGAAAGGTCAAAGTGGTAAAAAAAACGGAGTTATATAACATGATAGTTACAAACTTTTTTAAGGTTGAGCATGTTTATTTAAATGTTTTGAACACAGAAAAAAATCCCAGAAAGAAACTCCCATCAATAAGGCTAGCCAGAAAGAAAATGTTTAGGATTTTTTAAGAAAATTGAATTTTTTTTCGCATATTTCATCTCAGAACTCTAAACTCGTCGTTACAAGTTCTGGTTCCTTTTACTTCCACCTCCAGTGGAAGTATAGTAACGACAAAGAAATTTTTAAAAATTTGTATTGTTCAAATAGGCTTAGAATGTCATGAAACGTCGAGATTTTAAGTTTGAGCCAAAAAAAATTTTCTGTCTGTCTGTCGGTCTGTAACTTTTTTTTGTGCGCACGTTTACTCTGGAACCGTTTGAGATATTGACTGAAATTTGGTACATATATGTACTTTCACGAGATCTAGAACTAGATTATATTTTCATCTTGTTCCGTCGAAAGGTTGGGGGGTAAATTGGGGTAAATTTAGGGTAAATAGGTAAATTAAGCAGGTAAGAGTTCATAAAATTAGTATTTAGTATATACAAGAGAAACTAAGATCTCAAAAAAAATTTTGGCATTAGCCACCCCCATTACCACCCCCACCTCATTATTAAAGGGGATGAAAAAAATTGTGATTTAGTGTGTGTACAGAAACCAGAAACGTCAAAATACTTTTTTACTTTATCTACCCTCACTACCACCCCCACCCCACTACCGATGTGGGGTATCGTTTTATGGGTTTTTGGGGTAGAGGATTTAAAATATTATATTATTAAAGTTCCATAAACAATTATTTCCACATACAAAATTTTTTCGTTGTGAGTGACTTGGATAGAAAATCCGGATGTGGAAGTAGTGATTCCTTGGGAAGCGGTTTTTAAAACGTAAATATAAGCTCCTTGAACAATAGAATAGCCTCCCCGTAAAGTTCTTAGTGTCAACAAAAGTACCATAGGCTCTTAAATATACAGGAATTTAACACTTTCAGCGAACTTGACTCCGTACCGTGCCTCAGATGCATTGTATCATTATTACCTTTCTGGCTGCGCCTCCTGACGGCCCACACTTTCTGGCGATCTTATTTTATTCATTCTAAACATAGAATATGTACATACAAAAAAAATGAGCCTTGTAACGATGACATGATTTCACTGATTTTTAAACAGTGTTCGTGACGCTCCTGACAGGATGTGCCCCGCCAGAAGTTGATTTTATGAATCGTTATCATCCATTAAACCATAAAAATATCTCAAAGTTCATAAAACGATGAGCTGCCGAAAAAGCCACCTAGCTCCCGCTCTATAATATGAAGTTTGGGGCATGAGGAACACGAAACAGATTTAAAATCTGTAATTTCAAAATATTTATTGTTCTCGCAAAAAGCTCAAAAAACACAATTTTTGTAGAAATGCCAATATTTCGTAATTTCTGCTAATTTTACTTTTTCATTTTTAGTAAACAAACGGTGGATATATCTATTATTTCTAATTTTGTTATTCAAAAGAGAGCACTTTAAAGTCAGATTTTTGGGAAAATTCTGGCCTAATAGATTTTGATAGAAGGATCGTCCTAATGAAGCCATCTCTTGTGTCGGCGCCACACACTTTTTTAGGTGCTTCGGTCACAAGTTTGACACACCGCTCTACAGCCTGGATGTGACAAGGGAAGCTTTGAAAATCCAGTTGCAGCGGTGTGCCAGTTTGTATTAGATTTCTATTTCTCAAGTTGGTACAATTTAGCAGCTCGTGATCCTGGTCCGCTTTTACACTCAGTATGGTTGACGACACCATATAGACTTCTCAGACTATACGTGAGCTTAGAAAAACCTATTTAGTTTCATCAAAATTAGGCATTGATACATTGTATTTTGACATGTTACATGCTTCTCTGATTTAAAATTAAAGCCAGCAAAAATTTCAGAGATGGTCCAGAGATAGTTTTTGCAGCCATCAGAACATCACGGTACCTATCTACTGTCATCAGCCCAGTAATTGAGCGAATCGCTTTCTTGGCTGCCCCGAAAATTTGATCCTTGCAATATTTGTTGATGAAAGAAGACATATCAAAGAACTGGAGCTGCGCTGAGTGTTGAAAGGTCGATCACTTTCCAAGGGAAAGGCTATTCGAAACTTCACCATGCGGAAACTCAACTTCGAAGCAACAGACTACGTCAACATGATTTGGTGGGATAGTTTTAATATCTCTCCTCCTCCACTATTAAGGAGCATCACGGATGAAGACATAAAAAATCTAGTACAGACTAGCAAACCGCTGCAACCGGATTTCCAGAGCTTGTCTTGTCACACCCAGGCTGTAGATTGGTGTGTCAAACTTGTCACCAAAACAACTAAAAAAATCTGTGGCGCTGTCGCAAGAGACAACTTGCAAAAATCTTATTGTAAAGTACACTCTTCTGAATAAAAAAATTAGAAATCTATATATATGAAAGAATACCCTGACTGTCTCACTGAATGACCGATCTATCAACGCACAGCTCAAACCGCTGGGTCTAGAAACTTCAAATCTTGCATACGGGTTCCTCGAATGACGTAGGCAAATACTAAGAAGGGATTTTTCGAAATTCGACCTCCAAGAAAGTTAAAAAGGGGGTTGAAATTTTAGGCTTTTTCGGAAACGGTTAGATCTAGATGCGTTTTTGAAGGGGTGGAAACGGGGGTGGTAGATGCTTTAAAGCGCACCTGTATTTTGAAATTGCGTAAGTCAGAAACGTGATTATTCGAGCGATGGACTCTTCTGAGGAAATAAGAATACACGTATTCGACGGTTTTCAACCCGAAAGGGTGAACGGCTAGGGGGAGATTTTTAAGCTTTTTTTGAAGGGGTGAAAACGGGTCTAAAGTGTACTCAAATCGCGTAAGTCAGAAAGGGCTCTTCTGAGAAAATAAGGAGACAAATATTCTACGGTTTTCAATAAGATACCCCCCCCCCGAACGGGTGAACAGGGAGAGGGATGTTTTTAAGCAGCAAAATTTAACAAATGCCCGCCCATGTGCTCTGTGGATTAAAATGATTATTTTTGTCGTTTAACTCGCCCTAACACAATAGACAAACTGCGATGCGCAGTGGGTTTCCCCGAGTACTAAGAACGCACAGTGGATTTCCTCGAGTATTAGGGATGCGCAGTGGGTTTCTTCGGGTACTATGGATGCGCAGTGGATTTCCTCGAGTACTAAAGGATGCGCAGTGGGTTTCCCAGAGTACTATGGATGCGCAGTGGGTTTCCTCGAGTACAATGGATACGCAGTGAGTTTCCTCGAGTGCAATGGATGCGCAGTGGGTTTCGTTGAATGCAATGGATGTGCAATGGGTTAGTATGTCAATGTTCCTAATTCCACGCGGACGAAGTCACGGGCATCAGCTAGGGATAAATATATTCACCGTTTGTTTACTAAAAATGAAAAAATTTGCAGAAATTACGAAATATTGCCATTTCTACTGAAAATTGTGTTTTTGAAAATCTCAGGTTTTAAATTTTATTCGTATTCCTCATGCCTCAAACTTCACGTTAGGGCATATAGCGTTTCGATAATAATGAGTTTAGTAATTATAAAAAATTGAAGAAAAACAGCAAAATTACACCATTTTTCAAAACTTTGAGTGCGATGCGCGACTGGAAGATATTTTTTGATTTGAATTTTTTTTTCATTTTGCTTAGCTGAACGATAGGCAACTTTTCCGGGGTATAACGATAGAAAAAAAAAAGCGTTTTTTCGGCCTACTACGTAGCATTTTGCTCACCGTTGCGAATCTCTTTGTTTATGTGTATATCCTCTGTAGTGCTTTAATTGGGTAACTTTAGTTATACTAATAATTTAATATTTGTTTAATTTTGCTGATTTTAGTTTCACATCTATTTTGTGTAGGTCTTTAAAAAAAATTCATTTTTGTTATTTTCTGTTTCTTGTTTAATTTCTTTTTGGTATTTATTATGAATCGAATTGAATATTATGTTTGCGACAACGTGCTTATTCGTAGAATAATGGTGAGAATTTTTGGAGAAAATAATGCTGCTAGACAAGAAATTGCGATTACAAGACATGTTAGAAGTGGTAGACGTGCACTAGCTATTGGTGAAGAGACACGTATATGCAATAATTCCAATATATCTATTGTAAGGGAATTGCAAGCTTTAGAAAATGATCCGCATTGATTGAGGCATAGGCTTTCAATAAAATGTTTCAGTAATGCAACGCGTTATCAATTACTGATAGCACATACCCAAATTGGTGATTTGAAAGCTGATGCAAACCCAGTATTAGAAAACTACAGTACATGCAAATCGACGCAAGAACTTTAGCCACGAGTGCCCACATAACTCTGATTTTCAGGTTTTGCAAAACATCAAGAAAATATTCATTTCCCATCCAGTCACCTATTGGATGCAATATTAAGAGCAGATAACGAAAATAACATAATAGATCCCCATAAATGTTTATTCTCGGTATGTAGATATTAACACTAAATTACATATTCTTGTAAAATTCTGTATCTTCTCGAACTTTTAATTTATTGATGGGTATTAGAGATCAATGGAGCCACTTCCAAAAGTTTTTCAATGAGAGTTTTTTTGATCAGGAAGGCACAAACTCTATGTAAAAAAGTTTTAGCCAGTTTGGCAGAATATTTTTTTTACTTGTTATTTTTGGGTAGAATTTCCTGTGCCTTTGCCAACATTTTTCAAACTTTATTTTTTTCTACGCTATTTTTATTGAAAAAACAAATATTTTCAGTGACAAATATTACAAAAGGCTATTAAAATGTATCGCAATATAAAATGTATGAAAAAAGAATCATGAATTCTGATTTTTTTAAAATTGACCTTTTGTAAATTTTTTGAGCTGTACCGCGGAAAATAGATGTAGGATCAAGTTGGTCCCATGAAAGCTTTTGATCAAAAAGTCGAAATCTACAATATATTAAAAACTCAGCCAATATGACCGAAATTTAATTTCTATAAGAAAACGACGGTCCATTTGCTTGAAATATGCTATGTCTTTGAATAAGTTTTTATCGCGGGATACACAATCGATGGCTCTTCGGAGAAATTTCAGGAGGCGCCGTTATAGGATCTCGCCCCTTCGACAAGAACCGCCTCCCAAGGATTCACTACTTCCACATCCAGATTTCCTTTCACAACGAAAAAAATTTGTATGTGGAAATAATTGTTTATGGAACTTTAATAATATAATATTTGAAATAATCTACCCCAAAAATTCAAAACGATATTCCGCATAGGTAGTGGGGTGGGGGTAGTGACAGGGAGGTGGTAGTGGGGATGGATGAAGTAAAAAAAATATATTGTGGCCTTTATTTCCTTTACACATAATAAATCAAATTTTTTATAATGGGGTGAGGGTAGTATTGGGGGTGGCTAATGCCAAAATTTTTTTTGAGACATTAGCTTCTCTAGTATATAGTAAATACCAATTTTATGGCCTCTTGCCTGATTGATTTACCTGTTTATCTCCATTTACCCCAATTTACCACCCTTCAACGGAATAAGATGAAAATATAATCTAGTTCCAGATCTCGTTAAAATACATACATGTACCAAATTTTAAGTCAATATCTTAAACGGTTCCAGAGTAATCGTGCGCACAAAAAAAACGACGTATTTATTATGACATTCTAAGTTTAATAGAACAAAAAACATTTTTTTAATTTTTTTATCATTAATGCTTTCCAATATGAAAGTTTACCTTTGCCTAGTAATGTACCTGTACAATCGGATCCAAACAACGCATAAAAAGCTGGTAATGAAGAAGCCTTTAATGTACCTAATGAAGTGTACAAATCTGCAACTGATATAACTTCCTTGGTACAAAGTACGATGCAGTGGGAAGTTTCGGGTATCTTCTTAAGCTAAGAACCAAAATGTCTGTGTTTTGTGCAAATATATATAGTTTGGTTGCTCCTCTATCGGCGGCATTAATAGCATGAAGAATTATTTTAATTTCTGCCTCTTCTTGCGTGCTTTGAAGATGATCGAAAGATCCATGTGATGAGGCTATTTCCGAACGCCATGCGACGTCTTTCTTCGTTAGTAGCGCATGATGTAGAAGTTTTTCTGCTAGGTATGCAGTTAATTCATCCTTGGTACACATATGTGATAGTAGTTTTGGCATAGTTACATTAACTATGTTTGTGCTATTCGCAATTTTATATCGAGTAGGAACAATTCCCTGTGCTCTCTTTTGCCTTGTCGTTTGCTTTATGGAGCCTTCTTTATATGTATCGAATACAAGGTGCACTTCACTGTAGTTCCAATGCTTCCTTTCTATTTTCTTCGTAAATGCTTCTGCTAAATCTCTGCATGTATTAATGTCCTTACCTTTGTCCAACGCTTGAAGCTCTACCAAAAATTGATCTTGGTACAGCAGAAAATTCATATGCACCTATTGTCTCACGTAAATCTATGTCGCGTTGTGATCTGCTACAACTAGCAGCCAAGAAAATAATGATCTGTCTGCTTTTAAATCTTTAACAACACCAGCCTCTTTCATTTTAATTTTTCTTTTGGCGCTTGAACACAAATTTAATTTATTCCTCTTAATTGAATCCCATAAATTGATTGTCCTACTGTCAGAATAGACATAAGCCTTTCCGTTTTGAATTCATAATACTGCTTTGTACCATGAGTACGAATCTGAGAAGACAGCCTTGGTTGCAATATTAATAAGTTCAGAATCTTCGTAAGAAAAAGGATTTCCCACTCGTTTAAGCTCAATACGTAATTTGTTTATTGCAATATCTTCTCTAAGTATTACTTCTTTCGAGTCTTCAGTATGTTTGTGTGATGATGTTTGTCCTACAATCCGTGCCATGTTTGATGCCTCATTAGATATACGATGAAGTTCTGGTGCTGTTAAAAAATATCGTGCTAGGGCTTGTGGATGTTGAGTGATACATACCAAATCACTGGTAACCTTCAAAGTTCTGTTTTCTTATTCGAGTGCTTCATCTGCTCCAAGAGCACAAAATGGATTGCTAGTTTACATTAAATATATTATTCTACTCAAATTTGGAAGTAAATTGTCAAATAAACAAGCTAAAAACGTACTCTTCGCCAATTTACTGAACTTTTTATATATAATTGTTACACATTCTATAGGATACTCTTCGCAGTTTTCGTGTAAATAATGTTAGTTTTTGGACATCCTAAATTTTGTGATACCATTTTATTGTGAAAAAAATTGTATAAAAAAAAAATATATCCAACCTGTGGGATTCTAACACGGGACTTTTGGATTGCAACAACAACAACAATAATATTTTATTTTAAGTTCAAGCACAATATATGTGCCTCACCGGATCCTAGCCCGGAGCCAGCCAGACAACCACGGCGAACATCGCCGAGGTGGGTGTGAGGCTGGGTGAGGTAGGTCCGATTCGGCTTGAAAATAAATTCGAGGGGGGGTGCTAGAAGCTCCTGTCTGCCACGGGCAGACTTAAAAACTAGATTAAAATTTTTGATGTGTCCACATGGACCTGAAAGTAACTTAAAAATAAACACAACACTAAGAACACTAAAATCGTAGGCGAGCGCACTTCGTAATTTTGATTGTTGATACGGGGAACACAACTAAACGAAAAAACCCGTTCGAACAAATGATGACCTTGTGGTCTGATCGCCGACAAGGAAGATAGGGTGGAAATAAAATTGTGGTTTAAAAAATTAGGATTTACGTAAGTTTTCGGCCTAGAGGGGATTTAGAGAGACGAAAAAGAAATGAAAATAACAAAAAGGATAAAAGAACAAAATTGCACAAACGTAAATGGGAAGAAAGAGGGATTGGAAAGATGTAAAGTTGAGGAAAGATAAGAGTTAAGGGTATAGGTAAGTTATCGTAGAAGGAAGTGTGGCTAGGGGAGCTGCCGAAAGATAGGCAACGCCTGGTATGGTAGGGGGTGTCTTATATCGAAAAGTATGGCATTATGCTGTTTGATTCGGGTAATGTTGCGGGTAAGCGGGTAAGCGGGCAACGCAAAGCTTTAGCCGCTGCGCCACCACCTATTGCTAAAAAAATTGATTGTCTGTGATATATATCTTTCGACATTCATACATATATTTCACTTCTATGAAATATATATTAGTAAACTTCATAAACAAAAAAAAATTATTATGGAAATAATATCTCACAAGATTTCCATTTTAGTACAAGCGACAAAAAT
Source organism: Rutpela maculata (assembly GCA_936432065.2). Lineage (NCBI taxonomy): Eukaryota > Metazoa > Arthropoda > Insecta > Coleoptera > Cerambycidae > Rutpela > Rutpela maculata. Next base: position 27,948,164 of record OW386291.2, read on the forward strand.
TAAAAGAATTTTTTTTTTAATTAAATAATTAATAACTTTTTTATTTACTGATCGATTTTCTTCAAAAACAATAGGGTTCTTCCTCTAGCTAACACTAACTTACTTTCTAAATTTCAATACAATCGGACTTTTCTTTCTTAAGTTATCGTGCTTACAAGAAACGTGACGGACGGACGGACGGACGGACAGACGAACGGACAGACGGACAGACGGACAGACGGACAGACGGACAGACGGACAGACGGACAGACGGACAGACGGACAGACGGACATTTTGAAAGTTGTTCAGAATTCGTTCACTAACACAATGATATGAAATTTTTTTCTCTACGAGCGATATTTACGGTTTTAGAAATGTGCCGATCAAATACAATATACTCTTCGTTTTTGCGAAGAGTATAATAATAATAAAGATAACTAAATATTAATAATTTAAAATTCAATAATCGCATACAAATTATCTATTATTAAAAACGAACCGTTACTGTTTATTTTAGAGCAAATAATTTAAGAACGTTTTTTATAGAAAAAATTATCTAGCGTTGCATGAATACACAATATGCTCTAATTAACTTCAAATACATTACTTTACTCTAATTTGAAAGTAAATCGTCAATTAAATAATGATAAAAATAATTAAATACTAATAATTTAAGTGAAAAGTTTAATATAATTTATATATCATTAAAAACGAACCGTTACTGTATACTTTAGAGTAAATAGTCTAAGAACATCTTTTATTGAAATTTTAATTATCTTTAATATGAGCCCTCGCAAAAGAAAATCGACCAATAAACAACTGAGATATTGCCATTCTCTGAAATCTCATTTGCCGCCATCTTGATGACGTCATAAATGCTACCCTCCACACACCGCAAAGTGACAGCATGAAAATGATTCATCAAGAGGTAATTCTTTATTAAATATCACCACTACATACCCACTAACTTCGCCACGGAACTACATATGCTGCTCTAATAGTTCTACTGCATGTGGAAGTAAAATGCCTAGAACCGGTGCTGTTATCTATATTTAGAAAAACTGGTTTTCGAATCTTATCATTCGTATCTTTCGTTAAATGTGATAATACAATATATCTTTGCACATGTAACTATATTTATTAAACAATATAAAAACGTAATGTTGTGAAATAAATCAGTGTGTTTATAAAGTGTAAAGTATACAGTACAATCATGCTGCTATTATATTTGCTGTTCACACTGGTAATCAAATTTTGCATGTTGAATAACATAATTTACACTAATACAAATTTATTTTAGGATATGTTAAACCTAGCGATGTTTATACCAGTTTTTGGTAGACGCGTTCTCTTTTTGGGAGGATCGCACTGGTTTTTGGGTTTAATCGTATCATGTAGTGCATTTATCAGTTTATTTTGGAAACCAATTGCTGTAAGATTATTTTCATTTATATCATTATATTTAACAATTTCGCTAATGAATATAATAAGTGAATCAAAATAATGTGTGTCTATGTGTACTGTTCTATATACGGTGTGTCCCCGGATTCACTCTTGAAATATTTCTTATTTTTAAGAAAAAGGAATGCTTTATAAAAAGTTTGGCTTGTCTTAGGAAGTCATAAACAGTTATCAAACTTAAGATAAATTATACAGGGTATTGTAAAAATTAGAAAATATGAAATCGACTTTAAGCAAACTACCTTATTTTACATTTTTATTGAAAATTTTTTTGAAAGTTTTTTTAATTATGAAGAAAAGCTTAAATACGCAATTTTGTTGCAAAATAAGAAAATAACAATTTTCAAAAGAAAAAGAGGATACAATATTTTATTCAACTAAGTTGAAAACTATTCCATAAGTACGGATACAATGGAGCCCATCCTTGAAATCACTCCCTTGCATGTCAAAGTGGAACTGGAAGCTCGGAAAGCAGCAAATAGACTATTTAAAGCTGTGTCGTGTCTCCCCGTCTATGAGTTCACTATTCCATATACAGTCGTGTTCCCTAGTCGCCCAAGTAACAATTTAAATGCCAACAAGTGTTTATCGGGTTTTATCACAGATTTAAGAAGGTAAATAAACCGAACTGGGTTTTATTATTTCTTTTTTGCATACCAATTTATCTGCAGATAATATGTACTTAGAAAAAGGCCTTCAAGTTATCTTTAAAGCAATTTGTTAAACCTCTTTGCTCTTGACACAATAAACTCATTAAGTTTTATAGTGGATTTTAAATAGTTTAAGTTTTGTGGTAGACATCTATAAATCTTTAGGCTTTATGGGAGTTTCAAAATATGGTCTTTAAATACTCCCTATGATCAAGCAATAAAACTAATAATTCTTAAGTAGTCTTATCCTTAATATATGTTATCATAAATACTATTTCCTTTAAACGATAATTGGTAAAGGTTCCTCAAAACCTAATAGTTTTTTGATAGTTTTATTAAGCTATGTTAAAACTTTTTAGTTTTTATAAAGCACTTATAAATCCTTTGGTTCCCCCACTTACGCCTTTAAACTTTGAGAGAGGGGGCATATAACGCATAGTAAATGCCATTTTGTGACCGCACACTCAATAACACACGAAATAAGTAATGTTTCTTTAGGATATGTTATCTAAGCTAAATACATTTGGATTAGAGATTGTCAGAGACAAATTTTAAGGGTTTTAAAGAAGAGTAGTAAGGCTGGGTAAAGTCTTACAGGCTTTAAAATAGTAATAAAGTGGAGCAATTGGAATTTAACAAAACCTTTTGTTTCATAAAAATATTTCCTAAAGCCACCAACTCTTAATAAAAATAAACGGTGTTATTAATTTCTCAGCCATGTTTTTTTTCTGTTAACTGTGGCAGACATATTTGAACAAAGTTTTTTGATATACTTTATCAATAAAGTGGTCTGCGTTGACAATTTTTTGATACTAGGTTATTTATTCAAATTTTAAAACGTTAGCATGCAGATATTTCAATCGAGGCAGACATATTTTATTACTTGGCGACGTTTTCTGTTTTATACAGTTTAAGTGCAACAAGTTTTCGACAAGGAATTATTAAAGACACAATTATTTATGATGTTCTCAAAGCAGGCTTAAAATTTGATTGCAAGTACTAACAGTTTTAAAAGGTTTAATGGTAGACTTAAAAACATCTTGCCGACTTGGGTTCCAAACTACTGTTGGTTTTATTGACAGTTTTAAGGAAGATATTTATAACCTTTATAAAAGGTCTTTTTTGGTTTTATGCCGGGCTTATTGTAGCTTTTAAGAGATTATCTAGTATAAACAGTTTTATTATATAGACTTAATAACCTCTTGTGGATTGTGATAAAACTTAAATTGTTACTTGGGCGAGACGACTGAGAACGCGATAAAATGAATCTTCTGAGTCCCGGAGGCCTGGAATGGTACACAGACAGATTAAAGACTCAGGAGGGAACCGCTACTGGTGTACACGGATGCAAGCCAAGGGCTCGTATAACGGCGCCACTTGCTAAGTATCCTAGTGTATTTCAGGCTGAGATATATGCCATTTTACTGTGTGCAAGCGAAAACCTCAAAAGAGGCTTCGTTAATAAGCATATTTATATATGTAGCAACAGTCAGGAAGCTTTGAGGGCTCTTGCATCAAACAAGGTGACCTCTATGCTGGTGCCGAACTGTCGAAACATTCTGACTGAGTTGTGTGAATGCAACTCAGTTAAACTTAAATGGGTGCCCGGACACAGTGGAGTCGAGGGCAACGAAGAAGCAGACCGTTTGGCGGGTGAAGGAGCAAAAAGTCTTCTCTCTGGCCCTGAGCCAGCCATCGGTCTGCCAAGAAGTTTGATACAATCAGGGCTGCAAGACCGGGACTTCGGCCCAGTTTAACAACTATTGGGCTCAAGCCCCCGGAATGAGACAGTCGAGACTCCACATAAAAGGGTCCTCGACTGACTCCACCGTAAAGTGGCTGATTGGGCTCGATAGAGAGCGATTGAAACGGATAGTAGGCCTGATAACAGGACACTGTCCTCTGAACAAGCATCTCCATACAATGCAGTAGAAAGATGATCCTACTTGCAGGATGTGTAGAGTTGAAGATGAAACTATCGTTAATATCCTATGCCATTGTGCACTAACAGTAGTGTCAAGGTATAGGTATTTCAGAAGGCAGTTTCTACAGCCGGAGAAACTACGGGATCTACCCTGGAAAGGGCTCCTCTCCTTCGTGGAGAGCACTGATCTTTTCTAGGGGATCCTAAATGTCGCGAATGTACAATGAGCTGATATATCTAAGTCCTGCAGATCTTCTGATCTGCTCGCGTTTTCTAATAATACACAAGTAAACCTCTTACTAGTACACATTTTTCTAATCTTTCTAAATTCTTCCTAGACAAATGAGATCACTTCTTTATTTATAGTTCCAACAGCATTCACAATTTCATTCTTTAATTAATCTACGTCGTCTTCGAAATCGTTTGCAAATACTTTTTGCTTTAAATATCCTCATAAGAAATAATTCAACGGGGTTAGATCTGAGGAATGGGAATTATTTGGGGAGATGACTGCTAAATATTAATCATAACCCTCTCCCTTGTTTTGATATTCCTTACCATTCATTCGTATCAATTTATAAATCCTGAAATATGGCTTAGTTTTGCCTCATTTTAGGGTGGTTTCCTTCTGTTTTTGGGGTTGCTTAACCACCTCAGAATAGAAAATCCTTTGCGATATATCAAAAATCTATATTTAAATACAATACTTTTGAGCTTGTTAACTACTTTTTGCATGTATTTATTGTTACCACAAATCAGGGACGATTTACCCTATTTCTGGGTTGTTTATTGGCTAAAGGCTGAAAATTTTGAGGGCACATGGGCTTTTCTGAGATTGAATTTGAACTTGAACTCAACAATTTCAAAACCACTAAAAATATAATTTCAGAATCTAAATTACGTATTTTTTCAAATTTTTATATCTACACCCTATTTTATTCGATTTTCTCACTAGAATAAATTTTTGCCTTCTGGCATGTTGAAATATGAATTCATCAACCTCAAAAACCCCTAGAAATATAAGTTTAGAATGAAAATTAAGAGTTTTGCCAAATTTTCATTTTTACACCCCTTTCAATCCCTGTTTTACTCGATTTCCACCCTGATAATCAATTTTTGGCTTTTGCATGTTTAAATTTGAAATCAGCAACCTCAGAGGATTGTACATTAGGAGCACCTTTTACATGTACTTATTTTCACCATATATCAGGGTCGATTTTACCCTATTCTAAGGGTGTTTCTTTGCTCTGGCTCGAAATTTTGAGGGTGTTTGGGCTTTTCTGAGGTCGGATTTGAATTCAGTGTCGAAAAATACATTGGACTACTCGGGTCGATTTCCAGGCTCAGAACTTTTTTCGTTTGCTTCTTCTGACCCAAATTTTGAAGCCGCCATATTGAAAAAAAAATTCTGCTGCAAAACTAAATTTAGCATATCCAAATACTTAACTCTACCAAGTTTCGTACATTTTTATCGAAAATTGGCTAGGTTAGTTTTGAAAAAACACCAATGTGTCACGGAGCGAATTCTTCAACTTTCGTTTTTGGATACATCTTTAATAGCGCAGGAATTTTAGTCAAAATATCGCTTCTACCCGGAATTAATTATTGTAAAGCTGAAAATTTTCAAGATTGTAGTTTTGGTCCAGGACAACACGTAGCAAAAAGTCCCCTACTCTCCCCCGTCGGCTTCCCTGTTTTCTCAGAGCAACAAGGTCCTAAGTCGCAAAAATTGCAGAGCTGGCTATAAAGTGCAACAGCAAGGTTGTTACTGGTCCGATTTGGGTTGAAACGATCATAAAAGCTTCGGAGAAGTATATTTGTTCGTGTTTCTCATGTTCCATGCATATTTCGTTCATAATTTTCCGTTCTAGTGCTGTCAAAACTTCAAAAATTGGAAAAATTCGAAATGGTCCATAAATGAAGAATCGGAGGGGAAAACGTACCCGAATAAACATTTCTCTTCATTCTTTGGGTTTTCCATTGGTATGTCTACCTTCTCTGTAGGGTCACCCGTTACGGAGCTACACAACTTTGAGTCTGCGCGCGGCGGTCGCGCCCGCCATGTGCAAGGTGGAACTGCACTGATGAGACCAGTTGCGAATTCCTGTTCATATATTATTGGTGTTTTATAAGATTTATTGAATGAAATTTAACTTGTCAGTCTCAGAAAATGACTATATTCGGCTAGACAATTGACATTATTGATCTACTGGGAAGTAGGGTCGTCCGGATCATCATCCATATCGACGACTGGCTGTTTCTGCAGCTGGATTCTCTACAGGTTCGGCATATGATGCTGCAGTTCAGACCAGAGTTCCTGCACTCGCACCGGGCACCGCAGTCCGCCTTACAGCTTAAGAAATTAGCCGTAGCAGGCTATCGGGAGCTGGCTGCCTTGACATCTAGCCATTGTTGGATCTGCAAAAAGCACATGCACATTAGTTGATTGCTGTATTTGATACCCACATCAAGGTGGTTGTGAAGAAAAAGATAATCCGCCATCTTGGGACTTCCGCCATATTGAATTTAGAATGACGTCACATAGTTTATCTTATTTTGCTCGTCAAACCCTTTCGTTGTGAAGAAAAAGGCGATCCGCCATCTTGGGACGTCCGCCATATTGAATTTAGAATGACGCCACATAGTTTATCGTATTTTACTTGTCAAACCATTTCATTAGATACCCATATCAAGGGGTTGTGAAGAAAAAGGCGATCGGCTAACTTGGGACGTCCGCCATATTGAATTTAGAATGACATCACATTGTTTATCGTATTTTACTCGTCAAGCCCTTTCAGTTGATACCCATATCAAGGGGGTTGTGACTAAAAAGCCGATCCGACATCTTGGGACGTCCGCCATATTGGATTTACACCGATAATGGCTATACTATGTCACATTGCCTCCGAACTGACAGACGTATGCCAAATTTCAAAGCTCTAGCTTAATTAAAAATAGCCGAAATATTGATTGCAACAAACAAACATACAAACATTGCAAGTTAAATAAAAGCTTTTAATAATAATCAGTAATCTATTCAACAGCACCTGACATTTCAATCTGACAAAACAATGAGACCATAGCAGTAACAGTTTAATCTAGAAAAAAATCATAGCTTCCCTTGACCCTGTTTTTTGTTGATCTCTCGGTATTGTTTTACAGGGAAGTCTGAGTGACACGAAAGGTACAAGACAAATGTTGATATGGTGTTTAACGTTATGTTTAATTGGAAACATATTAACATCGTGGTTTACATCTCTATATATATTCTTTTTCGCCAGAATGCTGTGTGGTAAGTATACAGTAGAACTCTAATTAAGGTATTTTTTCTGAAAATCATGTGATTTTATTTTACTTCCACATACAAGTAGTGGAGTGGATGTGAATTTTTTGTTTGCTCGAAGAGGTTTAAAATGTCATGAACCATAGAGATTTTAATTATGAACAAAACAATAATTCTGTCTATCGTTCTGTTTGTAACTTTTTTGTGCACACAATTACTCCAGAACAGTTTACAATGTTGACTTGAAATTTGGTACATGTATTATAACGAGATTCGGAACTGTATAATATTATCATCTTATTTAGTTGAAACTTTGGAGGTAAATATGGGTCAACTATCGGTCAATAAAATTGGGATTTATTATATGTACGAGAAGCTAAAGTCTCATTTTTTTTTGTCACCAGCCACCCCCACTATCATTCCCATTACCTACACCATTATTAACGGAGGTAAACAAATAAAATTATGATTTAGAGTGTGTACAAGAATCAAAAACCTAAAAGTTTGTTTTGTCATCAGCCACTCCTTCAAAATTTATGAGTGAACATTTAGGTAGAAGTGATAGCAAATTACTTAATTGGCCACTCCATTTTACACAACAGTTTAGCACAGAAGCTGTTTTTCAATTGTTTTAGAAACACTTTGTAGATGCTGATGGAGAATGTAAATTACCAACTTATGTCAAATATGTAATGTAGATACAGTTAAAAGCAATACACTTAATTATGTAAATTAAGTTTTATTTAGTCCCTGAATTGAGGTAAAGAGACGCGTTAGTGAAATGGTCAACAAAATTCCTGAATCTAGACTCCCTCGACTTTTTAGAAAGGAAACAAACGTTCTTTCTACTTTAAATACATATTGTTCTAATAATGATCACGATATATGACACTGGCATACTCATGAGCATTATTTTCAAAGAGAGCGGAAACACCAGAGTCCTTTGACTAATTTATAGTTTTATACATCTGGGGTTTACTCATTTATATATTGACTTCTTTAAAGGCAAAATTATATAGGGAAGTCTTAATTTTTGGCATGTAAGCTATCAAGTGAGCTATGGATAGATAGATAGATAGATCTTTATTAACCACTCAGAGATACATTGAATGTACATTATGGCAAGTCAAACAAACATAGATCATAATAATTAATAAACGGAAGCATATACCTAGATCAGTTGCAACTCCCCAACATACTATATGATTTGCAATATGGCCAAATGGTAAATGAATAATAAACATTTAATAGACCGTCCTGATCCAAAGATGATTTTAGTTGTCAAGAATTTAGAGCTCTGAGAAAACTGAATATTATCAATGTTCCCAACTGTCCTACGTTTATGGAAGTGTAAGTAATCTGTTTTGGTGTTATTCAGGATCAGACGATTTCGCTGGCATCAGATATTGAATTCCTAAGAAATAACTCTGATATTTTCTAAGAGTATCTCAGAACTATTACCAGAGACCGTAATGGTAATATCATCAGAAAACATAGTAACACTGCCTCTATTGATGAAGCTCAGCAAATCGTTAACATAAAGCATAAATAAGAGTAGACCCAACACTGACCCTCAAGGAACACCAAGTGTTACGTCTCTTGGCTGTGTAAGGTGACTTTCCAGTTTCACCCTGATCTTTCTGTTAATTATGTATAATTTAATCCAATTTAACAAATTACCACGTATACCAATATAGTACAATTTTTGTATCAGTAATTTTACATCTATATTATCAAATACTCAGGATAAATCGAACATTAGTGACACTACATATCTTCATATCTTTTCTGATCAAGATCGGAATACACAAAGTTTAATAAACGATAAGAAGCCGATTCTATTGATTTATTTGTTCTAAATCCATGTTGAGCTGATGATAAAACTTTGTTAGTGTCTAACAAAGATGAAATTAAGTTGTGGACAATTTTCTCAATTAGTTTTGAAAAGTACTCAATAATGATATTTGACAGCAATTGTCTATGTTAGTGGGATCATTCTTTTTATGTAGAGGTAAAACCCTAGCAGTTTTTAGCACATTAGGGAAAATATCTTGTTCAATGAATTTATTAATCAAATGAGTCAGTGGGGTGATTATTATATTTATAATTGATCTTATCAGTTTCAGTGTGAAACCGTTTAATCCAGAAGAATTTGTATTTTTTATACAATTTAAAGATTTCATAATATTGTCCTCTTCAACATAGTTGATAACTATACTGCTTTGAATGTTTCTAGAGAGTGTACATGGTAAAGATACGTTTTCTGCAAAATTTTCAGCTAATTTAACATCAGATGTCGTATTAAAATATGTCGCAAATTTTTCTGCTGTGACATTTGACTCAAACATACATTTTCACTAAGCTCTATTTTGTTATTTATATCAATCAGTTTTTCTCCCAAGCTTTTTGTTTACTATATTCCAGGTTGTTTTGCCTTTGTTAAAGGAAGAATTTATTTATTTGATTTTTGTAGTATTTAGCCAGCCCTAATTTAATTTTATATTTGTAATCCTATTTTTTGGTTATATATTGCTTAATTTCATCAGTATTTGTGCTTTAGATTTTGTGTGATGTAGTATTTATATATTTTTTTCAATAAGTGGACAACTTATATATAAGTTGTCCACTGGTTATAGTTATATAGGTATACACCTTATGCGCAATAATTAATTACCTTACGATTAAAGACACGCAGCATACTGACAATGTGACCTCTCACGAGCCCTTTTGGATTTTTATATTGTGAGTGGGTACTGCGAAAAGGCCAACAAGCCCAGGTGTTGCCTTGGCCGATTAAGTTATTCTCACTTCTAATAATGAACTTAATATTAAGTGTTGCACCTTCGTGAAGTCTACCCCAAAAACATATAAAGCGCTGTGCCTCACGATAGTGGGGGTGGTAACGGGAGGGTTGTTGCCAAAAAAAAATTTTTAGACTTTTAGTTCATGTATACATTTTAAATCACAATTTTAATTTGTTTCTCTGGAGTGGGGCTGATGCTAAAAAAAAATTTCAGGCATTTAGTTCTTCCACACAAACTAATCATAATTCTATTTTTTAATTCTATTTGATGGGGGTGGTATTGGGAGTGATAGTTGGAGTGGCTGATGCGAAAACAATTTTGAAACGTTGGTTTCTCGTACATACACTGAATCTCAATTTTATGCACTCGTACTTGCTTGATTTTCCTACTTACCCCCATTTACCCCCCAACCCTTCGACGGAATAAGATCAAAATATAATCTACTTCCAGACTTCGTTATAATACATAGTGTACTAAATTTCAAGTTAATGTCATAAATTATTTTCGAGTAATAGTGCACTCAAAAAAAGTCACAGACAGAACTTTTTTTGCTCAAACTTAAAATCTCGACGTTTAGTAACATTGTAAGCCCACATGAATAAAAAAAACATTTCAAAATTTTCTTCACTCTCCACCATGTGGGTGTGGAAGTAATATGAATTACGTACAGTATATAATAAACAAAACTTATTTTTAGCATTCGGAACTCCAGTCCAGACACTATTAAGAGCAACCGTAACAGGCATATTAAAAGAGAATGATAAAATAACCGAAGCTTTTAATAAGATTGGCATAGTAATGTCGTTATGCTTCATAGGTGGGGCCTTATTAAGTGGATTTGTTAGCGAAGCTGAGCATGGTTTCTATTATGTATATCTTGTAATATCAGCTAATACATTGATCAGTCTTGGTAAGTATTTGTTTGTCAAAATGGTAACTAATTAAGAGCAGTACCAGCAACTGCTCTAGCCTTTATGTCACCCCGGACAAAAAGGAAAATTACACTTTTTTGAAAAGGTTGTCTTTTAATTTATATACAAATCAAATTGTTTTAAACTATAAAAGAAATGTATATTTAGAAAGAAACAAGTAAAATAAAATTAACATTTAAGTAGTACTGTTAGTAGTAACAAACAGTACAAATAAAAAGTACCTTTAGTCAGATGCACGTTTAATAATATTACCAAAATGTATTATTGCATAAAGAAAGAAAACTAATATCCCATAAAAACTAAACAAAATGTACCTTTTGAAATTAACACCAACTAAGCTAAAATCACAAGATAAATTTTTTCTCACTTTTAGTTCTGCAAACTTTCTATTATCTCTATTAAGTTTATTTGATCAGCAATGTCATGCTCAATCTCCAAAATGGTCGAATCACTAAGACGATTTTGCGTGGTAGTGGAACGTAAAAAGTTCTTAATTAATTTTAATTTAGAGAAACTACTTTCTTCCTTTCACTTGCTACAGTTGTTAGTATAGTTAGCATTATTCTTAAGACAGCACTATGATTTGGGACAAAAAAGGTTGTTATTAATTTTATCACATTATTTATGCATTCGTTTTCACTCAAAAACGCAGAAACCGCAGACATTTCCTCTGTTAGTTCTACACCATTAATGTCAACAGAATCACCATCAGTTAGAACAATTTCCACATCATTGTAATATTTTAATGGTTTTTAAATCATGCATATTATATAAGAATTGAAAATAGTTACTATGGTGATTAAGCTGTTCAAACTTAGATTCTAGTGCGTTTAGTGTTTAATCAATAGTAAAGTAAAAAGAAATATTGTGACGTGTTTACCACCCTTTTTGTAAACACTGTATCGTGGGTTCGGAAATTATAACACCAGGGCAACACTAAACACTACTTTATTAACTTCCTAATTACAACTAATAATTACTTTACTAATATTGCACTAAGTACTATTCAGTCACTTTGTTTACTTCTTAATGTTTCTCCAATCACTGCCTGAACTGCTCATTCAACTGACCATTAGAACTGAACTGTTCATTCCTTTATATACCCTAGGTTGTGTTCTGGATCTTTCCACTACATTCCAGCACATTCTACAATAGACTTTTTCATCTCATGCTTGATATGAGAAATTTGCCTTTTTTCTCCTTGCGCGCTGCCGTGGCATTGTTAATTCAAAATTTGCCTCAACGACAATTTCATCAGCATCAACAATAGTTTCATTAAAAGACTCTGATCGAAGATCCTTAAAGAAATTTTTGCAGTTTTCTAAAAGATCAAGTGCAGTTGCTAAATCTAAATCTTTTGTTTCTTTTATGAGATTGCCTATTAGATTAATAGAGTTCAATGTTTTATACCATATCACTATTGAAGACAAGAACTTTTTAATGCAAATTAACAAACTCGAAACTTCATGTCTTGCTGAATTATCAATGTCTTGGTTTTCGTAAATGCTTAGCAAAGCGTATCTCCCGTATGAAACCTTAAAGACTTTAAGGCTATCCTACTCTTCCATCTAGTATCACTCAATATTATTAAAGTTAATCCTTGGACAAAAGAATTGCACAACGGAAAGTAGATGCCGAAGGAAATAAACATATTTTTTGGACAATAGTAAATAAATTAGCGGCATCCAATGATGCTTTTGACACATCACTAACCACTAGATTGAGATAGTGGCTATTACACGTAGCTGTAGAATATTCGCGGGTTCAAATTCCTAATTCTAGATTGCACTCCTGCTTTATTGCCTCTCATATTGGACCCAGTCAAACCTCTGTCCTCTAGTATCCTGCAAATTTCATTTCATTTCATGAAATTCTTCAATTATAATCTCATATAGTTGTTCACCTGTGGAACTTTCAACTGAAAGGAAGCCCAAAAATCTTTCATTGATTTTTATCTCAGCCTCATTGGAATTAGACGTATTGATTGAGATATTTGAATATGAGAGTCATTTGCTCCATCTTACTAACGTCGGGAGTGCAGTCTAATATTATGGAATAGTATTTTTCACCTCGTACCAATGGTTTGTTTAGCATTAACAATTCTTTGAGCCGTCGCATCTAGAGGTTAGCAACACTTTAACCTTTGATTTAGTTCTAGGCATGATTTTTGGGCCTGAATATGATTTTTAGAAATTTCGTGTTCTTTTAGTATCAACGAGGTATTTCCAGCTTTTAAAATCCTTTTTTAATAGGGAACTGGTTACAGAGTAAAAGCAAGTTTTTTTTAAAATGGAGTACACCAGCCAGTCTTTTACAATTTGCTCTCTGTTCCTTAAAATTCGACTATAATAATTTGCGCTAAATTCTTGACCAGTGTCCTCATAAGGAAATTTATAACTGTGGAATGGCTTAGGTGGACCTTGTCTTATTAAGGTATTTTCCATAGATGCCATTGCCAGGGTGGTGTCGACTTGTAGGGACGTTGGATTTTCGGAGGTATTCGTTTTGGTACCACCAAACATGCCCTGTAAGTAATTCTTAAAGGGCCAGCTTATTTTTGTCTTTGGGTTTCATTTTCCAGCCTTCGTGTTTTGTATTGATAACCAGACTGTTTTTTTGTCCGTCAGATATTCTGAAAAAATTATATTAATTTACATTTTTTTTTTTTCGAAAACATTTCCTAAGAGAGTATTCACTTCTACCACTGGTTACATTTTCCCTCACATAGGTGATCATAGTGAAAATCAAAAAATATGAGACCACAACCCTGCCAAACATGCGAGTCCATTGTTTTTTAACATAATTACATTAAAAGCTAAAATCATAAATATTACATAATATTGGAATCTTAAAAACTAAACAAATATGTGTTATAAAACAAACAGTTATTTCCTGAGCCCTTACATCACGCTATTTTTAGACGAGTAATCCCCTCCCCCTAAATAACGGTAACCAAAATTTTGTTTTACTGACAAATTCGGCGCGGTCTTTTATGGATTATGAGTTAATTATGGTTCGAGAGTGTATAGTTGTTTGTATGGTGGTGGATGTGTTTTGTATATCTTCAGCTTGCATAGAAGAACTTGAAGGGATAGGGGAGCGGCGAGTAGGGGTTATTTCTGAGATTAGGATATGTTTTATGCTGTTGTTCATCGGTTTTGGACGTGGAGTCGGTGGGGGTTATTTTGGGAGTGGCGGTGGTTTTTGAGTTATTTAGATGGAGATGGGATATTTCAGAGGTCGGGGGCGGTTCGAGAGGTATGTAGCTTTTGGGGATAGAGTGGTGTTAGTTTTAGGTTGTTTTTGAATTTGCAGTCTAGAATTAGGTTAATCATTATCTACTATTATAGCCTCTTTATGTTTAGGGTGGCTCAAACCTTGATTAGAATGGGTAGTTGCGGTTTCAGAAATTATAGAGGAATCGTTGCTTGAGTCATCACTTGGGTAATTTCTAGACTAATTTAGTGAAAAGAATTTTGAAGTGATGATTGATGATATAGAGGTTGAATGTAATATGGCTGAGGTTATTATGGTCTTTGCGCATGTATATCTGGTTGCTGTAATTGTTGGACTAATCATGGTGGCTATGGCTATAATATTTGTTACCTTAGAGAGTTACTTGTGGGAATGAAACGAAATACAAATATTGGGCAAAGAGGTGGTGTGATTAGGCTGATGGAACTAGAATTGAAAAGACCGTTTCAGTGGTTCATTTGCCAACTACATATTAATGATCTCCTGTTTCGACACCTTTTTGGATAAAGTAACAAGTGGACCACGAAGTTTTATTGGTACTATTGGAGAGCAACTTGCAAAATGCGAGAATCTACCAATTGTCCAGTTCGAGAACATGGAGTGTAATCTGCCAGACTCCAAGACAGGTCTAAGGTCTAAGTACTGACCATCCTCTAGACATAGATCTGTACACTCGGTATCTGTTCATCTAATTTGAGAAAGTGCAGTCTTGGGAAAATGGTGTATTTCCGTTGGTTAAGTACAGGGAATAGAATTTTGAGGTTATATGTTTCATCCCCTCAGCCTTTACCGAACTTAATTACGCCATTATCATTCATAGTTAGAGAATATGCCAAGAAGTGGTTTCAAATAAAATCTTGTATTAATGGACCTAGTAATGTATGTCAATCAATATTCTTTCGCGGTATTTATCACAAGAATTGAAAACTGTCATTGGTCCGGTGATTCAGAAAAATGTTTTTTTTTCGGTCACTCCGAAAATATTTTATTATCAATGCTCTATGACAATCGGCAACACATCAAGGAACTAGCGAGACAATTAGAAAATATTAATTCTGTAAAAGTTTTTACGTTACCCGAATTTTATTTCTCTGCAACAGAGTATATAGATTTAATCGATTGAAAAAGCTGTGAAGTCATGGCATCACTGCTGACTACACCATTGAAGACAGAAACGATCTTGAAAGCAGTATACGAAAAATATATAGATGATAATAAATTATTGCCAGAAATAGCTCATTTCCATTGTCACACCGAAGTTCTGGAAAGGTGTGTGAAATCGTTACCAATTTTCAACACAAAAAAGAATATGCCACGAATTAATGTTTCTTTTTTATTCCTTTTTTTATAATTATTTTTATTCCTAATTTTTTTTTGTTTTTTGTGAATCTTAAATGTTTTCAAATTCTTTGCGTATGGTTCACTCACCGTATTACATAAAAACATCGATAAAAAAGTTATTCCTTTTGTTCAAGATTTTTTATTCTTTTTTCTTCCTCCATATTAATTGCGACGCCACTCTGATAGTACAGGACATCAAAATAATATTCCCAAATTTCATCACAAGCAACAAATTATTACACAGCACCAAGCCAAGCCAATACTTTGACTTTAATATTTTCCCTCCACTCTATTACCTAAGAACCTGCTCTAACGTTCAGAGAAAACTGCAACAAAACTAGTGTGCTTATTCTAAAGTTAAGAAAGCGTTTGCATGCCACAGTAATTTTTTAAATAGAAATAGCGAACTAACGGAATTATGTCGCCCCGCCGCACCGGTAAAACAGAAACCACACTATTAACCACTAAATTTGGTTAAGCTGTACATGTAGTGGACTGTATGAAATGTATCGCGGGGTGGCCAATGCTGTTGAAATTAGTACTACTAGACAGCGAGTGGAACAATTATTCCGTAATACTTTTAACGACAAGATCATGTCTTAACATCAATATGAACAATTAAATCAGTAAAAGTTCTTTTAAATGCTATTTCAAGCACTTGATATGATAAATTATGAGTCCGATCCTGTTTTTTTCCATTTTTCATCGGTAACACAAGTTCTATCTTGCCTGCTCTAGTAGTGAAACGTCAAACTAATATTAGCATAATTCAGCAAATTCTTCTAAAGATTTAATCTTTTATAGGAGCAATTGTTATGTCGATTTTTTACTCTTTTTTACATTAAATATATTTACTCTAGTATGTATTATCTTTATTTGACTATTTGAGTCCATTAAAGCATATAAAATAATTAATGATGAATTACGGACGATTGAGTGGTACGTTCGCACTTAATAATCCAAAGGAGAAAACTTTGGACACTTAATTTCATTCAGTATTCAAATGTAAAATATAAAATATGATACATAATAGATTTAAGATAGCTTATTTATTAAATCAAATCTTAATTCTGTTGGTTCGTTTTTAAGAGCAAACATTTGAAAAAGTGACCAGTCTAAATGCAATATTTGACATTGGTAACACAGCCTTAAAAGGAACGTCATTAAAATCATGCATGTCGATGCGGTCATGCTGGCTCTGCAGTGCCCCTGATGATTAAATATTGTGATCATTGTTTTAATGCTATAACACGATTGATAAACAAAGTCACACTAGAAACACAGATCAAACAAACCAGATGTTTCACTTAATAGTATTCCCTATATAACCAGTTTCATTTTTTGTCGTGTGACGTATACCTTCCAGGATTCTGCGTAGAAGACATAAACAGAGCAACCTAGCGGTTGATATGGAAGTTAAGACCAGCGAGTATAATGTCACAGGAGGGAGTGTTTAGTACTGAAATCTCAGAGATGGAAGTCGTCATCAGCTACACCAGTGATATTAATTATTTTGAAATATAGTGTATTGTATTAAAGCTTAGAGTTGTTATTGTTATACATTTAAATGGTTTTTTTGAGTATTTATTGGGTGAATTTTAATTATTGTTACGTGTCATCAGCTCCCTCCTGTGACTATACTCGCTGGTTAAGACTGCTTGATATATGCGCAGATCACTACACAAATTTGTACCTTCCAGGAGTTGATTTATTATCTAAACCATGAAACGTTATAAGTGAAACATCTGGTTTGTTTGATCTGTGCTAGAAACACACTCGATTCGTCGTGTGTCGGGGTAATAAAATAATTTGGTAATAGCAACTATACTTGAACTTTCATACTCATATATTAAATACAATTCTTTTTAGTTTTAGCAAGCTATTTACCCAAAGAAGACAACCTGAAAAAAAATGAATTAGGCATCTTGGATAGTATAAAATCCGAACTGAAAATGTCCGTCAGCAACTTGAAGGATATAGATTGGAATATTTATTGGGACATTTTTGCTGTGAAAGGAACACTCGATCTAAGTTATGGACTCATGCAAGCAAATATGGGAATTATACTGCTGACGATTTTTAATGCTGAAGGCAGACTGATGGGATATATAATAACACTTATTGGCATAACTTCAGTATTTAGTAACATGATTATTTTGAAATTAAATAAATCAGTTTACCTTAACGACAAAGGTTATAGAAAAATTTTGCATGGGGGCAGTTTATTAGTATTAAGTTATTTAGGACTTGGCCTATCTTCTGTTCTTAGCATATTTGTATGTTTCATAGCCACAATGAGTATATCCAGAGGTTTCTTAGATTCGAGTCTCAATGAATTGTTAACCAGTAAAATTAATGCCAAAGACAAAGGTAAAATGATAAGTATATTTGATAGTATATTGTCACTAGCAGAACTAGTGGCTCCAATTTTGTCTAGTCTAATTGTAAGTATTTATGGAAATCAATTTACAGTTTTATTATGTTCAGTACCAGTATTAATAGGAACTGCAATTGCTTACGGTCAAAAAAATAACTATTTTAAATCTGTTTCCACTCAGTCTAAAAGGAATGATTAAAATACTCGACTAACATTGTGCCTTTAGGAACAAACCTATTGAAAGAAGTAGCCTTTTTAAACTGCGGACTAACTTTTATTATCTTGATCAGGCCCCTAGAATACAGAAAATGCTGCCTTAGATAGCAAAACGCAAAACAAGAACAGAACTTTTCTTCTTGTTATTATACCTATTCGATTTAAGGTATATTTTAATAGAACCAAGTTTTTTTAATCTTGGTTATTTGTTGCATCTTCTCTATTGAAGATCGGTATCAACTGAGTAACACATAGAGACTGGTTTTGTCAGGCACCAGTGGTTTAGATAGGCACGGTCAACGAAGTACAATGAATGAGCAGCGAAGCGAAGCAGCGCCAAGGTATATAAAGAGGAACAGAACACAACATCTTCAGTTTTTAGAATCCTTCTGAAGAAGCTGACGTCATGATCTCTAAACGTTAAATCAAATTTGACAACCACACTCAAATCAAATCAAACAATGTTTTATTTATATTAAAATTATAAATGTGTCTCCCCGGAAACTGCCCCGGAGCCAACCAGACAACCAGGTGGTGGTGAGTGTAGGGATGGGTGGGGCAGGTCCGGTTCGACTAAACAATAACTTTAAAAAAACATGATATATGAAAGTATCTAAAAATAATTTAAATAACACAATAAACTTATCGATTTTGCGCACACGAGCGCGAACACTTTGAGAATTTGGTTGCTAGCACGGGAAAACAAAACTCAACGAAAAAACCCATTTGAAGCAATTCCACCCTCGTGGTCTCCCTGCCTGGAACATGTGGTGAAATGGAAGTTAAGGATTAAAAGTGTCAGGATTTTTATAAATTTATCGACCTAAATGGAATTTGGAGACAAAGATGGGCAGAAGAATAAAAATAACAGAAAAGGATGAACTAGAACAAAATGAACAAACAGAGTGTTTAGTACTGAACAGAACAGAACAGAACAGAAAAGGATAGAAGATGTAAGCCGAGAAAGGGCAATGTTTAGGATAGTGATGAGAGTTGTAGTAGTGGAAAGTGTGGCTAAGGGAGTTGTCGGAAAATAGGCAACATCTGGTATAGTGGGGGGTGTCTTATACCGAAAAGTATGGCATTTTACTGTCTAATGCGAGTAAATGTACTATCGCCCAGTTTGAATTGATAGAATTTCTGGGAGATTTCTTGGACGTAGTCCGCTAATGGGGTTATATCATGACATCGTGCGTATAAATCTCTGAGGAAGGTGTACCTGTCTGAACCAGAGATGAGGCGCATAAATTTGTGTTCTAACACCCGGAAGACACCACTTCATTGGACAATGGCCGTGAAAGCCTACACGTTCTACTAATTTATTATTTCTTCATCAATTTAACTGGAAATTAAATAATTCAACTCGTATAAATGTTATTTATATTAGCCAAATTATTTCTTTCTATTGCTCTAGGCCACATCTATGACACTATATAGTATACTACTAGGCGGTGACCCTATTCTAGTTTTTTTTATCAAATTACGACCAATGCACAGTGTGCTGGGTCTCAAAACAGACGAAATTCAGATTTTATAGGATTTGCATTATAATTGGTGGTTAGGTATTTTCATATCGAATCTCACAGCAAAACTTAAAAATTCAAAATAGCGATTCCAATGGCTACTATAATTGCAAATTTTTGGAGATTTACATAATGAGTTCTGATCCCTGAACGCGCCCATAATATTCTCATATGTTTTCAACGCTGAATCCGAATCTGATTATAAAAAAATCCGTACATCCCCAAATTTTTGCGATACAGCCAAATATAAAACCCGCAAAACCACCATATATATATCAGGATAGAGTGAATGGATACAAATACATTGTGGAAAACGTGAATAACGTACAATTTTTGTACTCAGCGGTGAATTTCCCAAATACTAAACGAAAACAACCCCCATGATGGGGTAGAAACTACTCCTATAAAAAAATAAAATACCAATAAATCGTGGGGAATGTTGAAGTTTTCTTAGTGTAGAGTACGGTACATAGATCTGGAGTGACTCCAAGCACCACTCTCAGTCATCATCCGAAATCAGCCCCCATAATGGAAACTACCTCTATATCAAAATGAAGTCCACAAATGCCCATAAATCGTGGAAAATGTTGAAGTTTTTATAGATTGGGGTAAAGCGTATGAATCGTTACCCACAAATACCCTAGGATGGAGTAGAAAACACCGATACATACATAAATACCCTCAGAGTACAGAAATGGCAATACATTGAAAAATATTGTTTTCTTTTTTCTATTTTTAGGCACAGAATATATTTTTAATCCCTTTTCTTGAAATACCTCTCTGTCTTCTTTTCAAATGATCTTCTCACTGGCTGTCTGTTGTGTTCTTCGGTTGTGTCCCTTATTATAGACCAACAGTAGTCTGCCATGATGTGCACGTACACCTACCTTCCTTGATAGCGCTTTTCCATCTCCGATATATCCTGGTGGATGCTCTTCACTCTGGTCACCTAAACTCTCTGAGAAAAAATCAGGATGGGAATGTAAAAAATGTAATTTTAAACTCATATTACACGCTCAAAGAAATAGTATGGGTAAATTCAACAAAAAAAAATGGTTAACTAACAATATCGTTAATTTTGTTAAACCAAACTATATTGATGGTATTTTTAAACAAGAGGTGATTGTTATTTTAATTAATAAAAAGTTGTCGTACAACAAAACAAACATTAACTTAAAAAATAGATGAATAAGACTATTATTTTGTTCGTCTGACTATTATTTTGTTGAATTCTGTCAAATTAAACTAGATAATAGTATATTTTATTTTTAACTATTATCGAATTGTAATTCTAACCCAGTATTAGTTCGCTGTACTATTGTATTTGGTAGACAAACCAATATTATTGTCGTCTTCTAGAAATTCTAAAAGAATTACCATGAAATTTGCTTGCTTACCACGTATTCTATTACAGAAATTATTCCCAGATGACGCCACATACAAATCACTGACAATAATCAATCATGCATTATCTTATACTCTTATGAATTTATAGAAAATTAATAACATGATTGCAATGTTCAAATGCTCTCAGGGATCATCGATATATTTGGATGGATCTTATAAACGATCTCTAATCTTTGGTTTGGGTGGTCTGATGTCTCAATACTGAGATTATGGCTAACTAAAAAAAACTTCATCATACAATAAAGTGTAGATCAACCTAAAAATTAGTTGGTGAACAAAAAACAATTGTAGACCAAATTGAAAATGGTTAGTGAACATAAAAAAATGTCATTGTACTATTTAATCTGTTACAAGAAGAAATGAGTATTAAACTACTATTTGTTTACGAAAACAAATAAAGTTGTATGACTATTCTTTTCTGATTGATTTAACTATGAAAGTAGATAGGCGCGATTTCATATGCTCTTTTTGGTTGAATTTACCTATCATTTTCTTTGAGTGCAACCCCAAATTCTTGTAATCTTTTAGCATCTCTTCAACAATTTCTTCAAACCCAGCTTTCTTTTTTGTCAGAAAATTTTTTACTACACTTTTAAAACTGGCCTTCATCTCGTCAGTAATTTCTTCGACAAGCATGTCATCTTCCATCGATGTTCCGATTTGAATTGGCACTATGTCCTTCGTCTTCACGTATAGGTGGCTTTGGATCATGAGTATTAGGGTTAGCTTACAGTTACTTCAGATTCATACATTTTACTCTAAACTATAAAACGAAACAAATGACGAAATCAAATGTATTTTTAAAAGACCAGTATCGATATTAGATAATAAGTTAGCCGGACGATAACGGTATTTACTTCATAATTTTTACTGACCTTTTTTTGAAAGCTGCTTAATTTTTTCGATTTATTTTACGATATACTACGCTTTCAGCTGTTTTTATTGCGTAATTAGAAGA
The DNA here is from genome assembly GCA_936432065.2 of Rutpela maculata. Taxonomy (NCBI): domain Eukaryota; kingdom Metazoa; phylum Arthropoda; class Insecta; order Coleoptera; family Cerambycidae; genus Rutpela; species Rutpela maculata. Next base: position 27,970,275 of record OW386291.2, read on the forward strand.
TAATATTTTTATATTCTAATGCTGTGATGAAGATAATAAAAGTATCGAGACGTCTTCCAGTTAAAAAGGTTTTTTCTTTTCAAATTTTGATGCCCCTGTTTTAGGGTAGTTAATTTATTCTAGTTCACCAACCTTAATTATTATAATAATTAAATTATTAATTATGACTTAGTTTTTAAGTAGGTACATATAATAAATAATTGTTAAATTTATTTGAAATTGCTCTTGTTTGTTAGTCTTTTCTGTGTTTTTAAGATGAGTATAATAACTTATAGATGAGCGATTTGTTCAAAAATTTTATATCAGCTGAAATTTTGAAGATAGGTAGTGTTTTCATGCCTGGAAAAGGAATCGTCTGCGTGGATAGACAATCCCAGTTCGAAGTGTATGCAATTTTTTTTGAAATTGTAAAAGATAATGCTGAAAAAAATACTTCTTAAAATTTTAATACATACACAAAATTTTATACTATTTTAACAGACTTTGTAAAATTTATTAAAGGGGGAGGTTCCCAATTGTGTGTACGTATTTTTTTGTTTGTGTGTATGTTTTTTTTGTTTTATATTATTTGTTCAATCATTATTTATAGATTTACTTTAGAGATTTCTATGAAGTCTTCTCAAACTATGAGGTATGGTTCGTCGAAAACAATACTTAAATATTATTATTTTCAATTACTAAACTGCCCGATTTTAAATAATTTATTGTTGAATTCGTGCAAATGATTGAATATCTCAAGAAGGGAAGTAAGGAGCATCAAGGAAAGTCTTTCTGATAACTGATGATTAATGACGAACATTTTTTAATAAATTTGCATTATATTTAAAAGAGAAAGAAAAAGGGAAGCTCAGCTTTTACGTTCTTTTCACCTCAATAGAATACGACGTATTGTGACGATTTAAGTATAAAATTTTAGCACATTGTTTCCTTGAGGTATAATCCATTAAAAATGTTTCTTCGATTTCGTTACCTACATCATTTTATATTATATAAAAGTGCAAGTTATAATAATGTATAGTTGACGTTGATTGTATTCATTATATATATTTTTACATTTTATTTTTATTTGTTTGCTGTTCATGATCAGGAAAATATGTGTTAAGCAAATGAAAATTCTTCACACTATTCATATACAGGGTGTGTTTTATAAAGGAGTCGGAAAACCACTTATGACCTAGTTTTTTCTACATCAATTCGTTTCAGTTATTAAATAGTTATATAGAAATATTTAAAGCTGAAACGTGTAAATATTATTTACAGTTGTAAAAAAATAAGAAGTATGTTGTAAAAAGAAACTTACGAAATTAAACTCTACAGTTTATTATTTGCAGTTTATTTGTAGGGGATATTAATAATTCAACTAACTTATTTAAAAAAAAAGTCAAGGCTATTTACATTTAAATTCAGCCAAATGCAATGTGAATAGTCCATTTCAGACATGTAATACTTTGGTGTATATTATGTACAATTGAAGTTCCTCTGACCTACAAAACTATATGATTTACAACAACGAATATCTATCTGATCCTTAACTAATCACTAATTCTTTTTCTAAATTTAATAAAAAATTGTCATATAAATATAGCTTGGTTTACAGAGGACTGTATTAAAGATAATTAATAATAAATTGAAGACCTAAGTGGTGTTATGTCACACTTTTAAAGTTTTGAGTAAATTAAACAAAACGGTTTTGAGTTGGAACTTATTTATTTTGTTTTCGCTTCAAATGAATAATACCTCATAAAATAAATAATTTTGGGTTATGTTCTTTTGTTTACACTAATATTAAAGAAAAATATCAAGCTGTTATGAAACTAGATTTTTCTGTCAAAAACTGTGTACATCCACTAAAATTACTGGTTGTATGTATGACATGGCGCCTTTATAATTAAAATGTTTCAATGAAATATTACAAATTTAGAATTCACCGTTTATTGGGTGTTAAATCTATATCGGGGGTGTTCAAAAATTGCATAAAGTAATTTTTTTTTAAAAATGCGACATAACACCTTTATCCACTTAGGTCTTCAATTAAGTTCTGGTCCTGATATTATCCCAGCATTCGTATTACATGCTGCTATTTTTGCTAGGCCCCCTATTATATTATTTAACTTATCACCTAGAGCATTGATAATACCGAGATAATTTTGTCATAGAGACTGCTGAAAGCATGTTGCTTGGTAATAGGCCGTAGGCTGAGGGCTATTATCTTTAAGCAACACGCTTGAAGCATTCTTTACGACAAAATTTTGAGTATTTATCAATGTTCGAGGTGTATTCGGTAAGATAATCTTTTACTCTCCATTCAATTCGTATTTTCTGAAGGAACAAAATTCTATAAATATTTTCCACGTATACTTCTTTCCTTTAATGATGTTTTTGGGTGTATTTTCTAACACAATTTGATTAATTGAATCGTTTGAAACATTACCAAACCTTTGTGACATTTTTCTAAACTGATTTCCAATTTGACATTTGTAGACATAACTGACATTTGAACATAACCATTTATGCCTTGGCTGATAACACCACATGTATGCGTGTTATCGCTGTAATATTTTACTGATTGGATGAATTTTAACACATGACATGAAATACAAAATTTTGATTGGTTAATACATTTAGCAAAAAATTATCATTAAAGTTGTCTAAAATAATTCGTCTTTATGAAGAGTGATAGGTACGAAATTTCTGACTACCGTCCGAAAGTATAATAAATAATTTTGCTAAAACATTTGAAATTTTCTTACACCATTTTATATTTGACCATGTAAGACATCAAATATTAATAGCTCAACACGGATTCCTCAAAGATCGTTCAACAGTTACCAATTTAATTAATATTACAGAGTTTATTTCTGATTCTATTGATAAGGGTATACAAACACACATTATATATATACCGACTTTTCAAAGCCCTTTGATAGACTGAACCACAATATCCTCTCAGAAAAATTAGAATTCGATGGATTTTCGGATAACCTCGTTTCACTTTTTAAATCCTGTGCTTTTTTGTATAAGTACAATATCTGTTGCCAAGACGGTAGGTTTTGTTTACTCATTGCTAGGTCTAATACGTCGGTAAGTAATTTACTTATCGACGCGACGTCTGAACGGTAAGTAAAATTAGTATAATATAATATGTCTTTGTTTGTTGTAAATAATGCTAAATAATGTTTTGAAAACATAGCACTACATCGAATTGTATAACAAAATAAAAATATCATATATGTGACAAGTTGGACTTGCCGCGAAATATAAACGTCACTTTTGATTTCTCGCTTATTTAGTTGAAATTAAATTATTCTAATTGAAGTGTAATATATTACCATCGTGCATAAAATAGTATAAACATCGCGAACGTTAAGGGTTATACCGGTAGACGTCCCTTACCGTTCTTGATACTTAATATATAGGGTGTTTCGAAAAGATTGGGACAACGCTTAGCCGTAGATTCTTGACATCAAAACAAGTCGATTTAACTCAAAAAGTAGATAGATACATTGTGGCAAAATAAAAAAATTGTATTCGTAATTTCTCTCTATCTTAGAGACTATTATACGTATCTACTTCAACGTTGGTAACGTTATGTTTTTCGGGTCGCTAATTACAATCGTGCTATTACCGATGCCATACTTTATAGATGGCGCTAGTTACAGAACTTTTACGTGATACTTTAAGCCATAACTTTTTTGAGGTTAGGTTTTGGACATCGTTTTCTACTATAATCGAAACGCAATTTAGTATCCTAAAGAAAAGGTGTACTTGTACTTTCAGAGAAATACGCGATTTACAACTTTATCACACACCAGTTCGAGGAAATTCAATTATACCTAAAAGCGGTTTTCTTATCTAGTAGGTGTACGTCAAGTATGATGTCTTGAAGTCGTCAATAGTGCTTTTGTAGATACGTATAATATTCTCCAAGATAAAAACAAAATGTGAAAACAATTTTTTTACTATACCACTCTGTATCTTGAAAACGAAAAGAGTTAGACCGCTTCTTTTTGGGTTAAATCAACTTGATTTGATGTCAAGAGTTTACTTATGCTAAGCGTTGCCTCAATCTTTTCAAAACACCCGGGGTGTTGAATTTCTTCGAACTGGTGTGTGACAAAGTTGTAAATCGCATATTTCTCTGAAAGGGTGCATTTTATCGCGTTTAAATAGGTACAACTTTTCTCTAGGAATCTAAATTGCGTTTCGATTATAGTAGAAGACGATGTCCAAAACCTAACCTCAAAAAAGTTATGGCTTAAAGTGTCACGTAAAAGTCCTGTAACTAGCGCCATCTATAAAATATGGCATCGGCAATATCACCATTATAATTAGCGACCTGAAAAACATATCGTTACCAACTTTGAAGTAAATACGTATAATAGTCTCCAAGATAGAGACAAATTACGAATACAATTTTTTTAATTTGCCACCCTGTATCTTGAAAACGAAAAGAGTTAGACCACTACTTTTTACGTTAAATAGACTTGTTTTGATATCAAGTATCTACGGCTTATAGTGGAGTAAACGTAGTCAAAAAAAGAGGCATTGTTTCGGAATAATTTGTAACTGCATAAAAATTCATAAAAACTTTTTAAATGTCTTCTAAACAAGTTTAAGTTCAGAGTCTATCGGTTGGTATTGTACGCTAAATCTCTATTTGTTTATTAATAACAAAGAACTGCAAAATTAGTTGTTAAATGAAATATCTCGAAAATTAATCGAGGAGAAATCATGAAAATCAGGTACTAGGGGTTTTTGGGCATGCTGATTACGAATGTGATGTCAGATTTGCAAAATTAAAAATGGCGGATACAAAATGGCCGACCGAAACGTATTAAGAGTTCGAAATTCGCCAGAAAATGAGAATTAATTTTACGGGTTTTCGGGTATGCTGAGGACGAATCTGATGACAAATTCATAAAAATTGTGTAGATAAATGTAAAATGTTTAATATAAATAAATAAAATGTACTGTAAAAATACTTTTATTATAAACTACAATGAAAGGAAGTATTTTAACTATAATATATGATACATATACTACGGGCGCCCACCCTGAGTGTCCGTGCAACCCCCCCCGATCCTTGGGGACAATATTTTTCATAAAGATTAAACCCAAAGTAACAATTTTAGACATGTCCCAAAAAAAAATTGGCTGCACTTTTAAAATGGCGTCCGTTAAAAAAAAATTGCAAATATTGTTTTTGTCATTTAACACAAAAACTAAAAAAGATGGAGCAAAACTTTCTGCACAAGGAACAAAGTGCATACAATTTTCTACAATTTTGTTCCTATACAATATTTGGGTAGGACCATTTTCCAGATAAATGATTCAGCTTTTAAAATAAAATATAAAATTCAATATAAAACGTAATACTACGGGAGCCCACCCTAACTGTCCGTGCACCCTCCCGATCTTTGGGGACAATGTTTTTTATACAGATTAAAGCCTAAGGAACAATATAAGACATGCCTCCAAAAAAAAACTGGCTGTACTTTCAAAATGGCGCCCGTTTAAAAAAAAATGGAAATATTGTTTTAGTCATTTAACACAAAAAACCAAGTGCATACAATTTTCTACAATTTTGCTCCTATACACTATTTGGATATGAGTTACCATTCTCCAGATACCATTGTTATCGTTTTCGAGATAAATGCAAATTATAATATTATTATTATTATTATTATTAATTTTTTTCAGTTTATTTTATGTTTTGTTATGTTAATAATATAAAGTTATATTATACACCTTACAATAATTGTCACAGTTATTTACCGATATATGAATTTTCATGTTTTCTTAATTTTGGACTCATTTATCAAAATATTGTACAGGAACAAAATTGTAGCAAATTTTATGCACTTTGTTTTTTGTGAAAAAGTTTTTGTCCATCTTTTTTAGTTTTTGTGTCAAATGACAAAAACAACATTGGCAACAGTTTTTTTTAACATATGGACGCCATTTTGAAAGTACAACCAGTTTTTTTAGGACATGTCTTAAATTGTTCCTTAAACTTTAATCTTTATGAAAAACGTAATAAAAAAAAGACTTTATTTATGAACATACAGTGATTGTCCGATAATTGAAGGAATATGTTATCACCCTCTATGTACACATTGATGAATTAAAAAAAAATAATAATTTCGGTTCGAATTTGGTAGTTGTTATTATATCTTGTTGTATTCTTCTTGAATTTTTCAATAACTTACTTACGAAAATTTTTTAAAAATATTGATTTCATCAAATACATTAATTTCACACTATTGTTTATCAACTTAAACACGCCATAGTAGTCACCATTAATGCATGTGTAATATTTAGTAGAATCATTAGTTGTGGTAAACTTAATTTTTTATTTAAAACCTTCGCAATTCTCCAAAAATCGTATTTTTACCGATTTATCGCCATTTTTACTGTTTAATTGTTATTACGTTCAAAAAAAAAAATAAAACCAAGAAATATTTTTCAAGATTAGTACCTTAGCTAACACTTCTATGCATTGAATATAAATAAAAACATTTTTTTTTAAGTTATTACACTTTTTCTTCTAAAACATATAGTTCGACTTATTCGTAAAAAATTAATGTAAAAACGCGTATGTATCATAAAATAAATCATTGGGGCTTTTAGTACATATCTTTACCTTCAAATAGAGCACTTATAAAGTGCCGATATCACGATATAAAGCTTTGATATTGACGATTGAAATTTGGTGTCAATAGCGGAAAACGTCTTTTTTCGGAAAAGTACTAAGTTTAAAGGTCTGAATTTCCTAAAATAAATTTTTTTAATGTTTTTGGCCGAATGCGTATTTTAAATAATCACTTTAAATATGCTATTCAAGTATTTTTTTTTAAATAAATTATTCATATTACAATGATTTTTACTAAATAATCGTTAATTCATGCAATGGTCCGCTTTCAAGCTACATATGTAATAATTAAAGTATTTAAAAAATTATTTAAAAACATGTAATACTTCGAGGAAATGATACTTTTTCACCTCCAATTGGTTTCATATCATTTGCTTTTTGCAATCAATAGTTATAGCCACTTACGTACAGCGCGCGCGCTACCGCAAACCTATTCCAGCATCAGCGGGCGGTCGGCGCAGCGTCACTTGGGACCTTAGTTAACAAATTTCTACTAGCTCCAATATAATGCCCAAAATACATGTCATATATGTTTTTTTCTTAAAATTATCCGTTCTTTCGAATGGCGCTATCAGTTTTTTACTAGCTTTCCCCACCTTCCTACTACATCTGTTCGCATCCCCACCGTTCTATTCACGTTTCCCTAGTAACTACCACTTATTACTTCTCCATCAATTTACCACATTCCTACTATGCTCTTCCACTTCGTTACCACCTTTCTCCCTTTTCTACCATATTCTCTCATTCCTCACCACTTTCCAACTCTCTTTTCCCACTTTTCCACAATTTCTCTTAACTTTTTCTCACCATTCCACCATTTCTTCCATTTTCCCACCGTCTTACCATATTTTTGCTATCTTTCTCCCCCGTTTGCCACTTTTTCACCTTTTTTCTTAGATTAAATTTGATTAGATTGAAAAAGGAGCTGGCTGATTCGCTTTGGCCACCGCGACCGCTGTGGATCTATTGTGGCTCTCCTTGTCTAATTTTACTTAAAGCTCCTTATCCAGCTTTGTCTTTTGTATCAGACTCCACAGCCTTGATAAGGGCTCCTTGGTATAGCTATCTGCCCTTGGTTTCTCTTCGCCAAGTAGTTGGAACCTCAGTCTGGCTAGGCCTTCGCAATGACACAGCACATGTACTGAGGTTTTCTCTTCCTCTTGACAGAATCTGCATGTTGCATCCTCTGTCAGGCCCATTAGACTCATATATCTATTAAGCCTACAATGTCCAGTTAGAAGACCTACTATTATCCTAATGGCCTTTCTATTTTGGCGTAGCAGGTCTTCCGTGAATTTAGCCGATCGTTCTTTAATGAACTTTTTGGCCTGTCTCTGTTGTGGGAAATTCTTCCACCACTCTAGAGATTTATTTTGTACCCATTCGTTAATGGATGTTCGTATGCGTGGCTTAGCCACACCGCAAAAGGGTTCGGGTCCTACTAGGGCCTTAGATGCGCTTTCTCGGGCCAGTTCGTCAGCCTTCTCATTTCCCCTGTGTCCCTCGTGTCCTGGTACCCATGCCACGGTCACTTTGTTCTGACTTCCTAGGTCTGTAAGGGCATTTATACAATCCCATACTAGTCTTGAATCGACCTGCATGGAATCGAGTGCCTTTAGCGCTGCTTGGCTATCGGAAAAAATGGTAATTGACTGGTTTACAGTTCCTTGTTTCCTTTGCACACCACTGTGTAGCGGCCACTTCAGCCTGAAATATTGTGGCGTGTATTCCTAGACTTATCCGGATTTTCGTTTTCGACCTTATCCCGTAAATCCCAGCTCCGACTCCTTGTTCTGTCTTGGAGCCGTCCGTATACCAGATCGTTTGCGCCGATATTGGAGGACCGTTTTTCCAGTCCTCTCTGTCTGGTATATTGATTTGAAAATTTTTGTAGAAGTTATACTTTGGGACCATAGTGTCCTTGGGCATTCCCAGAATGGGATCTGCCTTCAGCTCTGAGTATAACTTTTGGTGCTCTGTTCCGTGTTGTTGCCTTATGGACGTTGTGTCTTGCATTAGCCTATGTACCACTGAACGAGCTTCTCCTTGGATAAATATGTGTAGAGGTTGTCAGGTCTAAAAGGACTTCCAATGCAGCCGTGGGAGCAGTTTTTATGGCCCCAGTGGCGCACAGGCAAACAAGCCTTTGTACGCTACTTAATAGCCTTACTGCTCCAAGCTGCAGTGTCTTGGTCCACCATACCACCGATCCATAGGTTATCATGGGTCTTACAACCCTAGTGTATAACCATAGGGTTATCTTGGGGTTTAACCCCCAGTTTTTTCCACACATCTGCCTGCACCTTCCCAGGGCAATTGTTGCTTTCTGTGTGAATTTTTGGATGTGGGAATTCCATGTCAGCTTTTGGTCAAAAATGACTCCTAGGTATTTAACCTCGCTGGCAAATGGAATTTCCACTCCGTTGAGCCTCAGGGGTTTTAGGCCTCCCAAGGCTCTTTTCCGTGTAAAGGTGACGACTGTAGTTTTGTGAGGATTTATGGAAAGTCCTTCCTCACTACACCATCTGTCGACAATATTTAGGGCTCTTTGTGAACGCTCTGATATCGTGTTCGCGAATCGCCCCTTGACTACTATCGCTAGATTTTTTCTTACTCTTCCACCTTCTTTCTCGCTTTCCCCCCCTTCACTACTTGGTTCGACTTTCATACCATCTCAACACATTTTCACCATCTTCCTTCATTTTGTCTCACATTCTGTTCTGTTCTGGTTAAGTGGAAGAGCAGAAGGTTACTTGTAACTATTTCTGAACTTCGCCATTTGTAAATTTTACAACTTGTGTGTTTACAATAAAGACATTTATTATTATTATTATTATTTCAGTCATATTTTATCATATTCTATCATCTTCCTTCACTTCTAACATCTTACTATATTTTTTATACATTTTCCTACCTTTCCACTGCCTTTTATTACTTTTCTCTATCCATTCACCATTTGTTTCGACTTTCTTGCCATTTTCCACATTTTTACTCTTTTCCTCCACCTTCCCACTATTTCTTATGACTTTTCCCCACTTTTCCACCACATTTTTTCATTACTTTCCTCAACCTTCACATTACCTTCTATTATAAAGCTTCTAGTTTGGTTATCATTAAAGAAAGCCGAAAATATCTGAATTTTAAGAAGAAACTAAATTACCAGATTAATTTATATAAATTAGATATTTTGGTTCTACCTCAGGACAGATTTATATTTTTTACTCCCTTTTTAAAATGATGTGTGAAAATAAAAGGGATGCCAGTTGAAACTCCAAAGTTAAGCTGACTGAAAGTGAAGGAGTGGAAAATTAAATGCAATCAACAGTAATTTCGAACGCCCCCCAAGACTTATGTTTCTCAATCGTGTCCACTTCAGATACAGAGTTATTCCATTTAGCTAGTTTTGAACTGAAAGCACTGTACATTCTATTGTTATATCATTCCTACAATAGTTCTAAAGATGTATTTCAGTATATTTGAAAATAAGTCATATACTTCAGCTACAAATTCGACATTTTACACAGCAAACTGCTCCAGGATAAGGGACGATAACAAAACAAATTTGAAATATAAGTCCCAACTAGATGATATATGGAACGATGCTTTTAAACTTATGCAGTCAGTTTTTTAGCTAATTCACTATATGGAATTTTCCAAACAGTAACAAAGGAGCGCAGAGTCAAAATAGTTCGGCAAATTTAATTAACAGTGTCAATTCGAAGTACTGCAATACTATTAATTTAATAAAGTTCACAAAATAATTCGAATAACAGGGAAACAATACAAACTGTATCCCAGTCGAGCTCGGTGCGTACTATCGCCGCATTGTTTGCCCTCAGAGCTCACAATGTAGTTGATTAATACAAAAGACAAAGATAACTCATTAGTCCCACATCAATGTGAAAATGGTCATTATCTTTAAAATTCACACATGATTTTATATAAAAGTCTTTAATTTAGGAAGGCTCGGAGACTATGCCTGTTATTTATTTCCTTTAGAGATTAAAAGTTACGACCCACGTGAATAAGTATAGAAGGGTGGAAACCAGAAGAAAAATAAATGAATATGTACAGTGTACGCGTACATTAAAAATGATATATGATGGCTCAGATTGGGGAAGGATAAAATTAAGAGTGGATCAGTTTCATAGTGTCAATTTCAAAACTCACCGACGCGACGGCACATACACACAAAAAAGTCTCATGTACTAAGGATCAGACAACCTTACCCTTATACAGGGTGTTTCACGAGAAAACGGGCATGCTTTAATGGCAGATAGAGGACACCAAGGGTAATCATAATCTGTTACACGGCCTAGGCCCACTTATAAAAGGAGGCTCCAAAGGCTGCTAAACCTAGAACGCAGGGTAGGGTAGTCACCCTGTGACCTGAACAAAATTTTAATGTTTTACGTGCAGTACCCCCTCATGCAATACACTGGTGAGGAAGGGGTCTCACACGGATGACTAGTCAGGTCCTTGGGGGGGTGGTTACTATAATTGGGGTGGTGCTGGTGGTCAAATATGAAAGACAACGTCGTTCTAATCAGATATTTAATGAAACTAGCAGGGTACGTAGTACAAAATATCCCAAAATTAATACCGATATCTCGGTACGTAGTACAATATATCACAAAATACCCTAATAAGTGAACTAATAAGTGGGGCCCACACGCTTAACCTAATATACACAAAATATCTTACAAACTAATAAATATGCGAAAGGTCATATACAAGAAGCGTGACAAAATAACTACATGTGACCCAAGGTATCGTGAAATATAAATTACTTAAAACTATTGAAATCTATTTGTAAAATAAGGCAACTAATTAAGTAGTGAGATAACGTTACACAAAATATACCAAATTTTACTGAAATTTACGTTATGAGCAAAATATTACAAATATTACTTGAAATTTATTTTACTGTCCTGTGGACGTTGTGTTGATATACCGGATCCCTCGTTAAGAGAATATGATTCCGCTTATTTTTAGTAGTGTTTGCACCTATTCCCATCCTACCAGTGTAGCGTAATCCTAGTTGATAACAGCCGCAGGTGGTAGACAATCTACGTGGAGTATAAGGTAACGTGACGAGATCCCAGTACCATACAAGCACAAGATGACAGACGATAATCCACAAGCTAGACATCAAAATCTGGACTCGGAGTTGAAACAAGAGTCGGGCTGGAAGTCCCTCATAAAGTGTAGACATGACATAAAAGTTCAAGTAGAATGCAAGTAACAGATCCAAGTAAAATCAAAAGGAAACAATCCAATTAGCCATAAACTAACAAATAGATCCCAATACTCGTAACTTAACCAACACAGGTCGCAATACTCCTAACTTAACAAACAGACAAACAAACAGCAAACAAACAGCCCTGCAATAAATTAACTAAATTACACACCTATTTCACCTTTAAGTGGGGTTGCAGAGACGTACCTGAGATGTGAGGTAGGCTGAAAGAGGTCCTTTACTGTTAAATGGCGCTCCAAAGACGCCACGTGCTTCAGAAAATTGATTTAATCCGGAAATCCCGTAGTTGTATCTCCCCCAAAAGATACTCAAATACCAAATTGGAAATACAACTAATTTTGTCGTGTTGAATACTATATCCCATAAATGGAGCAAAACTTACAATATGCTGAAACGTGTACTCAGACAACTCAATCTTCTAACCATCAAAAGGAAAATGACCCAAAAAGATGTCCCCCTATCAAATGTCAAGTTCTTGTCACTTCCGTTGGTACGTTCCGAATTTTCAATTCGTGGCGTACCCCACGCTCAGAATAGATTTTCCTAACTTCGATTATATCCACAACTATTATCATAATATGCTCCGAGGCCGTCCTCTCATAAGTCCACACCAAAAGGAGGTTTAATCAACAATACTGGCCATTGTAGAAGCTTTGAAAAGGTGTTTTTGCAATGCACTCTCGTAAAGAATATCTGAACGCACTCATCCAGCTACTACCTGTACCAAAGCGCATTTAATGGCCGAAGTAAAACATCGGGCAGCGTTATTATGCAACCAGTTATACTCTTTTAAATATCTATTTGGCGAGGGATGGTACCAATATGCTCAAATGTGCAATAAAATGTGTGAAAATATAACGAAGATAGTACCTAAAATTCTGGCAGTTACTAAATGCGAAAATAGACTGTAACAAATCATCCATAGAAAAAACTAGTTGAGCCCTCATTGCTGAAACACAGGGGGTGTTAATGTATTTTTGTCAAAATTTCTTTTGGTTGTTACTTTGTAAAGAAACGGAATAATAAGTCCATATTTGGCACATATAATACACTAGTGATCCTGAATAAGTACTTGTATCATGCACACAAAAAATCCAGGTCCGGACTTGAAAAAAAAATGTTTCTATTTGTCTTCAAGAAAAGAATACCCTGTATATGTTTCTTTTTTAATTTCAATATTAAATTCAAAAATAACAAAAAACTGAACAAAATGGCTCCATAAATTTTTTTTTCCGCCTTTGAAATAAATTTCAATAAATAATGCAATATGAGACTTTAGAAAATATCGATGAATGGATACGCGCAGAAAATGCTTCCACTATTAAATTGGGCATTTACTTTTTTTTTCAGTAATAATTATTATGTTCTAATTACTTATTGTGAAAATAAATAAAAAAAATAAATGCTAGAGGACACGGAAACAAGAATCTATTTCATTCCTCTCATTTATTACAGACCGGTAATGCAGCAACATAACATACGTATTACCAACAACAACTGTAATAACAAAGTTATATATCAATAATGCACATAGTATCAAGGTAACAACAAAATATCAACAGAATAATTGTACCAAACACAAAAAATGCAGATATTGTCATAAAATGTATTTACAAGTTAGAATTACAATTAAATTTTATGTTCAAAATAGTCTTCTCAGCTATATTGTAAATTTTTCCTTTTTTTTCTTCATGAGATTATGTTAATCACATAATATTTAATATTTAGTAAAGCCTAACTTTAATCTAATTTTGATGGATATTTTTCTTACCGATTTTCGTGTAAATTTCATGTTCAAATTTTTTTCATTCACGAAAATATTAATTTTTTGTAATTAAAATTGATGGTATAAAAAATATGGTTTATTTTAATTTAACACTATCTAGTCATTTTGCAGAGTAATTTAATTTTTTTTCGTAGTTTTGTTCATATAATTTTTTCTAATGTAATATCTTGTTATTTTGTTTTTTTTATCTCTTAACTTACAATTTCTACTTAGTTTAATGTGGTAATGAACATTTTGTAGTTGATAAATTAATTTTATCTAAATTTTGTATCTGAGTACATGCTACCTACTATCGAATTGATTTTTTTATCGTAATTTAATTTTTTCTATCTTGCCCGACTAGTTTTAGTTATTTATCTTTCCCCATTTTTATGTAAAATACCTGGACCAAGTGAAGAGTACAAATATACCTCCATCCGGCTTACATAAGGAATTTGGTGGTCTTGGAAAGCGTCATCGTGGAGAGTGGACAGAGCTTATTCTCCTAGCTAGGAGATTCACTGTGGGATCCCAGCTCAATTGTACTTCCCTCATGTACCGAGACTTCGATAGCTTCCAGCCACATAGTCCTGCTAAAGTCTTCTTGCAAAGTTACGTAAGAATTTTTTTGAAAACTTGTACTGTTCTTACAACGTTTTGGTCAGAAGAAAAATTTGTAAAAACCAGTCAAATTTGTTCAATTTTTTGAAACATTTAATTATCTTAATTTTTGTTACCATTTCAAATTATCTTTATATTGCAAATGTCAATTTTTATTGTCTACATTTTATCTTTAAATAAGTTTTAATCATCTTGTAAAGAAATTGTAAATATGTCTAAATTTGTTGTAATTTGTTTAAAATTTTACCACTGTGTTATTATTCTTGCTCACCACAATTTTCAGGAATATATTATCTTTCTTGATTTTTTTTTTGGTAACGATTATTTATTTAAAAATACGCTGGCGTCCTTCAGGCCCAGTACAACTTTTAACTTCACCAAAAAAATAACCCACAGACCTGCACTGAGCTAGCAGGAGCTAGGTAACCACACCTCTTGTTTGGGAAAATGCAAATAAACCAACAAAGTATCGTTATAAAATCCGGAGAGAGGGTGATTTTTTTCACAATATTCCCTTCGGTAAGCGAAAGAAATAAAAATAGTCGACCAAACAGTCAATTTTTCGAATTGATAATTATATTAAATACATTTTTACTTTAAAAATTAATATTAAAAGAAACACATTACTTACAGGAATTTTAAAATTAAAACACTTATAAATATATTCTAAAAGTTCATTAACAGGTATTTAATCTTATCTAACCATAAATATTTACTCCAACAAAATTAACTCAATATGATGAGAAACTTCACTTAAGTAATCTGTGGGTGGAGTTATTTGTGAAAATTTGCATACAATATTTTGTATTCTTATATTTAATTTGTATTTCTTTTTCTTTAGCTCAGCAGGTGCTTCTAGAATGAACCTACGCCAAATGTTTTTGTACTGTTCCCTTTGAATGCCCTCTATAAACCGCCACACTGTTATATTAAGTTGCTTGCCGAAAATTGGCACTCAAATGCCATAGGCCAACCTTCGATGTGGTTGTTGGTTTTGGGTTTTTAGTCCAATCCCTATTAAATCAGTTTCACAATTTGGAACAATGGTGGGCCTTCTACCATTCCCGGATCAATGTTATCCATGTCTCCTCAAAATAATCTAAAACATTTATTGCTTTTTCTGGAAATGCGTTAACCAAGGAAACAAAAAAATGCTGTACATTTTCCAAAAGGATAAAAGCTAATGCAACTAGAGGCTTCTTACCATGAGCAAATTTTTTATCGATGTCATATTTAAAGGCATCGCTCTCAATTTCTATCTACAGCTTCAAATAAAATTGAAAAAACATCCATAATTGAAGTGGGATGCACGAGGTTAAGTGTTCCTATCATAGTTGCCTCAAATCTTCTAAGGATCGATGCCAGGGCATTAGGAGCTAAGATCAACTTGGTGGTGGTGATTGTAGGTGTTTCTGGTTTTATAAAGTCATAGTGCATACACAGGTGATATAAATTCTTTATTTATTTATGCGTCAATGGTGTAATGTTGCTAAAACAGTTTAGAAGCAGCCTTAAATGTTTCACCTATATAAAGGAGCTTAGCTTTTTCTAGCACTGTCAGATTGTTCTTTGTATTGAAGACTAGTTAGTATTCGTTGTTTTTTTGGACCAGAATTAAAAAGCAGAAATGATACAGCCTTTTTTGTTTTTGTTTGTTTTTTAAGAAATCAGACAGTCTCATGTCCTGCTTCTATGGACTGTGACTTCGTACAGTTCGATTGAGGTTACTGAACACAATTTGTTCCCCGTTTAGTTATTCACTTCATGTGACAATACAGAAACCTATGTAATATGGAGTGTCTTGTTGACAGAACAGTTTCCTTTAACTAATGGTATACACTTCAGCTATATCTGCTACATGGGTAGAATATCACTTTGACAACTTCATCCATATTTGTAATTGACCGAGTTCAATATTTCTTGGACGAGAGAAATTTGCATTTCTTTTTTTACAGTTTCTTTTTGGACAAAAAAACAATTAGCAGAAGCTTCTTTCCTCTTTTCTAACAAATTCTAAAGATATGTTCGTGGGTTATAAAGAGTATTTGTCAAGGGTTCAATGAGTATATGTCAAAAAACATACATATCAGTTACTCCTTTTTCCAAAAACTGACCATTTGTCAAATTGTCCAAAGAATAACAACCTTTTAAAAAATGATCTGCAAATGTTTGTCACAAATTCCCTGGAGAGCCCATCGCACTAATAGCTCGATTCTTCAAACAGAACGTCTCCAAAAACTACTCTGCAGCCAGAGCTGGAGTACTTCAAATAAAAGTAATTGAAAAAAGTATTTCAAATACTTTCAGTATTTGAAGTACTTTACTTCAAATCCTTTCGATTCTTAGTATTTGGTACTTGGTATTTGAAATACTTTGCTTCGAGTATTTGGATTTGGTATTTGGTTTTCAGAAATACTGGTATTTGAATTACTTTGCTTGGTATTTCAAATATTCTCCGGTATTTCAAGTACTGTCCCGGTATTTGAAGTACTAGACTTAACAATTTATAGTATTTGAAATATGTTTTTTGATATTTCAATTAGTTAAAAGTATTTGAAGTCCTTGTAGTTCCATGTTTTAGATATTTTAAAAAACAAAAAATTGTTACTGCATAGCTGTTTTTATTCAGTAATCAGTGTTAACATTATGTGGGCAGTGGGGGATTTAGCGGGTTGGCTATAGATGCTATAGCCCAGGGCGGCAAAATCCAGGGACGGCAAACTTTTTGAAAAATAGCAAAGGCACATAAAAACAAAAAAAATATTATTATTAGTATGTACTAAGTATCAGAACATTAATTTATTTAAGAATGTGTTTTTTTATTTTAACTAGACTAAAGTTCCTTATTATAGTCAACTGTACAGGGTGGTCACGCGAACGTTAGAACCTCATTTAACTTCGTTATTTTTGGAGTTACGTAAAAACGTTTAAAAATAAAAGTTATGAGAAATCACGTTTATTTTCCAAAAATCATTTCAGAAAAACAATTAAAAGTCAAATTTCTGAGATACGAGCTTTACTTTGTTTTTTTTTTTAAATGGAATACCCCATATATTTTTACACCATTAGAAAGGCCATAGAAAAACCTTTTTCAATTATGTATGACGTATGGAATTTTTCTTAAAAACTATAGTAGATATTATAAGTTTTATATTTTCTTACAATAAGTCATGGTAGTCCGAAATAGTAGTTTGTGCAACAAGAGTGGATTTGATATCCATATCGTGTGATAAAGAAGTTTAAATCATTTCAAATCATTTGAGTGCTATATGGATAATCCACTCG
Source organism: Rutpela maculata (assembly GCA_936432065.2). NCBI lineage: Eukaryota > Metazoa > Arthropoda > Insecta > Coleoptera > Cerambycidae > Rutpela > Rutpela maculata. The sequence goes on from OW386291.2 coordinate 27,987,858, forward strand.
AGTTGTATGTACAGCATACTTTTTCTACGACCAGCTTAAAAAACTACAATATTTATTAAACATTAATATATTACATAAATACACACTGACAGTTACTTTGACAGCTTACGCACTAATTTAATTTTAAAATGAATAGTTGCATATGTACTTAATACACGAACTGTGATTGGTCCGTTTCATTTCATATCCATCCTAGAACTGATATGAAATATATCCGTTCAGTTACCTGGAATTGCATACTTATCCATTCTACAGACTGTACAGAAAACAGTAAATTTATATAAGGGAGTAGAAAAAAAAATATATATCAATTATTGAAATTCTCCATTTTATTTAAAATAAAGTGAAATTAGATACTAACATGTATCTTGACAGAACTAACATATTGTTTATTTTAATTTACATACTTCTGCTTTCCATGGATAATTTGATAAATTGTAAATTTATAGTAAAATAGACACATTTTTTTTAAGATAAATACCATGTATATAATTAAAAAGCTTTTTTTTATGGCTTTTCAAATGGTGTAAATATATATTGGACATTATTTTAATAAAAATGTATACATTTTTTTATTTTGATTATATTTTGGACTTACGGTGTTTGGACAATTCTGAATAAGTTTCATTAACAAAATTTTCCGATAAAAATATGCCTAATATGATTTTTTTATTTTCCCCGCATATATTGGTACTGCAGGTGGCTTCGCATTTGTAGGAGGCGAATGCTTTTCTGGTCATAAGTAGATCCTAATTGGTCCCATACTTAAGTAAAATTTGATTCAAATCGGAAAAAAATAAAAAGTTATTGGGCTGTTACCATTTCAAGTGAAACACACTGTATAAAAGCCAGCGATAAAAAAGAATTGAATTAAAAATTTTTCAATACTTAAATGACTTTGACACCCAACTTGCTTCTCAGTAAAAACAGTTTTTATCGGTTTAATACATGCCTTGCATCATCAGCTGTAGAAAGACCCTTTTCATTTACTCAAATTATAAATGCTCCTAAAAGAAATGCATTAACTAATGGAAATTTCGAAAATTTGGTGCTATTGAAAGCTAATGGAAATAGATAGATCTCAATTTTATTATTTGTACTTGTACTTACCTAAAATTATTACTATGTCTTATATACAGTATCGGAAAGTCCTGACTTAAGTGTTGTGTTTCAACGACTCTACCAGAGCTCTAGCATAGGGGCAAATAGTGACACGAATCATCAAGCATCAAGGCGGAAACAAATTGAAATTCCACAGACAGGCTGCCCACGCACATGTGTTGGGGAAAGCAGGTGGCACGATTGTAGGATGTGTTATATGATAAAAATGAATAGAATAGTTGCTTTACTCTCGCTTGCTCTTATTGCCCATACCCAAGCGAACATTTTCCGATAGTGTATAAGTTGATTTTCTTTATTACTTTCCTGACATTTGAAGGGAAATCGACCGCAGCAATATTTATTTTTGTTGGTTTTTATATTTATATAATAATAAATTATTTTTTCTATTGTTTTTGAATGATGCTGAGTTAAAGAAAGCTGTTAATAAATATTAATAATAACAAATTATTAAGAGAAAAACTTAATAAATACAATTTTTTATGGGTATTGGAAGAACTGTGGAGCATTTGAAATATGTTAAAGTACTTGAAATACTTGAGTATTTAAAATACTTTAGAGTAATTGAACTACTTTGAGATTTGAAGTACCTAGTGAAGTACTTCAAATAATCTGAAATATTTGAAATACGGTACTTGCGATTTACTTGAAGTACTTTCGACAAGTATTTGGTATTTGAATTACTTTGCTTCAGGTCATAGTACTTGGGAATTGGAGCAGCAAGTCCTTCGTCAGGTACTTGGTATTTGGTACTTCAAGTACTTTCATTGGGTACTTTCAACAGCTCTGTCTGCAGCCATAGTATTCTCCCGAGTTCTCTCATTTTTTGGCCATCAACAAAAGACAGGACAACACGAAACGGTTGATGGTTCGAGGAAAATCAGATGATAAGATGTAAAAACGTTGGGATGAAGAAAAAGGAGAAGAAGCAGAGAAAAGAATTATAAGTCGTAAAACGGCCCCGAGACTATCAATATTATGCTTAAACAAGATTCGATGAACATTACTTTGAAACCTTCAACAAGACTAATAATGAGAACAGAATTCTCGCAGTGGAAACAAAATGGTGTTTAACTTTTAGTATATTCATTCATACAAACGATAAATATATAAACATAAAATTTGTCTATTTCATCGACTTTTATATTTTACGATGCTGCAATTTTTCTAGTTGCTCTACTACACATTTCCTTGTATAATATAAAAAATACACAGGCACACAGAAGAAAAAAAAATCGTGAACGAGAATTAAGACCCCACTTTTCCTTATGTTTTTCGGGGCGCTGAACACGAATCTGAAGTCAGAATAGCACGTCTGGACGAATTTTCAAGCTATAGGTAAAAATTGTACGAAAATCGTGAAAACTCGGGATTTGTGATATTTCCAGGTTCAAAATTAATAGAAAAAAATTGGGAGACATGGAAATATCATTTTTAGGAGAAAATACAGTATTTTCCAATGTATTCCATTAGTTGATAAAACCTCAGTTCACTTTGGACCGCACTAGTATACAAAATTTCCGAGGATATTGCTCCCAACGGTGGTTTATAGATTTTAGATGTAGAATGATTTGGGATTGTACTTGTGTTCATGGTGCTGAGCAGAACTGCACACAATGAAGGAGGTGATAGTAGTTATGGAAATAACTCTATAAATTATGATTACGCTTCATCTACCAGAAAAAGCAAAGAAGCACAAAAGTTTACACAGGCAGAACTCAATGACTTAGTACGTCATCTCGGACTACCAAAGGATGCCGCGGAATTATTGACTTCCACGTTGCGTGCGAAAAATGTCTTGAAAAAAGGTACTAAGGTTTCCTTTTATCGAGATGGAAATAAAGCATTCCGACAATATTTCTCCCAAGATTCAGATTTAGAGTATTCCAATAATATTAACAGGTTGATGAATGAGTTAAAACCAAATATATACAAAGCAGACGAGTGGCGATTGTTTATAGACCGATCAAAGAGAAGCCTCAGGGAGTATTATTGCATAATACAAATAAATATGCCGCTGTACTTATAGCACATTCGACAATGTTGGAAGAAAAATACAGCAAATACACCAATCTAGAGAAAATAAAATATGAAGAACATAAGTTTCAAATTTGTGGTGATCTTAAAATTAATTTCATGATTTTAGGTCAACAGTCAGAATTTACAAAATATCCTTGCTTCCTTTGTGAATGTAGAGATCGAAACAATAAAGAAAAGATCTGGCTCACGCAACCGTGCCTCTTACCGGGTGAAAAGAATATAATAGAGCAACCACTGGTTGAACCATCGAAAATCCTCCTTCCACCCCTGCATATATAATTAAGCTTGATGAAGCAGTTTGTGAAAGCGCTTAATAAACAGGGTGACTTCTTTGAATATTTGAGTCGAATATTCAGGCAGTTGTCGGAAGCCAAACTTAACCCATTACCTCCCACTATACTTATTTGAGTATACCGTGAATTTTTGCCTCCCAGCGACATGTATTGAAATATTTCTACAAACTTATATCTTGGCAGGACTCTGCAATATGTAGGAAGCGCGTAGTTTCAAGGATTTTTTATGGATGAGGCATTTGTAGTTAATGTCAGCTTAAGAGATTGAGTAAACAAGTTGTACTAAAACCTATGCTTTCAAGAATTAGTTTTAATAACTTGAAAATTAAAATATTCCATTTGAGGTGGTAAATTAGGTTTTAAGGTATGTATTTTAGTCGAGAAAAATGGCAGTGTACCCATTTGAGTACAATGGGAAGAAGTAAATTCGGAATATCTTTTCAGAACTTGCTTCGACATTGATTCTGAATTCCAGCCAATCGCTTCGAAATGTTTTTATGGCAAATGTTTCAAAACAATGGACGAAGCAATGGAAGAAGTTTCTTCTGCAAAGCACGACCCAGAAATAGTTATTATCCCGCCTGAGGTAGATATGCAAACAGATAGGTATTTTCAACTTTCCTGAAGTTCAAATAGTAATAGTAAAAAGGAGCAGCCTAAGTGGACAAAGAATTATGAAGATATTAGTATGGCGGATAAAACAATGGGCTACGAAGAAAGGCTAAGGACAATGATAGAAGATGTGAATAATGAAAATCTAGTTCAAATGTTTGAAAGATTGTTTGTCGATAAGGTTATAAAATTGATCGTAGAGCAATCAAATCTGTATGCATCATAAAAAAAACACGGTTTTACGGTGGGGAGGCAGAAGAAAAAATATTTTTAAGAATTTTATTACTTTCTGGCTACCATAAATTACCCCGTGAACCCATGTATTGGTACGTTGACGAAGATGTTTCTGTACCTTTCGTAGCTTCTAATATGTCTATAAATAAATTCCAAATCAAAATTGCTGGAAATACTAAACTTGATAAGTCTGATAAAATGTATAAGCTACGTCAGTCGTCCACTGATGAATTTGCTAAATACTAATTTTCGTCAGTGGGGTTGACCTGCTCGACCAAGCTGTAAATAACTATAGAGTATCTATTCGCGGAAAGAAATGGTGGTGGTATTCATTCGTTAAACATTGGAATCGTAAATGCACGGAGACTGCACCTACTAGCTCATAATGATAAAATTGATTTACTTGGTTTTATTAGAGATGTTGCTCGCCATTACCTAAAATCTTTTGAGAAGGCGACTTTTTCGAAAAGACGACCGGCATCTCGTCCAAGAAGTATCGCCTAACACGGAATTGTCTAAAGTGTGACGTCACTTTATGTATTGAGCATGATTGTTTCAGATCATTTAATTCAAAGAATTAAATAATGTTCATCTGTAATGCATTTCTACAACAAATAAAAAATTTTATGACTTTTAAAATTTCACACTATTTTCTTATACATTATCCTGTTGTAGGTACCCATTTGAGTAACCATTTTTTTTTTCAAAAACTTGCAAAATAAAAATTTTTGTAATAATTTTTCTAGTATAAGTTTGCATGTAAGTGGCCAACTAAAGCAAAAAACTCATAAGAATAAAGAAAAAATATTCGTGGAAGCTAATAGGTTTTAAGGAAGGAATTTTTGATGGACCCCAGATTCGAAAGATTTTGAAGGATGATATGTTTATTACAACGATGACTCCAAAAGAGAAAGCCGCATTGGAAAGCTTTAAGGCAGTAGTCCATTAGTTCCTAGTCAATAATAGAAGTGATGACTACGAAAGCATTGTAGGTGAGATGACGAATTACCAAAAATTGTTTAATGAATATAAAATTAGATTTCCTTGACTCGCATCTAAGTTATTTCCCTGACAATCTAGGTGAATTCAGTGAAGAGCAAGGCGAGCGATTCCATCGAGATATCAAGGAAATGGAGAAACGGTATCAAGGAAGATGAGATATCAATTTGATGGCAGACTTTTGTTGGTCATTAAAGAGAGAAACAGACCAAGAGACACATGAACGAAAAATTAATCCATTGCGTAGATCATTTGATGATAAAAGAGTCAGGAAACGAGCAAAAAATAACTGATCTCCAAAAGAGGAATGCGGTTTGATAAACGAATTAAGTTACTACACTGAAAATAGAGAGATACATTCAGACCGATAAATGTTGAAACGCTCAAATAAAAAGGTGATTATGACGGTGGTGCAAGGTCGTTCGAAGGTAAGCGTCAAAAGATTTCATCACAAGTCTATGCCGGCGGGGTCCAATCTCACAGGCTGAGTGTTCCATACAATTCCGAGATATAATTTCTGCCTCTTCTCATTGTTCTTTCCGCGTGTGCAGTTCTGCTCGGCACCGCGAACACCAGTACAATCCCGGATCAGTCTACATGAATATGTTTATAAACTACTGTTGGGAGCAATATCCTCGAAAATTTTGTATAATAGTGCGGTCCAAAGTGAACACACCGCACATGAGGCTCAATCAAGTAATGCAATACATTGAAAAATACTATATTTTTTCCCAAAAATGATACTTCCATATCTCCCAAATTTTTTCTAGTCATTCCACAAATCAAGATTTTTCATGACTTTCGTCCAATTTTGACCTCTGGCTCGAAAATTCGTCCACAAACATGCTATTTCGACTTCAGATTCATGTTCAGCGCCCCGAAAAACAAAGAAAAGTAGGTCTTAATTCTCGCTCACAGAATTTATTTTTGTGGGCCTGTGTTATTAGTTGTACCTAATAAAATTTGTCTTAAACTTACTTTATGAGACCGATAATAATATATTACCTATCATAAACATGTAAGACAAATTACGGTAAGATAAATGTGACATCATTATTATGATAAACGGCAGATTTAATTCAATATTTCAACGATATTTCCTGTGACCTCTATAGAAAGGAAAGTAACAGAGGGTATATCGAAGCTATCTATATGTAACATCAAAATGCCTGAGCTCGGAGTATTTTGCAACGCCGTTAGTTATCATGGATCTGTATTATAATAGGTCATTATGTTAGATGTGATTAATGTGCTTTTAGTCAATTAGGCAGAACCGGACGAACATTAACTCATTTGGATAATAGTATGACAATGCATATTTTATGAATCATGAAACTCAGAGGAATTGATACAATGCGAATTTGATCAGCTATTAATACGGTTATTGTTACAAAAATGATCGATTGCGCCTTTCGAGTATGCATCCTGTAGGCTAAATTGGATTTCTCTGTCAGGAATTGTTTCAATTATTCCTATAAATTTTGGAGTTGGATTAATTGTTTGTTGTCACAAATTTGCTTCGAATAATACTAACGATATATCTACCAATAGTCCAGTCAATTTGAATGCTAATGAATTTATTTTGATGAAACCTTGTGCAATGTGTTTGTAATGACGTTAATAAAAAAGTTTAAAAATAGATTAGAGTAGGAAGGGGTAGAAAACACCCCCTATTATCACGGGTTCCGTAACTTGAAGAATTAGGTCAAAAATGAAAAAGAAACAATATATTTACTTTTTTGGTCCAAAGAAGATGTTTTTACTCTTGTGAATTTTTTCGAAAAATGCATTTTTTTTTCGAGATATGGCCACTCAAAAATTGGGGGGAGGTAAATGTAAAAGTTGAAAGAAAAATCTGAAAAAATTCAAGTCAATGTACCATCGAGATACAAGACTTTTTCTTATTTGCAACTTTTCTGTAAAGTGCATTTTCACCGAGTTATTTCCGGAAAAATATGAAAAACTACCCCTTTTGGAAATTGTAGCCGCCTTAAAAATATGTAATTTAAAAGAGATTTAAAGAGATTTAAAAGAAGCTATGCTCCGTGGATAACGGATAACATTAAATTTTTGCAGGAACTACGTAATAAAGCTTTGGCAAAATTCAAACAAACAGGACAAAATGGCCACTGGGTCTACTACAAACAACTCAGGAATTTAACTAATGCAGCTATTAAGGCTGAAAAGAAGGCTTATTTAAAACATAAATTTAATAATTGTAATATTAAAGAGAAATGGGGTGAGTTAAAAAAATTTAATATTGCTATAAACCGAAAGATTAATATACCTGAACAGTTAAGTAATGTGGATGCTATTAACGATTTTTTTATCAATTCCTCTAATAATGATGATGTACCTAAAGATGAGTTAATAAATTTTTATAATACCAATGTTAAAGAAGGCATAGATGGTTTATTTTCTTTTGAACTGATTTCTGATTTGGACGTAATTAAAATCATTCAAAATATAAAATCCAAAGCTTATGGATATGATAAATTAAATATAACTTTAATACATTTATGCTGTCCTTATATAGTTCCATTCTTAACACACATATATAATGAGTGTATAAATACACACTACTTTCCTAAGGCTTGGAAAATAGCTTTAATATTTCCTCTACCTAAAATCAATCAACCTAGCCAATTGAACCACCTGAGATTCATTAGTGTTTTACCTGTCTTATCAAAAATTTTTGAAAAAATCTTAGAATTGCAAATTAGAGAATTTGTGAATCTCAATAATATTCTACCATTAAAACAGTCGGGATTTAGATCTGGTTTCAGTTGTGCTACGGCCCTTGGAGCTACCGATAATAATAAAATCAGTGTATTAGTATTATTAGATTATACGAAAGCTTTTGATATGATAAATCACCAATTGCTTTTTTCAATTTTACACTTCTGTGGCTTTGAACGAAATTCCTCCAATCTAAATTTGTCATTCTTGTCGGATAGAATTCAACAAACAGTACTTAATAATAATATTTCACAACCACTGACGTGTCAGGTGTCCCGCAAGTGAGTATACTTGGACCGTTATTGTTTACAATTTTTACATCAAATTTTCACAATTCCTTGCAGTACTGCAATTATCATTTATATGCTGATGATACACAGATTTATTGTTCATTTCATGTTGAAGATCTACAGGAATATAGGAATTTAATTAACAACGATATAAAGAATTTGGTGTCAGTCTCTACTGACCATCTACTTAAAATTAACCCTAGTAAATCATCTGCTATAATATTTCGCAATGCACATGAATTTGTGTCGAGAGAAATGAATATACAAATCGGAAATGATACAATCGCCTTTAACGGCTCGAAAAGTATTACTGATCATAAATTAAGGTTTAAACAGCATATTACGAATAAATTAAGAACAGCATATGCTGCTCTAAAAATGATATATACTCAGAGACGTTTTTTAAACATGGAAGTAAAAAAAAAATGTTGTGTGATTCTCTAGTTTTGACCCATTTTAATCATTGTGATGTGGTTTATGGCCCTTGTATTGACAGTATTGAGACCCGGTGTATACAAAAAGTACAAAATTCTTGTCTTCGTTTAATTTTTGGAATTCAACGCCGTCAAAGAATATCTCACAAATTGAAAACTGCAGGATGGCTGAATATGTACAATCGCCGCAAACTTCACATGGCTTGTTTTTTTCATAAAATTTTAAAGTTTATATCGCCACCTTACCTCCTCAACGAGCTCTCTTTTAGAAATGATATTCATAATATTAATATTAGACGAAGAGATATTCTCACCATACCACAACACCGTAAGGAAATATTCAAAAGGTCTCTTATAACATTGCTGCCTGTATAAATAAGCTACCCTTTAATGGACTCACCCTTTCATGTGTAAGTTTTAAAAAAACATTTAAAAAATCTTTAATGCGAAATCAGTAAAGTGTAATCTTACCTTTTCCTGTAACTTCTCTATCTTTTTTTTATTTTTTTGTTCCTTCCTTTATTTTATTTTTTTTTCTCCTCTCATTTCCTAGCCTTCTCTCTCCTTCTGCTCTAGTCTGCCTCTTTTTCGCTCTGCTTTGATGTATTTCTTTTTTAATTTTCTTATGTATTATGTTTTGTCTAGGTATGAATATAAAGCCACATTGCATGTACTTATATTTTTCTACTTCTGATGTTTTTATAGGCGGTAGTGGAAGAACAGTTTACTGGCTTCGACAGTAAACTGAACTAACTCACCTTTTATTTACCTCTAGTATAAATGTAAATTTATTGTTGTTAATTTTGGGTAAATAATAAATGCTTTATTATTATTATTATTAAAAATTTGAAAAAAACCAGACGTAAGTGAGGCCTTCTAAACATTTCTTTGTCTCTTGGAATTTTTTTTGTAACTTGCTAATTTTTCGAATTACAGGCAGTTTTTCGCGATAAATAATGTACTACATTTTTTGCACATAAAAAATATTTTTCGGAAGACTTTCTCACATTTTCAAAAATTATATTGAACCTTTAAAAATGGTATAACTATATAAGTTTCATATTTTTTTATAATAATATATAAATTACGCTCATTTTTCGAATTTTCATATATTTTTTAATGTGCAAAAAATGTAGTAGTACATTATTTATAGTGAAAAACTGCCTGTAACTCGGAAAATTAGCAAGTTACCCAAAAATTCCAAGAGAGAAAAAATGTTTAGAAGGCCTCAATACATAGATCTGAATTTTTTCAAATTTTTAAATTTCATATTTTTAAAGCGCTACAATTTCAAAGGGGTAGTTTTTCAAGTTTTTCCTGAAAAACTCGGTGAAAACGCACTTTACAGAAAAGCTGCAAATGAAAAAGTCTTGTATTTCGATGATAGATTCACCTGAATTTTTTCCGATTTTATTTTCAATTTTTCACTTCCCCCACTTTTGGCAGTTTTCGAGTGACCATATCTCGGAAAGTATGCATTTTTTGAAAAAATTCACAAGAGTAAAACATCTTGTTATGGGCCAAAAAAGGTAAATATATATATTTTTTTCATTTTCGACCTAATTTTACAAGTTACGGAACCCGTGATAAAATGAGTGTTTTTTACCCCTTCCGATCATTTCCTACTTTAATCTTTTTTTCAAATTTTTTATTAACATCATTACAGACACATTGCATGAGGTTTCATGAAAATCAATTTATTAGCACATAAATTTGAGATTTTGGTCATTTTAGCGCTCCGTTGACTGGACTACAAGTTGATTGCCTAGTTTCTATATAACTATTGATAAAATATTAACAAGTTAATATTACACACTGATAAACCATTTATATTAATGTTATCGTAAACTATTTATTCTAATTCAGTATTCAATAGACAACTTCCGAATGGGCAGTTGTCAAACAAGTTTGACCTGCTACGTGACGATAGTTCAGGGGTGGATCTAGGGATCTCTGGGTCACGGTGCATATTCATGGGAATCTTAGTAACGACTTTTTTTTAACTTAAAATCACTGTCGCTAAAACTGAAAACTAAATTCTTTCTTAAATTGGTATGTCCCTTTATTAAAATCAAAGGAAAATAAGACAAATTCCACATATAGTAAATTAACAGAGTATCTTTGAGTGCCTGTTAAATCTGCGGTTTACAATATATAATTGGGAATCTACTAAAAAAATATTTATATTATAAACTATGACATATTTTAAAGGTTAAAATTTAAACATACTTTTTATTTACATCATAATCGGTTTTTATTAAAAAAGATATTCCTTTGCCTGCCTAAATTTTATAATGAAATTAATGCTTACAAATAACAACAACGCTCCAACTAATGGTTCCATTATTACTGCACTATGAACTGTTGGGGAGAGCAGAGGTGAAGATTCTGACACCGATTTATCTAACAAAACTACAAGTTTCCGTTTTTTTCTGGGTGAAGTAGTTAGAGAACGTATATTAGGCATATCGGTTGATGTATCAACCGACATCATCCTCGTGGTTTTTGTGATCCCGATGAAGATGTAAAACAGGGATTGCATTTGTTCTAAGGTGCGTTTGTGTGCTACCATTTCCTCAGGTTTAAAATGGTCTGAATAGACAGATTTGGTACGGCTCTAAGACTAACATTTCCTGGTACCATCCTTTAACGAGGGCGGGGGGGTTGAGCACCTGCCAGGCGCGTCTCCAGGTGGCGGATAGGAGAACGGCCAGACTCCGCGAGGAGTAGGGTTAACGTGGTCATACTGCTGGGGGGTAGGGCTAATAACCCAGTCCACCCCGGCTAAAACCACGTCGCGGACCTTGCTCACACACCGTAAACCGCTTGGAGTGGCGTGCCTCTGACCCAGATCAGGGGGGCACGGGGGTCTTGGCTTCACCGCCCTGACCACGTGGATGAAGTACCACCATAAAAACTTAACCAATCCCAAGGTATTGTGCGCGCCGATGGGACGCATGGTCGGGAGGAGCCCGACCACTAGCGACAAACTTCGGGGCATAGGCGCACCCCGTTGTATAAATGCCTTCCACGTATGTAAGGGGCTCCGTGCGTGGCGACCATCTTTTCCCCTTACTCGTGGAGAGGGAGGGGGTTCCTCAGCATGTTCTGTGCAGACCCTCCCATCAGCCCACGAGCGCAGTGCGGAAGGTGAAGGAGCTGGGGAAGGGAGTGTCCGTGACTTCGGTCAATACCAAGGACCTTCCAAAGCGCCTGAGCCTCCCGTCTGAATTCCCGAGCCAGAGGAGGATAACCCTCAGGAAGGAAAGGGAAAAATAGGCCCATTCCAGCTGAAGGTGCAAGTTAACCTGCATCATAGTAAGGAGGCCACAGCGGTCCTTACTAAAGTGATGCAGGGGCGCGAAGTGAAGCAACAACGCAAGCAGTGTGGACTTGACTGGGGTGACGGACCATCAAGGAATACCGCGTAGCGAGGCCGTTGCTGACAAGGAGCATAGCCTGGAAGAGCAACCTTCAAAAGGTTGAAGAAATGGGAAAATAGGTCCATTCCAGATAAAACTGCATCACAATGAGGAGGCTACAGCGGCCCTCACTAAAGTGATGCAGGGGTGCGAAGTGAAACAACGTCGCTAGCGATGTGGACTTGTTGGGGTTATGGACCATCAAGGGACACCGCATGGCGAGACTGTTGCCGAACAGAGCACCGAAGTAAAGTGACTTCGCGCGCGACGAGGACTTGACTGGGGTGGTGTCCAGCAAGGAACGCCGCGTAGCGAAGCCGTTGCTGGCAAAGGATATTATACTACTGCAGGGTCTGGACTGCAGGATATAATATCAACGGGGAAAGACAATGGACCTGGCGACTACCACTCTGCCCATTTTCTCAGACCTGAGTTATAATATCTACGGGCAAACACAACCAGACCCGGAGATTATCATAACCCGCCCATTTTCAGACCTGCATCATCTTGTCAGTGATACAGGAGTATTAAAATGGACAGTGTGAATGGACAGTGTAAACTAAAAACAGGGAGAGCACAATAAGCCCAGAAGGCTGCAGTGCCCTCGGAGTATTCCTTACAGACGAGCCTTGAGGAGGGGTTTTAGTCAGTTTGAAGCTGACACTCAGACCCATTCTAAGTAGGGATGGGCAGCCAGTGTGGGTTTCCCCTCCTCGCCAAAAAAAAAACTAACATTTTCATCTCCTTTGTCAAGTGTATGCACGAAAAGTTGCCTCATCAGTTGGAAATCTACAATAAATATTGTAATTTAAACTTTTGAAAATAAGAAAAAAATAACAATATAATGAAACTTACCATTGAATACTAATTTTTGATTAAAAATGAATTAAAAACCCTTTTTTAGTGTTTAACAAACCAAGTCATTTTGCATATTTTAGACTTTCACAAGACCACATATTTTACTTTTATTATTATAACATTCATGATAAACAAAATATAAACATACATGACAACTATCAATGATTCACCCCACCACTGTTATAAATGACATTTGTGTATCAAAATGGCGTCGTGCTCTTTCTACATTTATTGCAAGCTCACTGCCTATGCGCAGTCGACTATTCGCAGTATATTCCTCTAGGCATACCATGATAGTTCCCGTAGTTCATCCGGCTGTAGAAACTGCCTTCTGAGATACCCATACCTGATGCACAATTGCATAGTATATGATTGATGATTTCATTCTCCACTTCACAAATCCGACCAGTAGGATGATTTTTCAACACCATTGTATGGAGGTGCGTGTTTAGTGGACAGTGTCCTGTTATTATTTGCTATTAATAGTGTTGTTTAATGTTATTAATTAGTAATTGTAATTGTCATTCTTAGCTCAGGGAATTGCTTACATCAGGTGCCTACGATGTTACTACTCAGCCTATAACATTCTTGTAAAAAAATATATCAATTTCAAACTTTGGGACGTTGTATGGTTAAATACGGTGCATAGTTTGAATAATCCATGATCTGATTTTCATTTCCAGTTTAACCGGAAACAGTATAAACTTCGTTAATTTTAATGGAACACCCTATATATTATTCCCAAGAAATTCTAGGTACAAAACATGTAGCAAATCCGTATCTATCTTTGACAGTTTTCGAGAAAATGGATATTGAAAATGTTATATGGATCATAAATTATTCCATCTTCACATAAAACAAATGAATGTCGGAACAAATCTGTTATGGTCTTTTAAATTTTTTGACGAATGCAATTTGATTTCTACGTTTTTTTTTTAAATTCGAGTTGCCATATTTTCTATGTAATTTGGAGTACCTACAGTTATATTACCTTTTAGTAGTTTTTCTTTTAGTAGGATTTTTGAACAACCAGATAACATTTATAACACGTATAAAGGGTAAATCAAGAATAAAACGCGAAAATTAAACGACAACTTTCGAGAGAAACTCTTAAATAATGCAGCAGTACTGTCAAAATCCAAATGAAAATCGGTAAACAGTTCTTTTGTTACACCTACCCGGCCCTCTTGAATGAAAGTATTGTTTAAACATGTTATTGTTTCGCCCTTGTAATATATACGGTGCGGGTGAACATTCAGTCGCTGATATCTCAAAAACTGTTAGGTTTAGACAAAGGGACCAGAAAAAAATATCCAAAAAGGTTAGTAGAATATAAACTTAAGGTTCAATACAGGGTGTTCCATTAAAGGTATCGAAGTAATTTAAGTCTGAAAGTCATTTCTCGTAGTACTTACGGTTCAGCCGAAAATGTTTGTATGACTATCAAATTTTTCTCACCAAAATACTTCAATAACCATAACACATTTGTTCTTACATTCATTCATTATATGTGAAAATGGAATAATTTATGATCGATATAACATTTTCAACCGCCTCGAAAACTGTCAAACATGGATATAGGGTATGCTACATGTTTTGTACCTTTTCTTGAGAAATTTAAATTTCTAATAATACACAGGGTGTTCCATTAAAAATAACATAGTTTATACTGTTTCCGATTAATCCAGAAATGAAAATCATATCTTGGAGCAATCAAAATGTGCACCGTATTCAACCATACAGGTCCCAACATTTGAAATCGAAATATTTTTTTTACAAGAAAGTTATAGGCTGGGTAGTAATATCGTCCGGCATCCGATATACTGCATGTTTTATGGATTAAATAAATTAATGACATTTGATTTGATTCATAACTGCTATTAATGTTTGTCTTTATTAATTCAGTGCAAATAATCCCAAGAATTACATGATTAAGGGAAAAAATTCGTCAATTTCAAACTTCATTAGCCATCAAGCACATAAAAAGTTTACCACACAACCCCACGCAAGGTGGATTTTATGGGTGCGAGAAGGTGGGGCCAAACAGTTTTTCATAAAAAACTCAAAGTCTTTAACAGTTATGAAGAAATGTTTCCAATAAAAGTTGTTGCTAAAGAAATTACACATACTTCGACTCATATTTCTACAAATAAAATCTCCCCGAGATAAAAGTTTTGAAGTTCGAATGGTTTCGAAGATGAGTAGTACATTAACCACTTTACATGTATCATCAAACTTGTAAAACGGTAAAGTAATACTCACATATTTATATACTAGAGCATAGACGCATTTTACTTCCACATCCAATGGAAGTATAGTAATGACAATTTTTTTTTTTAATTTTTATTGTTCAAATAGGCTTAGAATTTCATGAAACGACGAGATTTTAAGTTTGAGCAAAAAAATTCTGTCTGTCGTTCTGTCTATCTGTCAATCTGTCTGTCTGTCTGTATGTATGTCTGACTGTCTGTCTGTAACTTTTTTTTTGTGCACACGATTACTCTGGAACCCTTTAAGATGTTAAGTTGAAATTTGGTACATGTGTGTATTTTAACGAGACCTGGAACTAGATTATATTTTCATATTATTCCGTTGAAGGGTTGGGGGGTAGATTTAGGTATTTTAACTGTTTTGTTTTGTTTTCATGTGGCATCCTTAAACTTTCGGATTTCTAATTTTACGCGTGTTTGTATACTTTTTCCTAACAATTAACTAACAAATTGTTTCATAAATATAATCGGTTTATTGTGTTTATGTTTGTGTTTGTAGATACTTAAATGTCAAAATATAATTAATAATAAATTTGAATTCAATTTTTGTTATTATTTTCGAAATGGAGATTACCAATTTTACTTCCACATCCAGTGGAAGTATAGCTCGAAGTATAGTAACGCAAAAAAAAATTAAAATTTTTATTCTTTAGGTAGGCTTAGAATGTCATGAAACGTGTCGAGATTTTAAGTTTGGAAAAAAAAATCTGTCTGTTGGTCTGTCTGTCTAAATCTCTTTGTGCGCACTACTACTCGGGAACCGCTTAAGATATTGACTTGAAATTTGGTACACGTATGTATTTTAACGAGATCTGGTACTAGATTATATTTTAACCTTATTCCCCCAAGGGTTGGGGGTAAATTAGGGCAAATGAGGGTAAATAGGTAAGTCAAGCAAGTAAGAGTTCATAAAATTGGTATTTAGTACATGAAAGAAAAGCTAAGGTCTCAAAAATTTTTTTGGCATTAGCCACCCCCATTACCACCCTCACCTAATTATTAAAGAGGGTGAAAAAATAAAATTGTGATTTAGTGTGTGTACAAGAACCAACGGCCTCAAAAAATTTTTCATTACTTCATCCACCCACACTACCACTACCGATGTAGCATATTGTTTTATGGGTTTTTGGGGTAGGCGATTTCAAATATTATATTATTAAAGTTCCATAAATAAATTTTTCTTTTTGTGAGAGTTGAATAGGAAATCTGGATCTTGGGCAGCGGTTTCTTTATAGGACCTTTTATGACACGTAGTTGAGTCTAGAAGAGGTATTAAACGATTGACATAAAAACTTGGTGATTATTACTGTAGTAAAATTATTATTACAACAAATATAATTAAAGTTCCTATAATTTGCTTAAGAAGCAGTGGGCGATTTTAAATAACAAAATTGTTCTTCGAAACCACTCTAATTTCAAAAATCTATATCTCGGAGTGATTTTATCGTAGGGAGGTGGTTAAAACCAAAATACACGTAATTTATGTAGCTACAAATTTTATTGGAAACATTTCTTCAATACTGTTAAAGATTTTTTGTTATTTGTGGAGCATTTTTTTTAAACGGGAATAACTCCATTTCTTGAACTACTAATTATGGGTCCACAATCTTAAGAAAACTCCGAGATAGTTATGACCTAAGGACATTTTTGACATAAATACTCTTAATCAATAGCTAATTAATTGAAAATATAAAGCTATGAGTTTTAAAGAATTCTAGGGCCTCACCAAGCTATAGATTTACATAACTTTACTGATTTTTTTCTAAATTTGACTTATTCTCATTTGAAAAAATACTCCACATTTACAAGAAACTGTTTTGCTCCAACTGCTCACCCCGATAAAAACGACTTGCTTGGGGTTGGGTGGTTAACTTTTTTTATATGTTATTTAATGAGCTAATAAACAGTTCTCAAATTTCAAAGGAAAGCATTTTTTTTCTTAAGTAAAGTGCTGTTTTACAATACCATTATACAGGGTGTAATCAGTTTGATGTCATTAAAAAATAACTGGGGATCGACTAGACAAACAACGAACCTTTATGACTTTTTCCTCTAGGGACACTATGAAAAAAATTGACCTAGGTCAACAATTTGAATATTAGGGTAGGAAACATTTGAGAACAACTGCCTTGCTGGGTCAATGGACGTATACTTCCAAATTATACAACTTTTAAATTGTCATAAAAAAGTGCAAAGATTACCGACCGACTCGTTCTCGCCGGCCTGCGGCGGCTCGCGGTTTCAAAGCAAAGAAGGACGGCACCTTTGATGACCGCCTCAACCGAACCAATTATAAAAATGTAAATAATTCATTATCTCATTTTGCAGAACTGCAAGCAAATGGGTGTAGAAGTTTAAACACAGCATTTCTTTACATGTGTGTTTTTTTAATTTAGAACAAAATATTGGAGCTTTTATTGTCGTTTATAATTTATCAGATTTAAATGTGATTTATTAACATTTGTAACCTAAATGAGTGTTCTGCATTAAAAGCTTAAAAAATGAGTAATTATTGCATGCCATTGGGAAATAAAGAGTTAGACGTCTGAGATACGATAACAGAAAACAACTGTGTATTTTAAGTTAGGAAAAAATCTGATTTATTTAACGAATTGCCGATCAGGTATCGAAAACTAAAATATTCTGTAAATCTAGAACTTAACCAATAAATTATAAATTTTCATAAATTTTCATATGGTTTCTATGCACATTAAAATACCACACTAAACTATCGACTAACGTTGTCAATAAAGAAAATAAAAATAAAAACTTGGTCCAAAAAAAAAGCAACACAAAAAGAACGAACAAGTAGTGTCTGTACGTAATCAAGAACTTAACGACTTGAACGGTAAGTCAATAAAATAAATCTTAACTGTAAATACGTGGCCCAAAATTGAAAAAGAACAAAAGAAACATACAAAAACAATGAACGGGTGTACCGTAATTTTTGGAAAAGTTAGGTAACACCGTAAACGCTAACGGTTACTCAGTTTTTACAGGAGCCTTTAGGTCGTGGATTACTTTTATTTTTTTTTTGTATTATTTTTTTTTATGTTGTTATGCTGATGTTCTTTTTTTTTTTTAACTATCTATACTTACTTATAGAGGGCGCCAATTAGTTGCAACCAACTGTGTTTAAAAAATGTAATCTATAGCTAACCAACCAATAAATTTAACTATAAGGTTAATAGATGATTATGTTTGTTAAAATGAGATAGACAAAAAAAATATTTTTGTTTGAGACTTATATTACTAAATAGACGAACACACACATATAGACAAAAAAGGGTATTTTCATGATATACCTAGATAGCATTAATTCCTTAGGGAAATCTAATAAGCAGAATTACAATATGTCTGATTAAACTTTAAAAATTGTATAAAAATATTATTTTGATTAATGATATATTAATTAATTATTATAAAGTATATGATTAGCAATGGCATACGTATGTTTTTGCTTTACAGAAATTTTACTGTTTAAAAAATTATGTAAATGAAATGTAATATCATATGAATATTTTTCAAAATTGTTTTTATATAAATATGTAATGGTAAATTTAGCATGTAATTTTAATCAAATAAAAAGTGTAATGAAATAATTGCTTAACTGAGATCCTTTGGTGGAATAAGAAATTTGCTCCTAGGAATGTTCTGGATTACATCTGTACATTACTCGTGGATAGCAACAATTTTCCAGGGGATGTTACCATGATCCATATATCCAACGACTATTTCATGAATTTTTACCAACAGTGAAAAGGGAAACATCCAAAAGACATATATACTATAGTTTTTTCTTAAACAGGAACAGGCACAGGAACAAAATAATCGTCGTAACGGGACAAAAACCATATAACAAATCCTTACATATATTTTACTAGAGACGTAAAATTAAATGAATAAAGGGGAACAAAAAGAAAGGCCTAAAAGAGAAGGAGAAAAATCGAAATTAAAATTGGCAAACACTTACAAAAGTGGAAAAAAACTCACCCAAGATGTTGTGTGGGCCTTATTAAAAAAAGGTTGCTCATTTACTAGTTTAAATTTGAGAATTGCACTAGACAAAAATGCCCTGTGGTTTTATTTCCAAAGCTGATAAGATATCATAATATTTAACCACAAGAACAAGCTATTTTTGTGTGCTCTCACATTAACATTCACAGAGTAGCACCTTATCACATATCAGTTCTTTCACCTAATGTTCATTTTTCTCAATTTCAAATTCTTAGTCTTTCAAGATTATGGCAGAGGGCAGCTCAATGCAGAGACATTGGGAACGTTGAAAACACCACGTACTATACCGTATGGACTCCGAACTCAACATGTTTTACAAATAATTCCTTGATAATTCTGATCAGTCTAGAAATTCGGTATACTTTAGATGTAATAAATAATGCGGCATTTTTAAATGCTACACCGGTTCGACGTGTGTACTTAACGAAGTGCCCACAGAAACTAAAATATTGCACAAGGTATTCTTCAGATCTACTAAGCTCTTAGAAAACGCCGACGTCTTTCATCTTTACCGCACCGCTATAGACCTTACCTTACCTACTTTTAAAAAGCCATAAAAATATGTGGTTATCAACTTGTGTTCTCGCAGACGCGCGGTCTCTAACAAAGGAACGCGAAACTTTGAAAGAGCCGTATTAGCGTATTGGATGGTTAGAGGCGCCGACATACGCGAAGATAAAAGCCTATCCCAACATTCCAGCAGTTCTCAAACAGTATTATTGAAGATTTTCGAAATTTTCGTTTATTTTTTTTTAAACTATGGGTCTTAGACTCCATGTTATATAAGGTTTTTTTGTTCGTTTAGTCGTTCCCCACCACCAGTTTTTTTAATGACATGAAACTGATTACACCTTGTATATAATAATAATAATAATACGTCTTTATTAAGGCGAAGTTTAGCCATCGGCTACTATATAATTACTATATAATTATGTCATTTTGCTTATCAAGCATTTTTTAAACTTTGTATCAAAAAATATTTATGAATATTTCCTATATGCGAATACTTACAACTACACATACGTATAGTTATAATATAGCTTTATATTAATTTATTACAACAATGTCATCGTATTTCCTCTTACATTCTTAAATAAAGTATTAAATTGCATCCATCTTTCTTTATTTTAGAACCACAACAAAATGAATCGACGCTTACCTGGAAGAGCCTGTTTCGTAAGTAAGTTATGAATAAATAATGGCACAAAGCCTCCCTTCATATCAGTAAACATATGTAGGATCCATCTGCATATAAAAGAGTTCTATGTGGATTTTATTGGTTGTTGGGTATTTTTTTCTCATTTGGGAGTACTACAATAAAAGTAAGAAAATACATACATTTTGCAATTCTATAGCGGGAACGAGCACGGTTATATGGTCTTTATAATGTAAACATTATTTGCCTCGATAATAGTATCCAACCACACCCTTTTTATAGTTAACTGTAGCTTATTATATATTGGACATTTATAGAAATTGCAATTTTAAAGTTTTGTAATTATTTTAATTGCTATAAATTGCTAGAGATGTTATTATGGGTATTAAGGAAGTAAATGACATTTTTAATACCAAATCAAGAAATATGTGTATTATTGGCCCGACACAAAAATTAAGTAAATATAAATTAAAAATAAATTCAAATACGTGCAATGTTTTCTTGACCTCCTCTCACCTCACCGACACGGTGCTACAACCAAATTTAAATCAAAGTTGATGCCACTCCAAATTTTTTTTAACACATTCTTGGATATATATAGAACTAATTTCCGCGGTATTTAAAATCGTTCATCGCAGACATTTTTTTACAAGTATTTTACTTTTTTGTTTAATGACACAGCCACACAAAAAAGTGGTCTGCCTGGAGGACCATACCAGTGTGTCCTTATGTATCTGGACCCTTTGAAACATAGTCCGAAGTCGTTTTTCACCTTTAACTCCAAAATACACACCCAAAACAAAAAAAAAGTGGTCTGGCTTACGGACCAGACCAGTGTACCCGCTGAAACCTAATTGGAAGTCAGAACTGTCAGATTAGCTCGTTTTTCAATTTTCCAGACCAGTGTATCCTTACCAAATACATAAGGATACACTGGTATGGTCTGCCGGACAGACTATTTTTTGGGGGGTGTTTTTTGGGGGTGAAAACGAGCCAATCTGACAATTCTATATTGCGACTTTTTCAACATTATCATAATTTGTTTAATACAAAAACTAGTCATACAAAATTTCACGTCTTTATCTATGATAGTTTTCAAAATACTAAGCCCCAAAGTTACCGCGGACGGGAAAAGAAACTCGTGCCCGCGTGACGGCATTAGGCTTAAAACGACAACAGCAGCAGCTTGACGGTCCGCGCCGCGCCGTCTTATCAGTAAAATAATGAAAATTTGGTTTCTGAAATAACAAGGCACAATAATATTTCCACCAATCATCCTGATTTCGAATTCAAAATAGTACGAAAAATCGACCATGAAAATTCGACAGACATAATTGCTGCAGTTGATGCCAAAACTAGAATATCGTTGCTGAACAAGGAATATATTTATGTTGGATGGTACCGCTGCAAAGTACATGATTCTTACCACGTGAAACGTTGCTTTAGTTGCTGTAATTTTGGCCATATATCAAAAGACTACCCTAGTAGAATTCCAGTGTGTATCAATTGCGCCGATGGACATGAGAAAAACCTGTGTACATCTAATGTACAAAAATGTGCATTTTGTATCAAGTCTAACAAGCAATATAAAACGAATTACAGCTTCCACCACTCTGCAAATGATCCCAAATGTCCATGCTACGTCTCCAAATTAAATTTAATAAGATCTAGAACTCTGGCTAATCTAAGCTGCCAATCCGAATAGCAATCAGCAATGAAAATCAATAAACTAGACTACAACATATTACACATCTGTCATGTCAATATTAGGTCTTTAAACTCCTGTTTTGACGACTTCTCTGCCCTTATTATAGAGCAACAATTTGACATCATAGCGATAAGCGAAACATGCCTAGCTCCTAATGACCCATCAGAAAATTTTGTTATACCCGAGTACACTTTGTTGCGGCAAGATCGTTCTAGAAGAGGAGGAGGCGTATGTTGTTATGTACATAAAAATATCAAACACAGTTTAATAATTACAGATTACATTGAAGACGATTATCACCGGTATCAAAGAAAAAGTAAATCAAATTGAAGAAGAAAACAACACGTTAACTAATCGACTCTTACAGTTGGAAAGAAAACAAAAAAAAAACAACCTCATATTTTACGGTATCACTGAAGATATTACAGACCTAATTGGTGTGGTAACTGAAATAATACACGATTACTTAACAATTGAAATATTTGATAGTGGAATCACGGATATATATAGAATTGGACAGAATAGTGACAAACCCAGGCCGGTTATTGTTGAATTCGCATCAACAATTAAAAAGAGGGAAATAATTCGCAATTGCTATAAATTAAAGGATTGCGACTTAAGCATATCTATAAGTGAAGACTTGATTCCCGAAGATAGAAAAATTAGGAAATATCTAGTCCAACAAAGAAAGAATATAAAAGAAAAACATCAACAAGTCACTATAAGAGGCAACTCAATTATAATAGACGATAAAAAGTATACATACGAGGACATCAAACTAAATAAACATAAAAATAATCCGGCAACGCTGCAAACAAAAAACGAAGGTCTTATTAACCAACCTACAGAGGCATCAAGTTCTTCTGGCAATTCCGTAATACGTGAAAATAAATCTACACTAGAAAACGCCCAAGGAAAGCTAACGCGTAACTTAAGGAAAAGGAACTAATCTTCTGTACGTAATAACCATATATTTCTGCTTTTCTTCCCATCTTTCTCTTTATACAGATATAGATAATAAGCATAAAACTGGAAAGAGAAATAATAAATACCTAATTTTAACTTATTCTTTTTCCTCATTATTAATTATTATTTGAACTGTTACTATAATTATATATCAGATACATAGAAATACTAATTCTTTTTATATTTAAAAATAATGGAAAACTTTGTTAGAAATTTTCAAAATAATTTATTAGATACAGTTACAATAAATGATCCAAATAAATGTAATGAAATATTTACAAATACAAATAGCCATCGTAAATTTACACTGATGCATAACAACATAAGGAGTATTTCAAAAAATTTCGAAAGCTTTCAAACGTTGTTGTACCAGATAAACATGCACTTAGACTGTATTGTACTTAGTGAGACATGGAGAATTTACGACATTAGTTTGTACAATCTAGAGGGGTATGAAATAATTTATAACAAAGGGGAATTTAACCAAAATGATGGGGTAATAATATATATAAAAAATAATTACAACTATGATGTTGAATTCGTAAAAATACACGATTCAATGGTGGCTAAAATAAAAATAAAATTGGCAGATAACAAAAATATAATTTTAACTTGTTTGTATAGGTCCCCATCTACATGTGCTTTCGAGTTTAATAACCACTTAAAAGTATATCTAGAAAATCATACAAAAAACAATGATCAACATATTTAATAGTAGGAGACATAAATATTAACATTATGTCAGAATCAGAATATAGCGAGGACTACCAAAATATCCTAAACGAGTATGCATTTGTATCATCTATAAACACATATACAAGGGTCCAAGGGGAGACAAAGTCGTGCATCGATCATCTTTTTGTAAAAAATATTAGCAACAATCCCATATCGGCTGTGTTAGAATCGCATGTAACTGATCATTTTTCGATCTTTTTTCAATTTGAAATGGAAAATAAAATCAACTCCATTAACGAAAATAAATATTATTACACTAAACATGTGAATTACGATAAATTAAGAGAACAGTTAACAATGCAGCCTTGGACGGAAGTTTATGACTGTTTAGATTCTGAATCCGCAACTAATTTATTCACGGACATATTAACTAAACTAACAAAAAGTTGCACGAAATATATAAAAATCAAAGACAATAAAAAAAAACCCTGGATTACAAATGGCTTAATAAATTCAATAAGAAAGCGAGACAATCTTTACAAAAAATGGCAGAAAAACAAAGAAAATAAAATACTATTCGAAGAATTTAGAACATACAGAAATAAATTAAATTACCTAATTAAACGGGCAAGTGATAAATACTACACTAACAAAATAAATCAAAATAAAAATGATCCTAAACAGCTATGGACAACGTTTAAGGAAGTATGTAAGAAAGACAAACAAAATAAGGAAATTAAAGAAATTAAAATGGAGAATAAGAGTGTAACTAAAGACAAAAAGTGCATAGCTAATACCTTTGTAAATTTTTTTTCAAATGTAGGAAAAGATTTAGCCAGTAAAATACAAAAACCTGATAATTTTATTGAAAAGAAAAAAATAATTAAGAATTCTATATATTTTACTGAGGCAAATGAGGAAGAAGTAACAAAAATAATTCAAAATTTAAAACCAAACAAAGCACCGGGACTTGATGATATAACGTCCTAAATACACTAAAAGAAGTAGTTGAATTAGTAAAAAAACCACTGTGTTTTATAGCCAATAAAATAATTAGCACTGGAGAATATCCCAGATCCCTGAAATTAGCTCTAATTAAACCTATTTTCAAGAGCGGTGATAAGTTGGAAGCTGGTAACTACAGACCCATTTCTTTAATTTCCAATATTTCAAAAATTATGGAGACAATCATAAAAAACAGGATAACTGATTACCTTGATAAATATAAAATATTAAGTAATTCACAATTTGGCTTTAGAGAAGCCAGATCCACGCAGAATGCAATCGCCTTTTTAATATCTAATCTCTATAAAGCACTTGATGAGAGTAAACCAGCCATTTGCATTTTCGTAGATCTGGCTAAAGCTTTCGATACAGTCAGCCACTCCCTACTGTTGCAAGCTCTTGAGGAGATAGGTTTTAGAGGAATAGCTTATACATTAATGGAAAATTATTTAAAAAATAGAGAGCAATGTGTCAAAGTAGATGACTACACAAGCTCCATGAGACAGGTAGAATACGGTGTCCCCCAAGGCACAGTACTTGGACCTATTCTATTCAATATTTACCTTTAATAATTTATTCCACCAAAAGTCCTCGGGGCTAATTGTTAGTTTTGCAGATGACACCGCCGTTCTCTACACAGCCGATACATGGGATACATTGTTAATTAAAGCTGAAAAGGATTTTAAACTGGTTCGACTCAAGAATCTTAACCATTAATTTCAAAAAAACAAAATATGTACCTTTTTCTGTAACCAAACTAAATGCACTGTCTTCTCTCAAAATTCGTGACCGAGCTGGAACTCCAATGTTTGAAATTCCTCCAGTAAACGAAATTAAGTACTTGGGCATAACTGTCGATTGTAATTTAAAATGGGACAAACATATAAATATCTTAACACAAAAAATTAGAAGCTTACTGGCTAAATTTAAATATTTTAAACGAATATTAAATATACATCAACTAAAAATAATGTACTATGCCTTTGTAGATTCACAATTAAGATACGGAATTTTAGCTTGGGGAGGAGCTTACAATAATCATTTGAGAAATGTAGAAACGGTACAAAAATGGATTTTAAAAATTATGTATAGAAAAGAAATAAACTATCCATCGGATCTTTTATTCCAGCTGGCACAAGTTCTGGATATTAGACAACTATATTGCTCTGCTATATTAATGGAACAAAAAATATCAAAGTTTAAAAATATAATTGATCATACTTATGATACAAGATATAAAGACAAATCTTATGTAATTCCTAAAGTTAATAAAACTACAGCACAAAGATGTTTTACTTACTTTGGCCCTCGCTTATATAACAACCTACCAACTCAAATAAAGGAGATCAATTCTGTTGGATATTTTAAAAATGAAATAAAAAAGTGGTTACTGAACTCACCTAGGTTATCTGCCCATCAATTCATCAATATAAAAAATGCTTAATATGCTTACCTCTAGTGTAAATAAAAACAGTATAAATAAATGAGATGAATTATCTAATTAATTAAAGAAATGAATAAAATAAATAAACCACATGGAATATTAAATAGTAAAAGAATGTTATTTAGCTTTACAAGTATGTGTGTATGTGTTGTGATGTATGCGTGTATGTATGTATATTTATAGGTGTATATGTGTGTAT
The DNA here is from genome assembly GCA_936432065.2 of Rutpela maculata. Classification (NCBI taxonomy): domain Eukaryota; kingdom Metazoa; phylum Arthropoda; class Insecta; order Coleoptera; family Cerambycidae; genus Rutpela; species Rutpela maculata. The sequence continues at coordinate 28,014,338 of OW386291.2, forward strand.
ATGTATATGTGTATATGTGTATATATGTATATGTATATATGTATATATGTATTTACATATATAGGTATAGGAAAGTATGTTTTTTTTTTCTTCTCTTTTTACCAATACCTCTAATGCTTAAGAATAAGTGGAGCATGGATGGGGTATGATTAATTTGCCGACAGGGTTCATCCCTTTGCAATCATACCTAATCTATTTATCTATTTATTTACTTAGTATAGTTATTTTATTACATTATGTAATTTATCTTCTATAAAATGTAAACTTAAACTGGTAAATAAATGTTATTATTATTATTATTATTATTATTATTATTATTATTATTATTATTATTATTATTATTATTATCATTTCGAACAGTTACGGATTTCTATTACCCTTAATAACAGAAAGCTAGCCCTTGGTGTAGGATATCGTCCTCCTTTATGTAACATTACATATTTAAACAACTTAGAGGAAGTTCTTAGCAACATTTCTGGCGTAGTCGATGATATTATCTTTGTTGGAGATTTAAATATTGACTTTTACAAAAAAGATACAACTCAATACAAATATATTAGTAATATATTGAAATGCTTCAACCTTGTGCAACACGTTAATGAACCTACTCGTGTAAGTGACACTAGTTCAATACTTATCGATATAATCTGTACAAATACAAAAGATAGAGTTATAAAATGTAGCACACTTGATATGCTCAACATGTCCGATCACAGATTAACTTACTGTAAATTAGATTATAATATTGCAAAAAATTTACCTCGAAAGGTAACCTATAGAGATTATCGCTTTTTTAATCTAAATGAATTTGCAAAAGATGCCTCTTCCGTGAACTGGAATTACCTAAACACATTAACTCATATCGATGACAAAGTTGAGTTTCTTAATAAAGCTATTATAACTCTATTTGATATACATGCACCATACAGGACGATTACCTTCAAATACACACCAAGGCCCTACATCACTGACACCATTAAACAAATTATCAGGCTTAAAGATCGTGCATATAATAAATATAAAAAAACGAAATTAGAAAATCACTTACAGATTTTCAAGGATCTCAAAAATTATCTATCTCTGGCAATCAAAAATGAAAAGAAAGCGTATATTACCCATCAAATAAATTTACACAGAAACAATCCGAAAAAACTGTGGAGAGACTTTGCAAACTGGAATGTACATAGTAAACCCCGTAATGAAATTTCCCCTGATATCAACAACGCTAATGAGATAAACCAATTCTTTACAAATATACCAGCCGGATCCATAAATAATGACACTTTAAATTTTTACCGAAACAATATCGCCAGTTCTTCATCAACTGAAATGGAACTTCCTGTAGTTTTGGTAGAGGAAGTAGAACAAACTCTCAAAGAGATTAAATCATTCGCCTTCGGCTCTGATAATATCAATTTGGAAATGCTACGCCATGTTTTTCCATACTGTAAGAATGCCATAAAACTTATTATAAATACATCATTTGAACATTCTACTATTCCTTCAATTTGGAAAAAATCGATAATAACCCCTCTTCCTAAAGTTTCATTAGCCACCGAACTTAAAGATCTTAGACCAATAAGTGTTCTGCCACCTTTATCAAAACTTCTAGAGAAAATAATGAGTAGAAGACTCACTGATCATATCATGAGCAACGACGTACTTCCTCCTACACAATCTGGATTTAGAAAGCACCACAGCACTACAACAGCGCTAATAAAAATCACCAATGATCTTATAGGAAATATTGACAAATCACAAACCACATTCTTAGTGCTCTTAGATTACAGCAAAGCGTTTGACGTAATCAACCATGATCTTCTTATCGCCAAACTCCATTATAATAATATACATCCCACAGTGTTAAAATGGTTTGCTAGTTATCTGTCTGATCGTACCCAAATGGTGAAAACTAATGATATCCTTTCTCTTGACTTGCCCATTAAAAAAGGCGTACCTCAAGGAAGCATTCTCGGTCCGCTTCTATTTATAATATACACCAGCGATCTGCCAAAAGTGTTATCTTCCTTGTGTACTATGCATCTATATGCAGACGATGCGCAGCTTCAAATAGCAAGTGATCCACGAAATCCTGATCAATCAATTGCAGTGTTAAATGAAAACTTAAAGCGGGTATCTGAATATTCCATGAACCATGGTATGGTGATTAATGCAACCAAAACAGTAGCTCTGTGCATCGGAAATAAAGTGCTGTGTGCCAAAACTAAACAAAATGTGACTCATGACATTTTTTTGGATAACAACTGCATTAATTTAAGTGATGCTGCCAAAAATTTAGGGCTTATCATTGATCAAAACATGAATTTTGAAAAGCAAGTGATAAACAAATGTAGTATAGCATATTCTAAAATTAAATATATTTATAAATATAAGTACATTCTGCCCTGTGATATAAAATGGAGATTAGTGAATAGCTTAATATTAAGTCATTTTGATTATGCCAGTAGTGTATACTTTCACTTTCTTAGCAAAAACTTTCAGAATAAAATTCAAGTTATGCAAAACTGCTGCTTTAGATTCTCTTATAACATAGATAAAAAGGACCATATAACACCACATTATGTCGATAAAAATATTTTAAAAAGAGAAAACATTTACTTTCCTGTACGGTACGCTCCTTTATAATATTGTTACCAATAATACACCCCAATACTTATCTGCCTTTCTTGAACGCAGATCTAATACTCATAATGTGAACTTAAGATATATCGATAATTATACCATTCCAAAACATAATACAAGTAAATTTGAGGGTTGCTTTTCTTATCTTGCACCTAAATTGTTAAACAAGCATCATAGTATATTTATGTCCACAAATTCTATATTTCAATTTAAAAATAAACTCAGGAAAGAACTACTAGACCAGCAGAAAAACATGTTAGCGTAATTTACTTTTATATCATTTGTTTATAGTAACTATTAGTTTAAATATAAGAATTCTATTACCTGTATTTTCACTCGGGAGAAGTTGCAATAACGATACTTTCGATACTTCCTTCCATTTGATTTGTATATGTATTTATATACGTATATGTCAAATAAAGATTGTTTATTATTATTATTATTATTATAAACTGCATGTGTGTTATATGTAATGTAATGTGTAATTATATATGTAAAATTTATATGTGCATAAAGAGAAGTGTAGGTGGTTTTTTTATATACTTTGTACTTTTTAAAAACAAAAAATGTGCGAAAGGGGTTTAGTAAAAGCAGATTCTTCCAATCTTCCGGAGGTAGACTTGCTAATGGTTATGGGGTATTTTAATTCCAATCACGAATATTTCAGTGCAGAAATGAGAGGAAGTAAGTGCAAAGGTAAATAAGATTTTATTTTAATAATACATATAAAAATTACAGGATTTTCAAATTAAAACTAAATATGTCTAGCATGAAATTTAATACTTAGAAATAGAAAATTTTACAAAAAAGTTGTTATTTAACAGTTTGCCGACAACAAGCACCTGGACAGTAAACAACCATTTTAAGGGCAAATATTTTTCTAAATTATTTTTGTGGAAAACATTATTACCTGCTTAATCCCTACTGAATATTAGTGAGAATAATTATTGTATTAATTAAATATATTTTTACGCGAATTCTTATAAATTATAATTATGTTTTACACGCTTCCTAACTAAATGTTTTAAAATTTTGTTTGCTTTTTGTTTTTCTATTTTCTATTTTCCAAAATAATCCCGGAGTATAAAATAAAGTTTCATGTGGGATAAATGAAAAAGAACAAAATATTGTAGAGGTAACGTGCGAAGATTGTGCAGCTTCTGATGGTGGTTGTAATCATGCAATAGCTTTTGTAATGTGGTTATATCGCCGAAGTAAAGAACCCTTGCCAACCGATACAGTTTGCTATTGGAAAAATCTAACATGCTTTATTTTTCTACAATATATATTAAATAATAAAATATAATGTATTACTTAATAGATAAAACATCTTTATTTTCATGTAAACTCTATGTTTTGGCCAGGCCTGTAGCTAGGGGTGGGCCAGGACGGGCGTAGCCCGTCCTGGAATAATTTTCGCCCGACCTACGGCGAACGGCAAGGGGGGGGGGGGAGAATTTCAACTGCCTTTTTTTATCCCCCCCCCGCTCATCGAAAAATTTTTGGCTCACGCCTCCCCCCTGAAAAATTGTTTGCCCGCCCTTAAAGCACTTTCTAGCTACAGGCCTGATTCTGGCATAATTAATTAAGATTTCTAACTTTTGTGGTAAAGTTACGCGAGACGCTTGTCGCCCCTAGACGAAAAGGATAAGAAACCTTTGCGGCTTTTATGCTCCTTGGACACAGAAACGAACTTCGAATTTATCGGTCAATGTTTCGAATGCGAAGGACAGTTAGTGGTATTATTATTCTAGATTTAGATTAGGAATTTTCGTTAGTGTATCAATGTTGTGCACAGTTCGTGTTTTCCACGGTACATTACATTTTAGCGGATTAAATCTCATTGTAATACAAAAAAATCTGAAGTACGGCTCTGGACAGCGGTGACTAGCTCTAGCCAGCATGTAAATGACTTCCACTGTGATATTTTCTTGGCTTTTTTTATTCCTACTAAACTTCTGACGTAATTTATACTTACTTGTTTATTTAAAAAATATCTTCTAAATTTTATGTTTATTGGTATTTACCTTTATTTTTTATTAACCTAATTAACTTACATGAAAATGAGCAATAGGCTCCTGTTTTTTCATTTAAGAGGACAGCCCGACGCATTGCTTGTTGCCAAAGAACTGTTTTCTTTTTGTCTGTCGGCAAACGAATAAAATATTTGTCTGGTGTTGACGCCGTTGCGCGTCGTGCTTTTGCATTCAGAAACAATAGGTACAATATTTATATTTATTTTTGGTGCAGTATGATGACATTTTTATTCAAATCACAGAACAAAACAGTTTCGAAGTTTAACAATGTCTTTATCCGATGATTAACAACGTTGAACTAACCTAGTGAGAGCAATATAGCGCGTGCCCCGTGTATTGTATGGGAGTTGCCTCACAGCTTTAAGCCTAATGACGTCATTCGGCTTGGTCGAATTTAGCTGCGCCGCGCGACTTTAATAATTTTTTTTAACATGATCGGATTGACAGAATTTGATAATTTTTGGTAGATCATCTTTTTAAAAGTAGTTCTTCAAGAAAATAATGTTTTTGGAAAAGGTCGAAATGACCCTATTCTGACTTCGGATTCGATTTCAGCCGGTCCAAATACATATTGATATATTGATCTGGTCCGCAGGCCAGACCACCTTCTTTGCGTGCCTGTGTCATTAAACAAAAAAAGTAAAATAATTTTCTGCGATGAATGATTTTAAATATCATGAAAATTAGTTCTATATACATCCAAGAATGTGTAAAAAAAATTCCGAGTGGCATCGAATTTGATTTAAATTTGGTTGTAGCACACCGTGCCGAGGTATCTCCTTGAAAATTCAAAATTTTTTGTTTGGTGAATAGAAACGGAGTCTTACGGTTTTTAGTAAAGCCCGAGGTACATCTTGGGAAAAATGTCATAATTGAAATTATTTGTCAATGAGCAGAGTTTAGAACCCCTTTTCTAGGTATCCCAGTTTGCAAGCTAAATCATTACCATTTACCATTTAAGCACTTCATTAAGTGTTATATGTTCTAATAAACACTGTATTAGATTAAGTATTACTTGAACATTCCCGTAGTGGAGCGGAAATGTAGTGATCGTGAAAGAAACAAAGGCCAAAAAAAAAAACGCTAAAGAAGAATCTATTTTCTTAACACCATTGTAAAATACGGATTACATGTCGAAAAAAAAATGTCCACTTACGAGTTGATGCACTTTAGAAATAAGCGATTGGAATTTCTAAATCTTTTCTTATTTTTAACTGTTTAATTAAATATTATGCGTTAAAATTTGAGAGGAAAGTTTAGTTCAGTAAAAGGTATGGTTTCAACTAATTTCTTTAAAATGTATTCATTACTATAATATATTTCTTGAATTATACAAAAAGACAAGTTTCAAAGTTATTTTATTTTTTACAATTTAACAAATTAGCAGAAGGCTTATTTGTAGGTCTACTTTTGTTTAAAATTTAATTACGAACATTTTCCGATGCAGCTAATAGGACCAGAGATAATAAGAGAAATGGCAGAAAATGTTGGCCTCCAACTTAAATTGTTTAAATTTTATAGGAAGCAATGAAAAAGTTCAATCTAAAACTACTCTTTTCACTATTTAAAGTCATAAAATCGTTGCAGTGAGATAATTCCTTATTCCTCTTTTTTTATGCTTAATTTGACTCCACTATATAAACAGGATGTGACGCAACTTACCCGAAAAATTTTAACTATACATGCACCTTTAAATAAGAAGTCGACTTCCTAAAAAAAAAAAAAAATAATAATAAGTCCAATACAGAAAAAGATACAAATAATGTTTAAAATTACAAATTGATAAAAATGATGAAAATGGTAATTTGATGAACTATACTTAATTGAAGGACTGTTGTATCTGGACTATCTGGTAGACTGGTTTAAAATAAACACTGCATAAACAGTGCTTGCCGATATGCCAAGCACTGGTTCCAGTCCGATAAATTTTGATACCGCACCGTCCCTGGCTAAGGAGTCGACTATTTCGTTGCCCTCCATGCCAGAGTGGCCCGGTATCCAGACCAGAGTTAATTTGTTCTATCTGCCTAATCGGGCTAGAACCTTTTGGCAGTTCCAGACTAATTTAGAATTGCAGCGATGCTAGCCAAGAGCTTTGAGAGCTGCTTGGCTGTCTGAAAAGATTTTTATTGATCTATGTTTAGGATGCATCTGCTCAAGCCTCCTTGTACACAGTTCATTGGAATGAACTTCTGCCTGAAAGACAGTTGCATAGTTACCCAGGCTCGAAGTGATTCTTACCTTTGGGTTGCGGCTGTATGGTCCAGCTCTAACTCCCTCAGGAGTTTTGGAACCGTCTGTAAACCAACAGATATCTGCTCCTTGTAGGTCAGTTTTGTTCCGATCCCATTCGTCTCTTCCAGGAAAAAGAACGGTAAGGGGCAGTTCATAGTTGGTCGCGTTAGGCATCACATCTGAAAGCATTCCCAGGATGCCATGACACTCCATGTCATCTGATGACAGCCTGTTGCGTTCCATGATGCTAGCCTGAGGCATATTATTTACCGCTTGTTGAAGTCTGTATGTTGCCCACCGGGCCTCTCTCTCCAAGTAGATGTGGAGAGGGGGTAAATCCAGGAGAATTTCCAGAACTGCTGACGGTGTGGTACTTATCGCACAAGTTATCGCCAGGCATGCTTGTCTCTGTAGACCAGAGAGTTTGGCTTTGGAGGCATACGCTGCTATTGGTCTTACGACCGTAACGTATATCCAGTATATTTGTTGGGGACCTATGCCCCAGGACTTTCCACAAATTCTGCGACATGTCCACAAAAAGAGTCGTGTATAGCAGGGTCTGGTTCTGTCCGACCCATTTCTGGTATATATTTGTGGATTACCTTTTCGAGATGGGAGTTCCAGTTGAGTGATTTGTCTAGTGTAACACCTAAATATTTCACTTCCCCCGCAAATGGGATAGTTTCACCTGCTAAGGAAGGCGGTACTAATTTATTCAGCTTCCTTTTTCTGGTGAAGGGTACTATTACAGTTTTGTGGGGGTTCACAGGCATCTGCTTCCTGTCACACCAAATGAGGACTGAATTTAGCACCTCCTGAAGGGTATTAGAGAGTATCTCTTCGGATTTTCTTCTAACCATAATGACTAGATCGTCCGCATATGCCTGAACCTCGGCTTCCCACAGAGAGAGAATGGCCAGCAAGTTATTCACAAGCAGTGACCACAGAAGAGGGGAAAGAACTCCGACTTGTGGGCACCCTCTTGCCGCCTTAAATCTGACCGCCTATCCCTGTAGAGGAGTCGTTATGATTCTGTTTTCAAGCATAGCTTGTATCCAGCCAGTTATAGTTAGCAGCCGCCGCTGTATATAAGGATTTGGGCGGTGCATTGTTAAATGCTCCTTCAATGTCGAGGAATGCCGCCACCGAAATTTCTTTTTCCTCAAGAGATTGGGTGATTTTCCCGACTAGGTTATTTAGTGCTAGTTCTGTTCACTTTCCTGGTTGATAGGCATACTAGTGAACATTCAGAGGATGAGTGCTCAGGATGTTTCCCCTGATATGTTCGTCCAGAACCTTTTCCAGGCCTTTCAACAGAAATGATGTCAGGCTGATGGGTCTTAGCGATTTAGGGTCTGGTTGTGTCCGACCCATTTCTGGTATATATACCACTTTAACCGCCGCTCAACTGGATTTGATGTAGTTCCATATCAGACCAGCTCTGTATAGTCTGATGAGGAATGGTAGAAGTATTTTCAGTCCGTTTTGTAGCAGCGCTGGAAAAATGCCATCCTTACTAGGCGATTTGAATGGTTGGAAAGATTTGATTGCCCATTCAATAGCTGGTCTCTCTCAAGTTACAGATTTTTATCAGTTAGTTCTGCTATTCTAAGTTATTCATTGGACTAGCAGCATTTTATGTCAGGCCAAATTGATATTCTTCACATTTGCCACTATGGTAGATAGGTACATTACGTATCTGTTTTTAAAAAGAATTATTCCCGTGTTTTATAAAACGGAACAGAATTTAAACGTGATATAATTTACTCTAGAAATTTAACCCAGAATATAGTATTTTATGATGTAATTTACTAGTTCTTTTACATATGTTTTTTGTGTAGTTTGAAAGAAACCATATATTCATTTTATTACTTTAATCTTTTATATAATCTTCATAACCATAAAATGTTCCAGTGGACTCTTGAGCTTTTTTAACTTCTACGCTGAAGGTTTTGCTGAACTCTTTCCCCACACTGATACATCCTTAAATCACTTTGAATATTAAAAAAAACTGAATGTGGAAACTTTATCATATTACGGATGTTATAAAACTTTATAAAAACGTAGCACATACATAAATTCAGTGATAGGTTGAATGCCTTTCGCTAAAATTTGACATAAACTTTTCTTTGAATGTAGCTAAATAGCAAAAATGTAGTTATTTACCGTTATTAATAAAATAAGGTTTTTTATACAGTAAACTTACAAATGTCTAGTGTTGTCCTGATGGTCACTTCAGTTGAATTTAACAACTGAAACAGCGTAATTTTATAATCATACCACGAACATTTAATATCTTTAAGGAAGTGGTAAATACAAGGTGAGTCAGGAGGAAAGTGCCAAACTTCGGGAGTGTCTTCCACACCTAATTATAAGACTAAAGATACCAAAAGCTGTTATAGAGTTACAGTGTATTAAATGTTTCTTCTTCTTCTTTAGCCTGTTCTCATCCACTCCTGGACATAGGCTTTTTCCATATTTTTCCGCCGCTGTCTGCCCTGAGTTTGAATTTAATCCAAAATGTTTTTTGAATTAATGTTTAATTTATAAGAAATCATTTGCAAAGAGGGGCATATTACTCTCCTATGTTCACCTTGATGTGTACGTTTAAACAAGTAATCTAGACTATTTCAACTGTCAAACAGTAACCTGTCACTTGCCACTGATCGTTTATTTTCTAAAGTGATAGACAATGCTATGCTACACTCATCTGGAAAATGTAAATATGTTTTTTTGTAACGGAGAAGCTCATGCTGAGGTTGAAGAATACTGAAAATGATTTCCACACCTTAGAATTTCGAGTAGATTAGTATTTGTCACAGATTTATGTTTTAAGTCTGTAAACTAAAACTTCAAGACGCTGTAACACGAAAACAAATGAAAATCAGATTACAGCTTTTGGGTTATTTAGTCTTAGAATTATGTGTAGAATACACTGACGAAGTCTAGCACTTTCCTCCCGACTCAGCCTGTATATGAATAGTATGTATTATTTATTTCACAAAATTATCATAAGACCAATTTTTCGCTAAACGATAATGATACTTTTAATTTTCGAAAAGCAGACTTTTTAAATTTATTAAACTCACTTGATTGAAAATTTGTATCTGAGATTCGGGACTATAACTTAGCATGTGAAAAATTTTATGAGCTGCTGAGGTAGGTTTTTGAATTATATGTCCCCAAACGCCTCAGAAAGTACCCACCATGGTACACAAACAATATTAACTTGGTTATAAAAAAAAGCTATTCTGTGGAGAGATTTTAAAAAATATTATAATGCAAAGTTCTATGGCGATTTTAAACAATTAAGAGCAAAAATAAAAATCGATATTAATAATTCCTATAAAAATTATCTCGTTTTCTCAAACTGCAAACGGCAAACTGCTATTGTCTATGTAAAAAAAAGAGGGTTGAAAGGAACTAAAACGTTAAAGGGTTTTTATTGTTTATTATGTTCAATTGACCCCAAGATATGAAAAAACCGCGGAGTGCTACCATTTAAAGTTGTGCGTTTTTGAGATCGAAGTAAAAAGGTCCATTTTTCATTTTTTTTTTTGCTCGAAAACTATGAATTTTTTCTATAAACACGTCAATAGAAAAGTGTGTAGAGAATTAAATTTCCAATCGAAATGGCACCTTCAGAAGTCAAATTTTTTTTTCTTTTACAAAAATACGTCCAAAAAACAAAACAAAAAAACGAAAAAATGCAATTTTTTATTTTTTTCTTATTTTAGCCTGTAACTATTTTTCGGGTACATTTAGGCAAAGACATTGCTGCATAACAAAAAAAGCTGGCGTTTTACCCGTTAAAATGAGATTTTGTAAACAGTTTTACGATTAATAGTGACCGAGATATAGCGTTTCAAAGTTTGCAATTTTTAACTTTTTTTGCTAATTTTTACTATTTTTTTTTCAAATTTCGTCCTGTAACTTTTTTCTGAGTGAATTTAGGTGTAGACATTATTATATTAAAGTGAAAGCTGACTTTACGCCCGTTGAAATGGTGGCTGGTAAAAGTCTCTACGACAAGTAGAAACCTAGATACAGCGTTTCGAAGAGTGTTACTTTTATTAACTTTCTTCCAAGAGGATGCAGACGTACTAATTGTAAATACTGCAAAAGATAAGGCATCCCAATCAGAAAATGTTGTTACAGTTGGTCAAGATGTCGATCTTCTTATTATCCTATCATTATTACCAGAAGAAAATGAAAATATATATATCTATATATATTTTTAAACCTAGTATAGGAAATGTAACTGCCAAATTATATAACCATAATAGTTTCAAATTTAATCATCTACAAAAATACCTTGGCTTCGTCCATGAATTCAGTGGCTGTGATACAACCTCTTCCTTTTTTGGTATTGGTAAAAAGAAATTCTTGAGTTTCATTAATAAGAATATTTTGCTTTTGGAAAAGTATTTAAATGAATTTTTGTGTGAAAATGCAAGTCCAGCAGCCATCGGTTCTGCTTCTGAATGTATTGTAACATTACTATACGGTATGAAAATTGATGGCCAAAGCACCTGTCGCTATAAGTTATATCAGAAGTACTCAACAGGTGCGAAGTTCTCATTGTCCCGATTGCCTCCAACAACTGATGCTGCTAAACATCATGGTTTAAGAACTTACTTGCAAATGCAACATTGGAAAGGAAATATTGTAAATCCTCTCATCTGGGGTTGGAAAACTTCAGAAAATGGACTAGTACCAATTTTGACGAATAAACCTCCCGCACCACAAGTTTTGCTGGAAAAAATAGCCTGTAAATGCACCAAAGGATGCAGAGGAAACTGTGGTTGCAGGAAATTGGGAATGAATTGCTCCATTCTCCATTTTTGCAAAGAATGTATGGGAATGAACTGTGAAAACGCTGATGTACCTCAAATAACGGAAGACGATGTTTACATAGATGCCGATGAAGAAATCGACTTTGATTTTGACAATATGTTAAATCCGGCATTTGAATAATTTCATAATGTAAGTTATTAATCTAAGTTATTTGAACAAAAAAAACAGAAGTGGGAAAATGTAAAAAGTTATTTTTTAAGTACAATAATCTTCTATATCTAGACTGTATCTTGGTTACTATTGATCACATAAACTTCTATTGCAGACCATTTAAACAAGAATGCTGCGAGTACATTCCATGTAGCAATATCTGTATTTGACAAATAAGTTATAGGCCGAAATTTAAAAAAGAACGTGAAAATTGGAAGAAAGTTAATAAAAGTAACACTCTTCGAAACGCTGTATCTAGGTTTCTATTTGTCGTAGAGACTTTTACCAGCCACCATTTCAACGGGCGTAAAGTCAGCTTTCACTTTAATATAATAATGTCTACACCTAAATTCACTCAGAAAAAAGTTACACGACGAAATTTGAAAAAAAATCGTAAAAATTAGCAAAAAAAGTTAAAAGTTGCAAACTTTGAAACGCTATATCTCGGTCACTATTAACCCTACAACTGTTTACAAAATCTCATTTTAACGGGTAAAATGCCAGCTTTTTTTGTTATGCAGCAATGTCTATGCCTAAATGTACCCGAAAAATAGTTACAGGCTAAAATAAAAAAAAAATAAAAAATTGCGTTTTTTCGTTTTTTTTTGTTTTGTTTTTTTGGACGTATTTTTGTAAAAAAAAAAAATTTTTGACTTCTGAAGGTGCCATTTCGATTGGAAATTTAAAACTCTACACACTTTTCTATTGACGTGTTTATAGAAAAAATTCATAGTTTTCGAGCAAAAAAAAATATGAAAAGTGGACCTTTTTACTTCGATCTCAAAAACGCACCACTTTAAATGGTAGCACTCCGCGGATTTTTCATATAGTGGGGTCAATTGAACATAAGAAACAATAAAAACCCTTTAACGTTTCAGTTCCTTTCTACAGTACATGGACAATAGACTAATACTCCGAATAATGATAAGTTCAGCGAAGTAAATGTTTTAGAAGCCTTACTAAAAAGTTCACTAAGAGTCCTGATGACATACCAGCCTTTATTATTAGAGACTGTTTGTTTGCCTGCTAACGATTATTTTTAATTTACGTTTAAAATTTGGTGTATTCCCAGACCCGTGGAAATTATCCAAATTATCGCTCTTTTACGATAATTTGTAATTTCTTTATATGACCGAATTTATAATAATCTGCGAGGGCAGATCAGTATTTCTCAGCATGTCTTTGTAAAGAGTAGGTCAACAGTTACAAATTTATTTACTGTCACACAATTTATTTCTGAGGCTATCGATGCGGACAAACAAGTTAACGTTATATATACTGATTTTTCCAAAGCTTTTGACGGGTTTGACCATGGTATTCTCCATCATAAACTTAATGTGCTTGGTTCTTCGGACTTACAAACTTCCCTGCTGTTTTAAATGGAAGGAGTCATTGCGTAGAATATCGTGACTTTAAGTCTGATCAATTCCTAGCTACTTCCGGAATACCCCAAGGCTTAGTACTGTGGTTTTTATTATTTATTTTATTTATTAATGATTTGGTGGCTGCTTGTGTTGATATCAACTTCCTGCTGATGACATGACATTGTACTATACTGTTGCTACCGACGAGGATTCTGTGTTACTCTAAAGTAATTTAAATGTTGTTAATGACTGATGTCCTTAAAATAATTTGCCTTTAAACATCGCCAAAGTAACTTTCTGTATTTCTTCAGGAAGAATAATCTATTGTTATTTGATTATGAGTTGAACGGTACTATATTGAATAGATCAGATGAGTTCAATGACTTTGTTCTATTCGACTCTAAACTAAATTTTAAAAAACATAGAAAATATTGCTCTCTCTGCTTATAAAAACATTCCAAAAATAGTGCGAAAAGGCTGAGAACTATTCCCCCCGTTTTCGAGAGCGAGGAACACGATGGTAATCATATTTTCTCTTCTACCCTCCTCTACCCTGCCTCTAACTACTCTTGAATTGACATTTTTTCGATTGGATTGGATTTCGTTTACGCATTACAGATATATGACGAGAAGAATATTCTTCCAAAAAATATAAAACAACCTGTATTTCGAAAACGGTCGCTTTAGCCATTACTGTATGCGGATCACCTCAATGTTCTTTATCTCTTGGAAAAGTATGACTGTCTCCTCACGAATCACCCTGTATAAAACAGTTATAAATAAACGTACCTCCCCTAATGCAAGTGAATGCTATACAAACCTTCGAGCATATAGGGGAAAGTAGAGGTCGTCAAACAGCTGTTTATTTATAAACAAGCAAATTACACAGCCCCACAAAAAAAAAAGTTCAGACCAGCGAACCAGACCCATGTATCCCTATGTATTTTCGGTCGCTGAATCCGAATCAGAGGTCAAAAAAATTCGTACACCCCCAAAATCTTGGGGTAAAAAGAATATTAAGCTACGATAATAGTTGTTACATCCTAATCGATCGAATTATACAAATTAAGGTTAAAAATCAGCGTACATACAATAGATATGAAACACACCCCCAGTGAGGGGCGAAAACTAGCCCACATTTATAAAAAAATCGATCCAAAACAGTAATGACTGCTGAAAAAGCTTGAAATGTCTAAGTTTTGTTAAAGTGATAAGAAATTGCATCAAATCCGACGTAATCTTCATAAACTGCCCCTATAGGGTTGAGAACAACCACCAAGTTTAAAGGACACAAAACAAGAGAAAACGTAAAATCCAACAGGATTTCTATTTTGCGTAGTACCTTAAAATAAAACTAGAAACTTATGTACCATCAACGTCCTACAGTGTCAGTTGGTGTGAAAAGTACCCCCTCTGTAAGATTTATCCATAAAAAGTTACAGTGACTTCTATAAAAATTCTAAACACCTACGTTGGGTGGAAGTGAGAAGAAACTAGACTATGTTCGACGCTGTGCTTGAAAACCACCCCCATGGGTTGCGAGATGCTATCCCTATATCCGTAGGATGATGGAAGTGTGCATCACGATTTTTGCTAATCATAGCATCCATAAAAATTTAAATCCGGTTAGTTTCTCTCTATTTTTCCAGCATCCTACGGATATAGGGATGGCATCTCGCAACCCCGTGGGGGTGGTTTTTAAGTACAGCGTCGAACATAGTCTTACTTCCACACAACGCAGGTGTTTTGAATTTTTATAGAAGTCACTGTAACTTCTTATGGATAAATCTTACATAGGGGGTAGTTTTCACACCATCTGAGGGCTGACACTGTAGGACGTTGATGGTGCGTAAGTTTCTAGTTCTATTTTAGAGTACTACGCAAAATAGACATCCTGTTGGATTTTACGTTTTCTCTTGTTTTGTGTCCTTTAAAGGGTGGTTGTTCTCAACCCTATAGGGGCAGTTTATGAAGATTACGTTGGACCTGATGCAGTTTTTTATCGCTTTAACAAAACTTAGACATTTTGAGCTTTTTCAGCAATCATTACTGTTTCGGATCGATTTTTATAAATGGGGGCTAGTTTTCGCCCCTCACTGGGGGTGTGTTTCATATCTATTGTATGTACGCTGCTGTTTAACCTTAATTTGTATAATTCGATCGATTAGGATGTAACAACTATTCTCGTAGCTTAATATGCTTTTTACCCCAGTCCAGGGTTGTTTTTTGGCTCTAGCTAAAGATTTTGGGGGTGTACGAATTTTTTTGACCTCAGATTCGGATTCAACGACCGAAAATACATAAGGATACATGGGTCTGGTTCGCTGGTCTGAACTTTTTTTTTTTTTTGTGGGGCTGTGCATTAATCCTCGATTCTCTTGGTTGGTACAAAATAATAACGTGTTTCGTAAATGGTGTTTTCCAATTTGGTGTTTAGTTGCATTTGCGTATTGTTTACTTTCGTGTTTTATTGTGTGTTGTGAGTGTTTACAACTGTGCCCCTTGCCTCTCGCGTCTCTTGCCCATAAGTGTTCAGAACAAACATTCGCATTGTTGTGAGATAGAAAAGGCACCTCTATTTTCCCTTATATGCTCGAAGATACAAACAGTGAGAAAAAATCATGAATATGCCACAAATAATTAATTATAGACAATATCTAAATGCTATAATGTTTGACAATGACATGATGTATTGGTAAGAGAGAAATTCGATAACTTTTACAAATTAGTCAAATGTTCATTTTATCCAAAACCTTTTCTCAATGATTTTGGGTTAAAATTTGTATGATTTTGAGTTAAAATTGATGTCGCAGCCCACAATCAGTAGATATTTTCCTAGGCAAATTGTCAGATATATCCCGCCCCTAAGGTAAAATCCTTAAAGACGGGAAATATCCACGGAATCGATATATTATTGGCAATCAATAAGATAATGCGTTATTGTCGTTGGTGTATTTTAATCATGTGCCAAACAAGGGCAACTCTAAGATAAAGAATGACACCAAAAATAGGCCAAAAATTGCCCATTTTCTCGCCCTCAAATTTTGTTTTAAACTAAGTGCTAAATTATTGTTAATAATGAGAACATCCTGAATACAAAATTTCAAGATGAGCATATGTTTAGTTTTTGAGATATGAGGGGTCGTGATATGCGTGATGCAATATAGGAATAGCCCCACAAAAATGAATACTCATCAGCTATGGCAGAGCAATTAAGATATTCTTAGAGTTTTTTGACGCAGAATTTAAATCTAAAATCGCAAAATCCGTATATACATTGATTAATTCCTATATAAGGATGAAAATATGAAAAAATGATGCTATTGAGTTATAGACCGGCACGGTAGCTCAATCGGTTAAGGCGTATTGAGTGGCGAATACGCAGATCGACTCGCTACCGCGCTCTGGGTTCGACCCCCAGCCCCGGTATTGACAACACCGGTGGGTGTGGATGTATGTCTGCGTTTTTCCGAATGTGTAACCCCCTTTCGGACAGCCTTGGCTTCGGATTTGGGGGTTGTCTACTATCTGTGGTGTGTTCATGTGTTCATGTTTATAGAGCTTCCATGAACAGAAATATAATATAAGTCTGTTGGCTGAATACATGAACGAAGGTGTTGACTAGGGTTCACCCAAAGAAATCGAGACACACTCTTAAGGCAGTGAAAACTACCCCAAAACAATATCAAACTGCACAAAAGCGCCAATAACTATTGAAAAAGCTTGAATCCTCTAAGCTTTATTAATAGGGATGAACCATAAATCTGTTACGACCTAGTACACGAAAATATTCCATTACAGGATAAAAAAACTACCCTTTATCTTGAACTATGAACTTGGGAAAAATAGTGAATGTACCAGATATCGCATTTTGATTGCACCCACTCTGAACGTGGGACTATAACTAGAATTTTTGTAACTATTTTATGACACACCTACGATGGAGTAAGAAAACGGGACGAAAACCTCCTGACCCCCCTCGGGATCATTTGGGGTATGAAAAGGAATCAAGAGGCCCTGGGAGAGGCACTCATATTCATCCCTTCTCACCCTTACCCCCTCATTAAATCTACTTGAGGACCTCTAGACTATGGCGTTCGGGAAAAAGATACTTACCTTTATGTCAGAATTTTTTTCGATACAATATAATGATTGTAAAATTGCTCAGATGTCCACCCTCTAACCCCCCATGATACAGCGATTGCGATGTCACCTTCTTATAAAATTCACGTGAAGTTTGAAAACAGACATTCATTTTATGAAGAACGCCCTTTATTATCCTTGCGACAGAATTTACTTTAATGTAATATTCTCACAGCGAGATCGGTTATCACAAATTTAATACCTCATATCTCAAAAACCAAAGGTATGCTCATCTTGAATTTTTTTATTCAGGATGTTCTCATCATTAACAATAATTTAGCACTTAGTTTGAAACAAAATTCGAGGGCGAGAAAATGGACGATTTTTGGGGTCATTCTTTCATTTATTCACTTAATAACTCTCTATTTCTCTTTGTATACAAGATGCAAGAGCATTGAATGCATAAATAATCTTTTTTATACGTTAAAATTTAGCTGAAAACAGGTTTACATTTAATTTATAGAAACATTCATATATGTATTAGGACCTCAATGGTATACCCGTCAAACGAATTGTAATTCCATGTGTAACTAACAGTTAGTGTGCATATTACAAGTTTAATCTAAAATCTTGCATCCGCTTGTGCATGTACGGTTGCCATACATAAAGCTAATAAACCTTTATTCAAACCACGATTTCTCTATAAATCACACGACTTTTTAGCCCGCATTGATTTCAAACGGATGCAGTTTCCATACTTTGATCTTGCTAATGCATTAGGTCGTCTGTTGAATTTATTCCTCCTTCCGTTATACGTAGTTGGTATATGGCTGCATTTTCTTTTTCTACTTAAGTATCCAATATTATTACATGGTAAATACATGGAACCGTAATACCATATTATGTATATTTGAAAGGTGCATCTTTTCGCATTATATAATCTGCATTTCCGAAATGAATATTTTTAACAGTCAAGGTATATTTTCCTTTTACCCTACAACAAAAAATATTTTTCTGATGGAACAAATTGATTATTGAAATAGAAATACATTTTTTCTACGACTGCTTTGAAAATATATTCCACATCGGTAGTGATGTGAGGGTAGTGATGTGAGGGTAGTAATGGGGGGTGATAGTGTGGATGGATGAAGTAAAAAAAAAAAAAAAATTGAGACTTTTGGTTCTTGTACATACACTAAATACAAGGTTTTTTCACCCCCTTTTAGCAAGGGGTGGGGGCAGTAATGGGGGTGGCTAATGCCAGAAATTTTTTTGAGATATTAGCTTCTCTTGTATATACTAAAACAATTTTAGGGACTCTTACCTGCTTGATTTACTCATTTACTTTCATTTACCCCAATTTACCCCCAACCCTTCAATGGAATAACATGAAAATAAAATCTGGTTCCAGATCTCATTAAATTACATACGTGTACCAAATTTCAATATCTTAAACGGTTCCAGAGTAATCGTGCGCACAAAAAAATAGTTACAGACAGACAGACAGACCGACAGACAGACGGAACGACAGACAGGATTTTTTTTTCCCAAACTTAAAATCTCGACTTTCCATGACATTCTAAGCCTATTTGACCAATACAAATTTTCTAATTTTTTTTTGTTACTATACTTCCACTGGATGTGGAAGTAAAAGAAAATAAAAATGAAAAACAGAGAAAATATAGAAAACAACAAAACAAACCAAGCAACACAGCAAACAAAACCTCGAAAAACAATAACAAGTTCTACTTCAAGGTCTTTTAGCGAGAATATATGTTTTAGCATGCTTCCCGAAAAATGAAATGCTAGTTTGAAGTGTGACATTCTGCATTATAACTAAAGGATCTCTGGAATTGTGCACCCAACAATTGCGTGTAGGACAGCTATTAATTTTTTTCTTAACTAGCTTTTTGAACAGATAATCAAGTGTTTCTAATTTTTTAATCTTATACATTGAACAAGCATAGTGTAGTTCAAAATGTTCATTTAATTTCGTCCAGTTCGACTCGAGGAATTTTAATGATATATGGTCGAATTTTAATTATTGTAAATAATTATTTAACACCGACACACGAGTTTTCGCCGACCATCTCTCATTCTCGATGTCTATTGAATAAATAAAACAATTATTCCTTGGTTCAACTCGCTCAGGGTCTTTTTGAGCACCCAAATTTGGGGATTTAAGAAAAAACAATACCGTCTTGTGTTATTTATATGACTGTGTCTTCAATGGTCAAGTAGTCTTGACTCTCACTTCAATGTCCCGGGTTCGATACCTGGTTGTGGCACCAGGAGATTTTCGGAAAAGAAATTAATCCTAGTATACTCGGATACTGGGAATCTGTCCCTTGTCTCGAAATGTGTAAACCCCTCCTGCACAAAATCATTTCAGACCAATATAGGCCAGGCAACGAATGCTCAAAAAAGGGTGTAGAGGGAAATTTTAGGGACAGAAAATTAACTTCGGAACTTTGTTTGGACTAGTCTGGAGATGAACATATCAAAAGTCTCCACTCCTAGGCGGTGAGCGGGGGTGGGGGGGCACTTTAAAGGTCCCATTTTTTGTTTTTTCGCTTATATCTCGGAAACTATGCGTCGTATGGAAAAAGGTATTCTATGCAAAATTAAACATAAATTTCCTACAAGAATGTTTATATTGATTTTCTTCCTATGTGTAATAGTTTACGAGATATTCGCCAGCCAAAATAGATAATTAAAAAAAATGTGCTAACACTTTTTTTTCCAAGGTACCTAAGTACCTTGCATATTTCTATCAAAGCGGTTTACCGTGGTCTGCTAATAAATCACAGTCACAAAACATCTTTATTTTACAACACTCGACGTATTTACTAACGTAATATTTTGTCGAAATCTATGCATTTCCTTAAATATACAATGTGACTCACTTAAAATGAAGACGCTCTTGTAACTTTTTTATTTTGTTTCCGATTTGAATCAAATCATAGTATAGAACAAATTAGGATCTACTTATAACCAGAAAAATATTCGCCTGCTACAAAGGCATAGCCTTCTGTGGTACCAAAATATGCTGAAAAAATAAAAACATTTTGAATGTTAAAAATTCTAAAAAATGCATCGGATCGGCGCCACAACCGTAAATACAATTTGATTTGGATATGGATGGGGGATTTTTCATACATAAGCTCATCTGGCAAAGTGAGTCCTCAGTTTCCTCAATTTGTGGTGGATACGTGAAATTCGTCAAGACCAATTAATATGATTTTTAATATTTTTCCGTATATTTTGGTACCACAGGTTGTAGCAGGCGAATGTTTTTCTGGTCATAAGTAGATCCTAATTTGTTCTATACTTGAGTAAAATTTGATTCAAATCAGAAACAAAATATAAAAGTTATAAGGGCGTCTACATTTTAAGTGAGTCGCACTGTATATTTAAGGAAATGCATAGATTTCGACAAAATATTACGTTAGTAAATACTTCGAGTGTTGTAAAATAAATATTGTTTTGTGACTGTGATTTATTAGCAGACCACAGTAAACCGCTTTGATAGAAATATTCAAGGTACCTAATACTTTTTTTTTAATTATCTATTTTGGTTGGCGAATATCTCGTAAACTATAACACACAGGAAGAAAATGAATATAAATATTCTTGTTGGAAATTTAATTATGTTTAATTTTGCATAGATTACCTTTTTCCATACGACGCATAATTTCCGAGATATAAGAGGAAAACAAAAAAAATGGGACCTTTAAAGTGCCCCCCTCCCCCCTGCTCACCACCTAGGAGTGGGGACTTTTGATATGTTCATCTCCAGACTAGTCCAAACAAAGTTCCGAAGTCAAATTTTCTGTCCCTAATATTTCCCTCTATAATCATTCGTTACTTGGTCTAATAGGGATAAAGGGGTTATATTACCTGTGGTATGATATTATCTCTGTACACCCCCTACGATTGACGTAATTAATAATAGTGTTAAATCTTAAATTCAGTATAAGTTATTAATCCTAATAATGGATTGACAATGGTTTAATTTAATTCTACATCAGAATTGCAATGAAAAAAAATTCCATTTCGTTCTACATTTTGTAAATCAATTAATGTTGAGTTCAGCAAACATGAGATTTAATGATTACAAAATATACTGAAATGAATATTTAGTTTATTCCAATTAAATGTGAATTTCCACATATTTTTATTTCAACAAATGTTTGTTATATCAATTAACAACATTTTTAGTTAATTATTTAACATGAATCTATTACCAGAAGCGGCTTGATAAAACAATTGTGGGAATTTAGATCTGTACAGGCAATTGTTCTCATAATAATTTGCCCGCATTAATATGCAGCTGCAGTTATGATACCAGAACACTAATAAATTTTAATAAAACTGTTTTTTTTTTTTATTTGATAACTTTCCCTATGTACGGTATTATGAATATTGTACAGAGTGGGCCACTTAAATTGCATACTCTTTTATTTTCACTTAGTTAAAGATAAATTCATGGGAGGATTGCTCCATAATTTTCAATTCTTATATCAGAACAATAATTGCGTAACAATAAAAAAGATTTGGATATAAATATCTTTAAATGAAATACTCTGTGATTTATTGACCATATTGATAGATAATTTAATGTGTATTTCAGAAATCCTTGGTACTTAGTACCCCAGTATAATTGGTTTATTTCTTTTTAAACATGAAAATAGTTCGGAGATAACGTTTCAGTGTTAAGATGAGCAACAAATGGGATACTTCTCCACACGCAAAAAGTTCGAGCAAAAATATTTGGGAAAACAAAAGAGGAGGTCCTATAAGGCCGGTATTCGGCCCTTTTTATTTTTGGTAAAAAAATATCGAATTTTTTTTTTCATATTGTATATTCAGTCTTATCTATTCCACCCCAAATACAACTTCCCCAACCCTCCTCCCTGATGTATCCCCCTTAAATTATTTATTAAAGAACCAGTTTACATTAGTACACATGGTTAGATGTTTTTGAACTTGAAAATCATATTTCTTTTATACAAACTACAACCTAATCTCCCCCCCCCCCCTACTACTATACAATACCCCAACACCACCCAATACCCCCAACCCCCAATGACAAGCACCCTCTTCTCCCACAGCATAAACATTTATTATGTGTGCTAATGTAAACAGGTTCTATAATAATTTAATGGGGTTACATAGAGGGAGATGGGTTAGGGGAAGTTCTGTTTGGGGTGGAATAGATTAGATATTGGATATTAGATATTGAATATACAGGGTGTCCCGCCACTATGGGGCAATACTTCGGAAACATATAGTTTGGGTCAAAATAACACTAAAAGTACCTATAATTTTTTTTCTTAGGGCGCCCCCCCTACGGAGATATTACCCTATAAAGGTTATATATTCAAGAAGGTTTTTTGCCTATTACTTCCAAACCGTTCTATCGATTTTAATAAAATTTGGACTGTGTACATATTAAATGAGTATCTTTATTCCAGAAATATGGCGCCCTTTATATCTTGTCTAGGAAGCCAGGGGTGTTCCACCCCCAATGCTTTTTAATTTTGACATAAATTAATTTTTGAAAATTAAGGTCACATTTTTGAATTTCTTAAACAATTTTCTAAAAAAAGATACTCTTGTTTGACATCGATAAAGCGATCCGTTTTTGAGAAAAAATAATTTTACTGATAAGGGATAAAGACTGACATTTCGTCAACACATCACTACATGCTACAACTACAATACACACATAACTACATTAACTACATAACTGAAATAAATGTTCGATGTGAGCACCCTGTACAAGAATACATTCTCGTAAGCGAGATAAGTTGGATCGCTCGTTTCGGTTCCACGCTCCCTAAACATTAATTATTTTTTCAAATAGTTATTTATTCTTCATTTTTTATTATTTTGTTTTTTTATTGCTAAGATGGATATCTACCTGTTTTTGAATTCGACGGTTCACCCGTTCAAAAGTTTTCCTGTTAGGAAAGTGTTCCCCATAAAGCCGTCGAACCATTACCGGTGGCAAGTTGCATGTCGGCATATTCACCAGATGAAAAATTTGCCATGTCAATAAACTACTATCACAGAACTACTTACAACTTACATTACTTGCTACTCAAATTTGACGTTTAAATGTATTCAATTGTTTTCTCACAGGTATTATGCAGTAGTTTGTATTACTAATATTCCTTAGTCCCTTATCAGTTAAATCATTTTTTCTCAAAAACGGATCGCTTTATCGATGTTAAAGAAGAATATCTTTTTTTTTAGAAAATTGTTTAAGAAATTTAAAAATGTGACTTTAATTTTCAAATATTAATTTATGTCAAAATTTAGGGGTAAAGAGCATTAGGGGTGTTCCATCCCTGGCTTCCTAGACAAGATACGAAGGGCGCCATATTTCTGGAATAAAGATACTCAGTTAATATGTACCCAGTCCAAATTTTATTAAAATAGAACGGTTTGGAAGTAATAGGCAAAAAACCTTCTTGAATATGTAACCTTTAAAGGGTAATATCTCCGTAGGGGGGCGCCATATGAAAAAAAATTATAGGTACTTTTAGTGTTATTTTGACCAAACTATACGTTCTCGAAGTATTGCCCCATAGTGCCGGGACACCCTGTATATGAAAAAAAAAAGTTTTTTTCTAAATTTTTTGACAATAAATAAAAAGGGCCGAAAACCGGCCTTATAGGCCCTCCTCCTTAAATTTGAAAGGGGTAAGAACAACCTAGGAAACTGTTAATTTCACTGAAAAATATCAAGTAAGTTTGAAGCCTTTTATCATGTTTCACTTGAGATTAACTTCGTTTCAATAGGATTAAAATGAACCGAGACAGAATTTTTTTAAATTATTTTTTTCACTCATTTTAATAATTCAATTGTCACGCTAGTTTTTCATAATTTACTCGAAAAGTAACGGTCATACAATGAAATAGTTAATACAAACTCAAAGATTATTGAATTTTACGCAATTTAATTCTTTAGTTAATCTTACTACGACTAAAATTGGCAAAATTACGCCCAACTTTTTTTTTAAATTACCTTTATTGAAATCCGAACTCGAATCCGAAGTTGTTAATTTAGTCATTTAAACTGCATTCGGAAAAAAGATCACTTTTTGTAGATAAATCAAGTGGCATATATCATTTTTATTAAGAATAATTTACAACCAAAAAAAAATTGTTTACTTTCCTCGCTTATCGTATAAATCATTGTCAGAGATTTCTTGAGATTTTTACACGAAGATTAAGGTCTTACAGATCTGTTACTCTATCTGCCTGTCTATGGGCGTTATATCTACAAAACTAATTGACGAAGAAAAAATAATATTTGGTAAGTAGTCGACGCTTTTAGGCTCATTCGAGATCTGTCTATGAATGGGGGTATATATCACCCAATCTTGATACTGTAAATCTGTATGCAGATTAACTGAATCACTTATGAGAGAAATTCTATGAGTCATAATATCACGTTTTGAGAAACCTATTTTATTTATTTTGTAATTTTGTTAGTCATTCTATTATACTTTTTTAATGGGTCTTTGTTGCAGTGGATGAAGTAAAAAAAATAAGGCTTTTCGTTATTATATACAAACCAAATTACATTGTTTTTTTCACCCCCTTTAATAATGGGGTGAGGGTGGTATGCCAAAAGATTTTTTGGGACCTTAGCTTCTCTTATATATACTAAATACCAAGTTCATGGACCCGTACTTGCTTAATTTACTTATTTACCCCCCAACCCTTCAACGGAATAAGATCAAAATATAATCTAGTTCCAGATCTCGTTAAAATACATGCGTGTACCAAATTTCAGGTCAATATCTTAAACGGTTCCAGAGTGCGCACAAAAAAAGTTACAGACCGAAAGACCGACAGAATGACAGAAATTTTTTCTGCTCAAACTTTAAATCTCGACGTTTCATGATATGGGCTTACCATTTGAACAATAAAAATTTTAAAAAATACACTTCTACTGGATGTGGAAGTAAAATGAAGATTCATGTATTATCTTAGGCTTTCTGATAAATATGGAATAGAAAAGAACAAAATAAAGTTTATTTACGAGTACATAATAATAAATACAAATAAATACATAAATCTGTAAATAAACTTAAAACTTCAAAGAAGTGCCGTACAGGCACTGTACGTGAAGAATACCATTTAGTATAGACATATTAACTTAACAGCTGTAGTGTAAAAACTGTAAATACCTTAATTATTATGTCACGACCACCGGGGATGATCATAACAGGGGCCACTTGGTTTTCAGAGAGGTTGAGTTGTCGGGAATTAAACGAGACCGATAAAAAACAACATAACATTAATTTCTGGCACTTGGTTATAAAACTGATTGGACACATGACAACAATGATTACAATAAATCAAAGGGGCCTTACCAACTGTTCATCTTCAAGGGAGAGGTGTCACTTCTGCTACACTAAACTCTTCACCGTGATCTCCGGAGCAGAGCAAATTAAAACCTACTATGAAGGAACTGCGATTTGTTTTTTTTTATTCAATTTATACCCATAGCGACTGCTTATTTTGCAAGCATATAAACAATGTCAATGTCGTGTTTATGTATTTGTGGTGTTCATATAATTAAATAATTCTGCTACCGACATTGAATTTGTTTTAGTGTTTTTAAACTTATAAATGGAATAGGGCCGAATATGTTTGTTTATCTAAGCATTTGCTACTTTCCGGGATTCGAATTATTAATAATATTTCCCACGTGACACATCTCCCCTTCCTAGCAGAGCCGGCCCCCAGCTCTAAAGTTGCCCTCAGTGGCCTAACAATTCCTAAATAATAAAAACAAATATAAAACATTTTACTCATACGATTTGTAATATTAATACAGTTCCTGTACTGGAGTCCCGTAAAAATTTTAGTACTGATTTGTTTAACCAACAGAATTGAGTGAAGTACATATAGGAGAGTCAGAAAAAGTTGAGTAAACATCACCATATTCTGAACCGGATGTTTTAGACACCATTTTCCAAAATGCGACAGTCATACTCATCATTTAGGTGTTTAAATATAAATTTTTTTAAGGGCAAGGAATCGATTAAGATAGTTTGTGAAGTTGTCTGACGCTATTTAATAAAGAAAATCTGTACTAAAGGTTTTACAGGACTCCTCTATTACAGGGCGTAATCCGCAATTTAGAAACTGGCCTACTTTACTATAATATTTATGCTGATACATCCTAAAAACTGGAATGTTCATTTCATAAAGACATTTTTGTTTTACTGGTAAACTAACATTGGTGAAAATGGATGATCATCAAAGGATGGGAATGAGACTGGCAACTGTTCGCCAAGAAAAACCAATTGTTTTATTTGACGTGGAGAAGTGCATTATTTGTCAGGCTGTAGACAGTAACAAGATAGTTATTACAGTTAATGGAAGAAAAAGAGTATAAAAATCAACCGCCATAAGAGATGAAATAGTTGTAGAAAAGCTGAAAAGTGTGGCTTCTGATGTTGTGTTTGTGACTCACGTGACAAACCAGTGCTATACGTATACTTTAAAAAAATCTCTTGAAAAAATAGCAGCAGAATAGGCTAATAGTGAAGTATCAGAAAATGAAGATAGCCATGCCAATGACGAAATCTCCAGGAAAACAAGATCATCTGTTGTACCACGACAGCCTCCCTCATCAATTGTGCGCCCAACACACATTCGATGTATTGTATGTGGGCATCAGTCATAACGGTGTCCGGGACAAACATTTTTTATCTGCAGCAATCTATTTTCAAGATGACGTTTATACTCGTATGGCAGATCTGGAATCAGATAGTCAAGTGTTTGGTGCAGATTTAATGTACCACAAAGTTTGTTCGGAGGCATATTTAAGAAAATATGAATGTGCTATGAAAAATGTTAAAGAACAGAAAACCATTTCACCAAAAGATGTGACATTTGAAAAAGGAGTGGAAATTATAGGCCCTAAGCTTAAAGAAGGATCTGGCTTCACACTAACGGAAATCCATGAACTGTTAAATGAATTGGCTAGTGGAAACGTAATTAGAAACAACGAAGTTAAACTAAGACTGCAAAGACCTTATAAGGATGAAATAAGCTTCAGTCCATCTGATAGTAAAAATGAGTCATTGATGGCTTTCTCGTCAAAACTAGGGATTGATTAAATAGTCAAACTTATGCTGCTATCAAATACTACGAATGAAAAAGATTCCGATCCAGATCAGTCTGTTATTCATTACACAAGCGGAAACACATATCGGAGCTACCACCCTCATCTTTTTCAATAAGAAATGGACATATCCGAAGATGCTTTTTTGTTTTACAGAAATGCTTAAACCTATCACAAAGCTATTTTCCTGATACAAGCCTGCAGCTGACAGATTATGGATGGTGCAAAGATGCAAATGGTGAGCTAAAGCCTGATCTGTGCCTTAACAAAATGCCTTCTGAACTACTAATACAGTGCGGTTATACAGCATGTTCTACTAGTAGATATAAATGCAAATTGCAATATTTGACATGCACAGAGTATTGCAAATGTGGTGAACAATGTAAAAGATAGACTGAGAAAAAAGTATGTTAGTTTTACACTCAGTTTTCCATAACAGAGTTTACTTCTGTATCTACAATAATGTTGTGCAAATATAATTAAATTTTGTAGTGTAAATATCACTTTCCAAATAAAATATTGTATTCCACTTTTGTTCATATTTTTACTTAAAATCCAAATTTTGTTTTAATAAATAGCAGTCAAGCAACTTCACAAACCATTTTAATTGATTCCTTGCCCTTAAAAAACATATCTAGACACCTAAATAATGAATATGTCGTAGGAGCAGAAATATATACAAAATAAAATCGGTGTCGGCCATTTTGGAAAATGGAGTCTAAAACACCCGGTCGAGAATATAGTGATGTCTACCCAACTTTTTCCGACTCTCCTATGTGTACTTCACTCTATTCTGTTGGTTAGACAAATCAGTATTAAAATTTTTACGGGAGTCCAGTACAGGGACCGGACTATATCACAGCTCTGAATTCAATTGAGGTAGCGTCAACAAAGTCTCGTTTTAGCCCGTAGCTGACAGGTAATGAATCATAAAAAAATGAGATCTTTGGTGACGCCTACCTCGCAAAAATATTTGATAATTTTCGACAATAAACAAATTTACAAAATGTTGACATGTTCACCATGTTCACCATGAGGTCCTTTCACTAATAAAGTTTTCTGCCACACCCAGTTCTAGTCCAAGTTCGGCACTGTCACTTTAGTTCGTTAGCGTAATTTTTCCAGGATTTTTTACTGTTGAGGAGTTGCACTTGTCACCTATTGTTTGTGTGTCCTTGTTAAGGATTGTAGGATGACGGATCGAAGGGCGCATTCCCTTGAGTTGTGGTAGAGTTACCTCATGATTATTTTGATTGCTCCCTGAATGTTAGTACAGCATCTTCTGTGTGCTAATGGTTCGTCGGTCGAGTGCGATGCCGGTGGCCTTGAGATTGTCTGCCCACCTCTATCTTTTGTAGCTTGGTCGAATAATGTGTTGCTCCCAAAATGCCTGTGTGTGGACATCATTTGTATGACAAGAATGCTTGGCATGGCTACTCGCCGGGGATTATGGCGAGCGTAGGCAAGGAGGGCTTCCTGCCCTCGTGTTGCCAGGTAGCTCGGCGGTGGACTTCGGTTTTTTGGTTCCGTAATATCTTTCATCCTTGGAACACTTTTGAGCTGTGGGACCTTTCGTTGCCGCTCCCTTAGCACCACTTGGAAGATACTGTATACGGTGAATGGATTCCTTCTAGTCATGTGGAGGTAACTCCCCGATAGGCTATCGGATTGCCTTTACTTCGTTTTTCGATTTTGGGAACCATCCCTATGGAAGCGTGCCACCCCCACCAACTACTGGGTGGCGTCTGCTGCTGTTGACTAGTGCCAATTGTGAGTGTGAAGTGTGGTCCAGTGAAACATGCAAACAAAGCAAAAAACAGTTACATAAATAAATTAACATATATATCTCTTAACGACCTATAATAACAATTAACAATTAACTGCGTTTTAAACGCCCTTATCTAAAAATTAACAAACTATTATCTTAAATTACGTTTTCCTAGTCTAATGCGAATGCATTCGTTCTTATTTAGTAAAAAATGCGCCAACTGTTTCAAACCGATAAACTTACAATAATAGGTAAATGTAGTGAAAGTATTTTTAACCGCGAAAAAGGCCAGGTGTGTTATTAAATGAAAAACACACACACGGTCTATTCACCTTAGCTAATACTCTAGAAAAATGCCGAGCACATTGAACTAACTTTCCAGGCTAAGCAATTTTATTCTTAAATTGTAAATAAAGTCAAGTTCAATGCGACTGAAGCGTTATAATATAGAATATAAAACTTTTAACTGTAAAAAAAATTAACAAGTTATATCACTTCTCCATGGTGATAATTTTCTGCCTGCGTGGGGGGAAAATAATTTTGTAGGTCCTTCTGATCTCTCTCCTTTATACTTAAGGGTACCGCCTCTTTTAAAACTATTGTCACTTATTATACTTTTCGCAAAAACGAAGAGTATATTGTATTTGATCGGCACATTTCTAAATCAGTAAATATCGCTCGTAGAGAAAAAAATTTCATATCATTATGTTAGTGATTGAATTCTGAACAAATTTCGAAATGTCCGTCCGTCCGTCCGTCACGTTTCTTGTTAGCACGATAACTTAAGAAAGAAAAGTCCGGTTGTATTGACATTTGGAAAGTAAGTTAGTGCTAGCTAGAGGAAGAACCCTATTATTTTTGAAAAAAATCAATCAGTAAATAAAAAAGTTATTAATCATTTAAATTTTAAAAAAATATATTTTCTTAATTGTTGTCATTTGTACTTAAATAAAAATCTTGCGAAAGTTTATTCTCTATAATTTTTTTTTGTTTATACATTTTACTAATATATGTATTTCATAATATATTATCTAATTTGTTGAAATATACTACTCGGATGATATATACTACTGATATTCAATTTATGTAGTGATCTTGATGGTCCAATGGCTAAAGCTTTGTCTAGGCCCATGTAAGTACATGTTTTTAATTTTTAATTAGTTCTTAAGTTTGCCTGCGGCAGACAGGAGTTTCTAGCAACCCAATTTAATTACCGTTTAGTTGAACCGGACCCATCCCGCCCAGCCCCACATTTACCACGACGCTGCACGCCGTGACTGTCGGGCTGGCTCCGGGCTGGGATCCGGCGAGGCGTATTCTTGTACCGTTGAATACCAAACACATTTGTTGTTGTTATTGTTGTCCGGCAATCCAAAGGTCTTGTGTTCGAGTCTCCGACAGGGCGTTTTTTTTTAAATTTTTTTTTCATATATTTTTTTTCACAACAAAGTTAGTTACAAAATTTAGAATGTCCAAAAACTGACATTATTTACAAGTAAACTGCGAAGAGTATCCTATAGAATGTGTAACAATTATATAAAAAGCTCAGTAAATCGGCGAAGAGTATAATGCTTCAACTAGTTATTTCATACGTCAAGCAGACTTTCTAAAAGATTTTCACTTTATGCGAAACCTATTCTCCTTTTTGAACAACTACTGCCCCGGCTACTTGCCACGTTGACCATTGAATTATGAAAAAAGAAAAATAGACTTTTCATGCAGTCGTAACATAGGACACATTAAAGAATTTTATTCGACGGGGTTGACGTTCAGCTCCTCTTAGACTGCAATATGATGTAGGTCTTCTCTACATCTGAATTATCACAATTACCTTTAAGTGTTTTTAATTCAACTCGTGGATATTTTTGATCTTAGTTGTGACTCATGCTTTATTTTCTGTTTACTTGTATCTTTGAGAGAAAAAATTCTCGGTACCTTAATTTCTTAATTTTCATTTCCGTACATTATTTATTCGATTATGCATAATCTTATCTCGGTATAATAATCTACGTTACGTTGCTGTGATGATGTCCACAGGGCAATTTGGCCAGAGTAGTCGATGTTGGCCACCATCTGACTACTAGCTTAAACCACCTATTAGACTCTCTGAGTGCAGCCTCGGTTACAAATAGAACCAAAAATACGTATGCATGTGAAAATATACGCACCAATCATTTTCCCCCTTAATTCTATTTTGTGGCAATTAATTTCTACTCACTTTTTTGACTACCATAACCTCAATATCTACCTATCATATTAGTACTTAACCTTTTTTTTACCCGATATATTAGGTGCAGAGAGAGAGGCGAAGAGTTTTAGGAACTCGCTTACTCCTCCTCTCCGCCTTTATGTAAAATGCAGTGGATCACTTGACCCTGCTCGATATCAAGCAATCCGCGTTGTATTTCCAGCAATTACGTCCTTAAACCTGCTGGTGTTATTCCTTGGGAAGCTGTGGATTGCCTAGTGTGTGATTCACTTCTTGGAGTTTTGAAAGAGCTGCACCACCGTAGGAGGATTTTCACCAGTATATAGAGCGTGAATAGGGCTAATGCCACACAAGAGACCAAAAAATAGATCATGTTGAATTTAAACTGGCCAGAATTTCGCATTCTGGCCTGTTATCTTTTCTACTGATGCAGCTCCCCTTAAATTGTTAATCGTCCCTGCCATCTATCTCGTACCACTTTGCTTCATAAACTAGTGGTAGCGTGGCCTCGTAGTTCATTGTAGAAGCCAAGGCCCGAATTTACGTGTCCCATAAGGAAATAGGTGAAAACTCTATGATGAGAAATATTAAGTACATAATTTATAAATGGGACCGAATATGTTTATTTATATAAGCATTTGCTAGTTTCCGGGATTCGAATTATTAATAATATTATTAATTTTTAATTACAGGCACACAAAAAAGAAAAAAAGTCGAAACGAGACCCCCCCCATGTATTTTGAGACGCTGAAACCGAGTATGACTATAAGAAAGGGTTTTAAAAATTTGAAAAGCAGGTTTTTTGGTGCGCTGAAATATGATGATAAAAACTTATTTGAACCACCCAGTGACCCTCCTAGCACCCCCCTACAAACCCCAGGAGTGGTTGAAATTCCACTTGTTCTAAACATTTAAAAAGTATGTTTATTTTTAGGTTTTTTGATGCGTTTAAACCGAATACGGCGAAAAAAATGTAAGGGGGTGCTAGGGGGTGAATGGGTGGTCAAAATCATTTGTTATCGTCATTTTCACCGCACCAAAGAATATACATACATTTTCAATTTTTTTAATGGCATATTCGGTTTCAGTGTCCCAAAATACGTAGGGTTAGGGGGTCTATCTTCTGGGTTTCGACTTTTTTCTTTTTTGTGTGCCTGTATTATTATTATTAGTTATTAATAATATTCCTTACTGAAGGATGGATGGGCCTCAGTCGCTACGTCTTACAGGTGGGGGTCCTCCTATCCTGGAACTTTTGAATAAGGTTGCCTTCCTGTGCTACGTGTGCCTCGTTGCCATGGTGTGATTACATAAAACAAACAATGATCCAAGTAAGTTTTTATATAACAATGAAAAAATAAAATTTGTAAGTATTTATCAATTATCCATTTAGCCTTAATACATTTATAGAATTGGAAAAAATAATCATAACAGATAGTTCACCTGGTCGAGTTAATTTTCCCTCAGGTAGGAAAAATTAAAATAAAAAAATTTTATCTACAGGGTAGCACTAATAAAAAATGACCATTGGCAATTTATTCGTTGTGGTAAACTTATAATGTTACAAGGAAGAAGAAAACAATGACTTATATAATCCAACGAAACTCCTTTAATTTATTTTCCTTTTTTGAAACGCATTAACTAAAGTTATTCGGGGTTTGCGAAAAAAAAAACAAACACAATAAGCCTTGAAAATAATTTTTGTAAAAAAAAAGGAATTACATTTTCCATGAACTCTATACTATTATAAAAAATTCAAAAAATATCATAATGCATTTTCTTTTATCTCTTTTTATTAATTTAGAACAAACAATGCATATAAACAAATTTGTTAGTTCCTTGACAACTTTTTCTGTCTTCTAATATTTAATAATTCACAGGCGAGAAAAAAAAAACAATTCATACATACTTCAAAAGCCCTTAAAAACAATTCATACATATTTCAAACGCCATTTTTTTCTTTTAAGCAAAAACTTGAACAATTACGACAAAAAAGATGTTACTGAACTTGCACCTCATAGAAAATAAAACAACTAACTTGACTCTTGACTTGACTCTTACGACGGGGGCGTTATTATTATTAGGAGGACCTTTTTTTACCTGTTTTTTGCCTTTTTGTGCCTACAATTATATGCAACATAAATGATTATTATTCTAACGTGCACCATCTGGGGGAGAGCAGGGTAAAAAAAATTCACCATTTAATGAAAAACATTAATTTCACTTTCGCTTGTTTAACATTATTTCATAAAATTTACCATACTATCTTTCGCTTACTTAATATCATTTGAAATAAAAGCTTTGCTTTGTAGGATAATAGCTTTTATAGTCCACTCAAATTAGGAAAAAAAACGCAGTTTTAAAGAAAGATTTTGAACAGCAGTTTCTTTGCATAGATAGTAAGAACTCAACTTTTAGAACATTTTTTTGCTTATGATCAGAAAAAAAAAGACACGATTTTTGAGATATATACATATATATATACGTTTTTTCGTGTTTTTTTTTCATTTAGACTTTTATATTTCGAAAAGTACATGTTTTTAAGGCTAAACGAACATAGGTAAACGTGTTCAGAATACGATTTCTTACAAAAAATCTTCTATACATTTTCCCAATTATCCCATTGGTTTTTCCGGAAAAGCGACTTGAAAAATATATCTATGTGTTTTTTTATTTTGAATGCAAATATCTCGAAAAGCACGCATGTTAGGGCTATTTGAACATGAATAAACTTATTCAGAATGAGATTTTCTACAAAAAAGCTCCTATACATTTTTCGATTATCCCATTGGTTTTTTCGGAAAAGCTTCTTGAAGAATATACAGTGTGTTTCACTTCTCGTGAAGACACCCCTGTATCTTTTTTATTTGTGGCCGAATTAATTTCAAATTTTTATCAGCCATACAAGTCCATAAGGTGACTTTATTCAACACATAAATGCCGTCTAAATCTAAAACGCCGGCCTACTGTGATAAAAAGAAAATGTTAATTTTCGAGAAATCATAGTAGGCTTAGAGATAGACAAAAATTTTGTTAACAAAAGTAGTTCGGAATCACTTGATATGTCCCCCTGTAAAATTTTGTGAAAATCGGAATATTTTCAAAAAAAAAAATTTTGTTTCACTTCTCGTGAAGACACCCCTGTATCTTTTTTATTTGCGGCCGAATTAATTTCAAATTTTTATCAGCCAAACAAATCCATAAGGTGACTTTATTCAATACATAAATGCCGTCTAAATCTAAAACCCCTGCCTACTGCGATAAAAATAAAATGTTAATTTTCGAGAAATCATAGTAGGCTTAGAGATAGACAAAAATTTTGTTAATAAAAGTTGTTCAGGATCACTTCATATGCCCCTCTGTAAAATTTTATGAAAATCGGAATATTTTCAAAAAAAGAGAACACATAAAGAGAACTTTTTCCAACAAATGAAAGTTGTGAACAAAAATCAGCATTCAATAAAACACTAAAAGGGCTTTTTATTTTTACATATCAAGTTGAATGTAATATCTTTTCTTTTTTTCTTTTTGTTATCTCTCTTCTGGAGGAGTAACTCTCCATCATATCCTTCCTCCTTATCGGCTCAGAAATTTAGGAACATGGACGGTTTTATTGCGTTGAATGTAAAGAGTGCCGTGAAATTAACTGTCAATATGTATTGTTTTATTTATTTCGTCATTGCTTTCATGACAGAAGTGATTGTTGTTATTTTCTGTGGAGTTTGTTAGTTTTTCTTGTTTTAATAATTTTATTCATACTAAAGTTTCCTTATTTCATATCTTTTCTCATAATGGTTAGAATACTTTTAACTACTGATGAAAAAATTGAAATAATAAAGATAGTCGGTGAAAATGTACGGTCTTCAAGAGAAGCAGCAGAAGAATTTAATTTAAGACATCCTCTAAGACAACCAATACACCATGGTACCGTAGCAAGAATATGTCACTTGTTCAATACAACTGGCAATGTGCTTAAACCGAGAGTACATCTTAATCGAAATCACGGAGATGATAATGTTATATTAGCGGCGTTTAACGCCAATCCCACTACCAGTCTTCGAAATATAATAATAATAATAATAATAATAATAATAATAAAGTTTATTGAACCAAGTGTTACAAGATTGATTTAGATACATTAAATTGCTTAATTATTGAACAACGGTACAAGGAAAATAAACATTTAGGTACACCTCACATAGTTATAAAAACTGGCCGTGAGTGCTATACCGATACTATAAAAAATACTATTTATAATAAAATGACTTAAGTAATAAATTAATTCTATTAAAATTCAACTGTACGAATAAGAGTTATAACTATTAAAATTAAGTATATTCTGACAATTGGATAAGTATATTAAGTATAACTAGTGCTATAATTTACAATTATTCTTAATATTTAGAAGTAGAAGTAGAATTTTAAATTGGCCGAAATAACTTAAATAATAAATTAATTCTATTGAAATTCAACAGTACGAATAAGAGTTATATTATAATTAGGTACATTCTGATTATTGGATAAGTATATTAAGTATTACTAAGGCTATGATTTACAATTCTTCTTAATATTTAAAAGTAGATAATATAATTTTCAATTGATCAAAAAGACGCCAGTGTCAATAAATCTGTGTAGTATTTGGAATGGATAAGTTAGAAGCCATTTATTTATTTCGTATTTAAATTTGTTTAAGTTGCAGTTTTCAATTGCTGGTGGTATATTATTATATATTCTAGGAGCTAAATAGATAAAGCTTTTTTGTCCTATCGTTTTTTGGGCCCGAGGTACTGTTATTACATTTTTTTCTTTACTTCTAGTGTGATAGTCAAAAGGGAGAGAATAGTTAATAATTCTAATCCATTATATAATAAATCTGTCGGGTAAAAGTAATCTTTTTTAAAAATGATTTTAAAAAATCTTTTTTGTAATTTTTCTAGCGGGTCTAAATTGGTTTTGTTTATGCCACCCCAGGCTAGGATACCGTAGCATAATTGCGACTGTATAAGTCCATAATAAACAGTTTTTAATTGTTTTTCTGTTAATATGTTTTTTAGTTGTTTGAATGTATAGATGAGATACCTTAGTTTCTTACATACATTTTCTATATGTAAGTTCCATTTTAAGTGGCTGTCAAGAATAACTCCAAGATACTTTATAGATTTTGCACTTTGAATTTTCAGATCGGTTCCTTCGATGGTGATGTTTGTGAACTGTGGAAGATGGCTTTCATAAGAACAGAATTGTAAATATTTTGTCTTTTCTATATTAATCGTAAGGAGATGATTATCGAACCAGTCTTTTATGGTTTTCAGGTTTTTACTTACGAGTTGCACTAGTATCTCCCAAGATCGTGCAGTGAAAAATATTACAGTGTCATCTGCAAACGATATAGTTAAGCCATTTAATGGTAGGTTAAGCAGGTCGTTTAAGTATATACTAAACAAAATTGGTCCTAGGACCGTGCCCTGCGGCAAACCGTAAAGAACGGTTCTCGGATCACTTAATGTATCACCTACTTTCGCTATTTGGGATCGATTTTCTAAATAACTGGTTAATAGTTCGTGTATTTTACCTCTAAAGCCCATGTTCCAAAGTTTTTCTAATATTTTTTTGTGACTTATCGTGTCGAATGCCTTCGCAAGGTCAATAAAAACACAAATGGAAGGGAGGGTTTGATCAACGGCGTTATATATTTTTCCAACTAATTTTGAAATTGCGTCCTGGGTTGAAGTTCCCTCACGAAAACCAAATTGTTTACTTGATAACAATTTAAATTTGTTTATAAATGATTCCATTCTAGTTTTGATCGCTTTTTCGAAGATTTTTGAAATATGCGTTGTCAGAGATATAGGTCTATAATTTATCGCCTCCAGTTTATCCCCACTTTTATAGACTGGTTTTATAATCGCGGTTTTGAAATGTGAAGGACATATACCGGTATCAAAAATATTATTAATTAGGTGAGTAATTAATGGAGATATTATGTCAACAATGTCTTTGAGGGTTTCCGATTTTATGTTGTCATAACCGGGAGATTTCTTATTTTTTAAATTTAATATATAGTTTCGAATTTCTCTATCTGAAACTGGTTCTAAAAGGAAGGTATTTTTCTGAATATGACTCTCAAAAGTTCTAGATGGTTTCTTAATTTTATTTGCCATGTTATACCCTATGTCGGAATAGTGATTATTAAAATGGTTTGCTATTTCTTTTTTGTTTGTAGATATTTCATTATTATGCAACTTGATTTTATTTATTTCTGTTTGTGTATTTTCATTATTTGTAATGCTTTTGACTGTCTGCCAAATTATTTGTGAATTATTATTTGCTGTAACTTGTTTTTGAAAGAATTCCTGCTTGGCTTTTTTTATTAAATTATTTAGTTTATTTTTGAATATACGGTATCTCTCTTTTATTGCAATGTCCCCGGGGTTCCTAATGACTTGTTGATAAAGGTTGTCCCTTATTTTTATTGACTTTACTAACCCTGTCGTAATCCATTCTTTTCGCTTAAATTGTTTCTGTTTCACTTTTACAGTTGACATTGCTATGGCATTTTTTAATGCATTTTCTAAAAGGGTACAGGCGTTTTCTACATCACCACACTTATAAAAGAAATCCCAATCTTTTGTTCCTAAAATATTTAATAATCGTTTTTTATTTATTATTTCAGTATATATACTTTCCTTTTTTTTATATGTTATATTTTCATTTCGTATGTTTGGAATTGAAACTATAGTACTGTAATGGTCTGAGATATTTGATTGTAGTATAATGGGTACTGGTGTAGTCTGTTTTTTCATTGTTTTTAAGAAAATATGATCTATGCAACTAGAGAGTTGTCCTTGATGCCAGGTAGCTTTGTTACTCAGAGATTTGTATCCATTTTCATATAATGTGTCTAGGTATTCGTATGCATAATTATGTTCCGATAGAATATTTATGTTAAGATCTCCAATTATAATGTCGTAGTCAGTATTTCCCAAGTTTTCAATATAATTTTTTAGATTTCCTATAAATTCGTTCACATTTGTGGAAGGGAGTCTATATATAAGAGAAATCATAATAGTGTTATGCTTCAGTTTAAGGTTGATTTTTAAAATATTGATGTTGCCTAATGCGACGATTTCAACATTTTGTTCAATATCTTTTTTTATATAGATGACTACTCCAATCATTGCGGTTTATTTGACCATTATTGTAGTAACAACGGTACCCCGGTATATTAAAATTGTTAAGATTTTCTATTTTGTGTGTTTCCGATAGGCAAATGCAATCGAAATAATTATTAAGATGTGAAAGGTAGACCTGAAGATTGTCGAAATTTTTATATATACTACGTATATTTGTATGGAAAACTGTAAATTGTTTTTCGGGTTTAATTAAATTTTTGCATGCATCGATGTCATTTGTACAATGTGTGCCAAGTTGTGAATAACTAAAGTCTCTTAAAAAGGGATTCATGTTTATATAAATTGTATATAGCTAATAAAGTTTTATTTTGTATGTCTCTCTTACTTGAAAAATTCGCTAATTTTTTATTCGATATGATGATACTTGTTTGATTAGGATACTATGATTTTTAGCGATTTAATCAAGTAAAATGACTGTTTTTACTTTTTTGTGCATTGTCTTGTTCTCGATGGTTTCCGTGCGGCTGTGGCTGTAGGTTTTTGCAGTGTTGACGAAGAATTGGCCCTTTCACACGTCAATGGATTTTTAGATTTAGTTTCCTTGGCAAATGATGGTCCCGGTTCCTCTTCGCTATGTTTTTCTTTTTCTAATGCCTTTAGTTCATCTACAGTATAGCTAGTTCCATCTATGTATAGCAGATTTCTTTTTATTTTTGTTTCCACGCCTTGGTCTCTAGCTTCTTTTAAGTGCTTCCTTAGTATGTTCTGAGCTTCTCGTTCTTCTCTAGTTAGGTCGTTTGATATAGATATAGTGGTACCTTTTAGATTGTGACAATTGGTAAATATTTCCTGTTTCTTGTGTAATGTAACGAACTTAACTGCTATAGGTCTATGTTTATTTTCTGCAATTTTTCCAAACCTGTAGCACACATTAATTTCAGATTTGGCCACACTTGTATTGACTTTGGTTTTAAACAATTTGATTACTTTGTTATAGATGTTTTCACCTTCATCTTCCTCGACTCCAAAGATGATAAGGTTATTTTTCCTGGCTTCTTTTTTTGTCAGCTCCAATTCAGATACTAGATCTTTATTGATGTTTTCTAGCTCTTTTATTTTATTATTTGCCTCAGTTAACTTTGAGGTTAGATTTTGCTGATATTGCTCTAATTTCTCGCTTATACTCAACGCTACTTCTGACAACGTTTTTTTAAGCAATTTGTAACATTCTGCAATAGTCAAATTGTCTGGTATGTCGTCAATCATAATTTCCACTCACGGTGCTTTCTATATACTCTTGCAGAAAATATAAATCCTTGCAGTAGTAAGCCCAGAAATGTTCAGTATTATTTATTATTATACGAATAGAGATGTATTCTTATCCCCGCCTCTGGTTTTTATTTTTCACGCTAATTGGACCCCTGCAATAAATGCCTCTTTTTACTTCCCAGATGTTATTTTGCTACCGAGTACTATGGGCTAGTTGATGGTCATGCACATCCCTTTTTCAATTTTACACGTGTCGACCACTTGTTTTCAGTCTGAGTTCACTTTAATAATTCCAACACTACACTTATTTATTAATTATTAATTGCACATTAATTCCATTATTGTCATAAGTTATATGGTTCTATTCACAATTCATTCAGTTTTATTCGAGTTATTTTTTGTGTTTTTCTTCAATGATTTAACCGGTTATTTCGAAAATCACTCGGGAGCGTACCGTAGCACTTCCGTTCTCGGTTATAGCGTATGAATATGGCTCGTGACCTTAATTTGTCGGCATCAAAAATTTGGAGATGTTTAAAACGCCATAAGCTACAACCGTTTAAACCAAAATTTTTACATACCTTGGAGGAAGGTGATGAAGAGAGAAGATTAGAATATTGTTTATGGATCCAAGGTAATTATTTAAACAATAGAGACTTCTTGAAGAAAGTAATTTTCACGGACGAGGCAACTTTCTCCACCAACGGGGTAGTGTCATCACAAAACTCTAGGTTCTGGGCAGTAGAAAATCCTGATTGGATAATAAATTGTAAAAGGCAATATTCCCAGAAAGTAAATGTGTGGTGCGGAATTTTTAACGAAACAATAATAGGGCCGTTTTTCTTTTTTCAAAATATAAATGCGTTAAATTTGCTAGAATTTTTAAATAATGATCTTTGGAATGCAATTGTTGATTTTCCTTTGGAACAATTGTATTTTCAACTCGACGGAGCATCTATCCACAATTCCGTAGTAGTGAGAGCATGGATGAATGAACATTTTCCCCAAAGATGGATAGGACGAAATAGCCCTTTAATACATTGGCCACCCAGATCACCTGATCTCACTCCAATGGATTTTTATTTTTGGGGTCACATTAAAAACAAAGTTTATATGACCAGACCTCAAAATATAGAGCAGCTTTGTGAGAGGATAAGGCAAGCATGTTTAGAAGTTACAGCTCAAGAACTGCGAAGAGTTGTAAAAAATAACAGAAAACGGATTGAGAAGTGTATTACACTTGAGGGTGGGTAAGTGGAAAGGGGCGCAATATAATAAATAAGTAAAAAAAAACCATTAACTTCTTTTATTTTTGAACTATTCTAACACTGCGGCTTTTGCTTTATCTGTATTTTTTTTCCGACAATATTATCATTCATTATTAGTAGTCTACCCAAAAAAAAAAAAAATGTATGCATAAATCTTAAAGTTGTCAGTGATTCTGCTGAATGTCAAATTGCGTTGACTTCTCGATTTAATAATGTTATTACAATAGATGAAGAACAAAAACAAGCTTTACTGTTAACACAAATTGCAGAAACAAAGAAATGTACAAAAACAAAAAAATATATATAATAAATTAAAAAATTATTATTAATAATAATTATTTACATTGGTGAATAACTTAAACAACCCGGGCCTCAAAAAACAATATTTTCTATATTTAATATAATTTTCCAAGAAAAAAAATATTATTTAAGTAACTTCATTAGTTATTTACAATTTTAATAATAT
Source organism: Rutpela maculata (assembly GCA_936432065.2). Lineage (NCBI taxonomy): Eukaryota > Metazoa > Arthropoda > Insecta > Coleoptera > Cerambycidae > Rutpela > Rutpela maculata. The sequence continues at coordinate 28,055,975 of OW386291.2, forward strand.
ATTTTTGGTGCTTTAATTAGTAAAATTGTGAAATACACCCTTAAAACTTTAATTTTCGCACTCCAGTTTCTGCTCGCTTTCAAGTAATTATAGTAAATTTTGGTTTAGATATGTTTTGAAACGTATTGAAAAAGTATTTTCTGCAGGCCGAAAGCAGATTTATTTGAGATTTTCCTTTTGTCCATTTTTTGGCATTTTAATGTAGATTTTTTTTTCGGGTTTCTTACAAAAAATTTTACTCGATAATTTCCAATTATTTATATAATATTTAAAGTGAAAAACCACTTTGGCACTAAAAACATATATTAGATGAAGTCCGCAGCCTACTTTTTATAGATAACGCAAAATTATTGAAATAGCGTACTTTAAAGCGTGGTAGCACATTTTAAAATTCATTTTTTTTTTTAATCAAAAGAGCATTTTTTCTTTTACATAAAAAGGAACATTTTTACAGGGTGAGAGATAAAATATGACAAGATTTTTTTTTTTTTGGGGTCGGTCTAATATATATTCTTCAAGAAGCTTCTCCGGAAAAACCAATGGGATAATCGGAAAAATGTATAGGAGCTCTTCTTGCAGGAAATCTCATTCTGAACAAATCTACTTATGTTCATTTGGCCCTAAAATTGTGCACTTTTCGAGATATTTGCATTCATAATACTTAAAAAATACACGAAAAAAAACACATATATATTTTTCAAGTTGCTTTCCCGGAAAAGCCAGCGGTATAATCGGAAAAATTTATAAAAACTTTTTTGTAGGAAGTCGTATTCTGAACGTGTTTACCTATATTCGTTTAGCCTTAAAAACGCGTACTTTTCGAGATATATACGTCTAAATGAAAAAAAACACGAAAAAACGTATATATATATGTATATATCTCAAAAATCATTTCTTTTTTTTTCTGCGCATAAGCAAAATCTTATTCTAAAAGTTGAATACTTACTTCTTATGCAGAGAAACTGCTGTTCAGAATTTTTCTCCGCTCTTTTCCTAATTTGAGTGGACTATTAACGAGGAATATTATTTTCGTGGTTTCAATATATCGTGAACGGTAAGAAACTTCGGTTTATTTTATTTTATTTCATGCATGGTTATTTATTGTATCATCAATGTTAATTTTGTTTGAATAAGGCCAGTGTTGAGTGGTCAGACATTTACTCTGACAGTTATCTAGTAACGTCGCCGCGCCGTAGCTACTAGAGGAAATCGTCTAGCAACGTCGCTTCGCACGTCAGCAACCGACCCTATCAATTAGGAATAGCTTAGAAAAAAAATTACTTTTACACACCCTACACTGTATTAGACCCCCTGATTACTCTATTTATTGACACCCTGAGCTGTAACAATATATTAGGAAAAAAACTCATACTATTTATTTTTCAATAATGGTTTACTGCTCAAGGAATATCGACTGAATATTAAACAACATTATTCTCTAAACGAGCACGGAAAGAGCTATCGCTAAATGAAACTCTTTTTAAGTGATTTGTATTAAAATATGTTGAAAATGTTAACATTAGAAAAATAGAGAACAACTATGCACCAAGAAATTCAGCATTTTCCCTAAAATATTTATTTGGTCAAAAAAGTTCTGTTAATCAATTACTTTTCTGAAACGATTAAGTATAGAGAATTATTAATAACAGAAAAATATTTAAAAATATAGTTCAGGAATTATGCACAAAAAGTGTAAAATTTTTATTTTTAAAGTAGAGCAACTAAATTTGAAATCTGGATATTGCTTCGCATTATAAACAACTTCTTTAAATGACATTTTTCGATATCTTCAAAAATAAAGGTTGTTTACTCTTGAGACAATTTCAAAAAAATTAATTTTCCGACCTAAGCGCCAGGACTAACATATATTTGTATAGCTCCTTTTTCGGTTGAAAATATGCACTAACGTTTGTCAAAAATAAAATTCATTCAGTCAATAACAACAGAGTTTCCCATATGGTGCAGACTTTTTGGCGGACACTGTATATATTCCTCATAAATACAGTCAACTCTCAATAACTCAATATAAACCATAATCTCGTAAGACACGTGAGTACTCTTAAATATCATATTTCATCTCATTATTCACATATATAACCTTTTTGCACCAAAATATAACGTTATAGACTGGCGGTACATGACCAGTCAGATGCAACGTTTTTAAAATGCATGCCAATCATATATATGAATGAAATTACCATGAATATGCCAGAGACGCAAATTTTAGGCAGTCGTCGCGTGCAGAAGGGTGTGCAAATCGATTTTTTTTGTTTTTTTTGTGTTTTTTTTATTTTAAAATGAATGCCAATAGTGCCAAACGAAAAGCCTTGAAAAAAAATTCAAAATCAAAATCATCCAAAATCAAGAACACCAAAAAATTTTGCGATTTAATGTGCGCATCAAAAGTTGTTTTGCGCGCGGAAACTGCATGCCAATGAATTTCCGCTGGATTCTTTTTCACGGCATTTCGTTTGGCACTATTGGCATCCATTTGCAAATTTAAAAAAAAAAACACAAAAAAAAAACAAAAAAAATCGATTTGCACGCGACGACTACCTAAAATGTGCGTTTCTGGTATATTCACTTATAATATCCCTAGAGCTTAAATTATTTCCGGAAATTTTTTCGAGGTCATGAATATTTTGAAAATTATCCCGAGCCGCAGGCGAGGGATAATTTTCTTAAAATATTCATGAACGAGGAAAAATTTCCGGATATTAATTTAAGCTCGTGGGATATTCGGTAAGAAAATTTCACACCACTATTTTATAAATATTATGCCAAAATTGAACATTTTTATTACGAATGACAAACATTCATTCATCATAGTGAGCCATGGAATAACAACGGGTGGTTAATAAAATACGAAATTTCTTAGTGAAATAACATACCATTCTCCAAGTTTAGTTACATGAACTTTTTATAAATAATTTAAAACATATTGTATTTCCATTTTTTATTAACTTTGGTCTACTGAAATTGGTGGAACATCATTTATTTTTGATAATTATTCTGAAGTACCTACCTACTTCAAGATTTATATGTTTAATAAAATATGAAATTTCTTAGTGAAATAACATACCATTCTCCAAGTTTAGTTACATGAACTTTTTATAAATAACTTAAAAACATATTATATTTCCATTTTTTATTAACTTTAATCTACTAAAATTGGTGGAACATCATTTATTTCTGATATTACTTAAATGCGAGCACAGGGAATGTATTCATTCTTGTCGCCGAGACAATAATTAGCAACTTCTAGTCGGCCATGAAATAATAAAAGGTAACAAGATAGTAATGGCTGCCGCGCAGACGTCAATTAGATTAATTTCTACATTCTAATCATAACAAAATTTGGTTATCAGCCAAAAGAATAAAGTGCATGGGCACATAGCTCAAAAATGGCTCCAGGTTCTAAAACATATGGATTGTGTATTTTGTGCAAAAAATATTCAGACATTGAAAAATGTCATCGTCAGCTTACTTACTTGTCACGATTGGTTAAGGATATTCATTATGAAGAAATATTGGATGTAAAGCTATTCAGAAGAATCCAAAAATATCTACTAAAATCTTCAAGCAAATTTAATAGACTATCTAAATTAAAAGTAAATAAAATTGTGTCGAAATACCCTATTTCATATACCTATTTTATTAAACATAGACATTTACAAAGTTCAGTCTTCAGTCCTATTTATTCTCCATTAAGACGAGAAGAATTCTTGCTAGACTTAAAAGTTCACTAAATACTAATTTGTGTACTTATAATATCCTCGTGAATATCCTCCTTTGCGTCGCAAATAAATTTAATTCTAAAAGCACTTCAACTCCCGCGTCTTTACTTTGACATTTTAAATGACAGAAAAATTTCCACTTATTAATTTGACAGAATGTAAAAAATTTCCGGAAATTTTTTGGGTTGCCATGGTAACTTAACAAAAAACAAGCCTCTGATTGGTTAAAAAATGTGGTGTGAAATTTTCATGGTAATTTCATTCATATATATGATTGGCATGCATTTTAAAAACATTGCACCTGACTGGTCATGTACCGCCAGTCTATTATGAACTCTTAGTAAGTGTCAATAATCCTCGTCTAACTGTATAAAAAAATAGCATATTGTAATACAAGTGTGGCAAGGGCTTCATTGCAAAACGATGTATGAGTTTTGCAATGAGGCTTGCCGCATGTGTGTTACATACTATTTTCTACGGTTGTGAAGTTATTTCCCTTAAAGTCTTTCAAACTTTTAAATTTGTGAAGATGTAATCGAGGCGTGCGGCAAAGTGACATTTTCTGCATTTATTTTGAAGTTAGAAAATTTGAATTTCAGCAAAATTGTACAAAAAATTCTTGCCGCACGACTTTGACACAATTTGACTTTCAACACAATCGTAGAAAAAATAAATTTTAATGTCCACATCTTAGCACAAGTATTTCTCCTATCTTAACCAAAAAATGATTTTTATAATATTTGTTTGAATCAGATTATTTTATCATTCAAGCGATGTGGCTGGCTAGCCACTAATTAAAAAACACCTTGTAAATTCTGGTTCTAGTTGTATTATAGGTTAATCCTCCATTTTTTCTTTAACACTCAATTAAAATAAAAACATTTGGACTGAACTTAAAAAAAATATATTTCTCATTTATCCACCACATTATCTGTGCAAAAGAAAATGATTTTCAGTTGAATATTTTAAACTTTAATAACGCTGTTTTGCGTCTAGTTTTGAAAACTCGCTTTCGATTATAGCTTAAACGAATTTCAATACTTCTAGTAAAAAATAAAATTTAATTATAGTCCGATCCCTCCTTTGTTAATTAAAAAAAATATTTTCACCCTGACAAAAAATTTCTTTTAGAAACCCTTATAAAAAAATATAGGTGCGTGGTTTTTTCTTAAAAATGTATACATTTCTAGGGTATTTGAATTAATAAACAAAATATTTTTTAACAAATCACAAAAATCACAGCAATGAATCAATATTTGAAAAAAAAAAGAAATTTTCTCGCGAAATAAGAAATGACTTCAAATAGTTATAGTGGAGGCAATAGAGGTTTTCACTTCGGAAAAATTCTGGGAAGGGGTAGCGATGTTTGAGAATACATCTCTGAACATGTCAGGAGCAACGTACCAAAAGTTATTAACAATAGTCCTTGAGCGTAATTTGTTATTAAACAAAATACCAGTTTCTGTCAAATATATGTTAAAATAGTTTTTTATTTCAAAAACAAATTGAGCCATTCAAAAGCACGGGAAATTTTGTATAAAAAATGTATATGAAGTTTTTTTGTACGATCAAAAATGTATGTAAAATGATTGTTTTGTTTTTTGTTGTTGAACATTTTTTGTTTGAACATTCTTGTTGAACATTTGAACTAATTAATGAAATTGACCTCACAAAAGCTTAACCAAAAGAAGAAACATGTAGCTATTGGATTATTAACTTTTCAAATATAAAAATGAATATATATGGAAATAATACACATACGAAGTCGGAATATAAGGAGATTTGCGATGAAATCGGTAAAAGCTCTACCATATCTTAAATTTGTAAGGTAAAAACCTGAGTCTTTCATATTTTACTTTTAAAGTAATGTATAAAAAGATACGATGAACAAAAAAATCTCACAAATTTATTTTTGAAGATGTTCACTTCCAATTCAAAATTTTGAGAAAGTGATAAAATTTAATATACATCAATTTTAACAACCTATTACTCTGGTTTAAATCGCGTTATTAGATCTTGAATTTGAAATTTGCACTTTAAGATGCCTCAAGGAGAATTACCTTAAAATTTACGTAAATAAAAAAATAATTTCTTTGCTCGAAAATCGAAAATTCAAAAAATTATGGGTAAAATAAACATTAATAATTTTATAAAAATATTATTTAGCCTACCTATCCAGCATACGTTTATGGTAGGACCTTAAAATCTACACTTTTCCCGAAATATTGAAAAAATCAAGTTTCTAAAATTTTTATACTGTTTAAAATATCGAAAACATATTAAAAATATTCACGTGGTACAGGGCTATTTCTGCTATTGCACAGACCGTCAGATATTTTTGGAACAAGAGCAGGAAAAAGAAGAGCAAGTCGAACTTCCACTAAATGAAGAAATTGATATTTAAAAATGAATTTATATCGTTAATATTGTAATATGTTACAACCCCTAGAATGATGTATTTGCACCTACTCGAAAAAGAACCTACCAGAAGATTCCAAAGTGACATCTGGAATTATCGAGAGAATGGTGGCGTCATCACAGAACAATCGAGATCTGTCATTTTTAGGTATAAAAGACCGACCGCATTCTCGGCGAGAGTTCAGAAAGTTCAGAAAGTATAGAAAGTGAGGTTAAGACTTCAAAGATAAACAAAGTGATAAACATTGTGATTTTAGTCAGTAAAGTGTATTTCAATTAATAATAGTGTAACGTGTTTCCACCCTTAGGAAACCACCCTCGCAAATTCCGTGGGTTCCAAAAATTATAACAAGAGATGTCCACTAACACACTTTATTAAATGTTTACTGGATACTTCACAATACTATTATTAATTTAAATACACTTTACTGACTAAAAATCACAATGTTTATTACTTTGTTTATCTTTGAACTCTTAACCTCACTTTCTATACTTTCTCAACTACTCGCCGAGAATGCGGTCGGTCTTTTATACCTAAAAATGACAGATCTCGATTGTTCTGTGATGACGCCACCATTCTCTAGGTAATTCCAGATGTCACTTTGGAATCTTCTGGTAGGTTCTTTTTCGAGTAGGTGCAAATACATCATTCTAGGGGTTGTAACATATTACACTGCCCCCTCCTTAAGCCTGAACGTCCCGGTCAGGTAATTCAGCCTCTTTCACATACTTCGCCAGTCTATCCAATTGTACGATCTTCATCTTGGACTTTTTGTTTCGTTGAATACGATAGACGACATCATTAATTCGGGTAATAACAGTATAAGGTCCTTCCCAAGGAGGTTGAAGTTTCGGTGACTTCCCTTTCTTCCGCTGTGGGTTGTACAGCCAAACCAGATCTCCTGCCTTGAACCCTTCTGAACTACCCTTACGGTCGTATCGAGCCTTCATTCGGTCACTGGCTATGGTGATTTGGTCTCTAACCAGCTCATGAACATTTCTTAGCCGTTCACTCATTTCATCCACATAGCTGTTCACAGGAAGCTGTTCTCCGCCTGGTGTTCCGAAAATCAAATCACACGGCAGTCTGATCTCGTGTCCAAATACTACACGGGCTGGTGTTTGTTTCGTAGACTCGTGAATAGCAGCTCTGTATGCCATGAGGAAGAACGGTATGTGGAGATCCCAATCGCGTTGATTCTTATGAACCACTTTAGAAAGATGTTCTTTCATGGTCTTGTTATGTCGTTCCACCATTCCATCTGATTGCGGGTGAAGGGCTGTTGTCCGTGTTTTGTGTATCCCCAATAACTTGCAGATTTGTTGAAACACCCCTGACTCAAAGTTCCTCCCTTGATCTGAGTGCAGCTCCAGGGGTACACCAAACCGACATATCAAATTATCTACCAAGACTTTGGCGACAGTGACTGCTTCTTGGTTTGGAATTGCATAGGCCTCTGGCCACTTACTAAAATAGTCCATGGCAACCAGTATGTACTTGTTCCCATCCTTGGTTACTGGGAATGGGCCGGCTATATCGATCGCGATCCTCTCGAAAGGAGCTCCGACGTTATATTGCTTCATTGCACCCCTACTTCTAGTCTGTGGTCCCTTACTGGCTGCACAAATTTTGCAATTGCGACACCAAGCTTCCACATCTTGACGACTATTTACCCAATAAAATCGTTCTCGTACTTTATTCAGGGTCTTATTAACGCCGAAGTGCCCACCGGATGCTCCATTATGCACTTCCTGAAGTACTTTCGGTACTCGACACCTGGGAATCACTAGACGCATAACAACTTCCCTGCCATCCGGGCTTTCCCAAGCTCTCTTTAGCAGCCCGTTCATGACTTTAAGTGAATCCCATTGGGCCCACAAAGCCTTCAATCCAACTGCCTTATCCGAAACATCCTTCCACGCTGGTTGAATTCCTTTCTCCTTTTCTCTCAATATAGGCCCAATTTCTGTGTCATTTAGTTGTTCTTGTCTCAGGGCTTCGGTCGTCCAATCGTCCGGAACCTCTATTTTAATAGTGTTGACGGCCACCGTACCCTGCAATTTCTCAACGTGGCGGCAGTGCTTGCAATCTTCCTTGCACGGTCTTCTAGATAAAGCGTCTGCGTTCTTATGAGATCTTCCAGGTCGATGTTCGATTTTGAAATCATACTGTTGCAGCCGTTCTATCCAACGAGCCAGTTGACCTTCAGGGGTTTTCAACTGCAACAGCCATTTTAATGCAGCATGGTCGGTCCGAATCTTGAAATGTCGTCCATAAAGATATTTATGAAAATGGTCCACTGATTTAACGATGGCCAGTAACTCTTTCGGGGTTACACAATAGTTTCTTTCCGGTTTGGACAGCACCTTGCTGAAGTACTCGATCACTCTTTCCTGCCCATTCTGCATTTGAGACAGTACACAACCGACCGAAGAATTGCTGGCATCCGTGTCTAAAATAAAAAGTCCTTCCCGTTGTGGGTACGCTAGCACAGGACCAGTGCATAGAGCTGCCTTCAATCTTCTCCATGCCGTTTCACATTCCGGTGTCCATTGGTACTACACTTTCTCTTCTGTCAGCCGGTGTAATGGCTTCGCAATTTCTGCAAACCCTTCTGCAAAGCGCCTATAATAAGTGCAGAGGCCAAGGAAGCTCCGTACTTCATGAACGTTAGATGGTCTTGGCCAATCTCGTACAGCAGAAATTTTGTCGGGGTCTGTTTGTATTCCATCCGAAGACACCACGTGACCAAGAAATTTGACTTCTTTCTGGAATAGCAGGCACTTCTTCGGGTTCAACTTCAGATGGGCATTCCTGACTCGCCCAAATACTTCTTGAAGATTTTTTAAATGTTCTGTAAAATCCTGTCCCATAACAAGCACGTCGTCAAGGTAAACCAGGCACGTCCTCCAGGTTAGCCCTCGCAGTACGAATTCCATCAATCTTTCAAAGGTAGCTGGCGCATTGCAAAGTCCAAAAGGCATCACAGTAAATTGATAAAGACCACTGCCTGCTGAAAACGCTGTCTTCTCCTTATCATCAGGATGAAGCCCCACTTGCCAGTATCCACTCCTAAGGTCTAACGTAGAAAACCATCGTGAGCCTGCCAACATGCTTAACGTGTCGTCAATTCGTGGTAATGGGTAACTGTCTTTCTTCGTGACATCATTTAATTTTCGATAATCGACACAAAATCTTAATGTTCCGTCCTTCTTGGCAACCAAAACGACTGGCGATGACCAGGGACTCGTTGACTCCTCAATGACTCCATCTTGCAGCATCTTGTTTATCATTGCCGAGGCATCCTCTTGTTTCGCTAATGGAAGCCTCCTAGGTGGTTGTCGAATAGCTGGTGAGTCGCCAGTATTTATCCGATGCTGGACTATGTCTGTTTTTGTAAGGGCCTCTGTATTCTTGGCAAATACTGAACTTTCCTTTTCTAGGAACTTGATTGCCTCCCTTCGCTCATCCTCAGATAAATGCTCCAACTGGGTACTCAGCAAGGTCAAAACTTCCTGGTCTATTTTCGTAGACGAACTTCCCTCTGTTTGTTCCTCGCACCTCGCTACCCATGTGACCGGTTCATAGGAGCCAATCGGTTTGCCTTCCTTAATTGTCACCGAGTGGGAATTTAAATTAACAACTCTAATTGGGATTTTGTCTTTAGTCCGGGTTAAAGTTCTCGCCACAATAATATTGGATAGGGACTTAATCGATTCGTCATCTTCAACTAGGCCAACACGGTACCCTCCAGGATTTCCTTCTAAGGCAACATCAATCATTTGTTCTGAATGAGCAGGAATCTTGATTGTTTGTGTTGTTAACAACCTTGCTTTATGGAATTGGTCGTCTGCGGTTGCCAGAATAAATTCCTCATTTCCAATTTTTAAGACTCGCTCCCCTACGTCAACAATAAATCCCTGCTCTCCCATGATGTCCAGACCCAAAATGAAATCATCCATAATGTCAGCCACAATGACCTTGTAATTGAACCTCAACCGTCCAACCTGCAGTTCCAAGTTAATTTCTCCATGGACCGCAGCCCTGTCCCCCGTGGCTGTCCGAATGATTACTCCATTTTGCTTCTTGTCAATCTGCAAGCCTGATATAAACCCTGGCCGCACTATTGATGACGTAGCACCGGTGTCAATAGTAAACACGCATTTTCTTCCATTCACATATCCTTGCAACAACAGACTGCTTGGAATTCTTTGGAGCTGGGAAATCTTTATTTCTCTGGGGGCACCGCATTCCCTAGCCAGCACAGCCCCCTTGGTGCTGGCTATCTTTAGTTTTCCTGCTTCTCTTCAACATTCACAGCATTTACTCGACTCTCCGAGTTCTGCTGTCGACAGTCTCGTTTCATATGTCCCACCTTGCCGCAGTTGAAACATTTAATACCTCCGCTCGGCTTTCCTTTATTTTGTTGTTTCTCCTGCTTTCCGAGGCCATCCAATTTATCGCATAATTTGGTGAATATTTTCTGCATCTCAGTCAGCAAGGGGTTCTGGTTCATTTCTGGTTGCGATTCTTCGAGAGTCACAGCTCGAACTCTCGACCTTGGAGTATCCCTGTAAGCGGCTTCTACTTCGAGTGCACGCACCAAAGCTTCGCTACTACTTTGGTGTCTCGTCAGCCTCAGAACTCGCCTGACCTCTTCGTCCCTTATACCATCTAAAAAGGCCCCCACGGCTAATTGTTCCTGGAATTCTTTAGGTGCATTTGGATACGCCAGGTGTGCCAGTCTCTCTATCGCAGCTTCAAATTCTTGTAAACTTTCCCCAGCTTTTTGCATCCGGGATTTCAGCTGAGCCTGGTATAATTGGGCAAGGTGTTGATCGCCATACCTCAAGTCTAATGCAGCTTCCAAGACTTTGAAGTCCCTTTGTTTATCCACTGGGATAGTTTGAAGCAACTCTGAGGCCTGGCCCCTTAACGCCAGAACTAATGCCATGGCCTTTTCCTCATTATCCCAGTTGTTCGCACACGCTGCTGCCTCAAACTGCCTCTTGTACGTCGTCCAGGAACTTTGGCCATCAAAAGAAGGAGGTTTTAGTCGCTGACCTGATGATACCACCTGCTGGCTTCCTCTATCTCTCAACTGTCGTTTAAGCCGGTCTATTTCTCCTTTAACTTCTTCTTCTTCGAACTTGTTTACTTTCTCTTTAACTTGACTGACTTCTGTCTCGACTTCACCTACTTTTTCTTCTACCTTGTTTATCTCTTCTTTGACTTCACCCTTTAGTCCTTCGTTGGCAGAAATGATAGCGTCCTGCTGTATTTTCATTTGTTCATTCAGAATTTTCCTTAATTCTTCTTGGCGTCTTTCTTGTTCCTCTTTTTCTTCTTGACGCTGTCTTTCTTGTTCTTCTTTTTCTTGTTGGTGTCTTATTTCCAGATTTTTCATCATTTTCTTTAATTCATCTCTTTCTTCTTGACGTCTTGTTTCTTGCTCTTCTTTTTCTTCTTGACGTCGCTTTTCTTGTTCTTCTTTTTCTTTCTGACGTCTTGTTTCTTCATCCTCTTTTTCTTTCTGACGTCGTCTTTCTTGTTCTTGACGTCTTCTTTCTTCATCCTCTTTTTCTTTCTGACGTCTTGTTTCTTCATCCTCTTTTTCTTTCTGACGTCTTATTTCCTGATCTTCCATAATTTTCTTTAATTCGTCCCTTTCCTCTTGACGCCGTTTTTCCTCCTCCTGGCGCTGATGTGCCATCATTTTTTGGAATTGTTCGAATAAGTCCTGTATTTGTTTATCGGATGCCATACTTCTTGTTGTTACGGGCATACGATGAAATTAAAATAAAATAAATTTAACTGTCACGTCAATATCGGTAATGGAACTTTCCAGAAAAATCTCGAAACAGCACGAAAAAGTCTTATCCAGAGTCTTGTCACTATCCAGTTCAGAGAATTTAATAATCTCCACTAATGTCCAACTAGAAAAGTTCTAGTAATTTGCAAATGAGTTTTTTTTTTTTTTAGTGTCTCTATCGCTTCTCAGTTTATCGCACTAATGTCCTAATAAAATGTTCTACAATGTCTCAAAAATGCACTTAACACTATTTTTCTGACCGAAAATAACCCTCGAACAATGTGTCCAGTAATTTAGTCCACTGTGTTACACTAAACCTCGAGAATACTTCTCGAACACTCCAGCACAACTTCAGAGCCCCTCTTGTCATAAAATTCCGCTTCTGACACCAATTTGTAACGTGTTTCCACCCTTAGGAAACCACCCTCGCAAATTCCGTGGGTTCCAAAAATTATAACAAGAGATGTCCACTAACACACTTTATTAAATGTTTACTGGATACTTCACAATACTATTATTAATTTAAATACACTTTACTGACTAAAAATCACAATGTTTATTACTTTGTTTATCTTTGAACTCTTAACCTCACTTTCTATACTTTCTCAACTACTCGCCGAGAATGCGGTCGGTCTTTTATACCTAAAAATGACAGATCTCGATTGTTCTGTGATGACGCCACCATTCTCTAGGTAATTCCAGATGTCACTTTGGAATCTTCTGGTAGGTTCTTTTTCGAGTAGGTGCAAATACATCATTCTAGGGGTTGTAACATATTACAATAGTATTGTGAAGTATCCAGTAAATATTTAATAAAGTGTGTTAGTGGACATCTCTTGTTATAATTTTTGGAACCCACGGAATTTGCGAGGGTGGTTTCCTAAGGGTGGAAACACGTTACAATTGGTGTCAGAAGCGGAATTTTATGACAAGAGGAGCTCTGAAGTTGTGCTGGAGTGTTCGAGAAGGATTCTCGAGGGTTAGTGCTAACACAGGACTAATTTACTGGACATTGTTCGAGGGTTGTTTTCGAACAGGAAAATAGTGTTTAAGTGCATTTTTGAGACATTGTAGAACATTTTATTAGGACATTAGTGTGATAATTAAATCCTTTGAACTGAGAAGTGATAGAGACACTGAAAAAGACTCATTTAGTGCGTGAAAATTTCTAGAACTTTTCTATTTGGACATTAGTGGAGATTATTAAATTCTCTGAACTGGATAGTGACAAAAGACTCTGGATAAGACTTTTTCGTGCTATTTCGAGATTTGTCTAGAAAGTTCCATTACCGATATTGACGTGACAGTTAAATTTATTTTATTTTAATTTCATCGTATGCCCGTAACAACAAGAAGTATGGCATCCGATAAACAAATACAGGACTTATTCGAACAATTCCAAAAAATGATGGCGCAGCAACGGCAGGAAGACAAAGAAGAACAGGAGAAAAAACGTCAAGAGGAGAAAGAAGAACAAGAAAAGCGACGTCAAGTAGATAAAAAAGAGCAAGAAAGAAAACGCCAGGAGGAAGAAAAACGGCGTCAAGAAGAAAGGGACGAATTAAAGAAAATTATGGAAGATCAGGAAACAAGACGTCAGAAAGAAAAAGAGGATGAAGAAAGAAGACGTCAGAAAGAAAAAGAGGATGAAGAAACAAGACGCCAAGAAGAAAAAGCCGAATTGAGAGAAATGATGGAGGACCTGAAGATACGACAGCAAGAGGAGAAAGAAGAGCAAGAAAGACAACGTCAAGAGGAAAAAGACGCACTCAGAAAAATAATGGAAGACTTGGAAGAAAGACGCCAGGAGGAATTAAGGAAAATCCTGAGCGATCAAATAAAAATACAACAGGACGCAATCATTTCTGTCAAAAGTGAAGTCAAAGAAGAGATAAGCAAGGTAGAAGAAAAAGTAGATAAGGTCGAAGATAAAGTAGGTGAAGTCAAGACCGAAGTCGGTCAAGTAAAAGGAAAAGTAAATCAGTTTGAAGAAAAGATGAGTGAGTTCGAAGAAGAAGTCAAGGGAGAAATAGACCGGCTTAAACGACAGTTGAGAGATAGAGGAAGCCAGCAGGTGGTATCATCAGGTCAGCGACTAAAACCTCCTTCTTTTGACGGCCAAAGTTCCTGGACGACGTACAAGAGGCAGTTTGAGGCAGCAGCATGTGCGAACAACTGGGATAACGAGGAAAAGGCCATGGCATTAGTTCTGGCGTTAAGGGGCCAGGCCTCAGAGTTGCTTCAGACTATCCCAGTGGATAAACAAAGGGACTTCAAAGTCTTGGAAGCTGCATTGGACTTGAGATATGGCGACCAACATCTCGCCCAAGTATACCAAGCCCAGCTAAAATCACGAACACAAAAGGCTGGAGAGAGTTTACAGGAATTCGAAGCTGCGATAGAGAGACTGGCACACCTGGCGTATCCGAGTGCACCTAGAGAATTTCAGGAACAATTAGCCGTAGGGGCCTTTTTAGATGGCATAAGGGACGAAGAGGTCAGGCGAGTTCTGAGGCTGACAAGACACCAAAGTAGTAGCGAAGCTTTGGTGCGTGCACTTGAAGTAGAAGCCGCCTACAGAGATACTCCAAGGTCGAGAGTGCGAGCTGTGACTCTCGAAGAATCGCAACCAGAAATGAACCAGAACCCCTTGCTGACTGAGATGCAGAAAATATTCACCAAATTATGCGATAAATTGGATGGCCTCGGAAAGCAGGAAAAACAACAAAATAAAGGGAAGCCGAGCGGAGGTATTAAATGTTTCAACTGCGGCAAGGTGGGACATATGAAACGAGACTGTCGACAGCAGAACTCGGAGAGTCGAGTAAATGCTGTGAATGTTGAAGAGAAGCAGGAAAACTGAGGATAGCCAGCATTAAGGGGGCTGTGCTGGCTAGGGAATGCGGTGCCCCCAGAGAAATAAAGATTTCCCAACTCCAAAGAATTCCAAGTAGTCTGTTGTTGCAAAGATATGTGAATGGAAGAAAATGCGTGTTTACGATTGACACCGGTGCTACGTCATCAATAGTGCGGCCAGGGTTTATATCAGGCTTGCAGATTAACAAGAAGCAAAATGGAGTAATCATTCGGACAGCCACGGGGGACAGGGCTGCGGTCCATGGAAAGGTCAACTTGGAACTGCAGGTTGGACGGTTGAGGTTCAATTACAAGGTCATTGTGGCTGACATTATGGATGATTTCATTTTGGGTCTAGACATCATGGGAGAGCAGGGATTCATTGTTGACATAGGGGAGCGAGTCTTAAAAATTGGAAATGAGGAATTTATTCTGGCAACCGCAGACGACCAATTCCATAAAGCGAGATTGTTAACAACACAGACGATCAAGATTCCTGCTCATTCAGAACAAATGATCGATGCTGCCTTAGAAGGAAATCCTGGAGGGTACCGTGTTGGCCTAGTTGAAGATGACGAATCGATTAAGTTCCTATCCAATATTATTGTGGCGAGAACTTTAACCGGACTAAAGACAAAATCCCAATTAGAGTTGTTAATTTAAATTCCCACTCGGTGACAATTAAGGAAGGCAAACCGATTGGCTCCTATGAACCGGTCACATGGGTAGCGAGGTGCGAGGAACAAACAGAGAGAAGTTCGTCTACGAAAATAGACCAGGAAGTTTTGACCTTGCTGAGTACCCAGTTGGAGCATTTATCTGAGGATGAACGAAGGGAGGCAATCAAGTTCCTAGAAAAGGAAAGTTCAGTATTTGCCAAGAATACAGAGGCCCTTACAAAAACAGACATAGTCCAGCATCGGATAAATACTGGCAACTCACCCGCTATTCGACAACCACCTAGGAGGCTTCCATTAGCAAAACAAGAAGATGCCTCGGCAATGATAGACAAGATGCTACAAGATGGAGTCATTGAGGAGTCGACGAGTCCCTGGTCATCGCCAGTAGTTTTGGTTGCCAAGAAGGATGGAACATTAAGATTTTGTGTCGATTATCGAAAATTAAACGATGTCACGAAGAAAGACAGTTACCCATTACCACGAATTGACGACACGTTAAGCACGTTGGCAGGCTCACGATGGTTTTCTACGTTAGACCTTAGGAGTGGATACTGGCAAGTGGGGCTTCATCCTGATGATAAGGAGAAGACAGCGTTTTCAGCAGGCAGTGGTCTTTATCAATTTACCGTGATGCCTTTTGGACTTTGCAATGCGCCAGCTACCTTTGAAAGACTGATGGAATTCGTGCTGCGAGGGCTAACCTGGAGGACGTGCCTGGTTTACCTTGATGACGTGCTTGTTATGGGTCAGGACTTTACAGAACATTTGAAAAATCTTCAAGAAGTATTTGGGCGAGTCAGGAATGCCCATCTGAAGTTGAACCCGAAGAAGTGCCTGCTATTCCAGAAAGAAGTCAAATTTCTTGGTCACGTGGTCTCTTCGGATGGAATACAAACAGACCCCGACAAAATTTCTGCTGTACGAGATTGGTCAAGACCATGTAACGTTCATGAAGTAAGGAGCTTCCTTGGCCTCTGGCCTTGGCCTTATTATAGGCGCTTTGTGGAAGGGTTTGCATAAATTGCGAAGCCATTACACCGGCTGACAGAAGAGAAAGTGCAGTACCAATGGACACCGGAATGTGAAACGGCATGGAGAAAATTGAAGGCAGCTTTATGTACTGGTCCTGTGCTAGCATACCCACAACGGGAAGGACTTTTTATTTTAGACACGGATGCCAGCAATTCTTCGGTCGGTTGTGTACTGTCCCAAATCCAGAATGGGCAGGAAAGAGTGATCGAGTACTTCAGCAAGGTGCTGTCCAAACCGGAAAGAAATTATTGTGTAACTCGGAAAGAGTTACTGGCCATCGTTAAATCAGTGGACCATTTTCATAAATATCTTTATGGACGACATTTCAAGATCCGGACCGACCATGCTGCATTAAAATGGCTGTTGCAGTTGAAAACCCCTGAAGGTCAACTGGCTCGTTGGATAGAACGGCTGCAACAGTATGATTTCAAAATAGAACATCGACCTGGAAGATCTCATAAGAACGCAGACGCTTTATCTAGAAGACCATGCAAGGAAGATTGCAAGCACTGCCGCCACGTTGAGAAATTGCAGGGTACGGTGGCTGTCAACACTATTAAAATAGAGGTTCCGGACGATTGGACAACCGAAGCCCCGAGACAAGAACAACTAAATGACACAGAAATTGGGGCTATATTGAGAGCAAAGAAGAAAGGAATTCGACCAGCGTGGAAGGATGTTTCGGATAAGGCAGTTGGATTGAAGGCTTTGTGGGCCCAATGGGATTCACTTAAAGTCATGAACGGGCTGCTAAAGAGAGCTTGGGAAAGCCCGGATGGCAGGGAAGTTGTTATGCGTCTAGTGATTCCCAGGTGTCGAGTACCGAAAGTATTTCAGGAAGTGCATAATGGAGCATCCGGTGGGCACTTCGGCATTAATAAGACCCTGAATAAAGTACGAGAACGATTTTATTGGGTAAATAGTCGTCAAGATGTGGAAGCTTGGTGTCGCAATTGCAAAATTTGTGCAGCCAGTAAGGGACCACAGACTAGAAGTGGGGGTGCAATGAAGCAATATAACGTCGGAGCTCCTTTCGAGAGGATCGCGATCGATATAGCCGGCCCATTCCCAGTAACCAAGGATGGGAACAAGTACATACTGGTTGCCATGGACTATTTTAGTAAGTGGCCAGAGGCCTATGCAATTCCAAACCAAGAAGCAGTCACTGTCGCCAAAGTCTTGGTAGATAATTTGATATGTCGGTTTGGTGTACCCCTGGAGCTGCACTCAGATCAAGGGAGGAACTTTGAGTCAGGGTTGTTTCAGCAAATCTGCAAGTTATTGGGGATACACAAAACACGGACAACAGCCCTTCACCCGCAATCAGATGGAATGGTGGAACGACATAACAAGACTATGAAAGAACATCTTTCTAAAGTGGTTCATAAGAATCAACGCGATTGGGATCTCCACATACCGTTTTTCCTCATGGCATACAGAGCTGCTATCCACGAGTCTACGAAACAAACACCAGCCCGTGTAGTATTTGGACACGAGATCAGACTGCCGTGTGATTTGATTTTCGGAACACCAGGCGGAGAACAGCTTCCTGTGAACAGCTATGTGGATGAAATGAGTGAACGGCTAAGAAATGTTCATGAGCTGGTTAGAGACCAAATCACCATAGCCAGTAACCGAATGAAGGCTCGATACGACCGTAAGGGTAGTTCAGAAGGGTTCAAGGCAGGAGATCTGGTTTGGCTGTACAACCCACAGCGGAAGAAAGGGAAGTCACCGAAACTTCAACCTCCTTGGGAAGGACCTTATACTGTTATTACCCGAATTAATGATGTCGTCTATCGTATTCAACGAAACAAAAAGTCCAAGATGAAGATCGTACACTTGGATAGACTGGCGAAGTATGTGAAAGAGGCTGAATTGTCTGACGGGGACGTTCAGGCTTAAGGAGGGGGCAGTGTAATATGTTACAACCCCTAGAATGATGTATTTGCACCTACTCGAAAAAGAACCTACCAGAAGATTCCAAAGTGACATCTGAAATTATCTTGAGAATGGTGGCGTCATCACAGAACAATCGAGATCTGTCATTTTTAGGTATAAAAGACCGACCGCATTCTCGGCGAGAGTTCAGAAAGTATAGAAAGTGAGGTTAAGACTTCAAAGATAAACAAAGTGATAAACATTGTGATTTTAGTCAGTAAAGTGTATTTCAATTAATAATAGTATTGTGAAGTATCCAGTAAATATTTAATAAAGTGTGTTAGTGGACATCTCTTGTTATAATTTTTGGAACCCACGGAATTTGCGAGGGTGGTTTCCTAAGGGTGGAAACACGTTACAATATAATTTGAATATTTATTATGTTTAATAAAAATCTTTTATTATGCGTAAACCATTTTTACTTTTTGTAACGAGATATATTATTTTTTTGAGACCTCACCAATACCATATTGAAAATGTTAATCCGAGCGAAATTTCTTTGAAATTTATCGAGTTACGTCATTTTTAATTAAATTTTTATCGAAAAGTCGGCCATATTCGATCAACCATTTTGAATTATCTTTTTTTGACATCATAATCTGTTTCAGTGACCCCGAAAACCCCTTATATGGCAATTTGAATGAAATTGCCTTAAAACTTCTCAACTTATAATAATTTTGTTAAAAAAAAAATATTTTTTTGCTTAAATAATTAATAAACAAATTCCTCGCGATTATATGTTTATAACTTTTTGTTTTAAGCTATGTGACATTGAAAGGTCTTGAAAAAATCGAAGCTTCTCGTAATTAGGTTAACAAGTCCTTTTTTTATGGGAAAGGGTGACGATTAAAGCTATTTTATTCAGTCCGTTACACATATCCAGTATAACGTTTGCATGGAAAAAAATTGTTAATGGAAATGGTGAAAAAAAAACATGTTAAAATCTGGTACCTGCTCTCAGTCTTACAGAAAAGGGAGGAGGGTAGTTAGGCACATATAACATTCAGTTTTATATCACTTCATAAATTGTTTTTCTGATAGAAGTAATAAACATCGTCTCTGAATATTTCAAAACATATGTTGAAATAGATGAGACAGATAAAATAGACGACAATTGCAAATTAAATGAGTCCTCTGTAATGTAGGGATAAACTGCTGAGGGTTAGCTAAACTAGAAAGTGATAGTGAAGACATTAAAATTACAGAAAAAACAAGAAACTCGCAAGATTATGATGATTTAAGTTAATTTAAAGAATACTGGTTAATAATTATTTTTTGCAGAAGATAATTTCAGAGGGGGGAGGGGGGAAAATTATACAAAAACCTCGATGTTGAACTATTAAATACAATCACTTTTTCTCCAGAAAAAAAAACCCTTACGTTCCTCCCTTATCTCGTATATAGTTATCACTATAAAAATTTTAAAGTTCGCGTATAGAATTTTGTAAAATATAATAAAAAAACATCACATAGTGACGAAAAATTCTTTCGAAAAGTAGTACCTACTAGTAGTTATCATTATCACTATTATCGAAAAATTATTACCCCTATTAAAACTATCTACCTGTGTTGAAAAAGCAAAACGAGAACACTATATTTATTATTATTATTCAAAATTGTTGTCATTGCAATTCTCAAGAATTAAAAATATCAAGTTATTCACAATATAAATATTGACTGTCTGGGCTTCTCACCACTTAAAAAAATGATCCTAAATAATAATAATAATAATAATAATAAAGTTTATTTACGAAATTACATTTAAAATTACAATTTGCTATGCTAATTGTGTAATGTACAATTATAGTATAAGTAATAAGTAAAATATAAGAAACAAAATGTAAATAAACAAACGTATTATAAGGTAACTATAATCACCGTAAATAAACAGTAATCACTGAAGCAGTAGCGGTAGTACTGCTTGTTTGTGATGAGTTTATTCCATGTGACATATATACATACATATACACACATATCACACAACATACATTAAAATTAAAAACAATAACAACATACATTAAAAACTATTTGAATTTATTAAATTGCTGAACCGAGATCTATCAGTCTCAAGAATCCATTTTTTTATTTTTACTTTATATGTGTTTAAACTGTCTATATTTCTAATTATTTCAGGTAAGTTACTGTATAATTTATGCCCGATGTAATCACAGCTATGCTGACCTATGGTTTTTTCACATCTGGGTACGTTAACATTACTTGCCTTATGTCTTGTTTCATATCTGTGATTAACCGGCTCTAACTGAATTTTTTGTTTTTTTATGTTAATTAATATATTAAGGCAGAATAATTGTCTGATGTCATATAATTGACTTTCTTTAAATAATGAGTCACTAGGGTATCTAATATTTCTGTTGTATATGATTCTCATAATCCATTTTTGCATTGTATTTAAGTGTTTTAGGTGACATTCATTTACCCCTCCCCAGCCTAAAATGCCATATGAAAGTTGAGATTGTACGAGTGCATAATATAGCACTTTGAGGTGAGACATATCTAAATACTGTTTTAAATATTTGAACCGTGGTAATAGGCCTCTAATTTTTTTAATAATATTTTGTACTTGTAGGTCCCACCGCAAATGTCGATCCACTATTATACCCAAATATTTTATGGAATCAGCTTCCGGAATTTGTGTTGCTGCGTCAATAGTTATGGGGCCCATATTTGGCAAGTTAGTTGCATATGAGGTGAAGGATAAATACTTTGTCTTATCACAGTTTAATGTAAGTTTATTATGTTGGAACCAATCTCTTGTAATTCTAAAATCGACTTCTACACGTGCTTTTAAATTTTCCCAAGAATTCGCTTGATATAATATTGCTGTGTCGTCAGCAAAACTAAGAACTGTACCCGCCGTTTTCAAGGTGAGCAGGCTATTTATATATATTGTAAACAGTAACGGACCTAATACTGTGCCCTGGGGAACGCCGTATGTAACAGTTCTCAGGTCGCTGACGACGCTATCGATTTTAACAAATTGCTGCCTATCTGATATATAGCTTTTTAAGATATTATGTATTTTACCCCTCAACCCATAACATTTCAACTTTTCCAATAACATTTCATGGCAGACAGTGTCAAATGCCTTCGAGAGATCAACGAAGATGCATATTGTTGGTATTTTTTTGTCTAATGCATTATATAAATATGAGGTTAAACAATATATTGCATCTTCAGTTGATCTCCCCTCTCTAAACCCATATTGTTGTTCAGAAAGTATCTTATATTTATTTATAAAACTAACAATTCTAACTTTTAGGACTTTTTCTATAATCTTAGCAATGTTTGATATTAGAGAGATAGGCCGATAGTTAATAATTTTCGATTTGTCACCGCTTTTATAGAGAGGCTTTATGACACCAATTTTCAAATAAATTTATGTACCTAAACTTTGCAATACTCTGTTATTTCTACCACCATAAGTTTTTAATGCCACAAATAATATTTTTTTTAATGAAAACCTTTAAATTTTTAAGCAGAAAATCCAACAATAAATACGAAAAAGTAACCAGTATTCATCTAAAACTTTTAATAAAAATGAAAAATTTACAAAATTTAATGATGAAAACCAATTTGCCACAATTTACAAAAATTCGCAAAATTAAATTATATATCACTTTTCCAAAAAACATTCTATGTTACAAAATATTTTGAACAAAATGAGGGGGTTGTAAAGTACCACCCTCTAGAAACGAGGCTGGGCGCCTCCACTATATATCACCCCGTGACGGGGTGGTTAAAATACTCGCTTGGCATACAAGAAGGTTTAAATTTAGGTATTAAATGAGTACTGTATAAATGAAACATAGTAGTAGAAAACAAGGTACAAGTTTATTAATACAAAAAACGAAATAAAAGACCAAATATAATTGGTACTTACATTAGTTACCCTCCAGAAGGGCAGTTGGGCCACACACCAAGCCGCCGTCTTTCGACTTCAAAAACCAAAACAAAAACTAACTTTCCAAACTAAAATATTAGTTACAGCTATTCTTTTTGCAATTCAGCAGTTACCTAAATACCAAGTAAGTCGGGTGAACGCACCAGCTTCCTGCTGTCTCAACAATTTCTGGAATAATATTAATTTCCATGTAACAATAACGTGATGTACTGGGTGTCTCAAATAACTTTTATATAAATTATAATTACTGCGTGACAATATAAAGATATAACACATATACACATAGGTATATGCATACATATTATATAAATAAAAACACACAGAGCTGAGACTTTCAAAGTAATGAATAAACAATATAAACATTTGCATGCAGTGAAGGATCATAATGCTATTATTAAGTTAAAATAATTTGTTGAGGTATCGTTTAGGTTTTACGAAGTATGGAATTTCTCCCCTTGGGACTTCTAAAATGTATTTTATTATTTTAATTGTTGCTTTATATTAAAAGCAGTAATTGATTTATTATTATTAGGTATTTTATTGCATGCCCATATATTTAAGGTATGTAAAGCATCATTGTCTACAAGTAGTACCTATTAGTTTTCGGAATTCTGATGTGGTTTCTTCGATTTTCTCTTGTTTGTTGTTAGTGTTGTGCACCTTAGAATGCCATTAATGCATTACACGCAGCAAGAAAAACGATAATCTAATATCCATTACATCGGCATCATTAAACAAGTCATTTGAGAATAATTTTCAATAGTTCCTTTTATAGAGTCCAGGAGTTTCAAATGGGAGTCGAGAAATCCTGCCCAATTTAGAATCCCATATACTAGGTGTGATTCAACAAAAGAGAGATGCAAAATTTTTAATTGTTTAATACATAAAATTTGATTCAAACTTTTAAATCTATATATTAATTTTGTATGATATGTAACCTATAATGTAGATCCCATTTACCTAGTATGTCAAACCACCTAGTCATTTGACAAAACAAAAATAATATAATCAGATAAGATTGAATCATGTTTCATTAAGTTGTTGTCCTTATTTTTCTTAAATAGGAAAGTTGGTATTTATTTCATTAACTATTCGAAACAAAATGTATTAAATATATGAATTAATATTCCATTTAATAAAAAAATCAAACTAAATAGCTTCCTAAATTTCTCCAAAAAGACCCAACATCTGCTGACGATAAATGTATGCGGACAATACAAAATATTAAATGAATTTTTATCTGTTAATATATTTTTAGCACTTTCGAAAGAAAAAGATTCAGGGGTAGATATTTCTTTTTTATTTACGTTAGAGCTCAGTTCAGTTAACTCATATAAAATGTGTTTTACTTCTCTTTATTATTATATGAGTTATCAGTGCTGGTTAATTTTCTTCAATTTTATAAATTATTTTATTTGAATATACGGCGGATGCGCTAATGATAATGGAAAACGATTAATAATAATAATAATATAATATTTTTTTACAAAATAGAGACTATTAATATTTATTAATTATGTAAGTGTAAAAACAGTTACTGGGAAAAGTTGAATGGAGAACGTAATGGTCTTTTCCACCATATTGCATCTTCTGTAGTCTTTACTCAGAATGTCATATCAACAAGAGCGATGAAATGTCAATATTTTTCCTTCTATGGTAATTTTTTTAAAACAAAGTACTTACTACACACTTACCCGAAGTTTCGGGGCAAGTGTGTACTCAGACTCTATTTTTCACATTTATGATATTAAATAAATGCGGGGTTTGTGTGTAAAACTCAATTGTTTCCTGTATAATATTATGTAAGGAATTTGTTGGAAAAAAATGTGTTACAAACTTTTATTTGAAAAAATAAAAAACGCACAAAAGTAACAACTGCCTGTAATTAATACAAAATTAATAACCATAGTAATTATAAATCTCACATAATTTATAACAATATTATTATATGTTATAAGCTGAGAATTTTTTTTTTAACTACTTATTTAACGTCGGCCTATTTCCACTACCAAGGCCTATCACCGACGCCAGGAGATGAGCTACCCTCAGCCTGGAAATTTTGCCGAACCTCTTCCCTTAGGAAGAGTAGGGATCTTTTACTTGCCTAACATTTAATAGACAAGGGACCGCCTGCTTTACATCCCCTCCGAAGGATGGTATATCCACTACGTAATGCTCGTCTGAAATTACATGCTTCTGCGTATACACTGATATACAAGCCGTTAGAAGGTGGGACGAGATCGCTGTGTTTCCCTAGACGGGTCTCCCATCTAAATACTAAGCGCGCTGCACGTTGCTTCACTTGCAGTATCGAGATACTTACACAGTGAAGACGCATCTACGCTCGCCCCCAAAACTTTATTTCAAATCGTATTTAACCATGTCTGGTCAAGGTAAGTTTGAGGAGACATAAGACGACATCATCCCTAGCAAAAAGACCACATTCATAAGGACTTTTCCAAGAAAAAGTTGATGCAGATAAAGGATGTAACGGAGGTACTTTTCTGGTAAATTTTATATCTAATTCGTTATCTTTATTATCAGCCGAAATAAGTTGACCAACATAATAATTCTTCAATTTTTTTTTCTGAAAAAGCCACCAACACCTAGTCATCTTTCTCTATATCTTTTGAAGGCTTATCCATTTGTCATACATACATCTAGTGCTCCCATCGATCTTGTTTCTTATTCTATATCGTCGTCACTGTCATCAAATACAATATTTTTTGTCTCCTCTTCTTCTTCAGTAAGTTTTTTTTTCTTGGTTTTCACGGCTTTTTTGTTTTCTTCTATGCGACACATAACTTCGTCCCCTGTTATGACTTCTGATCCCTAAGCTACTTTCTTTTTCTTACATTTTTCAGTTGGATGGTTTGCTTCGCCGTAGCCAAGAGCAATTCTTCGAAGTCACAATTCCTTGGCAGCATCTCCCGATTTAAACCTGAGGGCCCTGGTTGCTTGTTATCCTCATTGTTATCCTTCGGTATATAAGACACATTATCATCTCGTTGTTGTTCTTTCCATCTCATATATGCTGCAGGGTCATGTTTCTCTACAGCTACCTCATTGGAGTTGAAGGGAAAAATTCCAGCTTTTCTGAAATCGTTGCAAATTATCTCTGGTTCAGTTTCTTTCCATATTTTTCCTACTAATGAACTAAATTTTTTTTTAGGAACTTTTCTTCCTACGTTATGTCTTTGCTATTGAACAAGTACTTGATCCCATTTTACTTTTAAAGACTTGAATGCGCTTAAATCAAGAGGCTGCAAAATGTGAGACCAATGGGGCCGTAATTTAAGGATGGTGTCCCATTATCTCTGGCGGCTTTAATTAGTCTTTCATCGTGACTCGTGTGACCATCATATGTCAGCAATATGGATCGGTCCGGCCCAAGAACTTCTAATAATTCTAATACAGATTTCTCGAAATATGTTAGGAAAGGTTGAATTCCATCCATCCATGTAGTTCAAGGAAATGTCTCCGAGGGAGGAGCAACCCAGTCGTACCACATATTTTTGGCTTTGAACACAATCAGTGGTGGAGCCTTAAACCCATCAGCGCTAACGGCCATTAATACTGAAGTATTTTCTCTATCACTCCCTGCAGTTGTTCGCGACGAAGGGGCCCCTCATTTCCCTACTACTTTAGTTTTAATTGGATCCAGTGAAA
Organism: Rutpela maculata; assembly: GCA_936432065.2. Lineage (NCBI taxonomy): Eukaryota > Metazoa > Arthropoda > Insecta > Coleoptera > Cerambycidae > Rutpela > Rutpela maculata. The sequence continues at coordinate 28,082,043 of OW386291.2, forward strand.
AATTAGTTTCATTGAGGTTCCATATTTGACGGGGTTTATTCTGTAAATTGAGATCATCCAATGGTTTTTTTAAGAGTTCAAAATAGCTATAAATAATAAGAGGATCCAAACACTTTTTCCTAGCATATTCCACAGGTTGCTTTTTTTTATTGATATATTATGCCGCTTGCAAAAACCTAAAAACCAATCCTCCCTTGGTCGGCTCTCTTTAAACGGTGTTTTAAGATAGTTTCTAGCAACATACTGCTCAACAATATTAAAAACGACATGTCGCGTTAATCCTCGACCCCATTTTTCCATTGTGAACAAACATCCGGCGAGTTTAGCTTCCTATTAGAGAGGGATTGCTATGGATCTACTCTTCGATGAACTTTTCTTGCCTCTTAGTCCTTTTCGGCGATAACTAAGAGTCCTGTGGAATATCGTATTTCTTGTGAGCACCATATTGGCTTTTTTCACCTAATGTCCTTTTCAATGTCTTTTCAGTATAGGTAGCTGCCCTTGTAGATTTTTTCTGAAAAGATCGTAAATTTACTAAAAAGATGTAAATATATATGGACTAGGGGGAAGCGTGTAGTATACTATATACTTACCCTCAATATTTACTACACACTTGCCCTAACATGAGATTTCAGTGAGGCAAATTTTTAGTAGGCCAAATATTGGGGTTAAATTTTAAAAAAATTTAAAATACACATAAAACTAGAGAAACACTTATCTTCTTTGGCTAATACAGCGATTAAACGTACAAAATGTATTTTCTCTGTAACAATGAATATAGATTGAAAAACTGTTTTCAAACTCTATTTGCCATACACGAAATTAAACATTCCATGTAAACACTGCTATTAGACTGGGAACGATTTTAGTTATATTTTTCTGTAATAGTAGAGTGGGAATATACAGGGTGTAATTAGTTTCATGTCATTAAAAAAACTGGTGGTGGGGAACCACTAGCCAAACAAAGAAACCTTATATAGCATGTGGTCTAAAGTCCATAGTTTTGAAGAAAAAAAAAATAAACAAAAATTTCGAAAATTTTAAAAAATATTGTTTGAGAACTGCTGAAATATTGGGATAGGCTTTATATCGTAACGTCTGGGTGTGCATAGTACTTTGATATTTGTGCAAAGAGGTATAAAATGTCGGCGTGTTTGGCGGTGCAGTGAAGATCAAAGACGCCGACATTTTTTGAGTGATTAGTAGATCTAAAGACAACTATACTCTCCCTCGTGATATTTTCGAGCAATATTTTAGTTTATGTCGTTACTTGGTTGAGTACGTACACACGGCCTACCCGTTCATTGTTTTGTATGTTGTTTTTGTTCTTTTTAAATTTTAGACCACTGTATTTTAGTTAAGTTTTATTGTATTAACACTTACTATGCAAGTCGTTAAGTTCTTGGTTACGTACAGACACAACTTACTTGTTTGTTCTTTTGTGTTGCTTTTTGGATTTTGGATCAACTTTTTCTCTTTTTTTTTGTGTATTGACAACTTTAGTTGATGGTTTAGTGTGTTTAGTGTTGAACGGAGTGCGTATGTCCTTAGTTTGACATGCCGCAATATGTATTGATGCACATGGAGGTAATTTCGAACAATTTATGTAAATTAATAATAATTTATTGGTAAGTTCTAGAATTTTAAACAGGCCCGTCTCCCACACTGTCACATTGCTGCCACTTTCAAATCAAAGTCGCTGCTGGGTTAGGTATTTAAACTTTATTATTATGAGTAACTTTTGCGGTTTTGTGACAAAATCAAAAGAATTTTTCTGTTATTGGATGTTACCTGTTGGACAATAAAGGCATTATTATACTTAAAATCCTGCCGCCTTGCCTCTGTATGTCTCTCCATTCTGTTTGGTGGTGCCCAACGCTCCACCTAGTTTCCCTCAGTCGCCACCGGGTTGATGGTGATGTCCGGTTTCCTGAGGATGGATGTGACCAAGTCGTTCAAAAACCGCCCACGTAAGGCCAACTCGCCTGGTAATTTCAGCAGTGTGGTTGCCATTGTAAAGCTGAGTATTGTGACCGAAGCACACATACTCTTTAACCACTTCAACCGTGTGATTATCGAGTGTGACCTGGGAAGCACGACCTTGGATTTCAGGAGATTCATTCTCAGGCCTACGATCTCAGAAGCTTTCTTCAACTTTCTACTCATGACTCCAAACTCGTCGACATCAGTGCTCATCAGGACAATATCATCAGCACTTCGCAGTTGATTCAGCAACTTCCCATAGACATTGACGCCTTTGAACTACAGCGTTCAGTTTTTAAAACCGACTTGTAGTGCCAGGGTGAAGAGCTTCGGCGACTCCTCTCCTGATGGGGATCCTCCCGGTAACTAAGTCTTCTCCGACATTGACGTGAAGACGCGTTCGTAAATGTTTTTGATGAGATTCGAAAGAGAGATTAATTACACCCCCTATATTATACTACTTCAAAGAAATCCAATGATTACATCATCAATGCTGCTGGGTGTCGCGTTTTTAGTGGAGCACATAATCCATTATTCTTTTAATTGCTCATCAAAGCGTAAGTGAAGTTACTACTTCATGGAGATGTACAGTTTGTTGTATAATAGTTTTGCAGTGTTACAAAACAATACGTATCAAGCTCTATAGTTCATACAACATACAGTATGAGTATACTAACAGTTAGTTCAAGGCCATTTAATGCTGTGCACTCTGTTAAACTTTAATACGAGCCATCAAAGGCATATCTGTATATTCTCTGCGAATAACAAGCGTCTGGATTTCAAATACTGGTGCAAACGTCGTGTAAAATGAAAGAGATAAATTACAATATTGCTTGTTTTTACGTCTGGAAATTCTCATAAAAAAGAATTTAAAAATATGAACCTTATTTAAAGCAAACAAAAGATATGAAAGAAGTAATTAATATTGACATTGAATGCTCATTTCAATTTGGGGCATATCTAAATGAAAAACTGATTTTTTAGTTTCCTGCACATACGTGGAAGAAAAGTGTGTTTTGAATTTCCTGTCAATACTCTATAAAAATGAGTAATAAATTTACGGTATTTCAGCAGAGCAACATTTCTAGGATCTTCCTAGAAATATCTATCTAACAATTTTCAAATGACATAGGCAGTCTGGTTGAAACATTACGATGAATTATTTAGAAAAAAATGTATGTAGTAAACACTAAATTGAGGTTATTTAGATGAAACTTATGGTGTCTTAATTCTACTACATGCAAGTAGAAATTATGAGTAACATAATAAAACGTAATAATATTTTCAAAATATCAGAGATAATAATATTCAATGAAGATATCGTAGGAAAATTATGGATATACAAAAAAAAAAAAAGATGAAACGAAGAAGAAAAACAATAAGTGCAAAAACAGTGAACTAGTGCCACATCCTCGGATAAAATTTGTTTTAAGGTATTATGGTTTATCCTTATTATTTTAAATTCAAAATATAATTTCAAACAAAAATTTATTTTAAAGATACATTGAAAAAGGTGTGAACAAACGCCGAAACGTCTGTATACAAACAAAATAAATGTGAGATTTATTTTAATGAACCAGGACCCAAGAATTAAATAATCAAAAAATATATATAAACAAGGTTTTACAAACAAGTGTCTCTATGAAATTAGTGGTACATTGAATATAACTGAAAAGATATTTATTAATTTTTAAGTAAAATAAATGAAACAGTATTTTGTAAAATATGAAATAAAAATATTCAGGGGTAAAACATAATGATGCAATAGTACTTTTAAATATACTGGAGTTACATATATTTATTTATTTCAAAAATTTCACTTACAATGTGCGATTGCCCAGGCTACTATTATTGCCACTCTGGTCCACGGTTATTTGCACCAGCCTTTTCCCTCTCAATGCCTGGTTAAAGGTGTCTACACCAAAGAGGGTATGCTTTGAACATTGCTGTGCCAACTTAACTTTAACGAGTTGTCTCTGCAACCTACAAAGGATACCGACTAGGTTGGCTCCAGCAAATTGTATCGAGTGTAGCCCCCTTAAACGCTATCATATTTTTAATAACTTAATATCTCAGTTTATCATTTTACTTATTGTTGATATAATCGTACACTAAAGAGACAAGAGACAGTTGTTTAAGTAGTTTCCGACTGTGGATGAAGTTCCAGTCAGTATTTCCATAGATCTATAGAACTCAGATGGTTTTTTATCACCTAAATATGTATTTGAAACTAATTCCTTCTGAGAAAGAAAGTCGTTGTATTAAAATGTTTTTTAATTGATCGTAAATTTGTTTTGAGGTTCTCAAATTTTATCTAAAATCATCATAATAGTCTCTTAAGGCAATGAAGCAGCAACATGTTCGTATTTTCTAAAATAGATAGTAATTTTTTTTAAGCTAAATTGAGATTGTGCCCAAAACTGTGGCAACTTGACTGATACACCGATTCGCAGTTAATGTTAAAATTATTTTCAAATTCAATTAAACTTTAATTTTGCATATTTGACACTTGCTGAAGGTTGGATTAATGTAACGTACTTACAAAAATAAAATTATTTCTTCTGTTCCAATACTTCTCTAGAAATTTGTGAAAACTGCCAAAATTGAGGTAAATTAAAAAAATTATTTCTTAATTATTCAGTCCCTCCAGGAAGATAAAAATTAACGTGACGTCTCTAATTTGCATCGTTGTCTTTCGAAGTGCTGAGTATTGGACGTCGGGCGTCGGGATCCTTGAATTTATATCGAATATAATGAAAATGTAGAAGTCGACGATGCCGATGCGACAAATTGAAACTATATCTGCTTACTTCCCATATTGAAGTAGAATTTGTACTCGAAATTCCTTGTGCTAAAACTGTCAGCATCAAAAATAGAAAGGTTATAAATTATAATATCTTGCTTGTTAAACAAATGTTTATTTAATTGTATAAAAGATAATGTTTTTAAAATACAAAGTTATAAATTTTCTTGTTATTATTATTCCATTTTATTTTCACAGTAATGCATAAAATAAAATTACTTTTGACAAAGTGTAGTAAGCGATGTATGCTATACAATCATAAAAAAATGTGTTTTAAGATCCCGTATCTCATTATTTACCAATTACAATCATCATTAACAAATGTTTTCTCAAAAGGTACTTCCCATCGAAATTAAATATTTCTAAAATAACACCTATATATAAAAAGAAAGGATCTAAAACCTGCATGAATAATCATCGTGCTCTGTCTATAATACCATCCCCATCAAAACCAATTGAGGTAGCATTTAATGGTAGACTAACAAATTATCTGGAAAAACACAAACTACTTAATGTTAATCAGTACGGCTTTCGAAAAAAATATTCGGCTATAAAACCATTAATTAAAATGGTGACACATATCGAGAGGGGTGAAATAGTGTCCTCCTTATTTTGTGACCTCTCGAAGGCGATTGATTGTGTGTCACATCAAATTTTATCAGAAAAATTAATTGACTATGGAATCAGAGGTATAGGTCGCAATTTAATTATATCATATCTAACGGACAGAAAACAAATAACAGAATGTAATGGAATAACGTCGACAACACTGACAGTAAGGGCAGGTGTGTCCCAGGGATCCATACTGTGGCCACTATTATTTACACTCTACGTAAACGACTTACCTTGTTATTTACATATGACCAATACAATACAATATGCAGACGACACCACTCTATATAATAAAACATAAACATAAATACACCACAGATAGTAGACAACCCCCAAATCCATAGCCAAGGCTGTGCGGAAGGGGGTTACACATTTGGAAAAACGCAGATATACATCATTGAGCTACCGCGCCGATATAACATCGATGATAATATCAGTAATTTAAACTGCTTTAGTCAAGAGGCGCAATATGGAGCAGTAGAATGGTTCACTTGTAACAAAGTCTCTTTAAATATAAATAAGACTATCCACATTAATTTTTCCCTAAAAGTTATTTTCAGTGAAGCGGATACAGTCAAGTTTCTAGGAATTCACATATATAAAAAACTAAATTGGAAAAACCACATTACCTCAGTATGTAATCAACTATCAGGAACTATATTTTTGCTGAGAAAAATTTCACAACACGCAACGTTATCAGTTTGTAGAGTAGCATATATAGGATTATTTGTACCTCAACTTTCTTATGAGGTGATTTTATAGGGTAATTCTACTGACTGGATGCGAGTATTTGTGCTGCAAAAAATGGCATTATAAATAGCCAACAAACCTTATCGGGAATCATGTAAACCACTTTTTGGCGAATTGCACATTTTAACCTTTTCAGCACTTTATATTTATCACTGCCTAATTTAGGTAAAAGAGAGAATATTTTAAGAAGCATATTGATTTACACAGCCACTTTACCAGATATCGAGATAATATCATACTGCCGCTACATAGATTGCATATTACTCATAAAGGCATTGAAGCTATACAATTGCCTGCCCGTTGAAATTAGAAACTTAACAGTCAACCAATTTAAGAAGAAGGTTAAAGATATTTTAATGAAAATCTCCCCCCTATTGCCTTGACGAGTTTTATAATGCTTATTTTCTAAATCTATACATTTTCAGCTCGAAATATACCCATTTTATTTTATATGTGATATAATTTAAATTTTAATAGTTTATACCTGTTTGTAATTTTTATGTATCCAACTGACAATGCTAAAACAATATATATTGTACATGAATGTGTATTCAGCATATAAAGTATTTTATTATTATTATTATTACTTAGGGACATTTTACTTAAGTATATTTGATTAAATATTCATATTCTAAAGCCAAATAAGCTGCAGTTACTTTTCGACTCACCCCAACACTATAGAATGTATCCCGATACAGAAATATAATTTATATTTTAAAATAAATTTATCTCTCGTTTGGTGCTGCTGGAAGCATGTTTATTTAGTAAAATATAAGGTACGTATGATATCGACGTGCCGAACCAAGGAAGGGATTATAAACTAAAAATGCATAATTTCCCCGTTAAATCCGTCTTCCGACGTACTTCTAGTGAGTTCAGAAAGTCCACACGTGCTTCTAAATCGATGTAATTTATAACTTTCCATTCACATTTTGTTTGCTCAAGTACCTGTAAAAATTGCTTCTTTATGCAAATTTCGTTAAATAAGCAAATAACTTTTCCCAAAATTCCCGCCTCGGATACGATGTGATTGTGCGAATAAAGAATCTGGATCTCGGTGTCACATGCATGAAAACTAGATACGAAATCATTTACTGTGCTAGTGGAATAGTCTATGCTGAAGGTTTTTTTTTAAGTAAATAAAGATTGAAATCAAGTAAGGTTGTAAAACCCGTTTGAATTCATTATTTGTTCATATTTACACCGACTGCAATATCGGTATTAGGTAATAAAGCTTCAGTTAACTGGGTGACACTGAAATTTTATTTCACAATTCGCTATCTGAGAATCAGACTATCCTATGTCCACTTTTTTCAGATTTTCTGATTTTTACGTGAAGTTATTCTATGTCCACAGAGCTACTTAAAAATTCAACTGATTTTCTCCTATCTGTGATTCTTACGTGTCTAGAATGTCGAACCATTTTATTCTATGTCCTTTATATCACACTGCAACGAGTCAATATAGACTATGTCCCTGCAACCAATAGGAGTCAAGGCCTCTGGGACATAGAAATATGTAATTTAAAAATTTGAAATTTAGACGTATGCATTGGGGCGGGCTTCTAAACATTTTTTGTCTCTTGGAGTTTTTTTGTAACTTGCTAATTTTTCGAGTTACAGGTAGTTCAAGATAAATAATGTACTACATTTTTTGCACGTTAAAAAGGAAAACTTTTTCACATTTTCAATTTAAAAATTATACTGAATCTTTAAAAATGGTATAACTATATAGGTTTCATATTTTTTTATAATAATATATATATAAATCACGCTCATTTTCCGAATTTTCATGTATTTCTTAATGTGCAAAAATGTAGTACATTATTTATCGTGAAAAACTGCCTGTAACTCGGAAAATTAGCAAGTTACAAAAAAATTCCAAGAGACAAAAAATGTTTAGAGGGCCTCAATGCATACGTCTGAATTTCCAATTTTTAAACTACATATTTTTAAAGCGCTACAATGTCAAAGATGATAGTTCTTCATGTTTTTCCAGAAAAACTCGGTGAAAACGCACTTTACAGAAAAGTTGCAAATAAAAAAAAGTCTTGTATTTCGATGATATATTCACCTGAATTTTTCAGATTTTTTTTCAACTTTTCAACATTTCCCCTCCCCCATTTTCAGGAATTTTCGATTGGCCATATCTCGAAAAATATGCATTTTCCAAAAAATTCATAATAGTAAAAATATCTTATTTTGGGCCAAAAAAAAAAGGTAAATAAATTTTTTTCCATTTTTGACATAATTCTACAAGTTACGGAACCCGTTGTAATATTTTACCTGTCTACAGGGTAATATTTAAAAAACTCTTGGATGGTTGAGTTCTTGCCTAAGGAGATTTACCACAAAATTAAATGGGATAAGCCCAAACTGACATCATCACTTACGATTTAATTTATAATATTTATTAGACAATTAATATTCCTTGTATGACACAAAACTAATTTGTTTGGACACTTGAATTGTTCAAACTCACACAATTATAACCTGTTACCCAAAACAAATTAGGCTCGGCTAGCCAGTTTTTTAGGAGGCAAGGGCCATGGGCAAGCGTAAGCGATAGTCCCAATGAGGTTAAGAGTGATTTAACACGTTCGCGGACATAACGTCGTACGACGTCAGACCTGTAGGGACAGGACGTCGTATTCCGTCCTATTTTAAACCTCCATAAAACGCACAACGTCGATAGACGTCGACAAATGCATGCTAAAGGCTACTGAATGATGAATACTGTCCCAGAAGAAAATATAATATTTTGTGATTTGTCCCTGTAAATTAGTCACCACATGCCGATAGCATAACATATAACAGTGTTGTCTGGACCGTGCTTAGTGCATGTATGCAATAAATTATTTACATAGTTTTTTTAAATTACCAGTGGTTATTTATTTTTTAAGGTAAGTTTTATAATCTAAATATACGTAGGGCACAGATAAACGTTTTTTCATCTTTTCATGTCACATATTCACACAAAAATTATATTTATTGTATAAAATTACAAAATTAGGTTATATTACCACATAAATGTAAATTGATTTGCTGGTTGTCTAAAAATGGGACTCTTTTAGAGATTAGACGCGACATCTCTTTTACGGCTGTATGAAGCTTTTTCGGAAATATTCGCGATGCGAGATTAGAATACGGAATTAATTCATTGTTTTAATTTTACACTTCGATACTGTCTAATAACAAGAACACGGACTCTCAGAAAAATTTACAAATAAATTAGAATGCATAATTTTTAGGAAATGGATTCACAAGAGGAGGGCAGACTTCGCCAACTTATGGACGAAATTAGCAGTGGAATAACTGAGTCTGAGGAGGAACCTTTTAGCAGTGATGATGATATTCTTGACCCGAATTATTCTTCTTCAAGTGAAGGTACAGCCAGTTCTTCAGAGAACGATATTGACGAGCAGGTAGGCACTGACTGCAGGCCTGATGGGCCATCAACTAGCAGTACCAATCAAAATATAATATCCGACGATGAGGAATGGTATGATGACACTTCCAGCATTCCAGATTTTGATTTTGATTCATCAAGAGTTGGAATCGATGAAAATTTAGACAATTTACAAACTGCCCCTGACTTTTTTGGAGCATTATGGAACGATGATATAATGAACATGATTCTTAAATCTATGAATCGATGCGCAGATATTCTTCAAACTACTTCGCGACCCCATGCTAAACATTGCAGAACAGCTTCCATAAAGCCAATTGACATGAATGAATTGAAAGTATTTTTAGCATTTTGTATACTGCAAGGGCAGATTAAAGTTCCATCACTAAGGAAGATGTTTAGCTATGACCCCTTATATTATCATCCCACTTTTCATGTTTCTATGTCCGGTAGGAGGTTTGAGCAGCTTCTACGCTGTTTCAGTTGTTGCTATGGTCAAAATGTCAACATCAGTGATAGACTGAAGAAAGTCAGCCCCCTACTGAATATTTTGTTGCAAAATTTTAGAAAAGCATATATACCTTTAGAAAATTTGTCTCTTGATCAATCCCTACTTCTCTTTCGAGGTAGGTTGTCTTTTCGTCAATACAACAAAGGAAAGCGAGCCCGTTATGGCATAAAATTTTATGAGTTATGCTCCACGGATCGATATGTTTTGAATATTCAAATATATAGTGGAAACTCAGATCAAATAGAGGGCACTTCAAAGTTAGAGACGCTTGTTTTGGACCTGACGAAACCATATTTGGACCAAGGACACCACCTCTTTATGGACAATTATTACAACAGCGTAAGTTTGTCCAACAAATTACTTTCCAGGAAAACCCATTCGACTGGTACTCTCAGATCAAATAGGCGCAGAAATCCCACCGCAATCACAAAGACCAAGTTGAAGAAAGGACAATATAAATGGAAGAGGCAAGGCAAAATATATGTATCACAGTGGAGAGATCGGAGAGAAGTACTGTGCTTGACTACAAAATATCCTACTATGATGGAAGTACAAAACAGGTATGGAAAAAGTAAACAAAAACCTATAGAAGTTGCAAAGTATAATGAAAATATGTCGGGGGTAGACAGAAATGATCAAATGACCAGCTACTATTCATCTCCAAGAAAAAGTGTTCGGTGGTACAAAAAAGTATTATTCCGTTTATTAGATGTTGCAATTTGGAATTCGTATTTCATAATGAAAAAAAAAAAACAAAACAAAATCGTCTGACACTCTTAGAGTTTCGTGAAATGCTGGTAAAAGAGTTCCTTGAAATTAGAGGAGATATTAAAGATGGAAGATCGATATCGATTGTAAAGGATGGACCTATGCATGGAGGTAAAAAACGAAAAATAGAAAATGAAGCTCGAGATGAAGCTACAACTTCTCGAAACGGAAATACCATGCATTTTTTGGAAGAATTACCTAGGCCAGGATACTAAAAAGAAATCGTCATTTCTTAGATGTAGAGTTTGCTCACAGCAAGGACTGCGTAGAGAAACTAAATATAGATGTAAAAATTGCCCCGAAATGCCACCCTTGTGCGTGATACCATGTTTCGAAATTTTTCATAAAAATATGTAAAATTTATTTTTTTTTATATATTTTATAATAAACTCGCTTCCTGTTTGTGTTTTGTTTGTTACATACTGATTTATAAGCTTTTTCATTAAATGTTTCTAAAAAAATGAAACGACGTCATCTGACGTCTTGTCCTTGAAGATAAAAAATATGAAAATTCAGGGACAGGACGTTATAAGACGTCACACTTTTTTATTAAAAAAATAAGCTATTTAGGTCAAAACAAACAAATAGCTACCCTTAAAAATACTTTGCGATTCCTAATTTAAAAGTTATGCATGTGTGTTTCTCAGTAGCACTCAAATTTGTCTACCGTCCGCGAACGTGTTAAGTTAAAAAAATTCTTTAAAAAAATTTTTGAAAAAAAATAAAAAATTTCTTTTTTTTCCTTTTTTTTTTGTTGGTCAGAGAATTTGGTTTTCGAAAGCAAAAATTACAAGAGTTACCTTGGGCGCCAGGCTCAAAAGACGAGCCAGAAAGGAAAGGTACGATACAACAAACACGTTAAAGGAACAACAAAATTTTAAAATGACAACAACAGTTTAATAACAAATTTAATAGTAGCCAACAGTGTGACTTAACAGGTTAGCTAATGATCAATGGTTAGTACTTGCCAATTTCGCGGCATTAAATTCAAAAAAACTATTATATACAGACAAAATTTTGAGGTTAGTAGACGATATTCCCAATTCAGAATCACGGGTGAGATTAACAATAAACAATTTCATAAACTATGAAAACACGAAATAACGACCTAGCTTAGTGGTCAATAATCAAAATCCCAGTAAAAATTCGGCCAATTAGATCTGAAATAATTTAAGTTGCCCAGGCTATGTTACAAAACTTGAAGTTCAAAGTTGAAATCCTCCAATGATTTGATTAACAAACGATAGACAAAAATTTAAATTTTATTACAAGTTTACAAAATAGTTCTCCAAGAAAAAATGGTAATCAAAAAATGTTATTAGGCATAAGGCCAACAATAACAAAACTTTTAGGGACATTTTACATACGACAAGGTCAAATATTTATAGTGAACTACTCGTCAAAGTTGAGGTAAATAGAGACAAATTCCCAACTAAATAACAAACAGAAGCAAACTTCCTACCACTATAAATATTGACATTACTCTGTAAAGTTTCACTGTTAATTATTTTGTGAAACTAGCAAACAAAATTATAGTAAAAAGGTGTAACCTCACCTGGTGATCAACTTTACTGGAATAACAGAAGTTACGTTATGAAATTTATCGTACTTAGGCCAAAACACTACTAAAAAAATTACAACCTAGTAGCTGATTAATAAAACTTGTTTATCACTAAAACACCATAAATTTAACATACTCCTATGACTCCAAAAAATTCTATCTCTAAAAATATAACGTAGAACTAACCTATATTAGGCAAGCAATAAGTATAACGTTAACTATAACGGTAATTTACGTAATAAAAATATCATATGTACACAGGGTACGCTAAAATGTTACATGAAAGGAATTAAGCACAGCTGTACTTTGGACCTTCACAATATTTACACGATAAAGAAAACGTACTGATTATACTATACACTACTATACAGTACACGACCACATGGCCAAAATATGTGCAGCATGATAACAAATTTGGTACGAGACCACGATAATATCAATTTATGACTATTACCACGCCACACTGTAGGTCAATCATTCGGGCCACCAGGCCAAATTATCCTAAACGATAATCCGAATGAAATACCCACTAGTACCGACCGCAAGGCCAAAACACTACTAAAATTTTCAAAAAACAATCCAGATCACTAGTGTACACGACCCCAAAGGTCAAAAACCATATACACAACGATAAAATACACCCACGATCTGGATTCGTCAATGGCTCTCTAGTTGAAGACACAAAATATTATTATAGCATTGTTTACATTTAATTTATATCCTGCATATGGCAGTAATCGCTATAATACTATAATACAGACACGTTAAAAGAGATACTGGCTAAAACATTTACAAACTATGTAACTTAATAGTAAACTGGCTCTACAGCACTAGTTTACTTTCAACTTTATATCTTGCTTAAAGCAGCTGTCGCTATAAAACCACCGTAACACTTGTTGGAAGGGTAGTAAATGATTAATAGAAAGTTAACTTATCTTAAGATTAAGACGTTTGTACGGTCTTAAATCAAACGTGATGTTTATGGATGTCAGGTGGAGATTTGACACTTCCCTGCTTGCCGAGAAGGTAGGAGACTGCACTTTACATAGGTTGCCACTGTCGACACGAAACAAAATTCCCCAGCTAACGTCACCTGACCGCTTGGCTTCACATTCGGCATCCTTTACGTCATTGACCTGCCCGTAATGGCTTCCATACAAAAATAGTAAAATTTTATTTCTTCTTAATACCTCGATACGTCCCACTGGTAATATAATAATCGTTCCAGTTTAGTTTCATTGTGAGATTAACTTCCCATTCCCATTTATAAAGAAATAATGATGTCCATCAATGTTCGACGACCATAAGGGTTTTTTTTTTGTTTTTTAAAATGGAGATAACCAGAATCGTTTCTACGTTCGACGTTTCATCGTAAATGAAAACGTGGAATTTTAAGATTGTTAAGATGTGAAGATATAGTTATAAATCATTACTCATAAACCATAAATTTTAAATCATAGATTTTAAATCGATTTTACTCCATAACTTTTAATTTATCCATAATTCTTAAATTTTAAATTTCAGAATTTCAAAAAAATTATATATAAATTATATATAAACTATATATAAATCCAATCTGTATCTAAATTAAAATAACCTTGTTTAGAATATAACGAAAATCATAATTAACAAACAATTAACTTACTTAGTTAATCCATTTAAGTGATTGTAAAATTTCTTTGGCGGAGTGTTTGCCAATACGTGTATATTGGTTGAGATCTTGAACTAGAGAGAGCGGTTTTAAAATTTATACCGATGTCGTTAACCGAAAGTGACAGTTTACGCCCTCACGAGATGGAAAACATACTAATATCTGAGCTATTGAAATAAAGTTAACTTGATTAAACGTTTTGATACCGTGCGTGTAGCCGAACGCTAGGCATAGGGAGTAAAATTAGAACATCGTGCGTGCCAGCTGGCTGAAATGAAATAACAGACTGGAATGCTCCGCTCGACGGAGGAATTTACGGCAGCTATGTTGTCATATCTATCGCGCTACGTGAATGTACATGCCTAATGGGAAATTACACTCACGGTATTAGAGACCCTGCGATCTTTATTCATAGTTATTTAGGCCAATAAATGAATGTGATGTAATGGCCTCAAGGGGCCGTTACACCGTGATAAAAGGGGTATTTTGTACCCCTTCCAATCATTTCTTACTCTAATGTATTTTTACCTTTTTTGTCAGCGTCATTGCAAATACATTGCACAAGGTTTCATCAAAATCTATTCATAAGTACTCAAGTTAGAGATTTTGGTCATTTTAGCGCTCCTTTGACTGGACTAACATGAATTGATGTTAATTTACATGTTATTTTGTGTTTTTATATGAATTTAAATGTTTATTTTTTACCTTTGCCCGTTTCACAATAAAATTGAAGTAATCCAGATACTGGTGCATCTTTGTATAAGTAATAGCCGTGACTACAAACTGCCTCAGTTCCTATTCCTCGAGGACATAGAATAGGTTTACACTCAATTGTAAGGTTAACGTTATTCTATGTCCAATTTTTTTGAAAAACTGTTAGAAGTAGTGAAGAATCAATACATTATTAGAATCTACTACTGACAATTACTTACATAAATAAACAATTAAATGTAAAAATTGCACCCTTCACTATGTACCAATTGCTTGAAGTTTCAAATCGCTCTCCTACACAAATGAACATAAAATAGTCTGATCCTCATGTAGCGAATTATTAGCGACCCTTTTTGAAGGCAGTTCAATTCTTTTTGAAAATTTTTTTTTTCATTTTTTTTAGTGAATTTTTTTTTAACTTCTACACAGTGAACTAACATTTAATTCCATAATTTTAAATTTTTAAGCTTTAACGTCAGGCTCGTTCAGATAATCTTGAAATCTCCTTATATAAAATTTCATGTATATCTGCAATAATGTTGAATTATGGTAACCGTACTGGATTCACCGTTTTGAATTCCTAATTTTTGATATTAGATTAGATATCAGCTAGTCCGAAAATACCTATAAGCTACCAATTTTAATGCAATTCCGATCAATGTTTCGAAGCCTTCGCCAAATACTACAACATTTTCAGCTAAAGAAAAATCGGAAGTTACTGGAAGCGGCTGGAATCAGATGTTAATTGAAATTGATAAAATTGTCATTTATTAATTTCCATTTTGGTTTGTCGTAGTACGATAAATTTTTAATGAACTACTCTACTGTTTAAAATAGACAAAAACTTAATTCTATGCCTAAAAATTAAAAAACATTTTCAGATTCAGATTAAAACAAAAATCACAGGAAGTGCAGATTGAATTTTATTTTTGCGAAAACCATTTTCTTATTCCTCTCTCCCCAATTTGAAGGTGTTGTACCAAATATTTTTACACGAAATTTTTGGGTTTTGTGAATCTTCTAAGCAATGAAACCTTACACCCGAACTATTTCCATTCTTTACAAAAAAAGGCTGATATTACTGACCTAAATCTTTTATTACCGAAAATTATAGTTCGTTAATTAATGCATATGAGAATGGAAAGGTTTAGCATAACAAATTACATCTGTAAAGCACAATGTAATGTAATAATAGGTAACAGGTAATAGGTTATTCTCCATTGTTTGTTTCAATACCATTGGATGGAACGTGATAAAGTGTTTAATTCAGTTTGCTGAGCGCATTTGTTTAATAAACATACAATGCTTATGCCCGTAATAAAGTGTGATTATTATCTTCATTTCCATTTCAAAAGCTGAGTTATCTAAAAATATGCATTAGTTGATTTTTATTATTTTAAATATTGAAATTGAATCTATTATATTTTTTAATGTATTCCTATCAGATAAATATGAATACTAACCCTCACAAAATTCATTAACTCTTTTATTTTCAATTTTAAAGTAAATTAGTAATATTCTTCCCCGTTTGAGTTTCCGTCCGAATAGTTTCTCGCCGAGATCAGTTAAGAAATTTCTAGTATATTCGATTGCATATCGCGAAAATTCCAGAACTATTAATTTTAATATAAATATCGGCAGGTAAGTCGCTCATTTAGTTCTCTCCGGATCATCAAATCTTCACAAGGACACATCGGATAATAAAAAGTCAAATTTACATAGATATGTTTTTAATTAACAAATGTAAGTAACGACTTTTATTGTACTTTGTTTAAGTTAAGTTTAAATTGAAGACTAACTTCCCTTTTCATTAGGGCCATTGGAAGAGCACCATCTAGGTAAAATGGTACCTATTTACCACATACTTTTTTCTTACGGTAAATAAATATTTTGTTTTCTTCATTTTTCGGGTAAAATTTTTTTATTATTTTATTTCTTTTTGGGCCATAATGTGAAATGAGGGATTTGATATAGGTACCTGGCAGCTATTGACCCAAATAAGGAGCTTGGAGGCCACACAACTTTGTGAAGTAGATGACCACCATCTACTACAACAAATTTAGTTTTTTCTTGCATCTCATCCATCATTGGACATTGGAAAAGGTGACAGTTCGTTCGTAAAAAATCTCTTCAAATCTTCATCTGACTGTTTCAAAACCCATAACTTGTGAAACAGTGTGAGAGGACAGTCACTTTTTGGTCACGAACATTTACATATCTCATTGAAGAAAAAAGGGACACCACGTTATTTGGACGTTAGAATTCACATTTTGGAAGTCTTCACCGACAATCTTTAAAATTCCTTCCTTTCCAATCTGTAGAGCCATATGGTAGTTCACATCTTTTCTTTTCTCCAACGACTCCAATTCTTAAAGACATGATGAAATCTGTATTCGAAAATGGAGGACGCTACGTAAACCATCGACAGAGCTTTTCTGCATCGACTTCATCTCTGGTTATACGGGAGGGTCATATATCTATATGTTGTTCAGTTGTTGCACTGTAAATGCCGCAGTAGGTTTCAAATTCATTACATATTTCTGAAGGTACACTCGGGCGAATACGCCTTTAATCATGCCACACAACCAGGTTTGGAGCACGCCTGAGGTCATTGGTAGACAAAAGGCCTCAGTTGACCGTTAGTGAAAAAAAAGAACCAAAAAAATCGCTAAAAATGTCAAAATATGAAAAATTTGCAAAACTTTGAACAGCTGTATCTCGGACACTATTTGATCTACAGAGTACGCTCTGGTACCAATTTGTAGCTAATTTAGTCTGTCTTTAGAAAGTACTAAATCGCTTTTACCAAAAAAGTAGGCTTTGATGACAAAATTACTGGATTATTAGGGAAATGTACTCAGTAGTGGTCGGATAAGATTGTGTCAAGATCACTACTGCTGTCATCAACTACTGCAGAGAGATCGCATAATGTGTACACTGTGTATAGCATCTAGGACTACGGACTTTTGAATCTTCTGGTAAGTATTCTTATTTAGATTTAATTTAGCCAATTTTTCTTTTAGAGTTACAGGAATTAACCCCATGGATGATAAAATCAAGGGGAAAATAAGTTATATAATTATTATAATTATATATATATATATATATATATATATATATATATATATATATATATATATATATATATAATTATAATAATTATATAACTTATTTTCCCCTTGATTTTATCATCCATGGGGTTAATTCCTGTAACTCTAAAAGAAAAATTGGCTAAATTAAATCTAAATAAGAATACTTACCAGAAGATTCAAAAGTCCGTAGTCCTAGATGCTATACACAGTGTACACATTATGCGATCTCTCTGCAGTAGTTGATGACAGCAGTAGTGATCTTGACACAATCTTATCCGACCACTACTGAGTACATTTCCCTAATAATCCAGTAATTTTGTCATCAAAGCCTACTTTTTTGGTAAAAGCGATTTAGTACTTTCTAAAGACAGACTAAATTAGCTACAAATTGGTACCAGAGCGTACTCTGTAGATCAAATAGTGTCCGAGATACAGCTGTTCAAAGTTTTGCAAATTTTTCATATTTTGACATTTTTAGCGATTTTTTTGGTTCTTTTTTTTCACTAACGGTCAACTGAGGCCTTTTGTCTACCAATGACCTCAGGCGTGCTCCAAACCTGGTTGTGTGGCATGATTAAAGGCGTATTCGCCCGAGTGTACCTTCAGAAATATGTAATGAATTTGAAACCTACTGCGGCATTTACAGTGCAACAACTGAACAACATATAGATATATGACCCTCCCGTATAACCAGAGATGAAGTCGATGCAGAAAAGCTCTGTCGATGGTTTACGTAGCGTCCTCCATTTTCGAATACAGATTTCATCATGTCTTTAAGAATTGGAGTCGTTGGAGAAAAGAAAAGATGTGAACTACCATATGGCTCTACAGATTGGAAAGGAAGGAATTTTAAAGATTGTCGGTGAAGACTTCCAAAATGTGAATTCTAACGTCCAAATAACGTGGTGTCCCTTTTTTCTTCAATGAGATATGTAAATGTTCGTGACCAAAAAGTGACTGTCCTCTCACACTGTTTCACAAGTTATGGGTTTTGAAACAGTCAGATGAAGATTTGAAGAGATTTTTTACGAACGAACTGTCACCTTTTCCAATGTCCAATGATGGATGAGATGCAAGAAAAAACTAAATTTGTTGTAGTAGATGGTGGTCATCTACTTCACAAAGTTGTGTGGCCTCCAAGCTCCTTATTTGGGTCAATAGCTGCCAGGTACCTATATCAAATCCCTCATTTCACATTATGGCCCAAAAAGAAATAAAATAATAAAAAAATTTTACCCGAAAAATGAAGAAAACAAAATATTTATTTACCGTAAGAAAAAAGTATGTGGTAAATAGGTACCATTTTACCTAGATGGTGCTCTTCCAATGGCCCTAATGAAAAGGGAAGTTAGTCTTCAATTTAAACTTAACTTAAACAAAGTACAATAAAAGTCGTTACTTACATTTGTTAATTAAAAACATATCTATGTAAATTTGACTTTTTATTATCCGATGTGTCCTTGTGAAGATTTGATGATCCGGAGAGAACTAAATGAGCGACTTACCTGCCGATATTTATATTAAAATTAATAGTTCTGGAATTTTCGCGATATGCAATCGAATATACTAGAAATTTCTTAACTGATCTCGGCGAGAAACTATTCGGACGGAAACTCAAACGGGGAAGAATATTACTAATTTACTTTAAAATTGAAAATAAAAGAGTTAATGAATTTTGTGAGGGTTAGTATTCATATTTATCTGATAGGAATACATTAAAAAATATAATAGATTCAATTTCAATATTTAAAATAATAAAAATCAACTAATGCATATTTTTAGATAACTCAGCTTTTGAAATGGAAATGAAGATAATAATCACACTTTATTACGGGCATAAGCATTGTATGTTTATTAAACAAATGCGCTCAGCAAACTGAATTAAACACTTTATCACGTTCCATCCAATGGTATTGAAACAAACAATGGAGAATAACCTATTACCTGTTACCTATTATTACATTACATTGTGCTTTACAGATGTAATTTGTTATGCTAAACCTTTCCATTCTCATATGCATTAATTAACGAACTATAATTTTCGGTAATAAAAGATTTAGGTCAGTAATATCAGCCTTTTTTTGTAAAGAATGGAAATAGTTCGGGTGTAAGGTTTCATTGCTTAGAAGATTCACAAAACCCAAAAATTTCGTGTAAAAATATTTGGTACAACACCTTCAAATTGGGGAGAGAGGAATAAGAAAATGGTTTTCGCAAAAATAAAATTCAATCTGCACTTCCTGTGATTTTTGTTTTAATCTGAATCTGAAAATGTTTTTTAATTTTTAGGCATAGAATTAAGTTTTTGTCTATTTTAAACAGTAGAGTAGTTCATTAAAAATTTATCGTACTACGACAAACCAAAATGGAAATTAATAAATGACAATTTTATCAATTTCAATTAACATCTGATTCCAGCCGCTTCCAGTAACTTCCGATTTTTCTTTAGCTGAAAATGTAGTATTTGGCGAAGGCTTCGAAACATTGATCGGAATTGCATTAAAATTGGTAGCTTATAGGTATTTTCGGACTAGCTGATATCTAATCTAATATCAAAAATTAGGAATTCAAAACGGTGAATCCAGTACGGTTACCATAATTCAACATTATTGCAGATATACATGAAATTTTATATAAGGAGATTTCAAGATTATCTGAACGAGCCTGACGTTAAAGCTTAAAAATTTAAAATTATGGAATTAAATGTTAGTTCACTGTGTAGAAGTTAAAAAAAAATTCACTAAAAAAAATGAAAAAAAAAATTTTCAAAAAGAATTGAACTGCCTTCAAAAAGAGTCGCTAATAATTCGCTACATGAGGATCAGACTATTTTATGTTCATTTGTGTAGGAGAGCGATTTGAAACTTCAAGCAATTGGTACATAGTGAAGGGTGCAATTTTTACATTTAATTGTTTATTTATGTAAGTAATTGTCAGTAGTAGATTCTAATAATGTATTGATTCTTCACAACTTCTAACAGTTTTTCAAAAAAATTGGACATAGAATAACGTTAACCTTACAATTGAGTGTAAACCTATTCTATGTCCTCGAGGAATAGGAACTGAGGCAGTTTGTAGTCACGGCTATTACTTATACAAAGATGCACCAGTATCTGGATTACTTCAATTTTATTGTGAAACGGGCAAAGGTAAAAAATAAACATTTAAATTCATATAAAAACACAAAATAACATGTAAATTAACATCAATTCATGTTAGTCCAGTCAAAGGAGCGCTAAAATGACCAAAATCTCTAACTTGAGTACTTATGAATAGATTTTGATGAAACCTTGTGCAATGTATTTGCAATGACGCTGACAAAAAAGGTAAAAAAACATTAGAGTAAGAAATGAAAGGGGAAAATAAGTTATATAATTATTATAATTATATATATATATATATATATATATATATATATATATATATATATATATGTATATATATATATATATTAACTGTTTAACGTCGGCCTATTATTACTATTTTTAATGACATATCTTGAGTTTGCTTATGTTAGAAAGTGAACGAAAATAGATTAATTTTTGCTTCTAACAAAACGCGAGTCATTTAGGATCAAACCCCAGAAAATTAATATACAGTGTTCGATATTCGAGTCACATTTCTGTCAAAAAGTCGGGTGCCTTTCAAGTGCACGATTGTCTTATCAGCGTAAATGGCATCGTGTTCAGTAACTCATACAGTTCCAAAGCAAAGTTGTCAAAAAGTCCACAACAAATGTTGAATTTGAATTCATGTTGAAAGTGACGTTTGGTTACTAAAAGAGAATTGTTTGTATCTCTCACATGCTGGTTTCTGAAGCTAAATACACCTCTACGTGTAAACGTAGCCTCGTCTGCAAACATCACTTTATTTAAAAATATTGGATCGCCGTTTTGGTGGACACGAAACTGTAACCTGACTAGAAAATTTCCCTCCAGGGGATTTTGAACAGGCGCAAAATGGTATAGATAAAACTTTTCTTGATAATAAATTCTTTAAATTGATGACTTTCTTATTCGAGTAGCCACAGCCATATGCCTCGTACTTATTTCCGAATTTTCTGCAACACGGACCAAAGTTTCCTCTTCTTGTTTTACAGTAATTGTTTTTGGGCATCCCGCGGTATCTCCTTTGGGATGAAAGGAACCAGTTTCCCTCAATCTATTATTGCATCGTCAAAATGACATGATATTAAGTGGTGTTTAATAGAAATGAAATTTGCTCTTCAAAGAGCAAAAATCACATAAAAAATCGCTTACCGTTATATCAAGCGATCTTGCCGGTTAAGGAATGTCCCATTTCTGATCATGACATGATTGAGAAATAACTGACTTACAATATTCTCGATATATTTGCAGCATGAGAAGTCGACCAGTCTTGCTCAAACTTTGTCTTTATTAACAAGAGGAAACCTAGTTAATTCTTGTGTGAAAAACGTCTCGACATAGCAGGCTGATGTTGAATTTATGGAGCATTTTTATTTGCATCCTCAAAAAAGTTAAAGGCTATTAATGCCGAAAGACGATATTGTACACCATACTGTAACCTTGACATTGTGTAAAGGATTTTCGTGGTGAGGAATTTTCATCTCAATATCGAAAATTTTGTTTATTCACAAAACCGGAAAGACGACAATGTCCTTTATAAGCCATAAACACATTGTGGATAATGCCTTCATTCTCGTTAAAGGAACCAAGAGTTGACGAAAAAAATTGGGCGGCTAACGTGATCTTTCACTTTTTACATTATCAGGATATTATATGGTTGTATGGTCTTTATAGAAAATACGTCGAAAATTCCTGTCCAAAGTGTTTAACTAAACTCTCGACTAAGCTGCGGTAAATCACTTTTTTTGTTTATGTCCATAATATGATTAAGTTATCTAAACTTATATATTATAGACCGTAGTTTATTTAGAATATAATCAGTATGGAAATTCCACTTTAAGTGACTATCCAATGTAATTTAAAAATATTTCATTTTGTTCACTGGTAAAATATTAATATTACTTTGGATTGTAACATGTGGAAAATGTCGATTTATAACTCGAAAACGGTAAATAAAATGTTTTTTAAAATTCATTGACAAAAGTTTGTGATCACATCAATCCTTAGTATCCTCTAGATGTGATAATTTTTAATATCCATCCAATTATCACCTTTAAATAATATGGCAGTATCAACCGCATTTTACCACTACTTTAGAGAATAAATGGTCAATATATATTCTAAACAGAATGGACCCCAACACCATACATTGTACCCACCACAATCCACAGCCCCACAAAAATAAAAAAAAGTTCAGACCAGCGAACCAGACCCATGTATCTCTATGTATTTTCGGTCGCTGAATCCGAATCCGAGGTCAAAGAAATTCGTACACCCACAAAATCTTTAGCTAGAGCCAAAAAACACCCCTGGACTGGGGTAAAAAGAATATTAAGCTACGAGAATAGTGTTACATCTTAATCGATCGTATTATACAAATTAAGGTTAAATAGCAGCGTACATTCAATAGATATGAAACACACCCCCAGTGAGGGGCGAAAACTAGGCCCCATTTCTAAAAATCGATCCAAAACAGTAACGACTGCTGAAAAAGCTCAAAATGTCTAAGTTTTGTTAAAGTGATAAAAAACTGCAAAGAACACAAAACAAGAGAAAACGTAAAATCCAACAGGATTTTTATTTTGCGTAGTACTCTAAAATACAACTAGAGACTTTCGTACCATCAACGTCCTACAGTGTCAACCCTCAGATGGTGTGAAAACTACCCCCTATGTAAGATTTATTCATAAAAAGTTACAGTGACTTCTATAAAAATTCGAAACACCTGCGTTGTGTGGAAGTGGGACTATGTTCGACGCTGTGCTTGAAAACCATCCCCACGGGGTTGCGAGATGCCATCCCTATATTTGTAGGATGCTGGAAAAACAGAGACAAACTAACCGGATTTACATTTTTATAGATGCTATGATTAGCAAAAATCGTGATGCACACTTCCAGCGTCCTACGGATATAGGGGTAGCATCTCGCAACCCCATGGGGGTGGTTTTCAAGCACAGCGTCGAACATAGTCTAGTTTCTTCTCACTTCCACACAACGCAGGTGTTTCGAATTTTTATAGAAGTCACTGTCACTTTTTATGGATAAATCTTACACCATCTGAGGGTTGACACTGTAGAACGTTGATGGTACGTAAGTTTCTAGTTGTATTTTAGAGTACTACTCGAAATAGAAATCCTATTGTATTTTACGTTTTCTCTTGTTTTGTGTCCTTTAAACTTGAGAGTGGTTGTTCTCAACCCTATAGTCCCTATAGGGACAGTTTATGAAGATTACGTCGGATCTGATGCAGTTTCTTATCACTTTAACAAAACTAAGACATTTCGAGCTTTTTCAGCAGTCATTACTGTATTGGATCGATTTTTTTTAAATGGGAGCTAGTTTTCGCCCCTCACTGGGGGTGTGTTTCATATCTATTGTATGTACGCTGCTGTTTAACCTTAATTTGTATAATTCGATCGATTAGGATATAACAACTATTCTCGTAGCTTAATATTCTTTTTACCCCAGTCCAGGGGTTTTTGGTTCTAGCTAAAGATTTTGGGGTTGTACGAATTTTTTGGACCTCGGATTCGGATTCAGCGATCGAAAATACATAGGGATACATGGGTCTGATTCGCTGGTCTGAACTTTTTTTTATTTTTGTGGGGCTGTGTAACTTGGTGTTTACTCAGATTGTCTTTTATTTTTACATATAGCTTTCTCTCACTTAAGCTTTTAAATAAATTCAGCGCATTATTCTTTGGCTCAGTATATAGAATACGAACTGTATTCTACATGCGAAAATTTGCTAAATAAGTATAAAAACTTCTATAGAGTGCCTTATAAACACCCTCGTATAGTAACCATTGATAAGAAATCATACAATTCACACCCCAACGACATATCAAGCAGAGTGGATTACAAGTCGTGGTGTAATAACAAAGGCACCAGAGCTCTTTTCTTAAAAATCAGCTTGTAAGTAGCGTGGAAACCCTTCCTTATATAACCGGGAGTTATTCATGTGTGGGATACATCCAATTGTCAGGGATTTCTCTACAGACATAAATTTATCACAATCGATTGACTACTCTGAGAGATGGGAACATTCTTCGTGCATTGATTTATATGCTTATCATACATTATGACGCGAAGGAAACGGATGAATTATATGGCCTGTGATGTTTCTGGCATGTTGTATCGTACAATGCGGATTAACACACGTAATAAATTTAATGTAAATTTAAAAGATTACAATGTATATGGTTACCTCGTCCAATAATTGATTAAGTAATGATGACATTAATAAAATTTGTGGCCAGTAGATACATTTCTTTATACTATAGTATAATACAGGATGCCACTTGAACATTTTTACAAACGAAAACGGCAAAACTGAAAATTGTATTAACATTGTATTAATTTTGATTTCGAATAAATGTGCAAGAGGTTAATTTTTTTTTTTGAAGTACGCCTATGCCTGTAATATTTTTGCTCACTATAAACTGCGAATTTAAAATTTTCTATAGAATATTTGGTTTTTGAAGAAATTTTAATTTTAGTAGTCTCTGTGGTCGCTCAGTGCATTAGATTAGAGATGTCTCATGAAAACCAGCTTTTCTGCCTATATTTTGCAAGAAATTCTCGAAGAAATCCATTTTAATATACAGGGTGTTCCATAAGTAATGGTGCACAGATCAATAGCAGATTCCGTACGTAAATATATAGCGATAGAACCAAAGTTACTTTTGTCCAAAAGTTAGTAATAACCAAGATACGGGGCATTAAAAATAAAACAAATTGATTATTTTTAAACCTTTAACAAAATTTATACTCTCTTATTATGGATTTTTTAAATTTTATTAAATTCCGGCACTAGCAAAAAAATAGGAAAAACAATTACTTTTAAATAGAAAAAAACACGAAAGACGAACGAAAGACAAATAGTGAGAAAGACGATTAAGCATACTGCATACCAATAGAACACCAGCAGAAACTGATTCCATCAGAATCGAGGACCCCATACTTCTACTACTTATCCAAGATCCACGAAGCAGGAATTCCGTTACGACCAATTTTGAGTGCAGTGAATTCACCAACCCTTGCACTAGTAAGGCATTTAACAGACATACTCAAGGTATTTACTGGGCAAACAGAACACTATACCAGGAATTTACACCATTTCGTACAAGAGTTGAAGAACACCACAGTGGCAAGAAAATATACTAGTCAGTTTAGACACAATATCACTCTTCACAAATATACCAGTTAATAAGGCGATAGATTGGCTCAGAAAGAATTGCAACACAACGGTTTGGACACCACGTTAGCAGACTTGATAGAGCTTTGTATCAACTCGACCGACTTCAACTTCAATGGAAGCATGTATAAACTAAAAGACGGAGCAGAAATGGGTTCACCCTTATCACCAGTACTCGCCAACTTATTTATGGAGGCGTTCGAAATGTACGCCCCGAACCACTGCAAATTAAAACCAAAATGTTGGTTTTGATATGTGGACGACACTTTCATTATATGGCAGCATGGCCGTGAGGAGCTGGGGAATTTTAAGGACTACCTAAACAATTTACATCATTAGATCAAGTTCACCATGGAAGTAGAAAGAGATAGTAAACTCCCTTTTTCTGGACGTCCTCGGGCTTAAGAAGGACAATGGATGATTAGGGCAAGGTATACAGGAAACCGACGCACACCGACAGTTACCCACATTCTAACTCTCACCAGTACCCAGCATAAAAAAGGCCAATATACACAGAGCAAAGCAAATTTGCGAGACAGACCATCTCCAAGAAGAACATCGGACTTTAAAAATGCCACTACAGAAAAATGGATACAAACCGAAGACATAGACAACGTAATAACGATATAAGATACAACCAGAACAAAGGAATAAAAGAAATACAGCTTATCTACCATATGTACAAGGAAGTACGGATAAGATCGGATGAGTTTTGGAGAAAAAGAACATCAAAGTAATATATAATGTGAAACAGTATATAGCATTCCATGTTCCTGCGGATAAGTTTACATCGGCAAGACCAAACTACATTTATACACCAGACTCAGAGAAAGGGAAATTATACAAAATCAGCAGGTGCTGATCACTCAGAAGAAACTGGCCATTTGATAAAATTCGACAAGACAAGGAAATTAGCCAACACCAAGAATTATTGGCCAAGAAGATACAGAGAAGCCACTGAAATAAATAAACATCCGAATAATCGGGCTACAATTACCAATAACGTGATCACAAGTGACACAAGTTTTAAAAGTACTAAATGGCATTTCTTTGCCAAAATTATTTTCGAGTAATTATTGCTTCTTCATACACAAGAGATATCGTGTACCTCCATATGCAAAAATCCAACAGGTTAAAATCGGGGCTCCGCGGTGACCACGGTATCTCAGCCCTACGATTCATTAAGAGATCAGGAAATTAAGAATTTAGGTAGTTTCTGATCAGTATAGAAAAATGCACTCGAGCACAATCTTGCGTGAAAAACAGATCTTGTCTCAAATTCAATAGTAACTCAGTCAAAAAATCGACTAGCTGAAAATTTAAGTATCATTTACCGTTTAAAATAGGCCAGTTGTTTATTTTGTAACAATTTCATAATCCAAATATAGTAAATAATCTACACTGACCGCCCCCGCGCCATATTGCCAGGCTCAAACACAAAATTCAAGAAGAAAATCAGAATTGAGTGAAAATAGTACGCCGTGTAATAAGTAATATGCGCTCAAAATTAGAGGAAATTGATTATTACGAAAGAATGAAAGTTGCAGTGGTTCGTTGCTTACTACTAATATGCTTACTTTAAATGATAAATTCTGTTAAACTTAAAACTTTTATTTTAAAACATACGTAAGTTGTGTGTTAGAATAGTTCCTATACAAAATTCGTCCTACAGCATATAAATTATGTTTTGTTATAATTTTAGAGCAAGACGATTAAGTTTTCTGATTAAACACACAAAAAAACAAGATATTAAAATTGAAATATACAATGTGTCTCTTAGTTTCGAACGGATTTTAAGAGATGTATCAATTTTATTTTGTGATTAATAAGACTAGTGTGAAATTAATGAAACTTACTGCCAATACCTACCTCTTTAAACAATAAAGATATAAAAAAAAATCGGCAGCTGCTGGAAGCGACTGGAACCTCCCCACTCGGTGGTTCTTTGAAGCCGAAAAGAGAACTAAAAAATATGAACGATCTCATTTAATTATATTTATTAAGTCGGTTTGATACTTTTCTCTTTAGGCTTTTCTTCGTTGAGAGATTTTATTTCTTGACAGTTGTCGAAAATTTTTAGGCTGGTATTGCACTTAGTTTGGTTTTAAGTTTTGTTAATGTTTTTTAGGTTGTGATTGCCAGAAATTTTCCCGGCGTTGTGCCGGAAATGGATTCAAGTTTCTCAGACTTTTAATGTCACTGTCACTTTTAATAGTTTTGGGCAAACAATGTACTTTGGTCCCAGTTAAGGACCGTTCGTAACCAGACGGACTCCCTATGGGCCGTGTAGGCCCAAGGTTTATAAGGTATAAGGTTCCCTCTTATTTTGCTTTTAGGTGAGACGTGAGTGCGGCGATGAAAATTCAGACTATCCTTGTTCTTCTAACGCGCAGTAGCGGCGCAGTTATCTCACTCTAGAAGGGCGGTCCGTACTGGACCGATATATGGTCTGAATTATTCTATGATCTGTAGTGTTACATTCAACAAATTTTCCTGATTACCACCATGCAAAACGGTGACCCAAATTGCGAGGATAATTACCCTCTACCTTAACACGTTAACGACCATGAGTATTCAATTGAATCGGAATTTTTACTGCTTTTCAATGGTTCGATTACAAATCGTAAGTAAAATTATAATCATAAAATAAACAACTTGCTGTGCCAAAAAGGCACTAAACGTAAGCCGATCTCAACCAAAACCTTTTCAGATCTGAAAAGATCTGTACTAAAAAAATCTTCATGCAAAGTTTCATCCAAATCAGTTTAGTATTTTCGCCGCTATCGTGCTAACACACATACACACGCACACACACACACACAGGTGCGGCAATAATTGTGTGGACATTGAACATTTCACCAAAAAATGGGGTCTTTCAAGTTATTGGGTAATCAATACTCACCATTTCTAGGGCTTTCTAACTCTGTTTTCAAAATTTACATACACTCAGAATTAATGTTACTTTTTGCAAAAACATAATTGTGTGGCCAAGCCCCACAATTTTGTGTATATTGTGTGGACAATAATACACACCTGTAATTCATTACAAAAAAAAGTTCTGATGATTTATTTCAGGTACTTGTTTTTTCATATTAATAATTATTATTATTAATTTTTCAACATATTTTACTTAAGATGGCGGGTAATAACAGTAAAACCCAATAGAAAAAAATTGGTAGGACGTATCGTAAGGGCTTTTTTTGGTTCTCATAGCTCAAGAGGGTAGAGAAAAATCAATAGATGAATGGGTAAATTTTCTAATATTATCTAATTAAAATATAATTATTTAAAAGTATTTATACAAAACATCCTTCCTTGTTTGGCAACTTTTATTTATCAATTAATTTTTCCTTTTGGGTAATCATCAATTACCCTGAATAATTTTCATTAAAACTATAGCAGGTTTGTGTCTAGGCAATTGTATTAACTACATGCCATGTATTGTCCTGTGCAACATTTTTCCATTAATTACTTTTTTAGGTCTTAGTACCTTGAATTTTGTTCATTAACAGTAAAGCCGGTTTCTTTCTTGGCAATGATGTCAACTATCCGCGAAATACTAATTTCCTCAATCAAATAGTCTTTTAGTTACATCGCCAACAAGCAGATACACACGCATGGACAGACTGATGGAATTAAAAGACTTTAATTGTCGAAATCTACGTTGGTCCTATATTTCAAATTTGATTCTTCGGCTTACAGCTCAGTAAAAATGAAACACATTATTTAATGGCTAAAATGTTTCGTTTAGAAATTTTTATGTTCTTCAATTTAATACGCCGTACAGAGAATTATATGTATGTTTAGTTCATGATACGTATGAAAAAAACAAATGTAAAGTTGGCGAATGCGTCACCCAGGGCTGCGTTCCGTCACAAATTTTCTATAGTGAATAAGTGATGCGACGGATGTTGGGGTAAAAGAGTGGTGTGGCAGTAGGCGGAACCAAGATTTCTAGCTTGAGAAATGTAGATGACACAATTTAGTTGCAGCAAGCAAGGATTAGCTCATACACCTGCTGACCAGGCTCAAACATAAGCTCTGACTGTGGTTTAAGTGTAGGTAAATTACAACAAAACGAAAATTATGATTCTAGACCAAGCAAATGATAACCACAGACATTTTTCGTATTACTCTGTGGTAATAAATAAGACGATATACTTTGGAGCCCTTGTCGACAATACTGGCAACTGCGAATGTGAGATTCGGAGAGGAATACAGATGGAAAAATCGGTAACGTGTTAGTTGAGCAAAATTTGGTATAACAGAAATATCATGAAAAGTACTAAGATCAGATTTCCTAACGCCCTCATTTTCTCCATTTTTTTTTCACGCCTTTGGGACATGGGCCATTATGGACGTAGACATACGGCGTACTGATGCTTTCGGAATGTGGGTTTAGAGAGCTCGATTCTCTAAGACTAAGATATACGTTCTCAATAGCGACTTTCCAGCATCGTATTCTCCCGAATATTTTCATTTTTTGTCCAAGACCTTTTATTGTTTTAAAATATATTTAAATACAAATTTCGATCATCTTTACAAAATTTGGCATTTGACTTATCTACAAAAGAAGTTGAGTTTATGTAACATTTCTTATATTTTTGGAATTATGTACTTTATTTTTGCTTTTTATTATGTGAATCCCATTTTTTCTATAAGCAAATTTCTATTCCTCTAGTTGGTCTCTCTCTAATAAAGTTTGTTTCTAAAACGTAATATGACAATTTTCCTTCTCCGTTACACAAATCCAGAACATACTGTGTATTCAAATTTAATTTGATATATTCCTTTTTTTTCTTCAAATTATTGTAAAAAAAGAAAGAGCTTACCTAGATGAAATGCAGTAAATAAAAGAATAAATAAATAATATCAATAATATTTGATTTAAAAAAAGGTCCGTGTATACAAATAAAATATAATCTTATTTCATTTATAATACTGTTCTATTAATAATAGTACGACCTACTAAATGCTCACCTACAAATTCAATAAAACTGTTAGGGCCACATAAAAGACATATTTAACACACATCTTGAATACACACGAAGAAATGGAAATAATAGCAGTATAATATATATTTCCGCTAAGGGCAGCACTGTACAAGGCCACAGAATTTGGTGAAATTTCTGAGATTATACACACCAAATTTTTACTATACTTGTGTGGCCATTTCCAGAAAACGACAGATATAGTGTGGGGAGGCCACATAGATGCTGTAAAAATAGGTTTTAAATTGTGTGGCCATATGTATGGCCACACAATTAGCGAAGTCCACATAAGTATGGTTGTAGAGTGGTGTGTGTCCACACAATTATTGCGAGACCTACGCACACACACACACACACACACACATACACACACAGACATTTTTCAAAAACCACTTTTTTGTTTTCCTAGGACCTCAAAACATAATGTTATCTCAATTTTCGATTTTGGACCAATTTCAGTAACCTTCCACAATTTTATTGTGGGGAGGTTAATATATTTATTTTGTACGTAATCTCAGTGGCAGCACATAAAAGTGACTTGTGACGTGTTCGAGCAAAATGTGAATCAAATATGTATTCGCGGTCGGCCAAGTCCCACTGCAAATTCTACTTGTTTTAGTTGACATAGATATTAACTATAGTAAGATATTTTAGAAATATAATAATAAAAATTTTATAGACTAACTTTTACGGCTTCATAACTTTCTGTAAAAAATCGACGCCGCTATAACTAAGTTTATTCAACTTTATATTGAAGTCGTAAAATGACAGAGAGCTGTTCAAGCATTTTAAAAGAATGTATTCCCCGTGGTTATAAGAGTGATATAACAGACAGTCTATATTTGTATTAATAATATACAAATCATGGATTATATTAAAAGAAGAAGAAAGAAAAAAAACTTGAATAAAATTCAAGGTTTTTTTCTTTCTTCTTCTTTTAATATAATCCATGATTTGTATATTATTAATACATGTTTTCAGGTACATCTATAGCTTTTATTTGCTTAATAATAGCAAAAAACAAGTTAAAAACGTACTCTTCGCCAATTTACTCAGCTTTTTATATATAATTGTTACACATTCTATAGGATACTCTTCGCAGTTTTCTTATAAATAATGTTAGTTTTTGGACATCCTAAATTTTGTGATACCATCTTTGTTGTGAAAAAAATTATATGAAAAAAAAATTAAAAAAATGTCCAACCTGTGTGGGATTCGAACACGGAACCTTTGGATTGCAACGCAAAATCAAATCAAATCAAAGATATTTATTAATGTTTAAAGACATGAATGCGCCTCAGCTGGGTCCAGTCTAGAGCCGATCACCCCACCGCGGCGTGCAACGTCGCGGTAGGTAGGTGATCGGGTGGAGGGGTTTAGCTTTGCTTGTACCAACACATGAAATTGGGGCGTTAGGGCTCCTGCTTAACATATGTAAAAAACTTAAACCTAACAATAATCCGGGAAGATATTAAAATACTTAGAAATAGCTAGAACTACGAAGAAACAATTGTATTTTTAACACACGCGCACTGTCACACGCGCGCCCTAAATTTATGAAGAAAATCTTGTTGTCCATACGGGAAAAACTTAGTGAAAAAACCCGTTCGAGAGTCACGGATTTATCCAATGGTCTACCTGCCTCTGGAAGGATGGGGTGAGGGGAGATTATGATTTTAAGAGTTGAGATTTACTAGCAGTTATTGGTCTAAAGGGAATTTGGAAGAAGAACAAACAGGGACAAAAGAACAAAAATAATAAAAATGAAACTAATGGGGGAACAGAGGGGGTACAAGTAGAAGGTGGTGAAAATAAAGGGTGGAGAAAGAAAATTGTGGTATAGGAAAGATGTGGCTAGGGAGGTTGCCGAAAGATAGGTAACGCCTGGTATGGTAATGGGTGTTTCAGGTTGAAAAGTATGGCATTATGCTGTCTGATTCGTGTAATGTCTCGGGTTAGCGGACTTTCGCCCAGTTTGAATTGGTAGAATTTTTGGGAAGTTTCCCGGACGAAGTCCGCTAGTGGGGTTATGTAGTGGCAACGTGCATAGAGATCTCTGAGGGAGGTGTACCTACCGGAGTCTGAAATGAGGCGCATAAATTTCTGTTCTAAAACTCTAAGTTTCCGCATTGTCGTGGCCGGGATGCTACACCACACCGGCGCCGCGTATGTAATGGCCAGTCTGATCACCATCGTATACAATAATTTTTTATTAGTCCTGTTTCGTCCGCTACACCGCGCCAGGAGCGGATACAGACTCCTGGACATGGAGTAGACCTTACGTACAGTCTCGTTTATGTGCGTGTTGATTGTCTGTGATATACCTATATATCTTTCGACAATCATACATATTTCAACTCGTACTTCTATGAAATATATATTAGTAAAATTCTTAAACAAAAAAAATATATTATGGAAATAATATTTAGCAAGATTTCCATTTTAGTACAAGCAAAAAAAATTAAGAGAATATTTTTTTTTTAATTAAATAATTAATAACTTTTTTATTTACCGATCGATTTTCTTCAAAAAAATAGGGTTCTTCCTCTAGCTAACACCAACTTACTTTCTAAATTTCAATACAATCGGACTGTTCTTTCTTAAGTTATCGTGCTTACAAGAAACATGACGGACGGACGGACGGACAGACGGACATTTTGAAAGTTGTTCAGAATTCGTTCACTAACAGAATGATATGAATTTTTTTTCTCTACGAGTGATATTTACGATTTTAGAAAACTGCCGATCAAATACAATATACTCTTCGTTTTTGCGAAGAGTATAATAATGATTATTTAGGTATACCTTGGAGAAGCTAATTAAAATAAAACACATTTAATTTATACTGTTATACAGTCTTACTCTCGAATATCTGGCAGGGCTATTTTTAAACAAATGACACAGTGCACTTCTATGAGTCAAATAAGCTGAAATTCAAATATGCTGTATTTTTTGTGCTTTTGAATAAAAGTTTCAACGGGAGTTATCTTCGAATGGACAGTTTTTGAAATACCTACAGCTTATCAAAATTAGACAATTTTCACCATTTTAGATATTCGATATATTTTTTTCATAAATTACACAGCCACACAAAAAAGTGATCTGGCCTGCGAACTATACCAGTGTACCCTTATGTATTTGGACCTTCTGAAACCGAATCTGAAGTCAAAATTGTCAGATTCGCTCGATTTTCACCTCTAACCCCAAAAAACACCCCCAAAACAAAAAGAAAGTGGTCTGACGTACGGACCAGATCAGGGTATCCTTATGTATTTAGACCCGCCGAAACCGACTCCGAAGTTAGAATTGTCAGACTTGCTCGTTGTTCATCTCTAACCCCCAAAAATCACCCCCAAAACAAAAAAAGTGGTCTGTCTGATGGACCAGACCAGTGTATCCTTATCAAATACATACTGGTATGGTCCGTCGGACAGACCATTTATGGGTGGGGCAGTGTTTTTTGGGGTTTAGGGGTGAAAACGAGTCAATCTGACAATTCTGACTTCGGATTCGGTTTCAGCGGGTCCAAATACATAAGGATACACTGATCTGGTTCGTAGACCGGACCTTCTTTTTGCTTTGGGGGTGTTTTTTGGGGTTATGAGTGAGAAACGAGAGAATTTGGCAATTCTGACTTCGGATTCGGTATCAGATAGTCCAAATACATAAGAATACTGGTATGTTCCGCAGGCCAGACCACATTTTTGGAGGCGGGGTGTTTTTTTGGTTTTTAGGGGTGAAAAACGAGCCAATCTGACAATTCTGACTTTGAATTCGGTTTCAACGGATCCAAATACAAAAGGATACACTGGTCTGGTCAGCAGGCCAGACCACTATTTTTTGCGTGGCTGTATTATCAACTATTATAGTGGAATGTCATTGGTTTGATGTTACTTCTACTAAATATGCAGTCAAACAGAACCAGCATAAGCCACAATTTCACAAAAACCTTTATTTAGTGTACGCGAACCTGACAGGGGAGAGGGGGGGAATGAGGCAACTGCGAAGAAATTTATTGAAGCCATACCATATGGATGGACTAAAAACGCACTGAAGCAAGAAGCACTGGAGCAGGAGTTACCTTTTCGGAATCATTAAAAACACTACTATACATCCATATAGTAACCAGCATTTCAACTTGAAACCCTTGCCTCAAGCCTATTAATAATTAAAGACAGCTTCATTTAATGTTTTCATACTCTTCTTTATTTCTGTGTCACTTTGGAGTCTCAATCCAGACGTGTCCGAGGCCAGACATCTCTCACCAGCCTCTTTTTATTTGCCATCACATAAGCTAAATACAAAGTGTAAAAGTTATAATTTTAAGTTAACAAATTGAGTGGTAGGTGTCTGAAAAATAATAATCTCGGGATGTGCGATTAGCGATATTGTGAGAAATATTAATAATTAATTTCATATACATAATTCAGAACCCCTTAGTGTTTTTGGTGTAATATAATAAAAGAAATGAAAAAGGAAAACGAAGGGAAGATACGTAATAAACTGCAAACAACACGTATCACAGATACGTGTTGTTAATTTTTAACTTTTTATTTGTATTTGCATTAATAATAGTATGTTTTGTGGTGTTGCAGGTTCTTCTGCGTTATAAATATTATAATATGATATTGAAAAGCTAGTTCAAAGAAAAATGAACTGAGAAGTGTTTATACATCCAAACGCTTGAAAATGTCGACAGCTGCCTATTCACTTTTTAGCCATTAATGAATTTCTATTAAAATCTGCTAAATTATATTATTTTATATTTTTATCAGTAAAAATTCCTAACGCCGCTACTGCTTTCAAGGTACTTTAGACATTCCAGAATATGGTGCGTAAACAAACGCTTTGAAGGTCTAAATGTTAGAAATTCCCCCAATAGGAGAGCACAAACATGACATAATGAATCGTGAGGGGATTGTACTACGCGCCCTTTGGTTACTTTTCGCTGGACCTCGGCGTAGAAGCCATCAACTTGTGTGTTATCTAATTAACGATTATGGTGAATTTTACCAGTTGGTTTTGAGATATTAACACAAGAATTTGTTTAGTAAAATAAGTAAAGAATATTTTCACGTAGAATTTGTTCGTGTAGTTGTAGTTGTTTTGAGTGCAATTTAACAAAAAAGTATGTTATGGTGTTAGTATTTAATATACTTAAAGTGGTACAGTTTTGCATTTTGGTATGGTTATATGGATAGCAATCTATAATTTGTTTCTTTAACCAGCATATAGTGTATCTGGCAGTTTTTAGCAGTTTCTGTAAGTACAAAAACATTTATATTTCCCAGTTGTGCTTATAAGCGATTTGCCGTATTGAAGGACTATATCCCTTGCTTTCCCCTGGATATTGTAGCTGTGGATGCTACACTTGGCATCATTCAACATGTTATAATAATAATAATAATATTAATTTTAAAATGTATTTTACATGTTACAATATTTTTTAATAGTATATACTAGAGCTAAATATGCATTCACATGGGTTTTACATTTGGGATAAATATTAAGTAAGCCCCACCGTAAGTTATTAAAAACTTGAATGCGGGTGTTGGTTGAATTGTCCATACATATACATATCGATATTATGTATTCATATATACTCAAATGTATGGTTAATTAAATAATTTTATGTGTTGTGTGTTTTCGGTTAATTTCACGGCGTTGTGGAATGTTGTAACTTTCGTGTCCATCCCGTTTGAAGAGACAAACAAATTGTTTTCGCGAGTGCTTTACCTGTTAAGCACATGTTGTTTATTTGTAAACTTCAACTAATATGCTACAATGCATACCTTTTCATTTCATTTGTTAATACCTTTACTTACGTTTAGAGATTTGTTTATTGAGTTAAGTATCAAAACATGTTGTTTGTAGAATATTCTTATCGTCAGCACATTTTATTTGTATATCTTCTTACTCCACCAGTTTTATGTAATATATTTGTTATATTTTTAATTTTGGGTTTTATTTTAAAACTATGCTACAATTGTAAGTTTAAATTGGGAACTAGCCAGGTAAATAAATAAATAAAAAGTAAAGTATTTCTTTAATATATGTAGTATCAGATTGGTTAGCGTTTTCTAAAGTTGTGATTAAGCAATAATTTTTTTTAATATAAGTATAAATGGGATTTAATCCGTTTTATCGCATAGAAAAAGTTTTGAAGTACTTAGTTTGTATAAATCTGCATTGTCCTCTATTCAATATAGGATGTTAACTTTTGAGTAGGAGTTTTTGTTGTTCATTTAATATTGTTTTCACAGTTTACAAAGTTGAGTTAAGCAAAACACGTAAGGATTGAACTACTGAGATGGTATTTGTAATTTGCAAGAACAATTAAAATTGCTGTTTGAAATTTAGCAATGTTGCAAATAAAGTACATCTCCCATATGTTTATAATTTTTTTCTGTACATTGAATTTGACAAAAATCTCTTCCTGCATTTAGTTATTTATATTTATATTTTCTCAATTTATCCTCCTAGAATTCCGTTTTCTGTAGGATAATGTTTAACCAATCTATTTTAAATGCAATTGAAAATACTGACATTCAACGTTTAACAATCTGTTCCGTTTCAATATAATTGAGCATACATGGGACAAGTTACAGAGATTAGATAACTAAATGCCAAGACCAGAAACCCCACAAGACCAGTAATATTGCCTTGTAGATTCAAATCCTCAGGATTTGATAATTTGGTTGGATGCATATGGAGTCGAATCCAAACTGTTATCGACGTGTGACAACTTACCATTTACTAAAGATCAATATTAAAAGTAATTATATTCAAAATTTATTGAGACATTCGTTAAGATAGGCGGAAACGAAAGTTTAATGAAAAGCCTAATCTAGTCTTTGGATACCAACAAAACGAAATATATATATTTTAAATGCTGATTTTATATTTTACGTCCAATAGTTAAAAATATTGTGAACTCTTTCATTACCAAGTCAATCACTGACATCATGGCACAAGGTTGAAAATGTCTTAGTATGCACACATATTACGGCTCCTTCACCAAAGTGGCGGACCAGCAAAAGATACATAGTTTTATGCCCATTTTGGTGTACGTTGGCCATATCTATTTTCACCATATCGCATACGTCTAGATATACTGTACCAGAGAAAATAAATAAATGTGTAAACAATTTACGTTAAATAAGGATAGGGAATAATATGTGTTTACTGCTTATCTTGAAAATTCGTGTGTTAGGAAGTTATAACAGAGCACTTATAAAATTTTAGTATCTGCTATAGTTTAAAGTAAAGATAATTTCTGACTAATTCAAAATCAATTTGAGATATTTTTGTTCATTTCTAGAACTGTTTTATAATGGATATTTTTAATACACAGTCTCCGAAGTTCTAACTTGGAATTATCTATTTATTTAATTTACAAAATTCAGCGGAATCAACTCTCAAT
This sequence comes from Rutpela maculata, assembly GCA_936432065.2. Classification (NCBI taxonomy): domain Eukaryota; kingdom Metazoa; phylum Arthropoda; class Insecta; order Coleoptera; family Cerambycidae; genus Rutpela; species Rutpela maculata. The sequence continues at coordinate 28,120,611 of OW386291.2, forward strand.
TTCAGGATAAGAGTTAAAGCAGAGCATAGATATGCAAACAATAGTAATATAAAAGAATATTATTTAGGTATTATGCAAATCACAACTTACACACTTTTTTATTTATTATGAAAATACCTACTTTCTATATATTGTTGCCCTAATCTGGGCACGCTAATATACTAGTTAGGTAAATACTTTAAAACACTCATTATTGGAGAACCAATCAAAACAACTACTCTTCTAGCTAATACTGACGAAGTATTGAATTACATGATAGAATTCTTAGCATTTTAAAGAAAAAAAAATATTGAAAATACTTAAATCATTTATTTACCTTTAGTCATTCACACTTTTTTATTTAATATAAAATTATCTATTTTCTGTATATTGGTACCTTAATCGGGTCACACTAATATAATACTTAGAAAAACACTTTAAAATACTCATTATTGGAAAACCAATCGAAACAACTACTCTTCTAGCTAATACTGACGAAGTATTGAATTACATGATAGGATTCCTGGCATTTTAAGGCAAAAAAGAAAAAAGTATATTGAAGATACTTAAATTATTTATTGAAATTCAGTCATTCACAAGAATTATTGAACCTTACATTCTATTTCAACTCTAGAAAAGTTGTACAATCGAGATTGAAGACGTAGGCTTAGGCTTTCGCGGTGAAAGTATGTCCACTTAGATACACTGCACCGATTACCTCGCTTTCTATCACGAAATTTAACCCCCTCTGTGTGGTGGTTTGGGACTGGAACCAGAGAAACTGTTGATTTTAAACACGATGATTTTGTTTTAAAACGTATATTGTCTGTTTCACGTTCTCACAATGCTTTATATTAATTACTAATACTAACTAGTAAAATAAATAACCTTGAGAAATGTAAATTCGCCTTTGTTGTTTGTTTTTTGAGAACTGGATTGTTGCTTGAGTTATCGAGACAACTTGAGATGAAATGAGTATGAACTGTCTGTGGCCGAGAAGTGTCTGTCCTTTTATAGTAAATTTTGATCTAGCAGTTTCCAGAGATGGAAGATTCTGTTATTCTCGTAGTCTCCAAATCACATTTAAAAATAGGTACTTTGACAAGATCAGAGCTTCAAAGTGGCCAAGTTATCGACCCTTGTTTTCCCATCCATTTATCCCCAAGTTGATTATTTAACCACTTACGAACAATGATAGTGGAATGAGGTGGAGATCCATTTTGTTAGAAGTATAATTTTACCCAACTAACTGGGTGTAAATTGTTCAAATAAATAACCAAGAGAAAAGTATGAAACACTTGAAGATACGAATGTTGATTTAAGTTTTGCTCAAAAAAATATGGTCAAATATTCTTTGATCCATAAACAAAAGTTTAAACGTTTTGAATCACTGTTAACGTCTAAGGTGTGAGTGAATGTCGGTTGCTTGTTAATTTATTGTAACAGAGATCTGCTAACAATTTCAAGATGAGAAGCTATTTTTCCCAGCGACATCTTGGGTAATTAATTTACCGAATCCATTGCAATTAGGTAAGCAGCATCGTCTTCATCATACGTTTTTTTTTTTATGTCCAAAACACTTCCAATTCTCATGAATTTAATTACAACTTTTTTACACTTTTATCCGTGACAGATGCATTTGGCCATATTTGATGAAATTTTCTAACAGCTGCATAACTCAATTCGTCTCCCAAACCATAACACTGAAACAATAAAATCACTAATTAAATGACTAATAACAATCTGGTATATAGAGAAATATCAGATTTTCTTCATTATCAATGGCTACCAACTTGATCGAAAATCATTAAAACTAATTTTACGGAATCTGTTGCTATGAAATGAATCACCACAGAAAAAGAAATTATTATTTTTTCGCTGATATCATGTAATGTAAAAAACTGTTCCTCGTCAAGAACAGTTTTCCACCTCCGGAATCCGTTCGTGGACACACGGTATATTCTTATTCCCCACTCATTTATAAAAGCCAACAAAATTTATTTCTGAAAGTATTTTGAGGTACTTTATCGGCATATCTTAATTGCAGATAGTTGGATTACACAACATTTTGTTATTTTAACCGACATTACGCAAGCAGGCCCAAAATTCCAGGATCCAAAGCAGCGATTTCACATTTTACTCTGATGATTTAACAAGCTAGAATGGCTTGCAGGTGATCGAGTTACGGAACATAAAAAATTTAACAGTTCTTAGTCGGTCAAAGATGGTGGACGAAATAAAATTTTTAATTCTTCGTCAATTATCAAGGAGGCATTGTACGTCACTTTTCTTTTTAATTGTACGTTATTTTATGTACTTTGTGGGGACAGAGTTTTAATTTTCAAAAAAAGTGCATTTTTACAATTTTCAAAAATGCATTTTCTTTGACCCTCCTTTTTTTCACCCAATTTACTTACTAGAGAAAGTCTCGTATAACGTCAAAAATTTAATACAAAATGAAACTTCATTAATCTGAAAAGAAAATTTATTAAGCATACGCATGGTAATAATAATAATATATGAATATATGATCAATAATCAGAACCATGATTAGAGTAGTATTATTTTTGATTATTTTGTTTCAAATAAGTCAGTATTTTTAAAATTTCCATCCGATTATTCTTACGAAGCAAATAAATTGAAAATCCGCGAAAACGCGTCAAAAAGTGCATATAACTTTTGAATTTTTAAGCGCAAATATTTTTTTCGTAATCAGGAGGTCATCTATATATCGTCGTTGTCGTTTTAATACATCCTATGTGACAATATGATCAAAATTAAGATTTTATTGAAATGAAATTAGTCTATTTGTGCTCCACAAGTATACGAAACCTCCTATGTGTGATGGGCTTCATAGCTTTACAAGACCATTTTAATTTATCCTGTGTTTCGTTTCTTTTAATTTCTCCTATGTGTAGCAATAATTTATCCTATGTAACCAAAATAAGCAATGAATACATCCTATGTACATATAGAAGCATTGAAAAAAACGGTTTTTCTCGTTTTTCTCAAAACTATATATCATGCTCATAGGATGTATTAAAACGACAACGACGATATATAAAAGAATACCCTGACTGACTCGCTGATCTATCAACGCACAGCTCAAACCGTTGAACAGTGTGCCATTTGCAATTTCTAGGTGGACAAAATTCTAGAAATTTCTAAATGAGCTTAAAATAGTTGTTAGAAGACAGGAAAAATAGTGAAAACATTATATTAAGGGGTGATTAAGGGGGTGGTTTTTGAGGGGTTGAAATATAAATTTGCTTCTAAAATCCCGAAACTCTGTGAGTATGATAATATGATATCTATGAATCAAAAATAGTTAAAAAATAGTAGAGGGGTTGTTTTTGAGGGGGCTGAAAAATAAATATTATTTTAAAATTCTGAAACTTTGTGGACATGATAATATTAGATCCGTGAATTCGCTAAAAATAGTAAAAAAAATCCAAGCAATAAGGGGTTGAATTTGAGAGAATTTAAAAATAAATATAAGTACTTATACTTTAAAAAGTATGTAAAAAAAGTTTCAAAAAATTTTTTTGCCAATGTGCATTGGCCTCTTGGATCTTTCGCTGCACTCCTCAAACTTTTTTATTGATCGCCCAGTTGGTATTCCAGCAGAGGTTGATGGCTGTATGTTTGAACCATTCTACAAAAAAGTAAAAGTGCTCTGAAAAAAAAAGTTGTGCTCGAGTGTGCTGGCTAAACTACATATTATTACAAATAGAAATGGTCCAGCTATGATATATAAAAAATTTAGCCTAGATACATGTGTGTACATGTTATTTACAGACATTGAAAGTTATTAAGCAAAGAAAAAATAACATGTAACGTTCTTTCATATTGTTTGACTAACAGACAGATTAATATTAATTAAAAAAATGTTGTACTTCCTCAGAAATAACATCCATCATTAATAATTGCAACTCAATTACGAACTGCCACAGTTAGATGTTGTCGAAAGTGTCGTTAAAATGTATTTTTTAACTTTTAATCCTTATTACTCTTCACTGTGGTCTAACCCCTTATTGCTTAGATTTTTTTTAGTATTTTTTGCGAATTCACGGATCTAATATTATCATGACCACAAAGTTTCAGAATTTTAAAATATTTATCTTTCAGCCCCTACTATTTTTTTAACTATTTTTGATATATTCACAGATATCCTATTATAATACTCACAGAGTTTCGGGACTTTAGAAGCAAATTTGTTTTTAAACCCCTCAAAAACCACCCCCTTAATCACCCCTTTATACCCAGAAAATTTTTTCACTATTTTTCCTGTCTTCTAACAATTATTTTAATTTAGAAATTTGTAGAATTTTGTCCACCTAGAAGTTGCAAATGGCACACCGTTGGGTCTAGAAACTTCAAATTTTGCATAGAGGTTCCTCGAATGACGTAGGCAACCACTAAGACGGGATTTTTCGAAATTCGACCATTAAGAGCGTAAAAAGGGGGTTGAAATTTCAGGCGAACAAATTCGCAGGCATCAGTTAGTAATACGACAGTTGGTCAGCATATTTTCCACTCAATACACCTTAATCGACTAAGCTACCGTATCACAAGAAAACCTGGTCACAGAAACACCTTTAATATATCCTAACATGTATATCGAATGCTGTACGCATATTTTTTAAAGTAGAAGAGTACAACTTCTACATGTTACAAATTGTATGGTGGCAAATTCGCATATAATATAATAAGTCGTATTAAAGTTTGAAACTTAAATTTCGATTTTTGTAAATGGCTTCGTGATAATAATCGAAAACCTTTTGCAATGCCCGACTATTACATAAAAAATAAAACATCAAAGGATAAAAATAAAGGTCGAGGTGACGTATACCGAATGATCGAGGGATTTTATTAGTTTCAGGCTACTCTCTGTTTTTCAGCATACAATACGACCGTTCACAATAACTCCTTTGTTCCTGGGAGCTGCTGAAACGATACTGTGAAATATGTTTACACTGAAAATTAGATTCAGAAAGCCAAGCTATATCAAAAGTTACTGTTCTCAGCTAATGGATTATGCAATTAAGAATTGCCTCCCTCATTCTAATTAATTTGTGCGTAATTAATTATTAACGTAGCTCAAATATCTTACGTATTTCAACGAGAAAGTTTCAGTTTGGCTTCTTTTGATATTACAAGAACATGGATCTCCTCTTTCATATGTAATAATATTAAATATGTATCATACCTTAGGTGAAATTGTAATCTTTGAAGGAATGTTAGGGCATTCAATACATGTATTTTATTAATGTGTTAGGATCTTCTTAGGAACCTAGTTAAAAGTTAGTTGCTGCTAAATGAAAATAAGTCAGTGGCAGCGTTCAGCTGTTTATCTATACTGATTAAAATTTGTTAAAGTAAGAATAATTTGAAATATATACAGGATGATCACCCTAAAAGTTAATGAAATAGTGAGATCGAGGATGATAATATTTTGTGTGCAGTTAACACAACTGTCATGGAAGGAAAATTAGAAAAATATACAGGGTGGTCACCCTAAGAAAAACAATAGAAAATGTGACGGAGGATAAGGAAAGCCCAAGGAACAATTTAAGAGTCATTTGGACTTGAGGAGGTTTTAAGAAAGGTTTGTCAGGGTTAGGAAATACTCATGTGCTTTATTGATGTTGTAGTTAAGGCCTTTTAGGCTTCAAGTATACTTGCTCTTAATAGTAAGTTTTAAAGCATTCTGTAAGACCTAATTATAAAGCTAATTTGCTTCTAGGATAATATGTATTTGTAATGAATTTATCATAACCTACATAAAACTCTCCATAAAGCTAATTAGTTTTATGAACGTCTTAAATTCCATTTAGATTTAAAGAGGCTTTAAATTATTCTTTATGGTTTTAACATATTTGCAATAAATGCATTTTAAATCCTTTTTAAAACTAGACATTTTCAATGCCTATTAGTACTTATTAAAGGCCATTGCAAAACTAGACTCTTAAAACATCCTTGATAAATGTTGTGATGAAACCGTTATGAAGAAAAAAAGGCCTCTATAAATCTAAAAGGCAAATTTTAATTCCATAAAACACTTTCCAAAACCTCAATAAAACATTTATTATAAAAATAATAAATAATATGTCTGCCTGAAATGTCGTTGATGCATGTGTGTGTGTGTGTGTGTGTTAATTAAAAGCATTTCACGACTTACTGATGTGTTATTAAGTCTTTTTTGGAAAGGTGGAAGAAATTAAAAGAGAGTGGCCATTTTAAAAGGACTGTTAAAACACACACACATACAAATTATTTTGAGGTTAAGTTTTAAGTTTTTTGTATCAAATTCCAACGTCCCAAACGTTTTATTACAGCTTTTATCAAGTCCATGTGATCTTCGCCAAGTGCATTTGCATTTTTGTAAGGAAGGGATTATTTGTGATAGTATCAAAAAGACTAAAAGGACTTCATTTAGAGTAAATGTTCTAGGTCATTACCATTATTAGAATATATAGTTTAATGAGAGGACCAGTGTTGCCAGATCAAAATTTTAAAAGTTATCAGACGACGCTTTAAAATGTTACTAAATCTTACTAAAATTTCACTAGATTTGAAATTAAAGCTCTCATCTTTAATTTTCAAAAGTTTCAGTGTCTGTAGGACACGTAATTTTCTTGAGCTCTCTAAGCACAGCATAGCTTTGAGCGTCCTCTATCTGATTATTTCGTTGCCAGACTTCGTACTCTGTATTGTATTAAATGGTTTGTAACTAGAAAGTACTGTTTGTCTACGAGACGCTAGAGGGCAACGAGCCCAGGCTATTCGATTGTAGCGATTCACGGCCAATAAACTACGCGGTTACCTCAATTAGCAGCTTTTAGACGAGAGAGACGCGCGGAGCGGGGAATCGAATGAAAGATATTCTGTTAGGGTCTACGGCCTACGTCAGCTGTAGACACTACAGGCATCTTTGTCTGTGTCTTTTGCACGGAAATCAGATATGTCTGTCTCTTTCATTCGATTCCCCGCTCCACGCGTCTCTCTCGTCTAAGAGCTGCTGATCGAGGTAACCGTAGAGTTTACTGACCGTGGTAGCGATTAACGTGAACAGTTCTGTATTAAATGGATCGCAACTCGAATTTAATGTTTGTCTACCTACCAGTAGAGGGCAATAAATTGGATGATTCAAAAATCATTAAAAATGGGCATTTTCATAAAAGTTTTCACTAAATCACTAGATTTTAAAAAAATCACCAGATCTAGTAAAATTTCACTAGACCTGGCAACACTGGAGAGGACTGCAAAATGACAATTAGGTTTTTAGTTGTCCGGCCATGTTTTTCTTGTTATACAAAAATATTCAAGGTCAATCTCACAATTATAATTATCAATAATTATCACTTTTTCGTTAGCAAATTAAGGTAGAATTACAAGGAACGACTGAAAATTACCGTGGAAACCGAGAAGCAGCCCACTTTTTTAAATTTGCTGATTACGTGTGTCTATGCAAATTTTGTATGGATATTAAAATCATTATTATTTCTGAGGGGCTCTTGTTTTTTTGGGCCTTTCTTATGTAGTTTTAACTATAAACTGCCGTTGGTTTTAATTTTTTTGTCATACCTGATGGCTTTTTATTACCTGTTAAATCGGCCTTAGAGAGGTTATAGTGCTCTATGCTTTATACATTTCAAATTCCATTTTATCTTCAATAAGTCTGACGGTGTGTTTGCTTAAATCAGTTTAGAAAAAATAAATGCCATAATAAAATGATTTGGATTCCTTCGTGGACATTCTTATAAAGCTTCTCAGTTCTAATATGGTTTTAAAAACCAGTTTTAAGGTACCCTTCTAGGTGTTTTCTAGAAATACAGGAAGCTAATAGAAAAGCTTCTGACAGCTTTAAAATAGGTTTTAAGAAAGGTTTTAAAATGGCCCGAACAAGGTTTTCAAGAGCAGCACCATGCCTCACTAAGGAGTTTTATGATGGAATTTAAAAAGGCCTTAACAACCTTCATGAGGGTGGGCCCTTTTAGTCTACAAGTCGCTTTATGATGGTATTAAGGATATTGTTACAGCAAAATAGATTTTTCAAGGCATTTTATAAATAGTTTTATAGCACCCTTGTATACATTTAAGAAACTAAAATTGTTCCTTGGGATGTCCTTTTTTTCAATTCTTGGCTTATAACTCGGAAACGATGCGTCGCACGGAAAAAAGTACTCTATACAAAATTAAACATTATTAAATTTCCTACAAGAATACTTACTTAAAATCGATAATTAATAAATAAGTCAATTAGGTATCTGACATTTTTCTGTCAAAACGGTTTACCATGTTCTGCTAATAAATCACAGTCACAAAATAATCTTTATTTTTCAACAATTGATGTATTTACTAACGTAATATTTTGTTGAAATATATACATTTCCTTAAATATACAGTGTGGTTCACTTAAAGACACCCTTATAACTTTTTTATTTTGTTTCCGATTTGAATCTCCGAATTCTCAAGTATAGAACAAATTAGGATCTACTCATGACCAGAAAAACATAGGTGAGTGTAATAAACATTTTCTTATTTTATTTTAAAAATAGCCAACAGAATTGATCTCCTTTATTTGAGTTGGTAGGTTGTTATAGGTAAGTAAAACATCTTTGTGCTGTAGTTTTATTAACTTTACGGTACAAACATAGTGGAGCGCCTAGTCAAGATGCAAGCAGCGAGGTAAGCAGCGAGTGTCGGTTCACTCGATTTATACAGGTATATAGTGGAACGTCGATGTTAGCTTCAAACACAAGAGGTTAGGTATATTTTTGAGCTTTTTGTTTGTTCATCTGCAGTAGTAAATATGAGCTCAGACACTGAAGACGAGGTTCTAGTTGACAGCGTAGCACAACGAATATTACTGGTATGTCTAGAGAGTGTTCAGTACATCCCGCTAACCAAACTAGAAGAAAATTAGGACAGTATCATACCCTTTTTCAAGAACTGAAAAAACACTCTAATCGATATTTTCCATAGCTTATCAAGACTATACCTATTCCTGCGATCAGGGTGTGACTGATTCCATCATGCTTTTCGGTAATAAATTGACAGATTTAATTGTTCGACATTCATTTTGCATCGTTGAATTGTGACTGATCGTTTAGCGCGCTTTGATTCTTTTAAAAGAAATCGCGAATGTAAATCGTGAAGCGATGCTCTGCTAATACCGATGGAGGCAAGCGCTCGGCGCATTTTTACTATGTGCTCCTCCTACTTAATGTACCTAAATAAATGGCGCATCGATGCTTAGCTCGCTGCTTGCATCTTGACTCGGCACTCCACTATTTTTGTATCGTTTAGGGTTCAAACATATTGGAGCGTCGAGCTACGAGCCAAGCGGCGCTTCACTCCAAGATGCAAGAATTATCTAATGATTTTAAATGAGGACAAATATAGTGAAGCGTTTAGGTATACGTCGAGCTAGATGGACAGTGCTCTTCAAACGCGATTTAAGTTTGCGATTTCTTTGTCGATTTTTTAGCTCGAGATAACGCACGTTTACGCACGATATGCCTATGGATGCACAAGATAGGAAGGTCACTTATGACAATTCTCAGTACTCTTCACCCGATATTACATAATTCGATTACCACCTGCAGAATTTGTAGTACACATAAGTTACCTACTTATAGTATCCCATTCAGAAAAATGTTTATAAAAACACTAAATATGCAAAAAAAATTCACTAATCTTAACGTTACAAGCTTTTCTTCAATGCCAATAGGTTGGTTGCCTTATAAAATTTGTCCAGTTTGTTTTTATACTCGGCGAAATTTTTTCTAAGATATAATAAATAGTTGTTATATACATTTTGATGTACTCAAAAAAACACTGTGGATGTTTTTTTGACTCTACGAATAATATCCCAAGTTGCTTTCTTTATTTAATCACAGGACGTATCATAGTAGCTCATAGCAAGTAAAATTCGTAATACCGAGCCATCGCTCGGCATTTATAATGGACATTATAATGTACACGACGACATTCTTTGTGATGACAAAGAATGTCGGCGTCTTTGTGGGAACTCATATTGATAACTAATAAAATTTCGTTTACAACTCATTCTAAACTGCTTTGAAAGATGCTTTACTATGTTACCCATGAAGCGTGTATCACTGCGTGCATCGCTGCTTAGCACGTAGCTCGCCGCTCCAGTATGTTTGTACCCTTTTAGGAATATCATAGGATTTGTCTTTATATCTTGTACCATAAGTATGATTAATTATATTTTTAAATTTAGATATTGTTTGATGGGTAGTTTATTTCTTTTCTATACATAACTTTTAAAATCCATTTTTGTACCGATTCTATGTTTCTCATATGATTGTTGTAAGCTCCTCCCTAAGCTAAAATTCCGTATCTTAATTGTAAATCTACAAAGGCATAGTACATTATTTTTAGTTGATGTATATTTAATATTCGTTTAAAATATTTAAATTGAGCCAGTAAACTTCTAATTTTTTGTGTTAAAATATTTAAATATTTGTCCCATTTTAGATTGCAATCGACAGTTGTGTCCAAGTACTTATTTTTTTTACTGGAAGAATTTCAAACATTGTGGTTCCAGCTTGGTCACGAATTTTGCGAGAGGACGGTGCATTTAGTTTGGTTACAGAAACAGGTACATATTTTCTTATTTTGAAACTAATCGTTTAAATTCTTGAGTCGAACCATTTTAAGCATTTTAAAATCCTTTTCAGCTTTAACTAACAATGTATCCCATGTGTCGGCTGTGTAGATAATGGAGGTGTTATCTGCAAAACTGACAATTGGCCCTGAGGAATTCTGGTGGAATAAATTATTAAGGTATTCGTGAATTATTTAATATTTTATATTTTTCAAGGTAATCAGTTATCCGGTTTTTTTATGATTGTTTCGATAATTTTTGAAATATTAGAAATGAAAGAAACGGGTCTGTAGTTACCAGCCTCTAACTTATCGCCGCTCTTTAAAATAGGTTTAATTAGAACTAATTTCAGGGATCTGGGATATTTTCAGGTGGCAATTATTTTATTGGCTATGAAATACAATGGTTTTTTTATTAATTCAACTATTTCTTCTAGTGTATTTGACTTTATATCACCAAGTCCTGCTGACGTTATACCACCAAGTCTTGCTGCATTGTTTGGTTTTAAATTTTGAATTATTTTTGTTACTTCTTCCTCATTCTCCACAGTAAAATATATAGAAATCTCAATTATTTCTTCCTTTTCAATAAGATTATTAGATTTTTGAATTTTACTGGCTGAATCTTTCCCTACATTTCATTTATTTATTTATTTATTATACACTACCCAACAGAACATGTTTCAATTACTCCATTATTCCAAGGTAGGAAAAATACACAATAATAAAATACAAAAACAAAATACAAATACACAATAACAAGATACTTAATATTACAAAATACACAATATAACAAATTTTCAAGGTATATAACGTACATATTATATAGGTTTTAAGATAATTAATTAAAATCACATACAATGAATTCAATTAGTTGTTATACCAAGCAGTTCTTATGTTTGCAACACTACAATTAAAAAGGTTAACTTTATCCCGAATATCATGCCAGTTATGACACAGTTATGACACATAACATAACATACACCGGTGAGAATTCTAATAGATTTGTTCTTGGTGTGGGTAAATAAAAAAGATTAGTTGATCTTGTTTGCACCAGTGGAATATGAACAAATGCATTAACTGTTGCCAACAGTTCAGGACATTTTATTTTATCATTGAAGTTTATGCAAAAACATAACTGAGTGAAGAAAGCGCCTTCTGACCAGTTCATCAGCATTGAACCTCTCTAGCAGCTTGTCGTGCGAAAACCCTATTGGCGAATAGATTTTGTCCTCCTTAAATGCCATAAATTTTAAAAATCTTCTATGAATTTGTTCGATAGCTTTAGTGTGTACAGCGTAGTTAGGATTCCATACAACAGAGCCGTACTCAAGTTTAGAACGCACAAAAGACGTAAATAGAATTTTTAATGTGTCGATGTTGTTGAGCTCACCGGAGTTTCTAATGATAAAGCACCAGATTTTATTAGCTGATGATACAATGATATTGATGTGCTGATTAAAGGTCAACTTGCTATCAAAAGTTATGCCTAGATCTTTAAATACATTTGGTTTATTTAAATGTATCTGATTTATAGAGTATTCATGCTGCACAGGATTCAATTTTCTAGTATAGGTGACAGCGTTACATTTAGCAGCGTTGAGAGGTAGGAAGTTTGAGGTGCACCAGTCGTTTTTAGATCCAGGCCCGCTTGCAGTAGCAAACAGTCAGATTCATCCTTGATAGCTAGATACAGTTTGAGGTCATCCGCATATAGTAAACAATGGCAGTTCAGACCAAGTACAATGTCATTTATAAATAAAATAAAGAATAGGGACCCAACACTGACCCAGAAGTACGAACTATTCTTTCAGATTTATACCCACGATATTGAACATACTGGTTTCTACATTTTAAGTAGGAGGAGCAAAATAGAATTAAATCTCGGTTAAAGCCGAAAGCAGAAAGCTTTCTTAGTAAAATACCGTTGTCAAGTCTGTCGAACGCCTTTGAGAAGTCTGTATAAATGACATCTACCTGTCCATTACCATCCAACACCTCCGAAATAAATTGTGTAACACAAACCAAGTTGCTGATTGCCGACCGGCCTGCCACAAAGCCGTGCTGATTAGGACAAATTTGTTCGTTGACATGGGTGTGAAGCTCCTCGTATAGAGCGAATTCAAAGACTTTACTAAAATTATTAATGATAGTTTTTTATGTCAGTCCGATTGTCTTTTTTAAAGACGGGAATAATTTTGGAGTTTTTCCATAACTCTGGGAATGTGTTAGTGTTAAGGGCTAAATTAAATAAAATAAGTAAAGGTTTCGCTAAGACATTGGCACAGTCTTTGATAAGAAATGACGGTATACCATCAGGACCAGCGGGAAATTTCTTTTTTAACTTCTTGATAGCTTTAAATATCTTATCTTCATTCAGTTGAACTGACTGTGGCGGTTCATGTTCATTCTCGTCTATGTCAGTGTCATCAAAGTCTATGTACTCAGATGATTCTGTAAAAGCAGTTTTAAAGTGCTCAGCAAATGTGTCGACAATTTCTTGAGGATCGCCCAAAGAATGATCGTTGTAGGTCATATTATTTGGAATGGTTGTCGTGTTCTTTTTGCTATGAATGTATGACCAGAAAGATTTAGGATTTGTCTTAAAGTTATTTTCAATATTGTTGACATACTGTTTATGCGCTAGCTTAATATCATTTTTTATTTTTGATCTTAGTGTTTTAAACTTTTCAAGGTCCTGAGTGTTGTTGAATTGCTTATATTTTTTCCATGCTGAATTTTTGTGTCTAATATCATTGATTATGTCTCTGCTATACCATGAGGCATACCGATGACTTTTGGTATAAGTTGAGGGATAAGTCCTTGGGATGCATGTCATAAATATATTATTAATAACACTGTAGAAGTCTTCTACAGCTAGGTTAACATTCTCGTAATTTGTTAGAAAAGACCAATCTATTTGTAGAAATAAATTGTACATTGTGACATAATCGGCTTTTTTTAAATTAAAAGTCAATTCGGACTTGACTGAAAACATATCTTTTTCTTCGTCATTTCCTTGAAGTAGGTTAATACACAGTGGTGGATGCTGCAAGTCTTCCCTTGTCATGGAAATTTCTGACTTATCAACTTGTAATGAGGTGATATTACTTATGACTAAATCTAACAATCTGCCATTAACATTAGAAACTGAATTATGTTGATGAAAATTATAAAATGTACAAAAGTTTTGCAAGGCCCAAGATGTACTTGTGACATTGGTCTCATTATATTCTGGTAAGTTAAAGTCACCAATAAAGCATGTATGTTTGTATTGATTCTAAATTTATAAGAGACTCAAATAATTCCTCATAGACTCCGGCAGCTGAGTTCGGTGGAATATATATTAAGAGCAAGACAAAAGTGTAGTGATTAATTTTAACTTTTAAACCTAATAGATCAACACTGGGAATATTTATGGTAATCTCGTTCATATTAATAGGAGTGACTGTGTATTTCTTATCTATAGCACAGAGAACACCGCCTCCTCTTACTAGCCCCAGGTTATGAAATTTACGATCTGCTCTAAATAAGTTATATCTACTACAGAATAGTTCATTATCGAAAATGCTGTCATCTATCCAATAATATACCTGAAAACTTTAAGACACTGTCTAATTCAAGATTTAAAAAAGCTATGCGCCATTATCTGTCACAGATTTCTTAAAAATCAGTAATGACAACGAATATTATAAAATTGTACTTACTTAATTATTGTTTTTTTTTTTTTTTAATTCAATCATTATTATTAACAATTTATGGTTGCAAATGTTCTGATTAGTTAATTTTTAGCGTTTTCCTATTTAAAATTCAATTTAACTGTTAATGTATATATGTATATATGTGTGTGTGTGTGTATATATATATATGAATATACATTGTGTATATGCATTTACAATCAGTGTGAATCTAAATATATTTTATGTTTAAATATAGTTTTTAAGTGAAATATTGGAATTACTAATCTTATATTCAGTAAATATGTTCAGGGTTAAGTGTTAGAGAACCATAATGTAAGGTTAACTTCGCCCTTAATAAAGACATGTTATTATTATTATTATTATTATAATATATACTGTACTTAATAGCAGCGGATTGCGGCGCATGTTGACTATGCTCAGCGTGCTCATCACCTGCTGGAGGTGCAGGATTGGCAATTGGTAATTGCTATTGTCTACCAAAAATTTTGGCCTTATATTGCTGTAATTTATATTTATACACCCTACATTCCGGATCCCATACGGCATGTGCACAATCAATATCATTGTTGTCAGACTTATTACCCTTGAGATGTAAGCAGTTAATGCACCTCTTACTTGCTCCCGGTGGACAGTCTTTTAGTTCATGCTCGAGAGACCAGACAGGACACGCCTTTTTCCTCTGACAAGTGTTTGACATGTGATCAAAACCACTACATTTATAACATCTATACAAATCTACGGCATCATAAACTTCACAACAATCATAACCAACGAATAAATAATTACCTCCCGAATTCATTACCTTAGTGTATGTTACATTGTCCAGCTGAATGATTGCTTGATATTTGATGACATTTGAAAAAATTTGTACAAATGTGTTAGTTATACACTTTTTGTCTTTAGTTAACTCTTATCCTTCATTTTGATTTCTTCGATTTCCTTATTTTGTTTGTCTTTTTTACATACTTCCTTAAACGTTGTCTATAACTATTTAGGATCATTTTTATTATCGAGTGTATTTTTAACGATTTAGAGAACACCACCATGTATAAATGATTTTTTAAAGTAATAACTTTTTAGGCTATAAAACTTAGTTCGTTTTCTTGTATCCAACATTTTGATACACACAGTATATCAATATTCTCATTAGACATAAAAACTTCAATGTTTCCAATTTAATTTTATAAGCATTTGACAATATGATGTACAATATTTATCACATTTTTTTTGCAGCTTGCTAATTCGACTTTCTGAAGTAGTTGTTATTTACTTGTAACACATTTTAGAGTTCGTTGTTTTTCAACATTAAGCTTGTTTATATAACTTGGGCACTTGTTGTCTTTAGCTGAATGATTTACGTCATGATTTGTTTAAAAATTTTTCTTGGATCTAGCACATACTTGGTTTTATGTTATCCTGATTTATATTCAGCAAAAATATATATATTTACTTAGTTCTTTAATAAATTATAAATCTCATATTTTTCATAAAGAATACTTATACAAATAATTTTTGTTTTTCATTTATAAATTCACAGTTGGAAACTGGAAACTGGATTTACATCTTAGTTCAATAAGGTTTAAACTAAGTTTTACTTCAGAAAATTGTTTTGTTCTCTAAACCAGCAAATACGTATAAATTCAAACTGAAACAGGATAGCTGTAAAGCTACCAGATTTTCTCATAAGGCTCTTGAAATATAGTTTTAGTTTCTTTTCTCATTACTTCAAGTCTGTCGGGAATCGCAGCATTCGTACCTATACAAAAAGATTTAGATTGAAGCTCAATTTTATAATTGCGTGAAAAAAGCTGCCATAAAAATTCAGTTTTAGTATTTAGACACATTTCACGATTTTAATGTACAGGATGATTATTTTATCAAGGGAAATGCGTTCTTCTTGCGAACTACTGAAGAAAATTATATACTCTATAAAGTGTTCACCTGTCACTCAAAATTAGGGTGGAAAAATAAAAAATTTGATTGAGATATGATACTCATTGTGTATGTGTTTCCTCAAGGATAATGATATTCATTATTCCTCGCAGTGAATAATGATTTCATTTTAGTAGAATTTATGGCCAAGTTCTGAAATGTTAAATGGAATTATTCGTTAACTGTCATAGCTACAATAGTGTGAACAATTTTACTGTTATTACCTCTATGTATAGATAACTCTATTTTTTATCATGCAATTTAATTTTTAAAGTTTATTGAGTAGGCCGTTATGTGTCAAAAGAACTGCTTGTCAAATTAAATTTAGACGTCAACGTTATTTACAATAATTTTACATATTACTCAAAAAGAATAATATAATTAAATCATTAATTAATTTCTTCAGTAAATAATTCAATAAAAAATAATTAATAGTATTCTACTCGCATATAATAGCTACCATTCACTCACCCTAGTGAATAATAACCATCATTATGGCTCCTTTACAACCAACCTCTCTGAAACTTCTGAACTCCTGCTAAAACAATGTTCCCAGGCAGCACTGTATCGTCCTGTGTGGACTGGCCCAACGTACCTCAACCGGTCGCTACTGCAGCTGACTGGGAGGTTGCAAATGGGGCAGTGGACGAAGCAAAAGTAGCCTGGGCGATCAACACCTTCCTCCCCTTTAAATCGCCAGGTATAGACGGTGTTTTTCCAGCTCTACTCCAGTGGGGACTGGAATACATACACCACCACCTGGTGCATATTTACCGGGCGTGCATTGCCTTCAAATACACCCCGGTGAAGTAGAGGGAAATAAAGGTAATATTCATACCTAAACCAGGACATACGGACTACTCCCTACCAAAATCATATCGGCCCATCAGCCTCTCCTCCTTCCTATTGAAAGGTCTGGAGAGACTATGTGATCGAGAAATTAGAGATACAGTGTTAGTTTTACACCCACTGCATCCAAATCAACACGCTTACATCCCAGGGAAATCAACAGATTCGGCACTTCACTCCGTGGTATCTCGTATCGAGAAATCGGCAGGTATGAAAATGTCCACCCTTGGAGCGTTTATAGATATCGAAGGTGCTTTTGATAAAACAACCTTCGAGAGTATAGGCATAGTCCTCCAAACGCATGGTGTTCCTGTAGAAGAACGCACTACCGGGCGTCAAAATGACGCGACACCAATTTATTTCTCAGGGGGCGCCAGTCGCGTATTACCCCGTTCTTCTGCCTCCCAGGCGGGTTCGAGATAAGATGCACTTCGGTAACCGAGTAATGGGACCAAGGCTGCACTACCACAGATCGGAAACTACACTCTCTCTGGACCCGAATTCCCTCGTTAGGGGTTTAGGCACCTCTTAATTTCCTGAATTTTTGCATAAAAAAATCCCAACCGAAGAATTTCTCTGCGGAGGGATTAGTTTTGGTACGCGAAAATCACGTTTTGGTCCATTAATAACGGAATATATTTCTCAAAAAACGCATAAAAAAATCCCTATCGAACCTCCGTAAAACAACCAGAAGGTCGAACGTTAATGCGAATTAACTCGACACATCCGGTTTTCTATACGAAAGTTCCAGGGATTATAGACCGTCAACAGGCCTCAAGATCAATTAAGAAATATTAGTTCAAAGAATCCGTTTATTTAACAGAATTGGTTATACAAAATTCTCAAGATAAGAATCGTGCCTTCCCCAATCAAGGTAGTGACTTTCAGACCATACAAGCGAGAGCGCTCACGCTAACGATCGATTAGGTAGAAAAGATTCATACATACCTTCTCAGAATCAAAATGTGAGCTTTTAGAATCATTTCAGACTCTGGGTAAATGAATAATTAAGGCTGACTGAAATTAACTTAAAAAAGTTTTACTAAATGAATTTAGTTTCGCTAGAGACTACCTAGCTTTAAAGTTCTTGTATCGTGGAGATTCACGTACTCAAACACATTCAGAGGACTTATTACTGCATAAGTTGAGTGGCGTTCGATCAGTCCACGACTTACTAACCCTTATCACAGTCGTTCAATATTATCGATCTGGCAGCGTCTTACCTTCGAGCGACTTTTAGGCAAAATTGAATTTTTGGATTTTTATGCACAAGGCGTTTTCCTCTATAACTTTGTCATTTGAAAAGCCCCTGTTATTGGCTTTTCTACCATCGCTTTGTCTGGACCACTCAACGCGCTCGACCAAATTGTGAGCCGCTGGGTCAATCCAAACTCTTTCTATGCGAGAAACCGGCCTTGTACATGTGCATTGATTTTTATCAATTTTTGCTTATCGGCACTACGCCGGCTTTGACAAAATCTTCTATTTTGCCTTTTGGATGCAGTGCATCGTTAAAATTTTATGCTCATACTTTAGAATTGGGCTTTCAATGACCGTACCTCAAAGGTCAATGTCTTTGGTTGAGGAATAAAAAATAAAAAAATAATTTAAATTATATTTTCGTGGTACTTTTTAAACTGACTTTGTGGTACTTTTGAAAAATCCATTTTAAGACCAATTTTAGCGTACTTTTGAAAAATCGATTTTCGAGCCAAATTTCAAGGTACTTTTGAAAAACTAATCTGCGGGTGAAATTTTGGCGTACTTTTGAAAAATCGATTTTCAAGCCAAATTTCAAGGTACTTTTGAAAAGTTAATCCGCGGGTGAAATTTTGGCGTACTTTTGAAAAATTGATTTTCAAGCCAAATTTCAAGGTACTTTTGAAAAGTTAATCTGCGGGTGAAATTTTGGCGTACTTTTGAAAAATCGATTTTCAAGCCAAATTTCAAGGTACTTTTGAAAAGTTAATCTGCGGGTGAAATTTTGGCGTACTTTTGAAAAATCGATCTTCAAGCCAAATTTCAACGCAGTTTTGAAAAATTAGTCTACAAGTGAAACTTTGGCGTACTTTCGATAAATCGATTCCTGGGCCAAATTTTGACGCCCTTCCAAAAATATTATTTTTCAAAGTCCAATTTATGGTACCTTTGAAAAAGTATATTATTCATAAATCTTTGTCATTATATACTTCTACTCTCATATTCTGAACCAAAAACATTTTTCCTAAGTGAAAATTCGGTGTTTCTTCGAATTTTCACCTGGTCATTTCCAACGCCTTATAGAACCCAAAACGGCCCTTGTGGACTGATCTGCGCCTCTGCAGACTCCCAAAAATGTCTTTAAATGAAATTTTTGCCTAAGTCGAATTTTGATTATGTCTTCAACTTAGGACGATTTTGGAGAGTTCTACAACATTCCCAACACACTTAGTGAATGGATAACACACATGCTCAAATGGAGAGCCGTCCAAATAAATGTGGGGAACATAGAGACTAGAGGCATGGTCAACAGAGGGTGCCCACAGGGTGGCGTCCTACAGCCTCCTACACCGCTTCAATGACTCTGATTTCTTCACAATAGGTTATGCAGATGATATTACCATCTTGCAAAACGGAAACTTTGAGGGCCTGCTATGCGAACTTATGCAAACAGCCCTCAAGTTGGTCGATAATTGGTGCACAGAACACTTCCTCTCGGTTAACCCCCAGAAAACCGAGCTAGTGCTATTCACCAAGAAAAGAAAACTACCAAATATGAAAATGCCCAAATTATCGGGCACTCAACTCCACTTAGCAAGTGAGGTCAAGTACCTGGGGGTCATACTTGATCGCACTTTGAATTGGAAGAGACATATGGAAGTTAAGATAAACAAGGCATGTGCAGCCTTCTGGCAGTGTCGCAGGGCAGTTGGTAGGTCCTGGGGTTTCTCACCCAGAATCTCTCTCTGGCTGTACACTGCTGTGATAAGACCCATGCTTTGTTACGCAGCCATAGTCTGGTGGCCCAGAGTAAGGCAAAAAACAGCAGCATCTCAAATGGAGCATGTTCAAAGACTGGCATGTCTCTGCGTTACAGGTGCGATGAAAACGACGCCTACAGCTGCAATGGAGACTATACTTTGCATCCCCCCTCTAAATCTGTACATAGAGGAAGTGGCGTTGAGGACTGCTCTGAGATTGCAATCTGTAGGCCAATGGAATATTAAGGGCACGGCTACGAGACATGCCCTTATCCTAGAGGAGGCTACAAAGCAAATTCCTCTTCTGGGAATGGGGACAGGCCGTATTCCCCCTATATATAACTTCGACAAGAACTTTGAGGTGAGTCTGAATGTGTCCGGTAATGATGAGCCGGATATATGGACTGTGGATCAGGAGCTGGGGTCTACTCAGAAGACCTAGATCTACACTCAATAATACCGCTAGGCACACATGCTACTGTTTTCCAGGCGGAACTAGTAGGGATCCTGCAAGCGGTAATAGAAACCATGAAGGCAAACGTCAGTGGTAAAACGGTGTGCATATCAACGGACAGCAGAGCAGCTCTGCTTGCCCTAAACAACTGTAGGACAGGCTCGGGGCTGGTTCTGGAAATTAGAAAGGCCCTAGATGTGCTCGCACAAAACAATAGTGTCCAGCTCCGTTGGGTGAAAGGACATGATTGAATTCAGGGTAACGAAGAAGCGGACGCTTTAGCCCGCAAGGGATCTGAGAGCGCCCTGCATGGTCCGGAACCTGCAATAGCGCTCTCAGATTCAGTTCACAGTTCCCTGCTAAAGAACTATACACTTAGATGCCATGCGGACTGTTGGAGTGGTCTAAGCAGCTGCAGACATAGCAGAATGGCTTTGGCCACACCCAGTCGTAGGCTAGGCAAACACTGTCTTCAAATGTCCAAGGGTAATCTGCGCATTTATGTAGGATTACTAACTGGACATTGCAGACTAAACAACCACCTCCATGTGCTGGGTGTCATAGACAACCCGAAGTGTAGAGGATGTAATCTGGATGACGAGACTGTCGAGCACGTGCTCTGTCACTGCCTTGCTCTCTCAACGAAAAGAGGATCCATACTGGGGGACTTCTGGCCCAGTATGGCCAGCATAGGTGGCATCTCACCTGGCCTTCTCCTCAAATACATCACAAGTGTGGGTTGGCTTGAGGAATGAGGGGCTCGGTAGACATGCCACCACTTACGGGGGCAGCACAATGGGCCCGCCTACGAGGCCTGAGTGCACGTGAGCGCAAGCTCACCCCCCGCCAAACAATCCAGATCCAGATCCTACTGTTGTTTTTCAAATGTAAAACATATAGAAACATAAAGATCATATGTTCAACTATAAATAAATAACGCTTAATGACTTTAAGGAAAACTTTTGTTTTTTTATGAAATTGGTGGGCGAAAATTATATAGCTTATCTACCCTTGTCCTTTATGTATAGATAACTCTATTTAGTGTTCAGAAACAGACCCTTTTTATCATACAATTTAATTTTTAAAGTTTATTGAGTAGGCCGTTATGTGTCAAAAGAACTGCTTGTCAAATTAAATTTAGACGTCAACGTTATTTACAATAATTTTACATATTACTCAAAAAGAATAATATAATTAATTCATTAATTAATTTCTTCAGTAAATAATTCAATAAAAAATAATTAATAGTCATGGACAAAGTATAGCATTCTACTCGCATATAATAGCTACCATTCACTCACCCTCGTGAATAATAACCATCATTATATGCTCGTTAAATAATATACTATTTAATACAAGTGATAACCTAACCAAAATTAACCATTGTCAGTTACTTGATATTACAATATTAAATTATAATAGCTGGTGCGCGCCGTTAGTAGCGTGCCGTAATGCGGTGAAGAAAAAGTAATTCAATCTCAATAGTTTATTTTATAAATAGTTATGATTTAATTTATGTTATTTGTTTTATATGTACAATTTTTACTAACACTTTTATTGGTAGGCATCGCTTGCTTTATAAGAAGCTTAATTAAATATTATTTTATAAAATAAAGTTGACTTTGAACAAAATGACTGATCTGTTAATGACTTTATAACTGTCATTTATTTTAATAGTTGCTGTTTTAAAGAATTTAAGTGTTGTAGTTATTTAGTAAAAGTTAAGGTCAAGAGAAGAAAATAGATATAAAATGTTTATATATAGTGAGAAGGTGCACGTGTTGCTGATTTATGGAGAAGCCGAGAAAAATGCTCTTGCTGCAGAAAGGTTATATGTAGTTAGATATCCAAACCGCAACCATCCAGAACATAAAATAATTTTCACACTAGTAAATAACCTACGTCAAAATGACGAAGCATATTTAATTAAAAAGGTGAGCAAAAGAACTGTAGCAACAGATAACAATATGGCTATTTTTTAAATTATTTTGAAAATAATCATAGAACATTGATGAGAGAGGCTTTAATAGTAGACTGGCGGTACATGACCAGTCAGGTGCAACGTTTTTAAAATGTATGCCAATCATATACAGAGTGTCCCGAAACTCCCGCCTTCCCCTTTAGGTGCTAATTCTCCATACAAAAATAGTAAGAAAAGTTCCTATAAACATGTGTCCGGAAATGCTTCCTAAGGGAGCTACGGCCCTCTAAGGATGGCGCAAAAATAGGTGTTTTTACTAATTATCTCGGAAATGATTTGGGAAAACTTTATGAAACTTGGTTAACTTGTTTAGATTATTAAAGGTTATTGTTTTACAGTATTAGCCAAAATTAATTTTATCCAGGGGCGGAGAAACGCGGGGTCGGTGTTCTTTGTTTCTACATATTAATTTTTCCATTTGACATTTTTAGTGTTTTAATCCCTGATTATGATTCCCTGGTTAATTCTGCATAAAAAAGGGCCTCTTTATAATTAGCCATATGGCAAGCCGTTTTCGAGTAAAAGCGGTCTAAACGAAATATTGCGTATTCGTTTGCTAAATGCGCATTATTTATTTTTCAAAGTAGGCGTGAAACAATAAACTTTTTTTAATCGAAAAAAGTTAACCAAGTTTCATAAAGTTGTCCCAAATCATTTCCGAGATAATTAGTAAAAACACCTATTTTTGCGCCATGCTTAGAAGGCCGTAGCTCCCTTAGGAAGCATTTCCGGACACATGTTTATAGGAACTTTTCTTACTATTTTTGCATGGAGAATTAGCACCTAAAGGGGAAGGCGGGAGTTTCGGGACACCCTGTATATGAATGAAATTACCATGAATATGCCAGAAACGCAAATTTTAGACAGTCGTCGCGTGCAGAAGGGTGTGCAAATCGATTTTTTTTGTTTTTTTTGTGTGTTTTGTTTTTAATTTTAAAATGGATGCAAATAGTGCCAAACGAAAAGCCTTTAAAAAAATCCAGCGGAAATTCATTGGCATGCAGTTTTCGCGCGCAGAACAACCTTTGATGCGCACATTAAATCGTAAAATTTTTTGGTGTTCTTGATTTTGGATGATTTTGATTTTGGATTTTTTTTCAAGGCTTTTCGTTTGGCACTATTGGCATCCATTTTAAAATAAAAAAAAAAAACAAGAAAAATCGATTTGCACACCCTTCTGCACGCGACGACCGCCTAAAATTTGCGTTTCTGGCATATTCATGGTAATTTCATTCATATATATGATTGGAATGCATTTTAAAAACATTGCACCTGACTGGTCATGTACCGCCAGTCTATAGAGCTAAAAACCGCTTATTTTATATGCGTAGTGGACTGTATACACTGTATATACTGTGTACACTATAATGTATACTATATATAAGGGTACCACGCCAAAGTATATACTTAAAACAACATATAATAGCGGGGCAGCTTAACGTCGAATTTTGCGTTAATGTGGACATAGCGGACAAAAGTATCAAATTTTTTACAGGTACTAGTTAGGTATGTAGCTTTCAATTTTTGATAGGAACCAACTCCTCCGTCGGCCATCTTTGATTTTATAGCGGCCATTTTGAAATATAAGTATATTATCAATATCTCGGATTGTAAATCACTTAGGATCACAAACTTGGTGTCTAAGTATACATATTTGGGAATACAACTACACAATTACTTCCACATCCAGTGGAAGTATAGTAACGACAAAAAAATTTTTAAAAATTTTTATTGTCCAAATAGGCTTAGAAGTCATGAAACGTCGAGATTTTAAGTTTGAGAGAAAAAAAATTTCTGTCTGTCTGTCTGTCGGTCTGTCTGTCGCTCTGTAACTTTTTTTTTGTGCGCACGTTTATCTGGAACCGTTTAAAATATTGACTTGAAATTTGGTACACGTATGTATTTTAAAGTGATCTGGAACTAGATTATATTTTCATCTTGTTCCATTGAAGGGTTGGGGATAAATTGGGGTAAATTTGGGGTAAACAGGTAAATTAAGCAGGTAAGAGTCCAGAAAATTGATATTTAGTATATTAAAGAGAAGCTAAGGTCTCAAAAACATTTTTGGCATTAGCCACCCCCATTACCACCCCCACCCCGTTATTGAAGGGGATGAAGAAAACTTGAGATTTAGTGTGTGTACAAGAACCAGAAACTTCAAAATATTTTTTTACTTCATCCACCCCCCTACCACCCCCTATCACCACCCTCACCCCACTACCGATGTGGGGTATGGTTTTATAGGTTTTTGGGGTAGAGGATTTCAAATATTATATTATCAAAGTTCCATAAGCAATTATTTCCACATACAAATTTTTTTCGTTGTGAGTGACTTGGATAGAAAATCTGGATGTGGAAGTAGTGATTCCTTGGGTAGCGGTTTTTTTTAAATGTATCACACTATATATTTATTCACTAATGTATGTACCAATTAAAGACCCTTCACCGATGAACTGTTTTGAATCATAATACAAGATGGATTGGAACAATTGCATGCTCTGTCAGAAAACAATTTCAGAAAATCTAAAATTTCCACTCAATACATGTGGAATCGAAGACAAGGCAACTCCATACCGATCTTTCTTGAATAATATCAATGAGTTTAGAAGCTTGGAGTCATTGCCAGTGAAACTAAATTTTGGAAGCGATATGAGTGCGGATGAACTGACCGAAAACCATGGTGCATGGCACAAATCTTGTTACATTAAGTTCAGCAATTTGAAGTTGGATAGAGCTAAAAAGCGGGGAAATACTTCAGGAGGCAGCACAACAGTGGAGAAATGATATCGACGTGAAACGAGTAACAAAATGGCGTGTTTGTTATGTCGTGGAAGCGATGGACTCCTTCATGAATTTCCAACATTAACAGTTGATACGAGCATACGAAAAATGGCAACGGAACTGCAAGAGACCCAGTTGTTGGCAGCATTAGAAGGTGGTGGTCTCATTGCCCTTGACGCTAAATGTCATCTGCAATGTTATACAGCACTACAATTGCAATTTATTTGCGCACTAACCTGGCAGTCTTAGCTAACAAAAGGACATTATGTTCGTAAGCACATGACATGGCCTGCTGCAGCATTTCCCGCATGCCTTCTTCAAACACCAAAACTTTGTACTTTCCATCACTTTGTTCTTGGGCTTGTGAAAAGTAAGCTAGCACTTTCTTCTTCAATCTGGTTCTATTAATCTACTTCTCAACGCCAAGGATTTTTAATCGGTTCTCATACAGTTCATGCAACTTTGAAAATTTAAAGTACAGTACTCTATATAAGAAAAAAGCTCCACAAATGCTGTAGCCTATATCTGACTATCCTCTGCAGATACTCCCACCAAATCCTGCTCTAGTTTCCTTAGGTTAGACCGGCAGCGATTTCTCAGTGCTGTATAACATTGCAGATGATATGTGGCGCCAAGGACAATGAGATCACCACCTTCTGATGCTGCCAAAAACTGGTTTCTTGGAGTTCTGTTGCCATTTTTCGTATGCCCGTATCAACTGTCAATGTTCGAAATTCATGAATAAGTCCATCGCTTCCCCGACATAACAAACCCGCCATTTTGTTACTCGCTTCACGCCGGGATCATTTCTCCACAGTTGTGCTGCCTCCTGAAGTATTTCTCTCCTTTTTAGTTCTATCCAACTTCAAATTGCTGAAGTTGACATAACGAGATTTGTGCCAGACACCATGGTTTTGGACCAGTTCATCCGCACTCATGTCGCTTCCAAAATTTAATTTCACTGGCATTGACTCCAAGCTTCTAAACTCATTGATATTGTTCAAGAGAGACCGGTATGGAGTTGTCTTATCTTCGATTCGATATGCATTGAGTGGACATTTTAGATTTTCTGAAGTTGTTTTCTGACAGATCATCCACTTGTTCAAATCCATCTTGTGTTACAATTCAATCTGAAGCAAAATAAAAAACATATTAGAAACTATGGACACACCGGACAAAACAGTTCATCGGTGAAGAGTTTTTAATTGGTACATATATTAGTGAATAAATATATAGTGTGATACATTTAAAAATTGTGTAGTTGTATTTCTTGGCCCCAAATATGTATAATTAGACACCAAGTTTGTGGTCCTAAGTGATTTAGAAGCCGAGTTATTGATAATATACCTATATTTCAAAATGGCCGTTATAAAATTCAAGGTAGCCGATGAAGGAGTTGGTTTCTATCAAAAATTGATGGTGTTTTTGTCCGCTGTGTCCACATCTTCATGGTAAGCTGCCCTTCTATACACTCAGAGAAATTTGGCGTTTTAAAAAGCACAAGAAATCACTTGAATATAAATATATTGATGTATTGAATTCAAGTCGTCAAAACTCAACATATCAAGTTTGTATATTTTTACTTTTATATTGATTATTGAACAAATCATTGCTATATACCCTTCAAAATATAGGGAATTTCCTTTCCCTTAATATTTAAAATGACAGTTTTACTTGCCTGACTATATTAATAACTCATCCATATAAACAAAAGTTGAACATTTACATTTTAAAGAAACTCATTGGTTTTGTATATATGATAGTTAACATTTTTAAAGAACAGCACAGTTGAATCAAAATTATATTATTTTTTCTATTAAATTCAATTGAACATTATGCAGTTATTTTAAAAGGGCCAAATATTTAAATCATCATTAGGCACTGTTGTTTTGAAAACGCTTCACAAAATGATATGTTGTCTTTTTGAATTAACTGTAAACACTAATGAGGAAAAAATATATTTGATTTATTTTCAATCATTAGTGATTTTTTTGATTTTACAATGTTTTTTCTCTGAGTGTAACTAAAGTATATTTTATTGCTTAGCAGTCCCCAATCACAAAAAAAAACAGATGAATTGGAACAAAATATCCCGTGCAGCAACGGGGCTTTTTGTGCATGATTTTCCATGCCTGAAAGGGTTAAAATTGAGTGTAATACTAAGAGTTTTGAAAGTTAATAAATTTCATGACTACAAAATTCATCATTTGCTAAATTTGTCCTTTAAAGATTTTGTAAGACGAGAAAGATTTTGTTTGCAAATTTCTGGTTGCGTTGAATAATCAACCTAATCTATATAAATACATTGGACAGATCAGAGCTCCTTCATAAGTGATGGGTTAACAAACAGAACGAATAGTCACTATTGGTCAGACAAAATTCCAAGTCGTATAAGAACAAATCAAAGGTATTTTGTAATAAATGTATGGTATGGCGTAGTGTGACGTCATTTATTATGTCCATATTTTTATGGAGGTGTCTTAGTTGAATGCAGATATTTAGAATTAATGCTTAACGAGTTTCATATTTTACTTGAAAACATGCGACTTCAGATTATGAGACATTTTTCTAGAACAACATCGAAACATGTCCATTAAATGATTGTAAATTCAGTAATAAACATTTACATTTTGCATAAAATTTCATATTGCATAGTGAACCAGATACGTTATGATTCATACTGCATTTGTTGCCTAGCAACTTGCCTAGCAACCGTTTCATTATGAACCATTATGTGTCGGTCCGCTGTGGCTAGTGCGATGGCTAGAGCGACGGCTGCTTTGAGAATATGACACTAGCGACGGGATATTCGTCGTAGAAAAAGTATAGTATGCAACTCGCACAAAATGGCAATTATGCACTCGTATAAATTGCAGCTCTCTCCTTCGACTCGTGTTGCAAACTTTCACGCTCGTACAAAATGAGCCTCATTTTGTGCTTGTAGCATAACATACTATTTTCTACTCACATGCTTTAATTCGTTTATTAGACATTCTCTACCTGTACTCTAATGATATTTATTACGATACAGATTTTTCATTCCGATAAAAGTTTATAACCAATAGAAACGCGACAAACAACAATATTCTGCCAATATCAACTATTGCCTTGAACATCTGACAGATCTAAAATTTATCAATTTTGACAAGTCATCTGTCATGTCATGTTTACCTAGCAATTTCAGAAATAAAATTTTAATTTTCTATTTCATTATGACTGGTCGTAGAAAAAATAGTGTATGCAACCTCACATTTAATGGCTATTAAGACACTCACATTCATTATGACATTCGCCTACGGCTCATGTCATAATTCTCATGCTCGTGTCTTAATGGCTATCATTAAATGATCGATAATATACTATTGTGGCTTCAACTAAACGAAGCTCCTTGCCATAATGCCTTTATTATTCGAAATTATTTGAATACTGAATATGAACAAAGATATTTCCTCCCAGGTCCCCAGACTTAACGAGCATGATTTTTTTCTTGTGGGGTATTCTCAAAAATAGAATTTACGAAACAAAATCCAACAAGCTAAAGACGTACTCTTCGCTACTTAACTGAGTTTTTTATATAATTGTTACACATTCTATAGGATACTCTTCGCAGTTTTCTTGTAAATAATGTTAGTTTTTGGACATCCTAAATTTTGTTTTACCAACTTTGTAGTGAAAAAAAAATATATGAAAAAAAAATTGAAAAAAAAAACATCCAAACTGTGTGGGATTCGAACACACGATTTTTGGATTGCAAGGCAAGCAAGCAAGCAATAATAATTTATTAACGGTTATATACACATTTATGTGCTTCGCAAAACTTTAGCCACTGATTTCTACGAAAATTGAAGGTCTGTGATATGTATTTCTTTCGAGAATCATATTTAAACTCATTAGATATATTATTATGAAATATATATTAGTAAAATGCATAAACAAAAAAAATACATTATAGAGATAACATTTCGCAAGATTTCTAAGTACAAGCGACAGAAATTAAGAAAATATATATTTTTTTCAATTAAATGAATAATAACTTTTGTTATTTACTGTTTAATTTTCTTCAAAAACAACAAGTTCTTCCTCTAGCTAACACTAACTTACTTTCCAAATTTCAATACAATCGGACTTTTCTTTCTTAAGTTAACGTGACGGACGGACGGACGGACATTTTGAAAGTTGTTCAGAATTCGTTCACTAACACAATGAAATTATTTTTTTTTGTAAGGGCAATATTTACGGTTTTAGAAATATACCGATCAAATGCAATATACTCTTCGTTTTTGCGAAGAGTATAATAAAGTAGAAGGATTAAAACAAAAACTGTCGATGCTTGTGCAGAACTAAATGGTGATGTGAGAATATTATTTAGGAATTATGCAAATCACAACTTACACACTTTTTATTTATTATGAAAATACCTACATTCTGTATATTGTTGCTCTAATCTGGGCACGCTAATATACTAGTTAGGTAAATACTTTAAAACACTCATTATTGGAGAATCAATCAAAACAACTACTCTTATAGCTAATACTGACGAAGTATTGAATTACATGATAGGATTCTCAGCATTTTGGAGAAAAAAATATATTGAAAATACTTAAATCATTGATTCAAATTTAGTCATTTACACTTTTTTATTTAATATGAAATTATCTACTTTCTGTATATTGGTGCCTTAATCGGGTCACGCTAACATACTACTTAGGAATATTGAAAATAAAGAAAGTAGATAATTTCATATTAAATAAAAAAGTGCGAATGACTAAATTTGAATAAATGATTTAAGTATTTTCAATATATTTTTTTCTTTAAAATGCTAAGAATCCTATCATGTAATTCAATACTTCGTCAGTATTAGCTAGAAGAGTAGTTGCTTTGTTGATTCTCCAATAATGAGTGTTTTACCTAACTAGTATATTAGCGTGCCCAGATTACGGCAACAATATACAGAAAGTAGGTATTTTCATAATAAATTAAAAGTGTGTAAGTTGTGATTTGCATAATTCCTAAATAATATTCTCTAATCATGATAAAAGCAAATAAATAAAAAATAATTAATTATAAATGGTGATGTTTTAAGAAAAGTGTCATTTCGTGAATTGTTACAATTTATGTTTAGATAACAATAGTGCTCATATTGAGCAATTGTTAAGATAATTTAGCATTTTTTATTTATTAATACTCACTAGGTTTGAGTATTAATATATTCATAGATTTTTGGTAATGGCTTTGGTTTTTTATGTTCTAGTTTGCCTGTTGATGTATCCTACATTAAAAAATTTAATGACATAATTTCATAGCCTACCCAAATTTATAAAATAATATTGCTTTAGTTTCTTATAAGAAAAGCGACGACTACCAATAAAAATATTTAAAAAAGTAGTACGTATAATATAAAAAACGTAAATTAGATCATAACTTTTAAAAAAATAAAGGTATGCAAATTTGGTATACCAAAAACGCTGAAAATTACTAATGTGTTGCTGGAAAGAAATGTTTAAAGCATCACGACGCCCATAGTCATGCATATATTTTTAATTTTCATACCAAAATTTTTGAATTGCAGGCAATAGTAATATAACACTTTTTGCAGAATATAATTTTCTTCGCTAATTCACTAAAAAACGATTTTCCCATGATAAAGGAATCACCCTGTCATTTTAAAATTATGAAAAAAATTGATAAGTGACCCATATTATTATTATATAAAAATAGTTTACATTTATGATGATTTCAAAACCTGCAACTCGTACAAAATATATTAGTACAGAAAAAGGGGATTTTCAGAGAGAATATGATCGTAAATTCACGAATATATGTATCTGTGAGAATATACGTTGTTAAAATGGTATTGCACCGGAGATTTTCTCCAACTTTTTCTGTACATGCGACAGAACAGAGGCAAGATTTAGATCTCGCCTATCGAACGACTATCAAAAAAATTTCTGACAAAATGATTAATTATTTTTATCCATATTGATATTGCAAGTGACATATTCACAATGACTGAGGAATTCTAAGAGAACGACTAGAACAAAAACAAATTGCTTGTAGATGATTTATAATGGCATGGTCAATATCTCGTTTTTATGAAGCGATCAGCATTAAGACTGTTCTGGTTTTATTGGAATTTTGTGAAGAAATGATACCCCTTTGGCTATGTTCCACAGCTTTAATAGTTTAATCATTTTATATAAGTTTTTGCTAACATTATAATACGACAAGATATAATGTATATATTGGTAATAATAATTGGTACATGTAATTGAAATTTTACTTAAAAACTTACGTGACGTAGGATGATGTCGATAAAGTGTTGAATTTTGAAAGCACGGTACGTTCACTAATTTAATAAGTAGTGCAATGTACTTATCCTGCCAATTACGTTAATTCAGCATACTTTCAGACGGCTTGAAAATTGTGTAATATACAGGGTGTCCCATTTACAACGCCCGTGGCAGTTTTCTCTATAACAAAAGAGATATTTGAATTATGTTGAAGGTATCCAGTAGAATATATAAATGGCTTCAGTTCTGAGTAAATACAAACATTTTCTCTCGGCAAATATGTACATCACTTTTGAATTCTCCTAAACTTTGTCCCTACCTATGCTCCAATTTCTATTCACCCCATTCTGCTATACCTTATGCATTTCTTAAATGCATTATTTAATATAAACTTGAGAAACATTCCTTTAAATATGTCTCAAAAATATGGATACCAAAAAAGTTCCTAACCCAATTAAAAATAGCGTTAAAAAATGCCAAAATAAAATGTTCAACTAAAATCAATACACATATTCATAAACCTTTTAACTTTGCATCAACAGAACAGCTGCAGATTGTAATTTTCGTAAAAACAAAAGCACGAAAATGATGTTTCAGAAGGTTTTAAATTTTAAAAAGAAAATCCAAAATTTGCTTATTATGATTTGGCAAACTATATATACGTATACTATGCGACAGTGAGCTATTATGCACAAATTGATATCAATATTTTATTTTGTGATATATAGAAATTAAATATTTTCAATATTTAAAGTTCTGGCGGAGGCGCCGGTGAGACCAAGTACTGCCCTACACTTTGCGTCTTACGACACTGAGTTGGTACGCGGCCATGTACGCGCACTCGCACAATGCACAAGAGGCGAACATGCTACTGAAAGCGCACATGGCCCGTGCCACGGCGTATTATGACAAGTGGAAGAATCGGATCAACGCTGAAAGTTGAAGACCATACTCTTCATGCGCCGGTTCACTGAGAACCGCATTTTAACATCGATCTCGACATCAATTTAGATCGGGGTTCGCCAAATTCAAACCAAAAGGTGCGTGAAGTATCTGGGGGTGAAAATTTCGACTCTTAGAACACAAATTTATGTGCCTCATTTCGAAATCTCCCTCGGAGATCTCTACACACGCTGCCACGACATAACAACCGCATTAGCAGACATCGTCCAGGAAACATCGCAGAAATTCTATCAATTCAAACTGGACGATAGTCCGCTAACCCGCGATATAACACAAATCAGACACCATAATGCCATACTTTTTAACCTAAAACACCCATTACCATACCAGGCGTTGCCTATCTTTTGGCAACCTCCCTAGCCAGAATTTTCCTATACCACAACTTCCCTTTCACCACCTTTTACTTTTCACCACCTTTTACCCTCAAACCCCTTTTCATTCCCTCTATTATTCGTCTCCTTTTTGTTACTTTTCTTAATTTTTGTTCTTGTCCTTTTTTGTTCCTTTTCAAAATCCTCTCTCGACCAATTGAAAATCCAATTAGTGCAGTGCAGTGCTTTGTAAAGTGCACCGCAACGACAAACCGGCAATATTAATTTTAAGTTTTTAAAAGTGTTTCCTTTCACTGTCATTATCCAAATTCATTTTAAGTCCTGCTGCGTCAGAGCAGGAGTTCTAATATTTAACCTCACTTATCGTTTCAGCTAAACCGGACCCGCTCCGCCCAGCCGCACATTCACCACGACGCTGCGCGACGTGGTTGTGCAGCTGGCTTCGAACCGGAATCCGGCGAGGCGCATAATTTGTAACCTCAATTAAAAATAAATCTTTCTTTAATTGAATTGAAATTGAGTTGTTACGAACACTAAATTATGTTTAATAGAATCCATACATCCATACGTCTTTGTATGTTCATGGACAAGTATTTACTGTTATAAATGAAAAAAAATTTCTAGTTTTCTGTTATATTTAGTTTAAGAACCAAGGCGGTAGCGGGGCAGGTTGCGATTGAACATCAACGCGGTTGGACATTGTAAAATGAAGAATGGACTTAACATAAAATAGACGAATGGATGGATAAAATTGAAAATAAAAAAATCATCGCTATATCAGTAGTCAGTAAAAGTATTTACGTGAAACTTCCCTCTCTATTTAGCACCTTTCATTTATTCATTATCTTTTCTGTAGTATGCCTAATTTTTTTTAGCTGAAGATATATTAGGTTTCGTTCCGGCAAATAGTGACAATTACATTCCAAATATTATTTTCCTCTGCCGTTTCTTAAGTATTTATTTTTAAGGGTGCGCTAAAATTATGTCAGGTTTTATCCTCGGTAATTGTGTCAACTACAGCCAATTATTATTTCCACCAAAATTTTTCCCTCCCTTGTGTCAACTACGTGCACAACATTATCATCCATCACATCTTTTCATTACATTTTTACTCTGTACTTATTATTATACTCTTCGCAAAAACGAAGAGTATATTGCATTTGATCGGAACATTTCTATAACCGAAAATATCGGTCGTAGTGTCCGTCCGTCCGTCCGTCCATCACGTTTCTTGTAAGCACGATAACTTAAGAAAGAAAAGTCCGATTGTATTGAAATTTAGAAAGTAAGTTAGTGTTAGCTAGAGAAAGAACTGTATTGTTTTTGAAGAAAATCAATCAGTAAATAAGAAAGTTATTAATCATTTAATTTTAAAAATAATTATTTTCTTAATTTTTGTCGCTTGTACTTACCTAAATAGAAATTTTGCGAAATATTATCTCTATAATACATATATATATATATATATATATATATATATATATATATATATATATATATATATATATATATATATATATATATATATATATATATATATATATATATATTTTTTATACATTTTACTAATATTATTTTATAATAATATATCTAATGCGTTGAATATGATTCTCGAAAGATTTATATTACAAACATTCAACTTTTGTAGTAATCTGTGATGGTCCAGTGGCTAAGCTTTTCCCTTATAAAACCTTTAATAAATTGTTATTGCTTGCTTGTTTGCTTGCTTGCCTTGCAATCCAAAGATCGTGTGTTCGAATCCCCAGACAGGTTGGATGTCTTTTTTTTCAATTTATTTTCATATATTTTTTTTTCACAACAAAGTTGGTATCACAAAATTTAGGATGTCCAAAAACTAACATTATTTACAAGAAAACTGCGAAGAGTATCCTATAGAATGTGTAACAATTATACAAAAACCTCAGTAAATTGGCGGAGTACGTTTTTAGTTTGTTTCTTTATATTTTTCCTTGTCAGTCGGGTTAACTACATCCGAAATATTACTGCCCTCCGCTACATGTTTTAATATTTTTTCGTGACCACCCTGTATATTTTTATTTGTTGATAGTTAACTGCATGCAAAATATCGTCCTCTGTCACATTTTTTTTTCAATATTTTTCTTCTTTGACAATTGTGTTAACTACATGCCAAATATTACTGTTTTCCATCTCATTTCTTTCTTATTTATATTTTTATGGGGGGGCGAGCGTAGAGGCGACTTCAATGTGAATATCAGTCGATATTCCGTTGAAGCAACGTTGAACGCGGTTAGTACTTAGATGGGCCCCCATCTTGGGAAATACAGCGTTCTCGTCCCACCTTCTAGAGGCTTGTATATCAGTGTATACTCGGAAGTTACGTAATTTCAGACGAGGATTACGTAGTGGATATACCATCCTTCGGAGGGGATGTAAAGCAGGCGGTCCCTTGTCTATTAAATGTTAGGCAAGTAAAAGATCCCTACTCTTCTCAAGGGAAGAGGTTCGGCAAAATTTCCAGGTTGGGGGTAGCTCGTCTCCTGGCGTCGGTGATAGGCCCTGGTAGCGGAAATAGGCCGACGTTAAACAGTTAAAAAAAAAAAATATTTTTATGGGGTCTACCGTGTATATTTCTCACTGAAAATATATCTCAGTTTTTCGTTGGTAACAGCGTCAACTACCTAATAAATATCATTCTTCCCCGTCTGGTGGTTTTATAGATGTAGCACCACCAGACAGACAGTCGACAGAAAGACTGACTGAATTAAATGGCTTTAATTACCATAATACGTTGAAACGTGAAAATCCGGAAAAATCTCAGAGGGTGATTTTTTCACGATTACATTACTTCCCTTCGGTATGTGAGGGAAGTAAAAAATACAATACCTCTGAAGAAATACACCCTTAATCATATTATAGTTTATATTTTCAATGGAACACTAAATAAGACAAAATATATACAATATATTATAGTGTTATTAAAATACAATTATAGAATTGGTTACGAACGCCGACTGTTAGCGTGGGTATCTGGCTTGCAAAGTGCTTAGTTTAATAGTTTCCACTAAAATGATCGAGCCGACCTGTTCAGACATTACTGTAAATTATTGGACCCTGCGTCTTTTACTCAGACAAGTTTAGATCCCTAATATTTCTGAAGATAACTTGGCTGACTCAGAAGATTAACTATAAAGTAATAACCCAGCTATCCAATAACTTTATTGAGTGATATGATATTATGGTTTTAAAGGACCATTCAGGATATTGTTTGAACTTAACTTCAATAATGTGTGAATTTGATTATCGCTAGCGACGTTATCCTAGTAGAGCATGGGAGAAAATTACGGTAAGATGTAATTCAATTTAACTTGCTGTAACGATAACGATATAACGTTGTGTGAGAAATTATTGATATAAACTATTTTTTAAGATTATTAATTTAATTATTTAAAAATTATAGCCAAATTGCATTTATTAAATAGTAAATAATTTACAATCTTAGTTTATTTAACTTCCGATAGATCCAGTGTCAATGATGCCAAACGTAATGTATATTATTTGCATTTTTAGAAGTATTAATAATTTAGTAAATAACGAACATTTCTTTTTTAAATAGCACTATTAGTCGAGTCAATGAATCCTAAAAATCGTCAAAACTTCTTAATTCTCAGGAACAGCTCCGATTTTGATCATTTTTTTTTAATATGTGTTTTTTAATACTATTCAAAATCAGAAACATCCCAAGTGGGGCAAATAATTATTTATATTTTTTAAACAATAATAACAATATTTACAGGAAAAAATATTAAAATTTTCGCGATATTTATAAAACATTGAGTTGTTTTCATTGAAAATTTAAATTCAGAAATGTTTCTCACAATCGGAGTTGATAATTATTTATATTGTTTAAACAATAATAACAACTTTTACAGGAGAAATAACTTTTTTGTTTAAGTTTTTTCGTGATATTCATGAAAAAGTGAATTGTTTTTATTGAAAAATATTTTGAAATATTTCGAAGCTAATAATTATTTATATTGTTTAAACAATAATAATGACATATACAGGAAATTTACATGCTCCGAAAATTTCACAGAAAAAATGCGAGTGGTTTTCAACGATAACTTCCTTAATTTTTAAGCTATCCTAGAATTTTCAGGGCTACAAGCCGTGTAAAGTTGAACTTCCTCAAACCTTTCGTTTTTGAGATTTTTGAGTTCGACTCAAATGCAAACTTTTAACGGTGATATCTCAATTAATTTTTATCATACAGAAATAAAAAAAAAAACAAAACTTTCAATTGAAAAAATGTAAATTTTTGTACTATAACATTTTTTACGTATCTTCTTTAGTTTTTGAGTTATTGTGAAAAAACGACCATTTTTTAAGAAATTTCAAAAATCATTTCAAATTTGAATCAAACTTTTTTTTAAATCTAAGCATCCCAAATCGGTCAAACTTCTAGAACACATTGCCAGTACTTAAATAAAGTGAATTGTAAATGATTACGTTCTATTTCAATTCTTGTGGGGAAGCCATTGCTTTCATTGCTGATTTTTTTCTCCAAAAAAATGAGACATTTTATTTTCATCGTAACTCATCCTAACGTTAATTTTTATGCTAACAACTTTTACCAAAACTCACTTTAAAAGTCTTTTCAAGTACTTTGAAAAATGTCATATATTTTCCTCCAAAAATTTTCCGTTTTTCCGTTATTTATCATTGAAAGGTTCGAATTCAGTTTTCGGCGAACAAAAAGCCACCTTCAATGAGTCATAACTCGGTTCGTATTGCATCTACAGAAACAATAAAAAACCAATCGATTTCTTATTTTATAAGCTT
This sequence comes from Rutpela maculata, assembly GCA_936432065.2. Classification (NCBI taxonomy): domain Eukaryota; kingdom Metazoa; phylum Arthropoda; class Insecta; order Coleoptera; family Cerambycidae; genus Rutpela; species Rutpela maculata. The sequence goes on from OW386291.2 coordinate 28,158,292, forward strand.
CATTTTTGCTTATAATATTTTTTTTGGTAAAACGTAAGGTTTTCGAGTTATTCGTGAAAAATCGTTCTAAAACATGCATTTTTTAGATGAAAAATCAACATCTTCAATCACGAATAGCTCAAAAAGTGTTGACTCATTGAACATTTTTAGCTTAGAATTTATTCCTCTATCGACGTCTGAATTTACTGTTAGAGAAATGCTTTTATAGCCTAAAGAATTCGAAGAATACTGTAACTCAATTAAACATTTTTAATATTAATAATGTTTTCGTACTTGCCTTTTTATTTGTCTCCATGCTTTTATATATAATGTTGATATGTGCTAATTTTAGTAGGTGGTAATCTTAACTAAACTTTCTATTCCTTCTATGTTTTTTTGTCGACTTTCTGTTCAACCTATTCATATATATTATGCGTTTTCTTTTACTCTTTTTTTAAATTTTCTTTTCTCTTTTACATAGGAAAGAAATTTTATGCATTTATTAGTTTTTTACATAGACTTGTAATTCTTAATCTTGTGCCCTCACAATTGCTATGACGAAGCAAATCCACAACTGCAGTTTGTAGCAACAAAGCGAATAAAGAGTTTGAATTTGAATTACACATAGTGATATTTAACCGAAAGAAATTGTGCAAGTAGTTATATTGGTAATATTGATATATCACGAAGTAACAGACAACTCGCCTGATTTTATTTTAACGTCCTCGAGGAGTTTAGCCTCAGCTATTCCACTGCTCAACTAGTACAGACACACACAGACTATTACACAACAACCATTCCCTATGACATTACCATCTGCCGCATCTGAGATGCGAACTCAGCAAACCGTGCTGCCTTTCACACAACCACGTCTAGTCCACCGGTACCGTTTCGGTAACACATTAAAAACGCCACTAAACATCCATGTCCTAGCCTCGACTTGAACTTGGGACTACGTGGTTTCAAGCCTTACACGTAAGCACACACTTTAATGTTAGTAGTACTACTCCGTAATTGCTGAAAATTTAATTTCATCACTAGAATTTTTTTTATTAATTTTTTCAAAGAAATCCTAATGACTTAATATATTGTTATACTATGACATAGTATGGTTCAGTGTATTAAATGCTTTGCTAAAGTCAAGTAAAATTAAGTACGTATTCTTATTTGTGTAATTTTCTGACGGAATAATATGATTGTAGTAGTACTATGACGAGCACGAAATCCACTTTGGTATGGTGATATTCTGCTACTAGTTAGATATTGATTAAACTTCTCCACTACAGTTTTTTCTGAAATTTTAGAGGGTCATGGTAAAGTAACAATTGGGTGAGAATTAGAAATATTTGAGGAATTAGAATTTTTGGAAATAGGAATAACACGTGCGGTTTTCCAAGCGTTAGGAAAAACGCTTTTTTTAAGTCACTTCTTTTTTTTTCCGCGACATCGACAGCTTAAGTCCTAGCCACCTAGAGGTAGATAATATACACTGATAAAGTACAAAATACAAGTACAGAAATAAATGTAAACCAGGTAAGTATACTGAGGTTTAGTATCCTCATATTTTGTGAAATAGGTCAACTTTTCATAGAAACTGATATGCGGTCTATGTTCACGCTGTTATTACTTAAGCATTCTACTAATGGTCTTACCATGTCTAAATTTTGACTAACATTTTCTAAATCGTTGCATTCGTAGATGTATGACTGTAATGATATTTCTACAGGTAGGACATTGAGGTGGTCTTTGACCTCTTAAGTAATGGAATGAGCTTATATGGTTATGAACCAGTTCGAAGACGAGTGAATGTTGTAGAACTCTCCAAAATCGTCCTAAGTTGAAGACATAATCAAAATTCGACTTAGGCAAAAATTTCATTTAAAGACATTTTTGGGAGTCTGCAGAGGCGCAGATCAGTCCACAAGGGCCGTTTTGGGTTCTATAAGGCGTTGGAAAGGACCAGGTGAAAATTCGAAGGAACACCGAATTTTCACTTAGGAAAAATGTTTTTGGTTCAGAATATCAGAGTAGAAGTATATAATGACAAAGATTTATGAATAATAAACTTTTTCAAAGGTACCATAAATTGGACTTTGAAAAATAATATTTTTGGAAGGGCGTCAAAATTTGGCCCAAGAATCGATTTATCGAAAGTACGCCAAAGTTTCACTTGCAGGCTAATTTTTCAAAACTGCGTTGAAATTTGGCTTGAAGATCGATTTTTCAAAAGTACGCCAAAATTTCACCCGCAGATTAACTTTTCAAAAGTACCTTGAAATTTGGCTTGAAAATCAATTTTTCAAAAGTACGCCAAAATTTCACCCGCGGATTAACTTTTCAAAAGTACCTTGAAATTTGGCTTGAAAATCGATTTTTCAAAAGTACGCCAAAATTTCACCCGCAGATTAGTTTTTCAAAAGTACCTTGAAATTTGGCTCGAAAATCGATTTTTCAAAAGTACGCTAAAATTGGTCTTAAACTGGATTTTTCAAAAGTACCACGAAGTCAGTTTAAAAAGTACCACGAAAATATACTTTAAATTATTTTTTATTTTTTATTCCTCAACCAAAGACATTGACCTTTGAGGTACGATCATTGAAAGCCCAATTCTAAAGTATGAGCATAAAATTTTAACGATGCACTGCATCCAAAAGGCAAAATAGAAGATTTTGTCAAAGCCGGCGTAGTGCCGATAAGCAAAAATTGATAAAAATCAATGCACATGTACAAGGCCGGTTTCTCGCATGGAAAGAGTTTGGATTGACCCAGCGGCTCGCAATTTGATCGAGCGCGTTGAGTAGTCCAGACAAAGCGATGGTAGAAAAGCCAATAACGGGGCTTTTCAAATGACAAAGTTATAGAGGAAAACGCCTTGTGCATAAAAATCCAAAAATTCAATTTTGCCTAATAGTCGCTCGAAGGTGAGACGCTGCCAAATCGATATTATTAATCGACTGTGATAAGGGTTAGTAAGTCGTGGACTGATCGAACGCCACTCAACTTATGCAGTAATAAGTCCTCAGAATGTGTTTGAGTACGTGAATTTCCACGATACAAGAACTTTAAAGCTAGGTAGTCTCTAGCGAAACTAAATTCATTTAGTAAAACTTTTTTAAGTTAATTTCAGTCAGCCTTAATTATTCATTTACCCAGAGTCTGAAATGATTCTAAAAGCTCGCATTTTGATTCTGAGAAGGTACGTATGAATCTTTTCTACCTAATCGATCGTTAGCGCGAGCGCTCTCGCTTGTATGGTCTGAAAGTCACTACCTTGATTGGGGAAGGCACGATTCTTTCTTGAGAATTTTGTATAACCAATTCTGTTAAATAAACGGATTCTTTGAACTAATATTTCTTAATTGATCTTGAGGCCTGTTGACGGTCTATAATCCCTGGAACTTTCGTAGAGAAAGCCGGATGTGTCGAGTTAATTCGCATTAACGTTCGACCTTCTGGTTGCTTTACGAAGGTTTGATAGGGATTTTTTTATGCGTTTTTTGAGAAATATATTCCGTTATTAATGGACCAAAACGCGATTTTCGCGTACCAAAACTAATCCCTCCGCAGAGAAATTCTTCGGTTGGGATTTTTTTATGCAAAAATTCAGGAAATTAAGAGGTGCCTAAACCCCTAACGAGGGAATTCGGGTCCAGAGAGAGCGTAGTTTCCGATCTGTGGTAGTGCAGCCTTGGTCCCGCTTTTCGGCTACCGAAGTCATCTTATCTCGAACCCGCCTGGGAGGTAGAAGAACGGGGTAATACGCGACTGGCGCCCCCTGAGAAATAAATTGGTGTCGCGTCATTTTGACGCCCGGTAGTGCGTTCTTCTACATGGCGCCCAACGTGGGGCGTTGTTAGTCAGCAGGGCTTTCTGGAAAGGATATGGATGAATCAACGCCTTTCCAGTTTTACGACGAGCCGACATCTGTGATGGACAACGTCTCTAGAGGGTTAGAGAGGCCGTGCGCGGAGGATGTACTGGGTAGTTCGGGGGTAGGCCCGAGTACCACTGAAGGAGTCATACAGCCCTCCTCAGAACAAGTGTTCGCCCAAATGGCAGCAGGTCTTGCCAAAGCTCTAAGCGAAGCCACGCACGAGCATAAGTATCGGTCGAAGCATCCAAATGCGGAATTTCATGGCTTCGAACACGAAGACCCTGAAACCTTCATTTATCAAATGGAGGAATTTTTCGTCCGAGTACGAATTACGCAGGATAACGACCGACTATATAAAATATCAGAACAGCTCAAAGATGATGCTAAGAAATGGTTCGAACAATATCGAACCCTAATTACCACGTATCCTCTATTCCTCGAGCGGTTCAGAAGCCGTTATGATTCAGGTCAAATACTCACCGAAGCAGTAGCTAATTTATATGGCAAGAAACAAGATGCCGAGGAAAATACGTCAGTATTTATTTCAAGGAAGGTATGCCTCTTCAAGAGGATCGATCCGTTTAAGCCGGAGGCGATGAAGGCGGCTACCATCTTCAATCAATTGAGACCTGATATGAAAATGCTCCTAAAGAGTGCCGTCATACCAGATACAAATACACTAGTGACGATGACCGAACAAATGGCTAAAATCATGGATGAGAATAAAGAATTCGAGATTCTGCAAAATGCAAAGAAAAGCAAAGACCGAGAAGCGTCCACCTCTACCGCTTCAGCTCAAGGGAATCAGCAATCGAGCAGTAACTGGAGAACGGAACCCTCCGCCTTAACGAAGCCGTCCTCCAGTTCCTTTGGTGCATCTAGGACACCATTCAATGGATCTCAAAGAAGAGATAATCCGCCAGCACCAAGGGTGCATTTTGCAAATAGTATTTCCTCGCTGCCTAGAGGGGATATACCGAGAAGGGGTACTGGAGACGTAAGGAACTCCCGAGTCCCGTATCGCCCTTGCAGATATTGCCCAACGGAGCAGTGGCATTTTCATGCAGAATGCCCAAACAATCCCTATCGTAATATGAATACGGGAAACCAAGCGGGGGTCAGAGGCGATGGCCCAGGCCGAACTGTACCAGCCCCGCCTACCAGGCCCCAGCAGGCTCGAAGCGACCCTCGGGGAAGCTCCGAAGCAAGAAGTTTAAATTAAAAAACTTCGATGACCTTCCTGATCTTAATTACCTGTTTAAGGATCAAGAAGTCAACCTATCTCCCCACCGATTCACTCCATTAGAATCTATCAATCAAACCAACGACGCTTTCCCTCTGCCTCGCATTAAGATTATAATTAATAATCGAGCGGTTAACGCTTTATTGGATACAGGTTCGACAAGGAATATTATCCAACCGAAATTTTTGAACGACATTGATCAACTTACAGCTCCCCAAACTTTTGTTATGGCTTGTGGCGATGGTTTAGTAGAATCCCTCGGGACTACGACCATAAACGTTAATGTACTAGATGTACCCTTTCAGACCACGTTTCAGGTCATTCAAAATTTAAACGAAGAGCTCATTCTGGGAGCCCCCTTTTTATATGCTCACAATGTCGTATTCGATTATCAACGTAAATGTGTCTACGTCGGCACCGAAGAGCGAATAACCGTCTTCTGGAATCAAGCGGCACATCAGGCAAGGAAGCAATGCCGGCTTCCCGAAGAACTGATCATCGAAAACAATAATTTAAAACCTCTATTCGAGGAATTTGCTGAATTGTTCACCGCGGTGCCTACCCAAGCTACCACGGTGACAACAAAACATAAAATAAAAATTAAAGATGACCGCCCGTTCAATATCAAACCCTACCCTATGTCTCCTACTAAGAAAAAAGTTATGTACGATCAAATTGAAGAGATGCTGAAAGCCGGGGTCATAGAACCGAGTACCGCTCAGTACAGTTCGCCTCCCATTATAATTGAAAGGCCCGGCAAGAAGCCTCGCTTCTGCATTGATTATCGTCACTTAAATGAAGTAACGGAAGACGAAGCATCCGTCTTACCAAAGATATACGAGAGTATAAAGGATCTAGGAAACGCCAACATATTTACGGTGTTGGACCTCAAGAGCGGATATTGGCAAATCCCTCTTGAGGAGTCGTCAAAAAACTATTCTACGTTTACAACATTAGATGGAGCATCTTACCGATTTAACGTGATGCCTTTCGGATTGAAGACCGCTCCATGTACATTCCAAAAATTTATGGCAAGAGACGTATTGACCGGCTACTTGCATCATTTCTGCAAAGTATATCTCGATGATATTATCATCTACAGTGAAAATATAGAACAGCATGTAAACCATCTGAGAGCCGTCTTTGAACGCCTGCGTTTGCATAATTTAAAGGTGTCACCAGAAAAATGTGTAGTAGCCACGTCAAGCATAACCTATCTCGGGCATCAAATAAATGCCAACACCACTCAACCATTAGAAAAACACATATTACAGATACAAAATTATCCGGCCCCTACGACGAGGCGCCAGCTTCAGAGTTTCCTTGGTTTATGTAATTGGGTACGTGAATATATCCCTAATGTTGCAATAATTACAAAGCCCTTGACCCGACTACTCTCGAAAGACTGGCGCTTCAAGTGGAATCCGGAAGCCCAAGAAGCTTTTATTTTACTAAAAGAAGTATTGAATAAACCTCTAGGACTGCACCGGCCAGATTTCAATAAAATGTTCATACTGCAGACGGACGCATCCTTAATAGGATTATCTGCAGTATTATATCAATTGGGGGATAATGACCAGAAGCACATCGTCTCTTATGCTAGTAATACGTTATCTCCGACGGAGAGAAAATACCATATTAATGAATTGGAATGTTTGAGCGTCGTTAATTATATAAGGAAATACAAAATATATTTGGCAGACCGTCCATTTATAGTCAAAACCGACAATCGAGCTTTACTATGGTTAAATAAGCATAAGGACGAGAAAACGAAATTTACTCGTTGGTCATTATTACTTCAGGAATACAGCTTCACCATAGAACATTGTCCCGGCAAGGAAAATATATTGGCTGACTATCTTAGCAGGAATCCTCAAGGCCCAAACGTCGAAGCAGACGACGAAGAGGAGAGAATGTACCCACCAAAATTCTCGTACAAGGAACGAATATCAGTGATTACCACATTGGAATTAAACGATCAGGTCAGAGAAGCGCAAACGCACTCCAGAGATATCCAAGACCAAATCGAACGATGGAATACTCTAGTGCGACAAGCAGATAAAACCGAGGCAGAGGTGAAATTCGTCAATACAAGACAAGTGATAGGCGGCACACTTTGGACAAGAGGCGAAAATGTTAAAGAAAAATTATACGTACCAAAACGTATGGTCATGAGAGTAATATCTCATTTTCACGACCGACCGGAAGTAGGTCACCCCGGCCGCGATGAAACTGTTAGAATCATCTCGGGCCGCTATTATTTTAATAATTTGTCGAGACTAGTTAACAAATATTTAAATGAGTGCATTATTTGTAATTCCGTAAAAAGCAGACAGTCACAACCGAAGGCTCCTCTCAGAAGCCATGCTCCATCGCATCCGTTCGAAGTTTTAAGCGTCGATGTAATCGGACCACTTCAGCGAACCAAAGATGCAGATAACCGATATATATTAATGGTAGAGGATGTATTTAGTAAGTGGGTCGAAGCCAAGGCGTTCACCCAAGTCAGCGGAAAAACAATAGCACAATTTATCGAAGAGGAACTAGTGGCGAGATATGGCGTTCCGAGGGTCATCATTTCCGACCAGGGAGGCCACTTCAATTCCGGCTTTTACGATACGTTCTGTACACGTAACAATATTGAAAGATTCTTCACAGCAGCTTACCACCAACAGGCCAATCCAATAGAAAGGAGGGTGCAAGAAGCTAAGAAGATCTTAAAAACCTTATTATATGGTTCACCCAACGACGAGTGGGATCGACATGTTAGTCAGATGGCATATATCTTGAGAACAAGAAAAAACGCCGCTACGGGGCATACGCCCAGTTTCGTAGTACTCGGCTATGAATTACCACAGATTGGTGATTGGAATATGTTCGCTTATAGACAAGAGCGTCGTAATCAAGCGGACGTTCCCCGCCTTGAAAGAGTCAAGGAGATTCGTAAAAATCAAACAAATTACCAATGGCGTTACGCGCCCAAAGTGGCGGTAACGCCGATCGTATATAAAGTGGGAGATATGGTAATGACTAAAAGGATCAGGAAGGATCATACCTTCACACCATCGTGGAGTGGGCCACACAAGGTTTTAAAGAGATTGTCCAATGAAGTTTACCTCATTCACAAGGGGGTAACTTCGACGAGATTACATGTCGATGCCATCAGGCCGGCACCTAAGGGAGACCCCGATGTTGAATTGGAATTGTCTGAAGAATCAGAAGATAGTCCGGATGAAATTCATCTTAGTGACGACGCTTCCTCATCAGACAATGAGATCGCGCCCAGGTCAGAGCGACGTAGCGATACCACACTAGTTCAAATCAATGTTCCCGCAAGTGCTCAAGATGAGCCGGATGTAATAAGTCGAGATCCCGAAGATGCTCGAGATGAGCCAGATATAGAAGAGTCACCTCTAGATATTTCTGAGGTCGACCACGGCTAATAGCCGTTTTCGCTTTTTTTTATATTTTTTCTCAAAATTCTAAGTAGCGATTTTGACCTATATGCGGTCGAATCGAAAATTTAAAGTCTACCCCATGAGCAGACATGGAAAGACGGCGAACCCGACGCAAGAGCGCGATCCGGTAAGCCTAGCTTCTCAAGAGCGAGAGCCGCCAAGTTCGAGTAATGGACGTAGGCATAAGTACGAATCAGTACGAGTTTCGGAAGCTGTTTTTCTTATGCAAGAAGACAACTTCTATTTTAATCATTTTAAGTCAACAAAATTAACGTATACCCCAAATGGAAACTACGAGTTTCAGAAGCCGTTCTTCACTCAAGAAGACGCTTCGATTTTTTTTTTTATACTTTTTTCACAAGTCGTGATGACCGCACGAGTATCGTAAGCCGATTTAATCTACCTTACGAAGTAGAAACTACGAGACGAGTTTCAGAAGCCGTTCTTCGCTCAAGAAGACGCTTCGATTTTTTTTTTATACTTTTTTCACAAGTCGTGATGACCGCACGAGTATCGTAAGCCGATTTAATCTACCTTACGAAGTAGAAACTACGAGACGAGTTTCATAAGCCGTTCTTCGCTCAAGAAGACGCTTCAATTTTTTTTTTTATACTTTTTTCACAAGTAGTGATGACCGCACGAGTATCGTAAGCCGATTCAATCTACCTTACGAAGAACCAATTTCTAACCATTATAAGTTAACAAAATTCATGTTAGAAAAATATTTCATTAAAAACAACACATTGTGTTTGTTAGTCGACGCGTCCCAGTCGACGACTTGCTAAAAAGTCAATCTAGTTGCAGAACTGCATTTTCCATGTGCAGAAATGGAAAGATGACCCAGCCTGTCGCAAGGGCGCGGCATGGTGAAGTCTGGAACTCAAAGGCGAGGACCGTCCAAGCTGCGGCATGGAGATATAGACAGCCTCTTCTAGAAAGGGCCGAAGTTAAGCAAGAGCGAGACCAGGGCAAAAAAGCGAGTGCAACGAATTAGTGAGAGTGGACGCTAATCAAAATTGTGCTACGCTTCGCTTCGCTTCGCACCTCGACGCGGGTGTAATTAAGTTGATAAAAATGTTGTATCAACTTGGCGTATTGTTTAAAAAATGTATTTATTTTTAAGTTAGATAGGCGAATCAGCCGTCTGCCCCAATTAAGGCCGTTATTTTTAAACATCTGTACCATAGGTCAGACCGTCAAATGAAGGCATACAGACATACAAGTGAATATGGAAATTAAAGGCAATCGATGAGTAGAAAAGATTCAACCAAAGGAGGGGAGTGTTGTAGAACTCTCCAAAATCGTCCTAAGTTGAAGACATAATCAAAATTCGACTTAGGCAAAAATTTCATTTAAAGACATTTTTGGGAGTCTGCAGAGGCGCAGATCAGTCCACAAGGGCCGTTTTGGGTTCTATAAGGCGTTGGAAAGGACCAGGTGAAAATTCGAAGGAACACCGAATTTTCACTTAGGAAAAATGTTTTTGGTTCAGAATATCAGAGTAGAAGTATATAATGACAAAGATTTATGAATAATAAACTTTTTCAAAGGTACCATAAATTGGACTTTGAAAAATAATATTTTTGGAAGGGCGTCAAAATTTGGCCCAAGAATCGATTTATCGAAAGTACGCCAAAGTTTCACTTGCAGGCTAATTTTTCAAAACTGCGTTGAAATTTGGCTTGAAGATCGATTTTTCAAAAGTACGCCAAAATTTCACCCGCAGATTAACTTTTCAAAAGTACCTTGAAATTTGGCTTGAAAATCAATTTTTCAAAAGTACGCCAAAATTTCACCCGCGGATTAACTTTTCAAAAGTACCTTGAAATTTGGCTTGAAAATCGATTTTTCAAAAGTACGCCAAAATTTCACCCGCAGATTAGTTTTTCAAAAGTACCTTGAAATTTGGCTCGAAAATCGATTTTTCAAAAGTACGCTAAAATTGGTCTTAAACTGGATTTTTCAAAAGTACCACGAAGTCAGTTTAAAAAGTACCACGAAAATATACTTTAAATTATTTTTTATTTTTTATTCCTCAACCAAAGACATTGACCTTTGAGGTACGATCATTGAAAGCCCAATTCTAAAGTATGAGCATAAAATTTTAACGATGCACTGCATCCAAAAGGCAAAATAGAAGATTTTGTCAAAGCCGGCGTAGTGCCGATAAGCAAAAATTGATAAAAATCAATGCACATGTACAAGGCCGGTTTCTCGCATGGAAAGAGTTTGGATTGACCCAGCGGCTCGCAATTTGATCGAGCGCGTTGAGTAGTCCAGACAAAGCGATGGTAGAAAAGCCAATAACGGGGCTTTTCAAATGACAAAGTTATAGAGGAAAACGCCTTGTGCATAAAAATCCAAAAATTCAATTTTGCCTAATAGTCGCTCGAAGGTGAGACGCTGCCAAATCGATATTATTAATCGACTGTGATAAGGGTTAGTAAGTCGTGGACTGATCGAACGCCACTCAACTTATGCAGTAATAAGTCCTCAGAATGTGTTTGAGTACGTGAATTTCCACGATACAAGAACTTTAAAGCTAGGTAGTCTCTAGCGAAACTAAATTCATTTAGTAAAACTTTTTTAAGTTAATTTCAGTCAGCCTTAATTATTCATTTACCCAGAGTCTGAAATGATTCTAAAAGCTCGCATTTTGATTCTGAGAAGGTACGTATGAATCTTTTCTACCTAATCGATCGTTAGCGCGAGCGCTCTCGCTTGTATGGTCTGAAAGTCACTACCTTGATTGGGGAAGGCACGATTCTTTCTTGAGAATTTTGTATAACCAATTCTGTTAAATAAACGGATTCTTTGAACTAATATTTCTTAATTGATCTTGAGGCCTGTTGACGGTCTATAATCCCTGGAACTTTCGTAGAGAAAGCCGGATGTGTCGAGTTAATTCGCATTAACGTTCGACCTTCTGGTTGCTTTACGAAGGTTTGATAGGGATTTTTTTATGCGTTTTTTGAGAAATATATTCCGTTATTAATGGACCAAAACGCGATTTTCGCGTACCAAAACTAATCCCTCCGCAGAGAAATTCTTCGGTTGGGATTTTTTTATGCAAAAATTCAGGAAATTAAGAGGTGCCTAAACCCCTAACGAGGGAATTCGGGTCCAGAGAGAGCGTAGTTTCCGATCTGTGGTAGTGCAGCCTTGGTCCCGCTTTTCGGCTACCGAAGTCATCTTATCTCGAACCCGCCTGGGAGGTAGAAGAACGGGGTAATACGCGACTGGCGCCCCCTGAGAAATAAATTGGTGTCGCGTCATTTTGACGCCCGGTAGTGCGTTCTTCTACATGAACACTACCTGCTCTCTCCTTGTCAGCTTTCTATCTTCCATTTATTCACTGATTGTTTCACTGTTCGTAATTTACTTCTTGTATCACATTCTGCCTGCAATGCATTAGTAGTCTGTGAGGTAAAAACATACTTCAAGTTAGTGTTTATTATTGCTATACCTCTGTAGGTATATTCATGTTCTGCTGCCTGGCGGGCAGCCATATCCACCTCCTCATTACCATGGATTCTTACATGTTCTGGTGACCAGACAAAAACCACCTGCTTACCTTTGGTAGTTATCCATTGTAGTAATGAGTGGATATTTTAGATTTGCGGATCTCTTGAGAAAATATTCTCTATCGCTCGTATGCAGTTTAACGAGTCTGCATAAATTAAAAATTGGTCATATACTGACAATGCGCAGTATCTAAGGGCCATCCATATCGCATACAATTCTGCCGTATAAATATATAGGTGGTAATGTCCAGGAATAAACCTCTTCCAATGGCTAGAAAGGTGCAGCCCATAATCAGTTTTTGAGCCGTCAGTATAAACTTTCAGTACATTTGGATACTCATTTATTACTGCGTGAAACATTTGCTGAAGAGTTATGTTGTTTAGCTCGCCATTCTTATACTTAGTGAGATCTATTCTTACTGGAGGTGGTGTTAGTTCCCATGGCCATGTCACACAATTGCCCAGACGTAAGACTACGGAAGTTAAGAAATTGTTGATTATAAATATAAAATATGGACTATGTCGGTGAAAATACAAGAGATAATATTTTAATATTGATTCCATCAGAACCCATGTCTTGAGATTTGATAGATTGTACTAAAATATTTACCTTCTCCTTGGTGACGGAAGCAAAATAACAAAAACTGTGTATTATGTTTTGCGATAATTAAATCATTGTCCTGAACTTGTGGTAATTTATTAATAAAATATCCATTAACAAGATTAGATCAGTTATGTCATAAAAAAACCTTCCAGTTTTGGTTAATATTAACAAATTAAACTTTAAATATTCTTTTTTTAGTTTAATCGATCGGTTTGAAAAATTTCTCATTTCCTTATCCTCATTCCAGGAGGCCGGTTTAAAGTTTTTTATATGTGCCATGAGCAGCATCATTTAATTTAATCATGTGTTTAATATTTTCTATAATGTAAATATTGTCTCAATTTATAGAATATTAAACTAGAAAGTTTTATTAATTAAATTTATCACGAATTGTGTAAAATGTAAGCTCTCATTTTTTTATAATTAAATAAAATCAATACAACCTCCATACATTATAACAGGTATACAGGATGTCCAGAAACTCTCCTGACAAACGAAAACTGCAAATTTTAGACGCGATTTTATGTCGAATTGACTAAATCACCTTATCCAAAAATGCTTCCTAACGGAGCTACAGCTCTTTAAAGATGGAACATTGTCATCAAATTTTTAAAAATATCTGCAACATTAAGGTACTCTTGTTTGTTATAGCTATGATGCACTGTTTTCGAATAAAATCGATCTGGGAACTTATGTAGGGAAATTCGAAAAGTTCAAATCGGTTTTTGTAAACAGTGCATCATAGTGAAAACAATAAAGAGGAACTTAATGTTTTTAAATCTAACATCAAAAATGTAATGACTGCTGGCCTCCCCCAAATGAGACACTTACGATCGCAATAGAAAAATCAACAGCAAACGACCAATTTACATTTTTAGAGTTGATACTGAACTGGTAATTTTACGGAATAGGTGAGAACGATGCAATTCATTTTTGAGAACCGTTCTGAATACCTGTTACAGTTCAGGCCGTTCAGATCTAGATTATATGCAAGCGAGAACACTTGACTTTCCCACCTCGTCGTTCAGCGATCACCGAGTCACTGTGTTCTATGCCGGATGTAGGGGGTGAATAAAATGGGGTTATAAGTGCGTTTTTGAGCGTTGTTTAGTAAGCATATTTTTTAAATAGGTATTTTAGTAATTTGGTCCTGTTATACCCAGACAGCACAAGTATATCCTATGTACGTCCTATGGATATCCGCATTGGACATGAAGGACCTAAAGCGGATATCCTTAAGGATCACATATGGACTACATAGGATATCCTATGGATATTCTTTTGTCACAAATTTGGACGTCTATAAGATATCCATCGTAAATCCTTAGGGATATCCACTGGACATACATAGGACGTATTTGTTATACAGTAAATGGACATAAAGCGGATATCCTTATGGATCACATATGGACCACATGGGATATCCACTGGATATTCTTTTGTCACAACTTTGGACGTCCATAAGATATTCATCGTAAATCCTTAGGGATATCCACTGGACATACATAGGACGTATTTGTTATACAGTAAATGGACATAAAGCGGATATCCTTATGGATCACATATGGACCACATGGGATATCCAGTGGATATTCTTTTGTCACAACTTTGGACGTCCATAAGATATGCATCGTAAATCCTTAGGGATATTCACTGTCCATAGATCATACGTTTGTCACAAATTGGGACGTCCATATGTAACACATTTTGTGTCCGCTTGTGGACATTCACTGGCCATCCCGTGGACGTCCATTAACTGCAGGTCACTCAAAATAGTTTTGTTGATCAGAATTTACTTATTTAGTCAACATCAGCCTTAACAATTAATTTATAGGTTTAGGATTGACTATATAATTTTTGCATTTTGCACCAAGTATATAGTCAATTATTCTTTGCTAAATAAATTAATCGTTAAAGCCAATTCAGACTAAATAAACAGGATACTCATCAGCAAAGCCCTTTTGGTTGACCTCAACATTTAATGAATATGTCTCACAATATGTTCACTAATTTCATTATTTTAATATCAAATAGCAAAAGCAATATTTCGTATATGGTGCTAAAGGAGAACTTACCATATGCATCATACCTATGCCAACGTTGTTTATAACTTATTTCAAATTGGCTTTAAATCCGTTAAAACTACTACTTTCAAATCAAATAAAAATAAATAGGTGGATAAATAGATTTAATAAATTTTATGTATTTATAAAAACAATCAATTCGAATAACTGCAACATCTTTGACTGTTGATTAGATGTTGTTGTTATATATTGATATATGTATGTTAAAATGTAAAAAAAAAGTTTTATTCTAAAATTAAATTATTTATACATCAGTTCCATTATGTTATCATATATATTTTATCCTATTCTATATTTCCTCATGTTTTGTCTCTCATTGGCTCAACTTAATCAATTTTTTATTGCATCCACAGTGCCAGTGTTACGATGTATTTCTGCCGCACCTAAAAATTGTAAATTATGTAGGAAAATCTGCTTAATTTCTGCATGATTATACTCATAGACAAAACTAGATATGTTTTTCAAATAATACCAATTTTCTATTTTTAACTTAAATTTATATTTATTTACATATACAGGGTGAACCAAATTAGAAGGAATTTGGGGTTTTCTCTAAAACTATGGCAGATAGACAAAAACCAATATAGGTGTCCTGAGCTCGATTTTCGAGAAACAAACAATGGCGATCGTCTATCTTTTTCGACTATCAAGCCACAGAGTGTTTTTGGAAAATTGGCATTTTTGGATGACCTCTTATCTCAATTACCAAGTGTCGAATCGAAAATCGAGTAATGGAACAAAATTATTAAAAAAACACAAATTATGTCTATACCTCGAAAACTGAGGCATGCATAATTTTCTTCTTATCAGCAACGGATTCTACTCAAAAAAATCGATTTGTGATTCGACACTTGGTAATTGAGATATAGAAATCATCCAAAAATGACAATTTTTCAAAAACGCTCTGTAGCTCGGTAGTCGAAAAAGATAGACGATCGCGGTTTGTACCATTGTTTGTTTCTCGAAAATCAAGACACCCATCTGCCAAATAGTTTTAGAGAAAACCCCAAATCTCATCTAATTTGGTCCACCCTGTACAGGAATGTAAAAGTTATCAATAAGCTACTCCTCTAAATCCCTTAAAAAATCATAGCAATTCAAGAGCACTCATGCCAAATGTATCACCAGATTCAATCATGGTAGGGCAACTCATTACCTGCCGAAGTGCCGAAACGTGCGGGGATGGCAGTTTCAAAATTATATAAACAAGTACGATTTCTAAAATCTATTTATTTTCTGCAACACACATTAAGCGTGTCATACGAACTTTTTTGGAGATTTTTATTCTGCTTAATTTTTATTTAAGACATTTTTTGAGGGGGGTGGGGGGGGTTCATCTAATTGACAGTGGTTTTTCAGGGATTCATATAGTTCATACTCATAACTGAAAGAAACAATTATGAAAGATGACTCCTAATACTTACATAATAAAATTGAATTTGAATTATTGTTTGCTGCAAGCATCGATGTATCGAATCATATGTTGTTCTTCCGCCCGGTTGTATTAAGTCCTTAATCTAAAAAAATTTAAAAACAATAAAAAAAAATAGAGGAAACAAATTAAACTGGCAACTAATTACTTTTTGGAAGAAAGCGAGCCAATTCGCATTATTAGTTAACTGTATGTATTTGCTGTTAAAAAGTCTGATAAAGTTTATGTATATCGGATTTTTCAAATTTTCTAAAAAGTAATAAATAGTATAAATATGATATACTACATATTTACGAAAAGTACATTTACGAAAAAAAAAATTATGCAATTAAGCGAAAAAGAATGAGAAAGTTACGGGATCAGGGAGCGAAAAGGGGTGCTGGGTGGAATAACAGTAACCTTTCCAACGGTGCATAAATGTGATTTTACTTAAAAAGTGGGGTTAGCTGGTAAACATTTTAAGCCGGCGATATATGTGAAATATAATTTTACATAAACAGGTTGGAAGGTTACATAGGTAAATATAAACACATTGTCAAAGATAAATGGAGATAAATTCAACTTACCACCAGTAGATTCAGGTTTTAAACTAGATAAATTGAAATCAGAGCTGCTTCTATTTGTTGAAGCCAAATTTTCTGTCTGCAGATGGAATCTTGGTATTTCACTATCAGCAGTTTGCACTTTTAATGTAGAGATAAAAACCCTGTACGTGTTCCTTGTACATCACTATTATTATTGTCGTTTAAGCCACCAGATATTCCTATATTATGTAGAACAGACACTTAGAACTGGAAGCATTGACATACATTAGGTCGATGACTGGAAGCCATTTGTAAACGTGACTAACGGGAGAGAAGTCGCTGGTCGCTGTTCATTGGTTCAGTTGACCAACTTGAGCCAATCAAATTATAATTTCCGATTACAAAGCGCGCGGTTTTTAAACATGCGTGAGTTATACAAATACATAAATATGGTAAGAAGCTAATGGCTTTGATTGAAATATAAGGTCCAAGTTGCTATATAACTTGTTTAAGTAGGTATGGCTTTTTGGTGGATATCCACTGTATGTCCAGTGGATGTCCAAAGAAAAATATCAAAGTTAATCCACAAGCAGACATCCAGTGGATATCCGTTTGTGGTACACGGACTTTCAGGACTTCATATGGACTTAATATGGACATCCAGTGGGTGTTATGTGCTGTCTGGAATGGACAATTTACGGATATATGTTGATGGATAAAAACGGATATCCAGTGGATATCTCTCGATGGACCAAGTACGGATATGTGTTGATGGATCACAAACGAGCATCCAATGTATATCCCTTAATGGACAATGTACGGATATTCGTTGATGGATAAATACGGATATCCAGTGGATATCTTTCGATGGACAATGTACAGATATTTGTAGATGGATCAGAAACGAGCGTTCGATGTATATCCCTTAATGGACAATGCATGGATCTTCGTTGATGGATAAGAACGGATATCCACTGGATGTCTCTCCATGGACAATATACATATAGTAGTAAAAGGATCAGAAACGGGCATCCAATATATATCCCTTAATGGACGATGAATAGGAATATTAGTAAATGGATAATAAATGGACATCTAGTGGATATCCCCCCGTAGATAATGTATGGATATCCATGTACGTACATAAAACAGACGTCCACAGGATATCCATACTATGTCCTTGGACATGCGGACATGATATGGACAAGAAATGGATGCCGTATGGATATCCTGTGCTGTCTGGGTAGTGTTATGTTTTGTTAATTTTCCTCAATAGTAATGTCTGATTTTTAGTTTCTGTTTGATTTATTTTTAGATTTTTAACAAAAAACACGATACACATGACAATATATAAATATAAACCAAAATTACCGTAAATTTTGAAATTTTAAAACAATTTGTTGTAAAAAGCAATTAAAAATTCACAATTATAATTTAATTAACCTAAATACATTTAAAAGATACGGGCATATTGTTATACTCTTCGCAAAAACGAAGAGTATATTGTATTTGATCGGCACATTTCTAAAACCGTAAATATCGCTCGTAGAAAAAAATTTCATATCATTGTGTTAGTGAACGAATTCTGAACAACTTTCAAAATGACCGTCTGTCCGTCCGTCCGTCCGTCCGTCCGTCCGTCCGTCCGTCCGTCTGTCCGTCCGTTCGTCACGTTTCTTGTAAGCACGATAACTTAAGATAGAAAAGTCCGATTGTATTGAAATTTGGAAAGTAAGTTAGTGTTAGCTAGAGGAAGAACCCTATTGTTTTGAAGAAAATTAATCAGTAAATAAGAAAGTTATTAATCATATAATTTAAAAAAATATGTTTTCTTAATTTTTGTCGCTTATACTCAAATAGAAATCTTGCGAAATGTTATCTCTATAATATATATTTTTTTTGTTTATGCATTTTACTAATATATATATATTTCAAAACAATATATCTAATGAGTTGAAATATGATTCTGGAAAGATATATATCAGACATTTAATTTTTGTAGCAATATGTGATGGTCCAGTTGCTGAAGTTTTGCTTTGCAATCCAAAGATCGTGTGTTCGAATCCCACGCAGGTTGGATGTTTTTTTAAAATTTTTTTTTTCATGTATTTTTTTTTCACAACAAAGTTGGTATCATAAAATTTAGGATGTCCAAAAACTAACATTATTTGCAAGAAAACTGCGAAAAGTATCATATAGAATGTGTAACAATTATATGAAAAGCTCAGTATATTTGCAAAGAGTACGTTTTTAGCTTGTTTTTAGTTGTAAATCTTTCGCAGTTTGAGAAGTTTGATGAGAACGCCACCTACCGGACTCTTCACCTACTACTAAGCACTAAGCTACGTAACTAAAGGTTCACTGAACGGTCTGCTGATAACGCGTTTTCAAGAACGGTTCAGTTCTTTTTGAATTATTTTGTACTAGTCATTTTCAGGTTAATAAATGTACCAAGTCTTATCTCTTTAGATAGAATTTGAAGATATTTAAAGAAATTCTATGACTAGATTCCATCTTTAAAGGGCTGTAGCTTCGTTAGCAAGCATTTTTGGATGAGATAATTTACTCATATTGAAATAAAATCATGTCTCGAATTTGCAGTTTCCATTTGTCAGGAGAGTTTCTGGACACCCTGTATAAAATATATTATTATAACTCTTGCAAGAAACTTCATAGAGAGGTATAAACATATATCATTCTCAACAACTAAACTGGCTGTCTGTTACGATAAATATTTGATAAAATAAATAAAATATATGTGGTTATTAAGATTGTCACTTGTGTATTTGTACCTTATGCACTTATAGTCCATTGATTTAGAACTCTAATCGGCGAATAGAGGAAATAAATTATAATGTGTTGGTCTTTATGGATTATGCACACCAAAGGGCTAGTTTTCAGAAACTAAACAGTTCCCAAGGCACAAGTGTTTAAGCCTCACCTTTAATACGCCACGTGGTGGGTTTTCGCATTATTCTGCAACATAATTGCCCCTCAGAAACTCTTATACTCGTTGATAATATTCTATATAAAATTTACTGCAAATAAGGTTCTATGCATATTTCTCATAGGCGGAACGGTTTCTAGTTCATTGATATTAGAAAAAAAAAAGATATATAAATTATGTTTTGTTGTTTGGAAACTCTACCCGTAAGGTGGCTAGTTTACAATAACAAAAGATTTCTCAGTGGTGGTTGAAAATACTGACTTCAAACTTGACAGAGAAGAGTATTTTCATTGTAGCTACTTATATGAAAAATTTCGTCAGGAACTAACCAGTGCCGTCGGAGTTAGAGCAGGTTTGTGTGATAGAATCTTACAGAAAAAGGTTATTTACAATCGAACGGATTTTTAACTTGTTGATTTGGATGTATAGTCTATAACTAAAACTTTTGTTATTCATTCTTTTTCGTACATTGTACCATTCATGAGTAAAAATTAAAAAATCATCGAATATCGTGAGCATCGTAGAGCGTTTGGGTACCATTTTAGCAAAAAATGTTATTCCTATTTTTTAACTTTTTAACGAGAGGAATCACCTTTCGAAGTTTGTCGTGACATCATTGAAACACCCTGTATATTGAGAATATGCGAAGCGCGCTCTTATCGGGTCTAACCCCCGAGTTTAGTCGCTTATTGCTCTAAAACATCTATAGGAAATACGCACAGAACCTTATTTGTAGAAAGTTTTATGTGGAATATTAACGATGAGTATAAAATTTTCTGAGGAAGCACTATTTCGCGGAAAAAATGCAAAAAACCACGGCGTGGAATGTTGGGGGTGATTCTGAGGGTGCAGTTCACAATTGCGTCTTGGGAAGTATTTTAGTTCTGAAGATTGGCTACCTTACGCGTATAATTTCTAAACGATAAAACATTACAATTTATTTCTCCTATTTTTACAAGCTTTTATTTAACTTACTTTGTATATATGTTAATTAGTTGGTTAGTATGTTTAGGAGAACTCTTGCAAGTCAATTTTGAACCACTTAACGACGTCCAGTTGAGCTGAAAATTTGCGTACACGTACAGTTCTGGTGACAATACAATAATATGTATGTTTTCTATAATTTGATCGCATAATGTATTTTGGTAAGGGTAGTACTATTTAAAGTACATTTAAAATTTTTATTTTGGTCAATTTATAACTTTTGATAATGGGGCGAGCGTAGAGGCGACTCCAATGTGAATATCAGTCGATATTCCGTTGAAGCAACGTCGAGCGCGGTTAGTACTTGAATGGGCTCCCATCTTGGGAAATACAGCGTTCTCGTCCCACCTTCTAGAGGCTTGTATATCAGTGTATACTCAGAAGTTACGTAATTTCAGACGAGGATTACGTAGTGGATATACCATCCTTCGGAGGGGATGTAAAGCAGGCGGTCCCTTGTCTATTAAATGTTAGGCAAGTAAAAGATCCCTACTCTTCTTAAGGGAAGAGGTTCGGCAAAATTTCCAGGTTGGGGGGAGCTCGTCTCCTGGCGTCGGTGATGGGCCCTGGTAGCGGAAATAGACCGACGTTAAACAGTTAAAAAAAAAATAAATAACTTTTGATATTAAATCTAACCTTGGCAGTTCCGAGGACATTTTATTGTTTTCCTTCAATTTTTTTATAGTAAATTATAGATAAATTATTACAATGAAAAATGCAATTGTTGTAAGTTGTAATGTGACGTTTTAGCTGTCATGCCCAATGCAATTTTTGTATGTAATATCACTAGTGCTTAGAATTTTATCTGTAAAATTTTTGCGAAAGCTTTGTTGCCTGGTAATATAAAGAGTGTAAATTGACAGTTTATTATCTGATTAAATCCTGAGCGCTTTAGCGGGAGGGATTTAATCTTTAATAAAAAACTGCCAATTTACACGAATTATATGACCTTTTACAACTTAGCTTGAGCAAAAATTTATAGATAAAATTTAAAAGCACGAGTGATATTTAAGGAGAATATTTCCCAAATAAATAATTCATTAAGTACATCTTTAATATTATGTTTTTTAATTAATTACCTTCAGACGTTTTCTTGTTACTTTTTAGAGTTTACCGACCTTTGTTTTCAATTTCATCATTTACGTCACATAAAAATGCATTTCCAAGGCGAATCATCCAATAATAAACAAGTAAGTATACATCATGTAATGACAATGACAATCAAGAAAAACAATATACGTTAAACCATAGGTATTGTAACTCATAGGCTGGTATTCACCGTAAAGAGTTCTCGGGCACGCCTCGACCAATCATACTAAGAGTAAAGCCAGACAATATTGCATTTCACCAATCTCCCGCTTTTACGTTCTAAGGTTGCCGACATCAGATGAAATGGTACCGCCATCTAGTAACGCTAGCTTCACTTAACTCTGCATATAGTGGATTTCTCAAGAATTATTATATTAAATTGTTTATTCATATATATTTATGTATCAATCTTTCTTTTTAATTTAAGAAATGATTCAGTTGTTTAAGTAGAGAGAACTTTAAGTAGGACGATTATAATGTATAGTGCTACTGCAGATTTTTTATTTTCCGAATAAGGTGTTGTTACCTACTTTGTGATGGATTACCATACATAAATACATTTGTGTATTTAACATGAAATAATTGATTTGTCTGTTACGTAGGCATTTGTATTTAGTTTTAGTGTGAAAATTATTTTGTAATTACGTTAGGTATTATAAACCATTGAAAGCTGTGTATAACTTGTCCCGAACCTATATAGGTTCCACACAGCCTTGGCTTTGAAACTGGTGACTTTGAAACTTATGTGGTGTTTTTAGGTTATTTTTATATCATTATATTACCACGTATATGATAAGTGGCGCAGCCAGAAAATTCATCTGGAGGAGGCCAATAGAACCGGCCTCCTCAGAGGACAAGGGAAACTTTTCAGAAAATTGTTGAAAATGGATGTCTACAGTTTCCTCTACTAGATAATATTGGAATTAATTACAAAATATTTATTTCAATGGATAATTTGGATACTGCTTTGTAGTGATAGAGATTATGCTTCTTTGTTTTTTGGTTCATGGAAGACGGCTTGGGGAGGCTGGCACCTCCGTTGGCTGCGCGCCTGATGTAATACAATACTACAATTTACAATTTACGTTAACAATTAGCAATAAGCTAGAGAAGATATTTATAGATAAAACTTAAAAGCCCGAGTTGTCCTACTTGCTGAAAACATTTCACGAAACAAAATGTCAAAATATTATCGCGATATTTGTCGACGAGTCGACGTAAAAAATTAGGGCGATAATTTTTTCGTGTTGGTACTGTCAAAAGCTGATCCAAGTTAGTTTGCCACTAATAATGACGTTTGATTGGTGCAACGTTGTGAAAAAAAACGGGCTCTCATTGGCTATCTCATTAAAGAGTAAAATAATCGCTGTAATTTTGTGTAAAATTTTCACTTAGAATGCAATTTTTGCTGAAAGTTTGTTCTTATTGGTCCATATTTTCAAAATCTTGCTATTTCATTGGTTCTTATAACGTGAGCGAAATAGTCAATTAAATAATTATTTAGCGATGGCATACAGCAGACCACAAAACATTCAAACTTTGAATATTCCGATAATGGAAAGAGCTTGAATTCCTATCCCATTTAAACGAACAATAAGAGGTTATAATGGCATAAAAACAATGATATTTTGCAATTGTAATTAAATTACTTGTCGCCGCTGGAAAATTTAATTCGAAGACAACGGACTACTTAAACTTGTCAGAGAATTATAAACCGAAACTTGGTAAAACGTCTTGGGAAGGCTGACATCACATCTAATGTTCACGTCTTAGCTGTCCAGATTTCTTATTATTAAACGAATTTTGACATTAAGGAATATTCGCGCCATTTCAACTCAAACGTTAAGTTTATTTATAACTTATTAATTTTCATGAGTAACTAATAATTTTTATTTTATTGCTTCTTTTTCGAATTATAAAATTTGAGCTTAATACTAGTTTCTATATTGGATATGGAAATGAATTTATTTTTTTTTTTATATTACATACTAAAAATTTTGTCAAATTGAAGTCTGAATCAAAGTTACAGACTAACAATAATTTGTGCCAAAGTGTAATTTTAGCTGATCGAACCTGAACTTTAAACAAACTTATGTACAGTTGTATCAATAGAAACTAGGTAGATTTACCCTAGGTGTCCATGTATTAAGAAATTAAATTATTTTCAAAAATGTGTGGCTATACTATAGAATGTTATCGAATGTCCAACGATTATATAAAGTCTGTTCGCTAATAGAGTCCCGGTGTGACGTCACGAACATCTGAACTAAGATGCCGTTGGCTCGACAGTGTTTTCGAATGCATAATGGCGTCGCTTTGTTTTAAACTTTACTTCATGTATTTAATTAGATTTATTTAAAGGACATTGAATTATAAGCACATATAATACATCTGTTGTAAATTTATAGTAATTTAAGTTAAATAAATAAATTTTAATATTGAATTGTTTTGGTTTCAAGTAAAAAAAACCGCTGCCCAAGGAATCACTACTTCCACATCCAAATTTTTTATCCAAGTCACTCACAACGAAAAAAAATTTGTATGTGGAAATAATTGTTTATGGAACTTTAATAATATAATATTTGAAATCCTCTACCTCAAAAACCCATAAAACGATACCCCACATCGGTAGCGGGGTGGGGGTGGTGATGGGGGGTGGTAGTGGGGGTGGATGAAGTAAAAAAATATTTTGAGGTTTATGGTTCTTGTACACACACTAAATCACAATTTTTTTTCATCCCCTTTAATAATCGGGTGGGGGTGGTAATGGGGGTGGTTAATGCCAAAACTTTTTTTGGGACCTTAGCTTCTCTTGTATATACTAAATACCAATTTTATGGACTCTTACCTGCTTGATTTACCTATTTTCCCCTAATTTACCCCAATTTACCCCCCAACCCTTCGACAAGATGAAAATATAATCTAGTTCTAGATCTCATTAAAGTACATATGTGTACCAAATTTCAAGTCAATATCTCAAACGGTTCCAGAGTAAACGTGCGCACAAAAAAAGTTACAGACAGACCGACAGACAGACAGACCGACAGACAGACAGACAGACCGACAGGCCGACAGACCGACAGACCGACAGACAGAAATTTTTTTTTTCGTTCAAACTTAAAATCTCGACGTTTCGTGACATTCTAAGCTTATTTGAACAATAAAAATTTTTAAAATTTTTTTTGTCGTTACTATACTTCTACTGGATGTGGAAGTAATATGAGAGAGCAAATATACAAAATAAATACACTTAAATAGTTGCAGCTAAATCTTTTTTATTCATTAATAGAATTTTGTCAAATAAGTATATGTAATCTTAAAATAAAAATATATACTGGATAGATATTATACTAACATTGTACATAACCAAATTGAATTTTTACTGGAGACACCAACATAAATATAATTGATAAAGAAAATAATATTGTTAATTCGTATCTCGCTTCACTTATTCACTATGGATTTATGTCATGCATAAACTCCCCTACGCGTGTTGCTACAATTCATCCTCCTGTTTGGACCATATATTTATCAAAATAAAAAATGGTAAATTTAAATACAAGTCAGTTATTATTAATTCTGATATAACTGACCCCTATCCAATAATGTTAATCCTAACCTATAAAATTGATAGCGAAATAATGAAATCAGATACTACTGAAAATACAGTAACCAAAAAAAATTGATCATAAAAAATTATAACAACTAATCAAAGAACAATATTGTAATAACGTCTTGATATTAACTGATCCAAACATGGCTGCTGATACCTTTTCCTCTACATTTCAAACTCTAATTGAACGATCAATAGTTATTAAGAAACATTACAAAAAAAATATATAAATAAACGGAAGCCATGGATAACCATTGGTATCATCAATTCAATAAAAAAACGTGATGAAATGAAAAAACTTCTACTAAAAAATGATAGTATAGTGTTAAAAAATGAATATAGAACTTACAGAAACAATTTAAATAAAATAATAGCTCATACTAAAAATCATTTTTATAAGAACAAAATCGAAAATAATAAAGCTTATATTAAAAAAATATACAAAATTATATCAGAAGCTACAAATGAAACTTCTGGAAAAAATAAAAGTAGTATACAAATCTTAAATAGAAACACTCAACCTTTTGCAAATGACAAAGGAATGGCTGACTATTGTAATAATTATTTCGTCAATGTGGGATTAGAAATGGCTAATAGCATTGTACCCCCAGTGATTGAATCTGAAGTGAGTTACGAAAACATCTCCTCCATGTTTTTAAACCCGGTTACGCAAACCGAAGTAACTAAACATATACACTCGCTAAAAAATAACAGCTTACCTAGTATCGACGGGATATCAACCGAAATTATAAAAGACTGTCACTTATATATTCTCAAGCCACTAGTTCATATCATTAATTTAATTTTCAAAACTGGAATTGTCCCTAATTGCTTTAAAAACACAATTGTTACTCCTGTACATAAAACAGGCAGTAAAACGAGTATAGATAACTATAAGCCAATTAGCCTAATAAACAATTTTGCCAAGATTTTTGAAAAATGTCTTAAAGATAGATTAATTAGTTACCTAAGAACTAATCAAATCTTATCCAAAAATCAATATGGCTTTTTAAGTGGTTCTAGTACATGTGATGCAATAAACCAACTTACAAATGAAATAACTGATAATTTTAACAATAACAAGTGCATTGCAGTATTTCTGTACTTAGCTAAGGCATTTGACACAGTGCCTCATAAAAAGCTACTGGATATATTACAGCGTTATGGTGTGCGGGGTACGGTGTTATATGTTTTTAAAAACTATCTTTCAGACAGATATCAAATAGTCCGGATTAGAGAAACCAATAGGTCTCCAAGTAAAATTTTTATAGGAGTCCCACAAGGCACTATCCTGGGACCAATATTATTTATCACTTATTTAAATTCTTTAACTAAACTGTATATAAATGGCACTATTATCTCATTTACGGATGATACAGTATTGTTATTTCAAGATGTTTCTTGGAATCAAACAAAATCTAAAGTGACAGATGGATTAAACAAGGTACAAAATTGGTTAAACACTTTCAAATTGTCGTTAAATTTAAATAAAACTCACTACATAGCCTTTTCATTGATATCTGCAAATCGGCCTGAATTTACAAGCAGTAGATACAATAACATGGTTAATGAAATTAAAGAAACAGCTCAAACAAAATACCTAGGAATAATAATTGACCAACATTTAAAATGGGACAAACACATTCTTAAATTAACAACAAACATACGTAAACTTATACGTAAATTTTATATAATGAGGGAATTTTTAGGAAAAAATTATTAAACATGGTTTATAAAGCTCTAGTAAAGTCTCTAATCAGGTATGGCATTACCTCATGTGGTGGTCTATATAACAATTCACTAAAGCAACTGAATGTAATACAAAACTTCATCCTGAAAGTAATCTACAAAAAACTTGGCTCTACCCTACAGATTTATTATACTCCGAAGATATTTTTAACGTGCGATCTCTATATATTCTTTCTTCTTGCTCTTATTTACATAAGAATGAGAATTTGAAAAAAATTATCATCAATCACCACGATACTAGGGGTAAAATACAGAAGAACCTTCAAATACCTATCATTAATAAAATCGGTTTGAGATCTTTCCAATACTTAGCTCCAAAATTTTATAACCTTCTACCCACTGAAGCCAAGCGATCAAAGAATCTAAAAACATTTAACAAGAAATGTAGAAACTTTATAAGTAATCATTACGACTACTTTAAAAAAAATTTTTGAGAAACTTAAATACACAATGATTGTATCACATAAATAGCATTATGTACTTTGCTATTTACTTAGTAGTTGTAGTTTAGTTTAGCAAGTAGTAACTAGATTTAATTCATATTCTATCTATAATGATATTCACTCTGTCTCATTATATTTATTAATTATATAAATAATGAATTGTAAATAATACAATCTACATCACCTAGGCACATTCAAATGTTTAATCATTTAGGTGCCTGTACTAACTGTACAATTAAGTATATAAATTGTAATTTACGATTATTGTATCTAATTTGTATCTATTGAATAATCCATTGAATAAAGTTGAATTGAAATTGAATACTAATTATGCTGAATCCTATATAAAACAAATATATCAGTAAAATACAAATACCTAGTATAAGATAAATAAATAAATTTAGTTTTCCTCGTCAATGTCTAATTGTTCCGAGTCCTCATCATGGGTTTCATTATTAACACTTATAATGAGTGGCATAACTTCTTCAGTATGAACGTTTCGATCTAAAATCAATGTATTTGTGTGATTTACACACTTGGACCAAATTAAGCTCTACACTTGAGATAAAGCCTTATTCCACATAGCAAAAACGGCTTCGCCACAAAAACCATCTTTCCCGATGTGTTTCTCATAATACTAATTACAAATTTCCCAAACAAGTTCTATTGGGTTGAATTGACAGTGATATGGCGGAAGCCGCAGTACTTCATGTCCATACTTTCTAATTAAATTGTCGACAACATAATGTTGCTCTGTTCTGTTAGCTCCAGCTATTTGGAGCAATTCGGCTTTAAATGTGGTATCACTGAAATCTATGTTTTTGGTCTTTAACCATGTTTGTATTTTTTCTTTCGTCCAAGATCGGGTTGGTTGTTCTTCTTCAACCCGAGAGTGGTACTTAGCATTATCTAAAACAATAATGCTTGGATTTTGTAACTCCGGCAAAAGTCTCTTTTCAAAATTTTCAGAGTTCATGTTGTCATGGCAATCTGCTGACTTATTCTTGGTGGGGAAAACTAAACTCGTATCTTCAGCAAAGCCATGAATAGATCCTGCATGTACAACTATAAATATTTTACCTTCTGTAGCTGTACGACGCCTTTTCGATTTACTGAAATCATCTTGCCAAGAACGTTTTAATCCTCCCCTGCTAAAAATAAAAGTTTCATCTAAGAACACTGCATCTTTGGGGTCATCACTTTTCAAATTTTTTACGTATTTGCGTAAAAATTCTAGCCGTTTTAGATAAATTTGTGGTCTTTCACACAGTACTTTTCTATTATCATCTTGTTTAAAGGAAAGGCCTATTTTTTTAATCACTATATAAACTGGTACGACCAATATCAACTGTTACCCTAGATTTTAGCTCTTCTAAAAGGATAGCCAAGGAAATATGTTCATGATCAGACACAACTCTGTTTTGGACTTTTTACGATTCCATTTAACCGAAGCTTGAAGTTCCACATTTTCTTTGTCATTTTTATCTATTTTTCTTACAGTCTTTTCATAGATTTTTAAAGCCTCACCCACTCGCCTTTGAACAGCTTTATTGACGATAAAGGTCCACCATTTTCATTTTCCTTTCGAAAATATTCCAACAAATTCAAAACTAACTGCTGTAATTGCGGATTTTAAAATTCACCAGGATGAATGTGTACTATTTTAACAAGAGAACAAGACTAAAATAACCGTTTTAGGCACTAACTGAAATAAGTGCACTGTACTTGCTATACGCGACTTCCGAGAAAATCGACCCGCCTCTGGAATCGCCAGCTGCATTCGACGACGACACCCGTTACGCAAATTGGTTTGCTGTCTAACAATAGAAATGCCGCACGTCGGTCATAACTTGACCACAAAGATTAAAACTTACGTTACAGATTAGATTACAAACAATATTTCAATAAAGACAAGGAAGGATAGAGCTCTGGACGATATTCCTTACAATATATGACCGAAACTCTATCAGCGAACAGACTTTAAAAAATATTCAATACTTCAGGGAAGAGAACGTTTACATCTAGTTTATTCCACAAGCACTGGCATAAGATTTGCGTTTATTTACCATACATTATCAGAATGTACGAGGTTTAAATAATAAATTAATTGACTTGTTTAATGGAACTAGTAACCATGATTTTGAAACTGTGTGAGAAACTTGGGTTAAACGTTCACATATTTGACTCTGAACTATGCTGTGGTAAATATTCAGCATTTCGATGTAATCGTAGATTTGAACAAACAAACTTAACCATGAATGGTGAGATAATTATTGCAGCTAATAACCATTAACCGCAAATGTAATAAATACTCCTGTACTTCGTCAAAGATACCTAATATTGACATTATTAGAGTTAAGATGTTTGGACAAAAGACTTCAAACAGTAACCATTCGTCATATAATTTTTATTATAACTCCCTAACAAGTCAATGTAACCTGCAGGAAAACAATATGCTTATATAATAATGTAATAATAATCTTTATTCACCATTTGTAATGATAGAGATTATGTATATATGATAAATCAAGAACAGATAAATGAAAATGGTGCAATATTAACAATGAATAAACAGGTAAAAACAAGATAAAAAACAACACGTATACGAGAGAATACATTATATAAAGAGAAAAGAAATATAATTGTCAAAAGATAAAAAGGTTATAACAAAAGAATGAACCATTAATAACAGTAATAACAAAACATACAGCATGAATATTAAAAAAAAAAATAAACAAACTGAATTATATAATAGTTTACATAATATCGTTTAAAAATTCTTCAATAGTGTAATATTCTTTTTGTACAAGAATTTTTTTAATAGTAATTTTAAATTTACCGATGTTTATATTTTGGATATTATTACTTGGCAGTTTGTTATGTAATGAAATAGAATTATTTTGAAGTGATTCCTTGAAAGTCGATGTCATATGCAGATGAATTGTTAAAGTATTCTTGTTTCGAATATTATATGAAAGATGTTCAAATAGACTCTCCATATTCTTTTTTGTATTAAGTAAACATTTATAAATATAAATACAAGGCATCGTCAGGATTTGTTTGTTTATAAAACTAGATTTGCAGCTTTCTCTGCAGTCTAAGTTGAATATTAGTCTCAATATTCGTTTTTCTAAAATGAAAACTCTCCTGGCTCCCCAGATACAAATGAAGACCTAGGTGGATAAAGGTGTTATGTCACATTTTTAAAAAAAATTACTTTATGCAATTTTTGAACACCCCTGATATAGATTTAACACCTAATTTGCGGTGAATTCTAAATTTGTAATATTTTATAGAAACTTTTTAATTATAAAGGCGCCATGTCATACATACAACCAGTAATTTTAGTGGATGTACACAGTTTTGGACAGAAAAATTTAGTTTCATAACAGCTTGATATTTTTCTTTAATATTAGTGTAAACAAAAGAACACAACCCAAAATTATCTATTTTATGAGGTATTATTCATTTGAATCGAAGACAAAATAAATAAGTTCCAACTCAAAACCGTTTTATTTAATTTACTCAGAACTTTAAAAGTGTGACATAACACCTTTATCCACTTAGGTCTTCAAATATTAAGTGACATATGTGAGTAGGCTAAAGCATAGTAGACACTAGTGAGTCCTACTTCATTCAACATATCGTTTAGTTGTAGTAATGCAAAGTAAGCTTGATTTATCTTTTTGCATAGGTACATGGTTAGTATGCTGTTCCCATGATAAATTGCTATTTACAAGAGTGACAAGAAATTTCGAGCAATCACTTAAAACTATTACAGGTAAAGTAACCGTACGCCTTAGGTTAAAATTTAAAAATATGGTTTCATCCTTATTTAGCATTAGTCTGTTTCGATCGCACCAGGTACTCATCTTATTTAATACACTATAAACTTTATTAGATAGTTCTTCAAGGCTATCAGCAGTTACCGTAATGGTTGTGTCATCTGCATACATAATGATGAGGCCATTTTTAATAAAATCTGGAAGATCATTAATATAAATTAAAAACAGTAGTGGGCCTAAAATAAAACCCTGAGGAACTCCCAAAAGAATATCAAAATTATATTATGGATGGTTTCAATATACATGCATATTAATCTCTTAGCTACTGATCACATCAAAAAATTAATGAATAAAATTTCAAAATTTCTAAATAATAATAATAATAATAATAGCAGAGTAGGACCAAAGACTAAACACCAGATATTATGATCTTGAGACAACCTGTTGACAGCAAGTGTAGAATGTGCCGCCTAGCAGAAGAACATGCCAGTAACGTGGAGGCAGGATGTACTACGCTAGGACCATCGGAGTACACCCACTGATTCAGCAGAGTGGCCAGATATTTCCAGTGGGCCGTGTGCAAGCACTTCGATATACCAGTATCGCGAAAATATTATGAATTTACCCTTGAGAAGGTTGTCAATACCAATGACGTCACAATTATGTGGGACTTGCCGATTATAGCTGACAGAGGAATTCATGTGAATGTACCAGACATCGTCGTACATAATAAAAAGGAGAAATCCTGCTTGCTGATAGATATATCCGTCCCGTATGGCACCAACGTGATGCTCAAAGAAACAGAGAAGTTGAGTAAATACAAAGACCTCTAAACAAAAGTTAGCCCCAGAAGTTATAAAGGCTGTGATATAAGAGTTCCCGAAAGAAATCTTTGAAATGAAGAACTACCACCTAAAAGAAGGGAAATTCCCAAGCACATAGAAAATAGCCAGACTCGTGCTGATACAAAAACCAAAAAAAAAGAGCCAAGAGACAAAGTACAGACCCATATGCATGTTGGATATAATGGGGAAAGTACTGGAGCAACTGATTGTGACAAGACTTCTTAGTGAAGTACAGGGGAAGCTATTAAACAGCCAATACAGATTTAGAAAAAAGGGATCGACCGTACACGCAATGAAGTGAGTCCTGGACGTTTCAGAAAACACACATGGGAAATACGGTTCGACATAAAAAATTCTTTCAAGTCGGGGCACCATGGAAAGGTATTATGAGTACACTTGCGGAAGTGGGAGTAAGCAGGTACCTCGAGAAAATAATAAGCAGCTACCTAGAAGACCAGTGTATCTTAGTAGGGAAACATCAAGTGAAAACAACAAGCGGGGTTCCACATGGGTCAGTGCTTGGCCCTACACTATGGAACCTATATTATAATGACGTACTGAAAACAGAGAACTGCCAGAAGGAGCAAAGGTCATTGGTTTTGTGGATGATACGGCCATAACAGTCGAGGAGAAAACTGAGGAACTGCTAAGAACAAACGCGAATATAGCCCTGCACAGGATACAGCATAATATCAAAGCCAAAATACTACAAGTTGCGGAAGAAAAAACGGGGGTCCTAATACTCTTTGGGGGGGGGGGGAAACTAAACGAGACGGCAAGCAAGCGCAGGATGATGGGGTTGGTGGCCCACTCGATTATTCTGTATGCAGCTCCAATCTGGGGAAAAGCTATGCGAAGCAAAAAACACAGAAACATACTTATAAAACTGCAAAGGAGACTAGCTATACGTGTTGGCAGCACATACCTCATTATCTCTACGGAAGCAATCCAAGTAATAGCTGAAATAAAATCAATTGACATCATGTTCCAGTAACGTACCAGGTTAAATGAGGAAGGCAGGGAAAGAAATAAACAAATTAAGGAAGAATCAGTTCAGGAGTGGCAACGGCGCTGGGAACTAGACACAGGAAAGGCAAGATGGACGAAGAGACTGATAAAAAACATAGAAACTTGGAACAAACGGGGATACGGGTAAACCGAATATTACCTGACACAGGAAAACTGGCGAACAATCCATAGCTACATAAAGAAAATTTTAATGGAAAAAGAAATACATGAAAGGAGCATAGAGCAAGAAAGACGAAGAAATAGAAACGAGGAATAAGGAGAAAATGGAAATACCAAATATGATTTGATGTAATGCAATGCGGTCCCAAATTATATGTGCTAAATCGGTAGGTCCTCTCCTGAGTGAATCCAACATCCTCTCCTAACATGAGTTATAAGAGTCTATGAAGATTTCCCCTCCTCCACGAAAAAAAAAAATAGAAGCTAGCAGTATGTGGAATGTGAAGACCACAGTCGTGTTAATAATTGACCTCTTGGAACTGTTAAGGAGGGGTCTACAACAATTTCCAGATCAACAGAGTTCCCAGAAAGTACAGAAGATCACACTATTGGGAACCGCGCATATTTTAAGGAAAGTTTTGGACTAGCAGTCTCTGTGATCTCTTGTTGAGCTGTTGGAGCAGATATCATGAGCGTCACCTAAAGGTCCTAAAAACTTGGAAGGGGCTCCAAGAGAGCCAAATATCAAACGCGCGCGAGAAATCGGTGAATAGTTTCCAGCTAGCGCTGAGTCTATGATAATAATAATAATAATAATAATAATAATAATAATAATAATAATAATAATAATAATAATAATTAGATGACTTTATTTCAGGAGGAATCTAGTCTTAGCTACTTAACTCAATATGTAATTATTTTGATTTAAGACATTTGAACGTTGTAGAAATGTAATTAATAACTTACGAAATGTGGTTATTTTGATATTGATATTGATTGATATTGATATTGTCTTTATTCATAAAACTTTCATAAATATATGACAGTATTAAAAAAAAACACTATAATTGAATATTAAAAAATTTACATTCTCTTGCAATGTAATTCAAAGTAAGTAAAGTAAGGTACATAATTCAAAGCTGAGTAAATAATAAACTAACAAATTATATCAAAAATAAAACAGTATTATCTAAGTAATACCTAAAATTCAGCAACCCAAAGTTGAAATGAAAACACCTAAGCATGAAATGATTGTCTTGCGATATTTCATATCAACTGTAGGTTGAGCACTTTTTACTAAAAATGATACAAAAGAATATGAATAGAGTCAGGTAAAATTGAAGCAGAACAGAACAAAAAATAAACGAAAAAATAAACGATGAGGTATAACAATTTGTAATAATGACTGGTCTGTTGTGAGAACTGATGAACATTCATCGGCTCTCACAACAGAGCTGCATGAAAAATTCAATTCAATTCAAATGTTTACCATCCACCATTTTTAGTAAAAATAAACACGGTTCTTCCTCAAGCTCTTTCTTAAAAAAATGAATTGCTTACTTATAATTTTAGAAAAGCCAAATTCATCAATCTTTATAATCTTATCTTTATCTAAACATGTTCCAAAGACAACTCCGTCAAATAAATCCTACTTGCTGTGGTTAAAATCAATGTTAATTAATGTTGTTAAGATGAAGGAATCCTTATTATTAAGTTATAAATACCTGAAAATTTAAAAATTTATGAGAACTACAAAACATGAAGGAAATAGGAAAGGATTTAAAAAATAATCCCAAAATTTCCTGGTATTATATTAAAACGAAAAAGCAAACCACTTCAGTTCTAAATATACTGACTTACAATAGTACTAATTTTGACTATTTAGAATCAATTGTGAACGTATTTATCACTTTTCAGCAGCTTGCACTAACTCAATAAATAAAATCAAGAAAATAACAATGTTGTAACTGGATTTCCTGCTTTTTATCTAGACATAAAATCTACAGTTTTTCAAGAGAAACGAAAATTATTAAAGATCTGGTACTTTGGAAACTAATGTGCTATAACAAGATTAAATTAGAGTAAACGGTAAACGTTTCGTCAAGTTATTGAACTTTTTACATAACGGTTGCACATTCTATACGATACTCCTCGCAGTTGTTTGTAAATAATATTAGTTTTAGACATTTTTAATTGTATAATATGAACTTAGTTGGTGAGACACTTTAAAATAAAGTAACGAGAAGTCAATCAAAAACGTAATTAAATGAAATAAAATGGGATAAAATGGAATCTAAATAAACAATAAAAACTTATATATATATTTTAATATATATTTATTTTAATAAGCTCCTATCATTATTTATAATGTCAATCAACTAAAGAAAAACTTTTTATTATTAATAGAGTAATAAAAGTAAAATTTGTATTATTAAGGAAAAATATGTTGATTCACCATAAAATAAAAGTACAAAAAATACACTTATTATTATTATTTTAGAGGAACGTCTTGAGGTATTATAATAACCTACAACGATGTGGTAACTTTTGTTTTCTTTTTTAAATTAAGTCTAGAAAGAACTATTTTTGTAATCACTTCTCAATCGGAAATATATGTCGGCATTCACTGTGCTAATAGCTTTCATTGCTCTAGCCATGCATTAGATGGAAAAAGAACGATCTGCTCTTACGAAACAAATGAGGCCTAATGGCAAAATTATTAATTAAAAAAAAAACTTTTTAAAAACAAGCTTTTATTCAATATTTCAGTTGTACTAAATTGGGAGTCCGCTATATTGGATTTATAATGACGTCACTTAGCTAACCATGCATTGTCATCCAAACTAAACGTGTATGCAAAATTCCAGCTTAATCGGTTGGAGATAACTCTTTTAAAAATCAGTTGCAAGATTTGACCCATACTAATAAGGCAAGTTAAATAAAAGCTTGTAAAAAATGGGAAAAATGACAAGTTTTTAGTTTTTAGTTTCTTATAAGATAAAGCAGATATAAAAAATTTGAGAAGTTGCTTTTTTCCCCATAAATCAGTGACTAAAAGAATGTACATAAAAAATATAAAATAATTTTTGGGGAAGTTATAAAATTTGGTAAAAAAAACACACCTTTCTTTCACACCCTGTACGTAGTAACGTGCTTCAAAGTAAAAGAACTGGGCAAAACCCGTTGTTTCATAAATGAATTATCTCTTAAATCCTGAAAACCGCACATTGATACCTACTCTCGTTCTCAAAAAATGTGGATTCAAATTCAGTCTAAAAATCCGCTTGGTCCATTTCAATAAGTCAGCAGTTTATATTCCAAATATTATTTCTACCATAATTTCTTAATTAATTATTTTTTCAGTGATCATCTTATAAATTTTTCATTGTAGTATAGCAGGTTTCTTTCCCGACAGTTGCATTAACTACATAAGAAATCTTACTGTCCCTTAATTATTCCTGTTAAGTGTGTCCACCCTGTATATTCTTCATCAAAAGTATGTCTTTCTTGATAATTGTATTAACTACATGCTCCGCCACATTTTTCCTTAACTATTTTTATTACGCTGTATATCCTGTATATTTTTCTCTGAAAGTATATCCCAGTTCCTTGTAGGCAGTAGCGCCAACTCCCTATCAAGTATTATTCTTTATTCTTCTACGTCAAATGGTTTTGTAGGTACCTATAGCACCAACAGGCAGACATCAGACCGACAGACCGGCGGAATTAAATGGCTTTAAATTTCGTAATCTACATAATCTGAAACGTAAAAATCCCAAGCAGACTGGGAGGGCGATTTTTTCACGATTATGATGCCTCCTTTCGGTTAACGAGGGAAGTAAAACTTATGGCAATTTGTGATACTTAACTTTTTTTTTTAATTGCTATATTATCTAAACACTGCTGTTCTATTGAAGTAATTTAATAATTCTAATGATCGACTGTTATAGAATTTAAATATCTCCCTTAGTTTCCAGGAGAATGTTCCCAAGAATTTTTAAGTAGGACCATATAGTTATAATTTTTGTCTACTCTTATTAGATTATATACTAATTAATGAACTGCTTTTGATCAATTAATAGTATCCATAAACAAACAGCATGAGTAATAATGCGTGAGTTTTTATAACTCACTAGGTACAGAACCAATCACCTTTATCTTCATGCCTAGCCTGTCCAATCGACGTAACGCGCAACACACGAAGGTGGAGCCAGGGACAGATTATTCGCGTTAATATCCATAAAGATTTTCTGAAATGTCACAAAATGCTACTTTTGATTCGTTCGTGCCGAGCCGAATTTCGCCGTGCAATTTACGATCAGGTTAGAGGGGGTGGGATTTAGGACTTTTTTTTTTTTCGGTAAAATTTCTCCATTTTGTCACCGTAATTAATCGGTAATTAACTGAAATCGATCTCATATACGATGTTCACTTAATGTCATGTACTACTTTGACGCTCCGTTAATCTTGGCCCTTCGAAACAAAGGTTTCTGAGAAAAATTATTTTTTTAAGATTTACATACACTCTATAGGAAAACGTGTAATTTCTTACATTTCCTCGAATATCTCGATAATTATCGTTTTTTTTTTTCGAAAAATTTGTAGACAGCTTATGTAAAGAGAATTGGCTGAGCTTTCCGACGCTTTTTTAAATTTTTTCTCTGACATAAAAAACAAGACTTTTGACCGAATGTGCGCTCCGGGCTATTGCAGTTTGCGGAGAAGCTTTGCATTTTTCGCCGCGTAATATTTATCTACAAAGCTGATTTTTTGTCTACAAGCATTTTATGCACTATTTCGATTAAAAATCACATTCTTCCTTAAAGGTGGCTAAATCTTTGAAGACAACAAATATAAAAAGGTGAACAAAAAATTAATTTTATTAATAAACAAACTGGGTAATTTAAACAAAATTTTCTCAATTTAATATTTATTATTATAATCGTAGATAAACTACAGTATTAAACTTGCGGTAATGGTAATAACTCACTTGATGAACTTTCATCTGCGTGAGTTATTACCTACATTACCGCTCGTTGAATAATTTACTATAAACAAAGGATTATTTATGTTTGAGTCGGAGTTAAAAGTGAAGTCTATTCACGCCTTTATAATATACAATCACCTGCATTGAAATCGTATTAGGAGCGTAAGACATAAAAATGAATTAAGCATGTGTTGAATTGACTATAACATTTTTTTATTTTGTGTCAAATAGGAAAATCTGAAGTACTCGAGGCAAATAAAGATATGTAGACGATAAATTGTTCTCTCTGACCTACTTCACCAAAGTTGGTTCACAGATTGCGTCATTCAGCATAGTAATTTTCCACACATACCATATTAAATTCCAGCTACAAAATTAGATGTTTCAGCTTTAATTATAGTCTAATCGGGAAATAGCAGGTGTAACTAGACGCACCTATTTATCCTCTGGGTAAATTATTTTGTAAAACGTTAAAGTACATATTCCATGTTAAACAATCGACGAAGTTTTGATTGAATGATTTTCATCACATAAAATGGCTGATTTTATAAAACTTTGCTTTCCGACAAAGAGTATAAACATATACTAATTTATTTCATTTACCATGTTATATACAATGTATTTATATGGGACGTCAAAAACAGTTTATCAATAAATACAACATGCGAACAAACAAGCAGACATAGAATAACCGTAGTTTGGATTTGACATTTAAAAA
This sequence comes from Rutpela maculata, assembly GCA_936432065.2. Lineage (NCBI taxonomy): Eukaryota > Metazoa > Arthropoda > Insecta > Coleoptera > Cerambycidae > Rutpela > Rutpela maculata. Next base: position 28,197,143 of record OW386291.2, read on the forward strand.
GAATATTAATAGAAATGTAAACAAGTGAATAAAAAAGACAACAGAGAATTGTCACTAGTAATCTCCCCAGTGCTTGAATTATATTCGAAAATTTTTTCGGACGTTGTGCGAAAACGACGGATGATTTTCAAATAACATTCGAGACCAAAAAAATTTCGCATAATAATTAAAACACGTGGGAGGATTCAGGAAGAAAATTTTACACCTTATATATAATAATAGTCTTTGGTAACGGTAAGTGAGCCTGACCAACCTAGTCGAACTAACACAGGCAGATGTTCAACTTAACCAACTTCTATGTGTAGCAGATATGTAAGTGGTAGACTCTGACACAAATCAGTTATTTGATGTTAATTAATAACACGTGGGCCAAAAAATCTATTGTCTTTTTTCAACTTCTGATAGCCAAAAAAGTGTTTCTCTAGTTAGTCTTATTAACCAAAAAAAAAAATTGGCTCATTTCCAAAAAGTCTTTGAGGGGTCGCAGACGTTTTGAAATTTTCTAAAATTCTTTAATATGAAACGCCATTAGCGAAAAGAATTTTTATTCTAATTTAGTATTATCCAGCGTCTTTCGTACACTACGAAGACATCAAGAACATTGATAGTAATTCGTGCTGTGCGCCAACGTAATACCCTCTAATGCCTCCGCACTATCTAATTCTAACGAATTAGTTATTATCGATGTTATTATAAAGTCTTTATTTTGATGGCAGTAAAGATCAAACTTTGGTAAATACTAATAGAAAAACTATAACAGAGGAGCACGTTACACTTATTTCAGAGCCAGGGTCTGTTTATTTTGGCCATGTGTTTCCAGAAACTGGTTCAGCACTTACTATTTCTCAGGCAATTTTAAAATTTCTGCAAGAGAATAATATAAGATCGGACAGTATTTTGGCAATTGGATGTGATGGAACAGCAGTTAACACTGATTTAAAAGGTGGTGTAATTAGAATTATTGAAATTTCCCTGAATAGGCCGTTGCAATGGCTAGTGTCAGTTGCATGCAAATGAGTTGCCATTGCGCCATTTGTTACAGAATTTGGGCGGCCATACAAGTGGACCGCGATGTTTCTCTGGACCTATTGGCAAAATGTTGTCAGAATGTGAAAAACGACCAATTATGAAATATCAGAAAATAGACGCCCAAAAATTGTAAATTTGTAAAGCAGTGATGAGTGGTCATTACTCAGAAAGTTTTCCCTTAAAAAATCCTGGAAAATTAGGATATTCACGTTGGTTAACAGCTGCTAACCGCATCCCACTCTTATATGTTGCTACTGAGGATCCAAGCGAAAACTTACAAATATTACCACATTAGCAGACTACATTGTCAAGGTTTATGCTCCGACATGGTTTGGGATTAAGGCCAAACCATCCTGTAAAGACGGCACAGGACATCTCTTTACATTGATTAAAAATTCCCGCTATCTTACAGAAGACCTATTATGCGAAATTATAGACCTTGTCATACACAGAAACGCATACTTCTCACACCCCGAAAGTATTGGCGATGATTACTGATAAGCGAAAACATATTCGTGAATTCGGACTGCGCAGAATTATTAAGACCAGGAAAAATAAATTAGAAAACGTAAGATTGTTTAAAATACCAAGTTCTAGTTGTGAGGATTACGTAAATATGATTGAATGGCATGATATAGTAGTAACAGAACCACCAATCATTACAATCTTGGCTGGTGAATAACTACATGATATGGTTCCCACAGGAAAAATTAAAGCCTTGCAGTTTCCACGTTTACCGTGCCACACGCAAAGTGTAGAACGGGGAGTAAAATTAGTTACAGAAGCTTCAGCTGCTGTGTGTGGGTTCGTAGCTAGAGACGGTTTTATTAGATCTCAGATAGCATCCCGCAATAAGTTGCCTAAATTTGATTAAAAAAATGATCATAAGCCGTAAAATCCCAACATGGTTGGATGGTTGGGTGTTGGGACGAGTGGAACTCGATATGCAGCCACCTCCTCGTGGTGAGTTTTGGGTTATTACTATTGATTTGCATTGTAACAAGCAGTGCTCAAAAAAATAAAAAAAATTACTACATGTTATGATAATAAATTTCAAAGTGACTGCGCCTCCTCAAGGAATACGTTGTTTTAAAAAATCTTTTAGGGAGCTCATGAGAGACTCATAAGGTACCTTTTTTGGACTATCGGAATAGAAAATAATGTATTTGAATTTTTTAATGCATTTTCGGCCCACCGTCAGCCACACACAAAAAAAAGTGGTCTGGCCTGCGGATCAGACCAATGTTTCCTTATGTATTTGGACCCGCTGAAACCGAATCCGAATTGTCAGATTGCTTCTTTTTTCACCTCCACACCCCCAAGACAAAAAAGTAGTCTGGCCTGCGAACCATATCAGTGTATCCTTATGTATTTGGACCCTCTGAAACCGAATCCGAAGTCAGAATTTTCCGATTGGCTCGTTTTTGACCCTAACCCCAAAAAAAAACATCCCCCCCCCAAAATGGTCTGGCGTGCGAACCATACCAGTGTATCCTTATGTATTTGGACCCTCTGAAACCGAATCCGAAGTCAGAATTTTCCGATTGGCTCGTTTTTGACCCTAACCCCAAAAAAAAACATCCCCCCCCCCAAAATGGTCTGGCGTGCGAACCATACCAGTGTATCCTTATGTATTTGGACCCTCTGAAACCGAATCCGAAGTCAAAATTGTCAGATTTGTTCGATTTTCACCCCCAGCCACAAAAAACACCACCAAAACAAAAAAAAGTAGACCGAACCAGTATATCCTTACCAAATACATAAGGATACACTGTTACTGGTATGGTCCTCCGGACAGACAATTTTTGGGGTGGGTGTTTTTTGGGGGTTGGGGGTGAAGAACGAACCAATCTGACAATTCTGACTTCGGATTCTGTAATAATACTGTTTTTCTGGTATTTGGACTGTAGTTTAAATAAATAGCTGGTATAAACTTTTCTAACGTTCATTGCTGTGTATTCGACAAACGTCTACAGCGAACTGATGAAATATTAGAGATACAGGTAGTGTTGCCAACTTAGTTAGCAATTTAAACATAAAAATATTAATTTCACTACATAAAATAAAAATAGTAAATAGTAAATAGTAAAATGCGACATGCCCCCGGCCTTGGAAGGACATGCTTTCAAAACGAAATAAATAACAATTTTTCATAAACATGTAATAGATAAATACAAAAGACATCGAGTCCAAACAGAGTCACTATTGCGCTCACTAAATGTATTCTCGAGATCTTTTCACTACACTAAGTGTTTATTGGCAATGGACATATTTTCGCGAAAGATCGCTTGATGGTGGTACCTGCTGCCGTCTTGATGCTAGCTACTCGAGCTACGCCATCTGCTCCTGGATGTAAAGTGGTAATTCGGCCTAAAGCCCACTTTAAAGGTGGTTGATTGTCCTCTTTGATCACTACTAGATCGTCCACCTTGATCGTGCCATGTTGAGTACGCCACTTACAACGCTGTTGTAACTCGGAGATGTACTCCCTAGACCATCTCGCCCAAAAATGCTGCTGCAACTGCTGTATACGTTGCCAATGCGATAATCGGTTTTCGGGTAAGTACGTGATGTCAGGATCTGCTGCTGATGTCAATGGACGTCCAATGATGAAGTGAGACGGGGTTAAAGGTACAAAATCGGATGGATCGGAAGAGAGAGGAGACATAAGCCTGGAATTCAACACCGACTCGATCTGCACAAGTAAGGTATAAAATTGCTCAAATGTGAGCTTTGCATCACCTGCCACGCGCCGCAAATGATGTTTTGCTGATTTAACACCAGCCTCCCAGAGACCACCGAAGTGTGGGGAGTGTGCTGGTATGAAAGACCAAGAGATACCCTCATTTTCAATTGAGCTTGTCAAATCGTCAGCTTTTTCTACTAAGAATTTGCCTAGTACTTGTAACTCTCGATTGGCACCTACAAAGTTGGTACCGTTGTCCGAAAACATTTGAGCAGGCTTACCTCGACGAGCAATGAATCGCCTAAATGCGGCTAAAAAGGCTTCCGTTGTGAGGTCTGAGACTATTTCAATGTGAATCGCCCGTGTTAAAAAACAAACAAAAAGGCTGATATAACATTTAATTATCTTGGCACCACGTCCGCTTCTGTCTTTAATCAAAAAAGGACCTGCGTAGTCTACTCCAGTCGTGTAAAACGGTGGCGCTGGATTAACTCGTTTGTCCGGTAAATTCCCCATTATTGGAGTAGTAAGTCTAGGTCTGGCCTTGAAACATGGAATACAATCATGAACAATTTTTCGCGCCAAATTGCGTCCCGCTAAAGGCCAAAACTGATCACGAATTGAAGAAAGTAAATGCTGCGGCCCAGCATGTAACAATCTTTTATGTTCTCTGTCGAACAACAGTTTTGTAAAATAATGCTTTGATGACAATAAAACTGGATGTTTTTTCTCATAATTGAAATTAGAATTTGATAATCTACCACCGACACGTAATATGTTATTTTCATCTAAAAACGGGTTAAGATTCACAATTTTACTTTTAGAATTTACAGGTTTGTTTTTAGTCAGAGCGTCAATTTCATTTCTAAAAGATTCACGCTGTGCGAGTTTTACAAGACATAACGATGCGTTCCGAATTTCCTGTGAAGTTAACGGACCGAAAAGTCTTTCGGATTCAGCTTTGAGGCAATTTGAGAAAAACCTCTGACAATAACCAATTACTCGCTCTAATTTTGTCAAGCTTGAATAGTTTTCGAAAATGATTACCGAAATGTCTGTTGCTACCTTGTAAGACTGCACTACCTTTTTTAATTCCGGTAAGTTACGTTCATGTGTATTTAAAGTTGGCCAAACGGAATCATCATTTTTTAACCAACTTGGACCATACCAATAAATTTCGAGAGAGTTCAAAACACTGGGTTTAACACCGCGCGAGACATAGTCTGCTGGGTTGTCGGAAGTCGATACGTGTCGCCATTCGATGTTGTTTGATAATTCTTGAATGTTGACTACGCGATTTGCCACAAAAGTTTGTAAAATATTGGGCGGCGTGTTTAACCAGCCTAAAACTATCGTCGAGTCACTCCAATATGTCATTTTGTCTACGTTCATGTTTAAAGTTAATTTTACTTTATCCCCTAATTTTGCTAGTAACAGAGCGGCCATAAGTTCTAAACGCGGAACTGTTTGTATCTTTAAAGGTGCCACCTTAGATTTTGCACATATAAGTCGCACAAGTGTTTCGCCATCTTGGTTTTGGGACTTAATATATATCGTTGTTTCGTAGGCTTGTGTGGACGCATCAGCAAAACCGTGAATTTCTATTCTGGTGGGATTTTTGCAAGTAACTTGTCGAGGAATTTTGATATCATTTAACAGAATTAATTCGTCGCGAATTTGTAACCATTTTGTATGTAAATAATTTGGCAGAGATTCGTCCCAAGACAGTTTTTCTGACCATAAATCTTGGAGTATAATTTTAGCTAAAATAATACAGGGACTTAAAAACCCTAACGGGTCGAAAATTTGCGAAGTTTCCGATAATATCGACCGCTTAGTGATGTGCTTACTAAACTTGTCGTTTATTTTGTACATAAAAGAATCTGAATGACTATTCCAAATCAATCCGAGCGTTTTCGTGTTTTCGTTAATACCAAAATCAAGTGAAGTCATATTGTCTTGTGATTCGATACCTTTCAATACTTCAGGACTATTTGATATCCACTTTCGTAAAAAGAAACCTCCTTCCTTGAGTACTCGCGAAACTTCTTGTGCAATGAATATAACTTCCTCTATAGTATTTCCCCCACTTAACATATCATCTACGTAAAAATGATTTTTTATTACGTCAGATATTAATGGAGATTCTGCGCTACATTCTACACCAAGTTGATACAGACATCGAATTGCCAAGTAAGCTGCGGCTGAAGTACCGTAAGTTACCGTTGTTAACTCATAGGCTTCTATGCGGTCGTTTGGATTATCGCGCCATAGAATTCTTTGTAAAGGTGTTTGACTAGGGTTTACGAGGCACATGCGATACATTTTTTCTATATCACCCGCTATGACGTAATTATATTTCCTGTGGCGAAGAAGTAACGAAAAAAGATCTGATTGTATGACGGGTCCAACCATCTGCAAATCGTCGAGTGAATAACCCGTGCTAGTTGAACATGATGCGTCAAAAACAACGCGTAGTTTTGTGGTGAGGCTACTCTCTTTGACCACGCCATGATGTGGCATATAATACGAAAATTGGGCGTTGTCGTTATCAGGTACCTTAAACATATGTCCTAACTTTCGATATTCATCTATAAAGCTAAAATATTTACTTTTGAATTCGGGATTATTTTTAAATTTACGCTCCAAAGATAAAAGTCTTTTTTTTGCATTTTCATATGAATCACCTAACTTTTCGGGACTTTCTTTCATAGGAATTGTAACTACAAATCGGCCATCTTCGTTGCGTTGTACCGTTTCTATGAAGTGTGACTCACACAATTTTTCCTCCCGTGATAATGGTTTTGAAACCGAAAGCTCCTCAACTTCCCAAAAACGTGCGAGTTGTTTGTCGATTTCTATGTTTTTTGAGAAGTTGCATTGTATATTTTGAGAAACGGTTGACTGTTGTACAGGACCGGACACAATCCAGCCGAATTTACTTTTTTGTAAAATAGGACCATAACGTGCTAATTTAATTTGACCCACACACATAATCTGCCAAAAAATATCAGCTCCGAGCAAGATATCTACTTTGTCTGGCAAGTGAAAGTTAGGATCGGCTAATCTAATATGGCCCGGAATTTGTAAAGATTGTAAATCGATTTTAAAATTCGGCAGATCATTGGTAATTTGCGAAACAACCAAACAAGATACTTGTGTACTGAAATTATTTTGTCGTGACTGAATTCTTGCTAGAACTTTGTTTTTGATATCAGAATGTGTCTGATTTAACCCACATACTTTCATACTTATTTGTGTTTGCTCTAACTGTAAACTATTGCTGAGATCTGAGGTCATAAAACTGCTTTGTGACCCAGCATCTAAAAGTGCGCGAGCTACGTGTGACTTATTATTTTTGTCTAAAATGTTAATCAAAACCGTGGAGAGAAGCACCTGTGAGTTGTTCGATATACTGCGAGAGGATAAGTTAACGCTTTGTGGCATGACCGCATCTGAGGTATTTTCATTTGTTTCAATGTGTAATAATGAATGATGACGACCTTTACAGATTTTGCAAGAACTAGAATGACATTGTTTCACCATGTGACCTGGTCTGAGGCAATTAATGCACAAACGAATGCGTTTTATTTGTTCGATTCGATCAGAAACTGCCAATTTTGCTAAATCCGGACACTCTTGAACGTAATGCTCTTTTCTTTTTGATGTTAAAAATGCCTTGGTTTTAACGTCTTGCTTAGGTTTCACTAATCTTTTGCTTGATTTACCCTGCTCTAAAGATTCTAAAAGGTCACCACGATCTTTCAAAAAGTCTTTCAAATTGTCTAGCGATGGTGTTTCATATGTAGACTTTTTCTGTTCCCATTCCCGCATTGTAGTGCTGTCCAATTTTGTTGTGATTAAATATATAATGAGCGTGTCCCAATTTTCGGTAGGCTCTTTTAATACCGTTAAAGCTCTCAAATGTTTAGTGACATTATCAATAATTTTTCTAAGTGCATGAGACGATTCCTCTGAAATTTTGTCAATATTGAACAGAGCCTTGACATGATTTTGTTTTAAAATTCTAGTGTTATTGTAACGATTGCACACTAAGTCCCACGCAACAGAATAATTCGAACTAGAAACTCCAAGCTACCAATAATTTGTAAGGCACCACCTGTCAGTGACGCGCGAAGATAGTGGAATTTTTGTACTTCTGAAATTGTATTGTTCTGATGAATGAGAGAGTCAAAAGTATCCCTGTACTCGAGCCAAGTTTCATAATTGCCGTCAAATGTGGGTAATTGAATGACTGGTAATTTTATATTTAATTTCTCATTGGTCTCAGAAACCCCTGAACTATGAACGGAACCGCCGTCACTGTGCTGGGATTGAATATTCTCCTCTGCAATAATTGTAAAACGTTTACCTCTATTAATGCTGCCGAAATAAGCCGTGTCAAAGTTTTCACGTTCGAGAAGTTGTTCTGTTAGATCTTCCGCGATTTCGTCAATTTGCAATTGTATTTCCTCAAATTCATTCATTACATTATTGATACGTTCTAAACGGTGTTCTAATTCTAATAAAATAGTCTGATCTTTTATAATTTTATCAGGGAAAGAAGTTTCTAATTTTGTGATAAATTTATTGAAGATTGTAAGCTTTGATTTGATAGAGGCTCGCTTTCTAATGAGTGTATCTAATTGTGACATTATGCCGACTTATTTTACCTTGAATAAAAGACTAGTTGTTAAATAAAAATAATTAACAAATACGCTATTGAGAGAATATTCGCGGCAATAAAATAACCCACTTGTACCAAGCGATAACAGTGCTGAAAGAAAGTAAACAAAGTAATTACAAGGAGAGAGAAAGGAACTCACATTTATCTAGCGTGAGACGATGATAGACTATCGGCAAGGGCTGTCCTCTTCGGCTTCAAGGTATCGTCGCTGCTGCGATTTCTTACTAATTTGTGGTTGAATTTCAGCTTTTCAGAAAATACTTTGCACTAAACTTATGTGTATGTATTCCGGTTGAAGGACCAAATGTAATAATACTGTTTTTCTGGTATTTGGACTGTAGTTTAAATAAATAGCTGGTATAAACTTTTCTAACGTTTATTGCTGTGTATTCGCAAACGTCTACAGCGAACTGATGAAATATTAGAGATACAGGTAGTGTTGCCAACTTAGTTAGCAATTTAAACATAAAAATATTAATTTCACTACATAAAATAAAAATAGTAAATAGTAAAATGCGACAGATTCGGTTTCAGCGGGTCCAAATACATGAGGATACACCGCTTCGCTTGGACCGGTCCAGCCAAAATCAAACACTAATGTAATTGTGAAGTAGCCTATGTATATCAATGGAAAATTGTGTCAACGTCAGATAGCATTGTATTGCATTTGAACTTTATTTACAATGTCTCGTTTTGGAAAAGAAAATCAAGAGAGAGAAGTTCAGAATTTAATACCAAATGACACCAAAAAATCAAAAGGGAGCGTATGGAAGCAATTTTTAGTATCTTGCAGTGAAATATCTTAGAAAGTTGACGGGACACATCGTCAACTTTATTGAACCCTGTAATCCCTAAGTAATACACAGGAACGTCCTACGACTGTACGGGCTTTTCGGTGTTGTCAATTTTGCAGAGTCCTTATCACTCTCCAAATTTCTTATTATTATTATTGACTTTGGTAAAAGAAACTTGATGTTTAGAGCAGAGCAATGGGCAGACACTAATTTTTTACAGATCCATTCATCACAATTTGCAACGGAAACAAGCGGTGTTGTGTACAGCGATTGTCTCTTGTTTGAGGCTTTTGCAGCTTTATGTAAACCATGAACGAATCCATCGTGGATTAGGGTTGTTTTCAAGACTTCTTTAAGCGCTTGATTGACCTCCATTTATCCCCCAGATTGCAATGGGGCTGCGGGCGCATCATCTACATCAACGTCAGATATTTTTACTGTTTTTCTTATATCTATAGACTCCAAGAACCAAAAGAAGAAGAATAAGAGTAAATTACCTTATACAGGCCATGGAATAAGATCACTCGCAATTGTGCTGTGAATAAAGACGGCTATCGCGTGTTTTTCACCGACAGGAACAGGCAGCTTATCCATAGGTAATAATGCAAAAGTTAAAATGAGAAGAATTTAAAAATATGGACCTTTCTAAGGTGGAGCCTAAAGTAGGTTTTTATTTAATATCTTAGAGATCATTTGTGCTACATTGAGGCGATTCGGTATGGTATTAAGTATCAATACGGCCAATTATTTAGGGAGGCACAAACAAAATTTTTATGTACTGGACATACCACAGGTCATTTCCTATATATTTTGAACTGTCGAATGTGAATTTCACATCAGTTCTATCAGATTAGCTCAAAAAATTGGTTAAAATTCAGAAAAAGTTTCAAACCAATGCGTAACTTTGCCTCCCTTATCTTGCACTTTGCCTCCCTTATCTTCCTCCCTCCAACACTCTCGGTCTAGAGAAGCTCTCGCCCATCAGATTTTGCGCGTCTTCTGCCACTTCCTCTTCCCATCTTTTCCGTGGTCTCCCTTTTGGTCTTCTGCCCTGCATCCTGCTACTGAGAGCTCTTTTTGGTAGTCTGTTATCTGGCATTCTCACTACATGGCCAGCCCATCGTAGCGTCTGTAGCCTAACGAATTTTGAGATAGGCGCCTCCTTGAACAGTTGGCAGAGTTAATGATTGTATCTTCATCACTATCTCACTTTCGGTTATTGGCCCAAAGATCCGTCTTCTTTCAAATACCTCCTATTTAATCTTTGAGTTCTCTAATCACGACCCATATCTCGCACCCATAGAATAATATTGGTCTAATGATGGTTTTGTACACCTTAATTTTTGATTTTCTGTGTGTAGCTTTAGACCAGAATATTATATATGAGACAGCGGTATCTTTCTGACAAAAAAATGATGGAACCACTCAGATTAGTACAAAATCTCAAACAGGGTGTATAAATTACTCTGAGCCACTATATAACCCATTTATGCCCCTCGCGGGGGTAAAGGTAACAAGAAGAACGTCTATTCAGATATTCTTTCATCGTTGCACCCATTCATCGCAGAACAGTGTGATCAGTCACACTTCTAATATTTTTCGCTCTTCATAGAGGTGAGAAGAAAACATAAAATAACGGTACCTACTTTAATAAAATAAATTGTCCCTACCAGGGAGTTGCAAGAATAATTAAAAAGATACAGAAGTATTATACTACAAAGTTACCGCTGTGCAGCAGCTTTATTGGGAATCACCACCTAAAGGGGTGGAAAAGCGTTAGGGGTTACTTCAAAGTGATCTCTGCACCGTCTTTTAAAGTTTTCTGCTCAACTGAGCGGTCTAATAATTTTTTGGAACAAAGATTGATTGCAGATTGCAGATATGAAAGCGATTTTTAATTCCCGCGAGGGGTGGAAAAGGGTGAAAGGGTGTCTAACTGTAAGCCAGATCCTTCGTCTGAGGTTTTTTACCGTGCTGAAAAATCCAAATATTTTTTTATAGAAATGTAGTTGTTAAATCTATACGAGCGCTTTTCACCCCCATGGATGGTGAAAAAAGGACAGATGGGATTCGTGCCCATTGAGACTTTTGATATACTGGATCAGTAGAACAATGTATCAAAAACTGAAGAAATCTTACAGATACCGAATTTCCATTTGTGATGTACGGGTCCTTTACGCATTAATTTGAAAGTTTTTCTGAATTTTTACCAATTTTTTGAGCCAATCTGATAAAACTAATATGAAATTCTAATTTCTCAGACCAAAATATATAGGAAAGGAAATGACCTGTCGCATGTCCCGTACGGAACAAAAAAATTTTTTTGCGTGTTTGTGTAATGAACAGTGATACTGAAATAGACAGTACTAGTCAGTGGATACTTTTAATTAATGTTAATAACTTCATAATTTTTTTTTTGTAACTATGACTGAAATTCAATTACTTTTATAATATGAACAGCGATACCGATCATTTAGTTTCTTTTTACTGGATATACCTAAAAGTTATATTGCTTTCGGTACCTAAAGCTACCCAAAATAACTTATATTGCTCTAAATAACTAAAATAACTTTAGTTTTAAAGTTAGTTTTTATAGATTTATTAAAAGCTAATGAAAAAGAGATTTAAATTAAGGTATTTACTACAAAAATGCTCGCGTCTGGTCGAATTCACTACTCGTCTCATGTTTTGCGTCATCAAAATCTCATTTAATTTCTTATTTAATGTAAGTTGTGATATTCGCTGCCTTCAAGTTTTTCTCAAAAATGAATAATTGGTAATTTGTTTCACCAACTTCATTAAAACTACTTTACAGCATAAAATTTAAAAAAATGTAATCAACTTTCATAACGAACAAAATTTTAATGTAAATTACAGACCGGTGGGTATTTGACACATCTAAAATTGAATATCTGGAATTAATAGAGTTTCTATGTTAACGGACTCTCTATCTATTTTTAATTAAGAAATTTAATTTTAGCATGCACATAGGGATAGGTTAATATAACATAAATTCACATGCTCCAAATAATTATATACAGTTGAGTTAACTTGGTAGGGAAAACATTCAATAAAGGGAGCTGTTTGAATAATCCTTTTGCTGAAATGTTATTTAGATTAGAAATTGTGTTGGTTATATCTAAGTTGTTTTATTTACCCTACCTAAAGTTCTTCAGATTTTGATCCTGAGTAAGTTTGATCTTGAGTAAATTACTGTTCCTATTATGAATGAAATTTAAAAATTATTACATTTTAAAACTTAATTATTTAAATTAGCTCTTTCTATTACATTTAATTACTTAACAAGAAAGATAGATGGTAAAGAATATCTTTTATAGGATTTCGAAAACGGCAGGAAAAGTAATCCATGATAGATAGATAGATAGATAGATAGATAGATAGATAGATAGATATAGATAGATAGATAGATAGATATATTGATAGATAGATAGATATATTGATAGATAGATAGATAGATAGATAGCTAGATAGATAGATAGCTAGATAGATAGATGATGTTTATTTGACTCCGTTATATACACATCATACATTTGTAGCAAGTCAACAATACTGATATTTCAGTTGAGTAAGCTTAAAATTAAAAACATGTTTGCTAGACAAAACATTTTTAAAATTACATAAATTACATAAAAGCAAATAGACGAAAACTACATTTACAGTCAGCAGTTTACACAATGGGCACTAGTACATAATAACATATAAAAGATAAAAAAAGATTTAAAATGATTTAAAATCTGTGAGAATCCGCCACACTAACATACAGTATATAAGTTGATATCAAGTTCAGCGCCCATGAATTCATCAACAGAATAAAAACAGTATGTAAGAATATGGGTCCTAATAATTTTCGTGAATTTATTTGAGGTTAAGTTTTTTATCTGTTCGGGTAACCTATTGTACAGTTTTAAGTTTAGAGGGTTTTTAACCGATTTAGTAAGACGGTATTGGTGGTTTTAGTAAGTTTGCTGACCTTGTATTATGATTATGATAATCAACTGGCCTATCATAAAGACTAACGTTTTTGTGTATTTCTAGCAATGAGAAATATATATATATATATATATATATATATAACGAGGGAATGGGCATAATACCATATTTTATAAATGAAGGTTGACAGTTTTCATCGAGATTTACATTTGCAATAATTCTAATGACTTGTTTTTGTTGTCTAAAAATCCTGAGAGCATTGCTTGGGTTTCCCCATAGTACGACCCCATAACTTATATGAGAATGAATCAGTGAATAATATGCCGATAGTAATGTATTATTATTTACCACATATTTTAGATGTCTCACAAGAAAGATGTAGCGAGCCAATTTACTACTGAGTTGCTCAATATGGGACGACCAGGTTAAAGTATCATCGAGGACGATGCCTAAAAGTTTGACGTTGTCCCCTTTTGTAATGTTGTTATTTGTGGAAAAAATTAGTTTTTGAGTTTTATCACGATTTAGTTTTAGCATATTGGTGTTATACCACAATTCAGCACGACTTTCAGTTTCACATATTGTTTCATGTAGCTTTGCAAGGCATTTGTCTGAGTAGGAAACAAGTAATAAAATAAATCATTGACATAAACAATAAATAGCAGTGGCCCTAGAACAGAGCCCTGGGGCACACCATGGGCTACTGATCTATAGTTAGATTTTTTATTATTTACTGAAACGCATTGCTGCCTATTTTGCAGGTAAGACTCAAGCAGAGACAGTGGTGTTCCCTTCACTCCATAAAAACTGAGTTTTTCCACTAAAAGACTATGCTGAACACAGTCGAAGGCTTTTCTGAGGTCACACAGCGTAGTCGCTGTATGTTTGCCCTCCTCCAAGCCCTCCACAATGTCACTGATAATCTTGCAGACTGCATTTATTGTCGAGCACTTAGCTCGAAAACCAAATTGGAGTTTATGTAGTAATGAATACTTCTCAAAATATTTAATTAGACGGTTTTTTAGGATGATTTAAATTATCTTGCCAAAAATAGAAATGATCGATATGGGACGATAATTGTCGGGACTACATTTATCCCCTTTTTTAAAGATTGGTATCACTGTCGCAATCTTGAAAGCATCTGGAAAATAACCTTCACAAAAACATTTATTTATGATAATGGATAGACCAAAGAATCTAATGTTTCTTTAATTATTTTGCTGTTTAGATCATAGATATCAGTGCTAAATGAGTTTTTTAGGGCTTAGATTGCATTACTAACATCCAATGTAGTGACCGGCTCCAGAAAAAATAAAGTATTTGGTGCTGGTGTATGTTCCAAAAATTGCATTGAATTTCCATTTGTTTTCGGTAAAGTGTTTATTATGTGATGAGCTACTGTGGCTAAAAAATTAACGAAAGTATCTGGATCAATATTAGTTTTTTCATTTTTATTTTTATTACGATTACTTTCAAAATTTATCAGTTTCCAGCTGTCCCTGGCCTTATTTCCGGAGTTTTCTATAAAGTATCGTACGCGGATTTTTTTGCATTTGTTATTGACATTTTGTAGTTTCTATTGTAAGCTAATTTATCAATAGGATCTTTTGTTATTTCATATATTTGTTTTATGGTACTTAGTGTATCAGGAGGTTTGTTGTCAGAAAAGCACTCCTTTAGGGGAAAGTGTTTGAAAAATAAAAAAAAAAAATATATCGATAAAAATAATAATTTCAAACGTTAGTATTCTTTTGATAACCTACTTCTGTTTATACAAGAAATATACATGTTTTTTATTGAAATGAATATTCCGTTTTAATGAAATAAATTACGATTAATAGCTTTTGTTTTGGCACTTGGATCGAGTTTAATCAGCCAGAACCAGGGTATAAATTTTAAATTTATAACTTTAACTTCAGCTAATTATTATACAGGGTGTAATTAGTTTCATGTCATTAAAAAAAACTGCTAATAGGGACCGACTGGACAAACAAAAAACTTATATGCCTTTTTCCTCTAGGTGCACTATGAAAAAAACTTGAATGTTAAGGTATGAAACATTTGGGAAGCACTACTTTTCTGGGTCAATGGACGTATAGTTCCGAATCGGAAGTTTCTTACCTAGTTTTAAAAAGTCATTAAAAAAGTGTAAAGTTTGCCGACTTGTGTCTCACCGCCGCACAGTCTCAAAGCAAAAAGCGCAGCACTTTGATGGAACCGCTTTAACGAACTTTTTATACCAATTATAAAAGTGTAAATAATTCACAAACTATCGCTACACAACCGCAAGCACAGAATGGCTGCAGAGATTTAAATAAAGGATTTGTTTACATGCGTAATTTTTAATTTGGAACAAAATTATTGGAGCTTTTATTGTTGTTTATAATTTATAAAATTTAAATGCTGTTTATTAACATTTGTAACAAATAATTGTTCTATGTTGAAATCCTAAAAAATGAGTAATTATTTCATGAAATTGGAAAACAAACAGTTACAGTTAGACGTTCGAGATACGATAACAGAAATGTGTATTTTAAGTTAGGAAAAATCCGAAATACTTTTTTCCTATCAGTTATCGAAAACTAAAAATCAAGTCTTTGTTCTCTATGGAAATCAATGTAAACAGTAAGAAACAAATCAGAACAAAACAGCGAATAATAATGATAATGATGCCTTTATTTCCCAACAGGTCACATACAATAACAGAAAAATCCTTTTGAATTTGTCACGAAACCACAAAATTTGCTCATAATAATAAAGTTTAAATACCTACCCCAGGAGCGACTTTGATTTGAATGTAACAGCAATGTGACAGCGCGGTGGACAGACCTGTTCAAGAAATCTAGAACTTACCAATAAATTATTGTTGATTTATATAAATTGTTCGAAATGACCTCCATCTGCATCAATACACATTTCGACACTTCGAACTAAGGACTACGCACTCCGTTCAACACATTTGGTAAATTAGGATCATTTTTTATGGATTCTATGCACCTTAAAATACGTTGCTGCAATTTTTCTAAAGTGCCAGTTGGATCACGTAACCAAGTATTTAACGTCTTGAACGGTATGTCAATAAAATGAATCTTAATTATAAATACAGTGGCCCAAAATTCAAAAAGAATAAAAGTAACATAGAAAAACAATGAACGGTTTTTCTTATTTCAACCAAAAATTATGTTTTTTTTGTTTTAAACAGTTTTTCTCAATGTTTTAAATGGTATGTGTAAAACATGTTTAAAACAGGTATAAAACGTTTAAAACTCTATTCAACTAAAAATAAATGGTGCCAAGTTACTGTGTCTGCTATTACTACTTGATGCCAGATGGCACTCTCAAACGGATTTTACAGCACTCTACAAATAAAATGCTCAGTTTAGTGCATGTTACCAATTACCATTTTAGTGGAATAAAATCCCAGCGAAATTATGCATATATGTGACCATCGACGTAGAACCAGATGAGACCCAAACAGTCATGTAGAGCATGTTTAGGACAATATGAAATGCAAAATTAGAAAATTTTTTAGTAGAGCAAAATTTTTAAAATGGCCGTTAAACCCGCCGCCGACCCAGTTCGAAAATACGTGTTTTTTAATACACACATAGTCAATATTGGTGCAGTGCAGATGTGCGGAGAGGCGCTCTAGCTTATATTGTGATAAGACCGGGATAAACTGGATGAAATTTCAAGAAATCAAATGGGGCTATGGCCAAAATCGTTCGGTGTTGAACAATGTAAGTCAGTGTGTGATCAAGTGATTAGAAGACTAGTAATTAATTATCAACAGTTCAGTAGACTGAGAATTTAAACATTTAGTTTGTGAATCAGGTGGTAAGGCTAGAAACTGACCAGGCAGTAAAGTAAGGGTCAAACAGCCCACAGGGGGCAACATCTGGTGGACAATAAATGCAGGTAATTCACTTGTAACCCTATGTAAATAAATAAAAATTAGCAATGTCTGAAGAGGAGACTTGTGGAAAGTGCCTAGAAACTATAAAAGACAAGAATAAATCTATAAAATGCAGGGGTATGTGCAATAAAATATATCACAGTGCGTGTTACAATATTAAAAACGCAGATTTAAAAGTAATTACGAGTATTAAATCACTCAAATGGTATTGTGACCAATGCGAAGTTACGAACGACATCATCATGGATAAACTAAATGAAAAATTTGAGAGTTTTAAAAATGAAATGGTAGAAACTATAAAAAATATGTTACAGTCTATAATAATAGATAAAAAAGAAGAAAAAAGCACATATGCGAATATAGTCAAGAAAGATAAGATAGAACCAGTCCTCATAGTTAAACCCAAAGTGGACCAGACGAGTAACATAACAAAAGAAGATATAAAACAAAATATTATTCCAGCAAGTTTAGCAGTCGGAGTTTCAGGTATAAAAGAGATCTCAAAAGGACAAGTGGTGATCAAATGCGAAAATGAAAAGGACAGAGATAAAATACAAAATAAAATACAGGAGGAAATGCCTAATAAATATGACATAACTAAACCAGTATTAAAATATCCAAGTTTAAAAATTATTGGGATACATAACGAGGATGATATGGATGATAACGAAAAACTAACTGAACAAATGATTGAACAAAACCATGAAATAAATAAAGAAGAAGAAGGATTTCATTTAAAAGTAATGAAGAAAATAAAAAATGATAAATACCCTAGGACCTTTTCATTAATTACACAAACTGACCCAAAAACACATGGCAAATTGGCAGAAAAAGAAAGAATCAATATAGGCTGGTCAAGAGGTAAAATTTATGACTTTGTGAATGTAATCAGATGTTATAAATGTTTAAGGTTTAATCATTTTGCAAAGGATTGTAAAAATAATTATACTTGTTTCAAATGTGGCTCTGAACATGATAGTGGTAGATGTAATTCAACAGAAAAGAAGTGTGTAAATTGTATGGAGGCGATAAAAAAATACAACAAAAATATAGGAAACAATCATGATGCATAAGACAGCAATTGTCCTTGTTACCAGCGCATTTTAAATAATCTAAAGCATAAAATTAATTATTCACATGAATAGCAATTAAATGTATATACAGGGGGAACAGATAAGCATCAGATTTTAACTTTAAATGTACAAGGTTTACTACATAATAAAGATGAGATTGAAATGTTAATACATTCTGTTAAACCCCTGATAGTATGTGTGACCGAAACACATGTAACCAAAGATATACATAGAAATGAAATAAATATTGAAGGCTATTATCATGAAATCTGTTACACAGATAGTGTCCATAC
This sequence comes from Rutpela maculata, assembly GCA_936432065.2. NCBI lineage: Eukaryota > Metazoa > Arthropoda > Insecta > Coleoptera > Cerambycidae > Rutpela > Rutpela maculata. Next base: position 28,215,572 of record OW386291.2, read on the forward strand.
TGGGGGAGTTATTTTATACGTGAAAAAAGAACTATCTTTTAGACTAATAAAGAAGACTACGGTTGATAAAAATGTATGGGCTCTTGTAATTACAGTACAAATAAATGCTGTTAATTATACACTAATTGGATTATATCACTCACCTAATTCAAGTCATGCAGATTTTTTAAATGTAATGGAGGAACTCATTGAGGAATTTAATGATAAACAATTGCTTTTAATGGGTAACTTTAATATAGATGTATCACAGAACATATTTTATGCTAATAAATTGCAACAAATTTTATCACAAAATAGACTTAGTCAATTAATTAAAGAACCTACGCGAATAACAAATAAATCAGCAACAATAATAGATTTAGTAATAACTAATTGTGAGCACATAACTTATCAAGTTAGTCACACTCCAAGAATATCAGATCATGCAAATATTTTAGTAAATTTGGCAACTAATCAAAAACAATGGAAAGACGTAGAAATAAAGAAAAGGTGTTACAAGAACTTTAATGAAGAAAATTTCGAGAACTTGTTAAGGAATTCACACTGGGATAATATATATAGATAATTTGTCCTGTAAAAGTAACGAAGGTGCCAGTGCAATATGCAGATAAAAAATGGATAAATCAAGAAAGTATTGAATGTATGAAAGAAAGGGATCAGAGATATACAGCGGCAAAAATAAGTAATGCAAATGAAGACTGGGAAACATATAAGAGAAAACGAAACGAGGTCACATCACTACTAAGAAGACAAAAACAGAATTATTATGAACGAAAAATCGACGACAATAAAAAAGATGCAAAAAATATGTGGAAAACTTTGAAGAAAATATGTCAAGACAAAAACCACTCGGCACCCAAAGAAATCCAGTTCGGGAATGAAATAATAGAAAATGAATCTAAAATCGCGGAAAAATTTAATGAATATTTTGTAGGCAGTATTAAAGATATTATTGAAAGTATCCCTAAACAAAATGGGTATGAGTTAGATATTATAGAAGTAAAAAATAAATTAACAGAATTTAAACCTATTGAAATGGATAGTCTTAAGAAAATTATATCTGACTTACCTAATAAATCAGGTATTGATGGTATATCCACAGGAATTATAAAAACAGCTTTTGATGTAATTGGTAATAGGTTTTTAGATGTTATTAATAGCTCATTACAAAAAGGAATTTGTCCTAATAACTGGAAAATATCGGTGGTTACACCCATTCCCAAAATTTCGAATACAATAATATGTGAAGAATTTAGACCTGTTAACATATTACCAGTATATGAAAAAACGCTAGAATTGGTAGTAAAAGAACAATTGACGACACATTGTATTGATAATAACATTTTAATAGAGAATCAATCTGGATTCAGAGAAAGTCATTCCTGTGAAACGGCACTTCAGTTCATTATATCGGATTGGGTTAAGACAATAGGTAAAGAACAAATCATAGTTGCAGTGTTCTTAGACTTTAAACGTGCATTTGAGACGGTAAATCGAAAGTTACTGGTATCGAAGTTAGAAAAAATGGGCATTAGGGGGACTGTACTTGAATGGATCGAATCCTATCTAAAGGAGAGAAGACAAAGAACAAGATATGTAAATAGTGAGTCTAACATAATAGACAATGACTTCGGAGTACCGCAAGGATCAGTGCTAGGACCTTTATTATTTGTGGTATTTATAAACGACATAGTGAAATCTATAAAAAGTTGTAAGGTACATTTATTTGCAGATGACACGTTAATTTATTTGGATGGAGAGAATGTAGATGATGTTATTAGGGCTATTAATCAAGATTTAAAAGACATATTTGTTTGGTTGTGTGATAATAGCTTAAAAGTAAATATAGACAAATGTAAATATATGATTCTCGGCAAAAAACAGGTAATAAGCCGACTACAAATTGGGGAAAGTATTGTATTAAATAATAAAAAGTTAGAAAAAGTTTCGGAAATTAAATACCTTGGTTTTATCATAGATCAGTCCTTGACTTTCATTATTAAAAAAGTTGCAAAAAAGATTTATTTTTTACGTAGAATTTCAAATTATCTCTCAATGTTTTTAAGAATATTAGTATATAAATCTATAATACCTCCGCATTTTGAATATTGTGCTACGCTGCAGCTATATTTAAATAACAATGAATTACAACAGTTACAAATGATGCAAAACAAAGCTATGAGGATATTATTAAAATGTAACAGATATACTCCCATAGATACAATGTTAAATAATGTTTTAAATTTTTTAAATGTTACAACGTATAGTTTTAAAATCACTGCAATTTATATTTAAAATAAAACATGGTATGGCTCCAAGGTATTTATGTGATAAATTGAGTTTCGTCCGAGAGACTCATGGTTATAACACTCGTAGTGTAGATGATAGGGTGGTAGAGAGGTATGACAATTTAAAGGGATCGAAATCTCTGTTTTGTAAGGGTATTCAATTATTTAACGGTTTACCAAAGGAAATAAAATATTGTGAAAAATATAATAATTTCAGTAAATTATGTGTTAGTTATATTAAAAAAGAATTTTGATTATTTTCAGATTAGGTTATGTAATTTTACGATAAGTTATATTAGAATACAAAAAGATTTGTAATAATTTTGCAGTTACTGTTATGTAAACTAGAGAAAAATTAATGTACTTATGTTCCATATATTGTAATGATTCCATTGTAGCTTTTTAGCTAATAAAGATATATTATTATTATTATTTTTTTTTTTTTTTTTTTTTTTTTTTTTTTTTTTTGTAAAAGCCAGTCACCCTTTAAACTCTGTGGCTCCGACACTCACAGAGGGGAGCTGGTAGTACCGGTAGCCACTCCCCACGCCCGTGGGGTGAGTGACTACTGGGTCCGCGAATCGTGTGCCCTGAGCAGACGTAATGAACCGAGGATGACGGCCTTCTGCATTCTGCCGGCTAAGACCTCTGCCGAATTTCGGCATGCCGGAATGATCTTAAGTTCTGAAAGCAGTGTGTGTCTCGTTCCACCGAGGGCTCCTATAATCAGTACCACTATCTTAACAGTATGGTCTGGATAGAGTCTGCGGAGTTCGAAGAGCAAATCTCGATATTTTGTCCGTTTTTCCTCCTCCTTCAAGACAATGTTGTTCTCCGCGGGAGCCGAGAACTCCACGACAAACATTGTCTTGAGTTGGTGGTCGAGGAGGACTATGTCAGGCTTGTTGGCTTGTATTTGCCTGACTGTGGGAAAAGAGTAGTTCCAATAAATTAGACACTTCTCATTTCCCACAACGGACTCAATATCCCCCGGAGCATAAGGCAGCACTGGTGTCTCGTCTATCCCATACGAGTGCCTTAAGTGATAATAAAGCACTCGTAATGCTCCGTCGTGCCTCTGGATATAGGCCGAGACTGCATATGTCGGACAGGCCGACAACAAGTGCATTAGAGTCTCTGGCGCCCTGCGGCAGGCCCTGCAGCTGACATCAGGGACCTCTATACCCATGACACGACTTCGATAAACGAGAGTGTTAAAGACACCATCCTGGCAAGCCATTATGAATCCCTCGGTCTCAGACTTCAGCCCGGCTGACCTTAAGAAGGCAAAGGTCAGCCTTTCGGATAAGCCAAGATCTTCTATATTTTTATAGAAGACTCCATGCATTGGCTTATCCGTATGAAGCTGCAGAAAGATGTTGTGTTCTGCAGCTTTAATTTGGGCTTTTCGCCGAGCAGGTTCCAACTCGGTGACAGAGTCGCGATTTACCCGCTCGACGTCGAAGGAGAGACCAAGTTCATCGGCTGCTCTCTGTGCTGCCTTAAACAAAAACGCTCCTACCCCTGCATTTTCATGGTCTCGGACCATGCAGAGGAGGGGATCCGAACTCCTGATAATCTTACAGGCTCCATCTAGGACCATCCTGTTATGGAGACTCTCCAAACTCAAGAGTCCACGGCCTCCCCGATGTCGTGGGAGGTATAACCGTGGAACGGACGATTTAGGATGCAAACTCCTATTGAGATGCATCTTCTTGCGGGTTCCTACGTCGAGTTGACGCAACTCCTCTCGGTTCCATTTCACCACTCCAAAGGAGTGGAGAAGGATCGGAACGGCAAGCATGTTGGTAGCAGACACCTTGTTCTTCCCCGACAGTTCTGAAGACCAAATCTGTCGGAGTCGGTGCTGATACTTGCCGCGGAGAGCGTTTTTCACTACACTCACTTCTTGGGTGGAGCGTTGCTCGACACCCAAGTAAGTGTACGACTCTCCGGCATCTAGATGATGTAAGATGCTTCCGTCTACGAGCTGCGCGTCCTCTCCGTAGTCCCCGCATCGTCCTCTCTTGAGATGGACCAGTGCACATTTGTCCAACCCGAACTCCATACCGACAGCCTGCGTGTACTCCTGTACCACCCTAAGGGACTGGTGTAGGTCCCTTTCTCCGGAGGCATAAAGTTTAAGGTCATCCATATAAAACAAATGGGTGACCTTATGCCTCCTATCGCCGGGGGTACCGCAGTTGTATCCACGGGTTTTCCGGAGCGAAACGGATAATGGCAGTAGTGAGATGCAAAACAGAAGGGGGCTGAGGGAGTCTCCCTGAAATACTCCCCTTCTGAACGATACCGGCTCCGTCTGGACTCTATCGTTACCGGATGTTATAGTAAAGCGAGTCCTCCAGAGCGGCATCAGTTCTTCAATACATCTCACTACGGGACCGGGTACCGCAAGACATTGGAGCAAGTGTAAAATAAGCTCATGAGATGTCATGTCAAATGCCTTGCGGTAGTCGATCCAGGCCATGGAGAGGTTCCGCTTATACTGCACGGAGTCCTGCGTGACACATCTGTCAATCAGCAGGTTCTCCTTGCAGCCAGCGACACCTCTCTTCGACCCTCGTTGCTCATGTATCCGTTCGTAAACCGGTTCAACTGCGTGGAGCACCCGCATGTACAAAATGCGTGTAAACACTTTGTAACATGCGTTTAAACAGGTTATCGGGCGGTAGTTCTTTGGGTTAGACAAATCTCCGTTCTTGGGGATCAGCACTGTCCGCCCCTCAACAACCCAAGAAGGAATTTGCTGCTCCCCATTTAGCCAGGCATTAAAAATTCTGGCCAAATGGTGGTGGGTACTCGATAACTTTTTCCACCAAAAGTTATTTATCCCGTCGGGACCTGGAGCAGCAAAGTTCTTAGAGCCCTCAAGAGCTCTTCGAACCTCTTCTGGGGTTATTGGTTGGCACACCTCGTGTGGTTGGCGAAACCTTTGGCTAAAGGTTTCAAAGTGTGCCAGGGCTGGAGAGTCTCTGTTGAGTGGAAGCTTCTGTTCGTACAACGTTTTCCAGAAGTTTTCCACCTGATCTGCAGTCGGCGGATTTTCAGCAACACGCTGAGGCGGTTCGAAAAGGCGCGAGGGCTTTTTGCGGAAAAGTTGATTTTCCGCTAGCCCCCTCGCCCGCCTCACTAGTGACTTCTTACAAGACACTAGCATCCGTATCCTGTCGAGGCAGTGCTGTTTGGTGGTTTGCAGCACTGCCCCATTAAGTGTGTGATGGACGCGTCTTAAGTTGGCAGCTACTCGCCGCACTTTAGGCGTGAAAGGCCTATTGGCTGCCATATAGTCCATCACACATTGGATACGGGATGCGTGTTGCCTCGCCGACCGGATCTTGGCTTCCATCTTCTGTATGCGCCGTCCCGCTCTTTCTTGTGGAGAGGTAGTATTTCGCCTCTCCACTTGAGACAAGCGTTGAGCGGCAGCATACACGGCACAATTTATGTGCCAGATGTCAGCCTCTTCTGGTAGCGCTGCACGAAGTTCTGCATCCACTCTGGCCAGATCTTGTGGCCCGGGGGGTTTTATGTTGTGCAACCCCCGTCTGGTACTGAGACCCTCTGGTGTTGGTGGAACGATAGGAACCGCTTCCTCAACCGGTTCGTTCGGTGGCTGTTCGGCCACCTCATTCACTGGCTGAGGAGCGGCTCTGACATAGCCTCTAGCACGAAGGTGGGATACATAATCACGTAGGTTCTGAGGTGTGAAGGCGTCATGTTCTGGGTGGTTTTCACACCACAGAGCATGCATTCGCGCCATGTACCCCCTTCGGCCGGGTTCACTGCTTTCATAACAGTGCATCAGGTCGTCTCTCAGTTCATCTGTCCACTCAAAGCGTCCTTGGTTATAGCGGTCGTCATCAATGGGCATCCTTCCCTGTTGGGCCCCACCACCTTGCCCTTGACCCCTATCCGCACGGGGTCGATCGTGGGGGCCCTGTCTTCGGCCAACTGGAACCGGAGGATCGGGCTTGTGGGTGGTTAGCCCAACAAGCCCACGACCGACACCAGAGGGGAAAGCGCTTTCCCCTCCCGGGTGCGCTAGGGCTGCCGGTTCGGTTTTGCACCCCCAGCTGGAGTAAGTGGTGGCGCTACTCACCAAAGGCTAGATGGATAACGGTTAGCCTCTCCTGCTTATTTATTATTATTATTATTATTATTATTATTATTATTATTATTATTATTATTATTATTATTATTATTAAAAAAAACTATACCGGCTATCGTTTTGATTTTTTTATGTAGTTGTAGGTAATTCTAGGGCGTTTCGGATGATGTGTTTTTGATATTTTTAAAATATCTACTGATTTACCCAAAAGTGTTGCAAAACTTTGAATTTCTAAAATTGTGTACCTAAAATTTCACACTGCTAAAAACTCTGCGAAATATTGGAAATTTCTATACACATGCAGCGAATAAAATGTAGTCCAGAGAATGAAAAAGTTTTTAAAAAAATAAAATTGTCAATCGGTTGAATAGTTCTCTAGTTATCGAATTTTTAATCAGCGCCAGCGCCCGATTTATAGAAACCCAGACAACGTTTACAACATGCCAGTGGCCGTGATAGTAGGTGACGCAAATCCACGATTTGATGAGCTTCATACCTAAAAGCAAAACGGACAATTATTTTTTAAATAAATTGAAATCAAAAATATTCTAAATGTCTTCTATATTTTCTTCAGTATTATCTGTCAGCAGATTATTATTACAATTGTAACATGTACATTCTAGACAACGCAAAAACGAAGAGTATATTGCATTTGATCAGCAGATTCTTAAAACAGTAAATATCGCTCGTAGAGAAAAAATGTTCATATTATGTTAGTGAACGAATTCTGAACAACTTTCAAAATGCCCGTCTGTCTGTCCGTCCATCACGTTTCTTGTAAGCACGATAACTTAAGAAAGAAAAGTCCTGTATTGATATTTGGAAAGTTAGTTAGCGTTAGCTAGAGGAAGAACCCTATTGTTTTTGAAAAAGATCAATCAATAAATAAAAAAGTTATTAATCATTTATAATAAAAAAATATGTTTTCCTAATTTTTGTCATTTACACTTAAATAGAAATCTATAAATTTTACTAATATATATATATTTCATAATAATATATCTAATTCGTTAAAATATAATACTCGAATGATATATACTACAGATATTCAATTTTTATACTGATGTCTGATGGTCCAATGGGTAAAATTTTATCTTGTCAATCCAATGGTCTTGTGTTCAAATCCATGACAGGGTGTTTTTTTTTTATATTTTTTTTCACAACAAAGTTGGTATCTCAAAATTTAGAATGTACAAAAACTAACATTATTTACAAGAAAACTGCGAAGAGTATCCTATAGAATGTGTAACAATTATACAGAATCGGAAAGTGTTGCTTTTGGGATTGCATAGTTTCAACGACTTAACCAACCACCCACAATAAAGTCGTTCACCAGTACCCTAGCAGAGCAAAGTGTGACACGCCCCTTAATTTACATCATTGCTAGCTTCGCTCTCGCTTTGCTCTTATTGCCGTATCAATACAAACACTTTCCGATACTGTATAAAAAGATCAGTAAATCGGCAAAGAGTATAATGCTTCCGTGGTCCTTTTATATCTATATTGCTACCATCTACATTTTCTGAATCGGTTGCTCTTAAATTTGACTTTGGTTGGTTAATATAGGAAGCCCGACATGAAATGTGATATTTAAAATTTCCTTTGCCACTTAAAAACATTTTTTTGTGTTTCAGAATATTTTTCGCCAAACGATCTTTCCGTTCTTCGGTAACGTCTATTAATTGTAATAACCCTTTTTGTGTTGGTTTATTAACTGTATTTCTCTCAAAAGAATTACAGGGATCCCCACAAATTAGGCAATTTTCGGACGTTGCCAAAACTGAAATTAATGATTTTGTGGTATTGAGAATGTTATCTATGCAGTAGCCCTAATAATATTTACGTTGAAATATTTATAGATATTGTTATTTATAGTTTTCAGACGGCTATATAATTACACTATCAAAAAAAACTCATTTGCACGACATTTTAACAAAACTACAGCAATTCATTTTTTTGCAAATATATTGTATTAAACAAGTTCCATCACAAAACACAAGAGTTGAAGTGTTTGATGAGAGGCGAGACGGTGAATAGCGAAACACGCCCGCCGGCCGGCGCGGAGTTACTATGTAACAATTTGTGTCACTTCAGAACTCTTAGAACATAAAAATCGATAACTCGTAAACTAATAATACTATCTCCAAAAATTAAAAAAAAAAACTTTTTCACTCTTTATGCTATATTTCATTCGCTGAATGTATATAGAAATTTTTATTATTTCATATAGCTAGCCGCAGAGTGAAGTTGTAGCTGCAAAATTATGCAAATAACAAGTTTATAAATATTTTCTGGTTAATTGGTGATAATTTTGATAACATCAAATAAACCATTCGAAGCGCTGTAAAGTTTCCCACAAGCATGTAAAATATCAAAGCGATAGCTCATGTACTTTTTTTTAAAAGGCAGTGTGTGTATTAAAAAGCACCGATTTTCGAATTCGGTCTGAGGCGGGATTAATGGCCATTTAAAAAAATTGCTCTACCAAAAAACGTTCTAATTTTGCATTTCATATGGCCCTAAACATGCTTTACATAATTATGTGAATTTTATCTGGTTCTACGTTGGGGGTCACTTACTCATGAAATAGACGAGCCAGCCCGGCGATATTACTCCACTATTTGATTCATATGAGTAAGACTACAGAGGCTATTCTATTGTGAGTGTGTTTACTGTTTATATTGGTTTTATTTATCGAAATGGACCACCATCGGCACTTTTCCTGCTTTTCCACAAACTGCAAAATAATACATTTGTTTAAAATATCGCACTGTGTTTTAAACAGTTATTTAAAACATCACATTGTGTATTAAATGTAATTTAAACTTGCTTTAAACGTCTTGTTTAACACATTTTGTTTTAAACATACCAACACACATGGATAAGAGTAGGCTAATTATTTAGCCAATCTGATCTGGGGGTCGGACCATGTTTACCGTATAGTTTTGGGGTCACTGAATCCGAATCCTAGGTTCATTTAAGCCCACCACATCAGGATTTTTCCGTAACCTCAAAAAACCCATAATTTAAGCTATTGAACGCATATAACCCCAAGAATGAAGTTGTAATCTGTAACCCCATGACCCACTTAAACCCATAACCCACTTAATCCTATAACCCCATAATTCGATAACTCTAAGAATGAAGTTGTAATCTGAAATTGATTTCACAGCCACACAAAAAAAGAGTGGTCTGGCCTGCGAAGCAAACCAGTGTTTCCTTAAATATTGGACCCTCTGAAACCGAATCCGAAGTCAAAATTGTCAGATTCGCTCGTTCTTCACCTCTAAAACAAAAATAAAGTGGTCTGACCTACGGATCAGATCAGATGTATCCCAATATATCTAGACCCGCTGAAACCGAATCGGCAGTCAGAATTGTCAGATTGGCTTGTTTTTCACCCCTAGCCCCCAAAGAATTGTCTTTTCGGCGGACCATACCAGTGTTTCCTTAGGTATTTACACTGATCTGGTCTGCCGGACAGACCACTTTTTGTGTTCTTGGGGTTGTTTTTTGGGATAGGGGTGAAAAACGAACCAATCCGGCAATTCCGATTTTGTATTCGGTTTCAGCGGGTCCAAATATATAAGGATACACTGGTTTTGTCAGCAGGCCAGAATTTTTTTATTTTGTATGGCTGTGAAAGCAGTTTCAGATTACAACTTCATTCTTGGGGTTATGGGATTAAGTAGGTTGTGGGGTTAAGTGGGTCATGGGGTTTAAGAGCTTGGGTTTTCAGATTAGAACTTCATTCTTGAGGTTATATGCGTTCAATAGCTTAAATTATGGGTTTTTTGGTTATGGCAAAATTTTGATGTAATGGAGTTAAATAAACCACGGAATCGGATTCACCGACCCCAAAAACATATAGCAAACATGGTCAGACCCTCAGATAAGGAAACATTTTTTTTGTGTTGCTGTGTTATTAATATAATTTAAATAAAATAAAAAATACTACAAGTATTGTCACTACGCCATCTCTGAATTTTCAGCCTTTTGAAAAATCGCAAATTTTCTTCTCTTCTATTTTATTAGCATTTGTTTCTGCAACATCATGATTTAATAATTTCTTATATCATCTTCTCCAGAGTCGTCTCCACAGATATCAATTTTTTATAGACCTTTTTAACCGACTTCATAAAATTTAAAAAAGGAGGAGGTTCTCAATTCGACCCGCATGTATGTTTTTTTAATATGTGCTCAGTTATTACTCTGGCGTAGCTAAAGCGATTTTTGTCAAACCTGCTGCAAACTGTATACTATGGTCCGGCGGTAGTCCCACATTGGATTCATCAAGCTACATCTAGTGTAAGGCGAACAAAAATTGGAAAAATTGGAAACAATTTTTGTATTACGAGGATATTCGAAGATATGGCGGAGTCGCCGGTGACATCAAATAAAAACTTAGTTCTCGATTTATAATAACGATAATTTTTCACAAACTTCCTATCATGTCGCAACGAGAGAAAGCCTTGCATATAGGTGAATCAGCCGAATAATGTATTCTACAACAGTATGAACTGAGACTTCTATTGAGTAACGCGCCCGTTGAACAATTTGCTTTTACAAACAAAGGGTATAGCAGAATAAGCATGGTAAAATGGCCCCAGAATCGTTTGGGCCTAATTCGGTGTCAGTAGATAGACAATAGGAAAAGAAATGTTTTCCTCGAGTTTTAGCCCCCCGTCTCCATGAGTAACCCCTGTACCCTAATAAACATGACATTTCGTTTTCATTTTTTATCTCTGCAAGTTGTGTGTTAATTATTATGAAAAAAATAGACGATATACATGTAATTTAAGGGCATCTTAGAAAAAAAAATCAGCTGATTTTGCTGCCTCCTTCGAATAAGAAAAAAATATTTAAAAATTAGAATATTTATTTTTTCATGAAAATAATGATTCGCATACACAAAACTTTTACCAAAACTACATTGTTATGGGTAGTTTATTGCAGATTTTTTCAAATTTTTTGAAACGGTGCGCCATAATTAAAAAAAAATAAAAATTGTTACGACGCATTGTTTAGTGGTGCTTAACCATTGAAAATGTCCGGTGGACCAGACCAGTGTATTCGCATGTATTTGGACCCGCTAAAACCGAATCCGAAGTCATAATTGTCGTATTGGCTCGTTTTTCACCCCCAACTTCGAAAACATCCCCCCCCTTCCAAAAAAAATGGTCTGTTCGACGGACCAGACCAGTATATTTTTATGTATTTGGACCTGCTTAAACCGAATCTGAAATCAGAATTATCAGATTGGCTCGTTTTTCACCCCAACCCTAAAACACACCCCCAAAACAAAAAGAAAGTGGTCTGTCTGGCGGTATATCCTTATGTATTTTGATCTGCTGAATCCGGATTCGAAGTTAGAATTGACAAATTGGCTCGTTTTTCACTTCTAACCCCGAAAAACACCCCCAAAAAATGGTCTGTCTGGCGGACCATAGCACCCAGCAAACATTTATGTATTATTTGACGTCAAAACTACCTAAATTATGTATAATAAATTTTGTCGCAAAATTAGAATTAACCACGCTACGTAGAATCGACATAAGTGGAGAATAAGGCGACGTCGAAATTAGGTTACATCGACTAAAACAGGTAAAATTACACATAAATCGTACTTGTAGTCGCGCAATATATTTGGATACTAATACCTATTTAGGTCAATTTTACTTAAATTCGACGTCAATTCGACATCGAGTTGACTAGCTTTAGGTAGAATTTATGGAAGTATGTGAAATTGGAAAATGACACCAAGAGGAAAAAATAAGATTTTTATACTTATTTGGTATTTTTCTCTATAAGTAGTCGAAATATTGTTGTCAGTCACCTACAAATTTGAAGAGATACCTAACTGAAAATAATGATACAAGATGAATGTCGGTAACTGAAATAAATCCAATTTATAAGTAAAGTATTTGCGGTTCCCGCTTGTTGAAATGAATGCGACGTAAATTGTTTTGTATATAATAGAAGCTGTACTTCGTAAAATAACGATGCGCCTCTAAAATATTCACCTATAAGCATTTTTATATGTTCCACCCCATACAATTATACCGTACCTTATAATTGATTCTATAAGTGAGTTATATACTGTAAGTAGTGTTTTTCTTGATAATATGTCTCTAAGATTGTAAAATTTGTATATTAGTTTTCTTATTTTTCCTGTAATATATAGCATATGTTCGTGCTACTTCAAATTCTTGTCCACTATTACTCCCTAATATTTAATTTTATCTGTAGACTCGAGGTTTTCAGTAGTATTAGCAATATTTATTTGTTTAATGGTAGGTACAGAAGTATGTATTGAAAATATGATACATTTTGTTTTTGATATATTAAGTGATAATAAATTACTATCCAACCAATTTTTTATTTTTTCCATATCTTTGGAAACATTTAAAACCACTTCTGACCCATCAAAAATTACCGCAGTATCATCAGCATATGAAATTAATTTTCCTGCAATATTTAGTTGACATAAGTTATTAATAAAAATTGAAAATAATATTGGTGCGATGACTGTGCCTTGAGGAACACCACTTTTATTATTTTGCTCTTACTAATCTTATCGTCAATTTTAACAAATTGTAGTCTATTTTTTATGTAACTGGCAAAGACGTTCAGTGCACGTCCTCTAACTCCTATTAACTCTAGTTTTGTAATTAGTTTCTTGTGTGATACCGTGTCGAACGCCTTTGCCAGGTCCAAGAAAACAGTTATGCATTTCCTCTTTTCATCTAGTTTTTTTGTCAATAGAACTTGATAAAGTATATATTGCATCATTAGTACTATAGTTAGCTCTAAAACCAAATTGATTATTCGATATCATCTGATTAGCATTTAAAAATTCGATTCTTCAGAGCTTTTTCAAAAATTTTTGCAAAATTATTAATGACTGAGATTGGTCTGCAGATGGATTTTTCGGTTCTGCTGCCATTTTTATATACCGAGATAACTATCGATTCTTTAAAATGTTCAGGGACAGAGACTGTTGAAAAGATGAGGTTAATAATATGTTTTAAAGGCTCTTCTAGCTAATACTGACGAAGTATTGAATACATGATAGGATTCCAGGCATTTTAAGGCACAAAAAATATATTTAAAACATTTAAATAATTTATTGAAATTCAGTCATTCACAACAATTATTGAACCTTGCGTTTTATTTCAACTCTAGAAAAGTTGTAAAAGTTTTTTCGAACTCGTTAGTTTTCATCAGTAAAACATAGAAACATTAATTCATTATCTACAAACATATTCTTGATTTATTTAGTATTAGCTAGAAGAGTTGTTTTGATTGGTTCTCCAATAATGAGTGTTTTAAAGTGTTTCCCTAATTAGTATATTGGCGTGACTAGATTAAGTTACCAATATACAGAAAGTAGATCATTTAATTTTAAATAAAAAAGTGTGAGTGACTGAATTTAAATAAATGATTTAAATATTTTCAATATATTTTTTTTGCTTTAAAATGCTAATGATCCTATCATGTGATTCAATACTTCGTCAGTATTAGCTAGAAGAGTAGTTGTTTTGATTGAGTTCTCCAATAATGAGTGTTTTAACCCGTTGTGGACTAGTGGTTATCCTGTGGAACCCACCTTATGTACGCAAAAATGAACTTTGACAACAATGAATTAATGAAATAATAAATTTTATGACAAAAAAAGAGGGATATTTTTATTTTTCTCTTTTATTATCTGAGATAATATTGAGACTCGTTTGTCAAGAGTTGTTTCATTTCATGTATTTGATGGAACAATGATGCCTTAGTATCCCATGTGTAGAGGTACGCAGCATTGAAGATCCACGAGTAAAACATATTTGAATCGCAAACTGTCCATTGGAAAATTTGGATAACGATGTTAGTAAAACTGGTAGACGATACCTTCACCACGAAAATATTTTCCAACTAAGATAAGAACTCCCAAAGTATCTAGAAGGAGACATTCTTACGTATATTAATGATAGTCATAAGATTCATAAGGGCTAAAATCGTATCTCTTATCATTTTTTATCAGTCCACAAAGGGTTAAAGTAACTAGTATATTAGCGTGCCCAGATTAGGGCAACAATACCTATACAGAAAATAGGCATTTTCATAGTAAATAAAAACATGTGTAAGTTGCGACTTGCTTAATACCTAAATAATATTCTCTACTTATAGCATATTACAGAAAATAATAATCATATTGGGCAACGCTCTGGTATATCTGCTACAAATAGTTGTCTAATGCAAGACTATTATTTGTACCAACTTTACGTAAAAGCAAGCATTGCAACAGATTACGAATTCAAGCAGTTTAATTACTGATTAAATTCGTTTATGACTCAAGGAATGCTGAAATCTGTCGTATAATGCCAGAGAAATCACTGCTGAGTTACCAAGTAATCTCGCTCCTCGGTGTAACCTCTAATTCACTTTATTCGACTATTCTCTTGTTATTCATTTAGTTCCAGATTGCATTTCATATGTTACTATGTAATAAAATGTGAAGTGATTTCATCCCGTATTGTACACGAATATAGAGGATTCTAACACAAAGAAAGAATTTACTATTTGTCGTTAGCCTTAAACTAGATAAGTGTAATGAATGAATTATTGGCATCCTTTACTCTCTGTATTACGTTTTAATGACAATGATAAAAAATAATACAAGACAGCAGCATAGGAAGGATAAAAATTACGTCCTAATTGTATTTGTAAATTGTATATGTTATAGTAGACACACTGAATATTAAATTATACAGGTCAACAAAACAAAAAAGAGGCTGCGCTTTTGATCTATCACCCTTTTTATTCCCTAAAAAGGCCAAAAAAAGGTCATAAATTTCAATTAAAGCCAGATCTTCTCTCCATTTTTCGGGTCGCATATTCAGAAATGCTTTAGATTTTCTTTTTCCTTCAACGAGCAGCAAATCGAAGAAGGAGATTGTTTTTTCAATTACAAAATTTTCCAGATTATTTTCCCCAGATATTTCTATCCGGCGCGGAAAATCAGGCCGTTGTGTATGTTTCAAATTCTTGACCAGTTTTTCTTTGATTTTCGTGGATACTCAATCACCAAAAAAAAAGCTAAGACTATCAAGTGTTCAGAAAAAGCCAAAAGTATGGCAAAAGTAATGTAAGCTTTCTCATCAATTGTTTGCTGAGGTTAATTCTTTAGGACATCTATCATTACAGAGAGCTCTAGTGGAGCTTTATTCCAATACCTCACATAAACCAGACTTGCAAACAAAGCCAAATTCATTGTATCCATTCTCATCAAAGTGTTAGCCTAACTGACTTATTTTTGGAGCGTAAATATTTTTATCCATCCATCGAGCGTGATGTATATGTAGGGTCAAGAACTGAAAATGTTTCACTACCGCTTCCTCCACCAAAGAGAGTCACATACAACAGTACTTGATAATTATCTCCTGGTTGCTGTTTTTCTAATGCACTTTGTAAATACTCCAGCATGTCTAGTCGTAATATAGGATTTAGAAAGAGCTCAATGTCTGCTGCACTATATGCACTTTCATCAATCATTGAGCCATGCCTTCTGAAAGCGGTTGAAAAGTCCAATATCTGGACTTCCAGTAAAGCCGGAAAAATATAAGAAAACAGACGAAAGCATGACATTCATAAGATGAGGCAGTATGTAATTTAGACGAGTACACTTCCTACTGTTTCTCAATCATAGTGCAAGCTCCTATGTGAATCCCAGTATTTCTCGCTATCGTATCAAATACAAGTCCTTTTATTTGGAGTTCAGCGTTCTAATAGGCATGTTCACAAAATTTTAGTTCTAGTTGAAAATGATAGATTTATCGGCATTATATACTAATGTAACAATAAAATAATATATATGTCTTTATTTTGCCAGTTATTCGTACCAGAAATGACCCCAATGCAGCGAGGCTAAGAAACGTTCCCAGGCAGAAGCTAGAGGAATATGACTTCACTTACCTATAGGCACGCCGGCCTGTGTGTGTAATGTGGGCCCGTTGTTTTTTATTGAAAGACTAATATAATATTATTGATCAGCATATTTTAGAAACCCTATATCCAAATTTTGAAGACATTTTGATTTATGATTTTCGAATTACGGCCCCCTAAAATTATATTTTTCAAATATTTAATAATTAATAACTTTTAAGCGAATTGTTTTTCGAAAAAAAAGTCATTCTTCATTTTCTTTTTAAATTCACTTTTTCTACAACATGGCGTCATCCATACTTTCAAATTTCATAACCTAAGAATTTTCATTGAAAAATTGTCAACATTTTGAACCAGCAGCCCTGTAAACTATACGAGCATTAAGGATTGCCGAATTTTAAAGCATGGACGACAGTGGGTGATAGAAAAGGTGATTTTAAACAGAAAAAGATGAATGACTTTTTTTCGAAAAGAAATTCGTTTCCAAGTTATAAATTATTTGATATTATTTTTGGTAATTTTTCAATGAAAATTCTTAGTTTATGAAAAAGTGAATTTAAATAGAAAATGAAGAATTACTTTTTTTCGAAATACAATTCGTTTAAAAGTTATTAATTATTTAATATTTGAAAAATATGATTTTATGGGGCCGTAATTCGAAAATTATAAATCAAAATATCTTCAAAATTTGGATATAGGGGTTCTAGAGCATGCTGATCAATAATATTACATTCGTCTTTCAATAAAAAACAACGGGCCCTCATTACACATACAGGCCTGCGTACCTGCAAGGTAAGTGACGTCATATAACTAGCCTCTGCCTGGGAACGTTTCTTAGCCTCGCTGCATTTGGGTGATTTCTATTACGAATAACTGACAAAATTAAAATATTTATTAATAAAAAAAAATCTGATTTTGGTACTCAGGACTCTAATGTATGGTTTTAACTAATATTAATGATTATTTTTTTTGTGAACATCCCTATTCTTAAGGTACAGCAATGCGATCAATCTTCACCTTATATCTAACAATATCAGGCAAAAGTATGCCATCTCAATATAGAAGATGGATAGGGAAAGTCTTGCCGAAGACAATCGCCTCTTGTTCAGCTGTTGCGACTTTCCGTCTTTCTTCTCTTCTAGAGCATCTAAAAGAGCTTCGGAAGAGAGTAATTTCTGAAAGATCGTGCCCTTGCAACGGCTCCAGCAACAAATACTACTCCTTTGTGTGGAAGATTCATTTGATCTAATGCTCCGACTTCTTCTGGTGATGTGATGTTTACTTAATTTTGACGGTAATGGAGTAAGAGTTGCAGTAGACCTTGATGATACAAGTCGATTTTTGCCTTCACTATTGGAGCTATGTAAAGATGATGTTTAATAAAGTTCCTCAGGAAAACATTTGTTCTTTCTTTCTTTCTTTATATTTCTCTTTCGTCTTTGTGTCTTTTCCTGCCGCTATCTCTTCCTAATTATTTTTTCCGTTGTTTTTAATTCAACACCACTACTGCATGAGAAAACATACTCTCTTTGCTTCTGGAGGAATGCCGTCGTTTTTCATTTTCCTCTTAGCATCTTTCAGAGCGACATCGAATATTTTTTTTTAGGTCACTTTTAAACATATCCTCATTTTCTCATTGATAAGTACGATGGTTCTTAACAACTAAATGTCGTTTGAGAGTTCTCTCACATATGAATCAATCCCCTGCATACGAATATTCGCAAGCTGTCAACCAGTCGCAACTTTTCACATGTTAATTTGTACCTCAAAGTTCTGCCCTCGTCTAGATAGTAACGCTGGACCGTTCGGAACGTATCCAATCCTAGGGAAAGTCTTGCTGTAAATAAGCTACAGGTTGGCTTCACAAGAAGTCAGTTAATGGAAGCAAATCTAATCTAGATGGTGACATAGTCGCTTATACCTGAAGTGGACCACCCAAGTAACAATTTAAATGCCAACAAGTATTTATCGGATTTTATCACAGATTTAAGAAGGTAAATAAACCGAACTGTGTTTTATTATTTCTTTTGTGCATACCAATTTATCTGCAGATAATATGTACTTAAAAAAGACCATCAAGTTATTTTTAAAGCAATGTGTTAAACCTCTTTGCTTTTTAAGACCTATTGGTTTTATAGACACTTAATTGCTGCATTATTCAAAACCACAATAAACTCATTAAGTTTTATAGTGGATTTTAAATATTTTAAATTTTGTGGTAGACATCTATAAATCTTTAGGTTTTATGGGAGTTTTAAAATATGGTCTTTAAGTACTCCTTATGACAAAGCAATAAAACTAATAACTCTTGAGTAGTCTTATCCTTGATACATGTTATCATAAATACTATTTGCTTTTAACGATAATTGGTAAAGGTTCATTAAAACCTAATAGTCTTTTGGTAGCTTTATTAAGCTACGTTAAAAAATTTTGCTTCTATAAAGCACTTATAAATCCTTTGGTTCCCCCACTTACAGAAATAATGAGAAATTAATGATCGCATACTCAAAAACACACGAAATAAATAATGTTTTTTTAGGTTATGTTATCTAAGCTACATTTAGATTAGAGATTATCAGAGACAAATCTTAAAGGTTTTAAGGAAGGGCAGTAAGGCTGGGTAAAGTCTTACAGGCTTTAAAATAGTAATAAAGTGGAGCAATTAGAATTTAACAAAATCTTTCGTTTTATAAAAAATATTTCCTAAAGCCACAAACTCTTAATAGGGTATTCTGTTAAAATAAACGGTTTTATTAATTTTTCAGCAATAATAAAGTGGAGCAATTAGAATTTAACAAAATCTTTCGTTTTATAAAAATATTACCTAAAGCTACAAACTCTTAATAGGGTATTCTATTAAAATAAACGGTTTTACTAATTTTTTAGCCATGTTTTTCTTTGGCAGACATGTTTGAACAAAGTTGGGGCAACAGTGTTTAGTTATATTTTTCTTATTCTTACTGTTTACATTTAGCCTGCAACTATCTAAAATGTGTTAATATGTCATAAAAATTAAAAATCATACTGAGTAAGCTAAAAGTAAGCTACTTTTTTATGAATTGTAAATAATAATTAATAAGCTGACAAATGAAAGGCGCGTAATTTTTTTTGATATACCTACTTTAACAATAAAGTGGTCTGCGTTGACAATTTCTTGATACTAGGTTGTTTATTAATATCAAATTTTAAAACGTTAGCACATGCAGATATTTCAATCAAGGCAGATATATTTTTACTTGGCGACATTTTCTGATTTAGACAGTTTAAGTGCAGCAAGTTTTCGGCAAAGAATTATTAAAGACACAATTATTTATGATGTTCTCAAAGCAGGCTTAAAATTTGATTGCAAGTACTAGTTTTAAGAATATTTTATAAAAGGTTTTATGGTAGACTTGAAAAGATCTTGCAGATTTGAGTTCTAAAGTACTCTTAGTTTTATTGATAGTTTTAAGGAAGATATTTATAACCTTTATAAAAGTTATTATATAAACTTAATAACCTCTTGTAGATTGTGATAAAATTAAAATTGTTACTTGGGCACACTAACATACACTATTTGAATGATGAAGAAAACTGTAAAAATATTTTTTTTTCGGTTGACCAGAAAATACACAGTTTCTGGAGAAATTTTCCGCCAGAAATTAAGGCCAGGGCTAGACCGGAAAATGGACATCAGATATCAGCAATAGTAATTTATGTTACAAGACCGAAGAGAGATTCCAAGGCGAGCCGCAGACAAGTCCTGGAAGCTTGGAAAGACCTGCAAAACACTGTTTTTTGGTCATGTAACGTAGAAAAATGTTTTTTTCTGCCGACATTGTCATACAAAATCAATTTTGTATTATTTTTTTAATAAATTTTATAACAATGACAAACAATAATAACTAATTAAATAAAATATTCTTACGACCGACACTATTATACAACTTCAATTTCTTCTTGTAACGCTTCAAAATCTGAATCCAAATTTTCCATAACTTGTGAATTGACTTTTGAAAACTCATAAAAGTTAAGTGTATTTTTCTACGACTGCTTTCGAAAACCACAAATAACGCACAGTAGCCATGACTCGAAACTCTCATTTTTCACACGATGTATGCAAAAATCCAAAAAACACAGTCCTGTTATGTTTTTCACACAATCCTGTCAAAAACAGAAATGACACCTTTTATTTGTATTTTTTGAAGTAGGCTAGCTTATTCAGCTTCATGGCAATCGACTTATTTAACGACTAAACATCAGTTTTGGAGTCTTCAAACCACACCATTTTTAAAGAAGTTTATTAAAAGTAGTTGATTCTGCAGCCGTAGAAAAAGTATCGTAAACAACATGTTTGAAAACATCTTTTCACACTCACTCAACTTATGGAACTCGCCTTTGGCTCGTTCCACCAAACTGTCTAACTCGTGTGAAAAGATTTGTTTTCGGAACTTGTTGTTTAAAATACCATTATCTACACTGACAGACATAAAAAGTGGCGCACTCGAAATTTTACTCAAGTTTGATGTGTCATAGTTTCTAAACTACTTGATTGATTACCACGAACCTTTTTTTATTTCGAAGAATGATTCTTTAAGATCATCATACAGGCCCAAACATTTGTATTTATTAATCTTTTGTAATTGATACAGGGAAAAACAAAAGTGACTGTTTTATTCGGGAATTTTAAAACACCCTGTAGATTTATTCGACACTTGGAATAAACTCAAAATACCTTCGGCATTTTAAGCGGAATGCAGATTAAATTTTGTTTTTTGATTCACCTCTGTATCTTGCTTTGTTTAGAAGATACACATGTTTAAGCAAAATAGACATTATTTTGCTTATTAACAAAATTTATTTCGTTTTTGTAGAAAACATTGAAAACTTTTTTCTCCACGTCGAGTTTATGATTTTTAAGTAATCTCAGCAAATAACATCGGAGCAAGTCGCCGAAATTATGGCTTTAGTAGAAGATGGAAGAAGTAGAAGATATGCTGCCCGGGTCGTTGCTGTTCCCGAATCGACTGTCGTCTGGCAATTGCAACATACGAAGAGACGGGTCATTGTCGTAGAAGAGCTGGATGAGGTCGTCATAGATGTACAACCGTTATTGAAGATCGGTTTATTCGGCTTCAAACTTTACGAAATCGCTTTCATACAGCAGTGCAAACAAATATTCATTTAAGGCAAGTAAGAGGAAGAGTTGGAAGTGATTGTACAGTAATTCGGATATTGAAGGAAGTCAATTTAAAGTCTAGAAAACCAGCAACTGCACCAAGATTACTTGCAAGACATCGAAGAGCACGCCGCAACTTTGCTAGAGAACACTCAGATTGGAATGAACAAAACTGGTACCGGATCCTGTTCACTGATGAATCTCGATTATGTTTGTTTTCATCCGATGGCCGTCAGAAGGTATGAAGAAGAGTTGGCAAAAGATATGAGCAGAGCCTATTCAGCACAAAAGAAAGCTTTGGTGGAGGTTCCGTTATGGTCTGGGGAGGAATTTCATTAGAAGCTCGCACACAACTTTACGTGCTGCCAAGGAATTCCCTCACGGCCAACAGGTATATGGAGAACATTTTACAAGACTATGTAATTCCATTTGCACACTCTATAGGGAAAGATTTTATACTGGTTCATGTCAATGCACGCCTCCACACTGCTCACATCGTAAATGAATATCTCGATAAAGTTGGCATATACCGTATGATTTGGCCAGCAAAGAGTCCCGATATGAACCCTATAGAACACCTTTGGGATTAAATGGGGTGAAGAATTGGATCTCGTAATGGGGTTCCTAACACTCTGGATACTTTAGGAGAATCGCTTATCGAGGAGTAGAATAATATTCCACAGACCAATATTTCAAATTTAATCAGAAGCATGCCAAGAAGAATAGAGACTTTAGTCAGGGCCCGAGGAGGTAACACACGCTACTGATCTTTTTCCCTGTTGAAAAAGTTCCACCTTTATTTTGTGTAAGTTCGATTTCGTGTTGGTAATTGTAAAATGTAATCTTATTCTAATAAAATGTTTCCAATTGTACCTGTTTCACCTACAATCGCGTATTTTCTAAACAAAGCAAGATAAAGAGGTGAATTAAAAAACAAAATTTAATCTGAGTTGCGCTTAAAACGCCGAAGGTATTTTGAGTTTATTCCAAGTGCCGAATAAATCTACAGGGTGTTTTAAATTTCCTGAATAAAACAGTCACTTTCATTTTTCCCTGTATCAATTATAAAAGTTTATCAATAAAAATGTTTTGGTCTGCATGATGATCTTAAAGAATCATTCTTCAAGATAAAAAAGGCAATCAACCAAGTAGTTTAAAAATTATGACACATTAAACTTGAGTAAAATTTCAAGTGAGCCACTTTTTATGCCTGTCAGTGTATTTGACACTTATTTCAACAGTTAATACAAGTTAGTTTCCATAGCAGCGAGAAAATAAAGCCACCAATACCATAAATCGGCAGCATTTTTACCTTCATGGATCAGAGAAGAGAATAACAGGTATCGGTAAAAGCTTTTGCCGATCTCTGGCGTCCACTTTCCAGTCTAGCCCGGGAAAACGTTAATTTCTTGCGGAAAATTTCCCCAGAAAGAGTGTATTTTCTGGTCAGCCGGAAAAGAAATATTATAAATTAGCCAACCTCTGCATAATATAAAAACTTTTCTTTGATGCATTTGTTATAAGTTGCCAAATGAACAAAATCTAACTCACATGACATTATTCTGAACCTCTAGTTATTGTACCATAATATCTGTGCGACAGTTTACTTCTTAATAGATACACTAAAAAACATTGAATTTCTTATAAGGAATACGTCAATATTCTCACCAACTAATGGTGAACCAACCCTATCATTTGCTGTTATCCAATAGACTTATAAATTTTTCATTTTGATGTTGATTTTCAATGGTTATAAATAACACAATTATTTGCACTATTTATGGATATTAATAATGTGCAATTTACATTTAAAAAATCCAGTACTCGCTACAATACAATTTAGATAGAAAATAGCCCAATTTTTAAATAATAATTCTGACATATATAAAATAACTAGTTAAATAAATGGCAACCCTGTGCAAAAATTATTCATATACATGTGGTAGCAGTAATAACTATATGGTAACTCGTTCAATTAACTTCAGCATATCTACCCGCGACTAGATTAATCGGAGAATATTAGATAGACGAAAATTTATTGCTGTTTCAGTTAACTGAAGCAGATTAATCTTCTCATAATTAGCCACAGAACAACTTGTCACATGTGAGCATATAATCTGTATAGTTGTGTGTCTGTCAGATAGTTTTGTTTACAATCAATGTCATTATTTCAAAGAGAGTCTCACATAATCGAACCTACTTGTCTAATTATAACATTTCTTAATGCCAAAAGAATGAATTATGTAAGTTTTATTATTAGAATTCGAAAGGGGAAAACCGTAAATAATATTTAAAACTCTTACTGATAGCCAATATTTAAAATAACAGTATCAGGGTATTTACTACAATTAGAAATATAACTAATTCATAATATGTAAAAACAATTGTTCTAGTTAACGTATATTCAGGGATTATTTTCTTCGGCGTAACAGCGGGAGTCCATAGACTCTGGGCTCATAGAGCGTACAAGGCAAGATTACCTCTAAGGATATTTTTAATGCTTTGCCAAAGTGCTGCATTTCAAAATCATATTTATGAATGGGTTAGAGATCACAGAGTACATCACAAGCATACTGATACCAATGCTGATCCACACAACTCAAAGCGAGGTTTCTTTTTCTCACATATCGGTTGGTTGATGATTAAGAAACATGAAGATGTATTTACTAAGGGTGGAACTATTGACCTTAGCGATTTGGAAGCTGATCCTGTGGTGATGTTCCAAAAAAGGTGAGAAACACGTAACTACAATAATTAACATTCCATATTTTAATTGATTATGAATATGATTGTCAAATACTTTAAAAATCTTAAAGTATTTCAAAATCACAGTGGTATTGAATTATTTAATAAAATTTGTAGAAAGACAACTACTCTAACATACAAGAATTTTGAAAATATTACAAATATTTAAGAAATTTAAAATAATAAACGTAAAATTTTAGCTCCTTAATTTACTGAGTATCAATGAAAAGGGCCCTCAATATTATGAAACAAAACTGAGCACTAACGTCAAACCTCCCATGTAGCACAAGGAGTTATATTTTGGTTATCATCATGTTACAGTAGCTAAAAAGGATGGCTATTTGGTTGTAGTGGCTGTTATTAAAACTGAATTATTACGTTTGGGGAATGGGGAATAATATTTTGGTCATCGAAAGGCAACTGGAGCCAAATGCCCATAAAGCATACGCAACTCATTTGGCTCTGATTTTCTTGGCTGCTTTATTACTAGTTATTAAATGACTCTTATGTCGAAAGAGGTGATGTATCTATTTCACCGTGACTAAATCATGACTTTTAGGCGTAAAGTAAAAGAAGTACACTATTATGGCCATTCCTTGGCTTTAAGCAGGTGTTGTTAGATAAAATGGACGTCCATCATACTTATAATATACTTTGTTCATCTTTAAAATTATACGAACATCATAATTGCAGATATGGTCAATCAAGAGGGTTAAATTTTATCAACCCACGATTTTTTTCTGTAAACTTATATAAAATACTCATAAAAATAAAGGGACCTACCTACAAAAATTTCTAAATTTTAGGTATAATTATATTAATTTGAAATATATACATACTATACATACAATTTGTAATTCAATTCAATTTATAATTTGAAGAAGCACAATCGACGGTAAAGTTATTTAAACTTATTAAAATATCGAATCAGTAAATCAAAACGTTATTTTATAGTTATATAGCGGATTTATACGTGCATGGATTTAGTGGCGCCAGTAGATATTGGCACACCGGTAAAAAATATTGCACGTATAGACAGTTACTGGCGAGAACTGGCGAGCAAGTCTTGACCTTGCATGCATTGATGCTTGCTCGCCAGTAACTGTTTATACGTGCAATATTTTTTACTAGCGTGCCAATATCTACTGGCGCTACTAAATTCATGCACGCATAAACCCGCTAATAATTAATAAAGTATTGAAAAATGAACGTAATGGCCGTCGTTCGGGTTCTTCTTGATTGATAGAAAACATGACAGCAAGTTGTCATAATTTAGCATATGCTTTCGCCTTTGTGAAGAACGGGTTAACGGGTTACTTTACATTTCAACCTTTGTTTCTCCAACGTTTCTTTCTCCAACTAAATTAAAATTTGTTAAAGTTTCTGGAAATGTATTGCATGGTCCAAACCATCGAGGAGCAAAACCTTGATGCAGTTTCTTCAAGTTGGGTAGGTAGTAAATAGAAAATTATATTCGTCATACATTTTTGACTAATTCGCAATCAGAATCAGACTCAAAATGATCCCAGCAACCGTGTACAATTAAAAGAGATAATTTTAAAATTTTAATGATTGCTAGAGCCATAGAAATTGAAATGTCAGGATTCTTGAACACTGGTGGCATTGGCACTGATGCAGAAGATTTTCACTTTAACAATCTAAATATTTATATTAATGCATAAGCTTTTAACACAAACATCACAAGAAAAAAACGAAAACACTCAGTGAACAGTGTGATGCCGCTATATAAGTACCTACTGTTTGAACTTACTTTTAGGCGACATTCCTTTTCCAGTAATATGTGGAACTATGCTTTCTTTTACATTTCATTCTTATTTTTCTGTTGATATAAAACTGTTATTTTATCTAATAATAAGTAGTTATTATTTCTGTTTGAATATTTTTATTAAGTAGAATAATTCAAGTTTGACATATATTATTTATTAGTAAGCAAAGTAACCAAAGTGAAGTTGATCTAAAAAGAAACACTTAACTTAAAACAAATCAATAATTCAACACTCCCACTTTGATTTATGAGTTTATTTTCGCTCACAAACATGTAACATCTCACGTTGATGTTGAAAGACATCTCTTGATAAAGGCTTGGTTAACAGATCTGCCTGTTGTTCATGTGATGACACATGTTGTGGATAAAATATTCCCAAGGCGAACTTCTCCCTAATAAAGTGGTACTGAACATCGATGTGTTTTGTCCTCTTGTGAAACTCGGGGTTCTTCATAAGACGTATTGCACTTTGATTATCGATGTACAGCGTGGTGGGTATTTTTTAACTCCGGTGAGATCTTGTATTAAATTTTGGCACCATATAAGCTCTTTGATAGCTTCACATGCGGCAACATATTCAGCCTCAGTAGTCGACAGAACAACAACTTTCTGTTTAGTAGATACCCAGGCAATTGTTGCATTTCCTAGTTTCAATACAAAACCATTGGTTGATTTTCTAGTCTCGACATCACCTGCGTAGTCTGCGTCGCTGAATACCAATATTGAAATGCTTTGTGAACTTGGAAAGCATTTCAATGTTCTCTTTATGTACTTTAGAATTCTCTTAATAGCAGTCCAATGAATTTTCTTAGGTTTTTCCTGTATTCACAGCATAAGTAATATCAGGTCTCGTAGCTGTTGATAAATATTGCAGACTTCCAACTGCTTTCCTATAAGGTGCAATCGTATTTTCACTTCCATCTGGATGCATCATTGCGTACATCTGATGGTGTTTATCTGCAGGAATCGCAATCGAATTTGCATTGTCCATATTGTAACGTTTCAGGACTGCTCTTGCATAACTTTCTTGATGGAGAAATATCGATCCGTCAGATAATTTTTCTATTTGCAGTCCAAGATAATGACTGACTTCACTTGTTGTCATTTCAAATTCAGTTTTTAAATCACATACTAAAGTGTCAATAGCTTTCTGATTTGTTGATACTACCAATCCATCATCATCGTGTATCGCTAAGATAAGCCGCTGCTGATTTTTGTTGTTGCTGACGAAAACACAAGGGTTTGCATTAGTAGTCTTCAACGAAAATTTGGCAAAAATACTGGTGAATCGTTGGTTCCAGCATCTGGAAGCTTGCTTAAGTCCATAGATGCTCTTCTTCAGTAAACATACACGTTTACTGCCTTCTTCAAATCCTGGTGGTTGTCTCATTAAAATTTTCTTACCGATATTTCCATATAAAAACGCTGCTTTTACGTCGAATTGCTGCATTTTCATACATTTTGATGCTGCAAGGGACAGAATTATTCTTAACGAGTCGAAACGTAAAACCGAACTAAACGTGTCATTATAGTCAACACCATTTCTTTGTTTAAATCCCCTGGCAACCAGTCTTGCCTTATATCTAGAAACGCTCCCGTCTGCATTTCTCTTGACCTTGAAAATTCATTTGCAATCGATGATCTCTTGGTCCTCAGGAAAGAAGAAACAGTTGGAAACCCCTTCTAACGACGTGGCACTTAATACAGGATTTATTTTAAAATTTCTGAGTTGGAGAGGCTGGGTGTGAAAGTACGTACGGATAGTAGTACTGCTTGTTACTAATATGAGAAATTTCCAGTGAATTCTATATACTATTATTATAATTAAGTAAAACAAGTATTTAAAATAGATTTACAGATTTACAAGGTAAAGTCTTTATCTAATGGCCTCTTTGTTTTCTTAGGTCGTAGGGATTTATCTGAAATATACAAATAACTATTCACCTTACTTAAATACGATAGTTTAGTCAGGGTGCTTTATCTTCAGTTTCATCTTTGAACAAAATTTAACTGACAAATAAGGCAAGCATATAAAATATTGGTATCTGACGATGGTCTTCACAGGTTATCATAAAAAACTATCATACTTTTAGTGAGATATACAGTATGTCCCAGTTTTCACGGTAACACATTCATAGCTCAGTTATTAGTCATCCAATTTAAAGCTAATTTGAATCGGTATCAAAGAATTTTAAGAAGGTAGTACCGTGGAAAGCGGGACACACTGTATAAACCCTATTTTTTCTTGCTTCAAAATTTATTAACAATTATAAAATAACAGGACTTCTTATGCTTTTTCGTTAATATCTTGCAAACTAACGACTAACGTATATTTTTAAAAGGAATGCATCACTGTAATGTTACGACAGGCAAAGCCAATGCAGATTAATGAATTTTTGAACTTATATCTTTCGTAGTACATTTAAAAATATAGTTCAAATGTAACAATATATTTATCAGATGTATCCCACCAACGCAACAGATTGATGAGTTGTACTCGTCGACATTAACTCTCTTCCTATTTCCAGGGTTAAAAGTTATAACGTGAATTATACGTATTATGCAATAAAAGGTTTTTGTTTTGGTCAGATTTTCATTACAATTTTCGGTGACGAAAAAAAGAGAAGTAAATATTTGTGATGCGCTGTGTCTGGTGATAACTACTGACGAGTCCATACGCAGGATTGCCCAAAAGTAAATCATACAAAATATTTTACTTCGTTATTTAAAAAAAAAAGAAATCGCACAGGGGATAAGTTGTCTTAAATGTTTAGCCGTTTACTAATGACATATTTAGTTGTACATCGTCAACGCCTCAACCACCCTTGCTGCGACCTTGCTTTTAGAAATCAGGATGATTTGTAAAATAGATAATATCTAACGTCACAAAATAGAGATACCGTTCAGCTGCAAGGTTTTCTTCAAAAATGACGATCTCAAAACATTATTATGAATTATAGGCCAGTCACTGTAGACACAGAAATCGCGTTAGGTCGCAAAAAATTGCACTGTTCTGATTTTTTGGGAAGTTGTTAAGATAGATACCAATAGTGTAAAATCAAGTTTGCAGTTTCGAAAGACTTGTGGTAACTGCGTGGTGCTCGAAAAATTTTCGGACTTTTTTCAGTTTCTGGCTTATACCTTCTGAAAGGTGCATCCTACGGAAAAAGTCATTCTGTACACTTTTAGATAAAATAGTAGATAAAATTTGCTACAATTTGAGCGCAACCGCAGCTCCGTAGATCCAATAGGTCCCGAGATACACCACTTCAAAAATTGGCCATTTTTTCCAAAAAGTTCGACATTGTAGATTTAGCCGTCTTCAGCTCAAACTGGCCTCTTGTCCACCCCCAGTTGGTGGGCTCTTTCCTAATTCTGCACTTGGTAGGTTCTGTAGGAATGTTGGGCGGCAGCCTCTTTCTCCAACAGCGACGTGTTCTGGGAGGGGCGCGAAGGCAGAGTAGAACGATGATTTTGTTCCTTTTCGCATTCTCTCTTCGGAGAATAGAGCCATAGGATATGGGGCCAACTCGTATGCAAAGTGATATTTTAGGTCGGCATCAGACTGTTTCGTTATACACAGCCGTTGGAATATTGTGAGAGGGTCTAAAACAACCTGCTTGTTGTGCACCTTGACGGTGGCGCTGCAAGGTTTGTACTTTGTCTTTCCTTTTAAATTCAACTTTTCCAAACGACTTTCCAGTTATTTCTTTGACTCCATCACATTCTATAGTTAACTGTGCAATATTAATAACAATTTACATTGGGAGCTCCATTTCTTGAAAAATCTAGTTTCCTTGCGTTATTTCAGCTAAGGCATCCGGATTTTCAATAAATATTTTATCTGGATTTAAAAATATCTTTTGTCTATGTTTATACAATTATTAAAAAATACTATTTTGGGTCTTCAGCGGATAATTTCCAAAGAAAACATTCGTTCTTCCCATATTAGATTGGCGGTACATGACCAGTCAGGTGCAACGTTTTTAAAATGCATGCCAATCATATATATGAATGAAATTACCATGAATATGCCAGAAATGCAAATTTTAGGCAGTCGTCGCGTGCACAAGGGGGTGCAAATCGGTTTTTTTTGTTTCTTTTTTTTTGGGTTTTATTATTATTTTTTTTTAATGGATGCCAATAGTGCCAAACGAAAAGCCGTGAAAAAGAATCCAGCGGAAATTCATTGGCATGCAGTTTCCGCGCTCAAAACAACTGGTAATGTGCACATTAAATCGTAACATTTTTTGGAGTTCTTGATTTTGGATGATTTTGATTTTGGATTTTTTTTCAAGGCTTTTCGTTTGGCACTATTGGCATCCATTAAAAAAAATATATAATAAAACCCAAAAAAAAAGAAAGAAAAAAAACCGATTTGCACCCCCATGTGCACGCGACGACTGCCTAAAATTTGCATTTCTGGCATATTCATGGTAATTTCATTCATATATATGATTGGTATGCATTTTAAAAACGTTGCACCTGACTGGTCATGTACCGCCAGTCTATATATACTGTTGATCCAAATAGGCGACTTGAATAAATAGTACATGGATAGAATGGATGGTTTCTTTGGAAATTATCTGCCGAATACCCAATAATTCCTCTGTGACTGAGAACTTCTAGGTTTTTTTACTATAAATACCACATTTTTTTTTATTCTAAGCTAGAATAACTGCATATCATTGACTACGAAACTTCATTACTTGCTGCCATCCTCATATCAACGTTTTACCTTATCTCCGCATCCTAATAGCATTAAAATTTCAATATACTGCTTTTCTGATAATCCCGTTTTTGTTTAACAATAAGAACAACACCCTAGAACTTAAAACATTCAAACTACTGACATTGTTTGTACAGAAATCTCGATAAGGAATTATAAAAAGTAAAGAAAAAATGAGCACAGAGAAGACAAAATCAACAAATTTCAACAGATTACCATGTGCGAAAACAATGAACAGATATTAAATCTACATTACCTACATCATTTTTACTATCAACACTGCTTTTGTTTGTTAATGTTTTATTATTTTTTTTATTTGTATCTGCGAAAACTACATTATCACACATTAAATCTAATTTTTAATGTCACAGGGGAATAGAGTTGTTGAGTCCCTATAAGGTATTGAAGAAATAAGTAATTATACCTAACGCAGTAAAAAGAACCAAATCAAATCAAATCAAATCAAATCAAGATTTATTTCATATTTAAAAATACAATTTCTTCTTGACACTCGTTTCCATGTCAGCCGAACATCCGCTCGCCAAGGCTCCGCAGCAGTTGAAGGGCTGGGCAGGAACGAGGTCGAGGTAGAATAAAATTAATTATCACAATTACCCTACTCCTACCTACCTAGTAGTAGTAGGTTCATTAGGAAAGTAAGGTAGTCTTATGTCTTACGACTTAATTTAACTGAAAAATTTTACAAATATAACTCGTTGTAGAAAAAGCACATGTACTATTTAAATTTAGATTGTTGAGACAGGAAATCAACTCATTGAAAATACCCGCTGAAGACAATGAAACGCAACAGGAGAAAGGCTATGCCAAGCCGTTGAACTTTTTGTAATGATTAAGTTTTGGTACCAATGTTTTTGAAGTTTTAGATAATTATATATGTTTCCAAATTCAATTCAATTCTATTCAATTCATTTCAATTCAAATAATAATTTAAAAATAAAAATAAATAAGGAATAAAAAGAAAAACTGCATAAAGCAAAGAAGAAAAAGAGTTGAGAAAAGTGAGAAAGGTTGGTAATAAGTTAGTTTTAGTAAAAGAATTGCTGGCTACAAGGGCTGTCGAAAAATGGGCAGCGCCTGGTATGTAATTTGTATTTATTACGAAACGGCGCATTATGCTCTCTTATTCGTGTAATGTTGTTTGTTAGCGGACTATCATCTAATTTAAATTGGTAAAATTTTTGTGATATGGTTTTGATGTAGTCCGCTAGTGACTCTGATGGAGAGTGTTTTAATTGTCGTGACCGACACGTTACACCACGCCGGTGCTGCGTATGTAAGGGCTGGCTTCACGACGATCGAGTATATCAATTTCTTGTTATTTCTGTTTAGTCTTCTATTTCCTGCCATTAGAGGATACAGACTCCTAGACAGGGAATAGACCTTGCGTACAGTTTCGTTTATGTGCTTGTTGTAAGTCAGCCTGGTGTCCAAATGAACTCCTAGATACTTCACGGATTCTTTTGTTTTAATTGATCGAGATCGGTGTAATAATTTTGTTTTTTGTGAAATTCTGGGAGAAAACCATAGCCTCCTATTTCTCTTCGTTAACTTTGATTTTCCACTGGTCATAATACGCCGTTGCTCACGCCATGTATGCTTTAAGCAGCATGTTAGCTGTCTGAGCGCTGTGGTTATGTGCATACATGGCCGTGTCATTGGCGTACATGGCCAGCTTGGTATTAAGAAAAGACGGGAAATCAGAGACGTATAAATTAAATAATTTGGGTGAAAGACATAATCCCTGCGGGACTTCCTTGCGAATATCCCATGTTGTGGAGAGTTTAATTAGGTTAATAATATGACTAAGAAAATTGTGTAGTTTTATCAGCCCTGGAATCCAGACTGTATCGAACGCTTTCTCGATATCTAGGAGGACCTTGGTGGTACTCTTCCCTAAGTTGTATTGCACCTTGACATCGTTAACTATAGTAATGATCTATTGCATTGTGTTGCATCCTTTCTTGAAACCGAATTGATCGATCATCATCGACGTGAATTCCCTCCTGAGCAGAATTAATTCTGCTCAGGACGACCTTCTCCACCGATTTAGAGATAGTTAATAGTAATGAGATGGGTCGGTAACTGCCGGCATATCTGCCATTCCTATTCCTCTTTAGTATAGGGACCACCACAGCACATTTCCACTGACGAGGCCAGTGCTGTAATCGCAGGATCGTGTTAACGATGTATACAAGCTGAACAATACCCTTCCTCGGTAGATGTTTAAGTAGCCTGCCCTTTCCCGGATCTTTATTATTTGCTAAAATCTTGATTAACTGCACAATTTCGGAATTACTACTTCCACATCCAGATTTGCTACCCAAGTCTCTCACTACGAGAAAATTTTGTATGTGGAAATAATAGTTTATGGAACTTTAATAACACAATATTTGAAATCGTCTATCCCAAAAACCCATAAAACGATATCCTACATCGGTAGTGGGGTGGGGGTAGTGATAGAGGGTGGTAGTGGGGATGGATGAAGTAAAAAAATATTTTTAGGCCTTTGGTTCTTGTACACACACTAAATCACAATTTGTTTTCCCCCCCTTTTATAATGGGGGTGGCTAATGCCAAAAATTTTTTTGTATATACTAAATATCAATAGACTCTTACCTGCCTGATTTACCTATTTACCCCCATTTATCCCCAACTCTTCAACGGAATACGATGAACAGATATTCTACTTCCAGATCTCGTTAAAATACATACGTGTGGCAAATTTCAAGTCAATATCATAAATGGTTCCAGAGTATTTATGCGCACAAAAAAGTTACAGACAGACAGACCGACAGATAATTTTTTTTCTTAATCTTAAAATCTCGACGTTTAATGACATTCTAAGCCTATTTGAACAATAAAATTTTTATGTCGTTATACTGGATGTTTAAGTAATATCAATTTCATACGATATTTTCGGACACAAATTGCATATAACTTATAAATTATTAGACATAGTTGTGAAACTAAGTGCAATTACTATAAATAGAATTCTACCTAAATATTGTTTTGCTATTACAATTAAACTTTTCAATTTTAAAATAGTACCAACTATTAGTGCTTATTTTACTTATCCATACAAAATATCACTTTATAATATATTTTTCCATACAGAGTTTCGTTTGTTTGTTTAGATACAGATTTTCTAATCTCGAAAATCTTTTACTCAATTCAACCTATTCTTCTAAAATAATATATGAAAAATCAATTTACTTGTTCATTATCTAACACATATGCGCTGCCAAAGGTTTCTGTAATATACGGACATAATATTATTGTCAATTTTTTGCTCTCTCTTTACTTTACGTTACAGTGTCGTACGCCGATAGTTTATTTACTTTTATCAACGATCTTTTCTGACGTAAACAACAAAGAAAGTCACCCCTAACTTTTGCCCTCGAATCTATTCTCTTCCAGCTTCTAAAGTAAGAGTAAACAGAATCGTATTCCAGTCCCTCCACAATCAGGGTTTCCTTGGTGCACAATAGATCTATTCTTTGTATTCTGAAAGTAAAAAATTTGGCATCTTGTTTTTAAATTAGAAATTATTTAGAAACGTGCGAAAATATTTTTGAAGTAGGTACTTAGTAAACAACAAAAATAAAACTAGTTACATTTTTTCATCTGTCTGCTATATAATCTTAAACTGCTTATACTGGGTGTTTAAAAATTACACAATTCATTCCTCTTGTAAAATTAAGAGCTTAACATTTATCTCACACAGTTTTAAAAGTAAATGTTTTCTTAAGCGAATAACATAATTATATAGAAAATTGCACACGTCACTTTTTTAGCCAATCAGAAGTTTGTTCTTGGTTTCGTTACCATAGCAACCCAAAAAATGTCAGGAAATTTTCATCCTCCAGGGTATCGAAATTAATAAGTGGAAATTTTTATGTCAAATTATTGACGTATGATCATATTTGACATTTGCTTTTACATAAAAATTGAATTTTATTTGTCATATTAATCGAGATAATTATTTTAAAAAATTATTGAGATAGTGAAACAACATTTTATTTCATGTTTAATGATATTGAATATTTTTAATGTATTTGAAAATCCTTTAAAGACTCCTCGAATTTCAATGGTGAATACATCGGTGAAGAATCTATTTCAATTAAATGTCTATGCTTGACTACATAAATATAATATTTTTAAACAATTTTATTTAATTTATCTTTTCTAATTCGTGAAAACTTAGTTGAAACTTATAGTAGCTTTCTCTGTACTACACTGAATAACTTCACATTTTGTTTTTCGTCTATATTACACTTTTCAATCAGGTATGATAAGTATTTCAATTTTGGATGGCTTTTCTTAACCTCACAAAGTTCTTCACAATATGTGCATAATGTATATTTCTGTTCTCTTTCCATTCTTTAATATCTTATTCTTTAATAACCTCGAAAAAAACTTCAACAATAGAAATATTAAGCTTACACTGGTTAAACTGTCAATAAAATAAAGACAAATAGCTAATGACGTTTTATTTCCAAGCCATCTCTGTTAAGTTTAATGTGCTGAAACTTAGCCGTGTGCATAAGACATGAAAATAAACTAAAAAAACAATGTTCCACCTATTGTAGTGAACAAAACTTATTTAATAACACACAAATAGAGTTGTCTTAAACAATTTTCAGTAATTTTTATAAACTAAAATGGATGAAAAAGATATTATTTTTCTATTATACGAATATAGGTATTCCGGTTCACCCAAACTGTTGTAACATTAGAAAATATAAGAAAAACAGAATTCCACCCATTTTAGTGAATATCAAAGATTTCACTGAATATATATTAACCCCTCATATAGTAGTTTTAGATCGCGACATTACTAACTTTTATACTTATGACTTACGACACAACAATACTATCTTAGTGCTCCAAGATCAATACCAAGGGAAGACATAGTAAGTTCTTTGGAATCAACTCTTTACCAGCTTTCCAGAGAAGATGCAGAAGAAATCAGAGCAGCATCAGCAGCCATTCTAAAACAAGCCAAACCACCGAAACCAAACATAACGAGAGGAGAAAGACAGGCCCTAAAAACACTCACGGACAACGCCAACGTAACAGTTCTGCCAGCGGACAAAGGAAATGCCACTGTGCTAATGGATAGAGCAGATTACGAGCAGAAAGTACTAAATCTGTTAGAAGACCAAGTTTACGTCCAAATCACACGAAATCCAACAAGGACCATCGAAAAACAGGTAACAAAGGCGATCAAGGAATCATGCATACCAATAGAGCACCAGAAGAAACTGATACCATCAGAATCGAGGACACCACAATTCTACTGCCTACCCAAGATCCACAAAGCAGGAGTTCCGTTACGACCCATTGTAAGTGCAGTGAATTCACCAACCCATGCGCTAGCAAGATATTTAGCAGACATTCTCAAAGCATTTATTGGACAAACAGAACACCATATCAGGAATTCACACCATTTCATACAAGAGCTAAAAAACATCACATTGGACCAAGAAGATATACTAGTCAGTTTTGACATAACATCACTCTTCACAAATATACCAGTTAATGAGGCGATAGAATTAGCTCGGGAAGAATTGCAGACCAACGGTTTGGACACCACCTTAGCAGACCTGATGGAGCTTTGTGTCAACTCGACCTATTTCAACTTCAATGGAAGTCTATATAAACAAAAAGATGGAGCAGCAATGGGTTCACCTTTATCACCAGTACTCGCTAATTTATTCATGGAAGCCTTCGAAATATATGCGTTGGACAACTACCAATTAAAACCAAAATGTTGGTTTAGATATGTGGACGACACTTTCATTATATGGCAACACGGCCGTAAGGAACTGGAGAATTTCAAAGACTACCTAAACAGCCTACATAATAAGATTAAATTTACCATGGAAATAGAAACAGAGAACCAACTTCCATTTTTAGACGTCCTCGTGTTCAAGAAGGATAATGGAGGATTAGGACACAAGGTATACAGAAAAACCGACGCACACCGACAGATACCTGCACGCCAATTCTCACCACCACCCAGCACAAAAACAGGCCGTCGTCAACACACTAGTACATAGAGCAAAGCAAATTTGCGAGTCAGAACATCTACAAGAAGAATATCGGACCTTAAAAACATCACTACAGAAAAATGGATACAAACCGAAGGACATAGACAACGCAATAAAGAGACAAGATACAACCAGAACAGAAGAAGAAAAAGAAGAAAAGAAATACACGGCAACAGCTTACCTACCGTATATACAAGGATGTACGGACAGAATCGGAAGAGTTTTGGAGAAAAAGAACGTCAAAGTAATATATAATGCAAAACAGAAGGTGGCACAACATTTTCCCAAATACCAAGGTCCAGAAGAACTAGAAACACCAGGAGTATATAGTATCCCATGTTCCTGCGGACAAGTCTACATCGGAGAGACCAAACGACGTATAAACACCAGACTCAGGGAACACATTAGAAGTACAAAGAAGGGAAATTCTACAAAATCAGCAGTTGCCGAACATTCAGAAGAAACCGGCCATTTGATAAAATTCGACAAAACAAAGAAATTAGCCAACACCAAGAACTATTGGCCAAGAAGATACAGAGAAGCCATTGAAATAAATAAACATTCGAATAACTATAACCGTGACAACGGACTACAACTACCAATAACGTGGAAGTCAATGTTCCGCATGAGCAATGATCCGCAACACGCCTCCTGATAACCTGTATAAATAGAGGAGCTCAGTCCAGCAGAGCTCACTTCGCTTCAGAAGAAGACCACGACAAGATGGTCGAAACGTCAAGCACTCAACCAAGTCTACGCGGAAGAAGACCCGGAAACCAGCAGCCAGACAACAATACTAATTCCGATGCGTTTCTGTCATTTTGACAACAAAACCCATTTATGGCCTACTAATCTTATACCTTGTTGGGTCTTAGAATAATCTTAATGTCAGTTTAAATTAGTATTTATTAAATTTATGTAGGTATGAAATTTTCTTAACAAATCCTCCGCGTGCATGAATTGCAGGAAATTTTTCTCGTACATTAATTTTTTAAGGAAATTCATGTACTCAAAAAATTTCCAGCATTAATTCAAGCACTTGGGAGATTACAAATGATATTTTTTCCTTCTCGTGTCGTACTTTCTAAAAAAAGTTGACAATTTCTCTGTTTATACAAGTATACCTTTTGGCTACAGTTCAACGTGGATTCTGGACTACAGAAAAATTATAAAGAATCATTTTTAAGGAAAAGTACTATCACTGGTTTTCCGTTATCTTATAAAGAAGAAGCTTAACATATCGCGGTTGTTATCGAGTGGTTCTTAGCCCGACAACCCATCCAAGTGTAGACCGCGATAAGCATTGCCTAATTTCAACAATGAATGATTTATTGGTGTAATTACGCTTCCTTCTGTGCTGGCCTGAAATTTGCTTATTATCTTATAATAAATAACTATGTAGCAGTACATTTACCTTATACTAGTAAGTCTTTACTCTATAGAAAGACGGAAAGTTGAATACCTTTTTTTTTACAGGTTGCCGTGCTGAGAATTTGCTGTACTGAAACTTGAGACTATTGTACTATTAGTCTCGTTCCTCCCAAGGAGGCGAATATTCGATCGATATGAGTTCTGTTTATCTCATCCGGAGTCGCAAGTGCCCCCCGTCAAGTGTGAGAATCTTCTAGGTGTTAAGGCTGAGCATTTACATAATATGTAGTGAAAAATTTCCTCATCGTCACCACACATTCTACATTCTGGATTATCCCTTACCTTTAAGTTGGTTAGGTGTTTAATTAGTGTACCTGTTAAGATGAGGGCTACACATCTCAGCTGTTTTCTGTTCAGGTTTAGCAATTCGTTGTTCTTTGTTTTGTATGGTCCACCAGCAATGAACTCACGTGACTCTCAGTCCTAACGTCCCCATCCAACACAACTGGTGCAAGATATTGCGCTGTTGCAAGATATCCCGCAGGTTTGTTCGGGTTCAATTAATGCAGCTTTTGCCCTTTCTCCTATCAGCATATTTACTTTTGCATTAGTTTCATTGCCTTGGTGTGTTCCACCGGTTCCGCCAAAGCAGTTTTAAGCCAAATATCTCGGTATGATATCCTTTGTTTGCGATGGTCTTGTATACATTGATTTCAGCCCGTTTGCCGCTAGCAGTGCCTCACTCCTCATGACTAAGTGAAGAGGAGTCAGTCAAAGTAATGCTTCAATGGCTGCGGTAGGCGTTATTGGCATTGCTTCCGTTATCCATATGCAAGCTAATTTTGCACATTTCCTAGTTCACTCAACACCTTCTCTCTGAAAGTATGCCAACGTATTAGGAAAGCAAAGGTTATTGTTGATGCCCCAAACCTTTGGTGCGTGCAGTTCACCGTATTTTTGCGGTTCCCAGTTATTATCTACCATTAACTCTAGTCTCTTTGTCTAGGTCTGAAAAACAAATTCTCTACTAAAATTGGGACAAGTGAGTATAGGAACCTTGACTAAACATTGTTTTATATTCCTGAATGCTGTTCAGAAGTCCATAAAAGTGCTTGAGTTTTCCTAGTCAACTTGCTTATGGGAGAAATACGATTTGCGAAGTTAGATATAAATCGACGGTACCAGGATACCATGCCGACAAATCTACGTACCTCCTTAACGTTTTTAGGTGTAGAATAATTCAGAATGCAAGCTACCTTGTCGGGGTCTGTCTGCAAACGATTTTTGACCATTACAAAACCGAGATATTTTAGCTCCGGACGCATAAGTATGCATTTCTCTCTATTAACTGTTAAACCTGCCGTTATAAGTTTTTCGAAAACTTTTCCTAAAACCGACAAATGTGAGTCAAAATCAGTTGTTCTTGTGATGTGAATTTAAATAAAATAGGTTTTTCGTTAAGGACTGCTGTCCATGAGATAACAGGATTTTCTAAAGCTTGACTTAATTTTGGGCGAGAACCGTCAGGAAAAATGCACCGTGCTATAAATTAAAATAATGAGATTGATCTTGGAACGAGGCTAGAATTGTCGAATCACGTTAAAAACTTTCAAAAATTATTTGTTGAGGTTAAGAATCGGTTACAAAATTCTTTTGGTGGAGTTGCTAAAAGGTATAATTTGAAGCGTCGTCTTCTAGTTGAAAGTAGGACAAGTCGATTGGAAAAGGAATTATACGCTTTCGGATGCGGCGGAATATTATGCTTCAAAATTAGCTCCTAAATTTGTAAAATGTAAGGTTCTTAGGAAGTTGTCGACCAACGTGATAGATCATTGAGATCGTGGCATATTAATGATATTAAGGTGATCGATTGATCTTTTTTTTACTATTTTTTTTGTAAGAAAGGGTAGAAAGGGTGGCGTTACGGTTTCGTAAAATTTTATTATATGTTAAGGTTTCTAATTAGATTCCACGATTTTTAAAGATTCAGGTTAGACTATCGGAGACACCTGTTTGTGAAGGTCATAGGTTAATTTCATTAGGCGGAGGATTAAAAAGTTAGCAACGTAAATAAGGTCTGGAAGTAGGTACGTGTAAAATTCGCTTGGGGTAATACAACGAGCAGAACGGTAAGTAGAAAGGTTTGGTGGTTTAAAAGGATGGCCAATTGATGCGTGTGTGTTGAGAGAAATTATTGATAAATGATTTGCGTATTTATGAAGATAGTTGCACACGTTAGTACAACGAGACGTCGTCCAATGTTTGGTGTTTGGATATATAGTGCCTTAGAGTTTACGATGCCATCTTGATCGAATTTGAGATAGCCGTCTGATGCACGTGTTTGGAATGCTTCCAATTTGTTAGAGTTGTCGCAACTGGAGCTGGTGTTTATTTTCAATACCTTTCAAAATTTGATCACTGGACTAATGTCAGGTTTCGTATTTTTTGGAGTTTTTTTTTATTTGCCCCTTTTGTTATTGCTGTAACGTACTGACGTCGATGTTACGTAAAAGTTCGGATGTACTGGACCAAACATCTAAGGTGCGTGCATGTTTTTGACTTTTTATTGCTAGATTGTGCTGATTGCACAAGTAAATTCTATCCAGAAAAGCCTAAATGGATATCTCAAAATTCATTTTTGCAGATACAACTGTGTTTATTTCACTATTTACT
The DNA here is from genome assembly GCA_936432065.2 of Rutpela maculata. Taxonomy (NCBI): domain Eukaryota; kingdom Metazoa; phylum Arthropoda; class Insecta; order Coleoptera; family Cerambycidae; genus Rutpela; species Rutpela maculata. Next base: position 28,256,455 of record OW386291.2, read on the forward strand.
GATGTTAAGAAACATCTAGTGCATAAAAGTTGTCTATTGAAACTAAAAAAGCTATAAGAAAATTTCTATAGCTCTATAATTGAAATTGAAAATAGTCACCTTTGGACGTCAATTAGTACAGTAACTAGCGGTTTTAACATCGGAATAACGTCGTATTGAACGGATTTCGTTCATTTTTGGCAGTATAATAGTAAATGCTTCACGGAAAAGTTTCTATATTACGCGGGGGCTTGCTAATTTATAGGGGTGGATGCCACCCCCCTCTCAGGGGATGGCACTTAAAAAATATATATATTTATTAAAGCTGAAATAGAATTAAATTTTAAGAAGAAAAGGGTCTATGCAATTTTTCATATAAATCGATAGTTTTTAAGTTATAACGACTTCAAAATTGCGATTTTAGCTTAAAATTTATTTCCAAACGGCTTTCGTCAAGTATCTCGAAAAGTGTTACTTTATCGAAAAAATGTTAAAGACCAATTACAGAAAGTACAAACTAGGAATTAATTATATTTTTTGTTTATTGATGTAGGATTAATAATTTCGGAGATATTTAAGTTTATATTTGGTATCCAAGTGTTTCGAAATTACCTTTAAAGTTTAAAATGCATTTTTTTCTGAAGCAAATGGTTTAAATGAGCAAAAAAATTTGAACTCTATGTAATGCTACATCTTAACGAAGAACTGTATTTGAGATAATGTTTTTAAATTACTGGCTAATTAGAGTAACAAAATGGCGACCTTTTTATATAAAAAAATATAAATACCCACATTTTTCTATCATAACTTCTTTATTTCTTATGCTACAGGAACGAGTAAAAAATAATTTGAAAGCGCAATTAATTGTCTTTCATTCCATTTCTTAGCATGCGTGACGTAGGTGTCACAATTTTTGAGATATTTAACATTTAAACTGCATTTTTCGTCTTATAAACGTTTGGACGCCATTTGTAAACTTTCATATCTCCGAAGCTAATAAATCTAGGTAAATAAATAAACAAGCGAAATTCATTATTAGTTTATGAGCTTTATTTTTGGTTTCTACCCACTTTTCAATAAAACTAATATTTATTGAGATATTTAGAAGAGGAAAAAAAAATACGTTTTATTGAAAATAAATACCTTTAAAGTTTAAACTGTATCTTTTTCTAAAGCAAGTGCTGTATACAAACCAAAAAAATTGAGCATCTACGTCATGCTATATATTAATGAGAAACAGTATTTGAAATTCCTTTTCTTTAATTCCTGGTTAATTACAGTAACTAAATGGCGACGTTGTTAATAAGAAGATGTTTAGACGCACATTTCTTCGGCCATCACTTTTTTGTTTTTTGTGCTACAGAAACAAGTAAAAAAACAGTTGAAAACTTAATTAATAACCTATTATTCTACCTATTAGCATCCTTGAAGTAGGTGTCACAGTTTCTGAGATATTTAACTCAACCTCTAAATAACTATCTTATGAACACTTGGATTCCAAATATAAACTTAAATATCTCCGAAATTATTAGTCCTACATCAATAAACTGAAAATATAATTAATTCCCAGTTTGTACTTTCTGTAATTGGTCTGTACCATTTTTTCGATAGTAATAGTAATACTTTTCGAGATACTTGACGAAAGCTGTTTGGAAATACCTTCTTTCTTAAGCTAAAATCGCAATTTTGAAGTAGTTATAACTTAAAAACTATCAGTTTATGTGAAAGATTGCATGGAACCTTTTCTTCTTAAAATTTAATTCTACTTCAGCTCCAATAAATATACATTTTTTTAAGTACCACCCCCTTAGAGGGGGTGGCATCCACCTCTATAAATTAGCAAGCCCCCGCACAATATAGAAACCTGTCTGTCAAGCATTTACTATTATACTGCTAAAAATGAACGAAATCCGTTCAATATGACATTATTCCGAAGTTTTGAATATTTTTTACCTCTAGGTACTGTACTAAATTACACCATGAAAATCGCATTTCTGAGAGTTGTGCCCGTTGAGACTTTTGATCAGCATGACATGACCTACATGTTCCCTGAATTTCAAAAAAAAAATCACTTAAACCCCATTTCCATAAAAAAGGTCCTTTAAAAAATTCCTAGACAACCACTACAACTTATTAGGTGTCGACGCAGCTTCACTACATAGGAAACCACTACAACGTTTATTTTATAGTTGTTGTTCTGAAAACTAGATTAATTTTACCTTTAACTGGAATTCAACTTTAAAAGTAGTTATAAAGCCATTAGCGAAACTAAAATTAATTTGTTTAATCGTTTAGAACAACAACGATGGAGACGAAATTATTGTATAAATAATTTTTGCTCTAAAATACGTGCATTTCTCTATTTAAATCACAGTCAAACGTAATTAGATTCATTAAATTACATTACATCGAAAATACGTACTGACTTATTGAGTATCAGTATCTGTTACAATTGTTAAGCATTTGGCAAACAAACACCCCCAACACAGGACACAGAATACTTGTCTGTAGCTGATTAGTTTATGGTTCACTTAATATATTTTGAGTGTATTATGCAATTTTTCGGTGTTTCCATTCCTTACAAAAAATTGGAACCTCGTTTTATTAACCTCGTTTTAACATAGTCGAATTGAGTAGACCTTAGGTATGATACTTTCACTCTGTTTCTTATTTATGTATTGCAACCTATTTCATTTGTTAAAGTGAGCTGATGACTAACAACAATCGCGAAACAGCGATTATTATTTTCAGGCGTCTACACCGCAATTTTATTGTTGAAATTTAAAATTATCGAATACCATAATCAATATAATATCTTCAACATTTTTGATGTTTGAACACAACTAGGAACTACTAAAATATATTTATATAATTTTTTTATTATTGTATGAAACCCAATCTACCACACGGTGTTTACAAGAATTTAGTTTCTGAATTTATTTCCATAGTAAATTTGCTATGTTTGAGAAGTAAATAATAAAACTGTTTTAGCTGAAAGATAATTCGTCAAGTGGTAGATGCTAGTGCAGAGTGTTTGAATTGCAAATAAGGTAAACATAAGAGGAATTGATGAAAAACATTTGATAGGTTGGAGAAAGAGGTTGGAAGCAGCTTAAACTGACGTAGACTATTCCTCTTCTCTTTCGTCTTGATGTATTTGTCTAATAAAATGCATAAAGTAGATTCTGGCTTAAGTCGATAAAAATCCAGCTAATTTGGTAAAAATGCCATGAGACTGTGAATATGGAATGAAACTGCGATAATTTTACATAAGTTATTATTTATTAGTAAATTATTAGAGTTACTTGTTACTAATATCATTACAAAAAGGACAATACCACTATATCGAAAATTAGATATTACACTAAAAAAAATCATAAAAAATTTAGAGATCTTCTAGAAAACGTAGATTGGGCACCAGACGTAAATATGACGTACGAATATTTTTACCGATTATTTAATTCCTATTTTTATAAAGCTTTTTCATTAAAAAGCTCGAACACAAATAATAAAGCAGACTATACTGGCTGGATAACAAAAGGCATCAGAATGTCCTGTAAAAATAAACGTTTTTTGATTTATTTAAAAAAATTTACAAATAACCCCGCAATAATACATTATATAAAAAATTACTGTCGAACATTAAAAAATATTATTGAACGGGCAAAACATACTTATTTTGGTGAATTAATTTCAAGCTCTACAAATAAAACAAAATTAACATGGAATATAGTAAATCATTTTACAAGAAATCAAGCCGAAAAACAACACAGTAATATATCCATCGTAAAAATGAATCGCTAATTACCGACCCCGTTGAAATCAGTAACAAATTTAAAACTGTCTTTGAACAAGCAGCGAAATCAACTATCAGTAATGACATTAGTAAAGAAACTAGTTCTAATCACCTTCAAACTGTAAATTATAATGATCCCCATTCATTATTCTTCCAAGCTATAACCGAAACAGATATTGTCAAAAGTGCATGTGCTCAAAAACTAAAAAAATCCACGGGCAATGACAACATTCCCATAACACTGATCCAAAAGAATATTGATGTTTTAAAAAAACCATTAGCTCATTTATTCAACTTATCACTGACCAATGGCATATTCCCAAGTTGTTTTAAAACCGCAGTCACAATACCAATTCATAAAAAAGGAGATAAATTAAATCTAAATAATTGCAGAGGTATTTCGTTATTGCCATGTTTCTCAAAATTACTGGAATGGATTGTTAATAATCAACTGATATCTTACCTAGATAATAAAAATATTTTAACTAATTCGCAATTTGGGTTTAGACAAAATCGTAACACATCCGACGCAACATTTGCCTTGTTGGAACATATTAACGAAATGTTGGAACAAAAACAAATTCCATCAGGGATATTTTGTGATCTCACTAAGGCATTTGACTGCGTTGATCATACAATTTTGATTAATAAACTAGAATATTATGGAATAAGGGGAATGCAGTTAAAGTGGTTTAAGTCATATTTGAGCCAACGAGAAATGGACGTAAGAATAACACATGGGACCAATACAGAACTAATAAATTATGAATCTGGTATTGCAGATATCAAATGTGGTGTTCCCCAAGGATCTGTATTGGGCCCAACGTTGTTCATAATATATATCAACGATATCGTCTTTAATTTTCCAACAGTTGCATTTTCTCTTTTCGCAGACGACACGAGTATCATCATACAACGTGAGAACATATCATCATTACAAACAGCCAGTCAGACCATAATGGATGGTATCTCGGATTGGTTTTTGGCAAATAAACTAGCACTTAATTATAGCAAAACGCATAGCATTATTTTTCAGTTGTATCGAAATTTGCAAGACATAAAGATAAATGTAAATCAACAAAACATATCTACAACAGATTCAGCAAAATTTCTAGTCATACATATATACAACCACTTGGACTGGTCAGAACATATTACACAATTAAACTCAAAACTTAGTAAAGCTGTGTTCGCAATACGCACTATAAAACAAAACATAAATTTTACAGTCGCCAAGCAAGTATATTTTGCATATTTTAACAGTATTTTGCAATACGGAATTAAATTTTGGGGCACAGCAATAAACGAGACATAAACATTCATAATACAAAAAAGGGCAATTCGTACATTATGTGAATTAAGACCCAGAGACTCTTGTAGAACATTTTTTAAAAATCAGAAAATATTTACATTAACAAATTTATATGTATACAAAGTTTCTCTGTTAATTCATAAAAACCATAACCTATTGTTGCGGCCATCTGATGTGCACAAGTACCTAACCAGAAAACAAGAATTTATACCACCAAAATATAATTACAATAGAACTGGAAATGGGCCCCTGTATACAGGTATAAGAATATACAATCATTTACCACAATTACTTTCCAGTAGAAAATTAAAAATAGAATTAAAAAGACTACTTCACCAACATGTATTTTGTAACCTCAACGAATATTTTCAAACCTCCTTTTGAATTATATGCACTCTTATTATTATTGTTATCTATTTGTCTATTATTATTATTACCACATAAATTACGCACCTAGGTACTATGTAAAGCAAATTTAAATGCAGTAATGTTCTCAAGTTGGCTTTGTTCCGGCTGGCAACTCAACCGGTCCGGAAATACATGACATACGCATTATCCAAAATATACATATTTTTAAATTTCAGTTCCGATGCTCCGGGGACGCCAGGGGGAATAAAGCTAATATCTTTCCCAATGCTCATGGCTAAAGATATACATACATAATGTATGCATATGTTATATGCAATTATTTACTATTACTTTATTATATAATCATGTATATTTCGGGAAATAAAATAAACAAACAAACATAAACCATAATAATTACATTACAAGTTGAAATAATTACTTCCACATCCAGTGGAAGTATAGTAAGATCAAAATTTTTAAAAAATTTTATTGTTCAAATATGCTTAGAATGCCACAAAACGTCGAAATTTTAAGTTTGAGCAAAAAAAATTTCTGTCTGTCATATATTTTCATCTTATTCCGTTGAAGGGTTGGGGGAAAATTGTAGTAAATTGGGGTAAATAGGTAAATCAACCAGGTAAGAGTCCATAAAATTGGTATTTAGTATATACAAGGGAAGCTAATGTGTCAAAAAAAATTTTGGCATTAGCCAACTCCATTACTACCCCCACCCCTTTATTTATTTATTTATTTATTTATTTATTTATTTATTTATTTATTACAGAAAAAGGGACACATACAGGATAAACAGCCCAAACAAGTATCCACTAGATCTAATTTAACAACTAAATCAAAATATAAACTAAAATTAGAGTATACAATACACCACAGAGTAATCACAGAGAGAAAAAAACAGTTAGGTTAAAATAGTATTTTTTATAACAGTTTTAAAACTTCTTAATAATAAAAAAATACATATATTTCAGAAAAATTTGAATTGTAAGTCCTAAACATTCTATTTAAAGGGGAATTTTGACTGGAATTTGTTCTATAATAAAATTCATGAAACATAATATATTTCTTAGACTACGAGGGGGAACATGAGAGTTTACCATAGCTAATAAGTCAAAGAAATCAATTAAAGCATTGATCAATTTGTACAAAAATATTACGTCAGCAAGTGACCTTCTGTTTTCTAGTGATGCAATATGATGATTACGCCTTAACAAAGCACAGCTGCTCTGGAAGTCGTATTCTCTGGTCGCCTTAAAATTTAAATATCTCACGAATCTACTTTGCACAGATTCTAACCGAGATTTGTAAAGTAAATATTTTGGGTTCCAGATTGCAAAATTTAACTTACTGTGTACGAGTGAAAAATAAATTATTTTTATTGCATGATTAATGATTTAAATTTTTTGCATGTTCTGATTATAAAATCCAGCATTCTATTATTCTTTGATATTACGCAGTCTATATGTGGAGAGAAGGTCATTTTTGAATCGAAGATTATTAAAAGATCTTTTATTTACTGTACTGTAAAACTAATAAATTATGTGATTTTTGGTAATGAAAACATAAAATAATGTAATTTAACGGATTTTAATGGAAATTTACGAATAATAAAAAAGTTGACCGTTACAGTATTACAGGGGCAATGCGTTCCTATCCCACGACAGCTGTAAAGACTGCTAAACATTGTCCCTTATACGTTTGTGTGAGGAAGAAACACACATTGGCACTCTAAAACTGCAACAGGTATTTAAATTTCAGCTAGGTAATTTTGTTGATCGCTAAACAAATTCGTGACAATCCTGCTGACCTGGTGCCAACTAAGCAGGCCTTTCCATGTGTTGATTGAGTTTGTCAAACAAGCAGATACTGTGATTAGAGTAATTGGAGAAAGGATCATCATCTGGTACACAGATAGATCTAAGAGGGTCGAAGGGATAGGTATAGTCGTGGTGGAGCCTAAATTTGGGCTATTTAGAGCTCTAGCCAGCACTCCAACCATTTTCCAAGCAAAAATATATACTGTAGATCTATACGCTCAAGAATTCATAAATGAGGGCATTCGATGGACAAGGATTTACATACTCTTCAGATAATCAAACAGCAGCAAAGACTTCAGGTCTGATACCTTTCAATCTAAAATTACCTAAAGTAACTAGGAAAAATAACGAGGTTGTCTTGACGTCAGCACCAGAGTACGAGGGAATAGACAGTAATGAAATAAGTGACTTACAATAGAAGGTGCTCAATTTTTTTGGTCCCGAACTGTTTTGGGGTTATCAAAAGGGAAAATAGGAAAAACAGAACGGGTCCTAATCGAGGAACACTCCGAGAGCAAAAAAACGTGAGAGAGCTCATAATATATTAATAATACTCCAAAAGTTCGACCTAAGATTGATGACACGATTTTTAACTAGCCGTGACATATGGTTTCGGAATATGTACAGGGCGATCTCGCGAATGTTAGAACCTCATTTAACTTTTTTTTATTTTTGGAGTTACGTAAAAAAGATTTAACATGGGAAATCATATTTTCTAAAATGCATGTCAGAAAAACAATTGACTTTATCAATTACTAGGTTTATTTTTAAAGGAACACTTTTTAATGGTCACTTGGTATTCGTCTTAGATGCCTCTACTTACGGTAGAAGTATGTACAGTTCCTCATGAGTCACCCTGTATATACAATTTATCGAATTAGAGCTGGAAAACAAAAGCAGAACGTTAGTTCTGTCAAGATATTTATTGGCAAGTCCTACATTATGTTTACTGAGGCAGAAAATATGATATAGTTTTAATTTTTTTATAAATTATAATAAAAATGCTACTAGAGGTAAGATATTTGTTTGTAGATAATAATAACCGTCAGCCCTGATAGGTGGATTTTTCGGCACATCATCGTTTTATGAACTTTGAGATATTTTTATGGTTTAATGGATGATAACGATTCGTAAAATCGACTTCTGGCGGGGCACTTCCTGTGAAATCATGTCATCGTTACAAGGCTCATTTTTTTTCGTGTGTACACAATTTATGTTTAGAATGAATAAAATAAGATTGTCAGAAAGTGAGGGCCGTCAGGAGGCGCAGCCAGAAAGGTAATAATGGTACAATACATCTGAGGCTCGGTAGGAAGCCAAGTTAGGCGAAAGTGTTAAATTCCTGTATATTTAAGAGCCTATGGTACTTTTGTTGACAATAAGAACTTTCTGGGGAGGCTATTGTATTATTGAAGGAGCTTATATTTACGTTTTAAAAAGGAGCCAGAACTTGTAACGATGAGTTTAGAGTTCTGAGATGAAATATGCGAAAAAAATCCAATTTTCATGAAAAATCCTAAATATTTTTTTCTGGCTAGCCCCATTGACGGGAGTTTCTTTCTGGGAATTTTTTTCTGTGTTCAAAACATTTAAATAAAGCTTTTTTTTAGGCTGAGCATAGCCTAAAAAAAAGCTTGCAACGATCATGTTATATAACTCCGTTTCTTTACATATTGAACCATGGCCAACTCGATGGGCTGACATATGCCAGAAGTCTATTTTGTCGTTATTTAAGTTCGATAGAATTAATCAGCGCATAGAAAATGCTTGTAACGATGAGTTTCCGAAAAAGCCACTTAGCTCCCGCATATGCAATATTATACCCAGGAAGACGTATTCCTTGCTTTATAAATATAAATGGGAAATTGGAAACTACAAAGTCATTAAAAAACAAAAAGCAAGCAACAATGAAGATCGGGAGTTAGAAATTCTACTGCACCTCCAAGAAAATAATAATATGGCCGTTCAGGATCTGGAATATTCTAAGAGGTATATTATCTAAAATGACATTTAAATAAAGTCTTTCAAAATAATGCCAGTGCAAGAAAACCGCTGCCCAAGGAATCACCAGAGAGGGTCGAGGAATCTTTCCATATTTGATAATAGTCTGTAAAAGTTCATGTAAATAATATAATTGTATGCACTTATTTGGTATCAAAATGAAGCTTACATCATCACAAATCAGATTTCACCATAAAATAGGCCATCAATATACCCAATAGAAAGTTAGAACGAAAACTTCCTGGAAACTTTCGGAGATTTCAAAACGGAAAGTTTCCAGGAAGTTTTCCTTCTAACTTTCCATGGGATATATTAATACCCTATTTTATGGTGAAATCTGATTCGTGATGATGCAAGCTTCATTGTTAGATCAAATAAGTGCATACAATTATATTATTTACATGAACTTTTACAGATTTTTATCAAATGTGGAAAGTTTCCTCGACCCATCTCTGGGAATCACTACTCCGACATCCAGATTCTATACCCAAGTTTGTCACAACGAAAAAAATGTTTATACTATATTTGCACTCCACTATGTGGAAATCGTTTTTATTGAACTTTAATAATATAAATATAATATCTGAAATCTGAAAAAACTCATAAAACGATATTCCACATCGGTAGTAGGATGGGAGTGGTAGTAGTGGGGATGGATGAAGTAAAAAAATAATTTGAGGCGTTTGTACACACACTATATCACAATTTTATTTTGTTACCCCCTTCAATAATAGTGTGGGGGTGGTAATGGAGATGACAGTAGTGCTGGCTGATACCAAAAAAAAATTTTTGAAACCTTCGCTTCTCGTACATGCCCTAAATCCCAATGCACCTTTTAAGTCCAGATCTCGCTATAATATATATACACACATATACCTGAAAAATGAAGTATATATTGGTCGAACGGAGAACATTGATGAAATGGAAACAAAAATTAACACAGCACCACAAAAAAAAAAAAAGGTCGTGATCTGGATGACTGACCATGGTATTTCTATGTGTCCTTCGACTCTCAATCCGAATCCGAGGTAGCCCAAACTGTAGCCCAAACTTTTGCGCTACAGCCAAAAACAACCCCGAAAATGGTAAAACCGTCCCATACTTCAGGATTCATTGAATGGGTGTAAATGAATGGTGAAAAAAGTGGGAAGGGAAAATGTTTTATGTTCATTAGTCACCTACCTGAATAGTTACTGGAAAACTACCCTTATAATATGCTGAAAACTCCCCCTGCACAAGCATAGAGTATATAAATGCCAATAAATCAGGAGAAATGTTAAAGTTTTTATAGTTTGGAATACAGTACATGAATCTTACTCGTCTCCCAAAACCACCCTTATATAAAAATAAACTGCGTGAATATCAACAGATCGTTGGAAATGGAGAATTTTTCGATGTTTTAATTCCAGAATAGAATCTTGGGTGACCCTGCTCTATGTTATTCTTAGTCGGTACAAAAACCACTCCTATAATAGGGTGGAAACCACGCTTATAACAGAATAAAGCACACAAATGCCCAACGGGAAATGTTAATTTTTTTATAGCTTGGAATACAGAACATGAATCTGGAGTGACTCCCAGGTCACCTCGCTTACTCGTGACCCAATATCTCTTCTATAAAGGGTGGTAGCCACCCTTATATAAGAATAAATTGCGTGAATATCGATAAACTGTGAGAAATGTTGGAGTTTCCATTGTTTCAGTTCCAAAATAGATTCTTGACTGACGTTGATATACCTTATTCTCACTTGGTATCCAAAATTATCCCTAAAAACCACCCCTACATAATATAATATACATATGCCGGTTTTTCAATTTTTCTTCTTAGAATACCTTATCTTCCAATTTTCAAATGATCTCCTCACTGGCTCTCTTTTATATGTCCTATGTTTTATGTGTGTGCGTGTCTCTTTTCATAGACCAACAGTAGTTGGCCATCATGTGGACCTCCCACCATGATACCGCTTCTCCATCTCCGAAATATCCTGGTGAAAGCGTTCGCCTTGCTCTTTATTGTATACACCCAAATTTTCTGGATGGCGGACAACACTTGGTCCATAAAAAGAGACACAACGAAGGACACAATAGGGAGTAAATGAGAAGATCATTTGAAAATAAGAAAAAAAAGCATTCTAGGAAAAATGATTAAAAAAATGTTCATATTCTTGAGTCAAACTGCATTAACCTTTTCGTGCAATAAATGCACGATTTATTGGCACACATGTACATTTTACTATGTAGGGGTAGTTTGCTAGGGATGATTTCGGGTAAAATAAATATTCTGGAATTGAAACAGCGAAAAACTCCTACATTTCCCACGATCTATTCTATTCTATCTATTCATGTAGTTTATTTTTTTTTACAAGGGTTATAGGGGCGGTTTTGGGATATGAGTAAGAGAGGTGCACTCAGTCACTTTAGATTCATGTACTGTATTCCAAACAATAAAAACTTTCACATTTCTCGCAATTTATTGGCATTTATATACTCTTGCTTGTACAGGGGCAGTTTACAGCACATTATAAGGGTAGTTTTCCAGTCAATATTCAGGGAGGTAACTGCTGAATATACAACATTTCCCCTTCCCACGTTTTTCACCATTAATTTATATCCATTCATTGAATCCTGATGTATGGGGGTTGTTTTTGGCTGTAGCGCAAAAGTTTGAGAGTATACGATTCGGATACAGCGTCGAAAAATACATAGGAATACCATAAGTCAGTCATCCAGATCACGACCTTCTTTTGTGGGGCTGTATAATAGATGTGGTTCATAACATCAATGTAAACAATATGGTAGAAATCAGTTTGAAAAATTTGGAAAAAATTACATCGTCTTTGATGATAAACGAGGACATCATTTCTAACCATTTTTATAATTTTAGAATTTTTCGATTACTTTATTCTACTGTGAATATTAAATCATCATTGACGAGTAATATAATTTGTGAAATAAAATATGTCTCCTAAATAAAGAGCATTTTTATTTCCGAAATAATTTCTACTAAGGTATTTTAAAACAACGAAATATCTCATTTCAATCTGTGTTTAAATAAAATGAAAAAAATCAATGAATGTAATATATTTCTCGGACCACCATGACTGATAACAAAATATAGCTAATCCAGGCGTTTTAGTTGTAAAATTGACCTCTGTGCTAAATTCGTGCCACACGAAAAATTCTTTTTTTATTGTGTTTATTTGGACGTCTTTAATAACACTTGGTAGTTACGCCACGGTACACTCGGAGGATTTCTTGAAAATCGCGTCGGAAGATCGCGGAAACCGCGGATTCGAGATTAACTCGGGAATCTTATTATAGGGGTTGTTTTTGTATCGACTATTATAAAACTGGTTAGGCGTACGAAAAAAGTGTATAGCACCTTTAAGGCAGAGAATTTATAGATGTACAACTTTTATAATAAGTGTTGTTCCCGTTTGAGTCATAAAAACTGAGTTAATCGCGAATCCGTGGTTTCCGCGACTTTCCGACGCCATTTTCAAGAAATTCTCCAGGTGTACCTTGGCGTAACTACCACGTGTTATTCAATCCGTTCAAATAAATACAATAAAAAAAAATCATATGGTACGAATTTGGCAGCAAAAGTATAAATCGCCTGGAGTAAAAACTTAATATCTAGTATACTTTTTAAGATAAAAGCTGTTTTATGTCATTAAAAAGCTTCTTTATAGCCTTTCAGACGGTGGCAAAATATTCAGGGTGTTCCATTAAAAAATCCCAAGTAAAGTTTATGTCTCCGAAATGCGACTGTCAGTTGTTTGATAAGATTTCTAAAAAATATATGTAATTTCCTATAACTTTTATTTTTTAACATTTTTACGCAACTCTAAAAATAACGAAGTTAAATGCTGAAGCTGATACTCTAAGGTATAGTTGCAGGGAATGGTTATTTGTTGTGCATGCTGGTTGAATGTTGAAATAACTATAGTTAAACTTCGGCAAGACGTTAGTTTAAATAAGGCGTTAAAAAATAATAGTATATTATTCAACGAGAGATAATGTAGGTAATAACTCACGCAGATGAAGTTTAATTCATCAAGTGAGTTATTACCATTACCTCAAGTTGAATACTATACTTTATCTACGATTATAGCAATAAATATTAAATTGAGAAAATTTTGTTTAAATTACTCAGTTTGTTTATTAAAAAAATTAACTGTAAAATTTAATTTTTGTACACCCTTTCATATTTGTTGTCTACAAAGATTTAGCCGTCTTTAAGCGGAGGTAGAATGTGATTTTTAATCGAAATAGTGCATAAACTGCTTGTAGACAAAAAATCAGTTTTGTAGATTAATATTCCGCGGCGGAAAATGCAAAACTTCTCCGCGAACTGCAATAACCTGAAGCGCATATTCTGTCAAAAGTCTTGCTTTTTATGTTACAGAAAAAATAAAAAAAACGTCGGAAAGCTCAATCAACTCTCTTTACATAAGCTGTCTACATTTAAAAAAAAAAAAAAAACGATAATTATTGAGATATTCGAGGAAATGTAGGAAATTACTCCTATAGTGTATGTAAATCTTAAAAAAATAATTTTTCTCAGAAACCTTTGTTTAGAAGGGCCAAGATTAACGAAGCGTCAAAGTAGTACATGATATTAAGTGAACATCGTATATGAGATCGATTTCAGTTAATTATCGATTAATTACGGTGACAAAATGGAGAAATTTTACCAAAAAAAAGTCTCCAATTCCTTCATTTTTGTCGGAATTCAAAAAATAAAAAAGTTTTAGCAAATTTAATCCTATTTGAATAAACTATAGTAGTATTTTGGCGTAGGAGCCAAGATAAAAAAGTTGCCAACTGTAGAAGCTCAAAATGTACGATTTTTTGCCGTACAAGGCCATTATACATTCCAGTAGTTATCTCCGAAACTAAAAAAAAAACAAAATTCTGATGGTAGCAAAAGATTCGTAGTGGAAAATACTCGTTTGACCTTGTTTTTTATTTCGAGCTAACTCCCACCATTTCGGAGATATTTGCAAAAAATAACAAAAAACAGTTTACATTTCAGAGCCGAAAAAATTGCAAAAACATGCAATCTTGACACGTTCATATTTTTCGAAAAACATCATTGGGACGGCCGTACGATGTCGGGACGTAAAGAGGAAGTCTTCCAGATAAACCTGATCGTAAATTGCACGGCGAAATTCGAAGATTCGGCTAGGCACGAACGAATCAAAAGCAGCATTTTGTGACATTTCAGAAAATCGATCTCTTTTTGTAACATGTTTAATTTTTTTACTCATTTTTGCAACACTAAAAGTATGGTAGACTTGCACTTTCATCATTGATACTGTTTAAGCTATCATGGGAAGAAAATCTAGCTATAAAGCTAGATTTTTATATCTATAAAGATATTAACGCGAAAAATCTACCGCTAACTTTCTGGCTACCACCTTCGCGTGTCGCGCTTTACGCCGATTGGACCGGCTAGGCATGAAGAAAAAAGGTGATTGGCTCTGTACCTAGCGTGAGTTATAATAACTTATTCATTATAACTCACGCTATTTGTTTATGGGTACTATTAATTGTTCAAAAGCGGTACATTAACTAGTATATAACCTAATAAGAGTAGATAAAGATATACAGGGTGTCCTGAGTTGCATAGGCCAAACTTCACTGAGCAATACAACTTATCAAAATAAGAAAAAAGTTCCTATAAATATGGGTCGGGAGGTGCTTAGTTTCCGAGATACAGTGTGTTCAAGTAATTCTCCTGAAAATGTTTTTTATGAATATTTTCCAAATGTCTAAAGATAAACAAGTGATAATTTACACAGGAATTTAACTTTTTATGCTTTTTAAGACAAAATGACAACTATGTACGAAAATCATTCAGGAGCGGGTGAAACTGGAGGGGCCTAGGTATAATTTAGCCTCAACTTTATTGTGTGACACGTTTACATTAATTTATGAGCAGAACTTAAAAAATTTGAAGTTTTCTACACAAAAAAAAGCCTCTTGTGTTTTTTCTCTAAAATTATCAGTTTTTGAGTAAATCTTATCTGAACTTTATTAATTAGTAACCATTATTACCAGCATTCATGGTATGCAGGAGTGTGCCATGATGGTAATGTTTGAAACAAATAAAAAATAATCTAGCATGCAATGCCAGAATGACAATAATGACATTGTTGTGTTTTGTGTTTTCTGTAGTTCATTGTTCTGTAGTTTTATTATTTACTTTTGGAAAAAGTGTTCTATTGAAAAGTAAAAAATGGTCATGTTTAGTAATGTGGAGTACGCGGATATTCATTTTATTTATGGATATTGTAATGGAAACGCGAATGCCGCGGTACGCGAATATCGCAGAAGATTTCCTAATAGAAGGAAATCATCTAAAGATGTTTTTATTCGAACCCACCTAGAATATAGAAATGTTGGACTTAAAAGAGGTCCAAGAAATGAAGAATAACGAAATGGGCGATTTAAAAACATAATTTTGGCCAAATTTAACAATAATAATAAATTAAGTATCAGAAGAGCGGACCAACAGCTGCGTGCGCAAGCTGTGCATGTTTCCAAAAACAAAGTTTTTCGGATTCTGAAAAAAGACCACAGAAAAGCTTTTCGAATGCAGCCAGTCCAAAGCCTTCAACCAGGTGATCCCGAAAGGCGTATCAATTTTTGCAATTGGTTTATAAATGCCATGGAACAAGATCCCGATTTCGGAAGTAAAATTATTTGGACTAATGAAGCTACCTTTAACCGTAATAGATCGGTTAATTTTAATGATTTAAGAATCTGGGCTCATCGGAATCCTCATATAATTCGCCGTAGGACATTTCAACAGGAGTTTAGCGTTAATGTATGGTGTGGTGTTATAAACGGGACTTTTTGTGGGCTCCACATCCTTCCTCCCCGTTTAAATGGACCATTATTTAATGATTTTTTTAAATAGCCGTTTTTTTCATCATCTCGAGGATATTCCTCTTATTTAAGAAATGAATGTTGGTTTCAAATGGACGGAGCTCCTGCACATTTTGCTGTTGACAACCGCTTGTGGGTAAACAATAATTATCCTGAACGGTGGATCGGTCGATTAGGTCCAAGGATTTAACTCCAGTTGATTTTTTTTGTCTGGGGCTATTTAAAGCAAAAAGTCTACGCAAACCCTGTAAACACAAGAAAAGAGTTAATAGAAAGAATTCTCGAAGAATGTGAAAATTTGCGGGCTAATCCTGATTTCATTCGTAAAGCTACACACTCTATACGGCGCAGATGTCAGAAATGTGTTGATGCTGGCGGAATTCACTTTGAACAACTCTAGTAATTTGTAATTTACCTTACTTTAATCTAATTCATAGTTATCTAATAAAAAATAATGTAATCAAATTTTGTTTTACTGTCATTGTTCTTTCTGTTCTGCTATAATATTCATAAAAAACTATTTCCGAATAAAGTTCAGATAAGATTTACTCAAAAACTGATAATTTTAGAGAAAAAACACAAGAGACTTTTTTTGTGTAGAAAACTTCAAATTTTTAAGTTCTGCTCTTAAATTAATGTAAAAGTGTCACACAATAAAGTTGCCTAAATTATACCTAGCCCCTCTCCCAGTTTCACCCACTCCTGAATGATTTTCGTACATAGTTGTCATTTTGTCTTAAAAAGCAAAAAATTAAATTCCTGTGTAAATTACCATTTGTTTATCTTTAGACGTTTCGAAAATATTCATAAAAAAACATTTTCAGGAGAATTACTTGAACACCCTGTATCTCGGAAACTAAGCACCATGTTTATAGGAACTTTTTTTCTTATTTTGAAAAGTTGTATAGTGAAGTTTGGCCTATGCAATTCGGGACACCTTGTATATTTACCTCCAAAATAAATATACTAGTCGGCTGATATAATCATCATCAAATGTGTGTCCTTTCAGTTAAATAATTTTAGTTATAATGCAAGGCATTCAAATACAAAGAGTTTATCATTAAGTTGTCGCGTCGTATACGAATGTTTCAGAAATTTTACTAATTTATTTGAACAAGAGGAACTCGAATATGTGAAGCCACCGCAATTTAAATAATTTTGTTCAGAAACTATTCACTTTGTAAAACTTTCCTCTCATGGGGTAAAATATTACATATACTTCACTGTTAGGTGATATGATCAATGTAATCAAAGTTTCCTGAAAAAAGGCTTTGAAATAAAATTAAAATATCCACGTTAAAAATGATATATTAACCAATAGCACATCGTTATTATCGAGCGAGAAAAACCCATTACCTACTTACGACTGCACAAATCCTCTTGAGAGGCTATTATTTGTATTACTAAGGTCATTGTTTACTGAAGCCAATGTTCATTGTGATGTAAAGTCTACTGACTGTCCGACAAGTAACGATTAAATAGTTGATTGGTCTGCCTTTATTTGATGAAAATTTATTTTAAATTTCACTTAAGAGAAATACTGTTTGGAGATTTGCACAGACAGCAAATTTGTTTTTAGCCATAACAATTGTTTCGGATAACATAGGCTTCATCAGTGATGAAGGAATAACTTAATTTCAGCTATATAATATTTCTTCAAATACTAAATACCTGGGAAATTTTTCTAATAATAACAGACTAATTTACATAACTATTAATGGGAAATAATTTGAGTAATGCAGCTTAAGTAATAGTATATTATTCAACAAGCGGTAATTTAGGTAATAACTCACGCAGGCGAGTGCTGTAATTCATCAGGTGAGTTATTACCCTTACCGAAAGTTGAATACTATACTTTATCTACGATTATAATAATAAATATTAAATGGAGAAAATTTTGTTTAAATTACTGTTTGTTTATTAATAAAATTAACTGTAAAATTTAATTTTTGTACTCACTTTTTTTATATGTGTTCTTCGATACTTTCGAGTAATAAATTATGTATTGTATCATTAGCTACTTGTCTTCATTCTGGTGGTCTACATATTAGTTCATTTTCACTAACCGAATTTATCATTTTTGACACAATTATTACTTAACTTGATAGTCAGTTTTCAATTTGTCGAAATTTGGAGTCCGTGTGCAACTAGTAGGTGAAGCAATATTGTGCCATACGTCAAAAATTTCAGAAAAGGGTGTAGATTACAAAATTGTTTGGGCCGTTCCTTACAAATGCGTCGGGGAGGGGGAACCACCCCATTCACCCCCATTGCAAATAAATCCAGTTTAATTCATTAAAATACCAGAATTATGTCTAAAATATTGAAAACATTTCAAGATAAATTTCTTTTAGTTTTTGATGCTTATTTAGTGTTGTTGTTATTGATGGCATGGCAGAAGTTCAAACGCTGTCATTTAAAAATGCTGTTCTGGTCTTAGATCTAGCAGAGCAATTTTCAAAGAAAATATTGACAAAATATGCGGAGTACTCGGAAATACATGTAGTTTTTGATACATATTTGGAAGGATCTCTTGAGTCACTAGAAAGAAGTAGAAGAGTAAAAGGTGTCCTACCTGTACAATATCACATTGACGATACAACGCAACTGAAAGGTACAAATATTAGAAAACTGCTGTCTCATACGTCAACTAAGGAAGTTATTACGGAATATTTTTCCAACAAACTGATAGTTTCTGGAAACAAATGCAATAGAAAGGTTGTTTGTGCTTTCAAAAACTCAATAAAAGCTACAGCTGCATTCGGTGATGTGACATCTAAAAAGCTCCCACGAAGAAGCTGACACCAAATTGATTTTCCATTCTGTGGATGCGTGAAAAAGAGGTTCTTTAATAAGAATTTACTCGCCTGTTAGTGATGTTTTTATATTAGCATTGAGAAGGTTTCCGCTATTACCATTAGATACTGAGTTCATAAGCATTGGCTCAAGGAATCGTAAGATCCCTTTGCAACCGATTTATTGTAGTGTTGGTACATTGAAGACTAATACACTTCCAGGACTTCATGCACTATCAGGGGCAGATGTTATAGGCGCTTTCAAGGGGAAATCTGAAGTTAGCTTTTGGAAGAAATTCTTGGAATCATCTACATCAACTTTGGAGGCTTTAGCTTTGTTGGGAAAAGACGAAGATTTGAATGTTTCCGTTTTTGAGGAGATTGAATCTTTTATATGTGCAATATACTCTGCAAGTAACAAAAGCTTCAAAAACCTAGCAGAATTGAGATGGTGGAAGTTCACACAAAAGCAAAGCTCCTGTGAAAATCTGCCTCCGACACTGGGAACTCTGAGGCCGGCAATTCAAAGGTGCCATTATCAGTGCATGGAATGGTATTACCATTGCACACCCTAATTTACCATCAGCCACCAACTATGTGTGAATGTGAAGGCCATCCAGAGATTTGCACCAATAGTAAAAGGGATGAAGAACAAGTTTGTGATGATTTTGATGATTCTCTGGATGATGTGTCCGACAGTGAGTAACACCAGAAAATATTGTGAACCTACCAGTAAAATATCTTTAACCTTCTCTTTACTTTATCAAAATAGTATTTAAAACAGAAACAAAACATGACTCTTTATTTTACTTATAAATGTCCTTATTATATTTATCAGAATAATAAATATAAATAAACATTAATTTTTAGCAATATTTAATTTCTTGATCCCAAAAAGCTCGGAAATGAAATACGACTAAAATATTTTAATCACAGTTACCTTTGTATTATTTTCACACCGCCTGTCGGTCAAGGGATGATTGTTACATATATCGATTCCCAGTGTCAAAAACTAAAAAGGAACTTATTTAGAATTGTTTTCAGTAACTTATACACAGTCAATGCATTCTATTGGATTAAATCGAGTTTATTTCCAATGGGAGTGAAAAGGAGTGTTTTCCTCCACGCACCTGTATAATTTTGAATTATTCTCAGTAACTTATACACAATCAACACATTCTATTAAATTAAATCGAATTTATTTCCAATGGGAGTGAATTGGGATGGTTTTCTCCCCCGACGCACCTGCAAGGAACGGCCCAAAGGACTTATTTTGAATTATTTTCAATAATTTATACGCAATCAACACATTCTATTAAATTAAATTGAATTTATTTCCAATGGGAATGAATTGGGGTGGTTTTCTCTCCCGACGCACCTGCAAGGAACGGCCCAAAGGACCTATTTTGAATTATTTTCAATAATTTATACACAATCAACACATTCTATTAAATTAAATGGAATTTATTTCCAATGGGAGTGAATTGGGGTGGTTTTCTCCCCCATCCCCTCCGACGCACCTGCAAGGAACGGCCCAAAGGACTTATTTCTATTGAATTGAATTGAATTTATTTCCAATGAGAGTGAATTGGGGTGGTTTTCTCCTCCTCGACGCACCTGCAAGAAACGGCCCAAAGAATTTCGTAATCTACATATTTTTCCAAAAATTTTGATGTATAACACAATATTGCTTCACGAAGTTGCACACGGATTACAAATTGAAAACTGACTATGATTTGAAAACGTCGAAATTATTCAAACATGATAAATCACCTTCCTTCCCTCAATAATAATGGACCGTTCTATTTCACCGTATCGGAAAAGAATTTCTCTCGCACAGAGCCACCTTCGTGTGTCGCGTTTTACGTCGATTGGACCAGCTAGGCTTGAAGATAAAGGTAATTGGCTATGTACCTAGTGACTTATAATAACGCACTCATTATAACTCACGCTATTTGTTTATGGACACTATTAAATATTCAAAAGCAATTCATTAATTAGTATATAACCTAATAAGAGTAGCTTATTATAAGAGTGCTTTATTAATTTCACTCTGATTATTTAATATATGGTCACAGGTTACTAATTTCTAACTATTCTCATAAAGATAACTTGACGTTACTCTCTACTTGTATATATTTAAAATCTCATACTACAATTTTATGAACTTGACTTACCTCTTTACCCTCATTTACCATAATTTACCCCCCAACCCTTCAACGAAATATGATCAAAATATAATCTAGTTCCAGATCTCGTTAAAACACGTACCAAATGCCAGGTCAATATCTTATCCGGTTCCAGTGTAATCATGCGCATGAAAAAAATTACAGACAGGCAGACCAACAGAACGACAGATAGAAAATATTTTTGCTCAAACTTAACATATCGACGTTTCAAGACATTCTAAGTTTATTTGTATAACAAAATTTTTTTTGCGTTACTGTATTTCCACAGGACGTGGAATTACAACTTATTTGGACCACATTTTTTCCAAGATGGAGGCTCTAGTGCAACAGATTAAATTCAGGACTTCTAGTATGTTTAATAGAAGACCCGAATAAATATCTTTGTCAAGTTTCAAAACTTCATCAGTTATTTCCGTCGAACATCAAAATTTGTTCTTATTCGACTGGGGTATACTGAAATATTCATCTTCTAATAATGGTTTGCAACACATTTTCCGACCAATGATTGCAACACGAGCCTGGTTCAAATTTGCTTCATATAAACGATTTGTTCATATGGTTCAACTGAACTTCGGTTAAGCAACGTTGGTAGCACTTATCAACTTAAATGACAGCAGTGTTAACAAAAATTAATGAATGAAATAATTTTGCCATCTATACTTTTTCAGACGACGCGACGTGCCTTGATAAACGAAATTATTACAGAAACTTGGAATTTCTCCACAGTATAAAAATGATACCTAAACACTGTAGGTATTCTAGTTTGCAAAGTATTTTCCACAAATTCTATGAAATCTTCTTCTTCACAGAAATAATGGAGATTATCCATATTTATTTGACAAATCGTTAGTGAAAAATGCTGAAAAATTATGAAAGGCTATGCCTGTGGTCTGACAATTAAGAAACGATACCGTAGGCTTGCTTTTTTTGTTCAATGATTAATGGTGTAGTCTAAGCGATATCTGTCAAATTGTAGGTTATGGTTCGACGGTGGTCCCACACTAAATTTATCAAGCTACATCTAGTGTGAAGTGAACAAAAATTGGAAATAATTTTTTATATTAGCATATTCGAAGATTTGGCGGAGTCGCCGGGGATAGCAATTAAAAATTTAGTTCTCGTTTTATAACAATGATAATTTTTCACAAACTATTATAAGCAACTAAAGTGAGGTTATGACTTATTATTTCTTTATCTTCCAGACAGGGACCTTGAAATATGTGAAGCTACTAAAAAGTTGAAACAACTTTCTTTAAATTGAACCATGAAATCTAGTGAAAGAAAAACAAACATTCGGAATACGTCGCACAGTGGCGAGAAATGCCAATGTTCCACCCAAATTACTCTAGGGGTCGTAAATTTTAAGTTATTGAGACATTTTTTTTTTAAATGTTCGTCTTGAATTTACCTATCGATCCCTCTAGCCGGATTTTTAAATCTCATTTTTTATTTTTTTTAATCTTTAATAAAAAATCATATTTTTACAAAAGAATACTGTTTTTTCTATTAATTTTATTCTAACGGGCCGTAAATTTGAGTTTTTGTAACAAATTTTTTTTAAATCTTCGTCTTTTAATCAGCTATTGATATGTCTAGATGAATTTTTGATTTAGTTGTTGACAACTGTCAAAATTGTCAAATATAAAAAAATACGATTTTTAGATAAATAATTCATACATTAACAGGTTGGTGTTCAGAAAAATATATATAGTGTTTTTAGTGTACCTGGTTCCGAAGCTGACAGGAAAATATGTATTTCTAAATTTGGCAGCTGCCATAATTGTTGTCAAATTTCCAAAGATAGATGGAAGAGCTTATTAATTTTAAAAATACCTTGTAAATGTATAGAAAAATAGATATATATTGTTTTTGATCTGTTTGATTTAGTATTTGACAGGAAAATATGAGTTTTAAATTTGGAAGCTGTCATAATTGCTGTCAATTTTCAAAATATAGAGATAACAGCTTATTAATTTTATAAATGTACTATAAATGTATAGAAAAATAGATATATATTGTTTATAAACTGACAGATTTAGTAGTTGACAGGGAAATATGGTTTTTAAATTTGGCAGCTGCCATAATTGCTGTCAAATTTCAAAAAATAGATGTTAGAGCTTATTAACTTTAAAAATACCTTGTGAATATATAGCAAAACGGATACAAATTGTTTTTAATGTACCTGGTTCCGAAGTTGATAGGAAAATATGATTTCTAAATTTGTCAGCTGTCATAATTGCTGTCTCATTTCAAAATATAGAGGTAAGAGCTTATAAATTTATAAGATATATAATGTTTTTAAACTGAGAGATTTAGTAGTTGATAGGAAAATATGGTTTCGAAATTTGGAAGCTGTCGTAATTGCTGTCTCATTTCAAAATATAGAGGGCTTTTTTTATATCGACATATAAATCATCTATTATTCTTTATTAATAATATTTCATAATCGCTTAACACAAACATAGATAATCTTACAACAGCTAAACACGGATATCTCTTATATAACAGAATATAAAAATCTACAGAATATAACAGAATATTTCAAAAGAATATGAAAATCAAAATTCTTACTTCTATATTTTAAAATGAGACAGCAATTATGACAACTGCCAAATTTAAAAATGATATTTTCCTATCAGTTACGAAATCAGACATATCAAAAATAATATATATCTATTTTTCTATACATTTATAGGGTCCTTTTAAAATTAATAAGCTCTTACCTCTATATTTTGAAATGAGACAGCAATTACGACAGCTTCTAAATTTAGAAACCATATTTTCCTGTCAACTACTAAATCTGGCAGTTTAAAAACATTATATATCTATTTTTCTATACATTTATAGGGTGTTTTTCAAATTTATGAGCTCTTACCTCTATATTTTGAAATGAGACAGCAATTATGACAGCTGCCAAATTTAGAAATCATATTTTCCTGTCAATTTCGGAACCAGGTACATTAAAAACAATTTGTAACCGTTTTGCTATATATTCACAGGGTATTTTTAAAGTTAATAAGCTCTAACTTCTATTTTTTGAAATTTAACAGCAATTATGGCAGCTGCCAAATTTAAAAACCATATTTCCCTGTCAACTACTAAATCTGACAGTTTAAAAACAATCTATTTTTCTATACATTTATAGTGCATTTTTAAAATGAATAAGCTGTTACCTCTATATTTTGAAAATTTACAGCAATTATGACATCTACCAAATTTAAAACTCATATTTTCCTGTCAATTACTAAATCAAACAGATCAAAAACAATATATATATATATATATATATATATATATATATATATATATATATATATATATATATATATATATATATATATATATATATATATCTATTTTTCTATACATTAACAGGGTATTTTTAAAAATAATAAGCTTTTCCATCTATCTTTGGAAATTTGACAACAATTATGGCAGCTTCCAAATTTAGAAATACATATTTTCCTGTCAACTTCGGAACTAAGTACATTGAAAACACTATATATATTTTTCTGAACACCTACCTGTTATTGTATGAATTATTCATCTAGAAATCGTATTTTTTTTATATTTGACAGTAATTTTGACAGTTGTCAACAACTAAATCAAAAATTCATCTAGACAGATCAATAGCTGATTAAAAGACGAAGATTTAAAAAAAAATTGTTACGAAAACTCAAATTTACGGCCCGTTAGAATAAATTTAATTGAAAAAACAGTATTTTTTTGTAAAAATAAGATTTTTTATTAATAATATAAAAAAATGAAAAATGAAATTTCAAAATTCGGCTAGAGGGATCGATGGGTAAATTCAAGACGAACATTTAAAAAAAAAATGTCTCAATAACTTAAAATTTACGACCTCTAGAGTAATTCGGGTGGAACACTGGCATTTTTCGCCACTGTGCGTCGGCCGCTGTAGATGCCAACTCGTAGGTATACCCAGACCCGCCCGACCTGCTGTAATTTGCACATACTACGAAAATGCGTAGAATAGAGTAAGATAGTAAGTAGTATTATTGAACTACTAATTGAAATTAATATTATTATCATTATTATTTAAATTTGATAAGAATAGAATCCAAAGGCTACATTAAGTGCCTATAAATATATTAAGACAACATAAAGCAAGGTTCAAAAAAATATTCTGACATAACATATTAGCAATATTGAATAAGAAATTAACAACCTAAATGAAAATCAACACAGTAACTCAAATATGAATATTCCTGTAATATTGGTCGAGGCGTCCCTTGAAAGAGTTCAGCGATGGTGAGGAGATTGCATTCCATTGATCAAAAACTCGGTTGGACAGGAAGTGCTTTCTTATAGTAGTTTGGAAGTTTTCTTTACATAGTTTGAGACTAAATCTTCTCAGACAATTGTCGGTATTATCTAAATGTTGGCTGTGGCATTTTCTTAATTTTTCTCTGTTTCTGGGATGCTCTGCCACATGTATTTTCTTCTAAACAATGTCTGAAATCTACAAAATAATACAATTAATCAGTATTTTGCTGGAAAATAACCTCTACCCCCGTGACTTTTACGTGAAGGGTTAAGTTAGAGGGTGGTTTTTGACAAATAATGAATAAGAACAAAAATATAAAAATGACGTATTTTGCTGACGTTTCGGAAAACGAATCTGTTTCCTTTCTCAAAGCGTATTATAAATGTTTGTGTGCTGTGTATATAATACACAGCTTTAAGAATATATTTGTTATATTCAGTATCCATAGATACTTACTGCTTACACAGAACTGTTGATATTTCTAGTTGATAGTTTTATTTTAAACAATGTTGAGTTTGTTAAGTTCTTCTTTTAACATCGGCAGCCAGGTTGTGCAAATATCTACGGAACAATTCGACAGGCATTTATCCTCATTCAATAGTATTATAGCCGCTTCTTTAATTTTTATTTTTTTGCTATCTGTCTCTTTTGTTAAAATTTTTGCCGAGTCCCAGTTTATTCTATGTCCGTTCTCCCAAGCGTGTTCACAAATATTCGATTTCTGAATCTCATTCTTCCTAATGTAACCCCTGTGCTCACCCAATCTAACACTGAATGGTCTGGATGACTCACATACATAATGTTTATTACACTCACACGGAATATTATAAATGCAGTTAAGCTCAAATAAGTCTTCTGGGCATAAAACACCCCGTTCAGAATTCTGTAGGTGGAAATTAAATCACCGCGCTGCCGACGAGCTTCTAATGACGTAAGGTTTGAGTAGACGAAGCCTTTCTTCACATGGCAGATTTTTTCAACCCCGAGGCAGCTTTGTAGCTCCTTTGCGCGCTTTCCAGTCTATTTATATCCTGCTTAAGCAGGGGTGAACATATAGTGACTGCCAACTCAAGGCGAGGACGAATATAAGCGTTATACATTTTTAGGAAAGACTTGCTACTCAAATCTTTGAAGGAATTTCAGTTATGTACAAAATTTGGTTGACTTTTCTGACGAATTTCGTAACATGTGCGCTCCATGATAACTTATCTGTGATGGTGACACTTAGGTCAATTTTCTGAGATACTTGTGATATGTTGTGATTTTCAT
The DNA here is from genome assembly GCA_936432065.2 of Rutpela maculata. Lineage (NCBI taxonomy): Eukaryota > Metazoa > Arthropoda > Insecta > Coleoptera > Cerambycidae > Rutpela > Rutpela maculata. The sequence goes on from OW386291.2 coordinate 28,283,161, forward strand.
TTTATACTGTATTATCGGTTTGTTTTTCCCTATGTGTAGTACCGAGCATATTTTGATCAGGGTGAGGTCAGATACGTAAATTAAAAACAGCACTGGGCCAAAACATCACGTACCGCGGATGAAGTATCTCCCACTCTTACACTAAACTGTCTATTTGACAGAAAGCACTCGATACATTTTGCACTGTGACATGTTCTAGTTTATGCAGTAATAAAAGAATATCTTTTTATTTCCTAGTTACTAATTTCTCTTTCTTATTAATCGTTAAATTACACTTAACGAAAACACGGTGTTTAATTTTCACGAATTCTTTTTGTCTTCTGCGATCGATCCATTGTCTCATTCCAATAATGCTTCTTACGTGTGCTCTTCTACTGGTATTGGTTTTCGTCAATTTTATATATTTTGGAAAATCTTTACATCATACACAAATGCTAAAGGAAAAAATATTCTGTGTAACTATTCCACATTTCAGAAATACTTTAAAATATCATAAGGCCAGGAAACATATAGCAGCTTATTTGAAATAGTTGATTTAGTGTTTAATGGATGGATATTCATTTTAAATTTTACGAAACGAAAATACCTACCTTCTTTAAGTTTTTACATATTTATTACTTTTAACCATACATAACAATTGTTTTGCCTTACATGAAAAGTTTATAAATTCTGATTACTGTCCCGATATGTATTTTATTTTCATGCCCTATTTAAATCAACGGCCCGTGGAGTCTAGTCAAAACTATTCCACCACTCATACACACAAATAACAAGACAACAACCATTCCCTATGACATTGCCATCGACATCAGCTGAGACTCGAACTCAGAAAAAATAATAGGGACTGACAGTGTTGTCTCACTCAACCACGGTCAAGCCCACTGCTACCATTTCGGTAATACAATAGAAAGCCTTTAAATATCTATACCTTTATCAGGACTCAAACCCGAGATCCCTTGGTCTCAAGCCTAACATTAACCATATTTTTATTTTATTTTTACTTTCGTCAGCAATGAGTCACTAAATCGATTTAAAATATAAAAATAATCACTTCATGAATAAAACAGACTGATGGCCAGTTGTATAAAATATTCGTCGGTAGTTCAGAGTAGAAGTTGAATTCAAATGTCAGAAATCGTATATAGAAGTTGGTGGTAGTTCAAAACTATCTTCAAAAAAATTTGAATTTAAACTGTTCATGAAGTTGATCTATCAATAAAAAAAAAATCGAACCACCTTCAAAAAAATCTCTAAAAAGTAAGAAATAAAATTTCACTCAGTTTTACAAATACATGTCTACCTATTATTGGAAAGTAGCAAGGAATTGTATCTCATTACCAAATATCAATTTGATAGTCCATTCTCATATTGACATTCGCTTGGATGCTCTGCCAATTTTAAAAAAACCTCCAGAGCACGAAAGTACTGCCCTAATGTAACAATTTTTCCGAGGTTGGCATTCTATAAATTTGTTACAAAAAAAATATGGCGGATCAAAGATGGCGGCGCACGACTTTTTTGAATAAATTCTCCGTTATTTCTTAACGGATTTTAAAAAACAGAAAAGCAAGTACTCATTTTAAGTACAACTTTTATAAAAAAAAATAGTACTGTCATACAGCGGCGGCTGGTGAAATTTCAATATTTTTTTTCTCGTCTATGGCGCATGGGACCCATACGAAATTTGGGAAATAACATCTAGAGAAGCACTTCTCTAATGACCCCTAAAAAATTTTGAAAAAGCAGTTTGCGAAAAAATTTTTGAAAATTTGTTAGCCTCCCCTGGGTCTAGGAGCTCTTGTTTATTTTTATTTTTTTTTTGCCATATGCATTTCATAAAAATACAACAACAGATTTTGGAGTTTATGAAAATAGTTTCATTACTAACTGAGATACAAAGAATTGAAATATTGTAATTTGTTAAATTGTACATTACAAAATTTCAGTTCATTGTATTTCAGTTAGTAATGAAAATATTTTCATAAACTCCAAAATCTTTTGTTGTATTTTTATGAAAAGTCAAATGCATATGACAAAAAAAAAATAAAAATAAACAGGAGCTCCTAGACCCAGGAGAGGCAAACGAATTTTCAAAAATTTTTTCGCAAACTGCTTTTTCAAAATTTTTTAGGGGTCATTAGAGAAGTGCTTCTCTAGATGTTATTTCCCAAATTTCGTATGGGTCCCATGCGCCATAGACGAGAAAAAAAATATTGAAATTTCACCAGCCGCCACTGCTGTCATATAAAGTCATGATATTTTGTAGATTTCTTAGATAAATGAAAATATCGGAATTAATTTATTAAGTTATTTACTTTTAGCGGAAAATCCATTATAGTACATGAAACACTCTTCAAATATAAGTTGTAAAGAATTGAATGCTGATTTTAAATATGTCCTCACTTTTGCTTTTGCTTGAAATAATAATAGTTTTAAACGTCAAAAACCTTGCGCATGTCACTTTGCGATCGAAAGAACCTACCACAGTTCAGTAGCTCTTATGGACACTAGCAATTTAAAAACAGAAATTCTCCACGTTTCAAGAGAGGTGCTTATTAAAATGCTAAGTTTAAAAATGTTTTCCTTAGTTTGGTGACGAATCATTTCTTAAAAAAAAAGTATGAGAAGAAAATAAATATTATTTATTAGATATTAAATACAGATAAAACAATACTTTATGAATATAAAATTTTCATCAATGTCGTATATGAAAGTTCTTGCAGCTGTCAGCCAAACCGAAATTTTTTGCTAGACTTCTGAAAAAATTGTATTCTTGCATAAGCTATTTTGTTTTTACCTAAAATATATTGATCTTACCCGATTCACCATCAGATATATCAAGTTCCGTATCGTCGTCATCATTTATGTCAGATATGGGCATTGGTTCAATATTGGAACATTCAAATTCTGTACATGCACAAGCTTCGGTGCAACATAAACAATTTTTTTTTGCAACTGCAAGTTTTGCTGACGCATCCTTTTTACAGCCACATTTTATCAAAAACAATAGGCTTTCAGGAGTAGGTGGCTTTGTAATTGGAACTGCCGCACATAAACTTATTTCCATTTTTTTCCATCATAGGTCTGGATTGGCAAGTTTCTGAATATTGGTATGGCTTAACTTCCATACCCTCGCTATAAAATTTGCCCTATATAAGAAACGCAACATTACTAAATAGCACAGTATTCGATTAAATTAATATATTTACCTAAGATTATACTGTTCAAGAGCATTAAGCGTAGGTGGCAAATTCTCTCCTTGCTGTCCTTGTATAGAATATAATTTCCATCGTAATTCCTTGACAGAAGTAATCGTTGTAGATTTGTAAAGCATACAAAGGAATCTTTCAAAGTCCCTATTCATTTGATCATTTGGTGTTTCCTACGAACCCAGTAAAGAAAACGATTCTAAAATACTGTCATCTTCATTTAAGCCTAAATATGCCCTAGAAAACATTTCTTTGCTTTTCCTGAAAAATTTTCCGGTTATATCGGTTCCAGTAAATGCATGAAATCCAAGGATGGTTTCTGTAATACCCGGACCTAAAGTAGCGGTGATATGTTTGAGCCATATCGTTCTTCTTGTTTTTCCACGCCCTGTTTCTTGAGGCAACACTTTATAATAATTTAATAAAATAATAAGAACGTCTGTATAGGAACTGTCTACAGTTAAACTGATGCTGTTACCGTATTTTTCTCCAACAATTACTGCATGATGCACAAGTAAAGTATCAGCTTCATCATGGTTATTGTCTGCTAGAATTTCAGGGGGAATATCAGAAAACTTCAAATATGTTTTATTTCCATATGAAACGACTACATTTTCAATATACACGGTAGAATCCAATTGAATGTCGCCATCTATAGTTATTATTCCAAATATACCTTCGGTTGATTAACTATATCTGGTATAAACAAGGGTAATACGTATTAGCTTTAATTATGAGAAATAGCGGGTGGCGGCGAATAAAGCGCGCTATGTGTTTCGTAAAATAGGTAGCACCAAATTTATAACAAATACATATTGTTGGTATTAATTGTATTCCGCTTGAAATTTTCTATATTTGCTATACTGAACATTTTATTATTGAATTATAAATATTTAATTTAAAACATTGTAAAAAAATTATTATTTATGTTTTTGTTTAAATATATAGTTGATAATACTACATTATGCATAACGACTATAATAGAAGATAATTCATCTGTTAGAAGTAATTTGTTTTGAAAAGCTTAGAACTGTTGCTATTAAATGCATCCATAACCGCTACTACACCGTCAGATTATTTCGTTTTGGAAAACGACACGCGCAAAGTTTTTGACGTTTAAAACAATTATTATTTAAAATGAACGCAAAAGTGAAGATATATTTAAAATCAGCATTAAATTCTTTACAACTAATATTTGAAGAGTTTTTCATGCATTACAATTGATTTTCCGCTAAAAGTAAATAAGTTAATAAATTAATTCTGATATTTTCATTTATCTAAAAAATTTACAAAATATCATGACTTTATATGACAGCACTATTTTTTTAATAAAAGGTTTACTTAAAATGGGTACTTGCTTTTTTTTGGTCTTTAAAATCCGTTAAGAAATAACGGAGATAGAATTTGAAATTGAATAAAAAGTCGTGCGCCGCCATCTTTGATCCGCTATATTTTTTTACAACAATTTTCCAGAATGCCAAACTCAAAAAATTTGCTACATCAAAGCAGTACTTTCGTATTCTGGAGGTTTTTTAAAATTGGCAGAGCATCCAAGCGATACGGGATTTTTGGCTACATGAGAATAGACTATGAAGTCGGTGCAAAACGTATTTTTGAAATTAATAATTTTTTTTGCACCGACTTCAAATTGATATTTGACATAAAATTCCTTGCTAATTTCCACTAATAGGTAGACATGTATTTGTAAAATAGAGTGAAATTTTATTTCTTACTTTTTAAAGATATTTTTTGAAGGTGGTTCGACTTTTTTTTATTGATAGGTCAACTTCTTGAACAGTGGAAATTCAAATTTCTTTGAACATAGTTTTGAACTACCACCAACTTCTGTATACGATTTCTGACATTTGAATTCAAGTTCTACTCTGAACTACCGACGAATGTTTTATACAACTGGCCGTCAGTCTGTTTTATTCATGAAGTGATTATTTTTATATTTCAAATCGATTTAGTGGCTCAGTGCTGACGAAAGTGAACATATAATAAAAATATGGTTAATGTTAGGCTTGAAACCAAGGGATCTCGCGTTCGAGTCCTGATAAAGGTATAGATATTTAAAGGCTTTTTAATGTATTACCGAAATGGTAGCAGTAGGCTTGACAGTGGTTGAATGAGACAACACTGTCAGTCCCTATTATCTCTTCTGAGTTCGAGTCTCAGCTGATGTCGATGGCAATGTCATAGGGAATGGTTGTTGTGTTGTTATTTGTGTGTATGAGTGGTGGAATAGTTTTGACTAGACTCCACGGGCCGTTGATTTAAATAGGGCATGAAAATAAAATACATATCGGCACAAGAATCAGAATTTATAAACTTTTCATGTAAGGCAAAACAATTGTTATGGCTAAAACTAATAAATATGTTAAAACTTAAAGAATGTAGGTATTTCCGTTTCGCAAAATTTAAAATGAATATCTATCCATTAAACACTGAATCGACTATTTCAAATAAGCTGCTATATGTTTCCTGGCCTTATGATATTTTAAAGTATTTCTGAAATGTGGAATATCTACACAGAATATTTAGTCCTTTAGCATTTGTGTATGATGTAAAGATTTTCCAAAATATATAAAATTGACGAAAACCAATACCAGTAGAAGAGCACACGTAAGAAGCATTATTGGAATGAGACAATGGATCGCAAAAGTCAAAAAGTTATACATTCGTGAAAATTAAACACCGTGTTTTCGTTAAGTGAAATTTAACGATTAATGAGAAAGAGAAATTAGTAACTAAGAAATGAAAAGATATTCTTTTATTACTGTATAAACTTTAACACGTCAGAGTGCGTGGTAAACTGTTAAAATGTATCGAGTGCTTTCTGTCAAATAGGCAATTTAGTGTAAGACTGGGAGATACTTCATACGCGGTATGTGATGTTTTGGCCCAGTGCTGTTTTCCATTTTACGTATCTGACCTCAATCTACCGATAATGCAGTATAAAATTGACAATCACAACATATCACAAGTATCTCAGCAAATTGACCTGAGTGTCACCATCACAGAGTCCGCTCCGAAATTCTTCAGAAAAGTCAACCAAATTTTGCACATAATTGAAATTCCTTCAAAGACTTGAGTGTTAACTCTTTCCTAAAAATGTATAACGTTTATATTCGTCCTCGCCTTGAGTTTGCAGCCACTATATGTTCACCCTTGCTTAAGCAGGATATAAATAGGCTGGAAGGCGTGCAAAAGCTACAAAGCTGCCTCGGGGTTGAAAAAATCTGCCATGTGAAGAAAGGCTTCGTCTACTCAAACCTCACGTCATTCAAAGCTCGTCGGCAGCGCGGTGATTTAATTTCCACCTACAGAATTCTGCACGCGATGTTTTTTGCTTCGAAGACTTATTTGAGCTTAACATCGACAATTGTCTGAGAGGACATAGTCTCAAACTACGCAAATAAAACTTCCAAACTACTACAAGAAAGCACTTCCTGTCCAACTGAGTTTTTGATCAATGGAATGCAATCTCCTCACCATCGCTGAACTCTTTCAAGGGACGCACAGTGGGGCAAATAGCTCATTTTTTGGACAAGCGATAATTCCCAAGCCTGGAATTAATGAAATTTAAAAATTTTTTTTTAAACTCTTCGTTATAAAATTGCCTTTAATTCTATCGAGCCCGAATTTTGAAATTAAAGGACTTAAATTTTGAAAGTAAATTAAAATTTTATCAAAAGATTGTTTAAAATTATAAAAAATTGTTACTTGGGGGGTTTTTTGGTTTCTAATCTCATTTCTGAGCCCCAAATTTTGCGATTCAAAAAACCAAGATAGCGGATCCAATATGGCGGCCATAATATTTTTTTAAATGAAATGAACATGCACAAACTGTTAAAAATTGTTACTTAGGACTTTTAAGGGTTTCTGATCGAGAATCTGAAATCTAAATTACGTAATATCGTAATCCAAAATGGCGAATCCAATATGGCGGCCATAATATTTTTTTAATTGACATGTAAATGCGCAAATTGTTAGGGGTCTTAGAGATTGCTGATCATGAACCTGAAGTCCAAATTACGTAATATCGAAATCCAAGATGGCGGATCCAATATGGTGTCCGTAAGTTAAAAAAGAATGACAAATCAAGAAGGAAACTGTTAAAATTTGTTTTTCGGGGGTTTCGCAGTTTGCTAATCTCGTTTCGGATATTAAAATTTCGATATTTTGCAAACCAGATAATTAAATTCAATATGGCTGCCATGAATTTTTAAAAAATTATGATGTACATGTGAAAATTATTAAAAATTGTTACTTGCAGGTTTTTGCGATTGCTGACTACGCATTCGTAATTTCGAATTCTAAGATGGCAGATTCGAATATGCCATCTTATAAAAAAATGAAATAATTTGCGTATGTACATTTCATTTAAAAAGATATTATGGCCGCCATGTTGGATCCGCCATCTTGGATTACGATATTACATAATTTAGACTTCATATTCATGGTCAGAAACCCTTAAAAGCCTTAAGTAACAATTTTTATCAATTTGCGCATGTACATCTCATTTAAAAATACATTATGCCGCCATATTGGATCCGACATCTTGGATTTCGATATTACGTAATTTGGACTTCAGATTCGTGATCAGCAATCTCTAAAACCCCCCAAGTAACAATTTTTAACAATTTGCGCATTTACATGTCAATTAAAAAAATATTATGGCCGCCATATTGGATTCGCCAATTTAGATTACGGTATTACGTAATTTAGATTTCAGATTCTCGATCAGAAACCCTTAAAAGTCCTAAGTAACAATTTTTAACAGTTTGTGCATATACATTTCAATTAAAAAAATATTATGGCCGCCATATTGGATCCGCTATCTTGGTTTTTTGAATCGCAAAATTCGGGGATCAAAAATGAGATTAGAAACCAAAAAAAAAACTCCAAGTAACAATTTTTTAAAATTTCAAACAATCTTTTGATAAAATTTTAATTTACTTTCCAAATTTAAGTCCTTTAATTTTGAAATTTCAAAATTCGGGCTCGATAGAATTAAAAGGAATTTTATAACGAAGAGTTTAAAAAAAAATTTTTTTAATTTCATTAATTCCAGGCTTGGGAATTATCGCTTGTCCAAAAAATGGGCTATTTGCCCCACTGTGGGACGCCTCGACCAATATTACAGGAATATTCATATTTGAGTTACGATATTTCATTTAGGTTGTTAATTTCTTATTCAATATGTATTGCTAATATGTTATGTCAGAATATTTTTTTTGAAGCTTACTTTATGTTGTCTTAATATATTTATAGGCACTTCATGGATTCTACTCTTATCAAATTTAAATAATAATAATAATAATATTAATTTCAATTAATAGTTCAATAATACTACTATCTTAATCTTTTCTACGCATTTTTGTAGTATATGCCAATTACAGCAGGTCGGGCGGGTCTGGGTATACATACGAGTTGGCATCTACAGCGGCTGACTTATTCCGAATGTTTGTTTTTTTCCACTAGATTTCATGCCTTCCCAGTACGAATGAAGAAGTAACCTAACTCGTTACATTTATTGTCGTAATCAATACTTTGCTGAATCTTATTTTCTATACCCTTAGTGTAGTCATCCATGTTTTTAGATTTAAGATCGTTTAATGTACTGATAGGTAGATTTACTTTAAAAGTGAAGACTTTCAGTAGTTATTTGAAGTGTTTTTTTTTAATTTCTTTGAAATTATTGAACTATTTTTTAATTTTTAGTGCTAGAATCTAATTGGCTTTAATTTAGTAAATTCATTATATTTTAATTAGAGAATATTATTTAGGTATTATGCAAATCACAACTTACACACTTTTTATTTATTATGAAAATACCTACTTTCTGTATATTGTTGCCCTAATCTGGGCACGCTAATATATTAGTCAGGTAAATACTTTAAAACACTCATTATTGGAGAATCAATCAAAACAACTACTCTTATAGCTAATACTGACGAAGTATTGAATTACATGATAGGATTCTTAGCATTTTAAAGAAAAAAAATATTGAAAATACTTAAATCATTTATTCAAAATTAATCATTCACACTTTTTTATTTAATATGAAATTATCTACTTTCTGTATATTGGTGCCTGAATCGGATCACGCTAATATACTACTTAGGAAAACACTTCAAAACACTCATTATTGGAAAACCAATCAAAACAACTACTCTTCTAGCTAATACTGACGAAGTATTGAATTACATGAAAGGATTCCTGGCATTTTAAGGCAAAAAAATATATTGAAAATACTTAAATTATTTATTGAAATTCAGTTATTCACAACAATTATTGAACCATACATTCTATTTCAACTCTAGAAAAGTTGTACAAGTTTTTTCGAACTCGTTAGTTCTCATCAGTAGAGTATAGAAACATTCATTCATTATTTACAAGCCTATTCTTGATTTATTTTTACAATTAATTATTTTTTATTTATTTGCTTTTATCATGATTAGAGAATATTATCTAGGTATTATGCAAATCACAACTTACACACTTTTTATTTATTATGAAAATACCTACTTTCTGTATATTGTTGCCCTAATCTGGGCACGCTAATATATTAGTCAGGTAAATACTTTAAAACACTCATTATTGGAGAATCAATCAAAACAACTACTCTTCTAGCTAATACTGACGAAGTATTGAATTACATGATAGGATTCTTAGCATTTTAAAGAAAAAAAATATTGAAAATACTTAAATCATTTATTCAAAATTAATCATTCACACTTTTTTATTTAATATGAAATTATCTACTTTCTGTATATAAAGCAAATAAATAAAAAATAATTAATTGTAAAAATAAATCAAGAATAGGCTTGTAAATAATGAATGAATGTTTCTATACTCTACTGATGAGAACTAACAAGTTCGAAAAAACTTGTACAACTTTTCTAGAGTTGAAATAGAATGTATGGTTCAATAATTGTTGTGAATGACTGAATTTCAATAAATAATTTAAGTATTTTCAATATATTTTTTTGCCTTAAAATGCCAGGAATCCTTTCATGTAATTCAATACTTCGTCAGTATTAGCTGGAAGAGTAGTTGTTTTGATTGGTTTTCCAATAATGAGTGTTTTGAAGTGTTTTCCTAAGTAGTATATTAGCGTGATCCGATTCAGGCACCAATATACAGAAAGTAGATAATTTCATATTAAATAAAAAAGTGTGAATGATTAATTTTGAATAAATGATTTAAGTATTTTCAATATTTTTTTTTCTTTAAAATGCTAAGAATCCTATCATGTAATTCAATACTTCGTCAGTATTAGCTAGAAGAGTAGTTGTTTTGATTGATTCTCCAATAATGAGTGTTTTAAAGTATTTACCTGACTAATATATTAGCGTGCCCAGATTAGGGCAACAATATACAGAAAGTAGGTATTTTCATAATAAATAAAAAGTGTGTAAGTTGTGATTTGCATAATACCTAAATAATATTCTCTAATCATGATAAAAGCAAATAAATAAAAAATAATTATATTTTATTTGAAATCCAGCTCTTATTCAACAGACACAGATACAAATGAACTAGCTCAGTTATATTTCTAAATTTGCATTGCTAATTGCCAGTGTTATAAGCAGCCTGAATATTAATAGAAATTAGTTTCTACATGTATGACCTCATAATGTGATTCCAGTATTATTGGAAAATTATTGTACATACTCTTGCATTTGTAAATAAAGTAAAATTGTTTTGATTTCCAAATTAATATTAATCACAAATCAATATATTGCAACAGTATTATTAGAATTTACATAATCTTGTTGATATCACACAACTTACGTAAGTACAGAAAGTTTGCCAACATATTTTCTGACGTTTTAGTAAAAAAAATAAAGTTACCTTGATGTTAAAATTGTGCCCTTAATGTGGCGTCACAAATTGGGCTTGTTGGAAATAAGGGGGAAGAATCAGGTGGACGCGTCACAGGGGTGACCAGTAGAAATGAAAAGTTAATAGAAATAAAAAGGGAAATTAAAAAATTAACCAAGTAGTAAATATATTACAAAACTAACAAAAACTAAGGCTAATGAAAGACATGTAAAGTAATATTATGCTTTAGTAATAATTGAAGACCTAAGTGGATAAAGGTGTTATGTCGCATTTAAAAAAAAAATACTTTATGCAATTTTTAAACACCCCTGATATAGATTTAACACCCAATAAAAGGTGAATTCTAAATTTGTAATATTTTAGAGAAATTTTTTAATTATAAAGGAGCCATGTTATACATTCCACCAGTAATTTTAGTGGATGTACACAATTTTGGACAGAAAAATCTAGTTTCATAACAGCTTGATATTGTTCTTTAATATTAGTGTAAACAAAAGAACATAACCCAAAATTATCTATTTTACGAGGAATTATTCATTTGAATGGAAGACAAAATAAATAAGTTCCAACTCAAAACCGTTTGGTTTAATTTACTCAAAACTTTAAAAGTGTGACATAACACTTTTATCCACTTAGGTCTTCAATTGTCTTCTCAAGAAATAAAAAAAATGTTGACATGCATCAAGACTATTATAATTTAAGTATAATTAATGGGCAGAATAATTAGTGTCTTTTATAAACAATAAAACATTATTTAGATGAGATAATATTTATATCAGCAATGATCTAATAGTAGATATAGGTAGTTTAAAAAAAAACAACAAAGAGGCTGGTTCAACAGCCAATAAGATAAATAAGAAATATACAAGGATGATAAAATACTAGGAATTGCCTAAAATTGTGTGAATTAACTAAAGTGACTATAATTTTACTTTTGTATTCAGACTTAGTTATTGGTGTGAAAGTTTGTAGTTGAGTTACACTTTAAGTTAATTAAATTTTGAGTTAATAAGATTAGTGTTTTAATAAACTTTTGGTAAATTTGTTAACTTCGTAAATTGATTTTATGCTAGATATTAACGTTGGAATATCAAAATATTTCGATTTCCTCTAATCCTCTATAACAGCTCCATGATAATAAAGTGTAACCACCATTAGGTCCTCAACTATATAAGAGTTGAATTGAAGTACAAATTATGTACTTTTGTATTTTGATGATGAACCTGTGATCTATCACCATTTCCATTAAGTATAATTTATATTAGACTTGATGTCCATTTATCCATAGCACCATTTAATTATATCTTAAAATTTCGGTTGTTAAGTGTCTCGTAATGAATAAAGTTTTGTGAAAACTCTGTATGACGAATTTTAGACAAAAATTGCAAATAAACTTTAAATCAGATAGTTTTTCATTATTCTAAGTATTCAAAGTGAAAAATTGATATAAAAAATTGAAACCATAAAAAAGCCTGCAATAAAATGCATTTTATTAACAATATAAATTTAACTATTTGGTCAAAAGTTTCAAAATAGTACTTAAATTAAAAAGGGTACTTGCCGTTAGAGTCACGAGTCAAATGCAATGATATATTTTCAAGTGGCTAGTTCAGAACTCGGCCAGCGCGATATAAATACCTAAAAAAACGCTACAAAAACCTCGAGCGATGAGCGGGGTACTCCTCATATTGAGAAAATCGAAATATTAAAAAAAAAACAACTGAATTTGTTTCTGGTTTTCTGAAACGGATTAATATTTACTTTCTTTTTGGTACGTGGGCCATCATTTTAATTACTCTCACTATTACTTCTAATAATTACTTCCACATCCAGTCGAAGTATAGTAATGCAAAAAAAATTTTGAAAATTTTTATTGTTCAGATAGGCTTAGAATGTAATGAAAATGAATGAATGAAATGAAATGAAATTTTAAGTTTGAGCAAAAAAAAATTTGTCTGTAACTTTTTTTGTGCGCACGTTTACTCTGGAACCGTTTAAGATATTGACGTGTTTGGTACACGTATGTATTTTAACCAGATCTGGAACTAGATTATATTTTGATCTTATTTCGTTGGGGGATAAATTGAGGTAAATGGGGGTATTTAGGTAAATCAAGCAATAAGAGTCCGTAAAATTGGTATTTAGTATAAAAGAAATTAAGGTCACAAAAATTTTTTTGGCATTAGCCACCCCCATTACTACCCCCACCCCATTATTAAACGGGGTGAAAAAAATAAAATTGTAATTTAGGGTGTACACAAGGTCTCAAAAATTTGTTTTAATTCATCCACCCTCCCTAGCACCCCTATACCACCACCCCCCTCTACCGATGTGGCATATCGTTTTATAGGTGTTTGGGGTAAACGATTTCAAATATTATATTATTAAAGTTCCATAAACAATAATTTCCACATTGTGAAGTGCAAATATAGATTAACATTTTTTTCATTGTGAGAGAAAATCTAGATGTGGAATTTTAAGATTTATAAACACCCTACAGTTTGCATTGTAATTCGAGTCCTATGAACAAACGAACATTAGTGTGCCTGCCTTTCAAGATTACTTTAGCAGGTTGCTAAATTGACACCAATGATTCAAGGATAGATGAGGAGACGCGTCGTCGCGTGTGTGTCTAGATTTTACGATTTCAAATTAGAATACCATGTAACCTGTATGAAGTTTAAGGGATCTTCTATTATCTTCTATTATTTTCTTGATTCTATAATAAAAAGTATGGATGCGTAGTACTGTGGATGTGCAGTAGGTTTCCTCGAGTACCATTGATGTGCAGTAGATTACCTCGAGTATTATGGATGCGCAGTAGTTTTCCTCGTGTATTTTAGATGCGCAGTGGCTTTACTCAAGTACTATATATGCGCAGTGAGTTACCTCAAGTAGTATGGATGCGCAGTGGGTTTCCTCAAGTAAACTGGATGCGGAGTAGTTTTCCTTGAGTATTATGGATGTGTAATAGATTTCCTTGAGTACCATTGATGCGCGAGTAGTATGGATGCGCAGTAGATTTCCTCGAGTATTTGGGATACAGTGGCGCAGTAGGTTACCTCAAGTAGTATGGATGCACAGTGGCTCTCCTCTAGTACAATGGTTGCGCAGTAGGTTTCCTCGAGTATTTGGGATGCGCAGTGGCTTTTATCGAGTACTACAGATGTGCAGTAGGTTACCTCAAGTTGCACGGATGCGTAGTGGGTTTCCTCGAGTAAAATGGATGCGTGGGTTACTTCAAGTAGTATAAATGCGCAGTGGATTTCCTCGAATAGTATGGATGCGTAGCAGGTTTTGTCGAAGAAAATGCTTGAAGTGGTGGAGTGCAAATATAGTATTTTCATTGTAAGATACTTGGATATGAAGTCTGGATGTGGAAATAGTGATTTCTTATACTGATATATTTACATTTCTTTCGATTTCCTCATTATTACATGAATAAAACCCAATAAAATAGTGAATATGGCCATAGCAGAAAATTGAAGATTATTGAAGAAATCAAAATCATTTTTGAATGCTGATTAATATTAAAACTTACTTGGTCCCAAGGTCCCTGAATATTTCTAAAATTCTCGATACGCGTTTTGATAACCATGTCATCATCTTTAGATGATTAAGACTTTATGTTTTAATCATTTCGTAGTTCAGAGAGAGCTTCCTCACTTTCTTCTGAACTAAACAACAGATATAGTTGGGTAGACGTAAGTATATTTCTAAATAAAAGAGGTGCTAAGATTGTACCTTGTGGAGTACGTTGTTAATATATAAAAAACTAGAAAAATTGTCTTCATGTTTCATAGCTTGAGATTTATTAATTAAATTTGCACAAAATAAATTTAACGCTGATTCAATAATAGTAATAATGTTAGTTTGGCCTTAACGAAAGTTTCAATTATTTTTTATTTTTATAAAAACTATTATTTTTTAGGACACATATTCATATATTTTTTATAATAATTACCTACTAATTTTCTTGTTATAATAAATAACATACAATACAGAATTCTCATAGGCATAACGATAAGAAATTAATTTTAAGGGAATCTGCAATTCCATTCAAATAATTCTAAGATATCTGGGACGTATTCGAAAATATATCACATTACAAATTCGCGAATCTGACAATATGAAAGCAATATTCTCAACATAATGTAATATATATTGTTCAGCGACGATGTTTTCCTACAGATGAATGAAAGAAAAAGTAGATTATAAGAAGTAAGCCGTGCTTGAAGTTGAGAGGAATCTACATTTAATTTATCGTTTAAGTAGGTACAATCTTTACCACGAGAATTTTATATCTTCTCCTACTTGAACATATACTAGTGACTTTAACATAACGTTTTTAATCGGATGAAAAATAAATAAATTAATCATTATTAGACTAAATATTAAATGAATTAATTTATTAATTTATTAATAGTATTAAATTTCTTCGTTCCATTAGCTAATAAAAATATTTGATAGACGAAGCCTAAATAATACTATTAAAAACTTACATATAAATACAGGGTAATAATTAATTAATAGGATAAGTATTAAAAACACTTGGTATTACTGTTTCACAATTTTTATTCAGATTTCTTTGACATATGTTTCGGTCTCGCGACCTGTGTCATATTTACAGTATTATTTGTATTAAATTATTTATTATTGTTGTCGGTTTATTATTGTTATTATATTTTGTAATTCGTCAGTTTTAATCTCTGCATTAAGTATTGTCGAATTCACTTTGCACATATATTTATAATTCACGTTTTTAAAATCCTTATCTAGCGCGGTTTTTTGTGACATAAAAGAACCTGACACAACGCACAGATACTTTTCTGGGGAGTGAAAGGATTCACGCATTTTAATAGTATGTGCTAATTTATAATAATTATATTGTCGCTAAAATAAAAATTGGTGCATAGTGGTGGCCTTATTCCTTTGAATGGAGGTCCAGAATCGTCAACTGCCAGCCGGCAATGCAATGCAATCTATCTCGCTGCAAAAGGGTATGTTTATGTCACATGGTTTTCTTATTAAAATTCACTACAGTACACACTTTTCTATAATTGTTTATTTTGGGACCTTCATTACTGATTTTTTTCAGTTGATTCCCATACACGACTATTAGAATTATAATGACTAACCTAAAAGTAACCGCGTACAAAATATACATTACAACGTTAGAAGATTTGAATTTGAATAGAATTTACACTTTATTGCTTATTTCTAATATAATTATATTTCTAATATAATAAATTAATTTTAATTTCTAGCTACATTCAATTTTAATTTTAATACGGTGTCTATTATGAGGATATTTTGGTATTTAGTTTGTGTACTTGTAAAATTTTCCTGTTCATCTAAGGCTTTCTTAATCTCTAGAATTTCAAGCATATCTAACCTATTTCCTTTATTGACATTGGGTAAAAGTCTAACACTACTTCTGTTGAAAAAATTATTTTGGTTATGGAATGCTCTGCGAAACATTGATTTTGTGTCTGAAATAGACTTCTTGTGTTCATTTTCCCTTTCGTCTAAGCTTCGACCACTGAATGACAGTCGACACCCCAGCAAACACACATAATTGGTCCACCATTAATAAACTACCTACATGTCTCGACTTCATCATTGGGAAAGTACTGGTAAGGAGCGCTAAATTATTAAATAAAGTGCAACACCGGCCAACACTCGGCCAACACACACTTTGCCAATAATAATGGCGGTATATTGGATTTTTAGCATTAACTTATTTTTCACGTGTCGTTAATGAAAAGTATGACTATTTTACGATTGCCTTGATATATGGTAGCATACTGATATAAGGGAATTGCAGATATAGTTACTACTATTTTAGAAAATTGCATCAACCTAATTCTACAGTTCTACTGTAAATCTATATAAAATAATCACAGAAAACAATGGGGCCTAAATATCTAAATTTTAAGAACGGGTAATAGAATTTAATCTGAATACTTATTTTTTTGCAAAATTTCAAGATTGCAGGGTCATCAACAGTAATCATTAGTAGTTAATACATTGATTTAGTGAGTTAAAACGTGACTTTGGACAAGCATTTAAGAAAATAATATAAATTTTACCAGATCTACTTTTCGATCGAATGGAAACATGGATGCCTCCCTAAAGGTCTGAATGAGGTAGTAGTAATTTGTATTCGCTTTTCAGGTGTTGGCAAAAAAGTGCTTTTATATATTTAATATACTAGTGATGGTTAAATATTTCCAAATAAACAAAAACACATTTGGCCATGAGTTTACCATTACAACACGGGAGCTATAATGGTTAGACAGTACTTTTGTATTTGCTTTTTTGTTATTGCCAAATAAGAGCTTTTATATATTTAACGTACCAATGATGGTGAAATAGTTCCAAGTATGTAATGACAAAAGGGCGTATTAAACACATAGGGCCATCAACTTACCATTACGGGACAGGTGATTGTTAAATAGTACCTTTTATTCGCTTTTCAGGTATTGGCAAAAGTTTCCAACACTTTACCAGTTACAAATCTAATGGTCCATTGCCTTTCCACCTGTAGTGTGTTTGCTGAGACAATTTATTTCGTATACTCCCCCTTCTTCTGTACGAATGTTTGTGTCTGCATTTATAACATTATTTCCTCGCTGTTTAATAAATTAATTGTTTTTTTTGTAACGTGTTCGAGATTTAGACTGAACTTTATTTATTTAGAGAAAAAAATGTTACTACCCCAGTATCTCAGAGACTCGGCAGATGAGTCATGGGTCAGAAAACACTTTACAAATGGTTTTACGTGTTTGATAGATTGTAATTAATATATGACAGATGTTTTTATAATTTTTCTTAAAGAGATGTTAATTTGACTTATATAAAGATAATTTTCCCAGAGAAGTGGGGCGCCAATCTTTCTATATTTGTAATTTACACTAAAACTGAAGTTTGATTACAAGAAAGATAAACTCATCAAATTATAAAGAAAGTATAAATTGTTGACTAAAAAAAAAGAGTGTAAATTAATATTCCTAAAGATATTATCAAAATGGTTTGTATCAAAATAGTTTGTTTCAAAATAGTTTGTTTAAAAATAGTTTGTTTAAAAATAGTTTGTTTCAAAATAGTTTGTTTCAAAAATAGTTTGTTTCAAAATACCTGAAATAAGTGAACAATGTGATTATAAAATTGATTTTATTATAAACCAATCAAACTGGATGTGTTTTTTTAGAAAACGACTAAACTGAGGCCTTAAAAATTAAACAAATTTATGTACAGAGGAGAAAACTAATGGACGATAATATGTTATGTAGATATTATTTAAAATATTGTCTTAAACATGAACCGACAATATGGTGTTTAAAAGTCAAAATTTATTATTTAAATATAAGCGTTTCGTAGAAATTGTGATCACAAAGTATTTACAGAACTTTTTATATATTTGTTTTTAATTAAACGTTACGCCGATAATTTACATTTTACTAATAATTGAAAATACTAACTGTTCGTTGAAAACATATTAAAGATAAAATTGAAAATGGAAATAGTTTAAAAAAAAACATTTGCAATTTGATACTTCAAAGAATTCTAAAAATGTTAAAGCATAAAAATATGAGATATATAATAATATATAAAAAAAATCAGATAAAAATTTTATTTGCGACACTTATCTGGACTTCTTAGTGAATTAAAGTAGTGACTCCAAGTGAGGGATGATGATGGTGAAATCCAACCCACATTGACGTAATCGCTGATTAAGTCAAGAAGTTCCCAGTACCATGTTCGACGCTTCCAGAAATTCCATAAGGACAAATCACATCTGTTCTACCATACTATTGTCGCGATCTCCGTAAAAAGTTGTGCTAGACTAATATGTACATTCCATCTTCTAATTATGTAGAGGAGAAGAAAAACAACCCCATTGGATGGTTAAAAAAAATTAAAGTTTCTAACCCAAATTAAAATAAATGCATATCTACGATGTGCATCCAAATTTAAGAGATTTGCATCTAATATTAGAAGATTTGCATCTAACTTTAGAAAATTTGCATCTAACTTTCGAACTCTGGAAAGAAATGAAGTGTAAGCGTGGCTTGCTGCAAAATGGCCGTTGCCAAATCTAAGTTACAAAAAAAAATTATTTCTTTATCAATTACTTACGGATTAAACCGGTGAAAAACAATTAGGCCTGCTTCATGTTAAAGAAAAGGGACTATCAACCCTTTCGATGTTGAAGTCGTAAAAAGAAACTTAATGAAGACACATCACTATTCAAAAATTTAGCTGATAATTGCGAAGTTCTAAACTTCTTGTAACGGAGAAATATTTCGTTCTGACTTCCCTTTCTCGTAGTATGTAAATCGTGTCGGCTCTTTACCCTTTCCACTCTTAAAGCTAAGTTAGAATACCCAGCTACCTTGAGTACAGCTTAGACGTAACTCTGGTTGCATACCTTTGTGTTTGTTTTATGAAGTAAATTAAAAAAAAATAATTCAAACTTTCGCGATTTTTCACGCTTGAGTTAAATTATATTATAATTTATGAAGCAGCAATATACATGCTGAAATCACAAGAAATAAAGAAGTTATGGCCGATACAATGTACTTTTATTTTGACAAAATAACACCGTTTTGTTATTGTAATTGTTCAGTAATTATTTTCTTAATGCTGTTTTTCGTCAGTATATAGCATCACCTAGATGCTCAATTTTTTTTGCAGTTTGAAACACTTGTTTTAGAAAAAAAATTCCATCCGCCATATTTTTTTTAAATAACTGACCTATGCTATGTTTCAAAAATAAATTACTTTTTCAAATATTGAATATTTAAATTTAGGGGTGGTTTTCACACCTTCGGGGTAAGTTTCCGAACTATATAAAAACTGAAGTCAATACCTATTACTACAGTAATACGAGCATTAGAATAATAACTGATAAAGAAAAATTATCATTAGATATGAAATTGTTCCGAAATTTTACATATTTTTGACCTCTAAATACTGTACTATGAGATAATAAAGGAGAATAGACGGAAATTCCCACTTTACGGAAAGGTGCCATTTAAGGCAAGTTTTTTAAACAAGTTGGATGATAGATGGGTAATCCACAAAGGATGTCTACATAGGGATACTACATCTACACTAAATTAAATTGAATATGTTTTTAGTTTAGCAAGTTTTAGAAAATTATGAAATATTGTTCTTAATCTATCATTCCTGGCGATATGGCAATATGGCATTGTCTATTTTGTTCGACTAGCCAGCTTCTATCACTACACATAAATTTCAATCGTGTATCTTATGACGTAAAAAGGCAAAAATGGGCGTATATATTTAAAAAACCATTATTTTCGCTATTTTCGCTACAGGACGGTTTCATTCATGTATTTTACCAAGTAGGGTTTCATAAAGCCACCTCCAAGTCTATAATTATGGGTAAAATAACACAGGCACACAGAAAAAGAAAAAAGCCGAAGCCCAGAGGGTAGACCTTATGTATTTAGGGTCGCTGAAACCGAATATGACAGTAAAAAAAAAAAGTTTTAATTATCCAATATTTCCCTAGCACCCCCTTACAACCCTCCTGGGGGATTGAAATTCCACTTGTTTAAACATCAGAAAATTAGGTTTTTGGGTGCGCTGAAATCAAACATGATGATAAAAACTGATTTGAATCACCCAGTCACCCCCTACCATCCCCTTCAAGCCCCAGGAGTTGTTCTAAGCATTTAAAAAGTATGCTTATTTTAAGTTTTTTGGTGCGATGAAACCGAATATGACGATAATAACTGATTTTAACCACCCAATCATCTCCTAACACCCCCTTACAATTTCACTTCTTATGAAAATTGAAAATGTATGTATATTCTTAAGGTATTTTGGTGCAGTGAAACCGAATATGACGATGACAAATGATTTTAACCACCCAGTCACTCCCTACATCTTTTTGTCGTCAAAAAGCCTAAAAATAAACATACTTTTTAAATGTTTAGAACAAGTGGAATTCCAGTCTCTCCCGGGGCTTGCAGGGGGTGCTAGGGAGTGACTGGGTGGTTCAAATAAGTTTTTATTGTCATATTCAACAATAAATTTTGATAAAACCATGTTCTTGCCAAATCTTATAACAAGAGTACATTATCAACATATAATAACCTAGAGATCAACAGCTATGGTAAATTAATAGAAATAAAATCTATAGTCAAGGCGAAATATTTAGGAATAACTAATGACCAGCATTTAAGATGGAACGAACGAGCACATAAATAATGTAACGAATACTCTAATAAATTTAAATTCTCTCAGAAAGTTTTAAATAACTATATCATCTGAAAATTTTATATTATGCGCTAGTAGAGTCACGATTGAGTTATGGTACCTTAAGGTGGGGTGGAGTTTCAAGTACAAAAATTAAAAGTTTACAAAAATATTTCTTGAAAATCATTCTTTGTGTACCTAAAACTTACCCGTCCGATTTACTCTATAAAGAAACAAAACCACAAGACATTAGACAAATATTTTTCATAAAAATATGCGTTACGCAGCATAAAAATAGACACTTATTAACATATTTAGACCACACATACCTGACACAAAATAAATCTAAAGCATATTTAAAAGTTCCTTTTTCTG
Organism: Rutpela maculata; assembly: GCA_936432065.2. Lineage (NCBI taxonomy): Eukaryota > Metazoa > Arthropoda > Insecta > Coleoptera > Cerambycidae > Rutpela > Rutpela maculata. Next base: position 28,304,832 of record OW386291.2, read on the forward strand.
GAAAAACTGTGGGACAAAGGTCGCTTGCATATCTTGCATCTAAAGCATATAATTCACTCCCAACTGGAATTAAAAATATTTATTCTCTTTATACATTTAAAAGAGAAGTAAGGAAATATGTACTAAGTAATGAAAGATGTGAAATTAATAAATTAGTTAAAACGAAAAATTATTAGTATATACCTAGGGCCTTTTATATACCTAAATCTTTAAAAATGTTTATCTGTGTTGTGTATTCTTAATATATATGTAGTAATAAAATTGAGTTACATTCAAGGCACCTTAGAAGGAAGCCATTTATTTAGATTTGTATATATTATTTATTCATGTGTGTGTATGTGCATATGTATGTATGTGTCGATTTTTTTCTTTTTGTGTGCCTGTGTAATTTAACAAACATTGTTTACAAATTGGGGTAGTTTTTGGAGGGTATAAATAAAAATAATTCAGTAAAATTCTGACATTTCGTGTTAGTATAGAATTCAGTCACTGAATAAAATTATTTTGATATTGTCGCTGGGTGGGAACTGAAATAAACAGAATTAAAGTCTAAAGCTTCGGATTCATATAGAATTCGACCTCTAAATAACATCAACATAAACACACCACATATAGTGGACAACCCAATATTCCAAAGCCAAGGCTCTTCGGAAAGGGGTTACATTCTTAGAAAAACGCATACATACATTCATACCCACCGACATGACCAGTGGTGGGGCTGAAGCTCGAACTCAGTATACAATACACAGTGTGACCAGTATATTCGCCGCACAATACGCTTGAGTAGATTTAGCTAGGCATCTGAATGTTGGTTTTTATTTGAGGACAAAGGTGCATTCTACTTTATATATGTGTACATAGATTAAGGCCGTCATTATGAATGTCTAGCAGTGCTGAGCAGTGAAAATGGTGGCAAATCAGGTAAACAGTCTTCAGAATTTTCTTACATATTCGTGTATGAGTTGAAAATACCAAAATATTCCACCAACGACTTATACCAATGGGCTCATTTAGTGATATTTACTTTATAATTTATTTTTGCATTTTCCGTAAGTATTTAACCCTTTAAGTATATAGTAAGTATATTTAAAAGGCCGCTAGAGTTAATATTAATGTAGCATACTTGCCTAAATATTTTCAAATTTTGTTGCTATAGTTTAAAAATAATAATTAACAGTTGATAATAAATATAATTTGTTATTCTATTATTATTTTTGTTATTATTTTTAAACTATAGCAACAGAGTTTTCAAATATGTAGGCAAGTACGCTACAATTAACTCTAATATTTGATTTCCAAGTCGTAACATATTTGAAACGACCGGCGGCGCGGATGATGTCACATCACTGGTTCTATGCGGTTTAAGAGCTTTCGTTGTACACTGTGCGGGTGATTATTTTACGGTATTTAACTAATTTGATTCTGTTATTTTTTATACATAAAAATATGTGTTCTCTAGAAAATGGATAGGTTAAAGTTGATTTCAACATTTTGTCGTGTGTAATGGTTATGGTTATATTTTAATAATAATAACGATTATATAAGTGCTGAAATGAGTGCTCAAATTACAGAGGTTAACTAGATACTTTAATAAAGTTTACCGAATTTATCTGACTTTTAGGTCAACCAGACAAAATTACGGCGATACACTGTTGGTTATGTGAAAATAAGAGGCATTTTATAATACATATAATTTTCCATATCCTCTTCAAGCTTATTATTGTACGATTTTTAATAATAACCTATTACACTAGACTTACCTTAAAATGATCCTCACAACAATGCTTCGTCCCTTTATTACTTACAAATTTCTCCTTTCTGCATAACTTGCTGCCAGAAATTACTAATACTTTCATCACTTGATAATGAAAAACATATTTTATTGCGAGTAGACACTGATGTACTTTTGCAGTTTGGAACTATACAATATTTATATAACCCCCTTTCTTTATCCACGTTAATAACAATTTTTTTTTTTTTCATGAAGGGAAATCATCATGGATCATCATCATCATAATCATGGAGGGGAAATCATCACCCGTCGCTTAGAGTCTATCGCGAACGGGTAGTGCTGGACTCCAACCAGCTAAAACCCCTCCATCTCTTCAGTATTTCCTGTTGGCCTGGGACTGCTTTCGCTTTTCATCGGACCCACAGGTCATTTAAGAT